>CM060897.1:150318284-151713284 GCA_030762935.1 Hymenopus coronatus | reverse complement strand
CTGTATGAGAAAAGTAAGTTTTTCAAAGCTGAAATTAAAAACAAGTAATATCTTAAAACGACCAAGTCCACGAAAAAAATATGTATAACATAAATTGTGTATTTTAATGTACTCTACATTTTCTGTGTGGTAAATTTTTATCCATCCCTTACGGTTTAACAGTTATGCGAAATTCCGTACAATTCATCCAAAATAAAGTAGTCTTCAGGGAGCTATTCCCAGAAAATTCAAGAAATACATTTTATTTTTCGTGCAAATATCTTTAATATATGGCATTTTAATCAAAATCGTTAGAGCCATTTTTGAGAAAATCAAAATTTCCGAAAAATGTTCCATGTAAAGGGTAGCTGGGAGAGGAGGGATTTTCTTGAAAATCTTCCTGTCGTATCCTTGGAAGATACCAAACCTAAATACCAAGTTTAGTTTTTAACGGTCTTTTCGGTTTTGAGCTATGCTGCCCACAGACACACACACACACACACACACACACACACACAAAAATGTAAATTGTACGTTATTTATGGATGCTCTAACTACTCTGGCTCTCAGCGCCCCATTCTATATTGGGCGTGAAAGACCGCTTAATTTTGCTCAGAGGCCTCTCTATCAGGCTTGAGGCTCTTTTACGTGCCGTAAATCTACGACACGGGACCCACAGCTTTACTTCCCTTCCAAAGGAAGCCATTCTAAGGATTTTTACACCCGAAAAAATCCATCGTCCTCTACCGGGCTTGAACCCGCGACCTTGGGGCAGATAGACAGACACACATACACACACGGACATATTTCTAAAAATGCTTTATTTGGATTCAGGGGGTTTCAAAACATGTATTTTCGGTGAAATCTCGACATCAAATTTTTGGGTGGAATATAATACTTCTCTATCCCTACATGGTACATACGGGACTAGAGAAAGTAAAAGTAATAATAAAATAGAAATTCCCCTTTAAAGATTCTACGTAGTTTGTGGAACAAATAGATAAAATAATGTGAATAGAACACAACAGATTTTTAAATATTCATATTAATTCTAAGTAAGGCTGAAAAAAAAAATACACGAAATTCAATAACAATCGCATAGCGACTGACAGAAGTTAAATATCTGAATCACTTTAACCTAGTGCATTCCCTTAGCTTCCTCCTACATAAGGAGCTAAGTAATAACATTCTGATGATGCTTATTTCGTTAGAATGCAGTAGAAAGAAGAATAGTCTTTTGTAAGGTTATTGTTTCTAGCTGAAGAAATTAGTGTGAATGAACACATTAGATTTTTACTTTCCCTAGTTGCGTATGAACAATGTATATAGAAGGTATTATATTCCACTCAAAAATTTGATGTTGGTATTCCACCGGAAATATATTATGTTTTAGGGTCCCCTGAGTCCGAAAAAAGCATTTATAGAAAAAGGTCAGAGTGTGCGTGTGTGGACAGCATAGCTCAAAATCGAAGAGACCGTTAAATACCAGATTTGTTATTAAGGTTTAATATCTTCCAAGGTTGCGACGCGAAGGTTTTCAAGAAAATCCCCCCCTACTACCCTTGACATTAAAAAATTGCCGATAACTTTGATTTTATCAAAAATGGCTCAAACAATTTTGATTAAAATACCGTATATTAAAGATATTTACCAGACAAATAAAATGGGTGTCTTGAATTTTCTAGGAATAACCTCTAAAGACATCTTTTTACTAGACACATTTTGCCGAATTTTGCTTGCTAAACCGTAAGAGGTAGACAAAAACTTACTGCACAAAAATGTAGATCTCGTCAAAACCACAGTTTATGTCCTTTACATTTTTGCTACTTTTCTCAGACAGGAAGTGTCCTGGCAAGCAAAGAAGCGATTTGCAATAACAATCGCATAACGACATCTTTTAAAACATTTGACTATCGGTTTAGCATAGTGTTCCCTTAGTTCGATTCTACTTATAAGGATCCACGTAATGAGAACATCTGCTAATGTTTATCTCGATTGGTATTGTGTAGAAAGGATAATAATCTTATGTAAGAAGTTTGCTTATTAAACAGTTAGAGAAGTCATGTGAGTGTAACACATCAGAATTTTTTATTTTGTAATTCGCTGCCTCAATGAAAGAGAGAGAAAATATAATCTGACATGACTTCCTCTAGCTGCTCTAGAAACTTCTTACAAAAGATTATTCTTTTATCTACACCATGCTAATCCAGATAAACATTAACAGAATGTTCTTATTAAGTTCCTTATAAGTAGAAGGGAACTAAAGGAATGTGCTATGCTAAAATGATAGTCAAATGTTTTAAAAGCTATCGTTATGCGATTGTCATTGGAAATAGCTTCCTTGCTTGGGCAGGAGTAGAACAAAAGAAAACGGACACATCCAAAGAAAAGTATAAGTACTTTATAATTTAAAATAATAACAAGGAATACCTCGAAAACGGTAATCTCCAAAGATAAAAATGTATATGACATAAATTGAGTATTTTAACGAGGTCTACATTTTTTGTTAGGTAAGTTTTTGTCTATCTCTTACGGTTTACTACTTATGCAAAATTCATCCAGAATAAGCAGGTCTTCAGAAGCTATTCCCAGAAAATTAAAGATATACATTTTATTTGTGAATGAAATGGCTTTAATATGTGGCATTTTAATCAAAATTGTTAGAGCCATTTTAAAGAAAAACAAAAATTTCAAAAAATTTTCCACGTAAAGGGTATTAGGGGTAGGGAATTTTCTTGAAATCTTCGTGTCGCGTCTTTGGAAGATACGAAACTTAAATACCAAGTTTGGTAGTTAACCGTCTTTTCGTTTTTGAGCCATATTGTCCACAGACACACACACACGAACCTTTCTCTGATAAATGCTTTTTTTGGATTCAGGGGATCTTAATACATGTAGTTCTGGTGAAATCTCGGTATTGAATTTTTGAGTACAATGCAATACCTTCCCTATCCACTATGTGCATTGTACATACGGGGGTAGAGAAGGTAAAAATCTGATGTGTTCCATTCATATGACTTTCTCTACAGTGCAACAATTTTTTTTTTTTTTTTTTTTTTTGGTAGCTTAACGTGCTTTAACCTGGTTAATCATATCGGTGAATGAAAATTGGTGAAATGATGCTCAAATGATCTCGGGATCCATGGAGCTTATAGATACTCGACATTCGTCTTCTTAGGAAAGGGAAAACTCCGAAAAAAAACCTTATCCGGGTAACTCGCCCTAAGCGAGATTCGAACTCACGACCTTTTGAATGTGAAGCAGACACGCTAACACCACACTACCCAGGCGGGATAAAACAAATTATTGTTAAAAAGCTTATGCTACTATTTACTTAATGCTAAATCGAGAAAAAAATAGCAGAAATAGTCTTAGTACTTGCTTGTAAGTAGAAGCGAAATAAGGGAGTACCATAGATTAAAGTGATAGTCAAAAGCTGTGTAGCAGTTTTGTGCCACGCTGGGGAGTGCCAAGTATGTGGTTGTATTGTTGCCCCAGGTTGTATTAAGTGTGTGTAGACGTGCTCTCCTACCGATATAGCAGATCTCTTCACGTACCTGATTTAAGATCCACTATGAAGCAGCATCGGCGTCACTCAGTCTCTGGGGTGAGAAAACAATGGGGGTAGTATGAGAAAACAAGTATGAAATCATTAACACACTTTCACTTTCGTAGGTGAATTTATTCTGTACTAGAAATTGTTACTTATTAAGACAAGCACTTTGCTTTACATGCTACTTGAATTTTTATGTCTTCATAGAACTTTCTGTATTCGACGATTTAGCTTTACTTATCTCGTAGAACTATCACTTTGCTTGTGTATAACATTTAACAAATAAACCTTCACAATAAATAGCAACAGCCTGCAATCTGTTACTTATGTAGTAAAATCTGCTTCGTTTTCAATGGTCAGTAAGACCGCGAACTTGGCGTCTATGTGTCCCATAATGAATTTCTCCTTACCCAAAATGCATCAAAAACGCTTCGTGACCACCTCAACACAATGAAAAAAGACTCACTTCTCTACTATTCAGGCCTACTCGATATCACTTTTCACTTATTTCTCTATTGCACATGCACAAGAATATGTGACTTGCAATAGCATTCTACCTCACAAAGAACTTTCCCTTATGCAGCGACCGAGTTTGGTAAACAGTTTTGAGCTGTACTTCCTATAAGCTAGCTTTATACAGTTTTAAATACATTAAATAATTATTAGGAATAATAATAATAATAATAATAATAATAATAATAATAAAAGCGAAGCCGACTAGCGGCCTTAGCTGCTTGCTATGAGATTCAAGTTCCTTTGTTTGTATGAACAAGGGTTGCCATATACCTGTATAAGTTTTTAAAGCTGAAACCAAAGATATGTCTAAAAAACGATCAACTCCACAATAAAAATGTATATGACATAAAGTGTGTGTTTTATCGTCGTCTACATTTTTGTGTAGAAAGTTTTTGTCTATCTCTTATAGCTTACCAGCTATGCCAAATTCAATAAAAATCATCCAGTTTATGGTCTATAGAGGCTATTCCCAGCAAATTCAAGATATATATATATATATATATATATATATATATATATATATATATATATATCTGTAATATACGATATTTTGATCAAAATTTTAAAGCCATTTTTGAGAAAACCAAACTTTTCGACAATTTTTCCATGTAAAGGGTGGTTGGGGGCGGGGGGGGGGGATATTCTTTAAAATCTTCATGTCGCATCCTTGGAAGATACTGAACTTAAATAACAAATTTGGTACTTAAAGAACGTTTCGTTTTTGAGCTATGCTGTCCACAGACACACACACGCACACACACGGGCCTTTTTCCAAAAATGTTTTTTTTTTTTGGTTTCAGGGGGACCCAAAACGGTGAAATCTCAGTATGGAATTTTTGGGTGGAATGCAATACCTTCTCTAAGCATTACATACATAGTACGTGTACAGAAAGTAAGAAGGAAACAAAGTATGCAAATTAACGTTAGGAATGTACATTAGTGAAGCTAATACCGAGGTAAAGTTACCTGCAAGCATATTTCACATGCCGATAGCCGGGAATTTCCACAGAATAGCGTAATTTTACTGGGTTTGGCCAGAAGAATGAGATCATCAGGTACTGCTGCCAACTTTACAGCTCCTTTAAAAAGGCAAATAACCAGTGTCACAAAAGCGACTGCCAGAAAACAAGACAATGCCTATAAAAACATATACTATACGCTTTTACTTCCTCTAGTACATACACACATTTAATCAACTAGACAAGGTTTTTTTTTTTTTTTTTTTTTTTATTTGTTTTTATTTTTGGTAGCTTAACGTCCTTTAACCTGGTTGGTCATATCGGGCGATGAATGAAATTGGAGAAATGATGCTCAAATGATCTCGGGGTCCATGGAGCTTAAAGTTACTTGAAATTTGTCTTCTCAGGATAACGAAAAACCTGGAAAGAGAAACCTTATCCGAGCAACTTATCCTAAGCGAGATTCGATCTCTTGAATGTGAGGCAGACATACTAACACCACGCTACCCAGGCGGGCATACAGAAGATATTGTATTCCACCCAAGAACTTAATTTCGATATTTCAGCGGAAATGTATTTTGAGCTCCCCAGAGTCCAAAAAGTGAATTTTTAGAAAGAAAAAAAAAGACATTGTGTGTATGTGTGTGCGTGTGTGTGGACATCACAGCTCAAAATCGAAAAGTTCGTTAAATACCAAATTTGGTATTTAAGTTTAGTATCCTCCAAGCATGTCACATGATTTTCAAGAACCCCCCCCCCCACAATCTACCCTGTACATGGACAATGTTTTTGAAAATGTTTTCTCAAAAATGGCTCTAACGATTTTGATTAAAATACCGCATATTAAAGATACACGGTGGTGCCGTGGCCGAGGTTTTGGACCGCTCGCCCTTCACCTAGGTGGCCCGGGTTCGATCCCAAGCGTCGGATGTGGGATTTGTGATAGGTCCTCCTGTTTCCCCCGCCACCCATTCCATCAACTGCTCCAACAGCACTTTTCCTATCATCCATTTCGCTTGCATTTTCATATCATCACTTCCAATTGCTCACGTCTGGCTACGAGCCAACCATTCGTTCCAGTTTCTCCATTCTGTGATTTTGTGCCGTTGGCTCACAAACAGGCTTCTGACCCCTAGGCATCCTCTTGCAGGTCCTAGCGGGCTGTCAGTCCTAAACACGGGGAGGATAAACCGACTACGAATTAAAGATATATTTTTCGCTCCCCACTGACCGCGCACTTAGTCCCTGGTTTTTCCTGGGGCCGCTTAGGCGAATGCTGGAGTGCTCTATATCTGCCACGGTTCCTTTCCCTGCATTCCTTTATTTCAATTCCCTTCTTCATCTTTCAGGTCGGCAACTAATGTGGCTTAGGGTTCTGAAGCACGGTCGCTTGCTCCCAGTAGAACTCTCTTGCCAGGTTGAGGCATCCTTCCGACGGCGCACCGCGGCAGCCTTCTAGTAACACTGTTAGGGACTTCTGTGTGTCCCTACGCTTGGCTCCGTCTGCTCCCTTGTGCTGGTTTCCCCTCCTCTCATCCTCCCCCGGGGATTTAGGCTGCAACAGATCAATATTTGGTCGCAGTTGCCGAGATGTCCCCCGCCGCTAGCACACTCATACTTCAAATATATTTATATCACAAATAAAATATATATTTTCAATTTTCAGGGAATAGCCCCTGAAGAGCTCTTTATTCTGGATAGATGATTCAAAAAATTGTATAACAGTTTTACTGTAAGAGATAGACGCAAACTTAATACACTAAAAATGTAGATACCGTTAAAACTCATAATTTATGCCATATCCTCTTTTCTTGTAAAGTTGACTGTTTTCGAGATATTCGTTCTTATTGGATTAAATTTTAAACAGCCAAACTGTTCTCAAACGGCAAGACACCGTTCGTTTCATCTCTTTAGTGCTGGCAAAGCGAAACGAACCTTCTACGTACAAGGAAGCAAGCAATAAGTTGGTTGCCATGGTGTTGAAATTAGTTTCTTTGCGTTTCCAGGAGCTGACAAATTCCGTATGAGAACAGTATTTTAAAACAAACTAATAACAAGCAATTTCTCAAAAATGGTGAACATATATATGTCATCAGTTGTGTGTTTTAACGGTACTTACATTTTTTGTCTATGTCTTATGCTTTGACGGTTATGCAAAGTTCAGCGAAATTCATCCAGAATGAAGAGTTTCTCCGCGGCTATGCTCAGAACATAGTACTTAAGATATACATTTTATTTTTATATAAATATGTTTAATATACGGTATTTTAATCAAAACCTTTAGAACATTTTTGAGAACATCAAAATGTTCGACAAATTTTGCAAGTAAAGGGCAGTTTGGGTGGAGAACTTTCCCGTCACGTGCTTGAAAGATAAGATACAAAACTTAAATATCAAGTTTGGTATTTTACCGGCTTTATTTTATTATTTCTCAGAATATTCTCCTTTATGATCATTATACTTTTGCATGCCATCGAACCATTTGTTATAGCATTATGTCCAATCTGATTGAGTGAGACACCTCCAAAACAGAAGTTTTTGAACGCATCAACAGCTACATAACTGCCGATGAAAATCATTGTCCACGCATTTTATTCATAATATATGGGAACAAACAGAATCATTGGATGCTAAATTAGGATTGATCGGCGGACGAGTCATCAATTCGAGTTTTTCAAGGTTCAAACAGTCGGTTGTTAGACGAGATGTGTGAGCGCTCTGATCCGCCGTTCCGACGGCACTTGTTTATTTTCCTTATTTCACCGAAGACTTCCGGCAAACAAATGCCTGTGTACCATTCAAAATTTACCGTTTTAAACGCACTTTTGCCACAATACCAGTTTTCCTGAGAAAAAAAATCTGATGTGTTCCATTCACATGACTTTCTCTATATCTCAGTAACAAACTATTGTTAAAAAGCTTATGCTTCTATTTACTTCATGCTAATCGAGAAAAAAGTTAGCAGAAATAGTCTTATTACTTGCTTCCTTGTAAGTAGAAGCGAAATAAGGCAATACCATAATTTAAAGTAATAGTCAAAAGATGGTTGCTCTGTGACTGAAGTTCCTTTGTTTGTTGATAAAATCCTGTATGAGAAAAATATGTTTTTCAAAGCTGAACCCAAAATCAAGAAATGTCTCAAAAACGATCCACTCCACGAAAAAAAAAATGTATATAACAAATTGTGTGCTTTAACGTGATCTACATTTTTTGTGTGGTAAGTTTTTGTCCATCTCTTACGGTTTAGCAGTTATGTAAAATTCTGAAAAATTCGTCCAGAATAAAGAAGCCTTCAGAGGCTATTCCCAGAAATTTCGAGATATACATTTTATTTGGCATGTAAATATCTTAAATATAAACTATTTTAATCAAAATCGTTAAGAGTCATTTTTGAGTAAATCAAAATTTTCGAAAAGAATTCTATGTAAAAGGTAATTGGGGATGGGAGAATTTTCTTGAAAATCTTGGTGTCGCATCCTTTGGAAGATACCGAACTTATATAGCAAGTTTGGTATTTAACGGTCTTTTCGTTTTTGAGCTATGTTGTCCACACACACACATACATACATTCAGGGCACCCAGAACATGTATTTCCGGTGAAATCTCGGTATCAAATATTTGGATGGAATGCACTACGTTCTCTGTACACTATGTATATAGTACATGTAGAGAAAGTAAAAACAAAACAAAAACATGCGACTGTTTGTTTCGAAGTTCTACGAGTGCGAAAACTATTGTTGGACTTCGTTCATCTTGATTCATCACCTGTTTCAATCTTATATACGTGTATTGTATTCATTAAGCATTTGTCTGGACCATTCAACACAAGCAAGCTTTGAGAGCATGTCAAATTATGTGTGATCGACGAGAGCAAACCCTTTTCACGGCTAATGATCATGAAATATTTTATATGTGCTGGTGAAACTAATGCCTAGGGTTATCTCTATCTCACAGTGTGTGACATGATTTTGACACTATCAGTTTTTGCATAGTATCAATGTTTTCTGGTACAAGAACTGATTTTGGACGACCTTCACGAATTTTGTCAGCGAGCGAACGGCGGCCACGATTAAACTCGTTATACCAATGTTTCACAGTGCATGAGATAGTGCTTCATCGCCAAATGTAGCAGTAAGCTGATCAATGCACTCTTTGCCTTGAAAATCTACGTCGAAATCATAAGAAAGCATCGCACGAGCATTTTCACGAGTTAATTGCATCTTTTCGCATAGACACAATTTTAAAGTTACTGTTCTGTTGACATAATATCTGAAATAGGTTAAGGTAAACGATTTCAAACTTTTCAGTGGAAACACCAGATGGCATCTACATCAGTCAGAATGCAAAGGGTTTCAAGGGCTGTTACCAGAAAATTCAGATATATACTTCATTTGTCATGAAAATATCTTAAACATATGCTATTTTAATTAAAGTCGCAACAGCAAGTTTTTTTTTAAAAAATCAACTTTTTGAAACATTGGGTAGTTGGAAAATTTTCCTGAATATCTTCTTGTTGCAGTCTGGGAATATACTAAACTTCTTTGGTATTTAACCGAATTAACGTTTTTGAGCTATGCTATTCAGAAAAATATGCACACAAATCTTTCTAAAAATGTGTTTTAGGATTCAGGGAATCTCAAAACATGTAGGCATGTCTTCTAAAATCTCGGTATCGAATGTTTTGGTGGAATACTGTGCATCCTGTACATACGTGCTAGAGAAATTAATATGATAAATATATTTTTTCACACATAAGGAAAGCTTGACTTTTAATTTTGAACATTATTTTCAAAAAAAAAAAAAAACATCGTTTGGAGCATTTTAATAGAACAATGAATGTAGAACTAAACAGACACAAAAGTTGAAATTTCAAGATATGGCAAACATTATTAGTGTATAATAACTAATATACATGTCAAAGTGATATCTTACACTGTCTCGATTTTTCAAGTTTCACAGACATTAGCTTAAGAGAGCACAGTTTATCACAGTAATTAGATTCTGTGTGTGTGTTTTGGTGTGTACTTGAGATAATTATAGGTTTGAAACACACCACCGGAACGACACGCTTAATTTATAATGATGTAGTATGCTTTATGCATGCATGAAGCTGCAGACAAAATTCCTTTAATAACTCCTTTCCGGAGAAAACTAGATTAGGATCGGGCCCACCAATTTATTACTTTCTCTACACGTGTACATAGTGTATTGCACACAAAAATTCGATACCGAGATTTCACTGGAAATACATGTTTTGGGATCACCCGATTCCAAACAAAGCATTTTTACTTTTTCCACACGTACTATGTACTAGTGTATAGAGAAGGTATTGTATTGCACTGAATTTTCTGGGAATAGACTCTGAAGACCTCTTTATTCTGGATACATTTTGCAGAATTTTGCCTAACGGTTAAACTATAACAGACTAACAAAAATTTACCACAAAACGTAGATTTCGTTAAAACACACAATTTATGTCATATATGATTTTACTTTCCCTAGCCCCATATGCACAATATACATAGGGATAGAAGAGGTATTGTATTGCACCCAAAAATTCGACGTCGATTTTTCACTGGAAATGTATGTTTTGGGGTCCTCGAGTCCGAAAAAAAACATTTAAAAAAATCTGATGTGTTCCATTCACATGACTTACTCTACTTCTGTGTAACAAATCATTGTTAGTAAACTTATTCTTCTATTTTCTTCATGCTAGTCGAGAAAAAATTAGCAGAAATAGTCTTATTATTTGCTTCCTTGTAAGTAGAAGCAAAATATGGGAATATCATAGGTTAAAGTGAAGTCAAAAGGAATTCCTCGTGTCACATCCTTGGAAGATACTAAACTTATACACCAAGTTTGGTATTTCACCAACTTTTCGTTTTTGAGTTATCGTGTTCACACACATACGAACCCACGGACACACACAAACACATATCTTTTTCTAAAATTCTTTTTTTGGATACGTCTATTTCCATTGAAGCCTCGGTATTGAATTTTTGGGTGGAAGGCAATACCTTCTCTATACACTATGTACATGGCACTTGTAGAGAAAGTAAAAATCTGATGTGTTCCATTCACATGACTTTTCTCTACATCTCTGGAAATAAATCATTGTTAAAAAGCTTATTCTTCTATCCACTTTCTAATCGAGATAAACATTAGAAGAAACTGTTTTATTACTTAATTCCTCATAAGTAGAAAGAAAATTAGGGGATCAAAATGTTAAACCCACAAACAGTTTTTTTTATTTTTTTTTTAAATGTGGTTGATTTGGGATTGAAATGCGCTTATTTGTGTGGCCAGTAGTTGACAAGTTCCCGTATGAGAAAAAAGTTTTGTTTTAAAAGTGAAACCAAAAACAACGAATATCTCGCCAGCGGTTAACTCCACGGAAAAAATGTATATTATATAAATTGTGTGTTTACAGAGATTTATGTTCTCCGAGTAGTAAGTTTTTTCCTGTCTCTTACGGTTTACTGGTTATACAAAATTAAAAAAAAAAAAAAAAAAAAAAAAAAAAGAATAAAGTTTTCTTCAGAGGCTATTCCCAGAAAATGCAGACATACATTTCATTTTTCGTATTTTAATTAAATTGTTAGTTATTTTTGAGATAATCAAAATGTTCGAATTTTTTTCCATATAAAGGGTAATTTGGATCGTATTTTCCTTAAAATCATCGTGTCGCATCATAGGCAGATTCTAAACTTATATACCGACTTTTCGGTTTTGAGTTATCGTGTTTACACACACCCACCGATAGATCTTTTTCTAAAAATACTTTTTCTTGGATACAGGGGACTCTGAAATATCTATTTACGGTGAAACCTCGGTATTGAATTTCTGGGTGGACTGCATTACCTTTTAGATACACTATGTGCTTAGTGCATGTAGAAAAAGTAAAAAAAAAAAAAAAACTCTTTTTGGTTACAAGGAACCCTAAAACGTGTATTTCCGGCGAAATCTCGCTATCGAATTTTTGAGTGCAATACAATACCTTCTCTATACACTAGTACATAGTACGTGTGGAGAAAGTAAAAATGCTTTGTTTGGAATCGGGTGATCCCAAAACATGTATTTCCAGTGAAATCTGGGTAACTGAAGTTCCTTTGTTTGTATGGGCACGTGTTGACATATTCCTGTATGAGAAAAGTACAAGTTTTTCAAAGCTGAAACCAAAAACAAGGAATATCTCAAAAACGATCAATTCCTCGAAAAAAAAATTATATAACATAAATTGTGTGTTTTAATGTGCTCTACATTTTTTTGTGGTGGTAAGTTTTTGTCCATCTCTTACGGTTTAGCAGTTATGCAAAATTCCGTAAAATTGATCCAGGATAAAGTAGTGTTCAGAGGCTATTCCCAGAAAATTCAAGACATACATTTTATTTGTCAGGTAAATATCTTTAATATACGATATTTTAATCAAAATCTTTAGAACCATTTTTAAGATAATCAAAATTTTCGAAAAACTTTTCATGTATTTGGGGGTGGGGGATTTTTTTTTGAAAATCTTCGTGTCGTATACTTGGAAGATACCAAACATAAATACCAAGTTTGATATTCAACGGTCTTTTCGTTTTTGGGCTATGCTGTCCACAGACATACATACACACGGACCTTTTTCCAAAAATGCTTTTTTTTTTTTTATTCAGAGGGACCCTAAAAAATGTATTTCCGGTGAAATCTCGGTATCCAATTTTTGGGTGCAATACAATACCGTCTCTATACACTATGTACATAGTACGTGTAGAGAAAGTAAAAAAAGGGGTTGTGTGCGCGTGTGTGTGTGTTTGTGGACAGCATAGCCCCAAAACGAAAAGACCGTCAAATACCAAACTTGGTATTTAGGTTTAGTATCTTCCAAGGATGCGACACGAAGATTTTCAAAAAACTCCCCCCATCACAAACTACCCTTTACATGAAAAAAATTCGAAAATTTTTGATTTTCTTAAAAATGGCTGTAACGATTTTGATTAAAATCCCGTATATTAAAACTATTTATATCCGAAATAAAATGTATATTTCGAATATTCCGGGATTAGCCTCTGAAGAACTCTTTATTCTGAATGAATTTTGCCGAATTTTCATTAACTGCTAAACCGTAAGAAATAGACAAAAAATCACTATACAATATATGTAAATCACGTCAAAACACACAATTTATGCCCTTTGCGTTTTTGTTGAGGTAACCGTTTCCGAGATATTCCTTGTTATCGGTTTCTATTGTGAAGGACTTAAACCTTTCTGAGACAGGAAGTGTCCATTTTTCTTTTGTTCTACTCCTGGCCAAGCAAAGAAGAGATTTGCAATGACAATCGCATAGCGATAGCTTTTAAAACCTTTGACCATCACTTTAGCCTAGTGCATTACCTTAGTTCGCTTTTACTTATAAGAACAAAGTAATAAGATCATTCTGCTAGTGGATTTAATTGTTTTCCACACAAGCCGTGTGTAGGACAAGAGTTGGATAGGTAGAGTCAAAACTGAAAAATTCAATGCCATAGCCGGGATTTGAACCACGCGTCTCCCCATCTCTAGCCGGTAACTCAGTCGAGAAATTCAGTGCTATGCCGGCATGTTGCCATGATAGCTCAGTGGCTGAGCAACCGGCTAGAGATGGAGAGCACCGTGGTTCAAATCCCGGCTATGGCATTGAATTGTTTAGTCTGACTCTACCTATTCTGGTAGTGTTTTTTTTTTTTCGATTAGCATTGTGCAGAAAGAAGTTTGTAGAGCAGCTAGAGAAAGTCATGCGAGTGTAATATATCAGATTTTTTTTTTGTAAAATTGGCCGTTTTTGAGTTATTCCGTGTTATTATTTTTCAATTTGAAACTATCGAAATTTCTCAAACAACATCTTGCTGGGCGAACTGAACCTAAAATTTTTTCTCTTATCGATGAGCTTTTAAAAGATTTGACTATCGCTTCAGCATAACGTATTCTGTTATTTTTGTTCTAGTTGCAACCAAGCGAGTAATAAGACCAATTCTGCTAATGTAGCGGCTTGATTTACCAGTTTAGCGAGATCAACATTTCCAATTAAAGTAAAAGTTTGAAATTGTCAGCAAAACATTGTATTATAAGGTTTTGCTGTTATTATCTGAAAGGCAAAGCGCACAAAAAGTAAGGAGATGAGGTACTGAAGTAGGAACGTCGCAACTTTCCTCAGCAGCACCCAGTTGCGAGACAAGCAGCACCACCTCCCAACACTTCTTTATTTGTTACGCGAAAGTAACTGGTGGAGTTTAAAAGGATACAGCGACAGTAAAAAAATAGCGTCATGGTCAATAGATGCAGTGGCCCTCTGGCAGTGAATAAAATAAAACACTTTCCGAGTAGTATGCAGGATTTGCTTGAAACGCAATTTCATGCAAGTGAGTAGGCTAGAAACATCAACAGCCTATACAAGTCATTCGTAACTAGAGATGGGTTTTGGGTTCCGGGATGGTAGTGGGGAGAAATCTGTAATGTAAACATGCACACGTTGAGGTATAATCTGTTCTAAAAGTAGCAATTACATAAATTGATACTATATCCGTCATTCTAATTCATAAACTAATACAATAAAACAGTTATTTCATAATACTACGAGCATTCAATAAGTCCTTACAAAATCCAACGAAAAAAGTTTGTATTTTGTAACTGTCGTCGTCTCTTACTAGATGGCAGTTAAAGTTTCAACTACATTCATCACGTGGTTTCGTTGCCATAGGCTATTGAATTAATAATCTTGTGCTTTTTTTAGAAAGAAGAGAAAAAAATCTGACGTTTTCAATTCACATGACTTACTCTACATCTCTGCAACAAATTATTGTTAAAAAGCTAATGTTTCTATTTATTTCATGCTAATCGAGAAACAAATAGCAGAAACATAAATCAACAAAACTCTCTCAGAATTCATTGCTGTGAATTACAAGATACATACTTACTTTATCGAAAGAAAAGGCTCTCCTTCTCTATCTCAAGATATGTTTGAATCATTCACAAGTTTGCTCAGTGTCGAACACTTATATTTTCGTATTTTCGATATTTTGCAATCTGCGCTCTCTTTCAGAGTTCACTCATGTATCAACTAGAAGTATATGAACGAGGCCAGGCAGTGAGCAATACTAGAGAGTGCAGCACATTTCAAAGCAATCTATAGAGACCACGCCTACTCCATCACGTCATAGTTTAGTTTCTGTGCACCGAACATCAATCCGGCAGTTGCGTGAGCTCTATTCATAACTATGGAACATATTTCTATGGCGGACCCCTCCTAAAACAAGTAATTCTGCTGCATTCACATGATTCCACCCAAAGATTCGATATCGATATTTCAACGGAAATACTTGTTTTGCTGTCCCCAAAACAAATAAACAAAAAAAAAAAACCAACAGAATTTCTAGAAAAAGTACGTGTGAGCACTTGTGTGAACAGCATAATTCAAACATGAAAATTCTGTTGAATTCCCAACTTGATACTTAAGTTCTGTATGTTTTAAGAATGTGGCACAAAGATATCAAGAAAATCCCTTCATCTACATTTTACATGGAAAATGGAATTTCCTCACAAAGATTGCTCTTTTATCTCCGTCATGATAATCGAGATAAACATTGCCAGAAATAGCTTTATTACTTGCTTCCTTGTAAGTAGAAGGGAACTAATGCAGTACAGTAGGCTAAAGAGTCAGACGAAACGAAACGTCACTTCCGGTTTGAGAAAATGTTTAACTAGGAATATCTCAATCATACATAAAAAACGTACATGACTTAAATTATGTCTTCTACAAATCTACATTTTTATGTAAAAAGTTTTTGTCTATCTCTTACGATTTAACAGTTATGCAACATTCTGCAAAACTCATCCCAAATTCAGATGTTTTCAGAGGTTATGACCACAAAATTCAACATATACAAAACAAAAGGGTATTTTTGGTGGGGGAATTTTCTTGAAAATATTCGTGTCGCATACTTGAAGGATACTAAACATAAATACAAGTTTGGTGTTTAATGGTCTTTTCGTTTTTGAGTTATGCCGTCCACAGACACACAAACGCGCAAGGTACTTGTTCTAAAAATGCCCTTTCATGGAAAAAAAAAATTCTAAATGTTTTATTTTCTCAAAAATGGCTCTAAGGATTTTTCATGTAAATCTCTTATATTTAAGAGATTTACATGAAAAATAAAAAGTATGTATTGAATTTTCTGGAAATATCCTCTGAAGTCATCTTTATTTTGAAAACATTTTGTTAAATTTAGCTAACTGTTAAACTGTAAAATATAGGCACAGTTTAGAACTCGTTTAAACACACCATTTATGTCATATACAGTTTATCGTAGAATTGACGTTTCTTTATTTTTAGATTTTCCTTATTATTGCTTTCAGTTTTAAAGTAAACTTTTCACATATGGAAATTTGTAAACTCCTGTCGCTTTAGCCTAGTTTATTATATTCTTTCTCTCTGCTCAGAAAGAAGCAAGTAATAAGACCGTTTATGACGATGTTTATCTAGATTAGCATGAAGTAGATAGAGAAATAAGCTTTTTAACAGTAATTTGTTAAAGAGATTTAGAGAAAGTCATTTGAATTTAAGACATCAGATTTTTTACTATCTCTACATTATTTAATAGATATATAGAGAAGGTATTGTATTGCACCCAAAAATTCCACACCGAGATTTCACCGGAAATATATGTTTTGAGACCTCTTGAATCCAAAAAAATAAAACATTTATAGAAAAAGGTCCGTGTGTGTGCGTCTGTGTGTGTGTCTGTGTGAACAGCATAGCTCAAAAACGAAAAGTTAACTTGGTATTTAGGTTCAGTATCTTCCAAGGATGTGACACGAAGATTTTCAAGAAGATCCCCCACCCCAACTACAGTTTACAAGGAAAAAAAATTGAAAATGTTGATTTTCTCAAAAATTACTAACGATTTTGATTAAAACCTCTTATATTCAAGATATTAACATGAAAAATAAAAGATATGTGTTCAATGTTCTGGAAACATCTTTATTCTGGATGAATTTTGAGAAATGTCTTATAATTGGTAAACCGTAAGAGATGAGCAAAACTTACGTAACAAAAGATGTAGATATCGTTAAAACACACAATTAATGTTAAACACATTAACTTTTTCGTGCAGTTGAACATTTTTGAGATATTCCTTGTTATTGGTTTCAGCTTTAAAGTACTTATACTTTTCTCATACGGGAATTTGTCAACTCCTGTCCATACAAACAAAGGTACTTGAGTCACATAGCAACCAGATTTTTGGAGATTTGACTATCGAGTTAGCCTAAGGTACTCCCTTATTTCCCTTCTTACAAGGAGGCAAGTTACAAGTCATTTCTATTTTTTCTCTCGATTAGCATTAAGTAAATAAAAGAATAACCTTTTTAACAGCAAGTTATTTTAGAGATGTAAAGAAAGTCATGTAAATAGAACACATTAGATTTTTTTCGGAAATTTCCCTTATAGCAAGACAAATGTCGATAACTTCAAGCTTCATTGCCACCGAAATCAATTGAGCTTCGTTCCCTGATTCATCTTCCGATATGACCAAACAAGGACGTTAAGCTAAAAAATAAAATCTCGTAGTGTTCCATTCACATGAATTTCTCTATATCTCTATAACAAAATTCTTATTAATAGTATATGCTTCTATTTACTTCATACTAATCGAGAAAACATTAGCAGAAACAGTCTTATTACTTGCTTCCTTGTAAGCAGAGGCGAAATAAGGGAGTACCATAGGTTAAAGTGATAGTCAAAAGCTGGTTGCTATGTCACTGAAGTTCCTCTGTATGTACACGATGATTGACAAATACCTGTAAGAGAAAAGCGTAGGTTTTTAAAGCTGAAACCAAAAACAAGGAATATCTAAGAAACTATCAAATACACGAAAAAAATGTAAATAACATAAATTGTGTATTTTAACGTGCTCTACACTTTTTGGGTGGTAAGTTTTTGTCCATCTCTTATGGTTTAGCAGTTATAAAAAAATCCTAAAATTCATCCAGAATAAAGTATTTTCAGAGAATATTCCCGGGAAATTCAAGATGTACATTTTATTTGTCAGGTAAATAACTTTAATATACGATATTAATCAAAATCGTAAGAGCCATTTTTGAAAAAAAAATGTTCGAAAAATGTTCCATGTAAAGGGTAGTTTAGGGTGTGGGGATTTTTCTCAAAACCTTCGTGTCGCATCCCTGGAAGATACTTAACCTAAATACCAAGTTTCGTTTTTGAGCTATGCTGACCACAGACACACACACGCACGCACACATACGGACCATTTTGCAAAAATGCTCTTTACTTTTTCTACACGTACTATATACATAGTGCATACAGAAGGTGTTGCATTCCACCCACAAATTTGATACCTAAATTTCACCAGAAATACATGTTTTGGGTTCCCCTGAATGCAATAAAACAGCATTTTTACAAAAAGGTCCGTGTGGGGGGGGGGGGGAACAGCATAGCTCAAAAAGGAAAGAACCGTTGAATACCAAACTTGGTATTAAAGTTTGGTTTCTTCCAAGAATGCGACACGAAGATTTTCAAGAAAATTCCCCCTTCCCCCAACTACCCTTTACATGGAACTTCTTTCGAACATTTTGAGCTTCTCAAAAATGGCTCTGACGATTTTGTTTAAAATATCGTATATTAAAAATATTAACCCGATAAATAAAATTATATCTTGAATTTTCTGGGAATGGCCTCCGAGGACTACTTTATTCTGGATGAATTTTACGGAATTTATCTAACTGCTAAACCGTATGAGATACACAAATCTTTACCATACAATAAATGTAGAGCAAATTAAACTCACAATTTATGTTGTATAATTTTTTTCGTGAAGTTGATCGTCTTTGAGATATTCCTTGTTTTTTGGTTTCACATTTAAAAAACATACTTTTCGCATACAGGAATTTGTCTACTCGTGACCTTACAAATGAACTTCAGTCACATAGCAACCAGCTATTGACTATAATTTTAACCTATGGCACTCCCTTATTTCACTTCTACTCACAAGTAAGCAAGTAATAAAGCTATTTCTGCTATCATTTTCTCGATTAGCATGAAGTAAATAGAAGCTTTTTAGCAATAATTTGTTGCAGAGATGTAGAGAAAGTCATGTAAATGGAATATATCAATTTTTTTACTTTCTCTATGCGTACTACGTACATAGTGTACAGAGGAAGTATTGTATTTCACCCAAAAATTCGATACCGAGATTTCACCGGAAATACATGTTTTAGCACCCCCTGAATCCAAAAAAAGCATTTTCAGAAAAAGGTGCGTGTGTATGTGTGTGTGTCTTTGGACAGCATAGCTCAAAAACGAAAAGACCGTTATGTACTAAACTTGATATTTAGGTTTGGTATCTTCCAAGGATGCGACACGAAGATTTTCAAGAAAATCCCTACACTTCCAACTACCCTTTACACGGAAAAATTTTCGAAAATTTTGATTTTCTAAAAAATGGCTCTAACGATTTTGATTAAAATCCCATATATCAAAGATATTTACATACCAAATAAAATGTATATCTTGAATTTTCTGGGAATAGCCTCTGAAGAGCTCTTTATTCTGGATGAATTTTGCTAAATGTTGCTTAACTGCTAAACGTTAAGAGATAGACAAAAACTTACCATACAGTAAATGTTGATCAGATCAAAACACTCAATTTATGCCCTTTACATTTTTGTTGTGGAGGTAACCATTTCCGAGATATTCCTTGTTTTTTTCTGTTTCAGTTGTGAGTACTTATACTTTTCTCAGACAGGAAGTGTCTGTTTTTCTTTTGTTGTACTCCTGGCCAAGCAAAGAAGCGATTTGCAATGACAATCGAATAACGATAGATTTTAAAACATTTGACAATCGGTTTAGCCTAGTGTATTCCCTTATTTTCTTTCTACTTATAAGGAACTAAGTAGTAAGAACATTCTGCTGATGATTATCTCGATTAGCAAGGTGCAGAAATAAGAATAATCTTATGTAAGAAGTTTGTAGAAGAGCTAGAGAAAGTCATGTGAGTGTAACACATCAGATTTTTTTTGATTCAGGCGGACCCAAAACTTGTATTTCCGGTGAAATCTCGGTATGGAATTTTTGAGTGCATTACAATACTTTTTCAATACAGTATATACGTAGTTCGTGTAGAGAATATAAAAATCAATGGTAAATTGTGTAACTGTGTGTAGTTTGCTTCCTTGTGTTGAGACCATTGAGTTTTCCGTGCATTGTTGATTTTAGTACGAATGTAGAGAGAGAAGTGTGAATGTCGTACTGCAGACATCTCGGAGGTGTACGTCACTGGTGATAATGTACCGTACTGCAAAGATGTTGGGGGCAGCTGGTGAAGGGAAAGTGCACAGGTCTCAGTGAATTTGGTAGAGGAACCATAACACAAGAGTGTATAAATATACTTCACTGGCACATGGGATTGCTCTTAGCTGCGCACATAGCTTTGTAACTGGTATCCGAGATCGTGAATGTGTTTTTAATTTTGAAAAAGTCTTCAGTTCCTGGAGTTATATTGCACGTTCCATCCCTGTAGTTTCGTTTCGTAATCGGCCTACCCTCCCCGTATTTGTACGACTGACACTCCCTAGGACTTACAAGCCAATGCCTAGGGGTCAGAAGAATGAGAACCTGTTTTGTAGTCAGGCATGGACATGAGGAAGTGGATGATATGAAATGTAAGCGAAATTGATGATGGTGGAATGAGTGGCGGGGTAAATCGGAGGACCGAACGCCGCTTTAGCGCTCTAACCACTCACCTAGAGCGCTGCCACCCATCCCTGTAGTGCTATTATGAATTATACAATTTTATCCACTATTACATTTCTACATCCCTGAGAAAGTATTAAGCTTCCATTTACAGTACCTTCTAAAGTATGTTTAAAACTGATGAATTTATTAAATTATACTCTTTATACCTAGCATTACATGATAATGATCATAATACTCATAAAGACAATAATATTAGATTAGAAAGCATTCTGTAGGTTCGTTTAGGCCAGGAAGCCACTGAACACAGAACACAGAACATGTATGCATATGTTTATAAATGTATACAATGTATAAAGCTCGTGCTTAAATCTTGGGTTACAAAAACAGCAGAATAGACATATAATCACATCATTTGTATTTGAGACCTCTACTATGCTTAATGTGCTCTATAAAAGCACATGAACTTCCTTTTTTTTCAATCACATAAAAACAAAGAGTATCAAAAGTTAGTGTTAAAAGGTATAAATAAATATAATTTCATTATATGTAACACTAATGTGATGTCAGATGATAGTTTTCTAATTATATACATAATAGTTACTGCTAGTAATTATATAAAAATATGATTATTGTATTATGTACTCTTCATAAATGTTAACAAATTACAATACATATTTACAAATATGTTATAGAATTTCCAATGCAAAAATTTACAATTATGCATTAGAGTGTAAAATACAGACCTTGTGTCATTACTAAATACTAAAAAATGCATTTGACATTTTCGTGCAAGTCAAAGTATACATCAGTTTAATTTGAATATAAAACGCAATAATACTTATAATACTAATAATACTTATAAATACAATGATTGTTAACGGTATTGTCAGACAGATTTGTCACTTAAATATTCATCTACAGAGTATAACGATTTATTGCAAAGGTATTTTTTTTTTATTGCTTCATTTGTATAGCCCCCTTTAACATCAATGGTCATATCGGGGGCTTTCACTTGTGAAACTGTAGGTTCAGAACATTAGGTTAAACTTTATATTACTAAGCATACGCACATTCGCTCTCATATTCATAGATCCAGACTCTATGGGGGATAGGGAATAATTCAGGTTAAAGAAAAATTCCCCGCCCCAGCCGGGAATCGAACCCGGGACCTCCGGGTGAGAAGTCAGCTCAACCACGGAGGCAGTCTGAAAAGGTCTACTACTACTACTACTACTACTACTACTACTACTACTACTACTACTACTACTACTACTACTACTACTACTACTACTACTACTACTACTACTACTACTACTACTACTACTACTACTACTACTACTACTACTACTACTACTACTACTACTACTACTACTACTACTACTACTACTACTACTACTACTACTACTACTACTACTACTACTACTACTACTACTACTACTACTACTACTACTACTACTACTACTACTACTACTACTACTACTACTACTACTACTACTACTACTACTACTACTACTACTACTACTACTACTACTACTACTACTACTACTACTACTACTACTACTACTACTACTACTACTACTACTACTACTACTACTACTACTACTACTACTACTACTACTACTACTACTACTACTACTACTACTACTACTACTACTACTACTACTACTACTACTACTACTACTACTACTACTACTACTACTACTACTACTACTACTACTACTACTACTACTACTACTACTACTACTACTACTACTACTACTACTACTACTACTACTACTACTACTACTACTACTACTACTACTACTACTACTACTACTACTACTACTACTACTACTACTACTACTACTACTACTACTACTACTACTACTACTACTACTACTACTACTACTACTACTACTACTACTACTACTACTACTACTACTACTACTACTACTACTACTACTACTACTACTACTACTACTACTACTACTACTACTACTACTACTACTACTACTACTACTACTACTACTACTACTACTACTACTACTACTACTACTACTACTACTACTACTACTACTACTACTACTACTACTACTACTACTACTACTACTACTACTACTACTACTACTACTACTACTACTACTACTACTACTACTACTACTACTACTACTACTACTACTACTACTACTACTACTACTACTACTACTACTACTACTACTACTACTACTACTACTACTACTACTACTACTACTACTACTACTACTACTACTACTACTACTACTACTACTACTACTACTACTACTACTACTACTACTACTACTACTACTACTACTACTACTACTACTACTACTACTACTACTACTACTACTACTACTACTACTACTACTACTACTACTACTACTACTACTACTACTACTACTACTACTACTACTACTACTACTACTACTACTACTACTACTACTACTACTACTACTACTACTACTACTACTACTACTACTACTACTACTACTACTACTACTACTACTACTACTACTACTACTACTACTACTACTACTACTACTACTACTACTACTACTACTACTACTACTACTACTACTACTACTACTACTACTACTACTACTACTACTACTACTACTACTACTACTACTACTACTACTACTACTACTACTACTACTACTACTACTACTACTACTACTACTACTACTACTACTACTACTACTACTACTACTACTACTACTACTACTACTACTACTACTACTACTACTACTACTACTACTACTACTACTACTACTACTACTACTACTACTACTACTACTACTACTACTACTACTACTACTACTACTACTACTACTACTACTACTACTACTACTACTACTACTACTACTACTACTACTACTACTACTACTACTACTACTACTACTACTACTACTACTACTACTACTACTACTACTACTACTACTACTACTACTACTACTACTACTACTACTACTACTACTACTACTACTACTACTACTACTACTACTACTACTACTACTACTACTACTACTACTACTACTACTACTACTACTACTACTACTACTACTACTACTACTACTACTACTACTACTACTACTACTACTACTACTACTACTACTACTACTACTACTACTACTACTACTACTACTACTACTACTACTACTACTACTACTACTACTACTACTACTACTACTACTACTACTACTACTACTACTACTACTACTACTACTACTACTACTACTACTACTACTACTACTACTACTACTACTACTACTACTACTACTACTACTACTACTACTACTACTACTACTACTACTACTACTACTACTACTACTACTACTACTACTACTACTACTACTACTACTACTACTACTACTACTACTACTACTACTACTACTACTACTACTACTACTACTACTACTACTACTACTACTACTACTACTACTACTACTACTACTACTACTACTACTACTACTACTACTACTACTACTACTACTACTACTACTACTACTACTACTACTACTACTACTACTACTACTACTACTACTACTACTACTACTACTACTACTACTACTACTACTACTACTACTACTACTACTACTACTACTACTACTACTACTACTACTACTACTACTACTACTACTACTACTACTACTACTACTACTACTACTACTACTACTACTACTACTACTACTACTACTACTACTACTACTACTACTACTACTACTACTACTACTACTACTACTACTACTACTACTACTACTACTACTACTACTACTACTACTACTACTACTACTACTACTACTACTACTACTACTACTACTACTACTACTACTACTACTACTACTACTACTACTACTACTACTACTACTACTACTACTACTACTACTACTACTACTACTACTACTACTACTACTACTACTACTACTACTACTACTACTACTACTACTACTACTACTACTACTACTACTACTACTACTACTACTACTACTACTACTACTACTACTACTACTACTACTACTACTACTACTACTACTACTACTACTACTACTACTACTACTACTACTACTACTACTACTACTACTACTACTACTACTACTACTACTACTACTACTACTACTACTACTACTACTACTACTACTACTACTACTACTACTACTACTACTACTACTACTACTACTACTACTACTACTACTACTACTACTACTACTACTACTACTACTACTACTACTACTACTACTACTACTACTACTACTACTACTACTACTACTACTACTACTACTACTACTACTACTACTACTACTACTACTACTACTACTACTACTACTACTACTACTACTACTACTACTACTACTACTACTACTACTACTACTACTACTACTACTACTACTACTACTACTACTACTACTACTACTACTACTACTACTACTACTACTACTACTACTACTACTACTACTACTACTACTACTACTACTACTACTACTACTACTACTACTACTACTACTACTACTACTACTACTACTACTACTACTACTACTACTACTACTACTACTACTACTACTACTACTACTACTACTACTACTACTACTACTACTACTACTACTACTACTACTACTACTACTACTACTACTACTACTACTACTACTACTACTACTACTACTACTACTACTACTACTACTACTACTACTACTACTACTACTACTACTACTACTACTACTACTACTACTACTACTACTACTACTACTACTACTACTACTACTACTACTACTACTACTACTACTACTACTACTACTACTACTACTACTACTACTACTACTACTACTACTACTACTACTACTACTACTACTACTACTACTACTACTACTACTACTACTACTACTACTACTACTACTACTACTACTACTACTACTACTACTACTACTACTACTACTACTACTACTACTACTACTACTACTACTACTACTACTACTACTACTACTACTACTACTACTACTACTACTACTACTACTACTACTACTACTACTACTACTACTACTACTACTACTACTACTACTACTACTACTACTACTACTACTACTACTACTACTACTACTACTACTACTACTACTACTACTACTACTACTACTACTACTACTACTACTACTACTACTACTACTACTACTACTACTACTACTACTACTACTACTACTACTACTACTACTACTACTACTACTACTACTACTACTACTACTACTACTACTACTACTACTACTACTACTACTACTACTACTACTACTACTACTACTACTACTACTACTACTACTACTACTACTACTACTACTACTACTACTACTACTACTACTACTACTACTACTACTACTACTACTACTACTACTACTACTACTACTACTACTACTACTACTACTACTACTACTACTACTACTACTACTACTACTACTACTACTACTACTACTACTACTACTACTACTACTACTACTACTACTACTACTACTACTACTACTACTACTACTACTACTACTACTACTACTACTACTACTACTACTACTACTACTACTACTACTACTACTACTACTACTACTACTACTACTACTACTACTACTACTACTACTACTACTACTACTACTACTACTACTACTACTACTACTACTACTACTACTACTACTACTACTACTACTACTACTACTACTACTACTACTACTACTACTACTACTACTACTACTACTACTACTACTACTACTACTACTACTACTACTACTACTACTACTACTACTACTACTACTACTACTACTACTACTACTACTACTACTACTACTACTACTACTACTACTACTACTACTACTACTACTACTACTACTACTACTACTACTACTACTACTACTACTACTACTACTACTACTACTACTACTACTACTACTACTACTACTACTACTACTACTACTACTACTACTACTACTACTACTACTACTACTACTACTACTACTACTACTACTACTACTACTACTACTACTACTACTACTACTACTACTACTACTACTACTACTACTACTACTACTACTACTACTACTACTACTACTACTACTACTACTACTACTACTACTACTACTACTACTACTACTACTACTACTACTACTACTACTACTACTACTACTACTACTACTACTACTACTACTACTACTACTACTACTACTACTACTACTACTACTACTACTACTACTACTACTACTACTACTACTACTACTACTACTACTACTACTACTACTACTACTACTACTACTACTACTACTACTACTACTACTACTACTACTACTACTACTACTACTACTACTACTACTACTACTACTACTACTACTACTACTACTACTACTACTACTACTACTACTACTACTACTACTACTACTACTACTACTACTACTACTACTACTACTACTACTACTACTACTACTACTACTACTACTACTACTACTACTACTACTACTACTACTACTACTACTACTACTACTACTACTACTACTACTACTACTACTACTACTACTACTACTACTACTACTACTACTACTACTACTACTACTACTACTACTACTACTACTACTACTACTACTACTACTACTACTACTACTACTACTACTACTACTACTACTACTACTACTACTACTACTACTACTACTACTACTACTACTACTACTACTACTACTACTACTACTACTACTACTACTACTACTACTACTACTACTACTACTACTACTACTACTACTACTACTACTACTACTACTACTACTACTACTACTACTACTACTACTACTACTACTACTACTACTACTACTACTACTACTACTACTACTACTACTACTACTACTACTACTACTACTACTACTACTACTACTACTACTACTACTACTACTACTACTACTACTACTACTACTACTACTACTACTACTACTACTACTACTACTACTACTACTACTACTACTACTACTACTACTACTACTACTACTACTACTACTACTACTACTACTACTACTACTACTACTACTACTACTACTACTACTACTACTACTACTACTACTACTACTACTACTACTACTACTACTACTACTACTACTACTACTACTACTACTACTACTACTACTACTACTACTACTACTACTACTACTACTACTACTACTACTACTACTACTACTACTACTACTACTACTACTACTACTACTACTACTACTACTACTACTACTACTACTACTACTACTACTACTACTACTACTACTACTACTACTACTACTACTACTACTACTACTACTACTACTACTACTACTACTACTACTACTACTACTACTACTACTACTACTACTACTACTACTACTACTACTACTACTACTACTACTACTACTACTACTACTACTACTACTACTACTACTACTACTACTACTACTACTACTACTACTACTACTACTACTACTACTACTACTACTACTACTACTACTACTACTACTACTACTACTACTACTACTACTACTACTACTACTACTACTACTACTACTACTACTACTACTACTACTACTACTACTACTACTACTACTACTACTACTACTACTACTACTACTACTACTACTACTACTACTACTACTACTACTACTACTACTACTACTACTACTACTACTACTACTACTACTACTACTACTACTACTACTACTACTACTACTACTACTACTACTACTACTACTACTACTACTACTACTACTACTACTACTACTACTACTACTACTACTACTACTACTACTACTACTACTACTACTACTACTACTACTACTACTACTACTACTACTACTACTACTACTACTACTACTACTACTACTACTACTACTACTACTACTACTACTACTACTACTAATAATAATAATAATAATAATAATAATAATTTGATTAGGTATGATAATCACTGATGGTTCATCTTGTTAGACTACTTGTCTAATGTTTACGTGCTGGTTGTGACACGCAATTATATCAGTCTTATATATCATCCCTAAACTCCTGCAACAAATAACACACCTTACAGCATAGAAGAATTGTTCATTGCATTCGTCCTAAGGGGAGTTGAAATGCTCTGTCTTGCCAAAGTTAAACTTTGACCCATTATCTCAGTAACTATTTAAACTAGTGAGCTAAATTGTTGAAGGTATATTCAGCAATACCTTTACTGTTGATCCATGAAAAACAGAATACAGAACAGAAATGTATGATTTTGTTAAATAATGCGCTTGCAATTTTATTGAAAAAATTCTGATTTATAAATAAAAAAAATGAATCCTTGGGTCGTCTCCTTAGGGCGGTAGTAGCGCAGCTGCTTACCAAGCGGGAGACCTGGGTTCGTTTCCCCCGCTGGGAGACTTCGCCCGAGATGCTCTCAGCCTCGTGAGGTCTCTGGGGGGGGGGGCAATTGAGGAGCAACTTGATGGAGAAGTAGCGGTTGCAGGTCATGAGTACTGCATTAAACAGCCAGGGGCGTTTCGAGGCGCTGACCACGTCTCACCCTCCAATACTGCACCCCATCCCTGACGTCAGTCATGGACCGAGATGGGTGATGCAGCGGTCGGGCGGTAGGCTAAGGTTCCTTGTGAGTTGTCGTGCCATGGAGTTATCACTAATCCATATACACAAAAGCTTTTTCGTTCAAATAAAGACTATTTAGGTGCAAAAGTGTGGTAAAAATGTCAGCCCTTGGTGTCAATTGGTTTCTGAGATAATGGGTCATTTGTATGGAGCATTTTATTTCTTCAGAAATTGCTTTCAAACATAAAATAAAAAGAAGTGTAACCTAACTTTTCAAACACAACTTCGCAATATTTCGAAACTCTCACATGAAGAAAATGTCAACGAGATGCTAATGCTGCGAATAAAACTTTCCTAGCGATATAAAAAAAATCTGATGTGTTCCATTCACATGACTTTCTCTATATCTCTGTAAACTATTATTGTTAATAAACGTATATTTTATTTTTTTCATGTTAATTGAGAAAAATTAGCAGAAATAGTCTTATTTCTTGCTTTATTGTAAGCAGAAGCGAAACAAGG
Source organism: Hymenopus coronatus (assembly GCA_030762935.1). Lineage (NCBI taxonomy): Eukaryota > Metazoa > Arthropoda > Insecta > Mantodea > Hymenopodidae > Hymenopus > Hymenopus coronatus. The sequence continues at coordinate 151,683,493 of CM060897.1, read as the reverse complement.
CAGTACCATAGGTCAAGGTAAAAGCCAGAAGCTGGTTGCTATGTGACTGATGTTCCTTTGTTTGTATGAACAGGAGTTGACAAATTCCTGAATGAGAAAAGTATAAGTTTTTCAAAGCTGAAACCAAGAAAAAGGAATATCTCAAAAACGATCAACTCCACGAAAAAAATGTATATAACACAAATTGTGTGTTTTAACGTGATCTACATTTTTAGTGTGTTAAGATTTTGTCCATCTCTTACGGTTTAGTAGTTATGCAAAATTCATCCAGAATAAAGTAGTCTTTAGAGGCTACTCCCAGAAAATTCAAAATATACATTTTATTTGTCAGGTAAATATCTTTAACATATGATATTTTAATCAAAATCGTTACAGCAATTTTTTAGAAAATCAAAATTTTCGAAAAAAGTTCCATGTAAAGGGTAGTTTCGGGTGGGGGGGGATTTTTCTCAAAATCTTCGTGTCGCATCCCTGAAATATACTAAACCTAAATACCAAGTTTGGTATTTTACCGACTTTTCGTTTTTGAGTCATCGTTTCACAGACACACGGACACACACACACACACACACGGACCTTTTTCTGAAAATACTTTCTTTGGATACAGGTGACCCTAAAACATATATTTCCGATGAAATCTCAGTATCGAATTTTTTGGTGGAGTGCAATACATTCTCTATACCAACGGTTCCCAACCGGTGTGCCCCGGCACCCTAGGGTGCCGTGTGATTGGCTAAGGGGTGCCGCGAGATATTGAGATAAACAAAATAAAATACATTCTACTGCAGCCTTAAGTCTTGTAAGGTCTTCAAATAAAATAAGTCAAATCAATTACTCTCATGCACGGCAGATGGTGATAGTGGTCGATTCATTTCAATAATTCAGTTATACTAGTATCCCACACATGGCATTACAGCTATACCCTGCCGAACATTCCCGAGACTACTCGCTTCCTCACGAACATTCCCGAGACTTCGACAGATGAATATATAAAAGTGTACGCCGCTTGGCGCTTTCAGTTGTCTTCCTCGCGTTGATTCACAATGTTTAGCTATGGATAAGTTCATTGTTAAACGTAAACGCCAGGACTGTGAAAGTGAACAGTCGGCTCCTACTGCTTGCTTTAAGAAGCCAAATCTTACAGTTTCTCCCGGACCGTCGAATTCACCACATAAAGAAGACAAACGAAAGAAAAGAACATACCAGGACAGTTACTTAGCGTATGGATTTAAGTGGAATAACGAGGAAAACCCTATCCCTGTGTGTTTAGTTTGTGGCGAAACACCTAGCAACGAGGCCATGGTACCTAGCAAACTGAAGCGGCATCTTACAACAAAGCATCCTAGTGTGTCACAGAAAAGTGTAATGTATTTTTCACATATATTAGAAGGGAAGAAGAAAACAGCTGTGCGAATGGTAAAGAGAATGACCATAGGTGATACTGCTCTTGAAGCCTCATTTAAAGTAGTAGAACTGATAGCTAAAAAAAAGAAACCTCATACTCTTGGAGAGGAAATCATTGGCCCTGCATGTCAAGCTATAGTTTCAAACAATACTTGGTGAAGGAGCAGCTAATCAAATTTCGAAAGTTCCTCTGTCCAACAACACAATCAGCCGCAGGATATCTGAAATGTCATGCAATATCAATGAACAAGTCACGGAGAAAATAAAAACTTATAGAACATTTGCTTTGCAAGTAGATGAGAGTCTCGATATTGGTGACAAACCGCAACTCCTTGGTTTTATCAGATATATTGATGAAAAAGATATTGGTGAACAGTTTCTGCTCTGTAGACCGCTGGAGACTACAACCATAGGCCATGATATTTTCGTTTCTATTAATTCCTATCTCAATGACCATGATCTTTATAAAATGAAAGGTTTTAAAAGAAAACTTAGTTCTTGGAAGTCTGCAGTTCAAAAAGGAGATTTGTCGAACTTTCCATCTCTTCTTAATGTGGCAGGAGATAAAGATCTGGGTAAACTGAAAGACCGCATTTGTGATCACTTATCAAGATTGCAAGATGCAATAGATGCGTACTTTCCAACTATTTCCACTACGAATCTCGACTGGGTTGTCTCACCATTTGATTTCGTAGATAGTACAGAGGAAATAGATTTCACTGCTTGCGAACGAGATGAATTTATTGATCTTTGCGCTGATTCCACACTCAAAGGTAAGTTCACCAAGAGTGAGGCGTCGATGGCTAGTTTTTGGCTTCAACGGAGAGAGGAGTACCCTAACCTAATGAAGAAAGCAATTAACGCACTTTTGCCCTTTTCAACATCCTATCTATGCGAGCAAGCCTTCTCTGCTATGGTGACAATAAAATGCAAAGCAAGAAATAGACTGAATAACCTTGAGGATGATTTGCGTGTTTCACTGTCAACTGTAAGACCCGACATCACATATCTGTGCTCTAAGCATCAATCACAAGTTTCACATTAATCATTAATCGAACAAAATTTATTGATGTATTTTTACTCCGTGATTATAGTAAAGTTTACTGTATTATGTTATGCTGTATGTTATTATTATATAATATTTCAATAAATTAACATATTAAGCTTAATTTTCTTTTAATTCAAGGAAGGGTGCCCCTGGTGTTTAATGTTATTCCCAAGGGTGCCGTGAACTTCAAAAGGTTGGGAAACACTGATCTATACACTATGTACATAGTGCGTATAGAGAAAGTAAAAATCTGATGTGTACCATTCACATGACTTTCTCTATATCACTGCAACAAATTATTCTTAAAAAGCTTATACTTCTATTAACTTCATGCTAATCAGTAAAACATTAGCAGAAATAGCCAATTACTTGCTTCCTTGTAAGTAGACGTGAAATAAGGGAGTACCATAGGTTAAAGTAATAATCAAAAGCTGGTTGCTATGTCACTGAAGTTCCTTTGTTTGAATGGACAGCAGTTGGAAAATTCCTTTATGACAAATGTATAAGTTTTTCATAGCAGAAACCAAAATTAAGGAATGTCACAAAAACGACGAACTCCACGAAAAAAAATGTATATAACATAAATTGTGTGTTTTAAAGTGCTCTACATTTTTTGTGTAGTAAGTTTTTGTCCATCTCCTACGGTTTAGCAGTTATTCAAAATTTAGTAAAATTCATCCAGAATAATCTACTCTTCAGAGGCTATTCCCAGAAAATTCAAGATATACACTTTATTTGTCAGGTAAATATCTTTAATATACGAAATATTAATCAAAATCGTTAGAGCCATTTTTGAGAAAATCAAAATTTTCGAAAAAAGTTTCATGTAAAGGGTAGTTTGGAGTGCGGGGATTTTTCTCAAAATCTTTGTGTCGCATCCCTGGAAGATGCTGAACTTAAATACCAAGCTTGGTATTTTACCTACTTTTCGTTTTTGAGTTATCGTGTTCACAGACACACGGACACACGGACACACACACACACACGGACCTTTTTCCGAAAATGCTTTTTTTAGATAAAGGGGACCCTAAAACATATATTTCCGGTGAAATCTCGGTATCGAATTTTTTGGTGGAGTGCAATACATTCTCTATACACTATGCACATAGTGCCTATAGAGAAAGTAAAAATGATCTTCTCTAACACTAATATTTAGAACATTATTGATGTTTTACTAAGTGAGTTACCAAAATGTTCTCGGAGGATTAGTAAACAATATTTTTAAACTATTTACAATTATCGTATCTCCTTGAAAGTTACAGCAAAATGAGTGGAAGTCCCCAAATATTCATATGCAATTAAAACGTGAAAATGGAAAAAAATTATGAAAATCCCTTTTCGATTCCCCTTAAATGTGCATACACGTTTCTGTGGATTATTATTATTATGATATGATGTAGTTATGTCACTACGACAGACAGTCCACAACTGCACATCTCAGCGAAGGGATGAATGGACTGTAACGTTACGCCATAGCACAACCGTCCTCCCCTCATCCAAGGCCTGTATTCGCGAATACAGTTTTGGAGATGTCCGACATATTGTAATGCCAGTATTACAATCAGGGTTCAGGGTTTTGGCTGCTTCGACTGCTTTCTATTGCGGAAAATTTGTTGGTGAGATGGAATCAAAAACACTGTTTCCCTTGATCTATGGTCCGATTACATAAAATTTGAGGTTTTTGTATAAGTTGGTTGATTGAGTAAATATTTTGAGTTTCATTATTGCTGATTTGGAATCTGAAAAGATGACTATTGTTTGTTAGACTCTGCTTGTAGTCACTGGAAAATGTAGAAAAGGTATCAGGCAGTTTTTCATCTGAACTCGATTAGATAGGATTGTAATATGCGTCTTCTTAGCTTCCGGAGAAGGCCGCGTCATTTTGCATGGGATTGCCGACGTTTCGCTCATCTTGCTGTGAGCTTCTTCTGGGCTCTTGTGCGCTCCTTGTTTTTTTTTTTTTTTTTTTTACGTTTTGGCTGGCCCCGCCTCCGCTAGCCCTGGTGGCGATCATCCTAAAGGGATCTACATCGCCTCCCCTACCATGCACTAACTACTCTAGTAGGATGGGTGGGAAGGTAGTAAGGTGAAGTCAGGTACCGCCGGAGCAAACCTGATGTTAGTGGGCGACTACTGAAAACATACCTGCACACAAGGGAGATTCAGGCAGAGTGGATTTAGGTACAGGCCTTGGCAAGTAGCCCAGACCTGGAACCTATTGCTGCCCGTCCTGAAACATATGTACAGTAGCTATCTATGTTAAGAGTACGGTTATATGGATATATAGGATAGAAGATAGGGGTTTACAACTTTATTTATACATTTATTTATTTAATTAATATATATATACACGATAGATTCTTTTGTCCTTTAGAGCGCCTGGGTCTACTTGATTAAGGGGGGAGGGGGATTACTGCTTTCCCGAGCCATGTAGGGACATTGGTTGGGATGTCAAATAGAACCGGTCCTAAGAGACTACCCTGGGGTACTCCAGCACCAATGTGGCGGCTAGTGGAACTACTTTCATGTAGTGTAACGGAGAAGGTCCTTTTTGTTAGGTAGTGTGCTATAAGTTTCACGAGGGTGTCGTTGAATGTTAGTGCTTTGAGTTTGGCAATGAGCCCTGGGTGGCATACTGTATCAAATGCCCATTGTACATCAAGAAAAATAATTCCGGTGGATCTGTTTTCATTGTAGCCTCGTGTAATGTGTTCAATTGTCCTAGTGAGTTGTAGTGTGCTGGAATGTTTGGCTCTGAAGCCAAATTGCTCATTTATAAGAATATAATGTTTTTTGGCATGGGTGTTTATGCGTTTAAGTATAACTTTTTCCACTACTTTGCTTGTTGTTTTCAATAGGCTTTTGGGCCTGTAATGTTGGGGGTTCTGATGACCCTTGCCAGGTTTCGGGAACATTAACACATTTGCATTCTTCCACGGCTGGGGGAAGTAACCGTCCTGCAGCCAATAATTGCAGATTTCAGGGAGGCAGTTTAGAGTCTGATCAGTGAAATGTTTGAGCACCAAGTTTGGTATTTTATCAGGCCGTGGGGCGTTACAGTCTTGCAAATTTCTTATAATCCACCTGAGCTCACTTGTGCTCGTTTTTCTGGATTTATCGTGAGTTGGTGCATCTAGTATTGTTTGCATGTTTAGCTCCTGTTCTAGACATAGGTCATGGTCGAATGGCCGTCATTTTGGTGTCCAAGCCTGCTCTAGGGCATCTGCCAGAACGTTGGTTTTGTCCCTTTCGCTTTCAGCGTACGAGGTTCGTCAGGCTTGAGGAGCGGTGGAATATTGAGAGGTTCTTTGAGCAGGCTGCGAGTTAGTTGCCAAAAAGATTGGTCGCCAGGATGCAGCTGGGAGAGTTTGTTTTCCCATTTCTGTTGCGCAAATCGATTTATTCGTGTTTTGACGGCACTGTCCAGTGTAGCCATGTTAACTCTATGCACTATACTTCTTGTTCGCTGCCATTTTCGTTTTTCGTGGTCACGTTCTCATATAAGTTCTATGATGTCGAGTGTGAAAGTAAGCTCATGTTTTGGTGGTTGTCTATAGGGAACAGCAAATTCAATGGCCTGTTGGATGGCGCCTTCAAGGTTGGTCGCCAATGTGCCTGCTGCTTGTTGATTGCAGGGAGTGACGGCAGGTGACAGCTGTGCATCAAGGCTTCGGGCAAAGGCTTCCCAGTTGGATGCATTAAAGTCCCTGCGAGGAGGCAGAGGTTGGTATTTGGGGGCGGGCCTTCAATGTCTATTTGAACCGCCATGTGGTCGGAGGCCAGGGAGGGGATGACTAGTGCTCTGCCTAAATCTATATTTTTAAGCAAAGCAATATCTAGTACATGGGGCGTGTGTTGTGCTCGTTATGGTATATAAGTTGACTCATCCGGGTGAATAATGATGTAATCGTTATTTAACATGTGGTTGTGGAGTGCATTCCCTTCAGTATTAGACGTGGTGTCCCCCTAATATTGGTGTATTGCATTGTAGTCTCCAGCTGCCAGAAGTCTGTCGTCTAGTGTCAGAATGGTTTCCAAATCGTGTAGATCGAGCTGTGAGGGAGGGCTGTACACACTAACAATAGTTACAGGGCAGTTATGAATGGGTACAGTGACAGCAGTGGCTTCAAGTTTATTAAGTGCAGGGATGTGCTTCTGGGTGTACTCGGTGTTCTGTAGGATAGCTATGGCTGTGCCCCCTCCCACTCTTCCGTCCGGTCTATCGGTACAGTAAATTTTATAACCTGGAATTGAGAAGCGAAATTTTCTAGTTAAAAAGGTTTCTGTGAGGAGAGCTAAGGCTATGTGATTGTTGTACAGATAATGCTTTAATTCTTGTAATCTGGCTCTTGCCCCTCTGGTGTTCCAGAGGAGTATCCTGAATTGGCTGTTGGTTTGATTTACATTGGTTAGGATAGTTGGGGTGGAGACGGATTGGCTCGGGTTGGTCCGCTGAGCTCAGTAACTCGCGGTCCTTTACGAAGGTTTCAATGAAACTTGCACGATTCTCTGCATGTGAGCCCTTCAATCTTAGATGGGTAAACAATGTTTCATATATTGGTCTCAATTTATAACATCCCTTTTCTATTTTCTTGGAGCCTAGAGGACATATACCACTTGGCTGGCCCACTAAAGTTAAGTAACATTTTCCCAGCCTGGTCCTCATAAAAATGATGCTCAAAACTTTTGATTGGAGTTTTTAAGGCTGGGGAAACTTCATAAGGTGACGTCAGTGTTTGTGTTGCAATACTTAGTTGTTGTGAGAGGGGTGGGGTCACTGCGCGTGCTTGTTCTTGGGTTATTAGGGGACATTGCATGCGCTGGATTGCTTGCGCCTGAAAATTACGCGCTGGGTGGGCAGCTATGGCGTTGTTAACTCCACCTGTGTTTCTACGCGCTGGGTCATATGTCGGGCGGATCATGGTGTGTTCTTGACCAGCTGCACCTGCGAAAAGGAGCCTCTCTGTGCTGATGTTAAAGGCAGTTGCCTTCCTGTACGTGGTGCGGGCCTGATTCTGCCTGTCATTTTCAAGAATACTGGGCAACAACGCCACCTGGCGCCATGTTGGTTGGAGCCGCATAGTTCGCAGTATTTTGATTGGCTGATACATGCACGCACGTGGTGAAAACCAGCGCACCTGTTGCAAATCTGTGGTGCCTCGTAGTGTCTGAACCGCAGACATTTCCCACAGTGTGGAGGACCATTGGGCGGGTGATATAATTCTGTTTTAACGTGGCAACGTGCAATTTCTTGTATTTCTCTTAGTCTGTCAGAATCCGGCTCATTTGGCAGTTCTGTAAGAAAGACCGGAAAGTGGGTCCTTGTCCTTTCGGAGAATAATTTTGAAGCCTTAATGACATCAAAACCTAGTGCAAGTACTGCATGTTTAACCTCAGTATCTTCCATATTGCCATATAGGCCCTTTATGACTAATTTATGGGTCCGCTATTCGGGTTGGGCTGTCACATGAAAGGGTAGTTTCTCATTCCTACAAAAATGCACAGTTATTATAGTCATTAAGGGCGCTAAACTGGAAGCCATGGAAACTGTTCCTGTATTGAGAGGTGCATGTTTTAGGGCGGTATACCTTGTCAAACTCATTAGTTATCGCATGCAAGTTTTTTAGGGCAGTAGTCTGGGATGAACACTTTAGAAAGATTACTCATTTGTCTATTCAGGTAATCTTGGTCTTGGTGGGCTGTTTCAGCAGCTTATTCTTGGCTAGGAGTTGTTGCTATTGTTTCTAGGATCCCATTTGAGGGGCACGTAGTTTGTGATTACCAGCGTCGACAGCGCTGCCAGTGCTCAGATCCATTTAAGACCTGTTGCAACGTGTCTGGGGGGGGGGGGGGGTCGAAGACTTCTTGCGCATTGTTTGTGTCAATAGGAGCATCAGTTAATACAATGGGTGCTACCAAACCTTTTGTTTTGGGGGTTTATTTGAGTGTTTACTTGGGGCTGGATCGTCATTCATGCTTTGCGCATTTTGCATTGCATGACGCGTGCGCCCTGCCATGTCTGTTGCTATATCTAGGCCTAGCTAGGAAGAGAAAGATTTTGTAGAAGAGAAACAGCCTAAACGCCACCACCAGACCACCGTTAACAATCCGTGGGATATCTGCTCTGTTTTGGGTGGACTGAATAGCAGCACCTGACTTAGTTAGCCTATCTGGGGAAATCTTAAAAACTAGGGATAGAAAAGAGGAAAGATAGTGACAGTAAGAGAAATAGAATAGCTATCGGGTGCTAAAAAGCGCAGACAACAGCGGACCGGACCCGTGAGGGCGCCTTACAAACCAGTATAAATACTGTTGGCTGTGGTCTTGTTGCCTTTCCCGTATAGACCACTGAGCTCTAGATGGAAGCAGCGGTGATCGGTATGATATGGGCTGCCCCGCCGCCGATCTGGATGCTGGGTCTCTGCGTTTCTAGAGATCCTCTCTCCTTCGCTGCTCCAGTCGAACTACTTATTTTGGTGTTGTAGTCTATCACGCTATCCATTGCGCTGTTAGGCGCTCCTTGCTTTTGGGCTCTCGCTTCTATAGAGGCAGTACGGTTGAAGTTGCTCTGCCCCCTCGCTTCTGGTGGCTAGTTGCCCACCAATTGGCGTGGGTGCTGGCGCCGTTCTTTCCTGGTAGTGTTGGAGTTGGATTATGTTTTTTTTTTTTTTTCCTGTTTTCTGTTTCCTTTTGTCCTTTTTCTTTTCCTAGATTGTTGTTATCTCTTCTTTTGGTAAAGACCGCTGTCCCTAACATCAACAGGGACAGCGAAAAGCAACTCCATAACATCCGGAAGACTCTGCTCTCAAGGCAAGCCATCGGCTGGCCTCCAGCCAATGAGAGGCAAGGGTCGGAGTCATGTGGCCTTCTCTAAACTGACGCCAAACTACATCAGTCTTTACCAAAAGAAGAACCAAACAACAATCTAGAAGAAAAAAAAAAAAAAAAAAAAAAAGGCAAAAAGGAACAGAAAACAGGGAAAAGAAAGCATAAACCAACCTCAGCATCACCAGGAAAGAGCGACCAGCACCCATGCCAATTGGCGAAAAACTAGCCAACTAGAAGCGAGGAGGCCTCTATATAAGCGAAAGCAAAAACAACAAGGAGTGCACAAGAGCCCAGAAGAAGCTCATGGCAAGATGAGCGAAACGTCGGCAATCCCATGCAAAATGACGCGGCCTTCTCCGGAAGTTAAGAAGACACAGATCATGGAAGCCTGGCATCCATTTAGGATTGTAGTATATCCTACCGCACGCACTGATTTGCAGCAATCTGTAAAAATATTTTCATAAGCACAATATAAACCACACACTTCATTGAAAACTTATTGATAATAATAATAATAATAATAATAATAATATAATATAAAATATTAATAAAATTATTATTATTATTATTATTATTATTATTATTTGCACTAGGCTTCTTACAAATAAAACATTCAAGGAATACGGTTGAGTGTTCAGCCCAGGCTGTTAACTTACCATATTCATTATACAACTTTTACTAGCAACACATTAATTTCCCTTAAAATTATACCTTGTTCACTTCTCTTTTTAATGACCGTTTCTTTTTAACTTTTTATAAAAACTCTCCAGCTTTACAGTCTTTAATACAATTTTAATTACTGCAATCTTTCTATCTATTTTAAGTCATTTTCATTTATTCTTTTCTTACTAGCTCCGTCCCTTCGCACTCAAATATTATGTGCTCTATTATCTTTTCTCCCGAATATTGGGCACTGTTTTTGTGGGAAATATCTTCTCATCATTTTCTGCTTCCATACACCCGCTCTCGCCGACGCTATATCCTCTCTTTGTTCCTTAGTTAGTTTATCTATATAAGGGTGGGCTTGTAAGTCCTGGGCCTCTCAATGAAAACAGCATTAACTTTTTTTTTCTATGCATAATCTCCAGAAAGGCTAATACATTTGTCATATCGGTGTTCAAATTTAATTAAACCATCTCTGTAGTGCGATTTATCAAGGTCTTCATAATAGCTGTTTACCTCATCAATGACCTCCTCGTTACTGTGAAATCTTCGTCCTCCAAGAATTTGTTTGAGGTTCGGGAACAGGCGGTAGTCTCTTGGTACTAGATCTAGCGAATAGGGTGGATGTTTAAGCAATTCCAACTTTAATTCGCACATTTTTCCCATTGAAAAGACTGAACGATGGGCCGGAGCATTACCGTGATGAAACAAGATTTGTTTTTGCCAAATGAGGTCTTTTTCTTTTCACCTCATCTCTCAAACGTTGCAGTAAGCTTGAGTAGTAGTTAGTCACCAGTGATACTTTTACCCTTTTCTAAGTAATCAATAAAAATAATTCTCTTTGCATCCCAGAAAACACTCGCCGTAACCTTGTTAGCTGACAAAATTGACTTTGTAATTTTTGGTGTTGGTTCACCTGACGCAATCCACTGTTTTGACGGTGATTTACTTTCTGGAGTGTAGTGATGTATCCAAGTTTCATCCATGGAAATAAGTCGTCTCACAAATTCACTGGGATTTTTACGGTAGAGTTCCACATTCTTAACAGAAACAGTTTTTCTTTGCAACTTTTGATCAGGTGTCAACAAACGTGGCACCCATCTTGACAGACCTTGTGAAAACCCAAAACATTACCTAACTAAAATATTATCTGCACGTTCTTTTGTTATTTTTCAGTCTCTGCTATTTCAAACAACTTACATCTGTAGTCTTCCAGTACTAAACGATGCATTTTTTCAATGATCTCTGGAGTTGTCACTTCTGCAGGACGTCCAGAGCGAGGCTCATCACTTGTGCTCGTACGTCCCATTTTAATCATTGAATATGAAGGGGTAGAGTCTTTCAATTGTACTGTCCATCTCCTCCTCGATTAATTTAGGCGTTAAGCCTTTCAAATGGAAATATTAATCACCTGCTCGTTTTTCTAAATCCTCCATTTTCGTGAAAACTCTGAAGTTATCATGTTTAAAATGCTGTCATTCGAAAACTAAAGAAGCTATTGACCTGTAACTGTGAATACAAGCTAGTCTAGAGTTAAATTAAACGATGCTACCGTCTAACTGGCCTAGTGGCGCCATATTTGTGTGAGGCCCGGGACTTATCAGCCGACCCTCGTATTCTTCACTTTCCCATATATTGATAAAGGATATTAGATGTCTGTCCTTTTCTGTACAGTTTTCTCCAAAACATGATGGCCCTCAAACGGGACCGCTCCCCATACCACTGGGCAATAATCATTAGCAAACAAAAGACCAACGTGTACTAGGCGGCGAAAGGAACTTAGTAAACTCGATTTCCCGGATATACTGCTGGCAAGCCGAGAATCACGCCTCAGTTAAGGGATCAGTAAGAGAATGACTTGGCAACAGCGATTGTTGTCTTTGGAAGAAGGGTGGGGCAGGGCCATCATGATCTGGAAAATCTGATGTGCTCCATTTATATGAATTTCTTTACATATTTGTAATAAATTATTATTAATTTGTTTATTCTTCTATCTAAATGCTAGTCGAGATAAACATTAACAGAAATGCTCTTATTACTTAGTTCCTTATAAGTAGAAGGGAAATAAGGGAATACACTAGGTTAAACGGACAGTCAAATGTTAAAATGTAGTTGCTAAGGGATTGAAGTCCGTTTCTTTGCGAGGCCAGGAGTTGACTAGTTGAAGTATTTTGAAACTGAAACCGATAATAAGGAATATCTCAATAATCGCCAACTCCACTAGAAGAAGGTATATAACATACATTGTGTATTTTAACAAGCTCTAAGTTTTTGTGAAGTAGGCTTTTCCACAAAATTCATCCAGAACAAAGTTGTCTTCAGAGGCTATTCCCAGAAAATTCAAGATATACGTTTATTTGTCATGTAAATAACTTTAATATACGTTCTTTAATCAAAATCGTTAGAGCCATTTTTGAGAAAATCAAAATTTTCTAAAATTTTTCCATGAAAAGGGTAGTTGGGAGTGGGGGGGGGGGATGTTCGTGAAAATCTTCATGTCGCATCCTTGGAAGATACTGAACTCAAATATCACATTTGGTATTTAACGGACTTTTCGTTTTTGGGCTATGCTTCCCAAAGACCAAGACACACACACACACGGACGTTTTTCTAAAAGTGCTTTTTCTGGATTCAGGGAGTCTCGAAACATACAATTCCGATAAAATCTCGGTATCGAATTGCATTATAATACCTTCTCCAACTGCCTCCGTGGTCGAGTGGTCAGCGAGCCGACTTCTCACCCGGAGGTCCCGGGTTCGATTCCCGGCTGGGACGGGGAACTTATCTTTAACCAGAAGTATTCCCTATACCCTACAGAGTCTGGAAGTAGGTATGTGAGAGTGAATGTGTGCGTGTTTGAGAAAATAAAATGGTTTAAACCCAACGGAAACCTACAGACAACGAGTTGTTTCTAATTCGAAGCCCCGATATAACCTTAGATGTTAAAGGGGGCTCAATAAATGAAAAAAAAAAAAAACCTTAGTAGTACGCATAGAGAAAGTAAAAATACTTTTAGGTTTCCATTTCTAGGTTAATGTATGGTTCCTCCAGGGAGGACCATCGTGAAAAATGAAATAGTTTTATTTATGGACGCTCTTTAACTGCTGTGGTTTTCAGCAGTTTTTGCTCAGAGGCCTCTTTAAGAGGTTTGAGGTTCCTTTACATGCCGTAAATTTACGACATGGGACAAACGGCGTACTTAGCTTCCGAAGAAGACATGTTAAGGATTTTATGACCGAAAAGACCCATCGTCCTCCGCCGGGTTTGAACCAGCGTCCATGAGGCAGTATTGTAACCACTACACCACAGAGAAAGATCGTGATGATCTACTGTATCAACTTCAGAATTCTGGTTTTTCATTAATTACTTAATGATTATTTGAGTAATAAACAGCAGTTTTGTTACACTACTTATTAAATAAAAACCAAACTAAAGAGAAATCAGTGTTTTGGGCATTATTCACATTCTCACATACATGACCGACATTTTAGACACCCTGAAGCCTAGGAAAATAACCTCAAGTTCTCATTTGAAAAGCGTAGCCTTTACAAATCTCTTTTGGGCGTTTTAAATTATTATTTGCATTGCACAAGGTATTTTGTCTGCTGTTTAGCATGCATATGCCGTAAAGACGAAACCTGAATTGAAACTCCCTCTTATTTATCATCCTTTATGTAACAGAATGTGCAACACCCTTTTTTGGTATGGGCGTGCCTCTAATTGGTTCCTCGCTTCACCACTTGCACAACATCTTTTTGATGAATATTGACGTTGACTCAACTTGATTATTTCTTTATACTAAGGGAGTTCAATAAGTCCTTAGTCAAAAATCTTATGTGTTCCATTCTTTCTCTACATCTCTACAAAATATTATTAAAAAGCTGATGCTTCTATTTACTTCAAGCTAATTGAGAAATAATTAACAGAAATAACCTTATTACTTGCTACCTTGTAAGTAAAAGCGAAATAAGGGTTAAAGTAATAGTCAAAAGCTGGTTGCTATGCGACTGAAGCCTTTTGTATAGACATGAGTTGACAAATTGCTGTATGAGAAAAGCGAGTTTTTTAAAGGTGAAAACCAAAAACAAGGAATATCTAAAAAACGATGAATTCCGCGAACAAAATCTATGTAACATAAAGTGTTTGTTTTAACCTGCTGTACATTTTTGTGTGGTAAGTTTTTGTACATCTCTTACGGCGTAGCAGTTCGGCAAAATTCCGTAAAATTCATTCAGAATAAAGTAGTCTTCCAAGGATATTCCCAGAAAATTCAAGATATACATATTATTTGTTAGATAAACATCTTTAATATCCGATATTTTAATGAAAATCGTTAGAGCCATTTTTGAGAAAATCAAAATTTTCGAAGAAAGTTCCATGTAAAGGGTAGTTTGGAGTGGGGGAATTTTTCTCAAAATCTTCGTGTCGCATCCCTTGAAGATACTAATCTTAAATACCAAGTTTGCTATTTTACCGACTTTTCGTTTTGATATATCCTGTTCACGGACACAGGCACACACGAGCCTTTTTCTGAAAATGTTCTTTTGGATTCAGGGGACCCTAAAACATATATTTCCGGTGAAATCTCGGTATCGAATTTTTGGATGGAGTGCAATATCTTCTCTATACACTATGTACATGGTACGTCTAGAGAAAGTAAAAATAGAACATCAACTTATTTTGTTTTTCAACATAATCACCTCTTTAACTCGATACACTTTTCCCAACGTTTTTTCAACTGTTTTAAGCCTGCCCAAAGGTCCTCAATATAAACATCTGTTTAGCAGATGATCTCTTTCTTAGACTGAATCGTTTTCTGCCGAGCCACTTTTTCAAGTTTGGGGGCCATATCTGGTGAATACGGTGGATGCTGTAATAATTCGAACCGTAATTTTACAATTTTCGCAATGGAAACTGCGAAGGTGTGCACCTTTGCATTTTCTTGATGGAAGAGAATCTTTTTCTTTGCCAGATGACGGTGTTTATTCATTTCTCCCTTCAACTGGTGCAATAATGATGCATAATACTCTCCAATTATTGTTCTTCCGTTCTACAAGTAAACAATTAGTAAATGATTCCGCGTGAAATCTAAAAAACCAAGGCCACCACCTGCCTACTTCGGAGCCGGTACGCCTTTAAAAACCCACTGTTTCGACCGTACTTTTGGCTCTGGAGTGTAGTAGTGTGTCCATGTTTGTTCCATAGTTATTTATCGATGCAGAAACCCGACAGGATTGCGTCGGAAAAGTGTCAAACCAGTTTCCGAATCGATCACCCACTTGCGTATATTCTCCATTGAGCAAACGCGGCACATATCTTGGCGAGACCTTTGTCAGACCTAATTTAATTTGTGGTGCAAAATCGAGAACACTGTACCTTGAGATATGTCTGTGGCGACTACTATTTCGCGAACTTTGATTCGTCAATCACTCAAAACCATATCCAGGATTTTGTCAATAATTTCGGAGGAAGTCACTTCTACTGGACGTCTGGAAAGATTTTTATCATTTGTGGATGAACGGCCACGTTTAAATTCATTTATCCAATAGTAAATTGTTGCAAACGCAGGAGCAGATGTGCCATGAACATCATCCAACTCGGCTTTTATCTCTTTCGGTGTATAGCCTTTTAAATAGAAGTGTATAATCACCGCACGAAACTAGTTTTTTTTACATCTTTCTAAAGAAGCACAAGATTGTTGATTCAATCGCCTATGGCAACGAAACCACGAGTGTAAGTTCTTGGATTTTCTAAGGACCTATTGCACGTCCCTCGTGCTCAGCGAGATGTACCTGGTGTTTTCATTAGGTTTTACTTTCTCCACTACGCATATAAAGCAGCGGAACCAATGTACTCCACAAGAAAAAAAAAAAAAAAAAAAACGATATTAATTTCAACGAAAATATGTTTTGAAGACCCCTGAATATATACATACATTTTTATGCGATAGCTGTGTAAATGAACTTTTGTAACCGTTAGCACAAATCTAGCTAGTTTATGCACTATCGTGCAAAAATATAATATGTAACATATAAAATCGGGCGTAAAAATCCTTAGCATGGTTTCCTTTGGAAGAAAAATAAAGCCGTTGGTCCCGTGTCGTAGATTTACGGCACGCAAAAGAACCTCAGTAAACCACAGCAGTTTAACATCATCCATAAATAAAACACCATTTCATTTCATTATTCTTATATTTACATGACATATTAAAATGCATAACTTCAATTTTCTGGGAATAGCCTCTGAAGACTTCTTTATTCTGGATGATTTTTATTGAATTTTGCGTAACTGGTAAACCGTAAGAGATAAGACAAAAACTTACGCGAAAACGTAGATCTCGATAAAACACAAAATTTATTTCACATACATTTTTTCGTGGAGTTGGCCATTTTAAAATAATTAAACTTTTCTCACACGGGAACTTGTAATCTCCTGTCCCCACAAAGAAACTGATTTCAATCCCATAGCAACCATATATTAAAACATTTGACTGTCTGATTAGCCTAGTGTATTCTCTTATTTCCCTTCTACTTACAAGGAATTAAATAATAAGACTGTTTCTGCAAATGTTTTAGCATTAGATTGAAAGAAGAAGTTTTTTTAACTATTTGTTACAGAGATGTGGAGAAAGTCATGTAAATGGGACACATCAGATTTTTTGGGCATCTTTCCAAATGTGCTTTGTTATTGGTTTCAATTTACTAACACTTAAACGCATTTGAACTGCTAAGCACTATGTTAGTGTTGGCCATGCAAAGCGCAAATAATTTGAAAATAATGAAAGTGTAAGCCACTTTTTAAAAAGCTTATTCTTCTAACTACCATATGATAATCCTTATAGCTATTAACAGAAATTATTTGCTTCCTTGTAATTAGAAGGGAATACATTAAGCTAAAGTGACAGAGAAATCTTTTAAAAGTCGGTTGCCATGTGGATGAAATCCGTTTCTATGCAGGGTCAGGAGTTTAACTTTTCTCACACGGAACGTTATAAAGTATATCAAATCTGAAAAAAATAACAAGGAATATCTCAGAAATAGCCAATTCCACGAAAAAAAAAAAAAAAAAAAAAAAAAAAACGTATATGAATTGTGTGTTTTAACGTGAGCTATATTTTTGGTTTAGTACTTTTTTTTTTTCTATCTCTTATGTTTTACCACACGCAAAATTCATCAAAATTCATTCAGAATAAAGAGCTCTTTAGAGTATATTCCCAGGACATTCAAGAAATACATTTTATTTTTCTTATAAACATATTTATACACGGTATTTTAATTAAAATCGTTATAGCCATTTTTGAGAAAATACAAATTTTCGAAATTTATTCCATGTAAAGGGTAGTTTGGGGTGGGGGGATTTTTTCAAAAGCTTGGTGTAACATCCCTGGTAGATAATTTCAATACCAAGTTTGGTATTTTACAGACTTTTCGTTTTTGAGTAATTGCCTTCACAGACACACGGACCTTTTTCTAAACATGCTTTTTTTTATACAGGAGACCCTAAAACGTCTATTTCCGGTGAAATCTCGGTATCGCACTTTTGGGTGGAATACAATACCTTCTCTATACACTATGTACATGGTACGTGTAGAGAAATTAAAAATCTGACTCATCGCTTATCTTTCCAACACCCACAATGAAGTGTGAAAATGTCGAATCAAAGTTTATCTTTATTAGTACGAATTATGTAGAAGAATATCTAATTTTTAGAAGAGTAACGAATGTGAGTGTAGATTATATTTTTCAAAATATTGATTTCTGGGAGTTTTAATAAGATGAAGAAAGCCGAGTCGGGTGGGACTGGCACTCCGGAAGTGGGTTTCGATTCCCGCAAACATACTCATGGGGCAGAAAAAGAAAATCTGATGTGTTCCATTCACATGACTTTCTCTATATCACTGCAACAAATTATTCTATTTACTTCATCTAATGGAGCAAAAATTAGCAGAAATAGTCTTATTACTTGCTTCCTTGTTAGTAGAAGCAAAATAAGGGGGTACAATAGGTTAAAGTGATAGTCAAAAGCTGGTTGCTCTGTGACTGAAGTTCCTTTGTTTGTATGGACAGAGTTCAACTCCACGAAAAAAAAGTATATAACATAAATTGTGTGTTTTAAGGTGCTCTACATTTGTTGTGTGGTAAGTTTTTGTCCATCTCTTACGGTTTAGCAGTTATTCAAAATTCCGTAAAATTGACCGAGAATAAAGTAGTCTTCAGACGCTATTCCCAGAAAATTCAAAATATAAATTTTATTTTTCATTTAAATATCTTAAATACACGATATTTTAATCAAAATCGTTAGAGCCATTTTTTAGAAAATCAAAATTTTCGAAAAAAGTTCCATGTAAAGGGTAGTTTGGGGTGGGGGGATTTTTCTCAAAATCTTCGTGTCGCATCCCTGAAAGATACTAAACTTAAATACCAAGTTTGGTATTTTACCTACTTTTCGTTTTTGAGTTATCGTGTTCACAGACACACACACGGATGGACCTTTTTCTTAAAATACTTTTTCTGGATAATGGAGACCCTAAAACATATATTTCCGGTGAAATCTCGGTATTGAATTTTTTGGTGGATAGCAATACCTTCTCTATACACTATATAAATAGCACGTATAGAGAAAGTAATATACGTTTTTGCTAAATTTTCACATTCTAATGTGTTACCCAAACATATCCGTAGAATTTTACAACTCCAGCTCTTTTAGGAAAGGAGAAAAAAATATTTGATGTGTTCCTTTCACATGACTTTTTCTACATCTCTACAATAAATTATTGTTAAAAAGCTTATTCTTATATTTACTTAATGCTAATCGAGAAAAAATTAGTGAAAAGCTCTTATTAGTTGCTTTGTTGTAAGTAGAAGGGAAAGAGTACCATATATTAAAGTGATAGACAAAAGCTAGTTGATATGTGAATGAAGTTCCTTTGTTTGTATTAACAGGAGTTGACAAATTCCTGTATAAGGAAAGTGTAAGTATATTAAAGCTGAAATGAATAACATAGAATACCATCTCAAAAACGGCCAACTCCACGAAAAAAAATGTATGTAACAAATTGTGATTTAACGATCTCTTAAATGTTTTGTGTGGTAACCCTTTATCTATTTCTTACGGTTCACCAGAAATGCAAAATTCCGCTAAATAAAGCATTTTTAGAAAAAGGATTGTCTGTGTGTGTGTGAACTCGATAACTCAAAAACTAAAAATCGATAAAGTAGCAAACTTGGTGTACAGTTTTAATATCTTCCAAGGATGTGACACGAAGATTTTGAGGAAAATCCCCCCAGCCTAAACTACCCTTTAAATGGAACATTTTAGAAAATTTTGATTTTCTCAAAAATGGCTAACGATTTTGATTTAGATGTCGTATATTGAAGATATTTACACGACAAATAATATGAATATCTTGAACTTTCTAGGAATAACCTCTGAAGACCTCTTTATTCTGGATGAATCTTGCAGGACTTTGCATAACTAGTACGCTGTAAGAGATAGACAAACACTTACTACACAGAATATGTATCTTTCGTTGAAACACACAATTTATGTCATACATTTTTTGTGGAATATGCCATTTTTAGATATTCCTTGTTATTGGTTTCAGTTTTAAAATAATTCAAACTTTTCACATACGGGAAATTGTAAGCAAACAAACGGATGTCATCCACATGGCATCCAGCTAATAAAATATTTGACTATCGTTTTAGCCTAGCGTATTCCATTATTTACTTTCTACTTACAAGAAAGCATTTCTGCTAATGTTATCTTGATTAGCATAGATAGACGAATAAGCTTTTTAACAACAATTTGTTACCCAGATGTAGGGAAAGTCATATGAATGTAACGCGTCAGATTTTCTTTTAATTCAGGGGAATATAAAACATGTATTTCTGGTAATATCTCGGTGTCGATTTTTTTTTTTTTTTGTGCAATAAAAAATACCTTCTCTATACACTATGCGCCTCTTGGTTGTAAAGGAGGTCTCTTTGGGAGTGGGTCTGTTCATTGGAGACGCGCAGCGCTGCAAATGCTTTAAATGTTGGAAAATAAAGTTTTGTAAAGATGTTAGAAGAGGAAGGCTATACAGCTTCAGTTATTGTAGAAATGGAAAGTAAAATAGACAAAGATATGTGCGAGATGTTGAAAAAATTAGCATTGCAAAATATAGATAGAGGTCTGACACTGGAAGTTGAGGGCACTGAGCCACAGCAAGATGGTGATCACCTTACTGATCATATTTGGTGTCCGAAGAACAGTTCAAATTGTCTTCCGAGGAAGAAACCAGTAGTTCCGTGGAATCAGTATGCACCACCACTAAAGAAAACAACCAGAGACATTAGGTTCGAAGAATGCTGTTGACTAGTGGCTGCTTCCAGGAAAAACGATACATAAACAAAAGTTTAATCACACATCATTGACAGCAATATTTATGAAAGAATCTGCTGAACGCGAAAATGCTTTCAAGGAAAATGAAGAAGTTGCAGAATAATACATTTCAAAAATTCCTACAAAGATGTTCAATGAACATTGCAAGAACTTGTTCAAAATATCGAAACGTTTAGAAACCACTATAAATTACACGCCAATACATTCAATGAAGATCAAGTGTATGAGGCAGATAAATCGAGCTTTAACCCCTTTAGTGCCATTATGATCTAATCGTGATGCTATTTTCACGATTCTTAACTCTTTCCAGCGGCAAGGCCTGTGTACTTTCTACGTTATAGCCATAGAGAAAGGTTTTCTGGAGCTTTCAGGACCTTATCTTCACTCCAAAGCGCTAAATAACCTCCAAATTGAATTTCTCTAGCTGGTGTTGGTTTATGCTAGTTGAAAGATGGCGTCGTCTAGCCGAATGTTACGAACCAACAAGAAAATACGAGCTGCATTTCGCGATGTATTAGAAGAAATCCAGTGATTTTGAATTTTCGGACCTTGATGAAAGAATTTCTGACATCGATGTAAGAGAGGAGAATATATTTTTTAATTATCATAATATTATATATATATATATATATATATATATATATATATATATATATATAAATGAATCGCTGAAATGTATGTACGCGTATCACTTCCCAACGACTGCATCAAATTGAACAATCTTTTTGTTGTGTTCGTTATTGTCACGACAAGGTTTGTGAAGATGAAAATGTTTAAAAATAGTACGGGAAAGTATTTAAAATCTCATAATATGAATAAAAACAGTGCTAAGTGAACGCATTTCAGTTAATGGCCGCCAGATGGCAGTGGTACAAGTTATTTGTTGCTGAATGGTCGTAGTACTGCAATATATTTCCCTTCCCATTCAATGTTAAGGCAATGCACCAGTTTATCGACACAATGACGCAATGCAGCAGTGAAATTCAAATACATTTTTATATATTAATTGTCCTTCCCTTACTCCTATCGTTTAAAATAAAGAATCAAAGAAGTTTTCCTAACGATGAACACTAGAGTTATTTATTTTCCGATAGATAGCGATAGCAGTATTTTTCCTCCCCATCCAATGTTAAGGTAACGCAACAGTTTATCGAGATGACACAACGCAGCAGTGAAATTCAAATACATTTTTATGTATTAACTGTCCTTTACTTACTCCTATCGTTTAAAATAAAGAAGTTTTGCTGGCGACGAACATCTGAAATTCGTACTTATTATTTTCCACCAGAAGGCCGTAGTACCCACTGCTCTATTTTTCTTCTTCAATGCTAAGGGCATGCATCTGGTTATGGAGACAATGACGCAAGCAAACTGTGAAAATCAAATATATTTATGTATTAACTGTCGTTCCCTTGGTCAGTATCGTTTAAATAAAGAAATAAGTATATTTATGTTGTAATTCTTTAAAATGAACAAGTTATAAACTATGCACATAACTATTCACCCTTCTTAGAATCTGAAAATAACGGGATCCCTTTTAGGATTAACTTCCTAATGCAGATGTTAGTTATTTGACGTTATGTGATACATGAGCTAGCTAAAGAACATGAAAATACCTGCGTCACCATCACACTACAATTGCGGTGTTCTTAATACATTTGGTCAAGTAATATTTTGGGCTAAATGGAGAAATTTAATACACAAAGCTGTCATGAAATAAACGATTATCAATTGACTAACTGTATCTATTTACTCTTCAGTTACGTCATTGTTAGCCTTAGAAATATCTGTTTTGACATAGAAGAAAATAAAGAAAGAGGTGGAAAATATCAGGAGTAAAGGAAAGAAAGAGATTCGGAAGAAGCATGAATGTTACTTTGTGACTTTCTCTTAATGTAATTCATTACCTATGCCAGCGTATACCCACCACACTAAGGATGTGCTGACATTACTGTTATTATGCCAACGACATCTTGGTTGCCAACGCTGTCACCTCCATATGTCATCCTTTCCACACTACCTTATGGGATTTGCCAGGATTCCCGCCACACAATTTACAGCCTAAAGTAGACTCGGTGATAATTATACGACGCAATATCAATCAGCCGAAATATGCAGCAGAACAAACTAACTGTTTAAAAAAGTTATGAAAATGTTGATTTAAGTTACTATAACATGGGAAAGTTAAAGGCGAGGATATACTTATTCCAAGAATACCACTAATGGCAACCGACTTTCGTTTAGAATTTAAGCGCGACTTGCAATGACAATAAATCCCAAGATCAATCGTTACAAGTGTGTGTAATATACCTTGAATTGTGCTTTTCGCATGTTGTACGTTGCGTGCTCGAGAGTCGGCAAACTATCGGCGCTATTTTTTTTTTTTTCTGTCCGGAAGGAAAATTGTACATTACCAGGCATTACAAAAAAGTGCTGTCAAATTATTTGATTGTACTTTTATTTCATTGTGTGGTCGAACTGTGAACGGAAGGTTTTGTCCGAGTTTTTTTCGTTAGGTACGCCACCCGTGCGAAGCCGGGGCGGGCAGCTAGTATATATAAGTATAAATATTAGGATAATTAAAAAAAGTTCCTATACAACCTCATGTAGACCCCTGTTTATTGAGCTAGGCATCTTAACTATTTATAATCTTTGCATTTTAGATAATTAGTATATATATATATATATATATATATATATATACATGCGTCTCGTTATAAACATATTTCGAGGATAGATATTCATAGATATAGTACTACATACAGGTCCAATGTAAACATTCAATATTATCGATTAACAACATTTCAGAATAGTTATAAGTACTTAGGTATTAAGTTGTATAATAACTTGCCTGATAGTGTTAAATGTTCAAAAATGCAGAATTTTAAGTCCAGGATATATACATGGTTAGTCAAACATTCTTTTTATTCTATATGTGAATTCGTTTTTTTTTAAATAAAACACAAGACCAAAATTGGATACCATTTTAATAAACAAACATATATACTTCCATTTGTTTAGTAAGCTTTCATATGCCTAGTTATTGATAATTTCGGTATTTTTAATTTAATTTCAAATTATTTAATTGTTTTTAAAATATTGAAGAGACTTCTCATCCATATAACGTATATTAAGCAATGCCAAAAGCGTTTAGTAAAACTGAAAATATATCGGCTTTCTATGACATTTGATACTCATTTTATTACTAATAATTTAAAAGCCTGCATTCTCCTCTAAAAGTTGGCACTTTTCAAACAGCATTTTGCCATTCGGGCTGGCACTAAAAAGGTTGGTAAGCAAATGCCGATGGAGAGAACATTAGAGAAAAGGGGCGCTACGGAAGTACACAGTGCTGTGCAACCATACATTCCTACACTGTAATGCCTATAGTGTCTCAATGAAACTAATGCCAAAGCTATTTGTAATATTGTTATTCTTCAACAGCCATTTATCATTAGTAAGAAAGTGGAGGAAACAGATGTTCAAGGCGGACAACCTGATTGTAAAATGGAACACCTCGGGGAAAAACTGATGTCTTCCATTCACATGACTTTCTCTACATCTCTGAATCAAAATATTGTTAAAAAGCTTAGGCTTCTTTTTAATTCATGCTAATCGAGAAAAATTAGCAGAAATTGTCTTATTACTTGACTGAATGTAAGTAGAAGGGAAATAAGGGAGTAACGTAGCCTAAAGTATTAGTCAAAAGCTGGTTGTTATGTGACTGAAGTTCCTTTGCCTCCATGGACAGGAGTTGACAAATACGCGTAGAGAAAAGCTTACGTTTTTTAAAGTAAAACCAATAACAAGGAACACTTAAAAACGATTCAATACAAGAAAAAATATGTATAAATAAATTGTGTGTTTTAACAAGCTCTACATTTTCTGTCATGTACGTTTTTGTCTATCTCTTACGGTTTGCCATTTATGTAAAATTCCGTAAAATTCATTCAGAATAAAGAAGTCTTCAGAGGCTATTCCCAAAAAATCCAAGATATACATTTTATTTGGCAGGGAATTATCCTTATTATACTATGCTTTCATCAAAATCGTTAGAGCCATTTTTGAGAAAATCAAAATTTTCGAAAACAAGTTCCTTTGGGTGGGGGGATTTTCTTGAACATTTTCTTGTCACATCCTTGGAAGATACTGAACTTAAATAAAAGTTTTGGTATTTAACGGACTTTTCGTTTTTGAGATATGTTGTCCACAGACACACACGGACCTTTTTCCATTTTTTTTTTTTGGATTCAGGGGGTCCCAAAACATATATTTCGGGTGAAATTTCGGTTTCGAATTTTTTGGCACAATACAATTCTCTACATACTATGTACATAGTACGTGTAGAGAAAGTAATAAAACATTATAGGTAACCTTCCTTAGCGTACAAAGACTTACTAGAAATGGCGTATACAAGACCTGGGCGAGATCTGTACGTTTTGACGGAAGTGAAGGATGAACATTAAGGGAAAAGAATGAAAGCAGAATAGCAGCTAATGAAATGAAATTTATGAGATACACAGTAGAATATACCTAATAGGGTCATAAACCTGATGCACACCTAATGAACGCGTAATTAAGGAATTGCAATTGCAAGCGCATACTGATGACACAATATACCAAGAGAAAAACTCTGACGCGTTCCATTCCCATGACTTTCTCTACTTGTTCTGCAAACAAACTATTCTTGCCAAAGATTATTCTTCCATCTACATCGTGTTAAACAAGGTCAACATTAGCAGAAATGCTCTTAATACTTCGTTCTTTGTGAGTAGGAGGGAAATAAGGGTTTAAGGCATTAGTTAAATATTTTAAAACCTGTCGCTAAGCACTGGCATTGAAATTTCCAAGACAAGGGGTAAAACAAGAGAGATATGAAACGGTTGAGGAGTTCAAGTTTGATAACGGTTATGTGTACAGAAAGCAAAAACACTCCATTTATAGCCTTCCGAGATATTCCCTGTTATTGTTTTTAGTTTTATAAAACACATTCCACCAAAAATTCGATACCAAGATTTCACCGGAAATGTGTGTTTTAGGGCCCCCTGTAACAGAAAAAAGCAATTTTAAAAAAAGGTCTTGTGTGTCTCCGTGTGCCTGTGAACACGATAACTCAAAACGAAAAGTCGGTAAAATACCAAATTTGGTATTTAAGTTTAGTATATTCCAGGGATGTGACATGTAGATTTTGAGAAAAATCCTCCCATCCCAAACTACCCTTTATATGGAAAAAAAATTGACAGTTTTGCTTTTCTTAAAAATGGCTTTAAAGATTTTTATTAAAGTTATTTATATGGCAAAAAAGCGAATCTTGAATTTTCTTGGAAAAGCCTTGACGACCTCCTTTATTCTGAATGAATTTTGCCGAATTTCGCATAACTGGTAAACTATAAGAGATAGACAAAACTGTACTACAAAAATGTAGATCACATTAAAACACACAATTTATATCATATACGTTTTTTCGTGGAATTGACCATTTCTGAAATATTCCTTGTTATTTGTTTCAGATTCAAAATATTTAAAACTTTTCTCGCAGGGAAAGTTTGAAACAAATTTCAGCAACATAGCAACAAGCATTTAAAAGATTTGACTATCGTTTTAGCCTAGTGTATTTCCTTCCACTTAAAAGGAAGCAAGAAATTAAGACAATTTATGATGCTGCTTACCTTGATTATCATAAAATAGATTGAAGAATATGGGTTTTAGCAATAATTCATTACAGGTTGTAGAGAAAGTCATGTGAAAGGAGCACATAAGATTTTTTACAATATCTACATTTTGTGTATAGAAAAGTTTGTTTCTGTCTTAAGTTTACTAGTTATGGAAAACGAATTCATTACGGTAGGACTTCAGGGGCGTTACCAAGAAACTTAAGATATACATTTTATTTCCAAGTTAATAAAATTTTCGTTTCTGAGTTATTCTATCCAGACACACAGAGATAGACACACGCGACCTTTCAGAAATACTTTTCCGGATTCAGCAGTTTCAAGACATGCATTGCCGCTGAAATCTAGCAATCGAATCTTGATTTGAATAGGTACAATAACTTCTCTATACACTATGTACATAGTACGTGTAGAGAAAGAAAAAATGCAATCTTGCATACACATTATCCTTTTTGATAAAATAGACATTCTTTAAAATATCTTTATACACAAAAATAATGGAAATTGTAAATAAAATAATGAAATCTTCCTTAATGCAAAGACATTGCCTATATAAAACCTTGGCAAGACCTGTACGCTTTTTACGGAAGTGAATCATGAGCGTTAAGGAAAACAGATGAAAGCAGAATAACAGCTAATGAAGTGAAGTTTATGAGATACACAGTAGAATATACCAAATGGGGTCATAAACATAATGAAGACGTAATGAAGCAATTATGGTGGCAGCCTCTAACTGATTACGTAATATATCTCCATATATTGTACAAAGGGTCCCGTGTCGTAGTTTTACGGCACGTAAAAGAACATCAAGCCTGATAGAGGGGCCTCTGAGCAAAATTAAGCGTCCTTCACGCCCAATATAGAATGGGACGCTGAGAACCAAATCAGCTAAAGAGCGTTCATAAATAAACACCATTTCCTTTTCTTTTACACAATATTATTCTATTCCCTAAATCAAGCTAAATGAGGAGAGATGTTCTTATTACTTTGTTCCTTGTAAATAGAAGAGAAATAAGGGAATATAATAAGCTATAAATAATATGATAAAACGAGAATAAAATCTTTTAAGTCCTGTCACCATGAAATTTTCATTAAAAATCGGTTCTTTTTCCATAGCAAGGAATAAAACAAGAGAGATATGAAACGGATGAGGCCCCCCCCCACAGTATTTAGGACTGACACAATACCCTCAGCGGATGCCTAGGGGTCAGAAGCCGTCGGGGAGACAACGGCATGAACCACAAGGTGGCAACCTGGAACGAGTAGGCAGGCAAGAACCTGAAGAAACGTAAGCAAATTAGATAATATGAAAGATGATGATGGAGTAATTGATGAAATGAAGGACGCGGAGAAACCCGTCTAGACGCCACTTCGTCCACCACAAATCCCACTTGGGATCAAACCCGGGCCGCCTAGGTGGGAGGCAAGCGATATAACCACTCGGCCATCATCCTTGGTATTTAATGGGCATTTCGTTTCTGAGTTATTCTGTCATCACACAAACATACAGTTATACGGCAGCGCCGTGGCCTCTCACCTAGACGGCCCGGGTTCGATCCCAAGCGCCCATATGTTAGATATGTGTGGGTTTTCTCCGGTTTCCCCCGCCATTGCATTCCACCGGTGCTCCATCTTCATTCCATGTATCACCAGTGTCATCGCCTGCGGTGCCATATGCAGTAAAAGCGGCTGTTAAACACTATAAAAAAGTTACACAAGCGGACCTTTTTTCAGAAACGCTTTTCCAGATTCATCAGACTCAAAAAATGAATTTTCGGTGAAATCTCGCAATCCATTTTTGGGTTGGAATACAATACCTTCTTTACCTACTAAATGTATTGTACATACGTGCTAGAGAAAGTAAAAATGGACAAACCATCTACATCGCTTGCGCACAAATATGTAGGACCCCTAAAAAACATGCTACAATTTCGTACAAACATGAAGAAATCTTTAGGACGTCCAAAGAAGCGCTGGCTTGAAAATTCGAAACATGTGAGATCGCAATAGGTCATGAGGTACACTTGAAAGGAAAAACCTGATGTGTTGCATTCACATGACTTTCTCTACCTGTTCTGCAAACAAAATATTTTTACAAGTGTTTATTCTTCTATCTACATGATGCTAAACTTGATAAGCATTAACACAGTAAGTATTACTACTTAGTTCCTTATAAGCGGAAGGGAAATAAGGGAATATAGCAGGCACAGGTGACGTAAGCCGACTGATTGGTGAACAATTGAAGTTCGGATCGCTTTGCATTTCTAGAAAAATAAAAGAGCTCAAACGAAAGATAGTTTGAGAAGATGCGTAATTTTAAATTTGAAACCAATAACAAGGAATATCTCGGAAACGGCCAACTCTGCAACAAAAATGCTTATGGTATAAACTGTGTGATATACATTTTTAAAGCAACTTTTTGTGTATCTCTTACGGTTTGCCACTTATGCAAAATTCATCCAGAATCAACAGGTCTTTAGAAATATTCCCATAAACTTCAAGATATACATTTTATTTGCGATGTATTTAGCTTTAATACAAATTAATTTAATCGTAAGTCATTTTTGAGAAAAACAAATTTTTCAAAAATAATTTCTGTAAATTGTTTTGGGTAAGGGAATTTTCTTGAAAATCTTCATGTCAAAAATCTTCGTACTACACATAAATGACAAGTTTCGTATTTAGCGATCTTTTAGTTTTTGAGCTATGCCACACACAGACACACCCACATGCAAGGTTTGTTTGCCGAACAGCTAAAGGACATCATGTAAATAGAACACATTAGAGTTTTTCCCTTCTACTTACAAGGGACCAAGTAATAAGAACAATTTCTGTTAATGTTTATCTCTATAATCGTGAAGTAGGCAGAAGAACAAGCTCTTTAACAATAATTTGTTACAGAGAGGTGTATGGAACACCTCAGATTTTTAGGAAAAGTTCCGTGTTGTTCGGCAAATAAATCTTTTATTCAAACGATCAATCTGTTATCTACATCATGTTAATCAAGATAAACATAAACAGAATTAGTCTTATTACTAGCTCCCTTATAAGTAGAAGGGAAATAAGAAAATGTACAGGTTAAAGCGATAGTTTCGTCCTTTAAAAGCCGGTCGCTATGTGAAACAATTGAAATTCTAATTTATTTGTTTGACGGGAAATAAACAAACGAAAAAACGAGAAGAAATATATCTTCACGTTTGAGAAAAGTTTAAGTGGCTAAAATTGAAACCGCCTTGAAAATCTTCGTTTTTCGTTTTTGAGCTATGCTGCCCCCCCCCCACACACGGACATTTTTCTAAATTTTTTTTTTTTGATTCAGGGAGTCTCCAAGGATGTACTTCCGGTGAAATCTCGGTATTGAATTTTTGGGTGCAATACAATACTTCCTCTATACACTATGTAGATAGTATATAGAGAGTAAAATGAAGAAGAAGAAATATTAACATAGTTTTACTGCTGCTCTGTTGTCATTTCTTCCCTAACATAATCCCTGAAGCATAAAACATCCTGATCACATGCAGGTTGTTTTCCTTAAGGCTGTACAAGTATTCTCGTGCAATTTCACGGCACATGCCACCAGAGTTATAGTACCTTCCAGAAGTAACACATTACGTGCTGTAGGTCAAGTTCCGCAATCCTCACAAAAAGATCATATTTATTATAATGAACAGAGATCTACATTTCTCTATTTCGTTTCTTTTTATTGACTGTCTCTAACACGTATGTCTAAAGTACATAGTATGTAGAAAAAGTATTGCATTCTACTCAAATATTCGATACCGAGATTTCACCGGATATACCTACACGTTTAAGAGCCCTTGTATTAAAAAAACAATTTCGGAACAAGGTCAGTGGGTGTGTGTGTGTCCGTGTACCTGTGAACACAATAACTCGGTAAAATACCAAACTTGGTATATAAGTTCAGTCAAAAAAAATTCTCAAAAATAGCTCTAACGAATTTGATTAAAATAACGTAAATTAAATATATTTACATGACAGATAAAATGTAATCTTGCATTTTCTGCGAATAGTCTGGAAAGACCTCTTCGTTCTGAATGAATTTTGTTGAATTTTTAGTAACTTCTAAACCGTAAGAGTTAAGACAGAAACTTATTGTACAAAATATGTAGATCACCTTAAAGCACACAATTTATGACATACGCTTTCTTCGAGGAATTAGACTATTTCTGAGATATTCCTTGTATTTGTTTCAGATTCAAAATACTTAAAATTTTCTCACACGGAAAGTTATAAACTCTTGGCCCTGCATAGAAACGGTTTTCAACCATATGGCAACCAGTTTTTAAAAGATTTGACATTCGTTTTAGCCTAGTGTAATCCATTATTTTCCTTCTACTTACAAGGAATCAAGTAATTAAGGAAGATTCTACTGATTTTCTCGGTTATATAATGTAGATAGAAGAATATGATTTTAACTATAATTTGTTGTAGAGATGTAGAGAAAGTCATATCAATGGCACACATAAAAGTTTTACTTTCTCTAGCACGTATGTATAATATACATGACAGGAAGATCAAAGTATTACTCTCCACTCAAAAAAAAAAAATGGAGAAAGGTCAGTGTGTTTGTATGTGTCCGTGTGTCCGTAAACACAACTCAAAAACGAAAACTCAGTTTAAACAACAAACATGGTATTAAGGTTTTGTATCTTTAGTGGGTCCAACATGAAGATTTTGAGAAAAATATACCCACCCCAACAAACCTTTATTTGGAAAAAATTTCAGAAATGTTAATTTTTTTAAGTATGGCTCTAACAATTATGACTAAAATCATGTACATTAAAGATACTTACTTGAATTTTCTGGGAATAGCCTATGAAGATCTCTTAATTCTGAATGAATTTTGCATAACATATTTCATAAGAGATAGACAAAGACTTACAACACAAAAAATTTAGATCTTCCAGCACACGTTTTTAGTTATTGGTTTCCATTTAAGCTACTTAAATTTCTAAAATGGGACCATGCAAAGCGAACCGAAGCTCAATTGTTTCACATAGCGGCCAGCTTTTAAAGCATTTGACTGTCACTTTACCGTAATGTATTCCTTTATTTCCCTTCTACTTACAATGAAACAAGTAATAAGACTCATTTTGCTAATGTTTATCTTGGTTAGCATGATATAGACAAAAGAGTAATAAGCTTTTGTAAGAATAGTTTGTGGTCGTCTCCTTAGCGCGGTGGTAGCGCAGCTGCCTACCAAGCGGGAGACCTGGGTTCGATTCCCGGTACCGGCGTGGGGATTTTTCCCCCGCTGGGAGACCTGGACCGGGGTGCACTCAGCCTCGTGAGGTCCCTGGGGGGCCAATTGAGGAGCTACTTGATGGAGAAGTAGCGGCTCCAGGTCGTGAGGACCGCATTAACCGGCCGGGAGGGGCTCGAGGCACTGACCACGCCTCACCCTCCAATACTGCACCCCATCCATGACGTCTGTAGTGGACCGAGATGGGGGACGCAGCGGCCGGGCGGTAGGCCAAGGTTCCCCGTGAGCCGTCGTGCCATGGAGTTATGTTAAGAATAGTTTGTACATGGAATGGCTAGAGAAAGTTACGCGAATGAAACATCAGATTTTTAGAAAAAGGTGCGTGTGTCCGTGTATCTGTGTACACGATAACCCAAAAACGAAAAGTCGGTAAAACACCAAATTTGGTATTTTAAGTTTAGTATCTTTCACATATGCAACACAAAGATTTTGAGCAAAATTCCCCCAACCCAAACTACACTTATATGTAAACATTTGGAAAATTTTAACTTTCTGAAAAAAGGTCCAAAATGTTTTATTGAAATACTATAAAATGTTTACCACAACTAGTATGATATAGATAGAAGAATAGTCTTTTATAATAATAGTTTGTATTTGGAATAGCTAGAGAGTGTGAATGGAACAATCAGATTTTTTTTTAATCATTAAAAACGCCTAAGCAATGTGAAGCGAATGAGAAATGCATTTGGCAAAGAAATCGCTTCCAAGGAGAACCTATTCTCAGGAAATTTAAGGCATACATTTTGTCATGAAAATGTCTTTAATATACGATATTTTCATAAAAATTATTAGATGCGTTTTTGAGAAAATCAACACTTTCGAAAATGTTTCCACGTAAAGGGTAGTTTGGGATGGAGGGATTTTCTTGAAAATCTTTGTGTCCATCCTTCGGAGATACTAAACTTAAATACCAAGTTTGGTTTTTGAGCTTTGCTGTCCACAGAACTACCCACATCTTTTTATAAAAATTGTTTTTCGGAATCAGGGGCCCTCAAAACACAAATTTCCGGTGAAATCTCGACATAGCTTTTTGGTGGAATACAATACCTTCTCTACCTACTATGTACATTGTACATATGGCTAGAGAAAGTAATATGACAGCCCGGTAATGTTTAGTCCAATTCATTTATTGTTAATGAAAAAATGTATAAATGAGGATATTTATGAAACTATTAACAAATGTAACAAACTACACGACAATCGACTCGAAAAATATTAAAAGGACTTGCATAAATTAACAAATTTCATTTTTAATAGCTCTAGCATGTATGTATATACTTTACACAATAGCTGTAGACGGTATTCCACCCAAAAATTAGATGTCGAAATTTCGCCAGAAATATATGTTTTGAGGCCCCTGAGTCCGAAAAAAAACATTTTTAGAAAAAGATGTGTGTGAATATAGCTCAAAAACGAAAAGAGCATTAAATACTAAACTTAGTTTTTAGGTTTAATATCTCCCTAGTATGCAACACAAAGCTTTTAAAGAAAATCTCCCTACTCTCAACTACATTTTACATGGAAGAGTTTTCAAAAATGTTGGTTTTGTAAAAAATGGCTAACGATTTTTATTAAAATTTCGTATATTAAAGTTGTTCACATCATAAATAAAATGTATATTTTGAATTTTCAAAGAATTGCCTTTGAAGACCACTTTATTATGAATGGGGTTTGCAGAATTCCACATTACGGTTAAGCCGTAAGAGATAGATAAAAAGTTGCTACATAAAAGACGTAGAGTTCATTGAAACACACAATTTACGTCATGTACATTATTTCGTGGAGTTGACCGTTTTCGAGATACTCCTTGCTATTGGTTTCAGCTACCTAACTTTTCTCAAACGGGACCATGCAAAGCGCACCGAACCTCGATTGTTTCACTTAGCGACCAACTTTTAAAATACTTGACTATCATTTTAGCCTAGTGTATTCTCTTATTTCCCTTCTACTTACAATGAAGCAAGTAATAAGTGCATTTCTGCTAATGTTTAACATGATACAGACAAAATATGCTCTTTTATAAGAATAGTTTGTATTTGGAAAAGCTAGAGAAAGTAACGTAAATGGAACAAATCAGATTTTTATGTTTTTTTAAATCATTAGAAACGCCTTAGGATGTGAACATCGGATTAGAAATGTATTTGAGCAAGAAGCCGCTTCTAAGCAGAGTTTATTCTCAGCAAATTCAAGATATACAATTTATTTGTCATGTATATGGTATTTTAATCAAAAGGTTAATATCTTTTTTGAGAAAATGAAACTTTTAAAAATTGTGTAATTTGTGGCGGGGAGAACTTTTTTTAATCTTCATGACACATTCCTGATACCAAACATAAATACAAGTTTGGTTTGTAATGCTCTTTTCGTTTTTGAGTTACGCACACTCACACACCTCCTTCTAAATTGTTTGTTTTATTCAGGGGGTCTCAAAACATGTATTTCCGGTGATAATTCGAAATCGAATTTTTGTGTGGAATAAAATATCTTCTCTATGTAATATGTGTATACTACGTGTAGAGAAAACAAAAAAACATAGCCTATAATCTTGTCTAGTCCAATTCATTTTGGGCCAGCAAAAATGTTTAAATAACAAACTATAAGAACAAATCTAGCTACACGGCAATATACTCGCAAAATATTATAAAGTATTAGCAGATATTAACAAATTTCAGTATCTTTTAGAAACACGGCGTCTAGATATTTTGTCTCACCCATGCTCAAGACATCAGGCTATGTAAACTGAATAGGAGCTGTGTTGTTTCATATTGTGTGACGTCTGCATAAAATACGAACTAGGGAAGTGATGTCTCCTTGTATATACGACCTTGCATTCTTTATACGTACAATCTTGTAAGAATGTAATACTCTGCTTCTACGTTACGTGTAGGCATTTATTTTCATGACAAATGAAATGCATATTGAGAGCGTCTATGATCTAGTGGTCATCGAGCTGAATTATTACCCGGACATTCTTGTTTCGATTCCTGGCTGGGGCGCAGAATATTTATTTTTTTCCAGAATCATTCTCTTGTCTGGAAATATGAATGTGGTAGAGAATGTGTGTGTTTAAAATAAAACTTCTTTCAAAATATATTTAAGTAATCAAGTCAACAATTTTTACTTTCTCCACACATACTATGTACATAGTATATATTTTTTTTTGGTAGTGTTTAACGCCCGCTTTAACTACTAATGGCATCGCAGGCGGTGACACTGATGATACATGAATGATGATGGAGCACCGGTGGAATGCGATGGCGGGGGAAACCGGAGTACCCGGAGAAAACCCGCCCCAGCGCCGCTTTGTCCACCACAAATCTCACATGCGGTCGCTTGGGATCGAACCCCGGCCGTCTAGGTGAGAGGCTAGTGGTCTAACCACTCGGCCACGGCGCGGCCATACATAGTATATAGAGAAGGTATTGTATTGCACCGAAACATTCGATGCCGAGATTTCTCCAGAAATACGTGCTTTGGGACACTCTGAACCCAAATAAAGCATTTTTAGAAAAATGTCCGTGCGCGCGTGTGTGTACGTGGGAGGGGGGGCGGCATCGCTCAAAAACGAAAAGTCCATTAAATGCCAAACTTCATAATTAAGTTCAGTATCCTCCAAGGATGCGACACGAAGATTTTCAACAAAATTCCCTCACCCCCAACAACCTTTACGTGGAAAAAAATTCGAGAATATTTGATTTTCTCAAAAATGACTACAATTTTGATTAAAATCTCTTATGATTAAGATATTTACATGACAAAATATATATCTTGAATTTCCTGGGAATAGCTTCCAAGGCTACTTTATTCTGGATTAATGTCTATTTTAAATTTTGCATAACTACTAAACCGTAAGAGATAGACAAAAATTTACCAACCAAAACATATAGATCTGGTTAAGGCACACAATTATATAGGTACATTTTTTTCGTGGAGCTGACCGCTTTCGAAATATTCGTTGTTATTGGTTTCAGTTTAAAATACTTCAAATTTTCTCATACGGGAATGTGTCAGCTTCTGGCCACGCAAAGAAACGGAATTCAATCCCATAGCAACCACATTTAAAAACATTTGACTGTCGGTTTAGTCCGGTGTATTCTACTTATAAGGAAGTAAGGAATAACACGGTTTCTGCTAATGTTTATCTCGATTTGCATGAAGTAGTTAGAATATTTAGCAATAATTTGTTACCAGATGTAGAGAAAGTCATTTGAGTGGAACACATCAGTTTTTTTTTTTTTTTTTCAGCCACTGATATGACCATAAAAGTTAAAAAAGGGGCTAAACAAAAATCTTATGTAATCCATCGACACGTTTCTCTTTAAATTTTCTGCAAACAAATTATTCTTAGAATACATTATTATTTTATCCACATCGCATTAATCAAGATAAATACTACCAGAAATGGTCTTATCACTTATTTCCTACCAAGCAGAAGGGGAATAAGGTTATGCTAGTCTAAAATATAGTCAAATATTTCAAACTATGTCGCTAAGCGATTGTAAGTGAAATTCAGTTATTTTCAAAAGCAAACAGTAAAACAAAACGAATGACCACTTCCCGTTTGAAAGAAATGTTAGTATTTTAAAATTGAAACCAGTAACATAGACTATATCGGAAGTGATTAACTCCGCATAGAAATATATTCATCATAAACTGTCTGTTTTAAGGAGTCTACATTTTTTTGTATAGTCAATTTTTGTTTATCTCTTACGATTTTTGAGTTATTCAAAATGCAATATGAACGAAGAGAACTTCAGACACTATTCCAAAGAGATTCAAGATACATTTTATTTATCATGTAAATATGTTTAATATACGGTGTTTTAATAGAAATCATTAGAGCCGATCTGATGTGTTCCATTCACACGACTTTCTCTACATCTCTGCAACAAATTATTGTTATAAAGCTTATTCTTCTATTTACTCCATGCTAATCGAGAAAAGGTTAGCAGAAATCGTCTTATTACTTGCTTCCATGTAAGTAGAAGGGAAATAAGGGAGTACCATAAGCTAAAGTATTAATCAAAAGCTGGTTGCTATGTGAATGAACTTCCTTTGTATGGACAGGAGTTGACAAGTTCCTGTATGAGAAAAGCGCAGTTTTTTAAACGTGAAACCAAAAACAAGGAATATATAAAAATGATCAACTCCACGAAAAAAAAAAATGCTATAACATAAATTGTGTCTTTAAATATGCTGTACATTCTCTGTTAAGTAAGTTTTTGTCCATCTCTTATGGTTTAGTAGTTATGCAAAATTGCATAAAATTCACCCAGAATAAAGTAGTCTTCAGAGACTATTCCCAGTAAATTTAAACCATGCATTTTATTTTCCAGGTAAATATCTGTAATATACGATATTTCAATCAAAATCGTTAAAGCCATTTTTGAGAAAATCAACGTTTTCGAAAAGAGTCCCATGTACA
The DNA here is from genome assembly GCA_030762935.1 of Hymenopus coronatus. Taxonomy (NCBI): domain Eukaryota; kingdom Metazoa; phylum Arthropoda; class Insecta; order Mantodea; family Hymenopodidae; genus Hymenopus; species Hymenopus coronatus. The sequence continues at coordinate 151,646,783 of CM060897.1, read as the reverse complement.
GCGTTCTCAAAATCTTCCTGTTGCATCCCTGGAAGATACTAAACTTAAATACCAAGTCTGGTATTTTACGACTTTTCGTTTTGGAGTTATCGTGTTCACAGACACATGGACCTTTTGCTGAAAATGCTTTATACAGGGGACACTAAAACACCTATTTCTGGTGAAATCTCGGTATCGAAGTTTTGGGTGGAGTGTAATATCTTCTCTATAGACTATGTCCATACATAGTACGTGTAGAGAAAGTAAAAGTAGAAGTGTTCGAACATTTTGGGGTAGTTTGAGGTGAGAGAGATTTTCTTAAAAGCATCTTATCGCATCGTTTGAAAGTGCTGAACTTAAACATCAAGTTTGGTATTTAACCGACATTACATTTCACAGGCTCGTGCGCGCGCACACACTAACGCACTCCTCAGTCTTTTGGATTCAAGGGCCCTCAAAGATGTATTATATCCGGTGAAATCTCAGTATACAATTTCTTTGTGAAGTACGATACCTTCTCTGCCTACTACATAGATTGTACTTTGGTAGAGAGAGAGTAGACATTGAATTCTGTTTTTACTTTCAAATCTATTGATAAGAGTCAACCGTTATCTTTGCATGCTAGGATAAAACAAAAGAGAGACGAAAAGAAAGATGACTTCCCGTTTGAGAAAAGTGTAACTAGCTTAAAACTGCAATCAATCACACGGGATATCTCAGAAACGGTAACTCTACAAAAACACTGTATATGACATAAATTGCGTGTTTTAACGAGATTTACATGTTTGTATATTAAGATTCTATCTCTTACTCTACCAGTTATGTAAAAGTCATCCAGAATGAAGAGATCTTCCGAGACAAGATCACAAGATATACATTTAGTTTTACACATATATGAAGCATATTCTATTTTAATATAACCGTTATAGATGTTTTTGAGAATATCACAATTTTCGAAAAATATTCCGTGTAAAGGGAATCCTCATGTCCCAACCTTGAAAGACAGTGAACTTAACAGACATTTCGTTTTTGAGCTATGCAGATCACAGACACACATGGATCTTTTTTCTAAAAAGTTTTTATTTGGATTCACTGAACCCTAAACCACGTATTTCCGGTGAAATCTCGGTATCAAATTTTGGGTGCAATATCATACCTTCTTTATTTATTATGTGCATTTATATACGTGCTATAGAAAGTAAAATTTGTAAATGTTGTTAAAATACACAATTTGTGACACATACTTTTTTTGTTTTGTTTTTATTTTGGAGGTAACATTTTCGGAGATATTCCTTTTCATTGATTTGAATTTTAAAATACTTATACTGTTCTCAAGCGGCAGTCAGTATTCGTTTCATCTCTCTCTTTTTTTTTTTTTATTGTTTCATTTATATAGCCCCTTTAACATCTAAGGTCATATCGGGGGCTTTCCACTTGAAACAACTCGTTGTCTGTAGGCTCTTTTACGTTGGTTTCATAACTTTATTTTCCTCAAACACACACACATTCACTTTCACAAACATACGTCCAGATTCTGTGGGCGATAGAGATTAATTCTGGCTAAAGAAAAATTCCCCACCTCAGCCGGGAATCGAACCCGGGACCTCACATTTCTCTTTTGGTTTACTACTGCATATGGAAAGAGAACCGTTTTTCAAAGTCATTGTATAGTGACTGTTTGTGAAACAGGTAAAGAAAGCTATGTGAAGGGAGCACATAAGATTTTGCTAATTATTTATCAGTGTTCCTCAATATTACAATTATATCTCGCGCTCAGCCTAAGGACCTTCTTGATAAGATGCCGGAAGAAGCTTTTAATTCCAAGAGTCGTTTCCTAACGCCAGCAGTTCTATTGTAATAATACAATAGTTGCTACATAATACAATATGTCGTATGTTAATTTCAATATTAATCCATTTATTTGTTAATTATTCCATGGTTTTGTTTTTACTTTCTTATACGTACTATGTACATAGTGTATATAGGAAGTATTGCATTCCACCCAAAAATTCGATACCGAGATTTCACCGGAAATACAGGTTTTAGGCCCCCCCCCTGGAAAAAAAAAAAAAGCATTTTAGAAAAAGTTCCGTGTGCGTCAATGGACAGCATAGCTCAAAAATGAAAAGACCGTTAAATACCAAACTCGGTATTTAAGTTTGCTGTCCTCCAAGGATGCCCCACCCCTAACTAGCCTTTACATGGAAAAATTTTCGAAAATTTTTATTTTCAAAAAAATGGCTCTAACGATTTTGATTAAAATACCATATATTAAAGCCATTTCCATCACAAATAAAATGTATATATTGAATTTCCTGGGCATAGCTTCTGAAGACCTGTTTATTCTGAATGAATTTTGTTGAATTCTGTATAAGCTGTAAACCGTAAGAGATGGGCATAAAATTACTACATAAAAAATCTTATGTGTCCCATTCACATGACTTTCTCTACTTCTGTGTAACAAATTATTGTTAATCTTATTCTTCTATTTACTTCAAGCTAATCGAGAAAAAATTAGCAGAAATAGTCTTATTACTTGCTTCATTGTAAGAAGAAGCGAAATATGGGAGTATCATAGGTTAAAGTGAAGCCAAAAGCTGGTTACTAGGTGACTGAAGTTCCTTTGTTTGTATAGACACGAGTTGACAAATTCCTGTATGAGAAAAGTACCAGTTTTTTAAACCTGAAACCAAAAACAAGGAATATCTCAAAAACGATAAACTCCTCGAAAGAAAAATGTGTATAACATAAATTGTTTGTTTTAATATGATCTACATTTTTTGTGTGGTAAATTTTTGTCCATTTCTTACGCTTTAGCAGTTATGCAAAATTCCTCCAGAATAAAATAGTCTTCAGAGGCTATTCCCAGAAAATTCAAGATATATATATATATTACTTGTCGGGTAAATATCTTTAATATACGATATTTTAATCAAAATCGTTAGAGCCATTTTTGAGAAAATAAAAATTTTCGAAAAAAGTTCCATGTAAAGGGTAGTTGGGGGTGGGGGGATTTCCTTGAAAATCTTCGTGTTGCATCCTTGGAAGATAACAAACTTAAATACCAACTTTTCGTTTTTGAGCTATGTTGTCCACAGACATACACACGCACACGAACCTTTTTCCAAAAATGTTTTTTTTTTTGATTCAGGGGGACCCAAAACATGTATTTCCGGGGAAATCTCGGTATCGAATTTTTTGGGTGCATTACAATACCTTCTCTATCCCTATGTACATTGTACATATGAGGCTAGAGAAAGTAAAAATGTAGATCTCATTATAACAGGCAGTTTGTTACAATCCCATAGCAACGACATTTTAAAACATTTTACTGTCGGTTTAGCCTAGTGTATTTTCTTACTTCCCTTCTACTTATAAAGGAAGCAAGTAATAAGACCGTTTCTGTTAATGTTTATCTGGATTAGCACTAAATAGAAGAATAACCTCATAAACAATAATGAATTTGTTACAGAGATGTAGAGAAAGACTTGCGAATAGAGCACATCAATTTTTTTCTAATTCTCACGTGAGCTAAACCACAGTACTAGCAAAAATTATCTAATGTGTGCCAGTCACATGACTTTCTCTACTTGTTCTGCAAACGTCTTACCGTCTTTCTACCCGATGCTAATCAAGATAAACTTTCACAGAAATAATTTTACTACTTAGTTCCTTATAAATAGAAGGGAGATAAGAAAATACACTAGGCTAAACCGACAGCTACATATTTTAAAAGCTGTCACCATGCGATTGACATTGAAATTTGTCTCTGTTAGCATGGCCAGAAGCAAGAAAGAGAAAGAAAGAAACACGAGTGACGATTTCTTGTTTGATAAACAGATTGGTACTTTAAAATTGAATCCAATAACAAGGAATGTCTCGGAAATGGTTAGCTCCACAAGAAAAATGTATATGACATAAATTACGAGGTTTGAAGAGATCTACATTATTTTACATCTCCCACGGTTTACCAGCTCCGGAATGAGGAGGTCTTCATGGCTATTCCCAAGATTTTTGAACATGTAAATGTCTTTAATATCCGGTGTTTTAATAACATTCATTAGAACTATTTTGAAACAAATAAAAAAATTCGAATTTTCTTACATGTATAGCTTAGCTTAAGGTGGGACAATTTTCTTGAGAATCCTCGTATAGCGTTCTATAAAGATGCTAAACTTTAAATATCAATTTTATATTAGGCACATCAAATTTTCGTTGTTTGAGTTATCTTGTTCATAAACACAAACATACAAACACCTTTTACTAAAATACTTTTTCTTTCTCTACACGTTTATACATACAATGTACATAGAAGCTAGAGAACGTATTGTGTTTCACCCAAGAAGTCGATGTCGATATTTCACCGGAAATACGTGTTTTAAGGTCCCCTGAATCCGAAAAAAAACTTTTTTAGAAAAATCTGATGTGTTCCATTCACATGACTTTCTCTATACCTCTGCAACAAAATATTGTTAAAAAGCTTATGCGTCTATTTCCTTCATGCTAATCGAGAAGAAATTAGCAGAAATAGTCTTATTACTTGCTTCCTTGTAAGTAGAAGCGAAATAAGGGAGTAACATAGGTTAAAATGAAGTCAATAGCTGGTTGTTATGTGACTGAAGCTCCTTTGTTTGTATTGACAAATTCCTGTGTGAGAAAAGCATACTTCTTTAAAGGTGAAATCTAAAAGAAAAGGAACAACTGAAAAACGATCAACTCCACCAAAAAATGTATGTAACATAAAGCGTGTGTTTTAACGTGTTCTACACTTTTTGTGTGGCAAGTTTTTGTCTATATCTTACGGTTTAGCAGTTATACAAAATTCCGTAAAATTCATCCAGATTAAAGTAGTCTTCAGAGGCTATTCGCAGAAAATTCAAGATATACATTTTATTTGTCAGGTAAATATCCTTAATATATGATATTTTAATCAAAATCATTAGTCATTTTTTAAAAAATCAAAATTTGCGAAAAAAGTTCCATGTAAAGGGTAGTTTGGGGTGGGGGGATTTTTTATCAAAATCTTCATGTCACATCCCTGGTAGATACTAAACTTAAATACCAAGTTTGGTATTTTAGCGACTTTTCGTTTTTGAGTTATCGTGTTCACAGACATACGAACACACGAACACACACACACGAACCTTTTTCTGAAAATGATGTTTATGGATACAGGGGAGCCTAAAAGATATATTTTCAGTGAAATCTCGGTATCGAATTTTTGGGTGGAGTGCAATATCTTCTCTATACACTATGTACATAGTAAGTGTAGAGAAAGTAAAAAAGGTCTGTGTGTGTCCGTGTGTCTGCGGACAACTAAGCTCAAAAACTAAACTTGGTACTCACGTTTAGTATCTTTCAAGAATGTGACACGAAGATTTTCAAACTACCCTTTACATGGAAGAAATTTTGAAATTTTTATTTTTCTAAAAACTGGCTACAACGATTTTGGTTAGAATGTCGTATATTAAATATATTTACATCACAAATAAAATTAATATTTTGAATATATTGAGATTAGCCTCTGAAGAGCCTTTTATTCTGGATGAGTTTTACAGAATTTTACATAACGGTTAAACCGTAAGTGATAGACAAAAACGTACTACAAAAAAATGTATATCACGATAAAACGCACAAATTGTGTCATATATATTTTTTTCGTGGAGTTGATCGTTTTTGAGATATTAATTGTTATTGATTTCAGCTTTAAAAAAAAACATACTTTTCTCATACGGGAATTTGTCAACTCCTGTCCATAAAAAAAAAAAAAGGAACTTCAGTCACATAGCAACCAGCTTTTGAGTATCACTTTAACCTATGGTACTTCCTTATTTCGCTTCTACTTACAAGGAAGCTAGTAATAAGACTATTTCTGATATTTTTTTTTCTCGATTAGCCTGAAGTAAATAGAAGCATAAGCCTTTTAACAATAATTTGTGGCCCGTCTGGGTAGTGTGGTAGTAGCGTGTCTGCCTCACATTCAAAAGGTCGTGAGTTCGAATCACGCTTAGGGTGAGTTACCGGGGTAAGGTTTTTTTCGGGGTTTTCCCTTATCCTGAGAAGACGAATGTCGAGTAAGCTCCTTGGACTCCGAGATCATTTGAGCATTATTTCACCAATTTTATTCATCGTCCAGGTTAAAGGACGTTAAGAAAATTGTTGCAGAGATGTAGAGAAAGTCATGTGAATGAAAGACATCAGAATTGTCTTACTTATAAGGAAGCAAGTAATAAGACCAATTCTGCTAATGTTTATCTCGATTAGCATAAAGAAGATACAACAATAATCTCTTGTACAATAGTTTCTATATGGAACAGGTAGAGAAAGTTATGGGAATGGAAGACATCGATTTTTTTGTTTTATTTAGGGGACCCTTATTTCTGGTAAAATCTCAGTATCGAATTTTTGGGTGGAATGCATTATGAAGTAACAGGTACAGTGTCCTATTAGATTTAAAATAATAAATTTTGTGCCTTTTACGATAATAATATTAAATAAGGGATTTAATGAAATTCCATTGCGATGAAATAAACTTTAAAGCCCCCCACACATTACTTTTGACGGAGCAAGTTTTTAACGCCCATTGTGGAGAGCTCGAGTCGGCCATGACGGTTTTTCTACCTAGGGAGGGAAGCCCCGAATGAAAACGTCATAAAGTTGGCGTAGCGTATCAAGCATGCGCGTTCCTCTACCACCACATATAGTACCGTGTTGATATTATCCAGAGCGGAAATACTAGCAGCAGTGATGATGTCACTGTAACGGAATTTCCACCTCAACGAACGAAAATTTCGACAACGACCAGGTATAATGGTTCCGCTTTGTCGCACACCTACAAGCAAACGCACGCGCAAAATCACTTTCACCCTTTTCCAGTCTTTGTAACGCGCAGCTCCTTGGGAGGCTGACTGAACACGCTTAACCAAAATAAAACACAGGCGCGGCTGGAATTCCCTTTTACTCAGCGGCACAAAACTAAAGTCACATGACTAAGGTAAAGCACAAGCACCATAGCGCACTCAAGTGTACAGTAGAGTAACTTGCGTATCATTATTGCTTATATGCATAGTACTGACCATAGATATAGAGAGAATAGATAGGAAATGTCCTATCCTTATGCATTTTGGTTATTGAACGTAGTTTTTGTCAAACCGCCTTATTTTGATCTAATACCTGAGATGAATACGGCTTTTGTGGGTTAAATGTGCATTCAAAAATAAGATTTTATGGTGTTAAATATCAATTAAGCAGTAGGTACATTTGGGCTGTAGTTTTAAAGCGGTATAAAGATAAATACGTGTGTGGTGTTTGGTTGTAGTTTCTCGTATAGCAGAAGAAAAAAAAATCTGATGTGTTCCATTTACATGACATAAATTGTGTGCTTTATCGTGATCTACATTTTCTGTAACTTTTTGTTTATCTCTTACGGTTTACCAGCTAAGCAAAATCCAGCAAAAACCATTAAAGTTATCTTTAGACGGTATTCCTAGAAAATTCAAGATATACATTTTATTTGTCATATGAATATTTTTAAAATGCAGTATTTTAATCAAAATCGTTACAGCCACTTTTAAGAAAATCGAAATTTTCGAAAACTCTTTCCATGTAAAGCGTTGTTTGGGTTCCGGAGATTTTTCTCAAAATCTCCGTGTCGCATCTCTGGAAGATACTAAACTTAATTGCCAAGTTTGGTATTTTACCGATTCATTTTTCAGATTTCATGTTCAAAAACGCACGAACACCACACGGACCTTTTTCTAAAAACTTTTTTTTTGGATACAGGGGACCCCTAAAACGCGTATTTCCGGTGAAATCTAGGTATCAAATTTTTGGGTGGAATACAATACCTTCTCTACATACTATGTACATAGCACGTCTAGAGAAAACAAAAACACCACTGAATAGTCAATCTACGTCTGGTACAGAAAATTTGGAACAACGGGATGTTTGTGCAAGGGAAAGAGCTCGGGAAGACCGCGTGATGAACGTGTTCATGCCGTCTACATAAGCAGCTCACAGAAATCGACAGCAAGGGCAAGCGTGCAGTTAGAAATTCCACAGCAAACTGTATGGAAAATCTTGTGGAGGCGACTGCATATGTCGCCTTACAAATTGCAGATGTTGCAGTGAAGAAGATAAGGTCATACGGCAAGACTTTTGTATAACATGTTGCGACGTTACGAAGAAGAGGAAGCTTTTTGTGAGCGCATCATTTTCAGTGAGGTGTCAACTCTCCACTCGAGTAGAATAGTGAATTCAAAAAATCTGATGTGTACCATTCACATGACTTTCTCTACATCTCTATAACAAATTATTGTTAAAAAGCTTATGCCTCTATTAACTTCACGATACTCGAGAACAAATTAGCAGAAATAGCCTTATTATTTGTTTCCTTGTAAGTAGAAGCAATTTAAGGGAGTACCACAGGTTAAAGTGATAGTCAAAAGCTGGTTGCTATGTGACAAGTTCCTTTGTTTATATGGACAGGAGTTCACAAATTCCTATATGAGAAAAGTAAGTTTTTCATAGCTGAAACCAAAAACAGTGAATGTCTCAAAAACGATCAACTCCACGACAAAAATGTATATAACATAAATTGTGTGTTTTAACGTGCTCTACATTTCTTGTATAGTACGTTTTTATTTACGTCTTACAGTTTAGTAGTTATGCAAAATTCCGTAAAATTCGTCCAGAATAAAGTAGTCTTCAGAGGCTATTTCCATAAAATTCAAGATATACATTTTGTGTGCCAGGTAAATATCTTTAATATTTGATATTTTGATCAAAATCGTTATAGCAATTTTTGTGAAAATCAAAATTTTCGAAAAAAGTTCCATGTAAAGGGTACTTTGGGGTGGAGGGATGTTTCTCAAAACCTTCGTGTCGCATCCCTGGAAGATACTAAACTTAAATACCAAGTTTGGTATTTTACCGATTTTTCGATTTTGAGTTATCGTGTTCACAGGCACACGGACACACACACACACACACACACACACACACACACACACACACGGACCTTTTTGTGAAAATGCTTTTTTTTTATATAAGTGACCCTAAAACAAATATTTCCGGTGAAATCTCGGTATTGAATTTTTGGGTGGAGTGCAATACCTTCTCTATACACTATGCACATAGTGCGTGTAGAGAAAGTAAAAATCGAATGTGTTCCATTCACATGATATCCTCTAGCTGTTCAGTAAACAAACCTTTTCTTCAAAGCATTAATCTGTTGTCATCCAATCAAAATAATCATAAGCAGAATTAGTCTTGGATAAATTGGTTTTTCACACAAGCCGTGTGTAGGACAGGAGTTGGATAGGTAGAGTCAGACTGAAAAATTCAATACCATAGCCGGGATTTGAACCACGGATCTCCCGGTCTCTAGCCGGTTGCTCTGGCAATGAACTACCACGGCAACATGCCGGCATTGAGGTTGTCATCCCAAAATAATTTGAGATCACCCTGTGGTTTATCAGGAAACATACGAATTATACAAAAGTCATCAAGAATGAAGAGGTCTTCAGAGACTATTCCCAGAAAATTCAACACATCTATACATTTCGTTTGTCATAGAAATATTTTGTACATTAGATATTTTAATCAGAATCGTTACAGCCAGTTTTGAGAAAATCAAAATTTGCGAACAATGTTCCATATAAAGGGTAGTTTGGGGTGGGGGATTTTCTTGAGAATCTTCCTGTCGCATTCTTGGAAGATACCAAACTTAAATGCAAAAATTTACATGGAAAATTTTTCGAAAATGTTTTTCTCAAAAACGGTTATAACCACTTTGATTAAAATACCATATATTAAAGCCATTTCCATCAGAAATAAAATGTATATCATGAATCTTCTGAGAATAGTTTCTGAAGATCTGTTCCTTCTGGATGAATTTTACTGAATTTTGAGTAACTGGTAAGCCGTAAGAGATACTTACTACACAGCAATTGTAGATCTCGTTTAAATACACAATCTATGTCACAACTTTCTTCGTAGATTTAACCATTTTCGAGATATTCCTTGTTATTAGTTTCAGTTTTAAAATACTTAAAGCATTTCTCATGCTGGAGCTTGTCAACTCCTGGCCGTGCAAAGAAGCGGATTGCAAACCCATAGCAACAGCATTTTGAAACATTTGACTGTCGATTTAGTCTAGTGTATTCCCTTATTTTCCGTCTACTCACAAGGAAATAAGTAATAAGACCGTTTCTGATAATGTTTATCTCGATTAGCATGAAGTGGATAGAAGAATAAGCTTATTAACAATAATTTGTTACAGAGAAGTAGAGAGAGAGTCTTGTGAATAGAACATCAGATTCTTTCTAAAAGCGCTGTTTTTGGACTCAAGGGATCTCAGAACATTTAAGGTGAAATCTCAACATGGAATTTTTCAGTGGAACACAATAATTCCCTTGGTCCACCTGGGTAGTGTGGTGGTGGCGTGTGTAGCTAACATTCAACAGGCCGCGAGTTCGAAATACGCTCAGGGTGAGTTACCTGGATAAGTTTTCTTTCTCTCTCTCTCTCTCTCTCTCTCTCTCTCTCTCTTATCCTGAGAAGACACATGCCCAGTAACATTAAACTCTATGGACTCCAAGATCATTTGAGCATTACTTCACCAATTTCATTCTTCGTCCGATATGACCAACCAGCTTAAAGGACGTTAGGCTTAAAAAAAAAAAATCCCTTCTTTCTGTGCACAGTAGAAAAAGTAAAACAAAAACAAACGCTTTCCACAGAATTCATTAGAGCACCGACCATCTGGTAGAAGAAGCAGGTTTACTTTTGGCTTTACTTGACCTCAGAGAGTAGCTTCAGAATTGCAGTACTGCTTCACGGTATTCCCCACTGCTTTGCCTGCACGGTTGAGTATTGCCTAAAACCCATCCATGTGAAGCCGGATGGTATATGATTAATGCTAACCGCCTATTTGCAATTAATGCTTTTACGCTCGTTTCTCCTATTGGTTATAGCTCATTTTCTCCAATAAAGCTTTTTTCCGGCTCGCTTCAACTGTTCAGCCTGTTTTTTCCTACACGTTCTAGTAAGTAGAGAAGGAATTATAATCCACCACCCAAAAGCTGCATGTTGAGGTTTCACCGCAAACATGTGTTGAGCTCCCATGAATCAAATAATACTTTTTGAGAGAAGGTCCCTGTGTGTGCGTGTGTGTGTCTGAGTGTTCGTGTGCGTGTATGTGTGCGTATGTGTGTGTATATCAAGCATATCTGTACATTACACTGTAGGTACTAATATAGTGAATCTTAATTCATGTACAAAGCTGAAAATAACCTCCTATGTACCAACTCTGTAATCAAACACAAAAGAGATATTCACTCCTACAAAACTAGATACATATGTATAGAATCAGTTAACTCTACCAAATATGGAATAAAAAATATATTACACAGTGCCACCAAAACATACAACAGTCTCCCACTTAACATTAAACAATCTTCTAACTTATCCCAATTTAAAAACAAACTCTTCAAATACCTACTCGAGCAGTACTGTAATTCCTTAACATTTGACAACAGAAAATCCATATGGTGTTTCTTGAAATATTGCATTAATCACACACCCGCACAAATTACAATAAAAATAGTGTGTATATATATAAAATGTATACTTATATACTCCTTTTTATATGTGTTAATGTGTTTTATTCTTTGTATTTTGCTTACCGCCTCACTAAAGGGCTGTCCCTACCTAGAGCAATATGCTCATTGGGACAGTCTATATAAATAAATAAATAATAAAACATTACGCCTACCTATATTCATTTGGGAGCGCCATGTACATATGTATATCAAAATCATGATTTGTAATTGTGTACGATTAACAACTCTAAACCTGATGGAAGCAGTTTTACTTTCAAGAACTGAAAGGATAATCTCAAATGATGAAGAGTTATAAGAGATGCAGCATGCGAGAGGTTACTGAAGGCAACTTGGCATTTTCCCATCATTATTGAAGAAGTTATCTGGTTGTTAGGCTCCATCCACACCCAAGAACGCCCCAGCAAACATCTACGGGTCACATGTATTAGGATGGTTGGTTATTTTGTACCTGTTACGTTCGCAGGTGTACAAACTTTGCACTCCGACCGTATAACCTCCTTCTTGCTACTGATAATATTATAACAAATGTCTTTATTGACTCAACAATTAGTTGCAAATAAAGTCTATAAGTTGTTGCTCCAAACAGTTCACTCGACGTTAGACAGTTGAGAGTTTATGGCTGCAGGCAATCAATGACTCGCTCCAGACTCATTACAATTCACAACACAATACTGCAATTCTTCCTCCTTTTATAGCGACAAAATGACGTCACACAGCTCCTAGAAGCCGACCATTCGAGAAGGACCAAGAGTCGCTTTCCATAATGTTCCGATACCAGCCGCGGCGCACTTCCTGGTTTTGTTTCCCAAGGTCTCCAACTACTGTTTCTCGCATTCAAGCTCCACGGCCGCATGCTAGAACGAACGCGAGAGAAGTACACACAGACAGAATTTCCATAAAAGTAATTATATTATTATACTAATGTATTGGAATAAAACCGTTTTCTATTTACTTAAAGTGGTTACAAATAGTCTTTATTGAGATGATTGTACCTCAAATCTGCAGTACAACTTTTACTTTATCTAGCCCTAGAGAAGGTATTATTTTCAAACAAAAAATTCGATGGCGAGATTTCACACGAAAACTTTTAAGGTCCCCTGAATCCGAAAATTAATTTTTAGAACAAGGTCTGTGTGTCTGTAGACAGTACAGCTCAAAAACGAAAGTAACGTTAAATACTAAAATTGTGTTTAAGTTCAGCATCTTGCAAGGATACGAAACGAAGATTTTTCAAGAAAATCCGCCACCACAAACTACCCTTTACATGGATTTTTTTTCCAAATATGGCTCTAACGATGTTGATTAAAATACCGCATGTTAAAACTATTTATTTCACGAAATGTATATCTTCACTTTTCTGGGAATAGCTTCTGGACGAGTTTTGCTGAATTTTGCAAAGCTGGTAAACCGTAAGAGATACTGCAAAAAATGTAGATCTCGTTAAAACACACCATTTATGACATACATCTTTATTGCAGAGTTGACCGTTTCCAATATATTTCATTTATTGGTTTCAATTTTAAAGTATGCAACTTCTAAAATGGATTCACCTTTCCTTTAATCTCTTTTTACTTTCTCTACACGTACTATATACATAGTGTATAGAGAAGGTATTGTAATGCACCCAAAAATTCGATACCGATATTTCACCGGAAATGCATGTTTTGGGTCCCCCTGAATCCAAAAAAAGCATTTTTGGAAAAAGGTCCGTGTGTGTGTGCCTGTGGACAGCATAGCTCAAAAACGAAAAGACAGTTAAAACCAAAGTTGGTATTTAAGTTTGATATCTTCCAAGGATGCGACACGAAGATTTTCAAGAAAATACCTCCACCCCCAACTATCCATTACATGGAAATTTTTTCGAAAATTTTGATTTCCTCAAAAATGGCTCTAACGATTTTGATTAAAATATCGTATATTAAAGATATTTACTTGACAAATAATATATATATCTTGAATTTTCTGGGAATAGAATCTGAAGACTACTTTATTCTAGATGAATTTTACGAAATTTTGTATAACTGCTAAACCGTAAGAAATAGACAAAAACTTACCAAACAAAAAATCTAGAGGACATTAAAACACATGTTATATAAATGTTTTTCGAGGAATGATCGTTTTTGAGATGTACCTTGTTTTTGGTTTCAGGTTTAAAAAACTTGTACTTTTCTCATACAGGAATTTGTCAACTCGTGTCTATACAAACAAAGGAACTTCAGTCACCTAGTAAATAGCTTTTGACTTCACTTTAATCTATGATGCTCCCATATATCGCTTCTATTTACAAGGAAGCAAGTAATAAGACTATTTCTGCTAATTTTTTCTCGATTAACATGACGCAAATAGAAGCATAAGCTTATTAACAATAATTTGTTACACGTTACTTTCTCTACACGTACTATGCACATAGTGTATAGAGAAGGAATTGTATTACACCGAGATTTCACCGGTAATATATGTTTTGGGGCCCCCTGAATCCAAAAACAAAAAAAAACAAAAAAATATTTTCAGAAAAAGGCCCATGTGTGTGTCTGTGGACAGCATAGCTCAAAAACGAAAAGACCGTTAAATACCAAACTTGGTATTTAAGGTTGGTATCTTCCAAGGATGCGACATGAAGATTTTCAAGAAAATCCCCCCTCGCCTAACTACCCTTTACATGAAACTTTTTTCGAAATTTTTTATTTTCTGAAAAATGGCTCTAACGATTTTGATAAAATATCGTATATTAAAGATATTTACCTGAAAATAAAATGTTTATCTTGAATTTTCTGGGAATAGTCTCTGAAGACTACTTTATTCTGGATCTATTTTACGGAATTTTGTATAACTGCTAAACTGTAAGAAATGGACAAAAACTTACCACACACAAAATGTAGAGCACTTTAAAACACACAATTTATGTTATATACATTTTTTCGTGTAGTTGATCGTTTTTTAGTTATTCCTTATTTTTGGTTTCAGCTTAGAAAAACATACTTATCTCATACAGGAATTTGTCAACTCGTGTCCATACAAACAAAGGAACTTCAGTCACATAGCAGCCAGCTTTTGACTATCACTTTAGCCTATGGTACTCCCTTATTTCGCTTCTATTTACAAGGAAGCAAGTAATAAGACTATTTTGCTTCGATTAGCATGAAGTAAGTAGAAGCAAAAGTTTTTAGCAATAATTTGTTGCAGAGACGTAGAGAAAGGCATGTGAATGGAACACATCAAAAAATTTTTTCTAGAAATTCAAAGCGAGGCGAACTTAAATTGTTTCACATATTGATCAGTTTTTAAAGGATTTGACCATTGATTTAGCCTGATATATTCCCTTATTTCCCTTCCGCTTATAAGGAACTAAGTAGTAAGACCTACTGTGTTAATGTTTATCAAGTTTAGCATCATGTAGTTAGAAGAAAAGTGTTTTGTAGGAACAGTTTGTTTGCAGAAGCAGTAGAGAAAGTCACGTGAACACATCATATGGGAAACGTCAGTAGAATCTGGTGATAGTCGGTTGTTAGACTCCATTCTTATCAAGCCAATATCCACCTGTTTGGGAAGGTTACTTCAACTGTATCTGCTACGACCTCGTTTATTATTTGCATGTGTTCAAACTTTGCACTCCGACCTTATACGTAATAACCAACTTACTACTGATATTACATTATTATAATAACATATTGTAATAAAATCTCTTTATCCTATCCTACAGACTTCATGTATCCCAGGAAACAACAAAAATGAGTCAGTCCGCCTGTGTAGTGTGGTGGTAGCGTGTCTGCTATGTGTTTTGAAGTCCCCAGAGTCCGAAAAAATAATTTCTAGAAAAAGGTCCGTGTGTGTGTCTGAACAGTACAGGTCAACCACAAACTTACATGGAATTCTTTATTTAAATTGTTGTTTTACTTAAAACGGTTCTAATGGTTTACATTAAAATAACATATGCATTAAAGATATTTATATTACAAATAACATTTATAATTTGAATTTTCTTGGAATAACTTCTGAAGACCTTTTTATTCTGGATGAATTTTGTAGAATTTTGTCCAACCTTTAAACCTAGGAGATAGACAAAAATTTAGTCCACAAAAAATGTAGAACTTAATAAAATACATAATTTATGACAAATGTTTTTCTTGTACAGTTGACCGTTTTTGAAATGTTTCTTGTTGTTGATTCCACTTTTAAACCAACTAACTTTTCTCAAAAGGGGGCTTGCGAACCGAACCTCAAGTGTTTCACACAACGACCAGTTTAAAAAAAATCTGATGTGTTACACTCACATGACTTTCTCTAGCTGTTCTACAAACTTCATACATAAGATTCTTCTTCTTTCTGCACCTTGCTAATCGTGGTACTCATTAGCACAATGTTCTTATTATTTAGTTCCGTATAAGTAGGAAGAAAATAAGGGAATACACTAGGCTAAACCAATAGTCAAATGTTTGAAAAGCTGTCGTTAAGCGATTGACATTACAAATCGTTTCTTTCTTGGCCAGGAGTAGAACAAAAGAAAAACGGACACTCCCGTCTGAGAAAAGTATAAGTACTTCACAACTGAAACTAATGACAATGAATACCTCGAAAACGGTAAGCTCCACGAGAAAAATGTGTATGACATAACTTGTGTATTTTAACAAGACATAAATTTTATGTGTAGTAAGTTTTTGTCTATCTCTTACGGTTTACTAGTTATGCCAAATTAAGCAAAATTCATCCAGAATAAACCGGTCTTCAAAAGCTATTCCCAGAAAATTCAAGATATGCATTTTATTTGCTAGGTAAATGTCTTTAATATATGATATTTTAATCAAAATCGTTAGAACCATTTTTAAGAAAATCAAAATTATCGAAAAAAGTTCCATGTAAAGGGTAGTTTGGGGTGGAGGGATTTTTCTCAAAATCTTCGTGTCGCATCCCTGGAAGATACTAAACTTAAATACCAAGTTTGGTATTTTAGCTAATTTTCGTTTTTGAGTTATCGTGTTCACAGACACACAGACTCACGGACGGACACACACACACACACACACACACACACACACATGGATCTTTTTCTCAAAATGCTTCTTTTTGGATACAGGGGGTCCTAAAACATGTATTTCCGGTGAAATCTCGGTATCGAATTTTTGGGTGGAATACAATACTTCTCTATCCCTATGTACATTGTACATAAGGGGCTAGAGAAAGTAAAAATTGACCTTCGCTTTAGCGTAATGTATTTCTTATCTCCCTTCTACTTATAAGAAAGCAATAAGACGATTTCTGCTAATGTTAATTTCAATTAGCATTATATAAAGCAAAAGTGTTTGGTAAGAATAGTTTGTGTATCTAGAGAATGTCAGTGAATGTAGCAACCTCTCGAGGCTGTGTTCCCTATGTCAATACTGAAAGAAGTATTTAATATAACGGGTGCCCAAAATGTTTCCGCAGCGAGATGAATTCTCTAGCACGTTGACAACATATCTCGCTAATTGTTGTTGGGAATGAAGATGTGCAGAACTGAAATTGAGAATAATTATTTAGTACTATCACAGAAGATGTTAGAAACGCTTTCCTCATACCTGTAGGTAGAGTTCGATACTTCCACTCTTGTTTCAGACACTGTGTAGGGTTTCCTGTGTATACCTAACTTGTGATTTCTTCCCTTAGTTCATTTTGTTTTTGGGGTACTTTACATTTATAGGGATGCAATTTCATTTCCTTACTAACCACTCTATTCACCGTCTGCTCACGGTTGATATCCTCATTGCTTAATTTTTGGAATTAAACTCCCTTAAATGTTTTTTAAAAAAATTATATTTAATCTATAAAAAGTAAAATATAATATAATTAACAGTATTAAAATAAATAAAAATAATTTATTATAAAACTTATAACAAGTTTCAGAATATGTGCCGATTTCCACATTAATTTAGTGCGGCTACTTATTTTTTATATTCCGCCTACCCTGCCCTTATGTAGCACTCACACACCCTAGGACTTACAAACAGGTGACTAAGGGCCAGAAGCGTGTCCAGAGCCAACGACACCTAACCACAGAATGGATAACCTGGAGCGAGCCAGGCATGAGCGTGAGGAAGTGGATGATAGGAAAGGTGAAGATGGAGCAGCTGGTGGAATGATTGGCGGGGGAAGCCGGAGGACCCGTAGAAAACCCGCCCAGACGCCGTTTCGTCCACCATAAATCCCACATATGAGTGCACGGGATCGAACCCGGGCCATCTAGATAGGAATGGTCTAACCACTCGGCCACGGCGCCGGCTTATTAACATTACATCTGTAATTTCGCTCAGTTTAGTCTCTGTGAAAAGGTGCACAGGCAATTTTTACTTTCTCTAGCCCATTATGTACAATGTCCATAGGGATAGAGAAGTATTGTATTCCACCCAAAAATTCGACACCGAGATTTCACCGGAAATACATGTTTTAGGACCCCCTGTATAAAAAAAACATTTTCAGAAAAAGGTCCGTGTGTGTGTGTGTCCGCGTGTCCGTGTGTCTGTGAACACGATAACTAAAAAACGAAAAGTAGCTAAAATGCCAAACTTGGTATTTAAGTTAAGTAGCTTCCAGGGATGCGACACGAAGATTTTAAGAAAAGTCCCCCCACCCCAAATTACCCATTACATGGAACTTTTTTCGAATTTTTTTTATTTTCTTACAAATGTCTCTAACGATTTTAATTAAAATAGCGTACATTAAAGATATTTACCTGACAAATAAAATGTATATCTTGAATTTTCTGGGAATAGCCTCTAAAGTTCTGTTTATTCTGGATGAATTTTGCTTAATTTAGCATAACTAGTAAACCGTAAAAGATAGACAAAATTTTACTATACAAAAAGTGTAGGCCTTGTTAAAATACGCAAGTTATGTCATACGCATTTTTCTCGTGGAGCTTACCGTTTTCAAGGTATTCATTGTTATTGGTTTCAGTTGTGAAGTACTTATACTTTTCTCAGACGGGAGGGTCCGTTTTTCTTTTGTTCTACTCCTGGCCAAGCAAAGCAGCGATTTGTAATGACAATCGCATAACGACAGCTTTTAAAACATTTGACTATCGGTTTAGCCTAGTCTATTCCCTTATTTTCTTCCTACTTATAAGGAACTAAGTAATAAGAACATTGTGCTAAGGAGTGCCTCGATTAACAAGGTGCAGAAAGAAGAAATAATCTTATGTAAGAAGCTTGTAGAACAGCTAGAGAAAGTCATGTGAGTGTAACACATCAGATTTTTATTAAAAGGGAAATTATAATTAAGTTATTTCAGATACTACTTTTTTTAAAAGCTTATGCTTACCGCGTTTCGGAGTATCATGTACAAACCCGGTTTCACGGAATTCAGAAATTGAATGTCACGTATCGAGATGAGGCATACCGAATGCCAAAATGTTCTAAAATCTTATCGCCATTAAAGAATACGTCAACTGAAAACGTTCTCACTGCAATGGTTAACATTCTGACTTCGTTTCACAAGCACAATCACACAGTTGAATACAACACCTTCTCTATCTGCTGTGTTAGTTGTGCATAAACGCTAGAGAAAATAAATCTAATGTGTTCCATTCACATGACTTTCTCTACCTCTCTGCAACAAATTATTGTTAAAAAGCTTATGCTTCCATCCACTTCATGCTAATAGAGATAAATATTAGTTGAAACTGTCTTATCATTTAGTTCCTTTATAAGCAGACGAGAAACAAGGGAATACACTAGGCTAAACCGACAGTCAAATGTTTTAAAATGTGGTTGCTATGGGATTGAAATCCGTTTCTTTGCGTGGCCAAGCGTTGACAATTTCCCGTATGAGAAAAGTTTAAGTATTTTAAAAGTGAAATCAATAACAAGCAATACCTCGGAAACGAGCAACTCCACGAGAAATATATATGAGATAAATTGTGTGTTTTATCGTGATCTATATTTTTTGCGTATTAAGTTTTTGTCTATCTCTTACGTTTTACCAGTTACCTACACACAATTCAATAAAAATCATCCAGAATAAAGAGGTCTTTAGAGGCTATTAAAGTCAACATATACATTTTATTTGGCGTAAAAATATATTGAATACAAGAGATTTCAATCAAAATCGTTAAAGCAATTTTTGAGAAAATCAAAATTTTCGAAATTTTTCCATGTAAAGGGTAGTTTGAGGTGGGGGGATTTTCTTAAAAATCTTTTGTCCCATCCTTGGAAGATTCCAAACTTAAATACCAAGTTTGGTATTAACGCTCTTTTCGTTTTTTGAGCTATGTTGTCCATACCAACACACAGACCTTTTTCTAAAAAAAAATCTTGTTTTATTCAGTGGGTCCCAAAACATGTATTTCCGGTGGAATCTCAGTATCGAATTTTTGGATGCAATACAATACCTTCGTGTAGATACAGTAAAAATAAATGTGATTGCGAGCGGGTGGAATTGGCCAGTGTTTGTGCACCTCAAGGTATGTACTCTCGTCTTGAGAACGGCAAAGTTATGCCCATACAGCACACCTGTAACCCAGTGATGCGCACCTCAATGTATGTACTCTCGTCTTGAGAATGGCAAAGTTATGCCCATACAGCACACCTGTAACCCAGTGATGCGCACCTCAATGTATGAACTCTCGTCTTGAGAATGGCAAAGTTATGCCCATACAGCACACCTGTAACCCAGTGATGCGCACCTCAAAGTATGTACTCTCGTCTTGAGAATGGCAAAGTTATGCCCATACAGCACACCTGTAACCCGGTGATGCGCACCTCAATGTATGTACTCTCGTCTTGAGAATGGCAAAGTTATGCCCATACAGCACACCTGTAACCCGGTGATGCGCACCTCAATGTATGTACTCTCGTCTTGAGAATGGCAAAGTTATGCCCATACAACACACCTGTAACCCAGTGTTTGTGCACCTCAATGTATGTACTCTCGTCTTGAGAATGGCAAAGTTATGCCCATACAACACACCTGTAACCCAGTGTTTGTGCACCTCAATGTATGTACTCTCGTCTTGAGAATGGCAAAGTTATGCCCATACAGCACACCTGTAACCCAGTGTTTGTACACCTCAATGTATGTACTCTCGTCTTGAGAATGGCAAAGTTATGCCCATACAGCACACCTGTAACCCAGTGTTTGTGCACCTCAATGTATGTACTCTCGTCTTGAGAATGGCAAAGTTATGCCCATACAGCACACCTGTAACCCAGTGTTTGTGCACCTCAATGTATGTACTCTCGTCTTGAGAATGGCAAAGTTATGCCCATACAACACACCTGTAACCCAGTGTTTGTGCACCTCAATGTATGTACTCTCGTCTTGAGAATGGCAAAGTTATGCCCATACAGCACACCTGTAACCCGGTGATGCGCACCTCAATGTATGTACTCTCGTCTTGAGAATGGCAAAGTTATGCCCATACAGCACACCTGTAACCCGGTGATGCGCACCTCAATGTATGTACTCTCGTCTTGAGAATGGCAAAGTTATGCCCATACAACACACCTGTAACCCAGTGTTTGTGCACCTCAATGTATGTACTCTCGTCTTGAGAATGGCAAAGTTATGCCCATACAACACACCTGTAACCCAGTGTTTGTGCACCTCAATGTATGTACTCTCGTCTTGAGAATGGCAAAGTTATGCCCATACAGCACACCTGTAACCCGGTGATGCGCACCTCAATGTATGTACTCTCGTCTTGAGAATGGCAAAGTTATGCCCATACAACACACCTGTAACCCAGTGTTTGTGCACCTTAATGTATGTACTCTCGTCTTGAGAATGGCAAAGTTATGCCCATACAACACACCTGTAACCCAGTGTTTGTGCACCTCAATGTATGTACTCTCGTCTTGAGAATGGCAAAGTTATGCCCATACAGCACACCTGTAACCCGGTGATGCGCACCTCAATGTATGTACTCTCGTCTTGAGAATGGCAAAGTTATGCCCATACAACACACCTGTAACCCAGTGTTTGTGCACTTCAATGTATGTACTCTCGTCTTGAGAATGGCAAAGTTATGCCCATACAGCACACCTGTAACCCGGTGATGCGCACCTCAATGTATGTACTCTCGTCTTGAGAATGGCAAAGTTATGCCCATACAACACACCTGTAACCCGGTGATGCGCACCTCAATGTATGTACTCTCGTCTTGAGAATGGCAAAGTTATGCCCATACAACACACCTGTAACCCAGTGTTTGTGCACCTCAATGTATGTACTCTCGTCTTGAGAATGGCAAAGTTATGCCCATACAACACACCTGTAACCCAGTGTTTGTGCACCTCAATGTATGTACTCTCGTCTTGAGAATGGCAAAGTTATGTCCATACAGCACACCTGTAACCCGGTGATGCGCACCTCAATGTATGTACTCTCGTCTTGAGAATGGCAAAGTTATGCCCATACAACACACCTGTAACCCAGTGTTTGTGCACCTCAATGTATGTACTCTCGTCTTGAGAATGGCAAAGTTATGCCCATACAACACACCTGTAACCCAGTGTTTGTGCACCTCAATGTATGTACTCTCGTCTTGAGAATGGCAAAGTTATGCCCACACAGCACACCTGTAACCCAGTGTTTGTGCACCTCAATGTATGTACTCTCGTCTTGAGAATGGCAAAGTTATGCCCATACAGCACACCTGTAACCCGGTGATGCGCACCTCAACTTTCTACTCTACAATTTTCTGCAAATTGTTCCGTTTTCGCATCCTGTGTCAACTGTGTGAAAGTTGCTCCTCGTTAGCTCTGAATTATTACACTATCCGCATGAACAATGTACATAGTGTACAGAGAAGGTATTGTATTCCACCCAAAAATTCGATACCGAGATTTCACTAGAAATATATGTTTTGAGGTCCACTCAGGCCGAAAAAAGCATTATTAGAAACAGCTCTGCGGGGTGTGTCTTGGATAGCATAGCTCGAAAACGTAAAGACTGTTAAAAACCAAACTCGGTATTTATGTTTAGTATATTGCAAGGATACAACACGAAGATTCTCAAGAAAATCCTCCCAACACAAACTACCCTTTACATGGAAAAATTTCGAAAATTTTGTTTTTCTTAGAAATGTCTCTAACGATTTCGATTAAAATACTGTATATTAAAGATATTTACATCCCAAATAAACTGTATATTTTGAATTTTCTGGGAATAGCCTCTGAAGACCTTATTCTGTTGAGTTTAGAAGAATTTTGCGTGATGGTAAAACCGTAAGAGATAAACAAGAACTTGCTACACAACAAATTTAGAATTCGTTAAAACACACCATTTGTCATATACACCGTTTTCGTGGACTTCACCTTTTTCGAGATATTCCTTGCTATAGGTTTCAGTTTTGAAATGCTTAATACGAGAACTGTTCAACGCTTGAAACTGATTTCAATCTCGTAGCAACCATCTTTTAAAACATTTGATTGTCGGTTTAGACTAGTGTACTCTCTTATTTCTCTTCTACTTATAAGGAAGCAAGTAATAAGAACGTTTCTGGTAATCTTTTCCGCGATTAACATGTCGTAGATAAAAGAACAATCTTTTGTAAGGAAATTTGTTTGTGTAACAGCTAGACAAAAGACGCGTGAATGGAACCCATGAGTTTTTTGTTCTAAATGATGTTTTTATTTATTATTTATGTTTGCTCTGGCTAGTTGGGTTCTTCCGTCGAGCAAGGGCGTGAACACTAAAAGGAACTGTGTGTGTTCAGAACTGAAACTATGCACATTAAAACGCGTTCACTTACAAGTGAAACTTATATTTCGCCTATCACGTTTTTACTGTACACGTGTATAGAGAAGGTGTTGCATTCCACCCAAAAATTCGATACCGAGATTTCTCTGGAAAGAGTCGTTTTAGGGTCCCCTGCATCCTAAAAAAACCACATGATATCTAAAAGCGAGAAGTCGGTACGATACAAAACTTGCTTTATAAGTTTAGTATATTCCAAGAATAAGACCCGAAGGTTTTGAGGAAAATCCTCCCCATCACAAACAACCCTTTACATTGAAAAATTTTCATTTAGATTTTCACAAAAATGGCTGTAACGATTTTGATTAAAATACAGTACATTAAAGATATTTACACGAAAAAATTAATGTATATCTTGAATTTTCTGTGAATACCCTCTGAACACCTCTTTATGCTGGATGAATTTTGCGGGATTTTGCGTAACTAGTAAACCGTAAGAGATAGACAAAAACTTAGTACACAAAATATGTAGATCTCGTTAAAACGCACAATTTATGATATATATATTTTTTTTTTTTCGTAGAGCTGACCATTTTTTAGATATTGCTTGTTTTTTGTTTCAATTTTAAAATACTTAACCCTTTTGATATACGGGGATTTATGAACTCCTGGCAACGCAAAGAAGCATTTCATCCTCATAGTAACCAGCTTTTAATGTCGTTTTAGTCTAGTGTTTTCCCTTATTTCGTTTCTGTTTACAAGAAATCATTTCAGTTAGTATTTATCTCGATTAGTATGAAGTAGATAGAAGCTCGAATTTTTTAACAATAATTTGTTACAGAGATGTAGAGAAAGCAACGTAATAAATTTTTATGTAAATAATCTTTAAGACTGCGTATTGTGTTACATAACTATGAGTATTATTTATTTATTGAAACAATAATAACAACCCATATTCATGGGTTGCCAACAAGAACAGAGTAAAACAAATTATAAATTAACTATGTAAAAAAAAAACGAAAAAAAAAAAAGAACATAAAAACTTGAAACTCTTCTATAAAGATAGTGGAACATCGACAGTTTTCATTGTATAGCAATCGAAAAGGAAACTAAAAACAGCAAAAGAATTATTAAACATAAATAATATAAAATTAACATACAATAAATATACTACTATCTAAAGACTCTTAGGAACTTGCGTCTTTGTAGAATATATCGAACAGCGTTGTTCTATAGGTAGAGTCAGATTGAAAAATTCAATGCCATAGCCGGGATTAGAACCACGGATCTCCCAGTCTCTAGCCGGTTGCTCTACCACTGAGCTAACATTACAGTAATGCCGGTATAGCATTGAATTTCTCAACTGACTCGCATGTTTCCTGGCAAACCTCAAGGTGATCTCAAATTATTTTCAGATGACAACCCCAATGGCGACTTACAATGTTGTTAAGTACTATAAGTCTCAGGATTTACGTATAGCCAATATTATGGTCAATTTGTATGCATTTAATTATTTTTCACACAAGTCGTGTGTATGACAGGAGTTGGATAAGTAGAGTCCCCAGCTCCCTGGCTATTGCCCACAAAACTTTACGAAAGATTTCTATTTTATGACGCATGTACAGTTTCATATATATATATATATATATATATATATATATATATATATATATATATATCTCTATCTTATAACTAAGCTTATGTTAATATCCTCTAATACTATAATCTTATTTTATTGTAGCATATACAGGGTGATTCAAATATACCTTTACAAAGCTGGGGCACAGGTTCCTTGCATTCAAACAAGAAAAAAAGATTCACACTCACACTCACACTCACACACACACACACACACACACACACACACACACATATTCCAAAACCCTTCGTTCTCGACTTATTGCGGTTCAAAATGCTACTAGTGAAAACATTTTAAAGCGACACTTTATTCTGTTCTTGACGTTGTAAGCTTGTTAGATGGTGTTCCACACAAGTACCACTTATAGCAAATGCTCCAAATGGCCTCCTCTTGCGTCTAGACACGCATGCACTCGCCAGAGCATGGAATGATTTCGCAGGCTTACATAACAGGTAGATTAAGAGTTTCTTCATCCGAGATGTCTGCTGCATAAACTAATGGTCCAAAGGGTTGAAACGTGCACGCCATGGAACTGGTCCCCTTCTTCCTATCCATTTGTCATACTAGATAACAGCCACACTAAAATGTGCTAGAGCATCATGCTGTTTCTTATTTCCAGAGGCAAATTTTCTAATAAGTCCGGGAGAGTGTTCTGAATGAGACAGAACTTGTAAGGCGTGCTGGAGAATGTATTGCACGTCTGATAAATGTTAACAAGTAGCCATGGCAACACTAGACCAACTCTGCAGGGTAAAATGGGTCAAAGCCGTCTGTGAATGAGTGCATAAATAAATTAAATTATTAGGTTGGAGTGGGTGAGTGGTTAGACCACTCGCCTCCCGGCTTCGCCCGCATGAGACATTTGTGGTGGACAAAGCGGCGTCTGGGCAGGTTTTCTGTGGATCCTCCGGTTTCCCCCGCCACTCATTCCATCAATTCTACAGTCAGCACCTTTCCAACCATCAGTTTCGCTTACATGTCATATCATCCACTTCCTCATGTTCATGCCTGGCTACGGGCTGGTAATAGGTTCTTCATTCTGTGGGTTCGTGCCGTACGTTCCCCGACAGGCTTCTGACCCCTAGGGTCTGTCTTACAATTACGGAGAGGGTAAGCCGATTACGAAACGAAACGATTGGTTTGGAAGTGACTTTCATTAATAAATTGATAACACGAAAACGAAGCGTTTTAGAGTATATGTTTATATAAGCCTATTTTCTTGTTTTGATATGGGGAATCCATTCCCAAACGTGTTAAAAGTATTTTTGAACCATTCTGTATTTATTTACATATTCATGTAATCATTAGTACTGCCCCAAAGTCACAGTGTTCATGTATGAACGTACTTACATTGAAATTCTTCAAGTCCTCTCACACACGAATCTGGAAGGCGAGGATCCCCCAGAAGCAAAATTTCCCCAAATTACATATCATTACCTAAGATGATCAGCGTTTTTAGAAAACGCTCATAGCAAATCATCAGTAGAATAACCACAATAATAGATACGTTTGCATAAAGCACAGGAGATTGGAGCTTTCTAAATTGTGATTTCTTGTAGCAGCAGTATTCCTTTCACTGAGCAGTGTTTTCAACAAAACGGTACCAGATCTGTGGACCTGCACGCTAATACATACCAGCCTAGTAATCATAAAACAAGCATTTGCAATCAGTCACAGTCGTGAACAAAGGAATTTAGCTTTAGTCTCCAATTTTTACTTTCTCTACACGCACCATGTACATAATGTGTAGAGAAGGTATTGCACTCCACCCAAAAATTCGATACCGAGATTTCACCGGAAATATATGTTTTAGGGTCCCCAATATCCAAAAAAAGCATTTTCACAAAAAGGTCCGTGTGCCTGTGAACACGATAACTCAAAAACGAAAAGTCGGTAAAATACCAAACTTGGTATTTAAGTTTAGTATCTTCCAGGGATGCGACACGAACATTTTAAGAAAAATCCCCCCACGCCCAACTACCCTTTACATGGAACTTTTTTCGAAAATTTTGATTTTCTCAAAAATGGCTCTAACGATTTTGATTAAAATTTCGTATATTAAACATATTTACCTGACAAATAAAATGTATATCTTGAATTTTCTGGGAATAGCCTCTGAAGAGTAGTTTATTCTGAATGAATTTTAGTAAATTTTGAATAACTGCTAAACCGTAAGAGATGGACAAAAACTTACTACACAAAAAATGTAGAACACATTAAAACACACAATTTATGTTATATACATTTTTTTCGTGGAGTTCGTCGTTTTTGTGACATTCCTTATTTTTGGTTTCTGCTATGAAAAACAAACTTTTCTCATACAGGAACTTATCAACTCCTATCCATATAGACAAAAGAACTTCATTGACATAGCAACCAGCTTTTGACTATCACTTTAACCTACAGTTGTCCCTTATTTCGCTTCTACTTACAAGGAAGCGAGTAATTAGACTATTTCTGCTATTTTTTTCTAATTAGCACAACGTAAATAAAAGTATAAGCTTTTTAAGAATAATTTGTTGCAGGGATATGGAGAAAGTCATGTGAATGGTACACATCAGATTTTTTTGGATACAGGGGACCCTAAAACATATGTTTCCGGTGAAATCTCGGTATCGAATTTTTGGGTGGAGTGCAATACCTTCTCTATACACTATGTGCAGAGTACGTATAGAGAAAGTAAAAATGTATATGACAAATTGTTGTGTTTTAACGAGATCTACATTTTTTCTGTACAAAGTTTTTGTTTATTCCCTTACGATTTACCAGTAATAAAAAGTCATCCAAAATGATAAGATACTTTGATCAAAATCTTTAGAGCCATTTTTGCAAAAATCAACATTTTTGAAAAATGTTCCATCGAATGGTTAATTGGGAGTGGGGTATTTTCCTGAAAATCTTCGTATCGCATCCTTGAAAGATACTTAGCTTACTTAAATCCTAAATTTGGAAATTAACGGACTTTTCGTTTTTGGAGTAGGCTGTCCACACATATTATCTACCTACCCACGCACACATGCGGATCTTTTTCTAAACATGCACTTTTTCGAGTCAGGGGGTCTCAAAAAGTATATTTCCGGTGAAATTTGTGTCGAAATTTTGGATCGAATATTATACCTTCTATATTTTCTATGTACATTGCACTTACGTGCTTAGGAAATAAAAACTTTATTTCATTGTAATCATTGTTTAACAACAATACATAACGGACTCGAACAATAATTACAAATAGCGTGGGAGTGTAAAGCGTATGCATGAGAAAAATCTGATGTGTTCCATTCACTTGACTTTCTCTACATCTCTGCAACAATTATTGTTAAAAAGCTTATGCTTCCAAGGCTATTCGCAGAAAATTGAAGCTATACATTTTATTTGTCATATAAACATCTTTAATGTACGATATTTTAATCAAAATCGTTAGAGCCATTTTTAAGAAAATCAGCATTTTCGAAACAAAAGTTCCATGTAAAGGGTAGCTTGGGGTGCGGGGATTTTTCTCAAAATCTTCGTGTCGCATCTCTGGAAAATACTAAACTTAAATACTAAGTTTGGTATTTTACCGACTTTTCGTTTTTGCGTTATCGTGTTCACAGACCATGGACACACACACACACGGACCTTTTTCTGAAACTGCTTTTTTTAGATACAGGAGACCCTAAAACACATATTTCCGGTGAAATCTCGATATCGAATTTTTGGGTGGAGTGCAATACCTTCTCTATACACTATGCACATAGTGCGTGTAGAGAAAGTAAAAACGTTTAACTCACAATAATTAGGGACTAATTGGAAACAATCCCTTGCATATTGGAATCTGATTTAACGACGTCAGTCTCGCTGTCACATGAACTTTCGCAAGTTTAATGACGACGTTCTCAATAATATTGCAATATTGCCATCCAGCTCCCATGTTTTTTTCCAGTTTGACCACGTGACTAATTGCTCTTTGCAACTGATGTCGTTAACCTATGACAATGTTTCACTAAGCAGTGCCCTAACCTCTAGCAGTTTGAGCGAAACAGTTTTCACAAACTCATCACATCAATCAGTAAATTCATCACACTTGCCGAGTGTGGGTTTATTCCTCTTTTCTTCTTGCCAATAAGCACGGTTTGCCTCACGTAATAACAAATACACACTTTTTACCGTCGGAAAATAGCAACGACCGTTAATGAACTGAAGCTTGGTCAGTGAAGATATGGTAATGAAGTAAACAATCCAGTATAAACAAGTGAGGTAACCTCTCTCATGTCTAAGAATAAAAACCCACAGATGCGTCATTGCTTGAAAGGAAAGCAATTTGACTGAAATAAGAGAATAAACAGTTATTTCAACTAGGGAACTAGTTTCTAGGGCGGCTAGCAGTTAAATTCAGCAGCCAATAAGAGAGGGCAGAAGCACATGTTAACATGCGGGGTACGGTAAGGAAAAACAGACTTAGTTCCCGATAAGCGATACCAATGCATATACAGGAATGATGTCATCGACACTCAGTAACAGTCTCGTTAATTTAGTAATCGTTAACAAGTTGACTAATATTTACTATCTTCGTTACTTTGGAAACCATTGCTGAGTAACTGGTTACGTTGTACTCCTTAATTTTGTAAGCGCTACTGGATAACAAGTTCTTTTATATTCCTTAATTCTGTAACAGCTAAAGTGTAACTAGTTGCTGCCTGTATCCATTATTTCTGTAACCTTTAATTTAAGGTTACCGTTACTATGTAACCGTTCCGTAATTTTAAGCACATCCATAGCACATACAGGCAGCAAGAGAAACAGTAAGAACTATTTAAGACTCTATTGTTAAAAGTATTACTCTCGGTTTATGAGGAGGGTGATGGGTTGGTTTGTGAGGGGGATATTAAGCAAAAAGAAGTAAAAGCCACTAGTTAAACATTATTAATTTAATATTCTTCTTCTAAATGCTACACATGTTATTAATCCTAGTATTCCAATGGTTCATTGGAAATGGATTACTGGCATTGCTATGTTTGAATATCTTATAAAATAGAATTAGATAAGGGGAAATAGTTCTGGAAATGAACATTAAAAATATGTATGATATTTGAGTGAAACAATTAATAGGTATGGACATATTATGATGCGAATTTCCCACATACATACATACATACATACATACATACATACATACATACATACATACATACATACATACATACATACAAAGGTCTTCCTGATTCTACCATTTCTACCCATTTTGGTGCTCCTTTGCTTTTCTCTAAAAGTTCTTTACAGAACGTTCTGTATCTATGGTGTGCTTTTTTCCTATGACTGATTTTTTCTACGGTTGCCTCGTAAACCTTTTATAACTGTTTACTGTTCATATCTGGCAATTTATATTTATAACTCCATGGCACGACAGCTCACAAGGAACCTTGGCCTATCGCCCGACCGCTGCGTCCCCCATCTCGGTCCCATCAGCCCCCACCCAGGGGCCTCACGAGGCTGAGTGCACCCCGGTAGGTCTCACAGCGGGGAAAAATCCCCACGCCGGTACTGGGAATCGAACCCAGGTCTCCCGCTTGGTAAGCAGCTGCGCTACCACCGCGCTAAGGAGACGACCCAATTTATATTTACATATCCCAATTCTTCTCATTACTCCTTTACCTTTTGTATCTATCTTTCTACCATGAGGTGCCCACATTACAATTTTATCTTACAATTCAACTTCCGTTCCTCTTTAATCTGATTTTTTTTGAACATCAGTATCTTAAATATTTATTTTTATTCGCCATTCTGCGCAGAATTTCTCAATTTCGTTAATTGCAGCTAAAAGCACCACTTTCGGTTTTTGAGAGGGATGAATGATCTGTTTGTGAGAGGGGTAAAAAGAAGCAAAGGTATGTCCTTGCAGTTCATAAAATTAGTTAAAACATTAAAATGTATATTCTTTCCCCAAATACTGCAATTATTTATAATCCTAATAATCCGGAGGTTCAGAAATATGGCATTAAAATAGCTGTAAACAAAATCTGCTGCCATTGAAAATAGATTATTAGCGGCGCTGAATTCGAATATCAAGAAGAGATCAAAATATGCGAGGCAATATAAGACATAGACATTAAAAGTATATTTAACAAGATATTTTAACGAAACGATTAATATGGTATTGACATGTGTAGCGTATGTATCAAAATAGATAGGAAGATTGTCTGTGAATGGATATCATCAAAGAGAGCAATCTCCAGCAACATGGAAGAATGAAATTATAGGGAACAATGAACGTGAGACAATAAGACTGAAGAGTTTTACCATACCAAAGTATGACTGGATGTATTTTTGGCTGTCAGAAGACGTAAAAACTAACTAATAAAAATCTGATGTGTTCCATTCGCATGACTTTCTCTACACCTCCTTAACAGATTATTGCTAAAAAGCTTAAGTTTCTATCTACTTCATGCTAATCGAGATAAATATTAGCAGAAATGCTTTCTTGTGAGCAGAAAGGAAATAATGGAATACACTACTAAAACATCATTACCATGTGGATGGAATCCGTTTCTATGCATTGCCTGGAGTTTATCAGTACATCATCACTCCAATTAAGATAAACATTAGCAAAACTGATCATATCACTTGCTTCCTTGTAAGCGGAAAGGAAAAAAAATCTGATGTGTACCATTCACATGACTTTCTCCATATCCCTGCAACAAATAATTCTTAAAAAGCTTATACTTCTATTTACTTTATGCTAATCAGAAAAAATTAGCAGAAATAGTCTTATTACTCGCTTCCTTGTAAGTAGAAGCGAAATAAGGGACAACTGTAAGTTAAAGTGATAGTCAAAAGCTGTTTGCTATGTCAATGAAGTTCCTTTGTTTATATGGATAGGAGTTGACAAGTTCCTGTATGAGAAAAGTATACGTTTTTCATAGCAGAAACCAAAAATAAGGAATGTCACAAAAACGACGAACTCCACGAAAAAAATGTATATAACATAAATTGTGTGTTTTAATGTGCTCTACATTTTTTGTGCAGTAAGTTTTTGTCCATCTCTTACGGTTTAGCAGTCATTCAAAATTTAGTAAAATTCATTCAGAATAAACTACTCTTCAGAGGCTATTCCAGAAAAGTCAAAACATACATTTAATTTGTCAGGCAAATATCTTTAATAGACGAAATTTTAATCAAAATCGTTAGAGCCATTTTTTAGAAAATCAAAATTTTCGAAAAAAGTTCCATGTAAACGGTAGTTTTGGGTGGCGGGATTTTTCTCAAAATCTTCGTATCGCATCCCTGGAAGATATTAAACTGAAATACCAAGTTTGGTATTTTACCGACTTTTCATTTTTGAGTTATCGTGTTCACAGACACACGGACACACACACACAAACACAAACACACACACACACACACACCTACCTTTTTCTGGAAATACTTTTTTTGGATACAGAGACCCTAAAACATATATTTCCGGTGAAATCTCGGTATCGAATTTTTTGGTGTAGTGCAATATCTTCTCTATACACTATGTATATAGTGCGTATAGAGAAAGTAAAAATCTGATGTGTTCCATTCATATGACTTTCTATACACCTCTGTAACAAATTATTGTTAAAAAGCTTAAGTTTCTATCTACTTCATTTTAATATTAGTAGAATTTGTTTCTTGTAAGCAGAAAGGAAATAAGGGAATACACTAGGCTAAAACGACATTAAAAGCTGGTTACCATGTGAATGAAATCCTTTCTATGTATTGTCAGAAGTTCACAAATTCCCGTATGTGAAAATCTTAAATATTTTAAAACTGAAAAAAAATAGCAAGCAATATCTCAAATATGATCAGTTCTACGAAAAAATGTATATGACAAATTGCGTGTTTTAATGAAATCTACATTTTTGTGTAGCAAGTTTTTATCTATATCTTACGGTTTACAATTATCCAGAATGCAGAGGTCTTTTGAGACTATTCCCAGAAAAGTCAAGATATATATTTTATATGCCATGTAAATATCTTTAATATACGGTATTTTAATAAAAATCGTTAGAGCTATTTTTGAGAAAATCAAAATTTTCAAAATTTTTTCCATGGAAAGGGTAGTTTAGGGTGGGGGGATTTTTCTCAAAGGCTTCGTGTCGCATACTAGGAAGATACTAACGTAAATACTAAGTTTGGTATTTTACAGAATTTTTCTTTTTGAGTTATCGTGTTCACAGACACATGGACCTTTCTCTAAAAATGTTTCTTTTTGGATACAGGGGACCCTAATGTGTCTATTTCCGGTGAAATCTCGGTATCGAATTTTTGGGTGCAATACAATACCTTCTCTATACACTTCCTATGTATATAGTACGTGTAGAGAAAGTAAAAAGATGACTCATTTAGAAGATGTTAGAACATGCAGCTATAGTTCAGCGAAAATTGATTTCTTGCTTAAAATGCCTAGTAGTATTTCTAAATTAAAACGTAGTAATTTCAAAAACTTGTGCTTAAAGAATACAAAGCAAATGTTGTTCTTGCTTTGAAGAATTGAAGAAACTAAAATCTTCTATTATATATTTGCAACGATAGGTAATTGTTAGTTTTGTATAAAAAAATAAATATTTTAAATGTTTAATAAAACACAGTATGTTGTATATTATATTTTTTTCAGGATAGTGCGCCATCCTCCGTGGTCTAGGTGTAACATGATAGCCTGTGGTTCCCAAACGTTGCGGGTTCAAACCCGGCGAGGACGATGGATTTTTTCGGGCGTAAAAATCCTTAGTTTCCTTCAGAAGGAAAGGAAAGTAAAGTCGTTGGTCCTGTGTCATAGATTTACAGCACGTCAATCCTGATAAAGAGGCCTCTGAGCGATGTATTACACGCAATATAGAATGGGACGTTAAAGAACGCCCGTAGGCAAATAAAAGTTAATTTCAATTTCATGATAGTGCGTAAGGTTACAATTTGCTATTTTTACGCTTATGCGTTGGAAAACTTCACTTAACACTCTAAAAACGAAAGTAAAAATTCATTTTACATGTTATCATGCACAAAATAAAGAAAAGAAGGAAAGAAAGGTTTACATTTTACTAAGAGAATAGTGGAATTTGGTAAATTTTATATATGCTTAAGATATGACCATTTTATACTCCTAAGCTGCACTTTCAGATCAAATGAATAAATTATTCAAAGTTAATATTATTCTAACTACACCCTGCGACCGTAAATGGTGTCTATTGTTACGTCCGAGTTAGTGGACACAAATACCAGTGGCGAGTTCTTTGACGTCGAAACCGCGAATCGTTAGACCTTAGTGACTTTATACAACAGCAGTGGTTCGGATGTGCGACTGTTTCTGGAAGCTTCCTGCCACGTGATCGACAGGTATAAAAAGGGGATCGAAGCTCTGCAGATAGTTTAATTTCAACTGGGAATGCATAGCAAGCAGCAGTTGAATCGAGTTTCAACCTGAAATTCATAGCCACAGTGAACGTCGGAAGGAATGTATGGCAGAATTGTTACAAAAAGATCGAAGAAAAACAGTTATTTATGAGCAGATTCTGAATGTAATCAGTTTGTGGAGGAAATAAGCAGTTGTAAGTTGGAATAAAAATAGTTTTTGTTAAATTACTGATAGTGCATCTATTAGTGTCCATTGTACCATGTTCTAATGATCAGCGTCCACCACCGTTGGTGCCGTATGTACGAGGGCCACTATTTATGCGTTGAGCCTTGGCAACACTGATTGCTGTAGGTACCATCTGCTGTTTCTATTGGAAAGTTTTATAAAGTTGACTTTAACCTACTTCAATAGAGCGTTATTTATGTTGTTTACAGTAACTTTAAAATTGTGTCTCAGCGAAAATATGAAATTAACTTGTGAAAATGTTCGTGCGGTGATTTATTATGATTTTCGACGTGGCAATGAAGTTCCATTCTTTCTCACTGTGAAACGCTGGTATAACGAGTTTAATCGTAGCCGCCGTTCGCTCACTAACGAAATTCATGAAAGTCATCCAAAATCAGTTGTTGTACCATAAAACATTGATGTTGTGCAAAAACTGATATTGTAAGATCGTCATGCCAAATACTGTGAGACAGAGGCATTAGTTCACATCAGCACATATAAAATATTTCATGATCATTTAGCCGTGAAAAAATTTTGCTCATTTGGATCCCACATAATTTGACACAATCTGAAAAGCATGGTCGAGTCGATTGGTGTATACAAATGCCTAAGAAATACAATGTGGACTTCAAAAGACGTATATAAGATAACACGTGACGAAAATCGTGTATCTAAGCATATGAGCCGGAACGTAAACAACAGACAACTGTATGGGTGTTTCAAGATGAACCAATGCAACAAAAGTTGTTAGCAATGGAAACACTTCGAAACAAATGATCACCTGTTTTTTTTATTTTTTTTTTCAGAAAAACTCCTCAATGGGCAACAGTGCCTTTATAGGAACGTTCAACGGTCAATTCTGAATGGTACAAAACCATTTATTTGCCGAAAGTCTTCGTTGGATTGTTCATCAAGACAATGTGAGCGCTCACGCATCTCGTCTATCAACCGACTATTTGAATTCTCATCCGCCGTACAGTCCTGATTTGTCACCCAAAGACTTCTTTTTGTTCCGGAACATTAAGAAGAAAATGCCTGGATTACGATTTTCGTCGGCAGAAGCAGCCGTTGATGCGTTCAAACATGCGTTTATGTTTTGCAGGTGTCTCAAGCAGATTGGAAAAAATGCCATGAGAAATGGTTCAAACACATGCAAAAGTATATTGATATAAAGGAGAATATTTCGTAAAACAATAAAGTAATTTGACAAATTCCTATTTTTTATTATTGGGCTCAATATATAGGTGATTCAAAAATACTTTTACAGAGATTGGAGATTGGTCCCTTACATTGCAACGAGACAAAATCTGATGTGTTCCATTCACATGACTTTCTCTACATCTCTGTAACAAATTATTGTTAAAAAGCTTATGCTTCTATTTACTTCATGTTAATCGAGAAAAAATTAGCAGAAATAGTCTTATTTCTTGCTTCCTTGTAAGTAGAAGAGAAATCAGGGAGTACCATAGGTTAAAGTGAAAGCCAAAAGCTGGTTGCTATGTGACTGAAGTTCCTTTGTTTGTGTGGACAGGAGTTGTGTAAGTTTTCAAAGTTGAAACCAAAACAAGATATATCTAAAAAACGATCAGCTCCACGAAAAAAAATGCACATAACATTTTCTTTTTTGGTAGTGTTTAACGCCCGCTTTAACTACTCATGGCACCGCAGGCGGTGACACTGATGATACATGAATGAAGATGGAGCACTGGTGGAATGCGATGGCGGGGGGAACCGGATAACCCGGAGAAAACCCGCCCCAGCGCCGCTTTGTCCACCACAAATCTCACATGCGGTCGCTTGGGATCGAACCCGGGCCGTCTAGGTGAGAGGCGAGTGGTCTAACCACTCGGCCACGGCACGGCCCGTGTACATAACATAAATTTTATTTTAACGTGCTCTACATTTCTGTGTTGTAAGGTTTTGTCCATCTCTTACGGTTTAGCAGTTATGCAAAATTCAGTAAAATTCATCCAGAACAAAGTAGTCTTTAGAGGCTATTCCCACAATTCTAGATATACATTTTATTTGTCAGGTAAATATCTTTAATATGCGATATTTTAATCAAAATCATTAGAGTCATTTTTCAGAAAATCAAAATTTTCAAAAAAAAGTTCCATGTAAAGGGCAGTTTGGGGTGGGGGGATTTTCTCAAAAGCTTCGTGTCACATCCCTGGAAGATACTGGATTTAAATACCAAGTTTGGTATTTTACCGACTTTTCGTTTTTGAGTTATCGTGTTCACGGATACGGACACACACACACACACACACACACACACACACACACACACACACACACACACACACACACACGTACCTTTTTTCTCAAAATGCTTTTTTTTTTTTTGGAATCAGGGAACCCTAAAACATGTATTTCCGGTGAAATCTCGGTATCGAATTATTTGGTGGAGTGAAATACCTTCTCTATACACTATGCACATAGTGCGTGTAGAGAAAGTAAAAGTGTTAATATAAACGAATGTCTCAAAACCCATTGTTTTTAATTTATTAAGATTCAAACTTTATTAATCCAAACATTTTAAAGTGACACATTATTCTGTTTTCGACTTCAGCTCTTGTTCCGAAGTGTTCAATGCAAACATGATAACAAATGCTCTCAACGTTCTCCTCTTGCGTCTACACACGAACACACACGTCATAGAAAGGACTGTCAAATACTCCCGTTCGGTGTCGTATGGTTTTGCAGGCTTTTATCAACGTGTAGATTAAGAGTTCCTTCATCTTGGATATCTGCTGCATAAATCATTATTTAAGCACCCCCTAGGTTAAAAATGCAAAGTACTGAGGTCGGAGGAACGCGCAGGCTATGGGAGTGAGCCGCCTCTACCTACCATTTGTCATGGTGGACACCAGGCAGTGCATCTCGAACAATGAGACCAAAATGTGCTGGAGCACCATCATGCATAAACCACACGATTCTTCTTATTTGTACATCTTCTAGTAAGTCTTGGAATGTATAACAATTTGACAAATGTAAAACAAGCAGCCATGGCGACACAATACAATTCCGCAGGGTAAAATGTGTCAAAGCCTTTTATGAACGAGTATATTGTGCCCGTTGAACGAACTTAGAGTAATAAATTAATTACGCGAAAACGAAAGGTTTTAGAGTATATGTTTATATGAACCCATTTTCTTGCCTCGATGTAAAGCATACATCTCCAAACGTTGTAAAAGTATTTTTAAATCATTCTTTATAAAATGCCTTTTGTAGTAAGAACTATTCGGAAGTCATCTGACAGATAGAAATGTGTCTCAGACTGTGAAAACGTCTGCGTTGTAAAATCTAAATGAACCGCATTATAATTGCAACAGCATTTATTTCTCCCTTTGCGGGTTTGTATGCATTCAAATTGCAATTTTACACTTCTGAAACTCTAATCAGACTTGCACATAAACGCACTCAAGAGGAAACATCAACGTTCGCTCTCTTTTTATGGACCTGTCAGGGAATGCACGAAGTAAGGGAGGTAATATTCCAGGAATACCTACGTCTCTGCAGTTAGGTAACTCTTACAGTGCAGTTTCCGTAAAAAGCAAAACCAATAGGCATGTCTTATATCCATTCTTTATCAGTAAATGGCAGGCCTGTTCCGTGGGGTGGGCGCTGGTTCTGTGGGGAAGCGAGGCCGGAGGGGAGAAGAGAAAACTTGCCTGCATGTCTTTCAGCAGTGTTGACAACCAACGAAGGTTTGTTTCTTTGAGACTCACAACCACTATGGTGAGTTGGTTATCTAATTTACCGCAAACTATCTGAATTATTTAACGGAACACAACGCATGTGCACCGAACTAGGTGGCTCATGCGTTTCGTCTGGGCCTCGCAATCGGGAAGTCCGGGTTCGATCCCCGTTTGTCGTGCAGTTTTGCCCTGGGGTTTTAGGTGGTTTTCCTGGGGCCACTTAGGCTGGGTGCTGTATATCTACCACGGTTCCTTTCCCTTCATTCCATTTCCCTTCTCCATCTTTCAAGTCGGCTGCAGATGTGGCTTGAGGCTTTGCAGGCAGATGGCACGGTTGCTTGCTCCGAGGGGAAACTCTCTTCCCCCTGGTTATGCTGGTAGAGGTTAGGAGCCATTGTAGAGGCCTCCTTCCGACCTTCCAGCACCTGTATAGCCTCCGTGGAGCGCCAGGGCTGTCATCTAGGGACTCTTAGGGACTTCCGTACCCCGTCCTACTGACCTATGATTTCTCCTCCTCTCATCCCTTCCCCCGGAGGATGCTAGGCCGCAGCAGATCAGTATTACCTGGCTGAAGTTAGGAGCCTCCTTCCGGCCTTCCAGCACCTGTATAGTCTCCGTGGAGCGCCAGGGCTGTCATCTAGGGACTCTTAGGGACTTCCGTACCCCGTCCTACTGACCTATGATTTCTCCTCCTCTCATCCCTTCCCCCGGAGGATGCTAGGCCGCAGCAGATCAGTATTACCTGGCTGAAGTTAGGAGCCTCCTTCCGGCCTTCCAGCACCTGTATAGTCTCCGTGGAGCGCCAGGGCTGTCATCTAGGGATTCTTAGGGACTTCCGTACCCCGTCCTACTGACCTATGATTACTCCTCTCATCCCTTCCCCCGGAGGATGCTAGGCCGCAGCAGATCAGTATTACCTGGCTGAAGTTAGGAGCCTCCTTCCGGCCTTCCAGCACCTGTATAGCCTCCGTGGAGCGCCAGGGCTGTCATCTAGGGACTCTTAGGGACTTCCGTACCCCGTCCTACTGACCTATGATTTCTCCTCCTCTCATCCCTTCCCCCGGAGGATGCTAGGCCGCAGCAGATCAGTATTACCTGGCTGAAGTTAGGAGCCTCCTTCCGGCCTTCCAGCACCTGTATAGTCTCCGTGGAGCGCCAGGGCTGTCATCTAGGGATTCTTAGGGACTTCCGTGCCCCGTCCTACTGACCTATGATTACTCCTCTCATCCCTTCCCCC
This sequence comes from Hymenopus coronatus, assembly GCA_030762935.1. NCBI lineage: Eukaryota > Metazoa > Arthropoda > Insecta > Mantodea > Hymenopodidae > Hymenopus > Hymenopus coronatus. The sequence continues at coordinate 151,607,359 of CM060897.1, read as the reverse complement.
GGAGGATGCTAGGCCGCAGCAGATCAGTATTACCTGGCTGAAGTTAGGAGCCTCCTTCCGGCCTTCCAGCACCTGTATAGCCTCCGTGGAGCGCCAGGGCTGTCATCTAGGGACTCTTAGGGACTTCCGTACCCCGTCCTACTGACCTATGATTTCTCCTCCTCTCATCCCTTCCCCCGGAGGATGCTAGGCCGCAGCAGATCAGTATTACCTGGCTGAAGTTAGGAGCCTCCTTCCGGCCTTCCAGCACCTGTATAGTCTCCGTGGAGCGCCAGGGCTGTCATCTAGGGATTCTTAGGGACTTCCGTGCCCCGTCCTACTGACCTATGATTACTCCTCTCATCCCTTCCCCCGGAGGATGCTAGGCCGCAGCAGATCAGTATTACCTGGCTGAAGTTAGGAGCCTCCTTCCGGCCTTCCAGCACCTGTATAGTCTCCGTGGTGCGCCAGGGCTGTCATCTAGGGACTCTTAGGGACTTCCGTGCCCCGTCCTACTGACCTATGATTACTCCTCCTCTCATCCCTTCCCCCGGAGGATGCTAGGCCGCAGCAGATCAGTATTACTTGGTTGAAGTTAGGAGCCATTGTAGAGGCCTCCTTCCGACCCTACAGCACCTGTATAGTCTCCGTGGAGCGCCAGGGCTGTCATCTAGAGACTCTTAGGGACTTCTGTACCCCGTCCTACTGACCTATGATTTCTCCTCCTCTCATCCCTTCCCCCGGAGGATGCTAGGTCGCAGCAGATCAGTATTACCTGGCTGAAGTTAGGAGCCTCCTTCCGGCCTTCCAGCACCTGTATAGTCTCCGTGGAGCGCCAGGGCTGTCATCTAGGGACTCTTAGGGACTTCCGTACCCCGTCCTACTGACCTATGACTTCTCCACCTCTCATCCCTTCCCCCGGAGGATGCTAGGCCGCAACAGATCAGTGTTACCTGTGTGAAGAACGAATGTAGGTGGCCACGAGTGGAAGGTTGCGTAAACGTAAACATTACGTCATCACTCCTGGAGCATGCCCGTACAGCACGACAATACTGAAATGCAGCAGTTGAGTATCTTACAGTGGACGGGTTCGAATCAAGTCAAAATGCCAACACCGCCATGCGTAGAAAGTAGATTAATATTCATTAGTGATAAAGAAAACAGCAAGTTTAACCTGTTGTGGATCGTTTTAGTTTATTCCTGTTTACGTGCGCTAATGGTCAGACTATACAGTATTAACGGTTCATCGAGAAGTCGCTTCGCACCTCCCGTGTAACCAAGATTCCCCTAGAGTCGGGAATTCTGGTGGCAGCACTGGCTGGCGCGAGCGTATGGTGAAAACGTTTCGCTGGTTAAGAAAACTGCTAGGTTCACTATATGCATACATGAAAGGTAATGTAGAAAAATAATATGCAACTAACCTGTTTAAAGAAGAAGTTGAAAATGTTTACCGTTTTCTTGAAGACACAAATTCACTCGCTTTAATTCATTTTCGAACACCATAATTAATGTCTCCTTTGTTACAGATGTTATGTAATCCTCTATTACAATTTTCAGCTCATCGATTGTTTTTGGATTGTCCTTATAGACCGAAGCTTTAGCGACTCCCCAAAGAAAATAATCTGGAGGAGTAAGATCAGGAGACCGCGGAGGCTACAGACATTTAGAAATTAGTCTTTCCCCAAAAAATTCCACCAACAGTCCCATGGATTTATGTAATGTATGAGCAGTGGCTCATATATCATATGATCTTGTTGAAAAAATACACTGTTCACTTCATCTTCATTTAGCTGTGAATTAAATGGAAAAATAATATCCAAGCAATAAACATCTGAATCAATTGAGTTATGGAAAACAATTGGCCCAACTATTCGAGAGCGAGAGATCGCACACCATACACCAATTTTCTCTGAATGTAAAGGGGTTTCCTGAAAGTAGACCATACTCGCGTATTCTATGAATTTACATATCCTGATAAGTGGAACCAAGCTTTATCATTAAAAAAAAATGTCCTATCTAACGCGTCAATCCCATGGTGCAAAATAAACCTCTGAAACCATTCACAATACTCAACTCTTTTCCCGTAATCTGTGGGTTTTAATTCGTGTACGACTGATACCTTATATGGATACAAACCTATTTCTTTTCTGACTGCTTTGTATGCGGAATCGTAAGAAATATCACATTGAATTTGGTTATTGATTTCTGTGGACTTTTAAGCATTCTCTCCGATAGTTTTTCTTCTGTTAGCACACTGGGTCTTCCAGTTCTAACAGCATCATGCACGGAACCTGACTCCCGAAATGTATTAATTAAATCACGCACAGTATCTCGGTGCGATAGTTTTGAGTTAGGAAACCTGACAATTAAATTTTGTTTCACTTTCTCAGTATAATTTCCATGTTCATTAAAAACGTTTTCCACTAGAAACACACGTTCCTCTGTAGAACACATTGATTTCGCTTCAGGCACACGTCAGAATTCACAGCATAGTAGACCATACTAACCAGTACAATAAACAACTCGTGCGCCCGCAGCCGCTGATAACGCCGATAGTCATAACAACCCGTCGGAATCGAATGCGATAAAGCGGTGGCCAGCAGCAAGGTGCGGAGGGAGTTCTTGATGACCCGTTATATTCCAGCCTTCTCTGAGCGCTCTAAACCGTGCCATGCTACACCAGCGACCTACCCTAATAACCGCATCCTTTCGTCAGACAGGCAGCAAATACTTGGTCGCAGTTGCCGATGTGTCCCCCGGCGTTAACACTCTCTAACCTCTTAACAACGCATGCGCATGAACTCTGGGATCTACGGACAGAATGACGGCATACCACTGAAGCCACTAGCATACTTCATGTGATTGCCTTGCTCTCCTTCCTACCAAATGAAGACTAGGAAGCCGAGTGCCCACGAAAACTTGCGACAAAGCCTCACAAAGACAACAGAGCTGCATGTGACGTCATATAAGACGGGACAGGTCAATCCACATCACTCTCGGAGTGTATACAAGTATTATCGTGCTACTGAAAGGTTAACATCGTCGGATTCAACGGCTGCAATAAGAGTGCAGGCATTCAGTGACACAGCAAGCAACGTTGTCACGTTTTCTCTAAGTAAACTCGCATTGGACATTTGTTTCTTAGAGTACCAAGTGAATAATAACATTAGCAAGGTTCTTATTAAGTGTAACGAGAGTGCTACACAGTACTAATAATAAATATCTAAACACATTTTCTACTTACATTACGCTGTAAAACATGTTCTAGAAGAATGAGTAGTCACGTGAATGCCATAAAGTTTTGTTTTTCATTTATATAGCTCCCTTTAACTTTGCTTTTGAAACAACCCATTGTCTGTAGGCTCTTTATGTTGGGTTTAAACCGTTTTATTTCCGTCTCTCTCTCTCTCTCTCTCTCTCTCTCTCTCTCTCTCCCTCTCTCTCTCACACACACTTCCAGATTATGTGGGGGATAGGGAATAATTCTGGTTAAAGAAAAGTTCCCCGCCCCAGCCTGGATTCGAACCCGGAACCTCCGGGTGAGAAGGTTTTCTTTTTTTGTTTTTTTATTTTCTCTACAGTGCACAAAGTAGGTAGAGAAGGTGTTGTAATCCACCCAAAAGCTCTAAACTGAGATTTTAACGGAAATCCATGTTTTGAGGCAATAGTCAGATTTTTAAACAACGGAAATATTTCTCGCTTGGTTCAAGACCACACTTTTGAAACATTCCTCCCAAGAGTGTCATTGTGTTAGTTATTCCCGGCACCAAGTGTTGACCGACTATATACTCGAGTGCGCGGGAAAGATGTGTTGAGCACACCATGTGACAAGAGCGAAAATTCCAACTGCGGGATGTTTCACACGACAATGCTTCGTCTGGGATACATGAGGTGACAGAGAAGAAGGCAAAGTCTGTATGCTTCTTGTACTACAACAGATACCAAATTTGGCATTTTAAAGTGACTTTCAAATGGGATGAGGTTTGTCCTTGAGCGCCGCCAGGCCGGTAGCCAATCGGAGTGTTACTGTGTTAACATTTTGCATTCCCGCTTAACGTAACGCACTTAGTAATTCCGCCTCTCATAAATACTACTTGCGCTAAGACAAAATATTCAAATTTTGTAAAAAAAATAATTCACGAGTAAGATAGGGAGTAATGTTCGTAGCAGAACCGTGAAAAACCACAGATTTTTAACTCAAATATTTTTAATAATACACATGAATAAACATTATGTCTCCAGGCAGATTTGCATGATCAGTGTGCGAGTGAGAGGGAAATATGAAAAGAGTAGGGTTAGCGACCTGGCAACGCAGAGCACGATATCGCATCTCGTTCGCTACAGAGTAGAACTCTTCTCATTTGAAAAACATTATAGTTCAGTATCTTTCAAGGATATAATACGATTCTCTACCCTTTACATGGATTTTTTTTTTTTAAATATTGTATTTCTCAAAAATGAGAGAGAAAACACGAAGACGTTGCAACGGTGCATTCACTGCACGCGAAGATGGATTGTTTTTGTCTTTTGTGATTTCTACGCATTCATTGGCTGAAGTGACACGCTCATTGGTGCACTGCAAACTGTCGGCGACTTCCCAGAATAATTAGCGAGCTATCTGACAGGTTTCTATTAACAAAGATAAAACCAATGTTAACCTTTTCAGTAGGTCGGTTATACATGAAACTGTAAACGCATAAATTTGTAATAATTTGGCGCTAAAATGGCTAGCTAGTTTGCATAAATGTTTGTAGAAGGAATTATGAAGGTGGTCAAAAGGTGCGCACATTTGAAGGAAACTTTAAGTAGAAATGGGTCTTTGCCGTTTATAGAAAAGATTTGACTACCAGTAAATAATCCATGGTAGATATAGTCCTATTAATTAAGAGTAATTCTAAATAAAACTTGATTTACGGGAGGTATAGATTAATCAGTGGACGTGAAACTATTTGGATAAAATCTGCCACATACCTACTTTGTTTTAGCTCTTTAACCTGGTTGGTCATATCGGACGATGAATGGAATTAGTGAAATGATGCTCAAATGATCTAGGGGTCCATGGAGCTTAAAGTTACTCGACATTCGTTTTCTCAGGGTAAGGGAAAACCTCGAAAAATTTGTATTCGCGTAACTCACCTTAAGCGAGATTCGAACTCGCGACCTGTTGAATGTGAGCTGAGAAACTTGATTTTGAGGATAATCTCAATATTTGCATGCCGTAATTACTTACAAGTGCTTCATCAAAGAAGGTTTACTTATGGTTTATTGTTATACCAATGATTTTTGAGTGAAAAGTTTCGATTTCTGGGATTTACAATCATGTTGTTACGTGTGTTAACTTTCCATTCCGGTTGCACGTCTGCGTCATATCACACAGGGGGTTGAGTTTTCAGGGATTTCTCCCTCTTCAGGAAAATTATTTTTACTTTATCTACACGTGCAATGTAATAGTGTTTAGAGATGCTATTGTATTGCACCCAAAAATTCGATACCGAGATTTCACCGGAAATACAGGTTTTGAGACCCCCTGAGTCAAAAAAAGAATTTTTTAGACAAATATTCAGGTGTGTGTGTGCGTGTGTGAACACGATAACTCAAAAAGAAAAAGTCGGTAAAATACCAAACTTGGTATTTTAGATTAGTATCTTCCAAGGATGGGACTCGAGGATTTTGAGGGAAAAAAACCCCACTCCAAACTACCCTTTACATGAACACATTTTCAAAAAGTTTGATTTTCTCAAAAATGGCTCTAATGATTTTGATTAAAATATCGCATATTAAAGATATTTATATATCAAATAAAATGTATATCTTGAATTTTCTGGACAAGACTCTGAAGACCTCTTGGTTCTAAATAAATTTTGCGTAGCTAGTAAACCAAAGAGAGCCAGAAACTTACAAAAAAAAAAAAAAATCACGATAAAATACACAATTTATGTTACATATTTTTTTTTTCCTGGAATTGACCATTTCTGAGATATTCCTTGATATTTGCTTCAGATTTAAAATACTTAAACTGTTCTCACACGGAAAGTTGTCAACTCCTAGCCCTGCATGGGAAGGATTTCAAGCACATGGCAAACAGCTGATATGTAACATTTGTTTAGCCAAATGTATTTCCCTTCTACTTATAAGGAAGCAAGTAAATAAAAAGATTTCATCTCGATTATCATAAAGTAGATAGCAGAATATGCTTTTTAGCAATAATTTCTAACAGCAATGGAAAAAGTCAAGTGAATGCAACACATTAGATTTTTACTTTCTCTACACGTACTATGTACATAGTTATAGACATGTACTCCACCCCAAGAATTCGATAGCGAGATTTCACCGGAAATATACGTTTTAGGTTCTCTGCTTCCAAAAAAAAGCATTTGCAGAAAAAGGTCCCTCTGTGTATGTATGTATGCTATAACTCAAAAACAAAAAGTCGGTAAAATACAAAACTTGGTATTTAAGTTTAATATCTTCCAGGGATGTGACTTGAAGATTTTGAGAAAAATCCCTCAAACCAAACAACACTTTACATGGCAAAACATTTCGAAAATTTTTATTTTCCCAAAAATAGCTCTAACGATTTTGATTGAAGTACCGTATATTAAATATATTTATATAGCAAATAAAATGTATATCTTGAATTCTCTGGGAATAGCCTCTGAAGACCTCATTATTCTGAATGAATTGTGCGTAACTGATAAACCATAAGAAAGATGTAAAAACTTACTACACAAAAAATGTAGATCACACTAAAACACACAATTTATGTCATGTATGGTTTTTTATTGTTTTTTTTTTTAATTGGCCATTTCTGAGATATTCTTGATTATTTGTTTCAGATTCAAAATTCCTAAAACTTTTCTCACACGGAAAGTGGTAAACTCTTGGCTCTGTATGGAAACGGTTTTCAACCACATGGCAACCAGATTTTAAACGATTTGACTATTGGTTTAGCCTTGTATATTCCCTTATTTTTCTTCTGCTTAAGACAATATCTACTGATGTTTATCTCAATTATCATAAAGTAGATAGACAAATATGCTTTTCTACAATTTGTTACAGCGACGTAGAGAAAGTCATGTGAATGGATCACACCTGATTTTTAAATTTTTAATTAAACATGGCTCATATCTCACGACCGGGCAGACACCTAACTACTTTCTCTAAAAGTACTATGTGTAGATGTTGCAGGTATCCCACCCAAAAATTCGATGTCTTGATTTCACCAGAAATACATGCTTTGAGACGCACTGAATCCAAACAAAAACACTTTTAGAAAAAATCTGATGTGTTCCATACACATGACTTACTCTACATCTTTGCAACAAATTATTTTAAAAAGCTTATGCTTCTATTTACTTCAGGCTAATCGAGACAAAATTAGCAGAAATAGTCGTGTTACTTGTTTCCTTGTAAGTAGAAGCGAAATAAGGGAGTGCCATAGGTTAAAGTGATAGACAAAAGCTTGTTGCTATGTGACTGAAGTTCCTTTGTTTGTATGGACAGGAGTTCACAAATTCCTGTATGATTTTCAAAGCTGAAACTAAAAACAAGAAATATCTTAAAAACGATCAGCTTCACGAGAAAAACGTACATTACATAAATTGTGTGCTTTAACGTGCTATACATGTTTTGTGTGGTAAGTTTTTTTCCATCTCTTGCGGTTTAGCAGTTATGCAAAATTCCGTAATATTAATTAAGAATAAAGTAGTCTTAGGAGACTATTCCCAGAACATTCAAGATATACATTTTATTTGTCAGGTAAATATGTGTAATATATTATATTTTAATCAAAATCATTAGAGCCATTTTTGAGAAAATCAGAATTTTGGTAAAATGTTCCGTGTAAAGGGTAGTTTCTCAAAATCTTCGTGTCGCGTCCCTGAAAGATACTAAACTTAAATACCAAGTTTGGCATTTTACTGACTTTTCGTTTTTGAGTTATCGTATTCACAGACACACACACACACACAAACACTCACGGACCTTTTTCTGAAAATACTTTCTTTGGATACAGGGGACTCTAAAACATATATTTCCCGTGAAATCTCGGTATCGAACTTTTTGGTGGAGTGCAATACCTTCTCTATAGTACTTGTAGAGAAAGTAAAAGTGCCAGTGCGTGAATATTTGTGAACCTATAAACCAAAAATGAACTGTACGTTAAATACCCAACTTGGTACTTAAGTATCTTGCAAGGATGCCACACGATGTTCAAGAAAATCCCCCAACTCAAACTACCCCTTACATGGAGACTTTTTCGAATATTTTGATTTTCTCAAAAACGTCTCTTTCCTTCAGAAGCCGCAGTAAAGTATCTTGGCCTATTGCTTGACACAATATTAAACTGGAATGCACACTTATCACAAACAGTAATACTTGCTACCATCAGATTAAAACAGCTGTATCTTGTAATAAAGAGTCATTCAAAGCTGGGTCATGAATTCCCAATTCCTCTATATAAATCATTAACACGTTCACTTCTCTCACATGCTGCTCCTGTATGGAGCACAGCTAGCCTCTGTTACAGGCCATCCAGAACAAATTGCTACGAAAAGCCACAGATGCTCCTGTGTGGAGCACAGCTAGCCTCGGTTACAGGCCATCCAGAACAAATTGCTACGAAAAGCCACAGATGCTCCTGTATGGAGCACAGCTAGCCTCTGTTACAGGCCATCCAGAACAAATTGCTACGAAAAGCCACAGATGCTCCTGTGTGGAGCACAGCTAGCCTCGGTTACAGGCCATCCAGAACAAATTGCTACGAAAAGCCACAGATGCTCCTGTATGGAGCACAGCTAGCCTCGGTTACAGGCCATCCAGAACAAATTGCTACGAAAAGCCACAGATGCTCCTGTGTGGAGCACAGCTAGTCTCAGTTACAGGCCATCCAGAACAAATTGCTACGAAAAGCCACAGATGCTCCTGTATGGAGCACAGCTAGTCTCAGTTACAGGCCATCCAGAACAAATTGCTACGAAAAGCCACAGATGCTCCATGGATCATTACGAATACAAGGGTGATCTGAGAAGTTCTCGGCCTCACCCAGAGATCGCGGCTCTACTTGCATGATTTTATTTTTCTTACGTTGGTGCACATGTTAATAGACCCTATGTAAAATTACAAGTCATTCCAGGCAATAGTTGACTGTTGGCAGTTGTTTGAAGCAGTAGACGTGCGCATTGCTTTGAAAATAGAAGAAATTTCGAGTATCGTGCAATGATAAAATTCTTCGTAAAAGAAGGTTTAACACCTACAGAAATTCATTTGCGGATTGCAAATGTGTATGGCGACTCTTCACCTTCCGTTTCCACTGTGAAGAAATGGGCGGCCGATTTTAAACGTGGCCGTGAAAGCGTCCAAGACGATCCACGCTAAGGATGTCCAAAAACTGTAACCACACCGGATATCATTGAAAAAGTGCACGACTGATTTTGGAAGATCGGCATACTAAGGTGTGCGAAATTGAAATTCTAAGAGCATTAGCAAAGGAACGTATTGGTCACATCTTGCATCAAGAATTAAACATGAAAAAGCTTTGCGCAAGATGGGTGTCATGTATCCTCACTGTGGAAAAGAAACGCATTCACTTTCTGAAAAGTGCTTGACAGATTTTCAGAAGAACAGAAGTGATATTTTGCGCCGATACGTCACAATGGATGAAACATGGATTCACCATTACACACCCGAATCCAAGCAGCAGTCGAGACAGTGGACAGAAGCTGGTTCTTCAGCTCCAAAGAAGGCGAGGATGGTGCCATCGGCGGGAAAGATCATGGCGTCAGTTTTTTGGGAATTTTGTTGATTGACCATCTCGAAAAAGGTAAAACAATTACTGGAGAATACTACTCTCAACTTCTAACCAAACTGAATACTGATATAAATATTTTCATAACAGAAATTACCAATAAAAATGTTAATAATCATCTAGGAAAAGTCCTACTAAATCGAATTAATAAACTCCTGCTGTAACTAAAGCAGAAGAATGAACTAATACAGGTACAGGAGTAGGGGCTGCTATAGGTTAAAAAAGAAAAAAATTGTTTTCCATCAGGACAATGCACCTGCCAACAAAAGTGTTTTGGCAATGGGGAAATTGAGAGATCTGCACTATGAAGTGCTGGAAGATCCACCCTATTCCCCAGATTTGACTTCCACGAAGTCCATCTGTTTCCAAAACTGAAGAAATTCCTCGCTTTCTGTCCAATGAAGAAGCAATTGCGGCTGTGAATGGCTACTTTGCAGAGGAACACTACAGAGAGGGGATAGTAGCATTGGAACACTGCTGGACAAAATGTATTGATATTAGAGGAGTTATATTGAAAATAAAACTACTTGAAAGCATGAATTGTCGTTTTTCTCTATCCGGCCGAGAACTTTTCAGCCAACCCTCGTTGCCAACATCAGGAAATCCTCCTTCATACATCAAATCCTTCCTCAACAAACTACCTACAGAGCCTGGAACTCGCACTTACAACTTTGCAACCAGAAGCCATCAAATAAACAGAGTGAAAAGAAAATTCCTTCAAGATCAGCTCAGCGATTCCGAAGAGAGTAATTTCACATAACCTTTAAAATCATACTTTAACGATAAATGTTTCTTAGACATTATCTATTACCATTGCAAATACTTGCATATTCTTATATTACACAGGGTGTATATAAATGGATATCGGGGCTTTAACTCTTTTATAATATTTATTACATTCAACTTACAGTTATGAATTATATGTCCAATGAAAAAGCAACTCAAACAGTTTTACCAAGAAGCTTATAAATGTTCAATGTGACTACCATTTGTCACACGGCACAGATCAAGTCTATAGCCGAGTTCTTCCCAAACGTTGATAAGTGTGTATTCAGTAATTGTAGCAACAGCTACTTCAATCCGGTTTCTTAATTCAGGGAAGTCAACTGGTAGCGGAGGCACGTACACACGATCCTTGATGAAGCCCCAAAGGTAAAAATCGCATGGCGTTAGGCCAGGAGAGCGTGGAGGCCATGCATAGCAAGCCCTGTCATTGGGGCCCTTGCGGCCTATCCAGCGCTCGGGTACAGTGACGTTCAACCAATCGCGTACTTCGTTATGCCAGTGAGGTAGCGCACCATCCTGCTGGAAAATGAAGTTCTCTGGTTCATTTTCTTCCAACTGAGGGAAGAGCCATTGCTCTAGTGTATCAAAAAGAAGTGCCAGTTACAGTAGGTTCACCAAAAACGAAAGGCCCATAAACTTTTCGCCGGGATACGGCACAAAAAATATTCACTTTAGGGGAATCTCGTTGCATTTGTACCATCTCGTGAGGATTTTCTGAGCCCCAGATGCGCACATTATGAGTGTTAACATGTCCACTAAGGTGAAAGGTCGATTCATCACTGAAGACAACACGATCCACAAAATCGTCATGAAACAACATGTCGTTTGCAAATTTGGCACGTGATCCGTAGTCTGTCGGCTTTAGAGTCTGTAATAATTGTAAACGGTAAGGACGTAGCTGTAAGCGTTTTCTTACAACTTTCCAAACAGTCGACACAGGAACTTGTAATTCACGACCAGCCTTCCGGACTGATTTCTTTGGGCTACGAGTGAACGACGCTCTCACTCGCTCAACAGTCTCTTCACTTACTCCTGGTCGTCCCGTGCCCTTCCCTTTACAAAGGCAGCCGGTATCTTCAAACTGATTATACCATCTACGAATGTTTTTATCACTAGGAGGATCACAACCGAACTTACTACGGAACGCACGTTGCACGGTCTTTGCAAACTGCAAAACACAAACCGCTTTCTGTTTACTAGTTGCCATCTTTGCTACTACCGCTGTCTAGCGAATTGCGGCAGAAACATTGCACGCACATGCGCACTTGTGCCAACAAACAAAATTGTTTTAGTTGCTTTTTCAGTTGACATATCATTTATAACTGTAAGTTGAATGTAATAAATATTATAAAGAGTTAAAACCCCGATATTCTTTTATGTACACCCTGTATATGTAACCCAAACTTACGTCAGAGGTGCCAAAGGCCAACAACAGCTTGTTCATATTAGTAACTTGCCTATACAGCAATATTTGTATGCAGGTCGGTTAATAATACATTTAAAACTAGAAATGGATTTCTGGCGTTCTTAGAAAATATTTGACACCCAGCAAACAATCCGTGGTACGTATAGTCCTATTAAGAGAAATTCTAAATAAAACTTGGAAAACTTGATTTTTCAAAAAATTAATTTGGGGTGGAGAGATTTTTTTGAAAACCTTCGTGTCGTATCCTTGGAACATACTAAGCCTAAATACCAAGTTTGGTATTTAATTGTCTTTTCGTTTTGAGCTATGCTGTCCAGACACACACACACACACACACATACACACACACGCGCGCGCGCGCGTTTTCTAAAAATGCTCTGGGGACCCTGAAACATGTATTTCCGGTGAAATCTCGATATCAAATTTTTGGGTGGAATGCAATATTTTCTCTATCCACTATGTATATAATACATGTAGAGAAAGAAAAACCTCAAAATATGGCGGGAGGCCACAGATGTGTGATGTCAGCTGGTCCCAAAAACAAATGCTATGCTACAAGCGTTTCGTTTTGCGGAACTGCAGAAATGCGGATGAACAATGGCCACTTGTTTTTCAGTTGTGAGGTTGTGCAAAGCGGGTGTATTACGACATTATTGCCTCTTTAAAGCCACGACACCGAAAAGCTCCTTTTGATGATTATGCAGTGTCATTAAAGTGAAAGCAATGCAGGGAGTCTCCCGCTGCTGACAAAACCGTGGCAAAGTGTCTAACTCACTTTCTCTAAGAATCTGTACCAGTGAATCATGACGAGACAAAGCTGCAAGCCATTTTTCACCACCTGCTGTACGTGGCTACTTGCGATCATTATTATAACAAGGCGTTTGCCTTGAACGGTGCGTAAAATAATGTTATTGAAATGTCAAAGTGAATAGCTGTACGTATATTTAACCTTATCAAGCAACATTAAGTTTCACTCAGGACTAGCCTATTACACAAACTTTTTTTTTTTGGGGGGGGGGATTCACAGAATACACTGTTGTTTGCATGTAGACTTTCTTTATACCTTCGTACTACGAGTATGTACATAGTGTATACATTGCACCCAAAAATTCTATCCAGAGATTTCACAGGAAATACAAGTTTCGGCACCTCCTGGATCCAGAAAAAAAAAAAATTAGAAAAAGGTCCCTGTGTGCGTGTCTTTGGACAGTGTGGTTCAAAACCGAAAAGGCCCTTAAATATTGAACTTGGTATTTAAGTTCACTATCTTCCAAGGATAGGATACCATGATTTTTAGAAAAGTCCATCCCAAACAAACCTTTAGGTGGAAAAAATTTAGAAAATTCTGATTTTCTCAAAAATGCCAAATGATTTTGATTAAAATACCGTATATTAGAGGTATTTACATGCGAAATAAAATGTACACCTTGATTTTCTGGGAATAGTCTCTGAAGACATCTTTTGCGGATGAATTTTGCATAACTGGTAAACCGTGAGAGAGAGAGAGAGAGAGAGAGAGAGAGAGAGAGAGAGAGAGAGAGAGAGAGAGAGAGAAATGTACGTAAGAGAACATGTATAGCTCGTTAAAACATACAATTTATCTTATATCATTTTTTTTTTCGTGGAGTTGCTGGTTTTATAAATATTCCTTGTTATTTGTTTCAGCTATAAAGTAGTTATACTTTTCTCATACAGAATTTGTCAACTCCTGTCCACACAAACAAAGGAATTTCAGTCACATAGCAACCACTTTTTGACTAATACTTTAGCTTATGTTACTCCCTTATTTCCCTTCTACTTACAAGGAAGCAAGTAATAAGACTATTTCTGCTAATTTTTTCTTGATTAGCATGAAGTAAATAGAAGAATAAGCTTTTTAACTATACTTTGTTGTAGAGAGTTAGAGAAACACATCAGAGCTTTTTGTTATTTTTTTTTTCCGAAAATATGTAGTTCCTTAAAAATGTCAGCACGTTCTCATATGTAACATGTCTATCTCAATGGTAATTCTTTGGTGCTATTCACAGGGCGGAAATGCCCAGCGTTTTACTGAAGCACGTTTTGTGATCATCCGCCATCTTGCGTCTCTACACACTACCATATACGCCATACGAATCATCTATCAAATTAATTCTTTCCACGAGTTTTTGAAGCAAAGAACAAAGGATAATGGAAGGGGAGAGATCTTTAGTTGAAGGAACATTTAATACAATCACATTTTTCGGCCTGCCACAAGTTAAGTCCGTTAAAAACCAAACTTGGTATCTAGGTTTGATGTCTTCTAAGGATGCGACACGAAAATTTTCAAGAAATTCCCCCACCCCAAACTACCCTTTACATGGAATTTTTTTTCCAAAATGTTGAATTTCTCAAAAATGGCTCTAATGATTTTCATTAAAATATCGTACATTTAAGTTACTTACCTGACAAATAAAATGTATATCTTGAATTTTCTATGAATAGCCTCTGAAGACTACTTTATTCTGGATGAACTTTACGGAATATTGCATTACAGCTAAACCGTAAGAGATGGACAAAAACTTACCACACAAAAAATATAGAGCACGTTAAAACACACAATTTATATTACATACATTTTTTCGTGTAGTTTGTCTTTTTTTTTTTTTAGATATTCCTTGTTTTTGGTTTCAGCTTGGAAAAAGTTATAATTTTCTCATACAGAAATTTGTCAACTCGTGTCCATACAAACAAAGGAACTTCAGTCAATTAGCAACCAGCTTTTGACTATCACTTTAACCTATAGTACTCCCTTATTTCGCTTCTACTTACAAGGAAGCAAGTAATAAGACTATTTCTCGATTAGCATGAAGTAAATAGAAGCATAATCTTTTAACAATAATTTGTTACTGAGATGCAGAAAAAGTCATGTGAATGGAGCACATCACATTTTTTTTTTTAGAACATGACACTTGGTAAAGCATCATTAACGTTGTAAATATTAGAGAAAAGATTCCTTCGCTAACACTATTTTGATCAGACAGTTTTACTTTAGCTATTGGCATGCTCATATTTGTTTCATGTCAGTTTCGAAGTTGTATTTCGAAAGTTAGGCTACATTTTTAAATATTATGTTTGAAACCAATTTCTGAAGTAACATTTTCTATACAAATGCCCCATTATCCCACAAACTAATTGAGAATAAAGGCTGAAACGTTTACCTCGCATTTACACCTAAATACGCGTTATTTTAACATTTAAAACTAATAATTTTTCAATAAAATTTTAAGAGCTTTATTTAAAAAAATCTGATGTGTTCCATTCACATGCCTTTCTCTACATCTCTGCAAAATTATTGTTACAAAGCTTATGCTTCTATTTACTTCATGCTAATCGAGAAAAAAATAGCAGAAATAGTCTGATTACTTGCTTCCTTGTAAGTAGAAGGGAAATAAGGGAGTAGCAAAGGTTAAAGTGATAGTCAAAAGCTGGCTGCTATGTGACTGAAGTTCCTTTGTGTCTATGGACAGGAGTTGACAAATTCCTGTATGAGAAAGGTAAACATTTTTCAGAGCCGAAACCTGCCGCTCGCCAAGGCGTCCCGCTTTGGTGCTTCGTAGCGCTGGGGATCGTGGGTTCGAGTCCCGCCTTGGGCAGGTTTGTGTTTATGTGTGTGTTGTAAAAGTAAGAAAACAGCAATCCAGTAATAATACGGCAAAACAAGGTTAAAAAAAAAAAAGGTAAATAAATTTAGGGTATAGAGTACCGGAGTCTGATCGGAACTCCGGTACTGTATTTAAAAAAACAAACAAAAAAAAACCGAAAAAAAAAACAAGGAATATCTAAAAAAGGATAAATCCACGAAAAAACTGTATATGACAAATTGTGTGTTTTATCGTAGTCTACATTTTTTGTGTAGTAAGTTTTTGTTTATCTCTTACGATTTACCAGTTATGCAAAACTAAACCATGCAGAATAAAGAGGTCCTTAGATGCTATTTCCATGAAAATTCAATATATACATTTCGTTTGTCATAAAAATATTTTAAACATAAGGTATTTTAATCAAAGCCGTTTAGAGCCATTTTTGAGAAAATCAAAATGTCGAAAAATGTTCCATGTAAAGGGTAGTTGGGGATGGGGGGGGATTTCTTGCAAATCTTCGTGTCGCATCCTTGGAAGATGCGCAACTGAAATACCAAGTTTGTTATTTAACCGACTTTTCGTTTTTTGAGCTATGCTGCCCAAAGACACTTACACATACATACACGGACATTTTTCTAAAAATGCTTTTATTTTTTTGGACCTAGTATATGTAGAGAAAGTAAACATGATATTAAGTCGGCAATGCATGTGAGGTTCAATTCCGTACTTCCCCTTTGAGACAAGGGGCTTGCTGGACTAATAATGACGTTAAAGGCCGCAAAAATGAGATGACCCGGGATAATTAAAGTGTATTGTGTCGACAGCATGGTGTGAAGATTAAGCTTCTCGCGAGGTGTTATGTAAAAGGAAATGTGGCCCCAACACACAGTAAATGTCATCTACTGCACATTGGGTAATGTGTGTCACTCGTGAACAAAACGGACATTCTGCTCTGTTTACTCCAAAATCCCGTAAGTTTGTAGAAAAGAAAGTGGAAGTGCTTCGTCCTGCCAGGCACATCACTGCGTGTCGATCAGCGCGTGCGGCCAGATTTGGGTTTTAGGCCACCGAATACCCTGTCATGGGCTGCATTTTTACTTTCTATACCACGTACATATTAGGTAGCGTAGGTACTAAATGTCACCAAATACATCAATACCGAGATTTTGCGGGAAATATATGTTTTGTGAACCCCTGAACCCAACATAAGCGTATTAAAATACATTGATGTATTCCATTCACATACTTTCTCTACATCTCTATAACAAATAGCTGTATTTTTACTTTCTCTAGCCCACATGTACAATGTACATAGCGGATAGAGAAGGTATTGTATTCCACACAAAAATCCGATAGCGAGATTTCGAGTTCGAAAAAAGCATTTTTAGAAAAAGATCAGCGAGTGTGTGTCTTTGGACAGCACAGCTCATAAACGAAAAGACCGTTAAATATCATACCTGGTATTTAGGTTTGGTAGCTTTCAAGGATGCGATACGAAGATTTTCAAGAAAATCCCCCACCACAAACTAACCTTTACAAGGAAAATGTTCGAAAATTTTGAATATCCAAAAAAACGCTGTAACGATTTTGATTAAAATCCCGTATATTAAAGATATTTACATCCCAAATAAAACCTATGGCTAGAATTTTCTGAGAATAGCCTCTGAAGAGTTCTTTATTCTGAATGAATTTTGCCGAATTTTGTCTAACTGCTAAACCGTAAGCGATAGAGAGAGAGAGAGAGAGAGAGAGAAAAACAACCTTGCTGCACATAAATGTAGATGTCAAAACACACAAGTTATGTCCTTTACTTTTTCTACACGTATTATGTGCATAGTATATAGAGAAGCTATTGTAATGCACCCAAAAATTCGATACCGAGATTTCACCGGAAATACATGTTTTGGGTACCCCTGAATCCAAAAAAAGCATTTTTGGAAAAAGGTCCGTGTGTGTGCGTGTGTCTATGTGTCTGTGGACAGCATAGCTCAAAAACGAAAACTTGGTATTTAAGTTTGGTTATCTTCCAAGGATGCGACACGAAGATTTTCAAGAAAATTCCCCCAGCCCCAACTACCCTTTACATAGAACTTTTTTCGAAAATTTTGATTTTCTCAAAAATAGCACTAACGATTTTGATTAAAACATCGTATATTAAAGATATTTACCTGACAAATAATATGTTTATCTTGAATTTTCTGGGAATAGCCTCTGAAGACTACTTTATTCTAGATGAATTTTACGAACTTTTGCATAACTGCTAAACCGGAAGAAATAGACAAAAACTTACCCCAAAAATGTAGAGCACATTAAAACACACAATTTATGTTATATACATTTTTTTCGAGGAGTTGATCGTTTTTGAGATATTCCTTGTTTTTGGTTTCAGGTTTAAAAAACTTGTATTTTTCTCATACATGAATGTGTCCGCTCGTGTCTATACAAACAAAGGAACTTCAGTCACCTAGTAACCAGTTTTTGACTTCACTTTAATCTATGACACTCCCATATATCGCCTCTACTTACAAGGAAACAAGTAATAAGACTAATTCTGCTAATTTTTTTCTCGATTAGCATGAAGTAAATAGAAGAATAAGCTTATTAATAATAATTTGTTACACAGAAGTAGAGATAGTCATGTGAATGGAACACATCAGATTTTTTTTTTATATATATAGCTAACTGTTTCCGATATATTCCTTTTCTTGGGTTTCAATTTTAAAGTACTTTTCTCAAACAAGAAGCTGCCAGTGTATCTTTTGTTTTACTTCTGACCATGCAAATAAGAAACCACATAGCGACAGTATTTTAAAAAAATTGACTATCGCTTTAGCCTAGTGCATTCTCTTATTTACCTTCTACCTATAAGGAACTAATAAGGCTATTTCTGCCAATGTTTATCTCAACTGATATGATATGGATAGATGAATAAATTTGTAAGAATAATTTGTTTGCAGTAGAGATAGAGAAAGTTGTGTGAATGGAACACATTCAATTTTTTTTAGAGTTAACCATTTCCGAGATATTCCCTGTAATTGGTTTCTATTCTAAAATACTTAAAAGTTCTTTCAAATGGGAATTCGTCATTCGTTTCATATCTCTCTTGTTTTACTCCTCATGAAAAGAGAACCATATGCAAATCCCATAGCATCACTTCCCTTCTACTTAATGAGGACGTAAGCAATAATGCAATTTTTGCTAATGTTTGTCTCGATTAGCATGAATTAAATAGAATAATAAGCTTTTGTATGAGTAGTGTATTGCAGAACAAGTAGCGAAAGTCACGTGAATAGAACACACTTTATTTTTATATGCATTATTCCTTAATTATGAAAGTGTAATGAGTATAAAAGCTGTCCGGGGGAAAGGTTAGAATATTCTCTAGCTGTTCTACAAACTTTATGCATAAGATTCTTCTTCTTTCAACACCTTGCTAATCGTGGTACTCATTAGCACAATGTTCTTATTATTTAGTTCCGTATAAGTAGGAAGAAAATAAGGGAATCCACTAGGCTAAACCAATAGTCAAATGTTTTAAAACCTGTCGTTATGCGATTGTCATTATAAATCGCTTCTTTTCTTGGCCAGGAGTAGAACAAAAGAAAAACGGACACTCCCGTCTGAGAAAAGTATAAGTACTTCACAACTGAAACTAATAATAATGAAATCCTCGAAAACGGTAAGCTCCACGAGAAAAATGTATATGACATAACTTGTGTATTTTAACAAGACCTAAATTTTTTGTGTAGTAAGTTTCTGTCTATCTCTTACGGTTTACTAGTTATGCCAAATTAAGCAAAATCCATCCAGGTCTTCAGAAGCTATTCCCATAACATTTAAGATATACATTTTATTTGTTAGGTAAATATCTTTAATATATGATATTTTAATCAAAATCGTTAGAATCATTTTTAAGAAAATCAAAATTTTCGAAAAAAGTTCCATGTAAGCGGTAGTTTGGGGTGGGGGGACTTTTCTCAAAATCTTCGTGTCGCATCCCTGGAAGATACTAAACTTAAACACCAAGTTTGGTATTTTAGCTACCTTTCTTTTTTGAGTTATCGTGTTCACAGACACATGGACACACACACACACACATGGACCTTTTTCTGAAAATGATTTTTTTGCATACAGAGGGTCCTAAAACTTGTATTTCCGGTGAAATCTCGGTATCGAATTTTTGGGTGGAATACAATACTTCTCTATCCCTATGTACATTTAACATATGGGGCTAGAGAAAGTAAAAATAGTATCTATAGCCGTAAATTTAACATCTGCCTATTACATTAACCCCTTCCAGCACGATTATTTTCGATTTAGTTTTCTTTTGAAAATCAATGCCATATTTGCCTTAAAAAGTCAGTCCCATCTAATATCTTATTGGTAGCTCAGTTGTTTGAACTACTAGAACACCGAATGCCACTGATAAAGATTTCAATGTCTCAGGTAAACCTATGTTGGAATACCCGCTACAATGCTACTGTTATAAGGAAGGGATGAACGCAGGTAAAATAAACGTTGATTGATTTATTTAGGTGTTGATCGAATCTCGGTAGCATTGTGGTTGGAATAAAGCTCTGTGTTTGTTATAAAAATCTTATGTGTTCCATTCACATGCCTTTCTCTACATCTCAGTAACAATTTATTTTAAAAAGTTTACGCTGCTACTTCATGCTAATCGAGATAAACAAGAACAGAAATGATTTCTTTTAATTAGAAGAGAAATAATGGAATACACTAGGCTAAAACGATAGTCAAATCTTTTAAAATCTGGTTGCCATGTGGTTGAAATCCGTTTCTTTGCTTTGCCAGGAGTTGACAAATTCCCGCATGTGAAAAGTTTCAAGTATTTTAAAACTTAAATCAATAACAAGGAATATCACAAAAAACGACCAACTCCACGAAAAAAGTGTGTATTACATAAATTGCGTGCTTTAACCTGCTCTACATTTTTCTGTAGTAAGTTTTTGTCCATCTTTTACGGTTTACCAGTTATGCAAAATTGCGTAAAATTCATCCAGAATAAAGTAGTCTTCAGAGACTATTCCCAGAAAATTCTAGGTGTACATTTTATTTGTCGGGTAAATGTCTTTCATATACGATATTTTGATCAAAATCGTTAGCCATATTTGAGTAAATCAAAATTTTCAAAAAGTTCCACGTAAAGGGTAGTTGGGGTTGGGGGATGTTCTTGAAAATGTTTGTGTCGCATCCTGGGAAGATAGTAAAACTAAATACCGAGTTTGGTTTTTAACGGACTTTTCGTTTTTGAGCTATGCTGCACACACACACACACACACACACACACACACACACACACACACACACACACACACACACTTTTCTAGAAGTGGTTATTTTGGATACAGGGGACCCTAAAACGTCTATTCCCAGTGAAATCTCGGTATCGCATTTTTGTGTGCAATACAACACCTTCTCTATACACTGTACATACACATGTAGAGAAAGTAAAAGGGTATCTTGGGATGTTTTTCGCTTTTGTTTTTTCTAGGCCGTGTTAATATCAATAGGTTTAAAGAAAATGCCCAAATATACACAATAAAGATAGAAAATTATTGAACGCTGTCTTTTATCCATCTGAAACAACAAATACCAATAAGGATTCCATATGGGACCGTTGTACTGGAAAGGGTTATCCAAAAAAGACATCGTGTGTGTGTCCATGTTTCTGTGAACACGATAACTCAAAAAGGAAAAGTCGGCAAAATACCAAACTTTGTATTTTAAGTTTAGTATATTCGAGGGATGTGACACGAAGATTTTGAGAAAAATTTCCCTCCCTCGAACATGGAAAAAGTTGTGAAAATGTTGATTTTCTGAAAAATATCTAACGATTTCGATTAAAATACCATATATTAAAGATATTTATATGGCAAGTAAAATGTATATCTTGAATTTTCTGGCCTTTAAAGACCTCTTTATTCTGAATGAATTTTGCAGCACTGGTAACACAAAAAATGTAGATTGCACACAATTTACGTCATATACGTTTCTTTTTCTTTCTTTTTTTTCGTGGAATTGACCATTACTGCGATATTCCTTTTATATGTTTGATATTTAAAGTACTTAAACGTTTCTCACACGGAAAGCTGTAAACTCCTGGCTCTGCATAGAAACGTATTTCAACCACATGGCAACCAGCTTTTAAAAGAGTTGACTATCGTTTTAGCCTAGTGTATTCCTTTGTTTTCCTCATACTTACAAGGAAGTAAGTAGTTAAGAAAACGGAAAAAAGTATTTAGTGTTCAAAATAATAAACTTATACAATGGACATATTAAGACCAAAACATATCACTTTTCAATTTTTAATAAGGGGGCGCCGCCCTTGAAGCCCATTCAATAGCTTGTGAACCAACATCACGACATTAATCTGGTATTCTCACGCCAGTTTTGACAGAGGACCTTCGAGGGTGTGTCCGGGAAGCAACCTTCAAACTTTTCATTCAATTATTATCGATTTTTGTTTATTTTGAATGAGAAAGCAGGTGAAGGAAAGTGCATGCGTGTGACCTGTGCCATTGATGTGGTACGGAACCTCAGCATCCGCCTTATCCTGACGCAGGACCCGCCCGGCTGGAAGTATTTCGGCCCTGTCATTAGAGAAGGCGGCGGACAATGAGAGTGAGTGAAGGCCATGGTCGGCAAGGTCGCCGTGAACGGTACGTGTTGCGGGGAGACAGCCAACGACCTTGAGCACGAGCTGTTCCGTTATAGCCAATCGGTTACCTCCAGGGATGAGCTCCCATTGCCATATGCTAGTAGCTCACGGGTTTCTGCCGTTTAATTGTTCCTGCAGAAATCATGTGCAAGGTTAGCAGCTGCCTGGAGCCAGAACAGGCCTCCGCATTCCTCAAACACCAACACTTTGAATAATTGCTACTTGCATTTCTTTTCTGTGCTTCTGCTAAAATGTATCCATCATATCAATGTCAAGATACGGACCATGAAAGAGAAAACAACTGCACAACAATTATTGTCGCTGCTAGCACTACACAACAAAAAAATCTGATTTGTTCCATTCACACGACTTTTTCTGTAACAAGTTATTGTTAAAAAGCTCACTGTTCCTTCTATTTTATGCTTCGAGATAAACATTAGCAGAAACGCCGTCTTGCAAGTAGAAGGGAAATAATGGAATACACGTGGCTAAAACGACAGTCAAATATTTTAAAAGCTGGTTGTTATGCGGATGAAATCAGTTTCTTTACATTACCAGAAGTTAACAGGTTTCCATATATGAAAAGTTTTAAGTATTTTAAAACTGAAACCAATAACAAGAAATATCTAAAAAATAGTCAACTATACGAGAAAAAAAAAAATGAACATGACATAAATTGTGTGTTTCAACTAGATCTACATAATAAGCTTTTGTCTATCATCTACGCTTTACTAGTTATGCAAAATAGAGCAAAATTCATCCACAATAAAGTGGTCTTCAGATACTATTCCCAGATTATTCAAGATATAATTATATTTGTCGTGTAAATATCTCTAATAACCGTTGGATGAGGTTACCAAAGTTGGTATTTAGGTTTAGTATCTTCCAAAGATGTTTCACGAAGATTTACAAGAAAATACACCTATCACAAGCTACCCTTTACTAGGAACATTTTTCAAAAATGTTGATTTTTATCAAAAATGACACATGATTTTGATTAAAGTACCGTATGTTACAGATATTAAATCCAGAAAAAATGTATATATTGAATTTTCTGGGAATAGCTTCAGAAGACCTGCTCATTCTGGATGAATTTTGCGTAACTGGTAAACCTTAAGAGACACACAAAAACTTATTAAGAAACATATAGATCTCGTTAAAACATAAAATTTATGTCACATACATTTTTTTTTCTTCATAAAGTTGACCGTTTTCGACATATTTCTTGTTATTGGTTTCAATTTTAACATTTGACTGTCGTTATTTCGCCTCTACTTATAAGGAGCTAATTAATAAGACCGTTTCTGCTAACCTTTATCTCGACTGACATGAAATAGATAGAAGAATAAGCTTTTTAACAATAATTTCTTACAGAGATGTAGAGAAAGTCATGTAAATGGAACACATCAGATTTTTACTTTTTCTAGCCCCGTATGTACATAGGGATACAGAAGTATTGTATTCCACCCAAAAATTCGATGTCGAGATTTCACCGGAAATACATGTTTTAGGACCCCTGTGTCCAAAAAAAAAAAAGCATTTTCAGAACAGATGTGTGTGTGTGTGTGTGTGTGTGTGTGTGTGTGGACAACATAGCTCAAAAACGAAACGACGGTTAGATACCAAACTTGGTATTTAAGTTTGGCATCTTCCAAGGATGCGACACGAAGATTTTCAAGAAAATCCCCCCACCCCTAACTACCCTTTAAGTGGAAAAAAATTCGAAAATTTTGTTTTTCTTAAAAGGCCTCTAACGATTTTTGATTAAAATAGCACATATTAAACCCATTTCTATTAAAAATAAAATGTATATCTTGAATTTTCTGGGAATAGCTTCTAAAGACCTGTTTATTCTGGATAAAGTTTGCTTAATTTAGAATAAATAGTAAACTGTAAGAGATAGAAAAAAACTTACAATACAAAAAATTTAGATCTCGTTAAAATACACAAGTTATGTCATATACATTATTTTCGTAGAACTTACCGTTTTAGAGGTATTCGTTGTTATTAGTTTCAGTTGTGAAGTACTTATACTTTTCACAGACGGGAGTGTTCGTTTTTCTTTTGGCCAAGCAAACAGGTGATTTGCAATAACAATCGCATAACGACAGCCTTTTAAAACATTTGACTGTCACTTAAGCCTAGAGCAATCCCTTCGTTTCAGACTACTAAGACGTTTGTTTGTAGAGAAAGTCATGTGAGTGTAACACATCAGATTTGTTAAACTAGCTACTCTAAGTTTGAATGACGAAAGAATCTTATCAGACTTCCCAACAAAACAATTGCGATGCTTTGGTGCCCGAGTGACACTTAATCTTGTTTAACAAAGACCAATCCGTAGAGCAGCAATATGCACTTTTGGCACTCAGCATTTTACTTTATGTACTAATTTACAATGTACATTGCAGGCAGAGAAAGTGTTGTATTCAACCCAAAAATACGTGTTTTAAGGTTCCCTGAATAAAAACTCTGATGTGTTCCATTCACATAACTATCTCTGCAATAAATTATTGCTAAAAAACTTTTTCTTCTATTTAGTTAATACTAATCTAGAATAAAAATAGCAGACAGGGTCTTATTACTTGCTTCCTTGCAAGTAGAAGCGAAATAAGGGAGCACCATGCACTAAATCGATGCTATGTCATAGAAGTATTTTGTACGACAGGAGTTCACAAAATCTTATATGAGAAAAGTGTAAGTATTTTAAAGCTGAAACTAAAACTAAGAAATATCTCAACTCCACGAAAAAATGCATGTAATACAAATTGTGTGTTTTAACGAGATCTACATTTTTTATTAAGTAAGTTTTTCTCTACCTCTTGCGGTTTACCAGTGATGCAAAATTCCACAAAATGCATCTAGAATAAAGATGTCTTCAGAGGTTATTTCCAGAAAATTGAAGACATACATTTTTTTAGTCATGTAAATATCTTAAATATAAGCGATTTTAATCAAAATCGTTAGGGCCATTTTTGAGAAAGTCAAAATATTCGAAATTTTTTCCATGTAAAGAGTAGATGGAGGTGGGGGGATTTTCTTGAAAATCTTCGTGTCGCATCCTTGGTAGATATCGAATTTAAATACCAAGTTTGGTGTCTAACGGTCTTTTCGTTTTTCATGCTGTGTTGCCGACAGACACACACAAACACACACTCACACACGGACATTTTTCTAAATATGTTTTTTTTATTCGGGGTCTGAAAACATATATTTTCGGTGAAATCTCGCTATCGAATTTTTGGGTGCAATACAATACCTCCTGTATACACTCTGTACAGAGTACGTGTAGAGAAAGTATAATTTACAAAAAGATATTTGTGTGTCTCTGTGAGCAGCACAGTATAAAAAGGAAAAGGTCGTTAATTACCAAACTTGATATTTAAATTCTGCATTTTCTAAGGATGCGACCGAAAATGTTCAAGGAAATGCCTCACCCAAGTTCTACCCTAACTGTAGAAAGTGTTCATTAGCTCTAATGATTTGATTAAAATACTATATCTCTAAGATACTTTATAACAAAGAAATGTCTGCAATCTTGGAGCAGAAATACTAAGGCTTTTAAATTGGACACCTACTTACTTTATCTACACGTACTTTGTAAATAGTGTATGGAGAAGGTATTATATTGCATACAACATTTTGATGCCGAAATTTCACAGGTTATACATGTTTTGAGGTCCCCCGAATCCAAAACAAATTAGAAAAAGGTCCTGTGTGCCTGTGGCCAAAATAACTCAAAAACGGAAGGTCGGTTACGTACCAAACTTGGTATTTAAGTTGAGTATCTTCCAAGGATGTGACACGAAGATTTTCAACAAAAGTCCCCCAACCCCACTGCCCTTTAAATGAAACATTTTTTGAAAATTTTAATTTTTTCAAAAGTGGCTCTTAAGATTTTGATTAAACTACTGCACATTAAAGCTATTTACATCACAAATAAAATGTAGATCTTGAATTTTCTGAGAATAGCTTCTGAAGACCTGTTCATTCTGAATGAATTTTGCTACATAGCTGGTAAACTATAAGAGACGGATAAGAATTGACTACACAAAAAATGTAGCCTTCGTTAAAAAACACAATTTATGTCAATTACATTTTTCGTGGAGTTGACCGTTTTCGAGATAATAAGAGAACTTGGCCACTTCTGGCGATGCAAAGAAACGGATTTCAATCCCACAGCAACCACATTTTAAAACATTTGACTGTTGATTTATCCTAGAGTATTCCCTTATTTCCCTCCTACTTATGAGGAACTAAGTAATAAGACTGTTTCTGCTAGTGTTTATCTCGATTAGCAGCATGAAGTAGACAGAAGAATAAGCTTATTAGCAATAATTTGTTATAGAGATGTATAGAAAGTTCTGCGAATGGAATAAATCAGATTGTTGCGCTAAGGTGGCTACGTCATCCACATACATCCCCCAATATGAATTAGGAGCGCACTTGTTTTTTTTTAATACAGTTTCGGAGCCTGGTCGGGACTCCGGCGCTGTATACCCTACTTTTATTTACCTAATTTGTTTACTTTGTTTGCTGTAAGATTACTGAATTGCTGTTTTCTTCTTTTATACAAACTTATAAGAGCCATGCCCAAGGCGGGACTCGAACCCACGACCCCCTGCGCCACGAAGCGAGCGCGACTGTTCAGGGGGTCCATCGGATTTGAAGTCTATTGAGCCTTAAGTTGATCCTCTTCAAAGCATAACCCTGGTGACCAGTGCACCGTCATAATGTAGTCTTCCGCCATTCGCGCTGTCATATTTTCACGACCATGTGGCGAGTACATATGGCACATTGTCATGTAAAACAAACATCACGAAAACTTAAACGGCGAGTAAAATATTCCGTTAGGTATATTGGTGATAATATTGATAATCGTAACATAATAAATGGGTACGCATGTAATAATTAACTCTATATAATACCAGCGAAATAATAAATAATATGTATGCAATAACTTATATTTATTCGCTCTCTGGAAGCGGCTCTATTCCCTTCAGATTAGAATCATAGTCTGAGCTGTTTGTGCTGCTGCTTTTCACTTCAAGGTTGACAACCAGGTTATCAAACAACGGTCCCACTTAAACTATCCATCTCTCAAAACAAGCTTCTACTTTTGTTGCATGTAGCACTTTGTCAACTGTTGGCGGCTCAGTTTTATTTTCTCTACACGTACTATGTGCATAGTGTGTAGAAAAGGTATTGCATTCCACCCAAAAGTTCGATACCAAGATTTCACCGGAAACATATGCTTTTGAGGGTCACCAGTATGCAAAAAAAAAAAAAGCATTTTAGAAAAAGGTCCGAGTGTGTCCGTGTGTCTGTGAACACCGATAACTCAAAAACAAAAAGTCGATAAAATATCAAACTTGATATTTAAGATTACGGTCTTCTAAGGATGCGATACGAAGATTTTGAGAAAAATCCTCCCACCCTAGCTACCCTTTACATGGAAAAAAAGTTCGAACATTTTGATTTTCTCAAAAATGGCCCTAACGATTTTGATTAAAATATCATATTAAATATATTTATATGACAAAAGATTTATATATTTAATGTTTTGGAAATAGCCTCTAATGACCCCTTTATTCTGAATGAATTTAGCTGAATTTTGCTTAACTGATAGACCGTGAGAGACAGACAAATGTTGTTTCAGATTCAAAATACTTAAAACTTTTCTCTCACGGAAAGTTGTAAACGGATTTCAACCACATGGCAACCAGCTTTTAAAATATTTTGAGTATCGTTTTAGCCTAGTGTATTCCCTTATTTTCCTTCTACTTACAAGACAATTTCTGCAAACAAATGTTTATCTCGATTATCATAAAGTAGACAGAAGATTATGCTTATTAATATTAATTCGTTACAGCGATGTAGAGAAATTCATGTGAATGGAACACAAGGTTTTTAAAAAAGGAAGTTTTGCACTGTTACGCGAGTTGCATTCTTCACAAAATCGTCACATTCTTGCATCGCTTATTTCATACACTTTCTATTTTTCCCCGGGTGTAACCACTTTTTCTGTTTCAACATTTTCTTTGTAAGCACTATTTATATTTGTAAGCGAAACACGAATGTTAATTTCACCACTTCTTTCATGGGAAGTTTTGGATATTTTTGTCAAAGCTTACAATAAACATGCAACATTAAAGCTTTTTCACCACTAGTAAAGAACCTTATGTTTTATGTAACTTGACGAAGCTTGTCACCGTTCTTTGTGCGCCAATATGTCGCCATTCATTTGTCTACCTCGGAGCCGATCTGGATTAGCATCAGTGAAATACTATTATCTGCTGGTTGCCAAGTTCTTGTTCTCGACGGTCATTGGTAATTGCTGCATACTTTTCTATTACGCGACAAAGCAACTCGGGCGATAACTCTCGCGCATTGAAATCACATACTTAGGCACTCACACCGCCGCGTTCACGTACGTAACAGCGTACAGCCTATAGCATACCGCGTTCAGCATCACGTGTCTATCAACAACAACAACAACAACAACCTAAAATCTCCAATATCGAACTCATTCCTGATGGCTGAAAAGAAGCGCGAAAATAACGTTGTCACGTGATTAGCTTTGTAAGTTCTTTGTATACAACTTTAGGTGACCGCTCTTTATAATGAAAAAGTCCCTAGCTGCTAAATTTTAGGGGATACACCTTTCTCTAAAAATTACCCTGTTACTTAGGTCTGTAATGGGCTAAAAATCTTGCTCTACAAAGGCAATTGTGTTACTAATATTAACAAAGAAAGTAACCTTAGCGTGTACAATAGCAATTTCTTCGCCCTAAGATGTTGTGTTCTACACTCTGCTCAGGCTTGACTACTGAAGCAGATATTTTAACAATATTAATGAAACTAATAAAATACACAGCGGACTAATATACTATCGTAAGATGCAAGTGGCGTCCGTCCTCCACGATTCTAAACAGCAACAACCAGCAACCGTTACTGTGTAAACAATAATGCGGAAATCAGCTGACTCATACGAATAACATGTTGGGACTTGTAGCTCTATTTAACGATACAAATCGGCGTCAATTTAACTATTATCTATTTGTAGACAATATTATACAATTTAAGAATAAATTCATTCTGTAATTTAGATTGTTACTATGAGATTACATTCTTGCGCGCACTACTACTGTGTTGACCGCGTTGCACTAACCACGTTTACCTAAGGGTAAATAGACTAGCAGGGAGAGCAAATGCTATAGGACGCTCCTCTATAGGCCAGCGCCAGTTTACTATAAACCTTTTACATTTTATGCTTCGTGTGGTAAACACAAAACAAATCTGATGGTGGGCCTATGAAAATAGTACATTTTATATTGGTATTCCTACATTTATAATGCTCTTGCCACTCTAATCGTCTGTTACTTCTATTTTGTTAACTACAAACGTTTGGTCGCTGGACATGCGCTTCAGGGTGCGAGTAGATTCCAGTTCAGTTTTAGACTGCGCCTTTCTTATTGGTTACTGAGACAATATGGCTGCCGGGCTTCTAAACATCAGGTTTCGAGATTTCGAGGTTAGGTTACGTTAGGTTAGTTTAGATGTGTGTAAATGAAATGGATCGAAATAAGGTTAAACATTTTGTGTGTTCCATTCACATGACTTTCCAAATCTCTATAACAAATTATTTTTAAAAAGCTTATTCTTCTATCTAATTTATGCTAATTGAGATAAACATTAGCAGACAATTCCTTAATTATTTACTTCTTTGTAAGTAGAAGAAAAATAAGGGAGTACACTAGGCTAAAGTGACAGTCACAAGTTTTAAAATGTGGTTGCAGTCAGTTTCTTTGCGTGGCCAGGAGTGACATGTTCCCGTATGAGAAACGTTCAAGTATTTTAAAACTGATATTAATAACAAGCAATATCTCGAAAACCGTCAACCTCACGAAAAAATATATATGGCATAAATTGTCTGTTTTAAAAGAGATCTACATTTTTTGTGTAGTAAGTTTTTGTCTATCTCTTACCAGCTGTGCAAAATTCATTCAAAATAAAGAGATATTCAGAGACCACTCCTCATGTAAACGTTTTTAATATCCAACATTTTAATCAAAATCGTTAGAGGCATTTTTGAGAAAATCAAAATGTTCTAAATGTTACCCATGTAAAGGGTAGTTGGGGGTGGGAGGATTTTCTTGAAAATCTTTGTGTCGCATCCTTGAAAGATACTAAACTTAAATACCAAACTTGGTTTTTAACGGTTATTTTGTTTTTGAGCTATGCTGTCCACAGATTTTTATAAAAATCTGATGTGTTCCATTCACATGACTTTCTCTACATGTCTGCAACAAATTATTCTATTTACTTCATGCTAATCGAGACAAAATTAGCAGAAATAGTCTTATTCCTTGCTTCCTTGTAAGTAGAAGCAAAATAAGGGGGTACCATAGGTTAAAGTGATAGTCAAAAGCTGGTTGCTATGTAACTGAAATTCCTTTGTTTTTATGGACACGAGTTCACAATATCCTGTATGAGAAAAGTATAAGTTTTTTATAGCTGAAACCAAAAACAGAGAATATCTCAAAAACGTTCAACTCCACGAAAAAAATGTATATAACATATACTGTGTGTTTTAAGGTACTCTACATTTGTTGTGTGGTAAGTTTTTGTCCATCTCTTACGGTTTAGCAGTTGTACAAAATTCCATAAAATTGACCCAGAATTAAGTAGTCTTCAGAGGCTATTCTCAGAAAATTCAAAATATACATTTTATTTATCAGGTAAATATCTTTAATATACGACATTTTAATCAAAATCGTTAGGGCCATTTTTCAGAAAATCAGAATTTTCGAAAAAAGTTCCAAGTAAAGGGTAGTTTGGGGTGGGGGGATTTTTCTCAAAATCTTCGTGTCGCATCCCTGGAAGATGCTATACTTAAATACCAAGTTTGGTATTTTACCGACTTTTCGTTTTTGAGTTATCGTGTTCACAGACGCACGGACACATGCGCACACACAGACCTTTTTCTAAAATACTTTTTTTGGATATAGGGGACCCTAAAACATATATTTCCGGTGAAATATCGGTATCGAATTTTTGGGTGGAGTACAATACCTTCTCTATACACTATGTCTTTGTGAGTAGAGAGAAAGTAAAAATGCCATGTTTGAATTCAGGGGGACCTTAAACATGAATTTCTGGTGAAATATCGGTATCGCATTTTTGGGTGCATAGTACGTGTAGAGAAAGTAAAAATGGAGTTTCTGAAAATCGGCTCTACCTTCCAATGTGAAATGCAGTCTTCCGTTCGTTCTGTCTGCTTGCGCATGCGCAGCCTAGTTGGTCAACCGACCAATGGCAGAGCTCCAGTCTAAAACTGAACTAGAGTCTGCAATCTCGCCTTTAGGATAATGGAAACAACAGCATAATTTTTGCGCAACGTGAGTCACGATGTGGAGAGAACCATCCATCATCACCGCATTTCGGACAGAACAGCGATATCAGGCACAGCTCATAGCAATGAATAGTTTCAACACAACGTTTTTCCAACAAGATGGAGCTACAGCCCGTGATACGATGGCTACACAGCGTCGGTTGTTTCAAATCGGCTGATCTCGCGACTGAGCTGGCTGGCGAGTCTCCAGATCTGTACTTTCTCTACACGTACTATGTACTATGTACAAGGTATTGTAATGCACCCAAACGTCGATACCCAGATTTCACCAGAAATCTGTATGTATGTACGTACGCATGTATGCATGTGGACAGCTTAGCACACAAACGTAAAGTCCGTTAAATACCAAACTTGGTATTTAAGTTTCAGTATCTTCCAAGGACACGACACAAAGATTTTCTAGAAAATCCCCCCACGCCCAACTACGATTTATATGGAACATTTTTCGAAAATGTTGATTTTCTCAAAAATGGCTAAAGATTTTGATTAAAATCTCGTATATAAAAGAAATTTACCTGACAAATAAAATGTATATCTTTAATTTTCTGGGAATAGCTTCCGAAGACTACTTTATTCTGGATGAATTTTACGGAATATTGTATAACTAGAAATGTAGAGCTCGTTGAAACACAATTTATATTATAAACATTTTTTCGTGGAGTGGGTAGTTTTTGAGATATTCCATGTTACTGGCTTCAGCTTTAAAAAACATATTTTTCTCATACAGGAATTTGTCAGCTCGTGTCTATACAAAGGATCTTCAGTCACATTGTAACCAGCTTTTGACTATCACTTTAGCCTATGCTAGTCCCTTATTTCCCTTCTATTTGCATGGAAGCAAGTAATAAGACTATTTCTGCTAATTCATTCTCGATTAGCATGAAGTAAATAGAAGCGTAAGCTTTTTAATAATATTTGTTGCTGAGATGTAGAGTGGAACGCATCAGATTTTATATTTGTGGTTACCTCAAAGAAAAAGTTTACTCCCGGAGGTTCCACACTGCTCCTGATTTGAAATTTACAGTCCAGAATAGAATCACGCCATTCCCAGTATTATTCAGCGTGTTATGAGAAATTTCAGAGAGCATATCAACGCCGTCGGAGCCTATTTGCGGCATGTTGTACTCAAGAAATAGAGTACCAATAATCATCGCAGTTCAAGTACATCTATCGGACATAAATAAAATGTTTATATTTGTGCTTATTTTCTAGCATTCTTCTTTTCATTTTGTGCCATTTCCTCAGGTCCATTCTGTATATATTGCTCTCTCCGAAATACCTAATAGAATGAGTTCATTCCAAAAAACTGTTATACTTTGTGATTCAAGCTCAGCAATCCAAGCTATATAAAAGTATAAATACCCTACTTCATCAAAAATAATAGAAATTAAAGATATACTTAAAAGCTGGAAAAAGGAGGAAAGGAAATCAAAGTGTAATGAATTCCATCTCATAATGGATTAAAAGGGAACGAAGAAGCTGATAGCTTGGTAAAAAAGAAAAAAAAAAAGGAAAGAAGAATATTAAATAAAAAATAAAAAAAGAAAAAGAAAGAAAGAAAAAAATAACAACAAATCTTGGCTTTTTATTCAGCAAAACTATAAATCAAAACCTCCTTCAGAATTGAAAGAACTGAATTCATCACCAGACTAAGCAGTGAAAAGAAATGGCCAGCATCCTCAGCAATAAAAACTCTATACCAGAATTACCACGAACTGGAACTGTTGTAATATTCCAAAAAATAACACAACAGAATTGTCTAGCGCACCATCTATACGGGAAGAAAAATCTTAAGAGAGTGGGTAATGTGAGCATTATATGGACATACAGCTAATCCAAGATATGTAAAATTCTCTGGAAGTGATTTATAAATCAATGTAAAGAAATTACTGTAACACCTGGATATATGCACTATGTCTCAAGTTTTATGGCCATATATTTTTAATTTGTCTGAAAAAAAATTTAAGTTCAAAAAATCGTTTGCTAAATAAATGGCAAAAATTAGACATCTTTATGTTTCCTTTACTGAGAAACCAGTAGTAGAAGAAAGCTGAAACTTTTACTACATATAAAGACATTCTGCCTTATACCACTGAACTAGGGGAATTAAGTTGCCTATGATATTTCTGATTTGAAAAAAATTTATTATCTGTAATAAAATTTATACCTAATTTTTTTGAGCAATATCCTCATTTTTAAAAATGGTATTACACCTAAAAATATACCTCTAGTTCAGAGTATGTGATAGATTATCTCACACAAGTGTACAAAATTTGAGCATTGTATCTTTTATAGTTTTTAAGAAAAAGGAACAGATGTTTCCAAAAAGGGATTTTTGAGATAATCGCAGTAAACTCTACCGGAGGTATAAACGATTGTAGAATTTTATATTCTCGTGCAGCAATTTTTAAATCAATTATATCTGTCAACTCTCACGGACTATTTACATTAATTCCGAGTAATATATAAAGCAAGGGAAAACTCCAAGTCATTTGTTCAACAGCCTAAGCTTTAGATTAAATAAATAAATAAATAGCAAAAGATATATAGGTATATATATAAAAATATATATTGAACTTTCTGGAAATAGACTTTAAATACCACTTCACTTTTGTATAATTGGTAAACATTGAGTGATATACAGAGTGTTTCAAAAATACGGGGCATAATTTCAGGTATGTATTTCCCACATGAAGACAATCACATTAGTTCATTATAACATGTGTCCGGAAATGCTTCATTTCCGAGTTATGGCCTTCACAACATTGAAATTCACTGGAACGTTTTTCTTTCCGCAGGTTGTCATTACAGATGTTCAAAATGTCCACCTCCTGCTTGAATACAGACCTCACATCGATGTCTCATTGACCTGCGAACACGATCCCAAACTCCAGGAGTATTGCGTATGTCCTCACAACTTGCCACAATTCGATTCCGAAGGGATTCCAAATCCGGCACCGGAGACGAATAAACCAATGATTTTAAATAGCTCTACAAGTAGAAATCGAGATGGTTCAGATCAGGTGAGCGTGGAGGCCAAGCAATTGGGCCACCTCTACCTATCCATCGATCAGGAAACCTTCGATCCAAGTACCGGCGAGCCGTAATACTGAAGTGTGCAGGAGCGCCATCATGCAAGAAGTGAATGTGTTGATGATTGATCAGTGGAGTGTCTTCGAAAACGTCAGGTATGGTGTTTTCCAGGAAGTTTGTGTACGCCTGCCCCGTAAGTCTGTTTACAAGTACATGGGGTCCAACTAATCGATCACCAATGATACCGGCCCACATGTTGAGGGAGAACCGCACCTGGTGATGAGATACAACAGTTGCACGTGGGTTTTCATGCGACCATACATGCTGATTGTGGAAATTTGTTATGCCATCTCTTGTGAACTGTGCTTCATCTGTAAATAATACGACGGCAGAAAAGTTCGGATTTACACCACACTGCTGCAAGAACCACTGACAGATCCTAACTCGTGCAGGGTAATCTGCTGGTGACAGGGCCTGTACACGTTGCAAATGATAAGGATACAATTGATACTCGTTCAACAGTCTCCAGACAGTCGTATGAGGAATATTGACTTGCAACGCTAACCGTCGTGTGCTGATAGAAGGAGTCCTGTCCACAGCCTCCAGAATCTCCTCCTGCACTTCTGGAGTTGTAGATCTTGGTCGTCCCCTTCCCAAACCAGGAGAGGTGAATGTTCCATACTCGCACAGACGGGAATGGAGACGTACAAATGTCTTCCGATCTGGACATTGTCGCTGTGGGTACCTCTCCTGGTACAAACGACGAGCCAGCGCAGCATTGCCGTCCGCCTTACCGTACATGAAGTGTATCTCTGCCAGCTCTTGATTTGAATACATGTCGCACAGTCTTAACGCCTAAAGAACACTGAATGTAACCTTCCTCAGAATGAACTATCAGAGCGCCCTCCTAATGTCTCCTTTGACGTCAAAGACCTGCGGAAAGAAAAACGTTCCAGTGAATTCCAATGTTGTGAAGGCCATAACTCGGAAATGAAGCATTTCCGGACATGAACTATTTTAATTGTCTACAGGTGGGACTTTCAATGTTGTAAAGGCCATAACTCGGAAATGAAGCATTTCCGGACACATGTTATAATGAACTATTTTGGTTGTCTTCATGTGGGAAATACATACCTGAAATTATGCCCCGTATTTTTGAAACACTCTGTATAAAACTTACTGCACATAAAATGCAGATCCCCTTAAAACATACAAGTCTTTGACGTGCCTCTCAAAAGTTAAGCCCTGATCAAGGTTTACTCCCAAGTAGTAATAATGCCCATTCACTCAGTCCTCCTTCTGAGGTACCTACATGAATATGGGATAGTGCGCGGCGGGGAAGCGAACCCACGACCCGGCCCGGTACAACGCAGCAGAAAGATGTTATTTAAAGAACGAGGTGCTATCTGGAATAGTTATTTATGTAACTCGAGTATAATCTGAATGTTTGTGTCATCAGCATGTTTCCACGCGCTAACCACTTTCTCTACACGTGTTAGGGACATAGTGTATAGAGAAAGTATAGTATTGCACACAACATTTTCACTGGAAATACATGTTATGGGTTCCGCTGTATTCAATAAAAACACTTTTAGAAAAAGCTCCGTGTGTGTGTCTGTCTGTATTGTGAGTGTGTGTCTTTGGGTAGCATAGCTCAAAACCGAAAACTCCATTAAATTCCAATCTTGGCATTTAAGCTCAATATTCTCCCAATATGCGACACGAACATTTTCAAGAAAATCCCCCCACCCCAAGCTACCCTTTACATGGACAAAATTTCGAAAATTTAGATTTTCTCAAAAATAGCTAACGGTTTTGATTAAAATCTCTTATATTTAAAGAATTTCCATGACAGATGTATATCTTGAATTTTCTGGGAAGAACTTCTAAAGACACTTTTATTCTCGATGATTTCTTTTGAATTTTGCTTACCTAGTAAATCGTAAGAGTTAGACAAAAACTTTCGACACAATTCATGCCATACACATTTTTTTCATGGAGTTGACCGTTTTCGAGATTTATCTTGTTATTGGCTTCAGTTTTAAAATACTTGAATATTTCTCATATGGCAATTTATCAAGTCCTGGCCACCCAAAGAAACGGATTTCTATCACATTGCAACCACATTTTAAAACAGTTGACTGTCGGTTTAGCCTAGTGTATTCCCTTCTACTTCTAAAGGAACTACATAATAAGAACGTTTCTGCTAATGTTTTACCATTAAATAGATAGAATACGTTTTTTTAACAATAATTTGTTACGGAGATGAAAAAAAAAGGCATGTGAATGGAATACATCAGACTTTTTTTACGAGTTTTACAACGTCTTATGCAATTTTAGCATTAAAATACATAATTAACATATGATAATGCTAAAGGAAAATTCGGATGTGTTCCATTAATTGGTTCCCTTTTAGGGTTATGTTTAGGAGTTCAAATCATAACAAGCTTATTACTTTCTCTACATGTACTATGTACACAGTGCATAGAGAAGGTATTGTCTTGCACCCAAAATTCGATACCGAGATTTCACCGAAAATACATGTTTTAGGGTCCCCTGTGTATGTGTGTGTGTCTGTGAACCCGGTAACTCAAAAATGAAAAGTCGGT
Organism: Hymenopus coronatus; assembly: GCA_030762935.1. Taxonomy (NCBI): domain Eukaryota; kingdom Metazoa; phylum Arthropoda; class Insecta; order Mantodea; family Hymenopodidae; genus Hymenopus; species Hymenopus coronatus. The sequence goes on along the minus strand of CM060897.1, from coordinate 151,570,028 downwards.
AAAATACCAAATTTGACATTTACGTATAGTATCTTCCAGAGATGCGACACGAAGGTTTTAAGAAAAATCGCCACACCCCAAACTAACTTTCACATGGAAAAATTTTCGCAAATTTTGATTTTTTCAAAAATAGCTCCAATTATTTTGATTAAAATGCCGTATATTAAAGATATTTATATAGACAATAAAATGTATATCTTGAATTATCTGGGAATAGCCTCTAAAGTCACGTTTATTCCGATTGAATTTTGCGTAAATGGTAAACCGTAAGTGATACGCAAAAATTTAATACAAAACAAATGTAGATCACGTTAAAACACACAGCTTACGTCATACTTATTTTTCTTGAAATTGACCATTTCTGAGATATTCCTTGTTATTTTTTTTTTTCAAATTTAAAATAAAATTTTCTCACACGTAAAGTCTGGTCATGCATAGAAATGGCTTTCAACCACATGACAACCAGCTTTTAAAAGATTTCATTAACGTTTTAACCTAGTGTATTCCCTTATTTTCCTTGTACTTACAAGAAAGCAAGTAATTAAGACAATTTCTGCTAATGTTTATCTCGATTAGAACGAAGTAGATACAAGAAGAAGTTTTTTTAACAATAATTTGTTACAGCAACGTAGAGAAGGTCATGTGAATGGAGTACATCTAACTTTCTTAATCAACGCATTCAGCTCATATTGATTTGGTTTGGTCGTCTCCTTAGCGCGGTGGTAACGGGAGACCTGGGTTCGATCCCCAGTACCGTCGTAGGGATTTTTCCCCCGATGGGAGACCAGGTCCGGGGTGCACTCAGCCTCGTGAGCTCCCTGGGGGGACCATTGAGGAGCTACTTGATGGAGAAGTAGCGGCTCCAGGTCATGAGGACCGCATTAACCGGCCGGGGGGACTCGAGGTGCTGACCACGTCTCACCCTCCAATACTGCACCCCATCCATGACGTCTGTAGTGGACCGAGATGGGGGATGCAGCGGCCGGGCGGTAGGCCAAGGTTTCCCGTGAGCTGTCGTGCCATGGAGTTATTATTGATTTTTTTTTTTTTTTTTTTTTTTTTTTTTTTTTTTTTTTGAGTAGTCAACCATAATTTACGTCTCATATTTGTTGAGACCTAAATTATGGTTGATTAATTCTACTGTTAATATTCACCAAGGAAAGTGAATATACCAAGTAACATGGACTAATGAAAATGCATATTGTTGGGCAGGTAGAGTCAGACTGAAAATTCATTGTCATAGTCAGGACTTGAACCACATATATGCCGGTCTCTAGTCGGTTGCTCTACCACTGAGCTACCATATCGGCATAGCATTAAATTTCTCAGCTGCTTTAAATGTTTCCTGGTGTTATATAATTATTTTGAGATGACAAACCCCAAGCCGACTTGCATGTCGTTAGTACAGGGATTCATAGAATAGTCAATTATAGGTCAATCAGTGTTAATTTACCATTCTGTTTTTCACACAAGCCGTGTGTAGGACAGGGCGTTGTCATGATAGAGCAACCGGCTACAGACCGGGAGATCTGTGGTTTTTCAGTCTGACTCTACCTATCCTACACACGGCTTGTGTGACAAAACCTGACCTTCTCTACGTCTCTGTAACAAACTATTGTTAATAAGCTTGTTCTTCTGTCTATTCAATGTTAGAACATTAGCAGAAACGATCTTACTACCTTAATAAGTAAAAGGGAAATAAGCGAATCCATTAGGCTAAACTGACAGTCAAATGTTTTAAAATGTGGCTGCTATGGGATTCCTTCTTTGGGTGGGCAGCGTTGACAAGTTCTCGTATGAGAAGAGTTTAAGTATTTCAAAACTGAAATCAATATCAAGGAATATCTCGAAAAGCGCCAACTCCACGAAAGAAAGTATTGTGATATAAATTGTGTGTTCTATCGTGATCTACATTTTTTGTCTATCTCTTACGGTTTACCAGTTATGCAAAATTCAATAAAAGCATACAGAATAAACAAGTCTTTAGAGGCTATTCCCAGAAAATTCAAGATATACATTTTTGGCATGCAAATATATTAAATATAAGAGATTTTAATCAAAATCGTCAGAACCATTTTTGAGAAAATCAACATTTTCGAATTTTTTTCCATGTAAAGGGTAGTTTGGAGTGGGGGATTTTCTTGAAAACCTTCGTGTCACATCCTTTGGTATTTAACAGTCTTTTCGTTTTTTGCTATGCTGTACACACACAAACACGTAGACCTTTTTCTAAAAATGTTTTTTTTTTTTTTTTTTTTTTTTGGGATTCAGAGGACCCAAAACATGTATTTCCGGTGAAATCTCGGTATCGAATTTTTGGGTGCAATACAATACCTTCTCTATACACTATGTGCGTGTAGAGGAAGTAAACAATAACATGCTTTTGGTTCTAAAATAAATTTAATGAGGTTATTGTGTTTGAAAGTTGCTGCAATTCAGAGCGTAATGATTTTAGGTTTTTTTTACAGGCACATTGGAGAAAATTGTGTTGCGGCGGTGATGATGTCAATGCTGTATTGTTGCCATGGTATTTGTGTTATTCATTTTCTGGCACTGGCGCCAGAAATAGAGTAATTTCTCATTTATGCCGTCATAATGCCAGTATTGCATAAAATGTATTATGGTGCGTGTGCTAATTCAATTTCGTATTATGATTTGGCAACATAAAAGATGTAGGAGTAACATTACTCAAGATTTATATCAAATGCTTAAGGTGAAAATAACACGCAATGTAAAATTCATACTCATTCTTATCTGTGCGCATCCTGGGAACGAAATAGCGAGGAAAAGCGAGTGACAAACAAAAGCAGGACGGTTACACAACTGCCTCTGATATAAGAGTACAGAGGAATGACACTTGTTTTTGCTGTAGAATGCAGTACGTTTACCTGGTTTCCGCATTCCTGTAAAATGCTAGGCGATACGAATATTCATAAAAACTGACATACCGACCACAAAGATTTAACTTTAGGAACCCTTTACTGTAGTAATTCATGCTTCAGTTTCGCCAAGCAAGTATACATCGCTCCAAGATACTCGCAGCACTACACACCGTTATTTACACTGTCAAAATAAACATCTGTTCTCTACAACAAATTACTGTTAAAAAGCTTATTCTCCTATTTACTTAACGCTAGTCGAGAAAAATTAGCAGAAAGGGTCTCATTACTTCCTTTCTTCTAAGTAGAAGGGAAATAATGGAGTGCTACAGGATAAATCGATAGTCAAATCTTTTAAAAGCTGCTTGCTATGCGACTGATGTTCCTTTGTTTGTATGGACAGGAGTTGACAAATTCCTGTATGAGAAAAATATAAGTATTTTAAAGCTAAAACTAATAACAAGAAATATCTCAAAAACGGTAAACTCCCCCCAAAAAATTACATAACATGAATTGTGATTTTAACGAGCACTACATTTATGTTTTTGTCTATTTCTTTTGGTTTATCAGGTATGCAAAATTCATCCAGAATAAACATGTCTTCAGAATATTGAAGATATACATTTTATTTGACAACTGAACCTCTTAAATACAAGATATTTTAAACAAAATGGATAGAGCCATTTGAGAAAGTCAACATTTTCGAAAGTTTTTCCATGTAAAGGGTAGTTCGGCATGGGGGGGGGGGATTTTCTTGAAAATTTTCGTCTCATATCCTTGGAAGATACTGAACTTAAACACCAGTTTTGCTATTTAACCGACTTTTCATTTTTGAGCTATGCTGCCAAAAGACCACACACACACACACACACACACACACACACACACAGAAAGAAACAAACACGGACATTTTTCTAAAACTGTTCTTTTTTTGGATACAGGGGGTCCCAAAAAATGTATTTCCGGTGAAATCTCAGTATCGAATTTTTGAGTGCATTACAATGCCTTGTTATTGGTGTTACTTATAAAATACTTACACTTTTTACTTTCTTTATACGAACTATGTACATAGTGGATAGAGAAGGTATTGTAATGCACCCAAAATTCGATACAGAGATTTCACCGGAAATATTGGTTTTGGGTCTCCCTAAATCCAGAAAAAGGCATTTTTGGAAAAAGGTCCGTGGGTGTGCAGCATAGCTCAAAAAAAAACCGTTAAATGCTAAACTTTGTATTTAAGTTTGGTATCTTCCAAGAATGCGACACGAACATTTTCAAGAAAATCCTTTACACAGAACTTTTTTCGAAAATTTTCATTTTCTCAAAAATGACTAACGATTTTGATTAAAATGAGGTATATTAAATATATTTATCTGACAAATGAAATGTATATCTGAAACTTTCTAGGAGTAGTCTCTGAAGACTGCTTTATTTTGGCTGAATTTTACGCAATTTTGCATACGTGTTAAACCGTAAGAGATGGACAAAAGTTTACTATACAAAAAATGTAGATCTTGTTAAAACACGCAGTTTATCTCATATAAATTTTTTTCGTGGCACTGACCGTTTTTGAAATATTTCTAGTTATTAGTCTCAGTTTTAAATGCTTATTCTTTTCTCACATAGGAATTTATCAACTGCTATGCATTTTTTTGTTGAAATCTTCGAGATAATCTCACGCTAATCGGATAAATTTTAGCAGAAATTGTGTTATTACTTGTTTCCTTGTAAGTAGAAGTGAAAAAATCTGATGTGTTACATTCATATGACTTTCTATACTTCCCTGAAACAAATTATTGTTAAAAAGCTTGTGCGTCTATTTGCTTCATACTAATCGAGTAAAAATTAGCAGAAACAGTCTTCATAAGTAAGTACAAGCGAAATAAGGAAGTACCATAGGTTAAAGTCATACTCAAAGTTGGTTTCTATGTGACTGAAGTTCCTTTATTTGTATGGACAGGAGTTGAGAAACTCCTGTATGAGAAAAGAATTAAGTTTTTAAAGCTGAAACAAAAAACAAGGCATATGTAAAGGACAATCAACTCCACGAAAAAAATTATTTAATATAAATTGTGTATTTTAACATGCTCTACATTTTTTTGTGCGGTAAGTTTTTATCTATCTTTTACGGTTTAGCAGTTATGCAAAATTCCGTGAAATTCACTCAGAATAAAGTAGTCTTCAGGGGCTATTCCCAGAAAATTCAAAATATACATTTTATTTGTCTGGTAAATATCGTTAATATATACGATATTTTAATCAAAATCGTTAGAGCCATTTTTTAGAAAATTAAAATTTTCGAAAAAAGTTCCATGTAAAGGGTAGTTTGGGGTGAGGGAATTTTTCTCAAAATCTTCGTGGCGCATCCCTGGAATATTCTAAACTTAAATACCAAGCTTGGTATTTTACCGAATTTTCGTTTTTGAGTTATCGTGTTCACAGACGCACTGACACAGGGACAGACACACACACACACACACGGACATTTTTCTGAAAATACTTTTTTTTTTTAATACAGGGGACCCTAAAACATTTATTTCCGGTGAAATCTCGGTATCGAATTTTTTGGTGGAGTGCAATACCTTCTCTATACACTATGTACATAGTACGTGTAGAGAAAGTAAAAATCTAATGTGTTCTATTTACATGATGTGGTCTAACTGTTCGGTAAACAAACCTTTTATTCAAAACATTATTCTGTTACCTAACTACAACTAGTGTTATTACTAGTTGCTTTGTAAGTAGAAAGGAAATAAGAAAATGCACAGGTTAAAGCTATAGTTTTGTCCTTTAAAACCCGGTCGCTTTCTTTGTTTGCCAGGATAACAAACGAGAAACGAGAAAAAAGATGTCGTCCTGCCCTTTGAGAAAATTTGAAGTGGCTTAAAATTTAAACAATATCCCGGAATATATCCAAAACATTAACTCTATAAAAGTGTATATTACATAAATTGTGATTTAATGAGACCCATATTTTTGTGTAGTAAGTTTATGTATATCTCGTACGGTTTGCCAGTTATACAAAAGGCATCCATAACTAAGAGGTCTTCAGAGGCTATTCCCAGAAAATTCAGAATATACATTTCGTTTGTCATAAAAACGCCTTAAACATGGGGTATTTTAATCAAAACCGTTAGGCAGTTTTGAGAAAATCAAAATTTTCGAAAACTGTTCTACATAAGGGGTAGTTTTGGGGGGGGTCTTCAAAATCTTTGTGTTGCATCCTTGGAAGATTCCAAACATAAATACTAAGTTTAGTATTTAACCGACTTTTCGTTTTTGAACTGTGCTGTCCACAAACACACACACCCATCCTTGTTCTAAAAATGCTTTTTTTTTTTAATTCAGGGGGACCCAAAACATGAATTTCCGGTGAAATATCGAATTTTTGGGTGCATTACAATATCGCCTCTATGCACTATGTATATGGTCGCGTAGAGAAAGTAAAAATGTGATGTGTTCCACGGTCATGATTTTTCTACATCTCTGATTCTTGTCTAACAGCTTATTCTTCTATCTACTTCATGCTAATTAAGGTAAAGATTAGCAGTAATGCTCTTATTACTCGTTTTCTTGTACTAGAAACGGAAATAAGGGAATACACTATACTAAAAAATCTGATGTGTACCATTCACATGACTTTCTCTAAATCACTGCAACAAATTATTCTTAAAAAGCTTATACTTCTATTTACTTCATGCTAATCAGTAAAACATTAGCAGAAATAGCCATATTACTTGCTTCCTTGTAAGTAGAGGTGAAATAAGGGAGTACCATAGGTAAAAGTGATAATCAAAACCTGGTTGCTATGTCACTGAAGTTCCTTTGTTTATATGGACAGCAGTTGACAAATTCCTGTACCAAAAATGTGTTTTTATAGCAGAAACCAAAAATAAGGAATGTCACAAAAACGACGAACTGTACGAAAAAAATGTATAACATAAATTGTGTGTTTTAACGTGCTCTACATTTTTTGTGTAGCAAGTTTTTCTCCATCTCTTACGGTTTAGCAGTTATTCAAAATTCAGTAAAATTCATCAAGAATAAACTACTCTTCAGATGCTATTCCCAGAAAATTCAAGATATACATTTTATTTGTCAGGTAAATATCTTTAATATATGATATTTTAATCAAAATCGTTAAGAGCCATTTTTGAGAAAATCAAAATTTTCGAAAAAAGTTCCATGTAAAGGGTAGTTTGGGGTCGGGGAATTTTTTTGAAAACCTTCGTGTCGCATCCCTGGAAGATATTAAACTTAAATACCAAGTTTGGTATTTTAGCTTCTTTTCGTTTTTGGTTATCGTGTTCACAGACACGCGGACACACACACACACAGACCTTTTTGTGAAAATGCTTTTTTTAGATATTGGGGACCCTAAAAGATATATTTCCGGTGAAATCTCGTATGGAATTTTTGGGTGGAGTGCAATACCTTCTCTATACACTATGTACATACTGCGTATAGAGAAAGTAAAAAAGAGTCAAATATTTTAAAAGATGAACGCTATGTGAAACAAGTGAAGTTCGGTTCGCTTTCCGTTTGAAAATAGTTATTTATGATACAAGTGGTAAAAATGATGTTTTATAATGTGAGCAGGAAGCTTGCGGAACGAGATCGTAGACCGAGTACAGTAATCCTATCAACAATATAAAAATGTTAACACGCGTGTCATACAGTTCTCAACATTTATAGACATATTATAGTTATAAATAGATTGCTTTACCTATTTCACGGAGTTTCTGCGATATTCAGTTTTGCCTTGCTTGGCATCAGAGCTGACAACATGACTACTTACTCGTACAGAACGAACATTCAATACAACGGAGGCAGTGTAGCAGTTGTGATTTTGCTCTCTTCGCTGCTTGCATAATTTGCCTGGTTCAGCAGATTTCATGTTCACGACATTCAAATCGTCTACCATTTTATGGATCGATACGAGCTTTCAGAGTCATAGCCTACTTGAATCAGGCCGTGGATGCAGATATCAAAGTTGGCTACATTGGAGTGTTACAATTTTATAACACTGAGTGACAGAATTTTCTACTTTTAACACTACTGACATCTAGTAAAATACTAACATTAGTATCAACTGTGTACTAAAGTTAATTAGTTTAAAATTTAAGCCAATAACAATGAATATCTCGAAAATGGTCAACTTTGTAAGATAAGCGTACATGACATAAATAATGTGTTTTATTGAGATCTACCAAGTTTTTGTCTGTCCCTTAAGATTTAATCGTTATGCAAACTTTTAGCAAATTCAACAGAATAAAGAGCTCTTCAGAGGCTATTCCCACAAAATTCAAAATATACATTTTATATGTGATGTGAATAACTTTAATATATTATATTTTAATCAATATCGTTAGAGCCATTTTTGAGAAAATCAAAATTTTCGTTAAAATATTCCTTGTAAAGTATATTTCGTGGTGGGGAAATTTTCTTCAAAATCTTTGTCTCATATCCCTGGAAGAAACTGAACTCTGGTATTTAACCGATTTGTCGTTTTTAAGCTATGCTTTCACAGATAAGCATAGATGAGATCTCTGGTCCGCCTCCACCTGGGGTCCGCGCCTGAGGCCGAAGCTGCCTCGACATCACGCCTGCCCTTGTTAGGGCAGCAGCTACGTGTCGAGGCTAGCAGAAGCGAACGTCCGGTCCCCTGCCGACGCTACTGCACCTACGGACATCGTTCGGAGGATTGCCACGCCGCACCTAGGTGCCACTACTGTGGGGCAAGCTCCAACCACGATCTGCGCCGTCGACGCCGCTACTGCGCTACCTGCTCCGGGAACTCGCACTACACAGGGCAAGCCACGTGCCCCCTGTATCCCCGGAGTAGGCCTTCACCTCCACAAAATTCACAGCAGCACCACCAACCATCACCATCACTAGACTCTACTCCGAACATTTCACCAGTCAACTCTTCACCGCCGGACACCTTCCTAAAGGACGCCGTGGACTCCATACAGCAGAACATCGCTGCCATCCAGGCGGCTACACACCAACTCGGCCTGCGTCTCGAGGAACTTCAGAGGGAAACCAACGAACGACTCGCAGCATTGGAGGCCAAGCACCAGGACACTGATCGTGTTGCAGGTGATAATGGCGCGGTGCTTGCGTCTATCCAGCGCCAGCTGGACCGCATAGAGAGCCACCTCGTCCATCCACCTGCCGAGGACAGCGACGACCAGTGCCCGCGGCTGGGGTCTCTTGAGGCTTCGGTCGTGGGTGTCCGAGAGCTGCAGCACCAACTACATCAATCTATTTCCAAACAACTACACGACCTTCAGACAGGACTTACCACGGACATTCTCTCCCACATCACTACCGGTCCAGCCCCCAGGGGAAGGAAGAACCGGTAGTACCGACATCATCACCACAGGGAGAGAGTGGCAGCTATCCCTGCACTCCCAATCCCATATTTCACCAACAATTCCCAACCACCCAGAATTTCCTCAACTCCTCACCTATAATTCGCTACGGGGGCCGGCTGGGCCTCGGTTAAGCCGGTCTACTAGCACAACCCTCTCCCCTGGCGGCCGCACGCGGGCCAGTTCACCTTTACCTTTGACTGCGCGGGTGCAACAGCGGTACCATAGCATCCTTACCTTCTAATACCGGTGGAGGGGTTTTTTAGTCGGTAGGCCCATTCTGGGAGACCCCGACACTCAGGGCATGCCAGCCTGGGTTAGTCCTTAAGGTGGATTTTTCCCCTCCACTTGAAACTAAAAAAAGATGAGACGGTATGAAACATGGACCTTGTTCTAAAAATGCTTTTCTCGGACTCAAGAAACCTCAAAACCTTCATTTCCGGAGAAATTTCGGGATTGAATTTTCGGGTGGAATACAATACGCAGTATGTGCTTAGCAGAGTAAATCAAGCAGGAAAGTATAACGAAAAATCTGGGAAAATGACAGAACTTAGTGTTTCAGTGTATTTTATTATTATTATTATTATTATTATTATTATTTCTATTTATTTTATTACGCATGAAGTGTTATCTGCACCCGCGGAATACGGCGCTGTTGGGCCACCTGGTATGTACATTACATACATAAATACATCATACACACACACACACGAGGGTCGGTTGATAAGTCCCGGGCCTCGCACAGATATGGCGCCACTAGGCCAGTTAGACGGTACCATCGTATAATTCAACTCTAGACTAGCTTGTATCCATAGTTCAGGTAAATAACTTTAGTTGTCAAATGACAGCATTTTAAACAAAGCAACTTTAAGAGTTTTCACGAAAATTGAGGATTTGGAAAAACGAGCAGTGATTAAATACTTCCATTTGAAAGGCTTAACACCTAAAGAAATCAAGGAGGAAATGGAAAGTACATTGAAAGACTGCCCCTTTATGTTCAATGATTAAAAGGTGGATTGCACAGTTTAAAATGGGACGTACGAGCACCAGTGATGAGCCTCGCTCTGGACGCCCTGTAGAAGTGACAACTCCAGAGATCATTGAAAAAATTCATCGTTTAGTACTGGAAGACCGCAGATTAAAGTTGTTTGAGGTAGCAGAGGCTGTAAACATATCAAAAGAACGTGCAGGTAATATTTACTTTCTCTATACGTACCAAGGACATAGTGTATAGAGAAGGTATTGTAATGCACCCAAAAATTCGATACCGAGATACCGGAAATAAATGTTTTGGACACCCTGAATACATAAAAAAGCAGTTTTAGAAAAATTTCCATGTGTGTGTCTATGTGTGCGTGTCTGTGGGCAGCATAGCTCAAAAGCGAAAAGTCCGTTAAATACCAAACTTGGTACTTATGTTCAGTATCTTCCAAGGATGCGACACGAAGATTTTCAAGAAAATCCCACCACTGCAACTACCCTTCACATGGAAACATTTTCGAAAATGTTTATTTTCTAAAAACTGGCTAACGATTTTGTTTAAATATCGTATATTAAAGATATATACGACAAATAAAATGTAAATCTTGAATTTTCTGGAAATAGCCTCTGAAGACTACTTTATTCAGGATGAATTTTACGGAATTTTGTACAACTGGTAAACCGTAAGAGATAGACAAAAATCATACCGCACAAAAAATGTAGAGTACATTAAAACACACAATTTATGTTATATACATGTTTTTCGTAGGGTTGATCGTTGTTTTAGATATTCCTTGTTTTAGGTTTCAGCAACTTTTGACTACCACTTTAGCCTATGGTGTTCCCTTTCTTCGCTTCTACTTACAAGGAATCAAGTAATAAGACTATTTCTGTTAATTTTTCTTGATTACCATGAAGTAAATATAAGCATAAGCGTTTTAACAATAATTTGTTTCAGAGGTATAGAGAAAGTCATGTGAATGAAACACATCAGATTTTTTAAGTATTGTTTCGGGCTTTCTCAAGGCCTGTGCAAGATGGGTGTCCTGTTTGTTGAAACCTGATGAAAAGTTGCAAAGAAAAAGTGTTTATGTTATGAATGTAGAGCTCTACCGTAAAATCCCAGTGGATTTTTGAGACGGCTGACTATCATGGATGAAACTTGGATACATCACTACACTCCAGAAAGTAAATCACAGTCAAAACAGTGGATTGCGCAAGGTGAACCAACTCTAAAAAATCTGATGTGTACCATTCACACGACTTTTCTATATCTCTGCAACAAATTATTCTTAAAAAGCTTATACTTCTATTTACTTCATGCTAATCAGAAAAATCTGGTGTGTTACATTCACATGACTTTCTCTATATCTCTTCAATAAATTATTTTTTAAAAAGCTTATGCTTCTATTTACTTCCTGCTAATCGAGAAAAAATTAGCAGAAATAGACTTATTACTTGCTTTCTTGTAAGTAGAAGTGAAACAAGGAAATACCATAAGTCAAGCTAGTTGCTATGTGACTGAAGTTCCTTTGTTTGTATGGACACGAGTTCACAGTCCTGTATGAGAAAAATATAAGTTTTTATAGCTGAAACAAAAACAAGGAATATCTAAAAAAACAATCACCTACAGGAAAAAAATGTATATAACATAAATTGTGTGTTTTAAAGTGCTCTACATTTGTTGTGTGGTAAGTTTCTGTGTATGTCTTGCGGTTTTGCAGTTATGCAAAATTTCGTAAAATTGACCCAGAATAAAGTAGTCTTCAGAGGCTATACTCAGAAAATTCAAAACATACATTTTATTTTTCAGGTAAATATCTTTAATGTACTATATTTTAATCAAAATTGTTGGAGCCATTTTCTAGAAAATCAAAATTTTCGAAAAAAGTTCTATACAAAGGGTAGTTTGGGGTGGTTTTTTTTTCTCAAAACCTTCGTGTCGTATCCCTGGAAGATACTAAACTTAAAATTCAAGTTTGGTATTTTACCGACTTTTCGTTTTTGAGTTATCGTGTTCACTGACACACGGACACATGGATACACGGGCGCACACACACACGGACCTTTTTCTGAAAATGTTTTTTTTGGATACAGGGGACCCTAAAACATATATTTCCGGTGTAATCTCGGTATCGAATTTTTGGGTGGAGTGCAATACCTTCTCTACACACTATGTACATAGTACGCATAGAGAAAGTAAAAAGGTAAAAAAATAATGGAAATTGTTCGACGCGACAGTTAACTTGGGGTTGATGGAAGTTATAAAAATCATCTAAGAAGATGCAACACTTAAATATAGAGTTTGCTGCTTTCCTAATTATCTCATACAGACACCTTTTCAACAGCCTCAAAACCTATTTCCAGTGAAGTCTCTGAAGACTGCTTTACTCTGGAGGAATTTTACGGAATTTTGCCTAACTGCTAAAGCGTAAGAGATGCACAAAAACTTACTATACAAAAAATGTACAGCACATTAATACACACAATTTATATTATATAATTTTTTTTCATGGAGTTGATCCTTTTTTATATATTTCTTGTTCTTGGTTTCAGCTTTCAAAAATTTATACTTTTCTCACACAGGAATTTGTCAACGCCTGTCCATACAAACAAAGGAACATCAGTCACATAGCAACCAGCTTTGACTATCACTTTAGCTTATGTTACTCCCTTATTTTGCTTATACTTACAAGGAAGCAAGTAATAAGACTATTTCTGCTAATGGTTTCTGGATTAGCATGAAATAAACAGAAGCATTAGCTTTTTAACAATAATTTGTTGCAGAGATGTAGAGAAAGTAATATGAATGGAACACATCAGATTTTCTTTTCGTAATGCTTTTCAACATGTTCTCATCCAAAGAAAGTTTCTTCTCTTTGAGGCCGTCAGGAATGGGGTATTTACCGCGGACTAAGTCAGCATCAAACCGCGCACGTGCATTATGCATGAACTAGGAGTGTGAAACCTGAGCATGGAAGCCACCAGATGTCAGGGTTATAGCGTACTTCAGTTGTCCTCGTGATCTAGGGATTGCATGCTAGACTCCAGTTTTCAAGGTTGCGGGTTCAAACTTGGCGGAGGGCGTTTTTTATAGACCCATTAGGTTTAAAATAAACTTTCCCTCACATTTTTACTCTAGCCTAGTTCTGATTGCTTGTTGTTTGCATAAAAAGATTATCGTAAGTGTTTTATAACAAGAAACTATCAATATCCCACGGTTCTTGGTTTCCTTTTCTGCGCACACATATATATTGACTAGTAAACACAGTAATAAAAATCTGATATGTTCCATTCACATGACTTTCTCTATATCTCTGTAACAAATTATTGTTGATAAGCTTATCTTTTATTTATTTCATGCTAATCGATACAATTAGCAGAAATAGTCTTATTTCTTGCTTTATTAGAAGCGAAATAAGGGAGTACCAAAGGTTAAAGTGAAAGCCAAAAGCTGGTTGCTATGTGACTGATGTTCCTTTGTTTGTATGGACAGGAGTTGACAAATTCCTGTATGAGAAAAGTACAAGTTTTTCAAAGCTGAAACCAAGAAAAAGGAATATCTCAAAAACGATCAACTCCACGAAAAAAATGTATATAACATAAATTGCGTGTTTTAACGTGCTCTACATTTTTAGTGTGTTAAGTTTTTGTCCATCTCTTACGGTTTAGTAGTTATGCAAAATTCATCCAGAATAAAGTAGTCTTCAGAGGCTATTCCCAGAAAATTCAAAATATACATTTTATTTGTCATGTAAATATCTTTAATATATGATATTTTAATCAAAATCGTTAGAGCCATTTTTGAGAAAATAAAAATTTTCGAAAAAAGTTCCATGTAAAGGTAGTTTGGGGTGGGGGGAGTTTTCTCAAAATTTTCGTGTCGCATCCCTCGAAGATACTAAAATTAAATACCAAGTTTGGTATTTTACCGACTTTTCGTTTTTGAGCTATCGTGTTCACAGACACACGCACACAGACACACGGACAAAGGACACACACGGACCTTTTTGTGAAAATGTTTTTTTCTGATATTGGGGACCCTAAAACATATATTTCCGGTGAAATCTCGGTATCGAATTTTTGGGTGGAGTGCAATACCTTCTCTATACACTATGTACATATGCGTATAGAGAAAGTAAAAACCAGATGAGTACAAAGTATTCATATGCACAAAATAAACGCACTCCCTCCGTGGTCGAGTGGTCAGCTAGCTGACTTCTCACACGGAGGTCGCGGGTTCCATTCCCTATACCCCACAGAGTCTAGAAGTATATAAGTCAGAGTGAACGTGTTGTGTTTAAGGAAAATAAAACGTTTTAAATATAATGTAAAGGACTTACAGACGAATCATTTCTAATACAACCCCTCCGATATGACCTTAAATGTTAAAGGAGAGTTATATAAATGAAAAAATAAAAACGGTATAATAAGAAAGTAAATTAGCAACAAGGCATACGTGTATCTTAAACGTGCAATGACATTTGTAGAAAAAGAAACACGAGACAAATTATTGATCACAGCCGCAACAGCCCAATTATTTATGGAATGGTCGCAGAAAAACTTGATTTTTAAAATTAAACCTTTTTTTTTTTAATTGATGTCACATATTTTATTTCAACTATCCATTTTCTAGAAGTTGCAGCACACCCACAGAAAAGGTATAGTTATTTTGTAACAACTGAACATTTGAAACTCTCACGGTTACTATAGTGGTACGCCATGTTGTATATAAGACCGGCTGAGACCCGGAAAGAGTGGGGAGGTCCGAAGCTACAGGGCAATCTGGCTAGCAGGGACACACTCCAGACACACAATACCCTACAACAACTCTTGGCCACGGTGTATAAGGTGGCACTAGCCCATGTAGCGACCATGACTTCCCTTTTGTTCTGACTTCATATCTCTGTCCATACTTTTGCTGTGGAATTGAGACTTCTTTACTTTGCGCGTAGAAAACGATGACCGGAGGGGGAAGAAGCGGCAACTCTCCCGCCTGTTTTCCTCAACTTCTCATCCAAACCGCCAGCTATTATTGTGAATCGGCTATCTAATTTACCGCGAACTAACTCAATAATTAAACATCAAAACAGTTCACATGCAACTGCGTGAACTCGGAGACCTAGAGTGAGAAGTATTATCGTTGTAGCCACCAGATATTATATTTATAGCGTACTTCAGTTGTCCTCCATGATCTAGCGATTCAAACCGAGCTGAGGGCGATGGAGTTTTTCTGGGAATGAAAATCCTTAGTACGAATTCCTTCGCAAGGGAAGTAGATGACGGCAATAAAAGAATCTCATACGATAAAGGGGCTTCTGAGTCTTTCACCCCGATATAGATTGTGACGCTAAGAACTGCAGCTCTTAAAAGGCCGCGCTCGCCAAGGCTTTGGTGCTTCGTAGCGCTGGGGATCGTGGGTTCCAGTCCCGCCTTGGGCATGGGTGTTATATGTTTGTGTTTATGTGTGTGTTGTAAAAGTAAGAAAACAGCAATCCAGTAATAATACAGAAAAACAAGGTAAAAATGAAAATAAAGGTAAATAAAAAGTAGAGTATACAGTGCCGGAGTCCCGATCAGACTCCGGTACCGTATTTTATTTAAAAAAAAAAATATCAATGATGTCGCTGTGCGCTGCTTCCGAAATTCCGCGAAACTTACCGAATGAAGTTCGGAGGGCAGAACACAAAGCTGCGCGCATAATAATGATTCTTGTCATGTCATAGACAGCATAGAACATTATATTACTTTCTATACAACTTGCCTGAAGATATAATGCAGGTATTGTGTTCCACACGAAACTTCGTTTCTGAATAGACTTGTCAAAGACAGCATAGACTTATATTACTTTCTCTACAACTTGCCTGAGTAAATAGCGCAGGTATTGTATTTCACACCACAATTCGTTACTGAATCTCACAAGAAACATATCATACCGTTTTATAGCATAAAAAATCCAATAGTATTATTTTTTAAAAATATGTGCTCAAATATCATCAAAATACGGTTGTGGAATAACAAATACTAAAGATGGTATTCAATACAGCATCTTGCAAGTAAGCACAAGATGTTAGAGAAGATCCCCGCCATAAACTATCCCTCGGATGGACATTAGTTTTGTTTAAAAAACAATTGATTAAAACATATTTCTGTGGCTAAACTTTTTTAGAATATTTGGAATAAAATTCGTAGAGCTGTGTATAGGTGCTTATTCCTAAATAATTGAAAAAAAAAAAAAAAAACCACACTAAACTAAAACTGCATATCATGTTATTTAAAATTACATCTTTGTAACGTTTTTTAATTATTTCCACCATATTCTTTGTTATTAGTAAGAAGAATTAAAAAGCTTCATAGTGCTCTAAAGAATACGTAGACCTTCGTTATGATTGATTTCAAATTTCTCTTTTGAATGACAGTCTCCTGACTAGCTTTTTAAACATTCGCCTTCATTAAACCTGTATTCCACTTGTAGCACTCAATATTTATTATGATGATATCTCTTCAAAGGTGAACTTCTTTTTGATGAAGTAGAACACGTATGAGCACCGAAAATACATGTTCTAGGGATCACTATACCCAAAAGAAGTATTTTTGGAAAATATTCCCAGTGTGTGTGTGTGTGTGTGTGTGTGTGTGTCTTTAGACAGCATAACTGAAAAAATCTTATGTGTACCATTCACATGACTTTCTCTATATCACTGCAACAAATTATTCTTAAAAATCTTATATTTCTATTAACTTCATGCTAATGAGTAAAACATTAGCAGAAATAACCATATTACATGCTTCCTTCTAAGTAGAGGTGAAATAAGGGAGTACCATAGGTTAAAGTGATAATTTAAAGCTGGTTACTATGTCACTGAAGTTCCTTTGTATGGACAGCAGTTGACAAATTTCTGTATGAGAAATGTATAAGTTTTTCATAGCAGAAACCAAAAATTAGGAATGTCACAAAAACGACGAACTCCACGAAAAAAATGTATATAACACAAATTGTGTGCTTTAACGTGCTCTACATTCTTTGTGTAATAAGTTTTTTGTCCATCTCTTACCGGTTTAGCAGTTATTCAAAATTTAATAAAATTCATCCAGAATAAACTACTCTTCAGAGGCTATTCCCTGAAAATTCAAGATACACATTTTATTTGCCAGGTAACTATTTTTAATATACGAAATTTTAATCAAAATCGTTAGAGCCATTTTTCAGAAAATCAAAATTTTCGAAAAAAAGTTCCATGTAAAGGGTAGTTGGGGGTGGGGGGATTTTTCTCAAAATCTCCGTGTCGCATCCCTGGAAGATACTGAACTTAAATACCAACTTTGGTATTATACCGACTTTTCGTTTTTGAGTTATCGTGTTCACAGGCACACGGACACACGGACACACACACGGACCTTTTTCTGAAAATACTTTTTTTGGACACAGGGGACCCTAAAACATATTTCCGTTGAAATCTCGGTATCGAATTTTTTGGTGGCGTGCAATACATTCTCTATACACTATGTACATAGTGCGTATAGAGAAAGTAAAAAACAAAGTCCATTAAATAGCAAACTTGATATTTGATTTTAAGAACTTCCAAAGGTAGTGCATGAAAACTTTCAGGAAAACTGCCGCGTTGGAAATTAAACTTGGATGAAATATTTTTTGAGAATTTAGATTTTCTCAAAAAAAAAAAACCTCAAACAATTTGGTATAAACTACCCTACCATAAAACTGTTAAAATGGCATAATGTATATCTTGAATATTCTTAGACTAGTTTCTGAAGAGCTCTTCATACTAGATACTGTAGCCAAAATGTAAATCTTGTTAAAACACGTAATGCGTCTATTATAAGGGATTTACATTTCAGAGATATGCCTTGATATTGGTTTCAGTTTTAATATACTTAAACCTTTCTAGACGTAAATTTGCTAATCCTGCAAAAAGAACCAAATTTCAATCAAAATATCTGATGTGTACCATTCACATGACTTTCTTTATATCCCTGCAACAAATAATTCTTAAAAAGCTTATACTTCTGTTACTTTATGCTAATCAGAAAAAAATAGCAGAATTAGTCTAATTACTCGCTTTCTTGTAAGTAGGAGCGAAATAAGGGACAACTGTAGGTTAAAGTGATAGTTGAAAGCTGGTTGCTATGTCAATGAAGTTCCTTTGTTTATATGGATAGGAGTTGACCAAGTTCCTGTATGAGAAAAGTATAAGTTTTTCATAGCAGAAACCAAAAATAAGGAATGTCACAAAAACGACGCACTCCACGAAAAAAATGTATATAACATAAATTGTGTGTTTTAATGTGCTCTACATTTTTTGTGTAGTAACATCTCTTACGGTTTAGCAGTTATTCAAAATTTAGTAAAATTCATCCCGAATAAACTACTCTTCAGAGGCTATTCCCAGAAAGTTCAAGGTATACATTTCATTTGTCAGGGAAATATGTTTAATATTCGAAATTTTAATCAAAATCGTTAGAGCCATTTTTGAGAAAATAAAAATTTTCGAAAAAAGTTCAATGTAAAGGGTAGTTGTGGGTGCGGGGATTTTTCTCAAAATCTTCGTGTCTCATCCCTGGAAGATACTAAACTTAAATACCAAGTTA
The DNA here is from genome assembly GCA_030762935.1 of Hymenopus coronatus. NCBI lineage: Eukaryota > Metazoa > Arthropoda > Insecta > Mantodea > Hymenopodidae > Hymenopus > Hymenopus coronatus. The sequence continues at coordinate 151,551,184 of CM060897.1, read as the reverse complement.
GGTATTTCACCGACTTTTCGTTTTTGAGTTATCGTGTCCACAGGCACACGGACACACACACACGGACCTTTATGTGAAAATGATTTTTTTGGATATTGGGGACCCTAAAACATATATTTCCGGTGAAATCTCGGTATCGAATTTTTGGTGGAGTGCAATACTTTCTCTATACACTATGTACATAGTGCGTATGGAGAAAGTAAAAATTAGCGGAAATAGAGAAAGTAAAAACGGCAGCTTTTAAAATATTGAATACCGCTTTAACCTAGCGAATCTCCATTTTTTACTTTCTCTATACGCACTATGTACATAGTGTATAGAGAGGGTATTGCACTCCACCAAAAAATTCGATACCGAGATTTCACCGGAAACATATGTTTTAGGATGCCCTGTATCCAAAAAAAGTATTTCCAGATAAAGGTTCGTGTGTGTGTGTGTGTGTGTGTGTGTCCGTGAGTCCATGTGTCTGTGAACACGATAACTCAAAAACGAAAAGTCGGTAAAATACCAAACTTAGTATTTAAGTTAAGTATCTTCCAGGAATACGACACGAAGATTTTGAGAAGATAGCCAAAAGCTGGTTGATAAGTGACTGAAGTTCTTTTGTTTGTATGGACAGGAGTTGACTAATACTTGTATGAGAAAAGTATAAGTTTTTCAAAGCAGAAACCAAAAAACAAGCAATCTCAAAAACAATGAACTCCAGGAAAAAAATGTATATAACATAAATGTGTGCTTTAATGTGCTCTACATTTTTCGTATGGCAAGTTTTTGTCCATCTCTTATGGTTTGGCAGTTATTCAAAATTCCGTAAAATTGATCCAGAATAAAAGTCTACACAACTATTCCCAGAAAATACGAAATATACATTTTATTTGTTGAGTAAACAGCTTTAATATACGATATTTTAATCAAAATGGTTAGAGCTATTTCTGAAAAACTCAAAATGTTTGAAAAAAGTTCCATGTAAAGAGTAGTTGGGGTGGGGGGATTTTTCTCAAAATCTTCGTGTCGCATCCCTGGAAGATACTAAACTTAAATACCAAGTTTAGTATTTTACCGACTTTTCGTTTTTGAGTTATCGTGTTCAAGGACACACACACACACACACACACACACACACACGGACCTTTTTCCGAAAATCCTTTTTTTAGTTAAAGGGGAACCTAAAACATATATACACATATGCACTATGTACATAGTACGTATAGAGAAAGTAAAAAGGCAACGTCAATTTTGTCAGCTAACAAGGTTATGGCGAGTGTTTTCAGGGATGCACAGGCAATTATTTTATTGATTATTTGGAAAATGGTAAACTATCACTGGTGACTACTACGCATACCTACTGCAACGTTTGAGTGATGAGGTGACGAGGAAAAAGACTTATTTGGCAAAAAAAAAAAAAAAAAAAAAAAAAAAAAAAAAAAAAAAATCTTGTTTCAGCACGACAATGATCCGGCCGTCGTTCAGTTATTGCAATGGGGAAAATGTACGAATTAAAGTTGGAATTACTTGAACATCCTCCCTATTCGCCAGTGACTACCACCTGTTCCCAAACCTCAAAACATTTCTTGCCGGACGAAGATTTCATTGATGCGGTAAACAGCTATTTTGAGGACCAGGATAAATCGCACTACAGAGATGGTTTAATTAAATTAAAACACCAATATGACAAATGTATTAGCCTTTCTGGATATTATGTTGAGAAATAAAGCACTTTTTACTTTCTCTATACGCACTATGTACATAGTGAATAGAGAAAGTATTGCACTCCACCAAAAAATTCGATACCGAGATTTCAATGGAAATAAATGTTTTAGGGTCCCCTTTATCTAAAAAAAGCATTTTCACAAAAAGGTGTGTGTGTGTGTGTGTGTGTGTGTGTGTGTGTGTGTGTGTGTGTGTGTGTGTCTGTGAACACGATAACTCAAAAACGAAAAGTCTGTAAAATACCAAACTTGCTATTTAAGTTTAGTATCTTCCAGGGATGCGACACGAAAATTTTGAGAAAAATCCCCCCACCCCAAACTACCCTTTACATGGAACTTTTTTCGAAAATTTTGATTTTCTCAAAAATGGCTCAAACGATTTTGATTAAAATATCATATATTAAAGATATTTAACTGACAAATAAAATGTATATTTTGAATTTTCTGGGAATAGCCTCTGAAGAGTAGTTTATTCTGAATGAATTTTACTATATTTTGAATAACTGCTAAACCGTAAGAGATGGACAAAAACTTACTCCACAAAAAATGTACAGCACATTAAAACACACAATTTATGTTATATACATTTTTTTGGTGGAGTTAATCGTTTTTGAGATATTCCTTATTCTTGGTATCAGCTTTGAAAAACTTGTACTTTTCTCATACAGGAATTTGTCAACTCCTGTCCACACAAACAAAGGAACACCAGTCACATATCAACCAGCTTTTGGCTTTCACTTTAACCTATGGTACTCCCTAATTTCGCTTGTATTTGCAATAAAGCAAGGAATAAGACTATTTCTGCTAATTTTCCTCGATTAACATGAAATAAATAAAAGATAAGCTTATTAAGAATAATTTGTTACAGAGAGATAGAGAAAGTCATGTGAATGGAACACACCAGATTTTTTTTTCTTTTAAATGCTGTTTTCATTGAGTGGCCGGGACTTATCAACCGACTCTAGTACATATACATATATAACAACGTTCTGTTTTAAAATGTTAGAATAGATATTTAGACTATATTGGATCGTGTTCAAAGCATGGCGGAACTGTATGTGGTCCGGAAAAGTATGAATGCTCCTGAACTTTGACTGAAAGTGCAAGCTTAATTTGCGGTTTAGAAGGAAATAGAATGCGTGAAATATTGTGAATAGGCATGAATTGCTAGAATAACTGAATTATCAAGAGAACCTTGATATCTGTCCTTTCATTTGGAAGTCATGTTTGACACAAGCTATGAACCTAAACGGATATACTTCCATGAGCTTATTACCTAATCTGCACGATTGATTCTTCCGGGTACATTTTCTGTGTCAACTTTTATAATGGTAATTAAATGAACGAAATCAGCGTCCTTCAAAGATATGTCATTTGGCAACAGGAGATATTCTGTAATTCAGTGAAATTTAATGAAGTATTTACAAACTTGCCTACACTACAATGTATTCCTTATATGTTATTATCGCTACGTGAATATGTGTAAGCGTGTTCCGTAGTAGCATTAGATCTGGACATTGCTTTTGCTTTCAAATTTGAATATGACATTAAACTCTAATTCAGAGTCATTCTTATCTGATAAATTATAGCCAGGAAGTCTTACCACAATACAGTATTCAAGGTTTTGCCATAAACTGCAGCTAATTTGGTCATAATAGGGTTACTTTGAAAAATTTTTGAAAATATATTATTTTATAACTATACAAATGTATATTTTTACTTTCTCTATATCTACTATATAAATAGAACATAAAGAATTTCACCAGAAATACATGTTTTGAGACCCCCTGAATCCAGAAGAGCCTTTTTTAGGAACATCTCCGTGTGTGTGTCTGTCTGCCTGTGTGTGAAAGTGAGTGTGTGTGTGTCTGTACCAAACTTGGTATTTAGGTCTGGTTTCTTCTAAGGATGCGACACAAAGATTTTCAAGAAAATGCCCTCATCCCAAACTACTCTATAAATGGCATTTTTCTTCCCAAAATTTTGATTTTCTCAAAATGGCTAACGATTTTGATTAAAATATCGTATATTAAAGATATTTACCTGACAAATAAAATGTATATCTTGAATTTTCTGGGAATAGCCTCTGAAGACTACTTTATTGTGGATGAATTTTAAGAAATGTTGCATAACTGCCAAACCGTAAGAGATGGACAAAAACTTACCACACAAGAAATGTAGAGCATGCTAAAACACACTATTTATGTTATATACATTTTTTTTTGTCGAGTGAATCTTTTTTATATATTTCTTGTTATTGGTTTCAGCTTTGAAAAATGTGTACTTTTCTCATACAGGAATTTCTCGACTCTTGTCCATACAAACAAAGGAACTTCAGTCACATAGCAACCAGCTTTTCACTATCACTTTAACCTATGGTACTCCCTTATTTCGCTTCTACTTACAAGGAAGCAAGTAATAAGGCTATTTTTGCCAATTTTTTCTCAATTAGCATGAAGTAAATAGAAGCATAAGCTTTTTAATATTTTTTTTTTTGCAGAGATATAGATAAAGTCATGTGAATGGAACACGTCAGATTTTTCAACTTAATCTCTTTTTAGCTCGATGCATTTTTCTAAAGTTTCTTGAATTATTTTAAGCCTTTCAAAAAGTAGGATTTCAGAAGGTCCTCAAAATAGGCATTTTTGGGAGATGACCTCCTCGTTAGACGTAAATCGTTTTCCGCCGAGCCACTTTTTCAAGTTTGGAAATAAAAAAAGTCAGTAAGCTCCAAATCTGGTGAATACGGTGGATCTTGTGGTAATTCGAACCTTAATTCTACAACTTTCGCCATTGAAACTGTGCAAGTGTGCACCCTTACATTGTCTTAATGCAAGCATATTCTTTCTTGATTTATCCGTTCAACCGATACCATAACGGTGCAGTGTGTTCTTCATTTATTGCTCTTCTTTTCTGGAAGTAATCAATGTAGATGATTCCGCGTGCATTCCAAAAAATGGAGGTCGTTACTTTGTCTGCAGATTTCACTAATTTTGCCTTCTTCAGAGCCGGTTCGCCCCTAAAAGCCCACCGTTTGGACCGTATAGTAGTGTATCCATGTTTTATCCACAGCTATATATCGACACAGAAAGATTGCGATGGAAAAGTGCCAAACCATCTTCTCTATTGAGAGCAAACGCGGCACCCAACTTGCCGAGACCTTTGTCAGACCTAATTTTTGGTGCAAAATTGCGAACAATGTACCTTGTGATATGTCTCTATCTTGTACTATTTCGCGAACTTTGATTCGTCGATCACTCAAACCATGTCCTGGATTTTGTCAATCATTTCGGAAGAGTCACTTCTACCGCCTATCCGAAACGATTTTCATAATTTGTGTATGTACGGCCATATTTAAATTCATTTATCCAATTGTAAAATGTTGCAAACGTTTTTTATCTCTATGGGTTTAAGCCTTTATATAGAAGTGTTTAATCACCACACCATACTTTCCCCCCGTCTTTCTAAAGAAGCTCAAGATTGTTGATTTAATCGCCTATGGCAACGAAACCATATGACGGATATAAGAGACAATGGTTTAAACACAAACTTTTTTGATGCTATGAGTGTAATTTGTTGGATTTTCTAAGGACTTGTTGAATGCCCCTAGTATTGTACTTAAAACTTTTTGGAAACAGTAAGAAAGAATTTCTGACACAACCAGGGAAACTAAGAGAGAAATGGGGGAGAAAAGTCGCTAAGGAAAGAGGGGATTTCAATAATAGAACTGGTGAGGTTTTAATTTCTAGAAGAGGTAAATAGATTAAGTTGGTAGGGTATAAAAATCTAATGTGTTCCATTCATATGACTTTCGCTACATCTCTCTCTATTATTAAGAAGCTTAAGCTTCTATCTACTTCATGCTAATCGAAATAACTATTAGCAGAAGTGCTTTCTAGTAAGCAGAAAGGAAATAAGGGAATACACTACACTAAAACGACATTAAAAGCTGGTTGCCATGAGGATGAAATCCGTTTCTATGCACTGCCAGGAGTTCACAAGTTCTCGTATCTGAAGTTTTAAATATTTTAAAACTGAAACAAATAGCAAGCAATATCTCAAAATGGTCAGATCTAGGAAAAAACCAAACAAACATATATGACATACATTGTGTGTTTTAACGGATATGCATTTTTTTGTGTAGTAAGTTCTTATCTATCTCTTACGATTTACTAGTCGTGCAAAAGCAAGCAAAATTGGTCCAGAATAAACAGGACTTCAGAGACTATTGCCAGAAAATTCAAGATATACATTTTATTTGCCTGTAAAGGATAGTTTGGCGTGAGATGAATTCCTTGGAAAATACTAAAATTATATACTAAGTTTAGTATTTTACCGACTATTCGTTTATGAGTTATCATATTCACAGACACACGGATATACTGACACACAGACACGCATATACACACGTATCTTTTTCTAAAAATGCTTTCTTTGGCTACAGGGGACCCTAAAACGCCCATTTCCGGTAAATTTCGGTTCCGAATTTTTGGGTGGAATGCAATACGTTCTCTATACACTATGTACATATTACGTGCAGAGAAAGTAAAAACGTACAAAAAGAGGGAAAGCTATACATACATAAATAACCAGGATATTAACTGTATATGATACTAAAGTCAGCAACTTTGTAACTTGAAAAGATGAAGTAAATTATCTATCTCCAAAAGTTTTAAATAGCGAGAAAGAATGAGGGACAAAAACTGCTCAAGGATATGGCCTTGTTGAGGACGTTTCTTTGCTCTGGTATATTGAGCTACTCTGTCGACCATTACATGAACTTAATGGCTGTCAAGCGATTTATAGAGGCTTGTCTTCTGGGTAATTTTCAACGTTTTATGAAGTAGTTATCTGACCATTTTCCCATATATAGAGTCATTATTTGTGCGCCACGTTCAAGAATAAAACAATGGCAAAGAGAAGGCAAATGTTTCGTAGTTAGAAATTCGCATAATCTCTGGTAGCTTTAAAATAACTTCCTGGGATGTACGTATGGACTCATATTTGATGTGCAGCATTCACATGGCCTTCTCTAGAGGACTTGGGAGGTTACTCCCATAAAATTAAAATATGCAGTTTATTTCTGACGAGAATATCTTGACATACGGTACTCTAAAGTCGTTAAATCCATTTTTGAGAAAAGCGAATTTTTTAAAAAAAAATCCATGTGAAGGATAGTTTGGGGTTGGTGTATTTTTATTTTCTGTATAGATATGTGCTATATACATATTGTACAGAGAAGGTATTGCACTCCACCAAAAAATTTGATACCGAGATTTCGCCGGAAATATATGTTTTAGGGTCCCCTGTATCCAAAAAAAGTATTTTCAGAAAAAGGTCCGTGTGTGTGTCCGTGTGTCTGTGAACACGATAACTCAAAAACGAAAAGTCTGTAAAATATCAAACTTGGTATTTAAGTTAAGTATCTTCCAGGGATGTGACATGAAGATTTTGAGAAAAATCCCCCCACCCTAAACTACCCTTTACATGGAACTTTTTTCGAAAAGTTTTATTTTCTAAAAAATGGCTCTAACGATTTTGATTAAAATATCGATATTTACATGACAAATAAAATGTATTTTTTTAATTTTCTGGGAATAGTCTCTGAAGACTACATTATTCTCGGTAAATTTTACGAAATTTTGCATAAATGCTAAACCGTAAGAGATGGACAAAAACTTGCCACACAACAAATGTAGAGCACCTTAGAACGAACAATTTATGTTATATACTTTTTTTCGTGGAGTTGATTGTTTTTGAGATATTCCTTGTCTTTTTTTTTTTTCTTCTTTTTTTTTGAGCTATAAAGACTTATACTTTTCTCATACAGGACTTTGTGAACTCGTGTCCATACAAACAAAGGAATTTTAGTCGCAGAGCAACGAGCTTTTGACAATCACTTTAACCTATGGTACTCCCATATTTCGCTTTTACTAACAAGGAAGCAAGTAATAAGACTATTTCTGCTAATTTTTGCTGCAATAGATGAAGTAAATAGAATAATTTGTTGCAGTGATATAGAGAATGCCATGTGAATGGAACACATCAGATTATTATTAAAATCTTCGTGTAGCATCCTTGGAAGATACTAAATATGATTACTCATTTTCGTATTTAACGGTTTTTTCGTTTTTGAACTATGCTGTGCACACACGGACCTTTTTCTGAAAGCGATTTTTTTGGGACTCAAAAATATACTTCCGGTGAAAACTCGACATGGAATTTCACTAACCACTGTATAGATTGTACATACAGTCTAGAGAAAGTAAAACTAAATTACTGTATGTTTTAAAGAGATCTACATTTCCCTTACGGTTTACCAGTTATGCAGAAGTCATTTAGAATGTAGAGAAAATAAAGAGATTACTCCCAGAAAATTCAAGAAATTTATTTTATTTGTGATGTATATATCTTCAATTTACGCTATTTTATTCAAAGTTGTTAAAAGTCATTTTTAAGAAAATAAAATGTTCAATAATGTTTCCATATAAAGGATAGTTTATAATGAGAGATTTGTTTTAAATCTTAGCGTCGCATCCTTGAAAATACTGAATTTAAATATCAAGAATAGTATTTAAACGACTTTTCGTTTTTGAGTTATGCTGTTTGCAGACACACGGATCTTTTTCTAAAATTTCTTTTTATTTTCTCTACATATACCATGTATATAATGTATAGAGAAGGTGTTATAATGCACCCAAGAATTCTATACCGAGATTCCATCGGAAATAATGTTTTGAGTCTCCCTGAGTTAAAAAAAAAAATGTTTTTGGAAAAAGGTCCGTGTGTGTGCGCGCTCGCGCGTGTGTCTATGGACAGCATAATCCAAAAACCAAACTTGGTATTTAAGTTTGTTATCTTCCAAGGATGGGACCCGCAGATTTTCAAGAAAATTCCACCATCCCCAACTACGTTTTACATGGGAAAATTTTCGAAAATTTTGATTTTCTCAAAAATAGCTCCAATGATTTTGATTAAAATATCGTTTATTAAATATATTTACCTGACAAATAAAATGCATATCTTGAATTTTCTGTGAATAGTCTCTGAAGACCTCTTTATTCGGGATGAATTTTTCGAATTTTGCATAACTGCTAAACCGTAAGAGAGACAAAGCGTGCTATAGTAAAATTGTAGATCTCGTTAAAACACCCAATATGACATATACATTTTTTTTCGTGGATTTGAGCGTTTTCGAGATATTCCTTCTTATTGGTTTCAGTTGTAAAAAACTTAAAACTTTTCTCATACAGGAACTTGTCAACTCCTGGCTACGCAAAGAAATAGATTTCAATCCCATAGCAACCACATTTTAAAACAGTTGACTGTGGGTTTAACCTAGTCTATTCCCTTATTTCTCTTCTACTTACATGGTAGCAAGTAATAAGACCATTTCTGTTAATGTTTTTCTCGATTAGCATGAAGTGGATAGAAGAAGCTTTTTAACAGTAATTTGTCGCAGAGATGTAAAGAAAGTTGAGCGACTGGAACACAGCAGATTTTTATACTCAGGGGATCCTAAAATATAGATTTCCAATGATATCCAGGAATCGAATTTTTGAGCGGAATACAATAGCTGTTCTACCCATGTGCTGTGTACGAAGCAGATAAAGTAAATATCTGATGAGTTGCACTCACGTGACTTTCTCTAGCTGTTCTACAAACTTCATACATAAGATTCTTCTTTCTGCACCTTGTTAATCGAGGTATTCAGCACAATGTTCTTATTACTTAGTTCCTTATAAGTAGGAAGAAAATAAGGGAATACACTGGGCTAAACCAATAGTCAAATGTTTTAAAATCTGTCGTTATGCGATTGTCATTACAAATCGCTTCTTTTCTTGGCCAGGAGTAGAACAAAAGAAAAACGGACACTCCCGTCTGAGAAAAGTAGAAGTACTTCACAACTGAAACTAATAACAATTAATACCTCGAAAACGGTAAGCTCCACGAGAAAAATAAATATGACATAACTTGTGTATTTTAACAAGAAATAAATTTTTTGTATAGTAAGTTTTTGTCTATCTCTTACGGTTTACTAGTTATGCCAAATTAAGCAAAATTCATCCAGAATAAACAGGTCTTCAGAAGCTATTCCCAGAAAATTCAAGATATACATTTTATTTGTAAGGTAAATATCTTTAATATATGATATTTTAATCAAAATCTTTAGAGCAATTTTTAAGAAAATCAAAATATTCGAAAATAGTTCCATGTAAAGGGTAGTTTGGGGTGGGGGGATTTTTCTGAAAATCTTTGTGTCGCATCCTTGGAAGATACTAACCTTAAGTACCAAGTTTGGTATTTTAACTACTTTTCGTTTTTGAGTTATCGTGTTCAAAGGCACACGGACACACACACACACACAGACACACACACACACACACACACACACACACACACGGATCTTTTTCTCAAAATGCTTTTTTTGGATACAGGGGGTCCTAAATCATTATTTCCGGTGAAATCTCGGTATCGGATTTTTGGGTGGAATACAATACTTCTCTATCCCTATGTACATTGTACTTATGGGGTAGAGAAAGTAAAAAGTGTCAAATACATAAAAAAATCACGTTTTTAGTGTTATATGATCGTGCAGTATGCGAAAATCCCTGCTTTCAACGCAGAGGAAGCTATGGTCTGTGATTATCATCTGATTGTAGAAAAAAAAAGAATACATTAGTCATGTTGCTGGGTAACCTGTAGGTAGCTAATAATCAGTTAAATCTCGTGATCTTTGTGTTTCAGCATTCAAATACTGTTTTTCTACACAAAGTAAAATAACGTCACAGTTTTATAGATACATACATCATGCAACCAGGCACAGAAACTGTGTTTCCCTACGGAAATACAATACGGGAAATCCATAGCGATTTTGGGAGATTCCAACAGGTTCACTGACTGGTGATTCCCCGATGTAATTTTAAATATGACTCTTTTAAATGAATCAAACCACGTTGAGAAACTGTCAAAGCTATTAACCAGCCATTCATTAGGTTTGCCGAAGTTCGACAGTAATAACATAATCACAAAAGTAATCAAATTGCAAAACCTACCAAAGAAAAACATAGATAGAAAAAGATAGAAAAACAGGTTCTATTACTATTTTTCAACATAATCTCCTTATAGCTCGATACATTTTTTCATCACTTCTACAAATGTTTTAAGCCTTCCAAAAATTAGGACTCGGAAGGTCCTCAAAATAGGCATATGTTTCGGAGATGCCCTCTTCGTTAGACGTGGATCTTATTCCGCCGAGCCACTTTTTTAAGTTTGGAACTAAAAAAAAGGTCACTGGGGTCAAACCTGGTGAATACGGTGGATGTTGTAGTAACTCGAACCTTAATTCTACAATTTTTCGCCACCGAAACTGCCCAGATGTGCACTCTTGCATTGTGTTGATTCAAGAGAATCTTTTTCTTCACCAAATGACGGCGTTTCTTCTTGATTTCTCCGATCAACCGGTGCAATAACAATACATAATGCTCTCCATTTATCGTTCTTCCTTTCTGCAAATAATCAATGTTGATGATTCCGCGTAGACCCCCAAAAAAACCGAGGCCATCGCCTCACCTGCAGATTTCTTTGAAACAAACATTTAAAAATCCACTTTTCGACCATACTTTGTCTAAGAAGTGTAGTAGTGTATCCATGTTTCATCCACAGTTATGTAACAGTCAGGATTGCGACACAAAAGTGCTAAACCAGCTTCCAAATTGATCAACTACATCCAACTCGGCTTTTATCTCTTTCGGTGTTAAGCCTTTTAAATAGAAATGTTTAATCACCGCACGAAACTCATTTTTTTTTTCATTTTTCTAAACAGCACAAGATTGTTGATTCAATCTCTTGTGGCTACGAAACCACGTGATGGATATAGCGGAAACAATAACTGTCACCTAGTAAGAGACGACGGTTACTAAATACAAACATTTTTCCATACTAAGAGTGTCATTTTTTGTATTTTCTAAGGACTTGTTGAACTCCCCGAGTATCTTAATCAAATTAAGCTCTGCATGTTTTGCAGTCATATCATTAATTCACTATATAAATAAGGGATTTCTAAAAACAGCTTACTATGTTTATTTTCATTCATTAATGAGTGATATAGAATAATAATCTAGGGAAATTCGATAGATGCCAAAAAATTTTAATTATGCAAAAAAAAAAAAATCCGATATGTTCCACTCTCACGACTTTCTATGGCTATTCCGCAAACAACTCTTTTATAAAATATTATTCATTTGTTTACAGTATGATAAACATTAGCAGAATTGTTTTATTGCTTCCTCATCTGTATGTACAAGGGACATAAGGGACTCCTAAAATTAAAGCAATAGTAAAATGTTTTAAAAGCCGGTCGCTCTGCGAAACAATTAAAATGTTGTTCTCTTTACTTGCTAGGAAAAATGAGAGACGAAAACAAAGATGGCTCCCCGTTTGAGAAAAGGTAAAATAGTTAAAACTAAAAGCAATAATAAGGAATTACTCGAAAAGGGTTAACTTTACGAAAAGCATGTATATCACATTAATTGAGTGTTTTAATGAGATCTATATTTTTGTGTAGCATGTTTTCCTCTATATCTTACAGTTTATTGGTTATACAAAAATCTTTCAGAATGAAACCATATTCAAAGGCTGGTACCAAGAAATTAAGGATATGCATTTTATTTGGTACGCAAACATCTTTAGTGCAGAGCAATTTAATCTAACATATAGAAAACTGTTTCATGTAAAGGGTAGTTTGGGCCTAGGAATTTCCTTGGAATACCTCGCGTCGTATGTTTGGAATATAATAAACATAAATACAGTTCTACACACACACACACACACACACACACACACACACACACACACACACACACACACACACACACACACACACACACGTACAAGACCTTCGTTTAAAATTATTTTTCTTTTTACTTTCTCTAGACCGCATGTACAATGCACATAGTGGACAGAGAAAACATTGCACTCCACCCAAAAATTCGATGTTGAGATTTCACCGGAAATATATGTTTTGAGGTCCCGTGTGTCCGAAAAAAATGGTCCAGGTGTGTGTGTGTCTGTGGACAGCATAGTTCAAAAACGAAAAGGCCGTTAAATATCAAACTTGGTATTATCATCTTCTAAGGATTCGACACGAAGATTTTCAAGAAAAACCCCTTCCCTCAAACCCCCCCCCCTTCACTTTACTGGAAAAATGTTCGAAAATTTTGATTTTCTCAAAAATGGCTCTAATGATTTTGATTAAAATCTCTTATAAATAGGATATTTACACAAATAAAATGTGTATCTTGAATTTTCTGGGAATAACTTCTGAAGAATGAATCTTGTCGAATTTTGCTTAACTGTTAAACGTAAAGGATAGACAAAAACTTACCACTCAAAAATGTTTATCGTGATAAAACACCCAATTTAGGTAATATAGGCTTTAATTGTAGAACTGACCGTTTCTGAGATATTACTTTTATTGGTTTTAGCATTAAAATACTTTTAACCGTTCTCAAATGGAACCATACAAAGCAATCCAAACCTCAATTGTTTCGCATAGTGACGAATTTTTAAAGGATTTGACTATCGCTTTAGATTAACGTATTCCCTTACTTCCCTTCTACTTAAAAGGAACATATCAAATTTTGTTTTTACTTAGGCGTCCTCTAAACATGCATTTCCTATGTAATCTATAGAACTTTGAATGGAATGAAATACCTTCTCCACCTATTAGTTAGATTGCATATGGTACAGAAAGTAATAAATGATATCGGGAAAGAAGTTCATAGAAGTTTTTCATCCCAGAGTAAGAAGTTGGTGTTTTGCTACGCTTTGGTCTTTGTTCCGTGTTTCCTCTCGGCTGAGTTGAATGAAAACTGAACACCGTAACACCCAACATCGCTCACGTCCATCGCATCCGATAGAGATGTGTATCTGATGCCACTATCTGGAACAACGATTTCACTAAACAACTTATTTCCTCTACTTCAAAAGTAGTTAGCTATTCTGTTTCACAACATTTAACTCTCACTCGACACGCCCCATCTAACAACAATTGAATTATACCCAGAGTTAACTCCTAAATATGCCACCCACAATAACAGTCATAAACCACGAGCATGTCTAGAAAATCGGATGTGTTTCATTCACATGCTTTTCTTCTCAACAATTTTTTTCCAATTAATTCATTAGCAGAACTTGTCTTTTTACTTATTGATTTAATTGTGTTTTTCACACAAGCCTGTGTAGGATAGGAGTTGGATAGGTAGAGTCAGACTGAAAAACTCGATACCATAGCCGGGATTTGAACCACGGATCTGCTGGTTGCTCTGCCATTGAATTTCTCAACTGACTCGCATGTTTCCCGGTAAACCACAAGGTGATCTCAAATTGTTTTGAGATGACAACCCCAATGGCGACTTACAATGTTGAAAGTCCCAGGATTCATAGTATAGCTATGCTGGTATGTTGCCATGGCGTTGAATTCTTCAGTGTGAAAAAAACAAAAGCAAGTAAATCAATACTAATTGACCATAGAGCAACCGGCTAGAGACCGGAAGATCCGTGATTCTAATTCCAGTCCAGTGTGATTGGCAGGCTGAGGGCAGCCCGAGGTGTGTTAGACGTGTCCCTGTTCTCAGAGAGAACTTAACCACGTTCTGACGGGATTGTGGGTTTTGTAGGATGGCGGGTGTGTATTGGGGTTGTGGAGTGACAGGAGGAGGCGAATATTGCTCCTCGACGGTTGCCTTGATGGTGCATCGGCCCTTGTGCACCGCTGGTGTGTTTTTATCAAAATGTTTCTTGAGATTAAGTTTTGAATCCAAGCAACTCTTGAAGGATAGTAAGGAGCTTAGCCGTAGCAGCTGTTGGTGGTGCTCCTTCGTTACCGGGGATGCCCGCAAGCCATGCGGGGAAGCCGGTATCGCCTGAAGCGGCGGTTCGTGGGATCGTAATCCCCAAGAGACCTAACGAGGGCGCTCCGATGGAATGTAACTCCGGCTATGGCTTGAATTTTTCAGTCTGACTACCTATCCAACTCCTGTCTTATTACTTGCTTCCTTGTAAGTAGAAGGGAAATAAGGGAATATACTAGGCTAAAACGATAGTCAAATGTTTTAAAATTTGGTTGCTATGGGATTGATATTTGTTCTCTTTGCATGAGAACAGTAGTAAGTAGCCTCGTAAATGGTTACATGTACAAGAGATCTACATTTTTGTGCAGCCACTTTTTGTCTACCTCTTACAGTTTACCCGTTATGCAAAACCCAGAATAAAGAGATCTTCAGAGGCTATTTACAGAAAATTCAAAATATACATTTTATTTGTGATATAAATATCTTTAAAATAAGTTATTTTAATCAAAATCGTTAGAGCTATTTCTGAGTAAAACAAAATTTCACATTGTAAAGGGTAGTTCGTGCTGGGGAGGGGCCGACTCTCTTAAGAATTGTGTTGGATCCTTGGAAGATGCTTAACATAAATACCAAGTTTGATATTTAACGAACGTTCCGGGTTTGAGCTATGCGCGCACGCACGCACACACACGCACTCACACACACAGACCGTTTTCTGGAAATCTCAAGGGTTCCATTTCACATAACTTTCTCTACAACTCTGTTACAAATTATTGTTAAAAAGCTACTTCATGCTAATAAAGACAAACATTACCAGAAATAGTCCTTATTACTTGGTTCGAATGTGTTCCATTCTCATAGTCCTCTAGCTGTTTGTAAACAACCCGTTTATTCAAAACATTAATCTGTTATCTACATCATGTTAATCAAGATAAACAAACAGAATTAGTTTTATAATTAGCTACTTATAAGTAGAAGGGAAATAAGGAAATGCACAGGCTAAAGCAATAGTCTTGTGTCCTACAAAAGCCGGTCCTGAGTGAAACAAATGAAATTCTAAACTATTTGCTTTCCAGGAATAAACAAACCAGAAACGAATATGTTTTCCGCTTGGCAAAAGTTTAAAATGCTAAAATTGAAATTAATAATCCAGAATATCTCGAAAACTGTTAACTCTACAAAAAATTGTAGATGTGTTATAATGATATGTACATTTTTTATATAGCAAATCTTTGTAATCCTTTGTATATCTCTTACGGTTTGCCAGTTATCCAGAGTGAAGTGTCTTCAGTCTTCAGAGGCTATTCCCAGAAATTTCAAGATATATATTTAGTTTGTCATAAAAATATGTTCAACATACAATATTTTAATCAAATATGTTAAACATACGGTATTTTAAACAAAATCGTTAGACATTTTTGAGAAAAACAAAATTTTCGAAAAATGTTCTATGCAAAGGGTAGTAGGGGGTGGAGTGATTTCCTTTAAAATATTACTTGGAAGATATCAAACTTAAATACCAAGTTTGATATTTAACGAAATCTTCGTTTCGGAGCTATGCAGCCCACAGACACACACACACACACACACACACACACACACACACACACACACACACACACACACACGGGCATTTTTCTAAAAATGATTTTTAGGATGCAGGTGGTCTCAAAACATGTAATTCAAGTGAAATCTCGGTATCGCATTTTGCTTACATTTAATACCTTCTCTATACACTATGTACATAGTACGGGTAGAGAAAGTAAAAAGGTAGAAGCAGACTGAAAAATTTGATGTGCTCCATTCACATATGTTTCTCTAGCTGTTCCGTATACAAACTATTCTCACAAAAGTTTATTCTTTTATTCACATCTTGCTATTGGAGACAAACATTAGCAGAATAGGTCTTACTTCTCTTCTACTTGTAAGGAAAAAAACAATAAAGGACAAATTAGGCTAAAGAGAAGTCAAAGCTTTTAAAAGCTAGTGTTACGAGAAACAATTTGAGGTTCACTTTGCGTGGTCCCGTTTGAGGCAAGTTAGGTGGCTTAAAAGTGAAACCCATTACAAGGAATATCTCAAAATTGATAAACCCAGAAAAAAAAATGTGTTCCATTCACATGACTTTCTCGACATATCTGCAACAAATTATTGTTAAAAAGCTTAGGCTTCTATTTACTTCATACTAATTAGAAAACATTACCAGAAATAGTCTTATTACTTGCTTCTTTGTAAGTAGAAGCGAAATAAGGGTGTACCATAGGTTAAAGTGATAGTCAAAAGCTGGTTGCTATGCGACTGAAGTTCCTTTGTTTGTATGGACAGGAGTTGACAAATTCCAGTAAGAGAAAAGAATGTTTTTCAAGGTGGAAACTAATAAGTAATAGCTTAAAAACGATCAACTCCACGAAAATGGTGTATATATAACAAATTGTGTTTTAATGTGCTCTAAATTTTTGTGTGGTAAGGTTTTGTCCATCTCTTACGGTTTAATAGTTATACAAAAATTCGTAAAAGTCATCCAGAATAAATTAGTCTTCAGAGGCCATTCCCAGAAAATTCAAGATGTACATATCTCGTATTTGTCAAGTAAATATCTTGAATATACGATATTTTAATCAAAATCGTTAGAGCCATTTTTAAGAAAATCACAATTTTCGAAATTTTTTCCATGTAAAGGTTAGTTTGGGATGGAAGGATTTTCTAGAAAATCTTCGTGTCGCATCCTTGGAAGATACTATACCAGACAGACAGACAGACAGACAGACAGACAGACAGACAGACAGACAAACACACGGACCTTTTTTTCGGACTCAGGGGACCCCAAAACATATATTTCTGGTGAAATCTCGACATCGAATTTTTGGGTGCATTGCAATACCTTCTCTATCCCTATGTACATTGTACATTTCTAATGTGTTCCATTCACATGATGTCCTCTAACCGTTCGGTATATAATCCTTTTATTCAAAACATTACTCTGTTACCTACATCATGCTAATCAAAATAAACATTAGCAGAAGTACTATCTTTCTTGTAGGTGGAAGGGAAAAAAGAAAATGCACAGGCTAAAGCGATAGTCTCATCCTTTAAAGCCGGCGATTATGTGAAACAATTGAAATTCCTATCTGTTTGCTTTGCAGGAATAAACAAACAAGGACTGAGAAAAAAGATGTCTTCCCTTTGAGAAAAGCTTAAAAACACTAGGAATAAACAAACGAAAGACGAAAAGATGCATGGCTCCCCGTTGTAGAAAAGATAAAGTAGCTAAAACCGAAACCAATAATCCCGAAAACGGTTAACTCTACAAAAAAAAAAAAAAGAAGTATATGACATAGCTTATGTGCTTTAATGAGATTTACATTTTATGTACCTACTAAGTTTTTGTATATCTCTTACGGTTTGCCAGCTATACAAAAGTCATCCAAAATAAAGAGGCCTTCAGAGGCTATTCCCAGGAAATTCAAGATTTTTTTGTAGTGCTTAATGCCCGCTTTAACTACTTATGGCACCGCAGGCGGTGACACTGATGATACATGAATGATGATGGAGCACCGGTGGAATGCGATGGCGGGGGAAACCGGAGTACCGGAGAAAACCCGCCCCTGCGCCGCTTTGTCCACCACAAATCTCACATGCGGTCGCTTGGGATCGAACCCCGGCTGTCTAGGTGAGAGGCGAGAGGTCTAACCACTCGGGCACGGTGCGGCCGAAATTCAAGATATACATACATTTCGCTTCTCATAAAAATATCTTAAACAAAAGATATTTTAATCAATATCGTTATAGCCATTTTTGAGAAAATCAAAAATTTTGAAAAATATTGCATATAAAGAGTAATTTGGGGTGGAGTAGGGTGGGGTGTCGAATCCTTTGTAGATACCAAACTTAAATACCAGTATTTTCGTTTTCGAGCTATGCTGTCTACAAACCACACACAGACACGCGCGCACACACACACGGGTCGTTTTCTAAAAGTGTTTTGGGGGTCCCGACACATGTATTTCCGGTGAAATCTCGGGATCTAATTTTTGAGTGCGTTACAATCAATACCTTGTCTATACATTATGTACATGGTACGTGTAGAGAAAGTAAAAATGCATATGACAAATGTGTTTTAACGAGATGTACATTTGCTGTGTAGTTAGCTTTTGTGTATCCCTTATGGTTTAACCCTTATACAAATTTCTGCAGTACTCTTCCAAAATAAGGAGGTCTTCAGAGACTACTTCTAAAAAATTCCAAATATACATTTTATTTACGATGTAAATATCTTTAATATATGGTATTTTAATCAAAACCGTTTGAGCCATTTTTGAGAAAAGCTAAATGTTATAAAGTTTTCCATTGTAAATGGTGATTTTCTTGAAAATATTTGTGTAGATCCTTGGAAGATAATAAAAATAAATAATAAGTTTGTAATTCATCGATCATCTCGTATTTGAGCTGTGCTATACATAGACGCGCACCCGGACCGTTTTCTAACGATGTTTTTTTCTGACACTGGGGACTCAAAATATAAGTATATTTCCGGTAAAATCTCAGAATCAAAACTTTTGGATGGAATAAAATACTCCCTCTATAATGCACTATATATTTAGCACGTGTAGAGAAAGTAAAAGTTCAAGAACAACGGGATGGAGACCGGGTTGTAATCCCATCTTGATAACATTTAATTATCAACACAGAAGGAGTTGAAATGACACTATAAACGTCAGAGATCTTGTATAACAATATTAATGTTGTTGTCAGCGATATAAATGCAGCATTAACATGATCACCTGGAAGCAGGTCAAGGTCGTGCTGGGTATTTGTTCTGCCTCTTAGGGTGTATTCAAGAGAGGTAGTCGTGCTGATACCATTAATGCTAATACAAATGTTGCGCGACGCTCCTAACCTCACTTCTACTTCAAATTAAACAAGTCTACTAGATCAAGGTTAAGTGCTTTAATGCTCTGAGGGTAGTATGTCAATGTCATTGCTAAAGATGCGGTCTTAAGAACAAAATCCATTCACATGTCTTTCTCTATATCTCTGCAACAAATTTTTGTTAAAAAATTTATGCTTCTATTTACTTCATGCTAAGAAAAAATTAGCAGAAATAGTCTTATTACTTGCTTCCCTGTAAGTAGAAGCGAAATAAAGGAGTAACATAGGTTAAAGCGATAGTCAAAAGCTGGTTGCTATGTGACTGAAGTTCCTTTGTTTGTATAGACACGAGTTGACAAATCCTTGTATGAGAAAAGTACCAAGTTTTTTAAGGCTGAAAAAAAAAACAACAAGGAATATCTAAAAACAATGAACTCCACGAAAAAAATGTATATAACATAAATTGTGTGTTTTAATGTGCTCTACATTTTTTGTGTGGTAAGTTTTTGTCCATCTCTTACGATTTACCAGTTACACAAAATTCCGTAAAATTCATCCAGAAGTCTTCAGAGGCTATTCCCAGAAAATTCAACATATACATATTATTTGTCAAGTATATATCTTTACTATATGATATTTTTATCAAAATCTTTAGAGTCATTTTTTAGAAAATCAAAATTTTCGAAAATTTTTCCATGTGAAGGGTAGTTGGGGTGGGGGGATTTTCTTGAAAATCTTCGTGTCGCATCCTTGGAAGATCCTGAACATAAATACCAAGTTTGGTATTTAACAGTCTTTTCGTTTTTGAGCTATGCTGTCCACAGACACACTGACACACACATACACATACACACAGACAGACACACGGACATGTTTCTAAAAATGCGTTTTTTTTTGGATTCAGGTGGTCCCAAAATATATATTTCCGGTGAAATCTCTGTATTGAATTTTTGGGTGCAATACAATACCTTCTCCATACACTATGTACATAGTACGTATAGAAAAAGTAAAAATTTGATGTACTCCATTCACATGTCTAACTCTGCCTATTCTGCAAACAAAATAAAATATTGTTATCAGAGATTATTCTATTGTATGCATCATACTGATGGAAATAAATATTACCATAATTGGTTTTATTACTTACTTTCGTGCAAGTATAAGGGAAATAATGGAATACATCAGGCTAAAGCGATAGTCAAATGTTTTAAAAAAGCTGGTCACTATGTGTTTCCTTTTGCATGACTTGAGAGAAACAACAGATATGAAATCAAAGATGACATCCCGCTAGAGAAAAGCTTAAGGAGTTTAAAATTGAAAACCCATAACAAAAGATATCTCGCAAACAATTAACTGTATAAAAAATCTAATGTGTTGCATTCACATGATTTTCTCTACCTGTTCTGCAAACTATTCTTACAAAGGTTTATTCCTTTATCTACATCATGTTAAGCGAGAAAACACAATTAGTACTTAGTTCCGCATAAGCAGAAGGGAAATAAGGGAATATTACAGGCTAAAGCGGTACTCGAACCTTTTAAAAGCCCACCGATATGTGAACAATTGAAGTTCCGTTCGCTTTGCATTTTCTGAAAAACAAAGGAGTGATGAAACGAAAGATACCCCTTTTGAAAAATTGAGTAGTTTAAAATTGAAACCAATAACAAGGAATATCTCGAAAACTGCCAGCCCCACGAATAAAATGAATATGAGATAAATTGTGTGTTTTATCGAGATCTACATTTTTTTTATAAAGTAACGTTTTGTCTAACTCTTGCTGTTTAACAGTTATGCAAAATGCAGAAAAATGTATCCAGAATGAACAAGTCTTTTTAGGCTATTCCCAGAAGTTTCAAAATATAAATTTTATTTGTTATGTGAATATCTTATATATACGGTATTTTAATCAAAATATTTAGAGCCGTTTTTTAGAAAATCAATATTATCAAAACATTTTCCATGTAAAGGATAGTTTGGTGTGTGGGGATTTTCCTCAAAATCTTCGTGTCGAATTCTTGGAAAATTCTAAACTTATAATTAAAGTTTGGTATTTTACCAAATTTTCGTTTTTGAGTTATCGTGTTCACAGACGCGGTCCTTTTTCTTAATTTTTTTATTATTTTTTTGGATACTCGGGAACCTACAACATCTATTTCGTTAAAATCTCGGTACCGAATTTTTGGATGAAATACAAAGAAATAATTTTTAGAAAAATGTCCGTGTGTGTGTTTGTATATATATGTGTGCATGCGTGCGTGCTGGCGTGTCTGCCTGCCTCGGTGGGCAGCGTAGCTCAAAACCAAAGGCCGTTAAATACCAAACTTGACATTTATGTTCAGTATGTTCCAAAGACGCGACATTAAGATTTTAAAGAACATTCCCCCACCCCAAACTACCCTTTAGATGGAAAAAATTTCGAAAATGTAGATTTTCTCAAAAATGGCTCTAATGATTTTGATTAAAATCGCTTATATTTAAATAAAATCTATATCTTGAATTTTCTGGGAATAGTCACCAAAGACCTCTTTATTCTGGATGATTTTTATTGAATTTTGCGTAACTGGTAAACTGTAAGAGATATACAAAAAGCTACTTCACAGAAACTGTAGATCTCGATAAAACACACGGTTTATGTCTTATACATTTTTTTCGTGAAATTGTCCTTTTTCGAGATATACCTTGTTATTGGTTTCACTTTTAAACTATTCAATTTCTCAAAAGGGCTACCTTTCGTTTCATCACTCCTTTGTTTTTCAGAAAATGCAAAGCGAACGGAACTTCAATTGTTTAAAAGATTCGATTATCGCTTTAGCCTGTAACATTCCCTTATTTTCCTTCTGCTTATTCGGAACTAAGTACTAATTGTGTTAATGTTTATTTCGTTTACCATGATGTAGATAAAGGAATAATATTTTGTTAGAATAGTCAGTTTCCAGAACAGGTAGAAAAATTCATTTGAATGAAACACATTAGATGTTTTATACGGTTAACTGTCTGCGTGATATGTTTTGTTATGGGTTTGCAATTTTAAACTCCTTAAGCTTTTCTCTAACGGGATGTCATCTTTGATTTCATATATCTTGTTTTACTCCTGGCCAGGCAAAGAGAAACGAGTTTTATTGTGTCACATAGTGATCAGCTTTTAAAAGATTTGACAGTCGCTTTAGCCTGATGTACTCCCTTATTTCTCTTATACTTGCAAGAAAGCACGTAATAAAGCCAATTTGTTAATGTTTATCTCTTTAGTGTGACGCAGATAGAGTAATCTTTGATAATATGTTGTTTGCAGAATAGGTAGCGAAAGTAATATAAATGGAACACATCGATGTTTACTTTCTCCTCACGTACTATTTACATAGTGTATAGAGAAGGTATTGTATTGCAATAATAAATTCGATACCGAGAAATGCATGTTTTGAGAACCTCTGAATCCAAAACATTTTTTTTTTAAAAAAACATGCCCGTGTGTGTATGTGTATATGTCTCTGAGCAGCATAGCTCAAAAAGGAAAAGACTGTTAAATACCAAACTTGGTAATATCTGCTATTTTTTTCTCGATTAGCATATAGTATATAGAAGCATAATTTTTCTAATAATTTGTTGCAGAGATGTAGAGAAAGTCATGTGAGTGGAACACACAAGATTTTCTGGCATGAAGTTCTTTTATGTCCCTTCCGAAGGTAGCCATGCTAAGGATTTTTACATCTAAAACAACCATCACCCTCCGCCGGTTTTGAACCCGCGACTTTGGGAACCAGAGACTAATATTACGCCTAGACCAAGGAGAACAACTAATTCCACTATATGTCAGTATTAGAGACGTAAAATTCGTAGAAGTATATAGAAAACATTAGAAATACAGAGCAAAGATATTAAGAAAATTACTGAAGACAAAGGTTTATCTACAGTTCCTGTAGATTAGACTAAAGTGACAAAATTGAATACAATAGAATAGACTCCATTGTTAAAGCTGAGATCAAAAGATTACAAAGAGAAAGTCGCGGGAGATATGTGAATGAGTTATCTATGAGCATTAGAAACCGGAATACAAAATACTAAGGAACAATGGCTCTAACATAATAACAACCTGTTGATCGATCCGAAGTAACTAAGAAATAATCAAGTGAGATGCCTCGGGCGCTGACTTGTACTCGTTAGGTCGTGGTTCATATCCATGTGCCGGACAATCTGATTGTATTTTTACTTTCTGTATGTACAATGTACATAAGACGAGGTATTCGACCCGTTGTAAATTATTATTTTATACAATTTGATCTGTTATAATGCTAAGATATGTTTTACATTAAGTTTTTTACTTTCTCTACACGTACTTACGCATAATGTATAGAGAAGGTATTGTATTCCACCCAAAAGTTCACCGGAAATACATATCTTAGGGTCTCCTGTATCCAGAAATAACATTTTCAGAAAAAAAGGTACGTGTGTGCGTGATTGTGTGTGTGTGTTTGTGGTCAGCATAGCTCAAAAACGAAAAATCATTAAATATTGGTATGAGATTTAAGTTTAGTTATCTTCCAAGAATACGACACGAAGATTTTCAAGAAAATCCCCCCAACCGCAACTACCCCTTACATGGAAACATTTTCGATATTTTTGATTTTCTCGACAAAGGCTCTAACGATTTTGATTAAAATATCGTATTTAAAGATATTTACATGACAAACGAAATGTATATCTTGAGTTTTCTGGGAATAGCGTCTGAAGACCTCTTCATTCTTGATGACTTTTGTATAACTGGTGAACCGTAAGAGATATACAAAATCTTACTGCACAAGAAATGCAGCTTTCATTAAAACACACAATTTAGATCAAATGCATTTTTTGTGAGTTAAACTTTTTCAAGACATTCCGAATTATTGGTTTCAATTTTAAGGCACTTAAACTTTTCTTAAACGGGAAAACATCTTTCTTCTCGTTTGATTTCCGTTTTACTTATTAGGAAGCTAGTAATACGTTTAATTCTGCTTATGTTTATCTTGATTAGCACGATGTAGATAACAGATTAATGTTTTGAATAAAAGGTTTGTTTATCGAACAGCTAAAGGACATCATGTGAATTCAACATGTTAGATTTTCTCCCTTATGTTTACAAGGAACCAAGTAATAAGAAACTTCTGCTAATGTTTATGTCGATTAGCATGATGCAGGTGCATAAGCTTTTTACCAATAATATGTTACAAAGATGTAAAGAAAGTCATATGAATAGAACACATCAGATTTTTCGTTTAAATGTTCAAATAGTTTAACTTTTCTCAAATGGAAAGCTTTCATCGTTTATCTTTTGTTTTTACTCCTGGCTATGCAAAGAGATCTGAATTTCAAAGTCATCACACAGCGATTAGTTTTTAAAAGATGCTTACTGTTTATCTCGATTAGCTTGATGCAGATATATGAATAAGCTTTTATAATAATAAGAAGAAGAAAAGAAGAAGAAAAATTGCAGCAGATGAGCTACAGAAAGGCATGTGAATGAAACATATCAAATTTTTTAGTTATGCTCTTCACAGATACACATACATACAGAAGCACACATACGAGACACACTCCTTTCTGTTACTTCGTATATAATAGGTAGTGAAGGTATTGCATTCTACCCAAAAATTAGAAACTAAGATTTCACAGGAAATACATTTTAGTGTTCCTATATCCAGTAACCCCCACTTTTTTTTTTTTTTTTAGAAAAAATGGCCGCGCGCGCGCGCGCGTGTATGTGTGTGTGTGTGTGTGTGTGTAAGACGATAACTCGATTGAACACCAAAGTTAATATTATATTCAATATATCCCAAAGCTCCCACCAATGTTTCGAAAGTTATTTTTCAAAAATGGCTCTAACGATTTTGAATAAAATACCGAATATTACATTTATTTATGTGACAAATAAAACGTATGTATATCTCGAATTTTCTGGGAACGTTCTCTGACCACCTTTTCATCATCGCTGAGTTTTGCTTAAATGTTACATATATTACTATACAAATAAAAATCTGATGTGTTCCATTCATGTGACTTTCACTACATCTCTGGAACAAATTATTGTTAAAAAGTTATTCTTCCATTTCTTTCAAGCTTAATCGAGAAAAAATCAGCAAAAAATGGTATATTTACTTGCTTCCTAGTAAGTAGAAAGAAATAAGGGAGTACTCACAAATGCATATAACATAAATAGTGTTTTAACGAGCTCTACAATTTTTGTACATGCAACATTCCGAAAAATGCATCTAGAATAAAGATGTCTCAGAAGCTATTCCTAGAAAACTCAAGATATACATGTTGTTTGTCATGTAAATATCTTTAATATACGATATTTTAATTAAAATCGTTAGCCATTTTTGAGAAAATCAAAATTTTAGAAAATGTTTCCATGTAAAGTTTAGTGGGGGGGGGATTTTCTTGGAAATCTTGGTGTCGCATCTTTGGAAGATACCAGGCTTAAATACCAAGTTTGGCTATTAAAGGACGCTTCATTTTTGGTTATTCTGTCCACCGGCACTCTCTCTCTCTCTCTCTCTCTCTCTCTCTCTCTCTCTCTCTCACACACACACACATACATACGCACATGGACCTTTTTTTTTCTAAAAATGCTGTTTTTGGATTCAGGAGGACCAAAAACATGTATTTCCGGTGAAATCTCCGTATCGAATTTTGGGTGCAATACAATACTTTCTCTATACACTATGTACATAGTATGTGTAGAGAAAGTAAATAAACATCAATTTAAAACACATGCTTCATATCAAATAGATTTTTTTTTTTGTGAAATTAACCATTTCCAAGATATTCCGTGTTATTGTTTCAGTTTTTCCATTCTTATACTTTTCTCATATGGAAAAATCATTATTGGTTTTTCTGTCTGCTGGTCAAGCAGTGAGAACGGAGTATATAGGTCCTCACATAGCGACCAATTCTATAATTATTTGCCTGTCGCCTACTGTATTCCCTTAATCCCATATTATTTCTTCAAATTATTTCTACAGATGTTAATTTCGATTAATGCGCAGGAGAAAAAAAAAAAAAAGCTTTCCTAAGATTAGTTGGATGAAAATTCGGTAGAAAACGTCATGTGAATATACTACATAAGATGTTTTAATTATTCATTTAAACAGACAGATCTTTTATATAACACACACACACATATATATGAGGGTGGACCGTATAACTTGAGACTATAAAATATCTCCAAAACCAAGCGATGTAGAAGGAAACATCTTGAATACAAGTTGTTGCAGATAATGGAGAAAAGTAAATGCCATTTGTTTGTTTTAATTGGAGAAGCTTTGGATGCTAATTTGAGCGTCAAGGTACATTTTTAAATAGGAACCAACATTTTTTTATCTTGTTTCCTTATTCCTCATTAAAAATAAACAATTTTTGTTCAAACCATTTTCTTGTATAGAGTTCTTTTACTGGTGTAGACTGATGAAAGGTAGATACACGGAGTATCATCACTGCACGGTTTTGTACAGTATTATTTCATAAGCATCGTACCTTAGTGTATAAATGTTCAAAACGAAGCCCTTCTACCTCAATGCATTTTCCAACTCTGTGGATAAACGATTGCTGTGTCTGTAAAAGCATGTCTCTTCTAATACTGGTACAAGCATTTCGTATGCGCGCCTTCATGTTGTCTGGACTCCTGACAGCTGGAAAATGCATTGAGGTAGAAGGGTATCATTCAGTGGTATCTGTGCATCTGCCTTTCATCAATGTTTAATTGTCTACACCAGCAAAAGAAGCTGTACAAGAAAATGGTTTAAGCAAATGTTGTTTAGCGCGCCAGTGTAGTGTGATGGTAGCATGTCTGCCTCACATTCAAAACGTCGTGAGTTCGAATCTCGCTTAGGGTGAGTTACCCGGATAAGGTTTTCTTCGGGGTTTTCCCTTATCCTGAGAAGACGCATGTCGAGTAACTTTAAGCTCCATTTGAGCATCATTTCACCAATTTCATTCATCGTCCGATATGACCAAGCAGGTTAAAGGGCGTTAAACTACAAAATAAAGGTTGTTTATTTTTGACGAGGAATAAGGAAACAAGATAAAAAATCTTATGTGTTACACTCGCATGACTTTCTCTAGCCGTTCTACAAACTTCTTACATAAGATTATTCTTCTTTCTGCACCTTGTTAATCGAGGTATTCAGCACAATGTTCTTATTACTTAGTTCCTTATAAGTAGGAAGAAAACAAGGGTATATATTAGGTTAAATCGATAGTCAAATGTTTTAAGAGCTGTCGTTATGCGATTGTCATTACTAATCACTTCTTTTCTTGGCCAAGAATAGAACAAAAGAAAAACGGACACTCCCGTCTGAGAAAAGTATAAGTACTTCACAACTGATATTAATAACAATGAGTACTTCGAAAACGGTAAGCTCCACGAAAAAATGTATATGACGTAAATTATGAATTTTAACAAGGCCTTACTGTTTTGTATAGTAAGTTTTTGTCTATCTCTTACGGTTTATTAGTTATGCCAAATTAAGCAAAATTCATCCAGAATAAACAGGTCTTTAGAAGCTATTCCCAGAAAATTCAAGATAAACGTTTTATTTGTGAGGTAAATATCTTTAATATACGATATTTTAATGAAAATCGTTAGAGCTATTTTTAAGAAAATCAAAAATTTCGAAAAAAGTTCCATGTAAAGGGTAGTTTGGGGTGAGGGGATTTTTCTCAAAATCTTCGTGTCGCATCCCTGGTAGATACTGAACTTAAATACCAAGTTTGGTATTTTAGCTACTTTTCGTTTTTGAGTTATCGTGTTCACAGACACACGGACACACACACACACGGACCTTTTCCTGGAAATGCTTTTTTTGGATGCACGGTATTTCTGGTAAAATCTCGACATCGAATTTTTGGGTGGAATGCAATACTTCTCTGTCCCTATGTACATTGTACATACGGGGCAAGAGAAAGTAAAAATTGTTGGTTCTCAATTAAAAGAATCTGATGTGCTCCATTCACGTGACTTTCTCTACATCTCTGTAAGAAATTACTGTTAAAACGCGTTGGCTTCTATCTACATCATGATAAGCGATATCAACATTAGCAGAAGTTGGCTCCTTGCAAGTAGAAGAGAAAAACTGATATTTTCCATACACATAATGATCTCTAGCTGTCCCGCAAACGAACCGTTTATTTAAAACATTAATCTGTTATATACATCATGCTAATTAAGATAAACATAAGCATAATTAGTCATATTACCAGCTCCTTGTAAGTAGAAGGGTAATAAGAAAATCCACAGGTTAAAGTGATAGCCTCGTCTTTAACAGACGGTCGCTATGTGAAACAATTGAAATTCCAATCTCTTTACTTGCCAGGAGTAAACAAACCAGAAACGAGAAGAAAGATGGCTTACCGTTTGAGAACAGTTTAAGTGGCCAAAATTGAAACCAATAATTCGGAATGTCTCGAAAGCATTTAACTCTACAAAAAATGTATATTTAATGTGATCCACATTTCTTGTATAGTAAGTTCTTGTATATCTCTTACGGTTTGCCAGTTATGCAAAAGTCATCAGAATGAAGAGGTCTTCAGAGGCTATTCCAAGATATACATTTCATTTGTCATAAAAACATCTTAAACATACGGTATTTCAATCAAAATCGTTACAAGTTTTTGAGAAAATCAAAATTTTCGAAAAATGTGCCATGTAAATTGTAGTTAGGGTGGGGGTATTTTCTTGAACATCTTCGTGTCGCATGCTTTAAGATACCAAACTTATATTCCAAGGTTGGTATTTAACGGTCTTTTAGTTTTGAGCTATGCTACACACACACGCGCATGATTTTTTTTTCTAAAAAGTCTTTTTCTGGATACAGGAAACCGTAAAATGTGTATTTCCGGTGAAATCTCGGTTTCAAATTTTCGGAAGGAATACAATACCTTATGTATACACTATGTACATATTACGTGTAGAGAAAGTAAAAATTTACCGTGACCTTCAAAGTACCATCCAAAGTTTCTCCAATTGAAACACAACAAATGACATTTATTTTCCCCCATTATATAAAGAACTTTTATTGAAGACGCGTGCGTGCGTGTGTGTGTGTTTATATATATGTAATTCACTCAGCCTCAAAAGTCTTTATTTCCGGTGAAAGGTCGGTATCGAAATTTTGAATAGAATAAAACACTTTCTCTGCTTAGTATATACGTATTAGAGAAAGTAAAATGTACTTAGGAGGTACGCATTTACATGCTATGAAAATCTCAGACTGATATGCCAAATAGTTTCTGAAAGTTAGGGTGTGTAACAGTTGCAGAATAAAGGTTTTAATCTCTGGTTAATTTGACGCTAAACTCGGAACATATGATAAATTACAGCCAATAAATAAAGACATAAATTTGTTACTTGTATATAAATCACTTCTGCTAGTCGAACATAATATTCAGCAACTTCCGCGCTAATAGTATCCCCCTCTCTTTTGTTAGTGAAAGGTGCCTAACTCATTGGACTGGCACGCCAGGCCTGATGACGTAATAGCATGGTCCACCAGGAACCTTCAGCGATGACGTTGCTCCTTCCAAAATTTAAGGATATAACGCCCGCTGCTAATTGTATGGTCATGTTAGTGACAAGATATATTTTAGAGAACACGATTTTGCTTTATCAGCGTGAAAGGGCAAACGCTGTTCAGATTCGAAAGCTGCATACAAACTCACTTACATTTCAAGTACTTGAGACTGTTTGTAATATTGCTTCCGGAGAAAGATCCCCATCAAAACTAATTTAAAATGCAGATGAACATACCTCTGGATCAGTTTCCCATCACCAGAAATTTCTGTGACGTTCAATAGGCCTTTAGAGAAGCCAAGAAGCCACACTCGTAGCACCGCAAAAAGTTTGTGTTTAGTTACCGCTATAACATCTCGTGATTTCATTGGAACCAAAAGTCTTGTGCTTCTTTAGAAAGACGGAGAAGTTTCGTGCGATGATCAAATAATTCTATGTCAAAAGGCTTAACGCTCAATGAATGCTGCTGCACATATGCAACAAACATAAATAATTCTATGTCAAAAGGCTTAACGCTCAATGAATGCTGCTGCACATATGCAACAAACATAAATAATTCTATGTCAAAAGGCTTAACGCTCAATGAATGCTGCTGCACATATGCAACAAACATAAATAACCAAAGCGTTTAGTATTTTAGTGCACCCTTTTCTAATTTCGCATTACAGTAACCTTCAGAAATAAAACTAGCCTACTTATAACTGTCTTATATTGTAAACATTATTTATATCTTTGCAATAAAACCAATATTTTTACTTTCTCTACACGTACTATGTACATAGTGTATAGAGAAGGTATTGCATTGCACCCAAAATTTGATACAGAGATTTCACCGGAAATATATGTTTTGGGTCCCCCTGAATCAAAAAATATTTTCAAAAAATGGTCCGTGTGTGTATCTGCGGACAACATAAGTCAAAAACGAAAAGACCGTTAAATACCAAACTTGGTATTTAAGTTTAGTATCTTCCAAGGATGCGACACAAATATTTTCAAGAAAATCCCCTCACCCCCAACTACCCTTTACATGGAAATATTTTCGAAACTCTTGTTTCTCTCTAACGATTTATTAAAATGAATCATTAAAGCCATTTCCATCACAAATAAAATGTATATCTTGCAATTTCTGGGAATAGCTTCTGTTTATTCTGGATGCATTTTTCGGAATTTTGCCTAATTAGTAAACCGTAAGAGATAGAGAAAAACTTAGGACACAAAAGATGTAGATATCGTTAAAATGCAACTTTTATGTCATATGCATTTTTTTATGGAGTTGGTCGTTTTCGAGATATTCCTTGTTATTAGTGTTAGTTTTAAAATACTTATATATTTCTCACGCGGGAACCTTTCAACTTCTGCCCACGCAAATAAATCGATTTCAATTTCATAACAACCACATTTTAAAGCATTTGACTGTTGATTTAGCCTAGTGTATTTCCTTATTTCCCTTCTACTTACAAGGTACTAAGCAATACCATCGTTTCTGTTAATGTTTATCTCGATTAGCAGAAGTAGAATAAGCTTATTAACAAATGATTACAAAGATGTAGAGAAAGGCATGTGAATGGAACACATCATAGTTTTTAATACAAAAGAGCACAACTCGTGCAACTGCAGTCCAATGTAACCGTCAGAATCCAAGCGTGGCATCACACCAGTTATTTTACTTGCGCTCTCCCCGTCCTTTAGCAAAGGCACATTTGACTGGTATTCGAACTCGCGACGTTCTATTTTGAATAGATGGCCAGTCCATTACGTATTGCACTAACGATCACGGCTATTCAAGTCGCTTCAGTTGTGGTGCCAGCGTGAGGGATATGAATACCGGTTTGCGAAATAAAGGAAGAGGGACATATCTAGCAAAATGAACCGTGCAATTAAGGGTTTGCACCAAAAGAGATAAAAGCTAAGTTAGACGAAGTTCAAGGAACACCTGCTCCGGCGTTTGCAACAATTTACAATTGAATACATGAATTTCAACGTGGCCGTACATCCACAAATAACCAACATAGTTTCGGACGTCCAGTAGAAGTGACTTCCTCCGAAATTATTGACAAAATCCAGAATATGGTTTTGAGTGATTGACGAATCCAAGTTCGCGAAATAGTAGAAACCAAAAGGTATATCACAAGGTGCAATATTCTCAACGTTGCACCAAATATTAGTTTCGGCAAGATGGATGCCGCGTTTGCTCTAAATGGATAATAAATACAATCGTGTGATCGATTCGGAAGCTGGTTTGGAATTTTTCCGTCGCAATCGTGACAAGTTTCTGCATCGATACATAATTGTGAATGAAACGTGGACACACTACTACACTCCAGAGGCAAAAGTACAGTCGAAACAGTGGGGTTTTAAAGGCAAACTGAATCTGAAGAAAACAAAGATGGTGAAATATGCAGACAAGGTGATGGCCTCAGCTTTTTCAGAATTGTGGAATCATCCACATTAATTACTTGTAGAAAGGAAGAACGATAAATGGATCGTTATTGTACCGGATGAACGGAGAAATCAAGAAAAAACGACCCCATCTGGCAAAGTAAAATATTCTCTTCCATCAAGACAATATAAGGGTGCACACCTGCGCAGTTTTTATGGCGAAAATTGTAGAATTAGGGTACAAATTACTACAACATCCACCGTATTCACCAGATTTGAGTTTATTGAAAAAATGTCTGGGCGGAAAATGAATCACGTGTAACCAAGAGGTCATCTCCCAAACAGATGACTATTTGGAGAACCTTCCTAAATCCCACTTTTTGGAAGACTTAAAACAGATTGAGTAACGCTGGGAAAAGTGTATCGATCTAAAAGGATATTATGTTGAAAACTAAAAACAAAAAGTCCAAAAAAGTGTGTTTTTCCAATCTTTTTATAAGAACTTTTTGAATGCCTCTCGTACGTACTAATATACAGACGTAAAATGCATGTAAACTAGTCAAGTATGTGCTTGGGGGTTGATACACAGTTTTGTTCTGTGCTTGATATGAAGACAGATAAGAGATTGGTGTTAAGTTCAGGTACTGCAATATGGCAAGTAGCAGACTGGAAAAGATCGGAGCTCTGGACCAATGAAACCAGAAGATAACCTTTTATGTATGATGTGTATAAAGCATTTCTCCAAATTTGAACCAAGATATGATAGGCCAGTTCCTGACATTATAGTTAAAAAAATATTTTATGTTGAAGATGAAATCAGTGCAAAATTCCGTAAGGAATACAAATAGACCACAAATACCTGATGAATTTAGAACAAAATAATCAGACACCATGTCAAAATGCATTGCTATTTGTAGTAGTTTGAAATCAGAGGGTAAAACACCAGAAGAAAATCTCTATGATAAAGCTTTAGACATGTTTAAATTGGCAAGGAAAAAACTGCTAGTAATGAAGTTCCAAGTGGATATGTTGATATATAAAACATAATTTATTGTAAAAACTCAGAGAAAGCCATGTGAATGGAACACATCAATCTGTTACAGAAACAATTTTCCTACAAACCCTTATTCTTTTATCTACTTCATGCTAATCAAGATAAACATTAGTAGAAATGGTCTTGCTTTCTTGTAAGCAGAAGGGAAATACGGGGATACACTAGGCTAATACGATAGTCAAATCTTTTAAATGCTGGTCCTATGTGAAACAATTGAAGTCCAGTTCACTTTGCATGACTTGCAATAAAACAAGGGACATGAAACGAAACTCTTTTCCGGTTTGAGAAAAGATTAAGTAGTTTAAAATTGAAACCAATAAAAAGGTGTATCTCAGAAACGGTCAGCTCAACATAAAAACCACTATACAACACAAATTGTGTGTTTTAACGAGTTCTACATTTTTTGTGTACTAGGATTTTGTCTATTTCTTACGGTTTAACCGTTATACAAAATTCTGCATTGCTCATCCAGAATAAAGAGGTCTTCAGAGGCTATTCCAAGAAAATTCAAAATATATTGTTTATTTGTGATTTAAACATCAATAATATAGGGTATTCTAATCAAAATCGTTAAAGCAATTTTTGAGAAAATCAAACTTTTAAAAAATATTTCCATGTAAAGGGTAGTTTGGGGTGGAGGGATTATTTTGTAAATCTTCGTGTCGCATCTTTGGAAGCTACTTAATATCAATATCAAGTTTGGTGTTAACGATCTTTTCGTTTTTGAGCTATGCTGTCTACAGACACACACGGACCTTTTTCGAAAATGCCTTTTTGCGAGCTCAGGGATCTCAAAACATTATATCCGGTAAATCTCGACATTAAATTTTTGGATGGAATACAATCTTTTAATGGAAATACAGCATCTATACAAGATCGCTTTTTCCTGAAACCATTTTGGCTTTCATTAATTATCCTCTCTGCTATTGGTTTCATTTTTGATTAATGAATCTTAGCGTAACCTTTTTAGGCAAATAACGTAAATTTATTTATCTCTCTGTCGGTCTATATATCTGTTCAGCGATGTACCTACCTACCTATCAATCATATCTATTTACCTATCTATTTACCCACCCTCTCACCTACATCTATCTAATCATCTATCTTACAATCTAGTCTATTTGTTTATCTAATCTATTTAAATATCTATTTAACCTACTTTATTCTAATCTATATATCTTATTCTATCTATTCTCTTCTAATCTGTCTATTGTAATCTATCTGTCGGTCTATCCGTCTTTCTAGCTGTCTATAAATCATGTATCTATCTGAGAATGTAGCCATTTATCAATACATATTTCTATTTGTCTAAGAGATAGATATAATGGAAGGGAAAACATGCATTCTGTAAAATCTAATATCGAATATTTGGATGGAATACAATTCTTCGTTTCACTGCCAGGAATGAGTGGGCAAAAATAAGGAGTTCTGTTAAAATAAATAAAGCTTTGATAAAAAAATGTATTTAAAATCCAGCAGGAAAAATCACAAAATCCACACAAGTCGTATTATATTTCCTGGAAATAAGGTGCGAAGAGGAATGGATGTATGTAATTAAAGAGAAAGTAATACATTAGAAACGAAGATATTATCGACCTGTTGAAAAACCTGCCAAACTGCATTGGCAGATATTAATTGATGGGCACCTTTCACGGAAACTCAAAGAGAAGTAACGCCCGAAGTTAAAGGTTTGAAACTCTGAGATCAAATGTGAACCTTCAAGGTACCTCGTGCATATTAAATCGTTTCCGGAGATAGTTAACGTCAGTCAAACTTGTTCAAGGAAACACACCATCGTCAGGAAACAAAAGAAACATCACCACGCTGATAATACGCCTCATACTTCTATACCCGCGTTGCGCAAGTTTTCAGAACTGTACACCATTACCCTTTTCCTTTTTTTTTTACTTTCTCTACACGTACTTTGTACACAGTGTATAGAGAGGGATTGTATTGCACCCAAACATTCAATACCGAGATTTCACTGGAAATATATGTTTTGGGACTCTCTGATTCCAATAAAAGTATTCTTAGAAAAAAGGACCACGAGTGCCTGTGGGCATCGTAGCTCACAAATAAAAAGTCCGTTAAATATCAAACTTGATATTTAAGTTCTGTATCTCTCAAGGATGCGACACGAAGATTTCCAAGAAAATCACCCCACCCCAACTACCCTTTACATAGAAATAGTTTCGAAAATTATGATTCTTTAAAATGGCTCTAAAGATTTTGATTAAATACCGTATATTAAAGATATTTATATGACAAATAGCATGAGCATGTTGAGTTTTTTGGGAGTAACCTCTGAAGACCTGTTTATTCTGCATGAAATTTGCTGAATTTTATTAGAGATGGACAAAACTTACCGCACAAAAATGTACAGTTCTTTAAAACACAAAAATTATGTCATGTACATTGTTTTCGCTCATTAACCATTTTTGAAATATTATTATTGGTTTAAGTTTTAAAATATTTAAGACTTTTCACATAGGTGAATTTGTCAAATGGCAATGCAAAGAAGCGGATTTCAACACATGGCAACCGCTTTTAAAAGATTTGACTATCGTTCTAGCCTATTGTATTCCCATATTTCCCTTCTGCTTAGAAGAAAGCATTTCTGCTCATGTTCATCTCGATTGGCACGAAGTAGATAGAAGAATAAGCTTTCTAATAATAATTTATTACAGAGAAAGCCATGTGATTTGAACACATTAGATTTGTATTATTAGCTCTACATCACACTATGTACATAGTGTAGAGATACGGTATTGTAAGGCATCCAAAAATTCGATACCAAGATTTCACAGGGAATACATGTTTTGAGACCCATAATTACAAAACTAACAAAACAAAAAAAAAAAAAAAAAAAGCATTTTAGAAACATGCCCGTGTGTGCATGTGTGTGTCAGTGGGCCACATAGCTCAAAAACGAAAATTCTGTTAAATACCGAACTTGATATTTAAGTTCAGTATCTTCCAAGAAGGATTTTAAAGAACAATCCCCCTCTCCCCCAACTACCCCTTACAATGACAAAATGTCAATTTTCTCAAAAAATGGCTGTAACGATTCTGAATACAATCTCTCATATTTAAGGCATTTACATGACAAATAACATGTTATCTTGAAATTTCTGGGAATAGACTCTAAGGACCTCTTTATTCACGATTTTTTTTTTCTTTTTGAGTTTTCCATAACTAGTAAACGCAATAGACAGACAAAAACTTGTTACACAAAAAATGTAGAGCTCCTTAAAACACAACAATTATGTCATATATATATTCTTTTCGCGGAGTTGGCCGTTTTCGAAATATTCCTTCTTATAGGTTTGTTTTATCATACTTAAATGTTTCTCATACGGGATCTTGTCAACTCTTGGCCCCCGCAAAGAAATGGATTTCAATCTCATAGCAACCACATTTTAAAACATTTGAATGTCGGTTTGGCCTAATGCATTCCGTTATTTCCCTTCTACTTATAAGGAACTAAGTAATAAGAGCGGCCGAGTGGTCAGACCATTCGTCTCTCACCTAGACGGCCCGGGCTCGACCCCAAGCGACCGCATGTGAGATTTGTGGTGGACGAAGCGGCGCAGGGCAGGTTTTCTCCAGGTTCTCCGGTTTCCCCCGCCATCACATTCCACCAGGGCTCCATCTTCATGATCATCAGTGTGATCGCCTGCGGTGCCAGAGCAGTAAACGCGGGTGTTAAACACTACCAAAAATAAGAGTGTTTCTGCTAATGTTTATCTCGATTAGCATGAAGTAGATAGAACAATAAGCTTAATAAGAATAATTTGTTTCATAAAATATCCAACTATATATTTACATCACAAGTTTAACAGCACTTGATTCCGATCACTGCCCAGTTCCAGTTACCTTTCATTTAAGAACCAACGTTTCAATGCGCACGCTCAGACTTATTAACGGTTATGTGCAATGGAATAAATTTCATAAAGCACTAGATTTGAAACTGCAATCTACATTTCATCTTGAAACAGTCAATGATATTAACAGTAGTGTTAAGGCATTTACTGAAAAGATCTGCCTATCTGTAAATGAATCAATGATAACTTTTAACAGACGAAAACCAAATTTCTACTTGCCATCCCATATTCTGCAATTAATTTATGAAAAGCATCATATCCATCGAAGGTGGCAAAAAGAACGGCAACCTTGTCAGAAAAGGACAGTGAATAATGTAATACGAATGGTTAAACGTGAGCTAGATCAATTTCGTCTTCAATCATACCAAAATTACTTATCTCTCTCTCCAACTGCGATAATACTCTATGGCAAGCAACCAAACGAACACTTTGAGGACCAAATCTAATTCCTTCATTACGTGAAAATAGCCATATTGTCATTGACACACAATCAAAATGCAACTGTCAAATAATAGAGCCAATTAACAGACTACCAAGGAGATGAACTTCAACAGCATGTAAAGAAGCCAAAGGTACCTGATAGAATTATCCCTGCCTCTACAAAAGAATTGAAACGCTTTATACATTAACTTTCACTCAAAAAGTCACCTGGACATGAGTTAAACCAAATATAGTATTAAAAAGCTAACTAATAAAGCATTAGCATATCTACTTACCATTTACAACCCATCATTGAGGCTTGGTTATTTTCCACAAACATGGAAACTTGCAGAGATCATCGTTTTTCACAAACCTAATAAACCGAAGTATCAACCAATTAGTCTGCTACCAACTCTGTCTAAACTGTTTGAAGAAATTATTCAAAAACGTCTTTCAACATTTTTAGCCTCTAATCACACAATTCCAGTTTTTCAGTTTGATTTTCGATCTAAACATTCCACTACACATCAGTTATTAAGGGTCAGAAATGCTATTGCAACAGGATTTGAAAAGAAGCAGTTTACTGCTGCAAGCTCCCTTGACGTTACTCAAGCCTTCGATAGAGTATGGCACAAAGGCCTACTAGTAAAATTATATAGAGTAGGAATACCAGATTATCTTACACAGATAATAAGGAGTTTTTAACAGGATGGCAACTTCTAGTCCGCATAGAAGCCTTCAAATCAACTATACGAACAATCGCTGCAGGAGTACCACAAGGATCAGTTCTCGCACCACTACTGTTTAATATATTCACCCATGATACACCTGATTTACGACCAGCTTCCATCGCCATGTACGCAGACGACACTGTCTTTTTTTATTCACACTCCAAAGTAAATACAGCAATTAGACACCTGCAAGCATCTATTTCATTATTAGCTGAATAGCCTACTGTATGACTATTTCACTTAACATCAACAAGACAGAAGCCAAAATATGTTCTCTAAAGCCTTGTCAAAACCTTGATTATTTACATTTACGAATAAACCGTTAACCTGGTTGCCAACTCAAACCTCAGTTAAATATCTTGGCGTTGTCCTGGACATAAAAATCTGATGTGTTCCATTCACATGACTTTCTCTACATCTCTGTACAAATTATTGTTAAAAAGCTTAAGGTTCTCTTTATTTAATGCTAATCGACAAAAAATTAGCAGAAATAGTCTTATTACTTGCTTCCTTGTAAGTAGAAGCCAAATAATGGAGTGCCATAGGTTAAAGTCATAGTCAAAAGCTGGTTACTATGTGGCTGAAGTTTCTTTGTTTGTATGGACAGGAGTTAAGTTTTTCAAAGGTGAAACAAAAAACAAGGTTATCTAATAAACGATCACTTCCAGGAAAAAAATGTATACAACGTAAATGGTGTGTTTTAATGTGCTCTACATGTACTGTGTGGTAAGCTTTTGTCTATCTCTTATGCTTAAGCAGTTATTAAAATTCCGTAAAATTCATCCAGAATAAAGTACTCTTCAGAGGCCATTCC
Source organism: Hymenopus coronatus (assembly GCA_030762935.1). Lineage (NCBI taxonomy): Eukaryota > Metazoa > Arthropoda > Insecta > Mantodea > Hymenopodidae > Hymenopus > Hymenopus coronatus. The sequence continues at coordinate 151,511,930 of CM060897.1, read as the reverse complement.
CAGAAAATTCAAGATATACGTTTTATTTGTCAGGTAAATATCTTTAATATATGATATTTTAATCAAAATCGTTAGAGCTAATTTTAAGGAAATCAAAATTTTCGAAAAATTTCCATGTAAAGGAGAGTTGGGGGTGGGGGGATTTTTCTCAAAATCTTCGTGACGCATCTCTGGAAGATACTAAACTTAAATACCAAGTTTGGTATTTTATCGACTTTTCGTTTTTGAGTTATCGTGTTCACAGGCACACTGACACACGGACCTTTATCTGAAAATACTTCTTTTGGTTACAGGGGAAGGTAAAAATGATGTGAATGGTCATATTACGCGCATCACAACACTTGTTAACTCAAGGTTCATCAAACTTTATCCATTAATTAATAAAGGCTCTAGGATTGGCCCGGACTGCTCCATTCTGCTTTACAAAATTTTAATTCGACCTCCTCTCAGTTATGCAGCTCCTATTGGTCAACAACAAATATAACTAATATTCATAAACGGCAAGTTGTACAAAATAAGTTTTTCCGCAGAGCTACAAATGGTTTGTAAGATACACGCAGCTTCAACACGAACTTAACATCCTTCCAATAGAACACTATATGAAACACCTCTCCAAGACATTCTTCAACAACTTAAGCAACGTTACTGGTGCTCAAGCATTTAACCTGCATATCAAAACTCAACACGAAAGGCTGAAAAGAAAATTACCACAACATTTCTTAACCAGTGACACAGAGGACTCCTGCTAATAATTATTCATACATTTCATAATCATGTACTTTCATTTTATAATATATTATTGTTATTGCTTATACTTTCATTAAATTGTAACATTTATTTTTAAAGTTATATTATCATTTCTGTACTAATAACTATTTCTGTTTATGATAGAGGAGCCAACATGGTCAACCTCAAATGTTAATGTATTTAATGTTTCTGTTGTCTATGGCCTATGTGACATAAATGCTTATTGATCTGCCAACAATAAAATTTAAAAAAAATAAATAAATAAATAATTTGTTACAGAGATGTAAAGAAAGTCATAAGAATGGAACGCGTCAGATTTTTATCCTTCATTAAGATAACCAAGTAATACTTCAAATAATCAAAAGTTGCTTTGTTGCAATTATACATACTACATTCTAAAAGTTCCCACAATTGTAAATAACACAGAAACAAGTTATCATAAGGCAATTTACACAACAATTTTCTTCAATATAGTTCCCTTACGCAGTGACCCACTTCTGCCACCGCATGCAAAGAGACTGGAAGCCATTTTCAGATACCTGTCACATGTACAGTAATTTCTTCAGTATTAAAAAATCTTGACTGAAACGTTTATGCCATTTATATACCTGAGTTTTCTTCATCGCTGCTTCACCATGAACTTCTTCCATCATTCTCAATGTCTCTGAGGGAGATTTGTTTAACAAAGCACAAAACTTTATGTCCGAACGTTGCTCCGTTGCCGACATAAAGAAATGTAATAAACAACATGCGTACACAACAAAACTAGTTTCTAAAAAAGACAACAATCATTATGAAAATTGAAACAAAGTGTTGTCATGGACGTTAACACCTAAAACTAAAATATACTTTGTTTTCGTATACATTAAACATAAAATAAATGGTTCTGCCGACTTTTTGAATCCAGGTTTAGATATTCTGTAAACGACTCTTATAAAAATCTCATGTTTTCCATTCACAGGACTTTCTCTGCCTGTTATGAAAACAAACTATTCTTACAAAATATTCTTCTTCTATTTACTTCTTGCTAATCAAAACATGGTTGCTATATCATTGAAGTTCGGGTATCTCGAAATGGCCAGGAGTAAAACAAAAGAAAGAATAATTGCAAATTGCGATTGGGAAAACGTTTAAGCATTTTAAAATTAAAATAAATAATAAGGAATATCTCGTAAACTGTTAACACTACAAAAAATGTATATGACATAAATTGTGTGTTTTAACGAGATCTATATTGTTTTCGTAGTTTTTTCTAACACTTACGGCTTACCAGTTATACAATATACATACAGAATGATGTCTTCAGAGGTTATTCGCAGAAATGCCAAAATAAACATGTCATTTTCATGTAAATATACCGAATTATAATCAAAATGGTGAGACTGATTTTTGAGATAGTCAACAATTTCGAATTATTTTACACGTAAACGGTAGCTTGGGATGGTGGATTTTCTTTAAAATCTTGTTGCACCTATTCGGAAACTGCTGAACTTAAATATCAAATTGGTATTCAACGGATTTTTTGTTTTTGAGTTATTGTGCACACAAATACACACACTGGTGCTCACACACAAGGCTACAGGCTCTCATATACACACACACACACATAACTATATCTACAGCTTTTTCTAAAAATGCGCTTTTTACTCTCTGTAATCGTATGTACATACTGGCTAGAGTGATGTTCCGTCGAAGGAATCCCCCCCGAGTCCGAAAAAATCAGTTTTAGAAAAAGGGTCTGTGAACAGCAGAGCTCAAAAATGAAAACACTGTTAAATACCAAACTTGGTATTACGTTAAGTATCTTCCAAGGATGCGACACAAAGATTTTAAAAAAAAAATCCCCCCCACAACAAACTATCCTTTACATGGAAACATTTTTGAAAATGTTTTTCTAAAAAATGGCTCTTACGACTGATTAAAATAACGCATATTAAAGATATTTATATCAAAAGTAAGATTATACTTTGAATTTTCTGGGAATGTAGACATCTTTATTCTGCATGAGTTTTGCAGAATTTTGCATAACGGTTAAACCGTAAGATATAGACAAAAACTTGCTACACAAATGTAGATAAATGTAATATTTTATTCATATACCTATATCTTTTTTTTTTCTCCCCTATTACAGTTGACCGTTTTCAAGACATTCTTTATTGTTGGTTTCATTTTAAGCCACCTAACTTTTCCGAAACGGAACCGTGCAAAGCGAACTGAAACTCAATTGTTTCACAAAGCGAGCAGCTTTTAAAAGATTTGAATAACGTTTTGGCATAATACATTCCCTTATTACTTGCTTCCTTGTAAGCAAAAGCGTTATAAGACCATTTGTTAATATTTATCCCGATTAGCATGCTGCAGGTAAATAAAAGAGTAACGTTTTGTAAGTATAATTTGTATATACAACGGCTAAAGAAGTCCATGCGAATGGAACACATCAGAATTTTTTTGGATACAATGGATCCTAAAATGCGCATCTCCACTGAAACCTCGGTATCGAGTTTTTAGGTGGAATGCAATACTTTCTCTGCGTATGTACTCTGTACGAGCAAAGAATTTAAAACATTCTTACAAAAGTTTACGAGGACGGTTCAATGTGTGCTGTTGTTGGGAATAAAAGTGCCATTTTACGTCAAACACAAATTATATATTTCTTAACACTGTTCCCTTTTACGTATATACATTTTTCCCAACCTCGTAACCCCCTTAAAAATTCTAACCCCTCCAAAAATAGAAATTGTCAAGCTCTGCAAAATGCACCTCTGCCTCGATGATGACCTCATTTGATCCAAATTTTGTTCCCACAAGGATGCGACACAAACATTTTTCAGAAAATCCCTCTATGCCGAACTACACTTTTCGATTAAAATGCCGTAAATTAAAGATATTTACACGACAAATAAAATGCTTATCTTAAATTTTCGGTGAATAGCCTCTGAAGACCTCTTTATTCTGGGTGAATTTTGCGTAACTGGTAACCGTAAGAGATAGACAAAAACGTACCACACAAAATACGTAGATCTCGTCAAAACACATAATTTATGTTATATAAGTTTCTTTATACCTTGTTATTGGTTTCAGATTTAAGATACTTACACTTTTCTCATACCGGAATCTGTCAACTCCTGGGCGTACAAAGGAATTTCAATCACATAGCAACCAGTTTTTAAGACATTTGACTATCACTTTAGCCTAGTGTATTCCCTTATTTCCCTCCTACTAATAAGGAAGAAAATAATAAGACCATTGCTGCTAATTTTATCTTGATTAGCATGAAGTAGATAGAATAATAAGCTTTTTAAAATAATTTTAACAGAGATATAGAGAGTCACGTGAATGGAACACATCCGATTTTTAATGCTGTATTGCGTTATTCTTGAAAGTTCCGGAGTGATCCGAAGAGTAGCGAAAAGTTAGGCGTAAAAGGCATAAGTTAGTCGCACTATTTAAAGCTTATGCTGGTACAACTGCATGGGTGTGCGTTAGAAAGAGGTTAGAAAACCCGGTATACCACGATCATTTGTATAAAATTAAGGTTAGAAGGTACAGAACCGACGCAGGAAATTTTTCTTTTGTTAATAGAACCATGGAAGAGTGGCATAAAATGCCTGTAGCAGAGTTTTAGGGCTGGCCTCTGACCTTAAAGCACTTTAGGGGTAATTTAAAGAAAATAGATGTTAGATAATAAATTAAGTTTTTGAAGTAATTACGATCAAAAACTGTTCTGTACCTATTAATGTTGAGGCTTCATGGTAACTGTTTATAAACACGCTGGTAATTGCCAGAGTAAGTAGTGACAGACTGAATAATAAGTAGTTAATAACTAGTAGAAGTATATTTATATAGTGTGTTACTATTACTTTCTCTACACGTACTATGTACATAGTACATAGAGGAGGTACCTATTGCACTGCACTCAAAAATTCATATCGATATTTCACCGAAAATACCTGTTTTAGGACCCGAGTCCAAAAAAAAAGCATATTTAGAAAAATGTCTGTGTCTATGTGGAGGAGGGGCAATATAGCTCAAAATTGAAAAGTCCATTAATTACCAAACTTGGTATTTAAGTTTAGCATCTCCCAAGAATGCCGCACGAAGATTATCAAGAAAATCACCCAAACCCAAGCTACCCTTTATATGGAAAAATGTTCGAAAATGTTCATTTTCTCAAAAATAGCTCTGAGGACTTTAATTAAGATATTCACATGACAAATAAAATGTATGTATATATATTGACTTTTCTGGAAATACCCTCTAAAGACTTCTTTGTTCTGGTTGGATTTTGCGGAGTTTTGCATAACTAGTAAACCGTAAAAGATAGACAAAAACTTACTTAACAAAAAATGTTGAGTTCCTTACAACGCACAATTTATGTTATGTGCTTTTTTGTAGAGTTGACCATTTTTAGGCATTCCTTGTTATTAGCTTACGTTTTAAAATACTTATACTTTTCTCATACGGGGATTTGTCCACTCCTGGCCATACAAACAAAGGAATTTCAATCACATAGCAACTAGCATTTAAAACATTTGACTATCGCTTTAGCCTAGTGTATTCTCTTATTTCTCTTCTACTTGAAGGAAGCAAGTAATAAGACCATTCGATTAGCATGAAATAAATAGAAAAATAAGCTATTTATTAATAATTTGAAACAGAGGTGGAGAGAAAGTCATCAGATTTTTAATATTTTATTGTGTCCTTTCTGAAAACTTTCGAAATGAAGCTCGAATAGACGGCATGTATTCGAGTACTTTCTTTCTCGTAATCTAAGCGAGCGATAAAAAGAAACCGTGAATTAGAGACGTGTATTAAACAATGATGATATCATTTAGAAACGTAATAAGACAGTAGCGCCCCGGGCGATAGAGCGAAAAGTAAGCGTGGAATTCCTGATGCGCTTTTTCACTTGGGCAAACAAGTGAGCGTTTTATAAAGTAATAAAGAGAGAGAAAGAGGGAGCCAATGAGTACTTTCTCATTGTTCCTCTCACACATTTATGTATACAGTCGTACCACTTTATAACCGGTATGAGCATGCGCAAAAATAGACAACTCACACGCTAGTATGTTTAGAAAATTCTCTTATATAACTCAAGAAATACTTTATTCTAAACCACAATATTATCTACAAGTAAATATAAGTGCCAGATCAAAAAGAAACGGAAGAAAAATATTAGCTTCTGAACGACAGTGAGATTCAAGTATTTTACGCACTGTTGTCAGTGTGTAAAGTGAAGTTTTTTCACCACGTAAGCGCGAAAGTAGCAAGTTATAACTTTACGCACTAGTGTGAAAAATTACTATGTGTAGCATATAGTGCTTATAAAACAATGAAATTATTATTATTATTATTATTATTATTATTATTATTACTTTCTCTACATTTACTATACACATACGAGGTGTGTCCCAGAAGTACATGACCTAACAAAGAAAGCACAAACATTTTGGAACAAAACATCTTTATTTCTCTACATAGTCTCCATTCAGCTCGATAGACTTTTCCCAGCGATGTTCAATAGCTTCGATACGTTGTTTATAGTGAGAACTATCGAGGTCTGCAAAATAGCTATCTTCATTGTTGGCAAATTTGCTGCCATCAAGCCATTTCTTCAAGTTGGAAACAGAAAATAATCAGAATGTGCTAAATCTGGCGAATAGGGTGCATGAGGAAGCAATTCGAATATTAACTCATTGATTTTGGCCATAGCAAAAATGGACGTGTGAACTGGTGCATTGTCTTGATGAAACAAAACTTTCTTTTTCGCTAAATGCGGTCTCGATTTCATCACTCAAAAGCCTGTATCAAGTTGGCAAAATATTCGCCATTGATTACTTTTTCTTTTTTGAGATAATCAATGAAAATTATTCCACGTGCGTCCCTGAAAACTGACGCCATGGCCTTGCGTGCAGATGGAACTGTCTTCGCCTTCTTTGGAGCCGATTCTCCCCTTCGATTCCACTGTTTTGATTATTCCTTTGTCTCAGGTGTGAAGTGATGGACCCAGGTTTCATCCATTGTTATGAATCGACGCAAATCTCATCTTTATTGCAGAGAAACATTGTGAAACACTCGACTGGAATATCCTCACGACGCTGTTTTTGTTCTTTTGTGAACAAACGCAGCACCTACCTTGCACACAACTTTCTCCTGTCAAAATTTTCAGTCAGTATGCGATGTACAGAACTTTTTGAAATACCTGCAATGTCTACTAGATCGCGCACCTTCAATCGACGGTCATCCAATAGCATTTTGTGGATTTTTTTTTACACTTTCTGGACTGGTAAACTCATTTGCTCGGCCACTGCGATGTTCGTCTTGGCAGCTCGTACGGCCGCGCTTAAACTCTGCCACCCAATATTTCACTGTTGTAAACGAAGGAGTAGAATCCAAAGTAGAATCTAGCCCAGCTTTAATATTAGCTGGACTAAGACCTTTCAAATGAAAGTATTATTATCACATAACGATGACCAATTTTATCCATGTTTACAAATTCGCTGAGAGCAATCACTAATGATGGCTGTCAAACAAAGTAGTCTTCAGAGTCTATTCCCCGAAAATTCAAGATAAACATTTCATTTGTGAGATAAATATACTTAATATACGATATTTTAATCAAAATCGTTAGAGCAATTTAGAGAAAATCAAAATTTTTGAAAAATTTCCATGTAAAAGGTTTGGTATTTAACGATATTTTAAGTTTTGAGCTATGCTGTACACACACAGACACACACACGCACACACGGACCTTTTTCCAAAAATGCTTTCTTTAGATACAGGAGGAGCCAAAACATGTATTTCCGGTGAAATCTCGGTATCGAATATTTAAGTGCAGTACAATACCTTCTCTATATACTATGTACATAGTATGTAGAGAAAGTAAAAAAGTCCGGGTAACTGTATGTGTACTGTATAACTCAACAACGAACTGTCCAAACTTGGTATTTAAATTCACTTTCTTTCAAGGCTGCGCAATGAAGACTTAAGAAAATCGCAGACTCCAACTACGCGTTACATGGAACTTGATTTTCTCAAAGATGGTAGCAACCATTCTGATTAAAATGCCATATATTAAACATAATTATATTGTAAACTTAATGTACAACTTCAATTTTCTGGGAGTAGCCTTTGAACCCTTCTTCATTCTGGAGGACTTTTTTATAACTGGTAAACCGTAACAATTAGACAAAAACTTACTGAACAGAAATTCTAGATCTCGTTAAAATACACAGTTTTCTGTCTGTCTGTCTGTCTGTGGGCAGTACACTCAAAAACGGAAACTCCGTTAAATATCAGACTTGGTATCTATGTTGGCTTCTTTGGATACAACACGAAGATTTTAAAACATCTCCCAATCCAATTACTTTTATATAAAATACTTTTCAAAAATATTGATTTTCTCAAAAATGGCACTAACGATTTTGATTAAAATAGCATATGTTATTTTCATAACATACAAAGTATATATCTTGAATTTTCTTTGAATAGCATCTGAAGAGCTCTATATTCTGGATGGTTTTTGTATAACTGGTAAATTGTTAGAGGTACACAAAAAATATAGATCTTGACAAAACACTCACTTAATGCCATATACCTTTTCTTCGTAGAGTTACCGTTTCCAAGATATTACTTCTTATTGATTTCAATTTTAATCTACTTTTCTCAAACGGGAAGTCATCTTATGTTCTACTCCCAGCCACGCAGAGAGTGTCGAATTTCAATTGTTTCACATAGCGAATAGCTTTAAAAGAATTCAAAATCTTCTCGGGCTTCTAGCCAGGTAAAAACTTGGCTTGACACCAACGTTTCGAAGAAGTGCATCTTCCTCGTCTTCAGGGTGAACTGATGGTTTGAGCTTGCGGAGACTGGTATTTATAAGAGCTGGGATGAAGCTAACATCTGATTGGTTCGCGAGATATTATGGCTTTTTTTTTTTTTTTTTTTATTTATTGATGATGGGGGAAAAGGCAGCTAACGCCCTAATCCCAGGCAAGCCTGGGAGTGTGAGACTCCCCACCCTGGACTCAAACCAGGGTGGCACTACTCACAAAAAACCCCCACCGGAAGTAGGAGGCCCATGCCTCTCTGGTGCAGTACCGCATTAAGCACCTGCGCATTTCTGGTGATTGTGATTGCTGCCTGCCAGTGGCAGTAACAGCGAGTGATAGTGAATTTAGCCAGTGGACACACATGACTTGCGCCCTGAGTGCCCCTCTGGAGAAGTGGTTGGTGAAGATGAATGGTGATTTACGGTGAGTTTACTCAGTGTTCTGAGTGAATCTGCTGGTGTTTTCGGAGTTGTCGTGCTTGCTGGGACCTGTATAAACCGCTTGCTGATATTGGAGTTTTGTATAGCGGGTTGTTGTATGGAAACTGGTCGGCGGAATGGTGTTGCTGATTTGGGTGGTCCTGCTGTAGCTGCACTTGGACACTGGCTATCCGGTTGGACAGCTCAGCGGTGGAGGACTGCAGAGTGGAGATGGCGGCGGTGGTGGCAGCTTGCAGGTCCAGTAGCTTCCTGGAGATGGCGCTGGTGAAGGCCTCTTCTAACGCAGCTAAGCGAGCGCCGATATTCAGGATCTCCGCATGAAGGTCCTGAATGGCATCCCGCGTCGCTGTGTCAATAGAAGCTGGAGGTGGTGTGGCGTCTGTGTGTTGGGTCTGCGGTGATTGAACTGGCTGCGGAGTGGTGCGCCCGTCCCTCGGGTAAAGGGGACACTGGGCCTGGCCAGTAAAGTGTCCTGTGCCACGGCAGGTGGCACAGAACCGGCGGCGACGGCGAAGATTGTGCTCAGTGCACTCAGCGGTGGTGTTGGCGGAGCCACAGTAGTGGCACCGCGGCGTCGAGGAGCAGGAGTCGGCTGTATGCCCGAAGGCACAACAGCGACGGCAGGGCCGGTAACGTTCCATCTTGCTGGCCTCGACGACCAGGAGTTGCCCTAACAAGGGCAGCCCTGTCGCCAAGGCAGCGTCGAGGTCCGAACGATCCTGAATTTCCAGCCTCACAAGTGGTGTAGGTCCCCGGTTGCAAATTATCCTTGTGGCCCTCAAACAAGAAGGTCACTTAGATTTCGCTGCGGCGAGGAGGTGCCGGGTGGAAAGGTCCCTAGGGACCCCCCGTACCACGGCACTGAACCGGGGCGGCGGCGGCGTGGAGCTGGGCGGCGGCGGTGGTGGTGATGGCGGCAACTGCAGCAGCAGTTGCGGCGAGGGTGTGGTGGCGGCCGGCGGCGAAGCAGGGCTTGCCGGGACCGGTAGCAACGGAGAAGCTGCCTCCTCGGCGGCTGCCGAGGAAGAGGCGACGGGTGCTGCCTTAGCAGCGGCGTGTCTGCGCAGTCTCTTCTTGGCCATCTTGACGAGTCGAAGAAGAAGCTCCGTCCCTGTTATAGCCTGGTATTTAAGATGACTGAGATATGGGCACGGACTTCGTAGAAAACTATTTATAGCAGTTATTCGGCTAATGTTTTGTGTTTGAGCACGCACCTGCTAGAAAATAAGTCTTGGAAGACTGCAGGTACAGGATTAGGTGTTAAGGCTCTTTATCATCGGTGTCCATGCTGAACTTAATTGTAGGCCAGAATCGCGATTTAGATTATTTGTTTCAGATGAGATGGCTAAAGCTTCTTTTACTCTCCTTTCCCAGTAGTTCGAACACTTTGCCACTATCTTGGTGTTAGTAAAGTTAGCTCTGTGGCTCTGTTCTATACAGTGTTCAGCCAGTCCAGATTTTTCGGGTTGCATAAGCCTTATTGATCTTTGGTGTTCAGAAACGCCCGCTCGTCCGTCTGGAGATGCAGGACCAGGCTGACCTGGAAGCTGCCTTGGCGTCAGGGTTTCCCTTATTAGGGCGACTTCTGGTCGTCGAGGTTAGCCGACAGGAACGCCATCGGCCCTGCTGACGCTGCTGTGCCTACGGCCACACAGCTGAAGACTGCTCTTCGACACCGAGGTGCCACTACTGCGGTACCAACTCCACCACCACCGAGTGCACTGGGCATGATCTCCGCCGACGCCGCCGATTCTGTGCCACCTGTCGTGGCACAGGACACTACACAGGGCAAGCCCAGTGCCCTCTCTACCCAAGGAGCAGCACTTCATCACCAACTTCTGCCCGCCGTACCACTCCACCGCAGACAATCACCACTGAGGCCTCACCACCTGCACTCTCAACAGACGCAGCGACGCGAGAAGCCATTCAGGACCTCCACGCGGAGATCCTGAACGTCGGCGCTCGACTAGCTGCCCTGGAAGAGACATGCAGTCTCCTCACACAGAAGCTACAGGAATTACAAGCTTCTAACGACGCAGCAGCCACCAGCCAGCAGACTACAGCCGCCGACCTGTCCACCAGGATCGACGCCCTACAAGCTGCCAACACCACCGCCATCTCCACTCTACAGGCCTCCACCGCTGAGCTGTCCAACCGGATAGCCAGCGTCCAAAATTATCAACAGCAGGTAGCTGAAGGAACATTCCCTCAGCAGCCTAAGACTCCGCAGCAATTGCTCAGAGAATTCCAATCAGAGCAAGGGTACACCCGGAAGAGTCACCTTAAACTTGGCAGACATCACCACTAACTACCCATCACTTACACGACCAGTGCCCGCGGCTGGGGTCTCTTGAGGCTTCGGTCGTGGGTGTCCGAGAGCTGCAGCACCAACTTCACCATCAATATCCAGTGCCGTCATCATCACCACAGGGAGAGAGTGGCAGCTCTCCCTACACTTCCAATCCCATGTTCACCAACAACTCCCAACCACCCATAATTTCCTCAACTCCTCACCTATAATTCGCTACAGGGGCCGGCTGGGCCTCGGTCAAGCCGGTCTACTAGCACAACCCTCACCCCTGGCGGCCGCACAGCGGGCCAGTTCACCTTTACCTTTTACTGCGCGGGTGCAACAGCGGTACCGCAGTATCCTTACCTTCCAATACCGGTGGAGGGGTTTTTTAGTCGGTAGGCCCATCCTGGGAGACCCCGACACTCCGGGCATGCCAGCCCGGGTTAGTCCTTAAGGTGGATTTTTCCCCTCCACTTGAAACTAAAAAAAAAAAAAAAAACACAATATCTGGACGGAGCTTCTTCTTCGACTCGCCAAGATGGCCAAGAAGAGACTGCGCAGACTCGCCGCTGCTAAGGCAGCACCCGTCGCCTCTTCCTCGGCAGCCGCCGAGGAGGCAGCTTCTCCGTTGCTACCGGTCCCGGCAAGCCCTGCCTCGCCGCCGGCCGCCACCACAGTCTCGCCGCAACTGCAGCCGCAGTTGCCGCCAACACCACCGCCACCGACACCTCCACCCAGCTCCACGACGCCGCCCCGGTTCAGTGCCGTGGTACGGGGGGTCCCTAGAGACCTTACCACCCGGCATCTGCTCACCGCCGTGCAGTCGCGGTGGCCTTCATGCTTGAGGGCCACCCGCATTTACTGCGACCGGGGACCAACGCCGCTCGTCCGTCTTGAGATTCAGGACCAGGCTGACCTGGAAGCTGCCTTGGCGTCAGGGTTGCCCTTATTAGGGCGACTTCTGGTCGTCGAGGCTAGCCGACAGGAACGCCATCGGCCCTGCCGACGCTGCTGTGCCTATGGGCATACAGCTGAAGTCTGCTCTTCGACACCGAGGTGCCACTACTGCGGTACCAACTCCACCACCACCGAGTGCACTGGGCATGATCTCCGCCGACGCCGCCGATTCTGTGCCACCTGTCGTGGCACAGGACACTACACAGGGCAAGCCCAGTGCCCTCTCTACCCAAGGAGCAGCACTTCCTCACCACCTCCTGCCCGCCGTACCACTCCACCGCAGACAACAACAACCACTAAGGCCTCACCACCTGCACTCTCAACAGACGCAGCGACGCGAGAAGCCATTCAGGACCTCCACGCGGAGATCCTGAACGTCGGCGCTCGCCTAGCTGCTTTGGAAGAGACATGCAGCCTCCTCACACAGAAGCTGCAGGAACTGCAAGCTTCCAACGCCGTAGCAGCCACCAGCCAGCAGACTACAGCCGCCGACCTGTCCACCAGGATCGACGCCCTACAAGCTGCCAACACCACCGCCATCTCCACTCTACAGGCCTCCACCGCTGAGCTGTCCAACCGGATAGCCAGCGTCCAAAATCATCAACAGCAGGTAGCTGAAGGAACATTCCCTCAGCAGCCTAAGACTCCGCAGCAATTGCTCAGAGAATACCAATCAGAGCAAGGGTACACCCGGAAGAGTCACCTTAAACTTGGCAGACATCACCACTAACTACCCATCACTTACACCAATTACTTCTCCAGCGGGGCACTCAGGGCGTAAGTCATGTGTGTCCACTGGCTAATATCTCCATCACTCGCTGTTACTGCCACTGGCAGGCAGCATTCAGTATCACCAGAAATGCGCAGGTGCTTAATGCGGTACTGCAACAGAGATGCATGGGCCTCCTACTTCCGGTGGGGGTTTTTTTGTGAGTAGTGCCACCCTGGTTCGAGTCCAGGGTGGGGAGTCTCACACTCCCAGGCTTGCCTGGGGTTAGGGCGTTAGTTGCCTTTTCCCCCATCATCAATAAAAAAAAAAAAAAAAAAAAAAAGCCATAATATCTCGCGAACCAATCAGATGTTAGCTTCATCCCAGCTCTTATAAATACCAGTCTCCGCAAGCTCAAACCATCAGTTCACCCTGAAGACGAGGAAGATGCACTTCTTCGAAACGTTGGTGTCAAGCCAAGTTTTTACCTGGCTAGAAGCCCGAGAAGATTTTGAATTAACACGTCGCCAGGAAAGTTTTAGTTCTTATTTTAGCTTTAAAAGAATTGATTATCGCTTTACCCTAGTGTACTCCCCGATTCCCCAACCACTTAGAAGGCACTAGACAACCATTTCTGATAATGTTTATCTGCATTAACATGATGTAAATAAAGCAAGAATATTTTGTAGAGAAAGTCACATGAATCTAGCATCAGCTTTTACTTTCTCTACATGGTGCATAGGCACAGCACTCTACCAAAAACTGCGATAGCAGATTTCAACGGATATACATGTTTTAGGGCCCCCTGTACAAAGAAAAATATTTTTAGAAAAAGGTCCGTATGTCCATCTGTCTATAAACGCGATAACTGAAAAGGAAAAGTCGGTAAAATACCAAACTTGGTATATTTACTTAGTTTAGTATGTTTCAAGGATATAAAACGCATATTTTGAGTAAAATCTTTCACCCCAAACTACCCTTTACACGGAAAAGTTTTCGAAAATATTTTCTCAAAAATGTCTCTAACGTTTTGGATTAAAATACCGTATATTAAAAGATATTTACATCACAAATAACATGTATATTTTGAAAATTCTGAGAATAGTCTGTGAATACCTCTTTATTGTGGGTCAGTTTTGCAGAATCTTGCATAACTAAAAGATAGACCAAAACTTAATACACAAAAAATGTAGATCTCGTTAAAACATACAATATATATCTCATATACGTTTTCCTTGTAGAGTTGACCGCTTTTGACATATCCCATATTATTGATTTCAGTTATAAACTACGTAACTTTTCTCAAAAAGGATCATGCAAAGCGAACTGAACCTCAAATGTTTCACAGAGCGACCAGCTTTTAAAATATTTGACCATTACTTTAGTATAATGTATTCACTTATTTCCCTTCCACTTACAATGAAGCAAATAATAAAATGAATTCTGGTAATTCTTATCTCGATTAGAATGATATAGATAAAGGAATAATCTTTTGTAAGGATAGTGTGTATTTGGAAGTTATGTGAATGGAACACATCAGGTATGTTATTCTACTCTGTGTCAGCACACTGGTTCATCTCGTTCATTTTATTCATGCTGCATTGTCAGTCCAACCCTAGGGCAAAAGCAACAGGTTTCATCAGCTGTATTGTTATTGTGCGATCAGGAAAATGTGGACTTTTCCTTCAGCTCCTCAGAAATAAAATATCTAAATCCCTTCTATCCGACTCTAATTCAACCCTACGGTTTCACCCACAGAACTTGTGTGTAAGTTGGCAAGCATTGAACTTTCTGGACTATTTACCAAATGGAGGCCAAAAGCCAAAGTTGAAAATCTGATGCGTTCCATTCACATGACTTATTCTACATCTCTGCAACAAATTACTGTTAAAAACTGTTTCCTCTCCCTACTTCATGCTAATCGAGATAAACATAAGCAGAAACAGTCTTATTACTTGGTTCCTTATAAGCAGAAGGGACATAAGGGAATACACAAGGCTAATCAGTCAAATGTCTTAAAATGTGGTTGCTATGGGATTGAAATCAGTTTCTTTGTGTGGCCAGGAGTTGACAAGTTCCCGTGTGAGAAAAGTATAAGTTTTTTAAAACTGAAATCAATAACAAGGAATATCTCGAAAACACTCAACTCCACAAAAAATGTATATCACATAAATTGTGTATTTTAATGAGCTCTACCTTTTTATGCACTAAGTTTTTGTCTATCTCTGACAGTTTGTTATGCAAATTCAAAAAAAAAAAAAAACAATCTTCCAAATTAAAGGGGTCTTCAAAGGCTATTGCCAGAAAGTTCAAGATATGCATTTTATTTGCCTTATAAATATCTTAAATATAAAGGATTTTAATAAAAATCGTTACAGCCATTTTTGCAAAAATAAAAATTATCGATTTTTTTCCATGTAAAGGCTAGTTTGGGGTGGGGGAGCGGCCTTTCTTGAAAATCCTCGTGTCTCATCCTTGGAAGATACTGAACTTAAATATCAAATTTCGTATATAACCGACTTTTCGTTTTTGAGCTATGCTGCCCCCCCCCCCACACACACACACCCTAACATGTTTCTAAAACTGCTTCTTTTGGAATCGGGAGTGTACCAAAACAAGTATTTTGGGTGCATTACAGTACTTTCTCTATACACAATGTATATAGTACGTGTAGAGAAAGTAAAAAATTACATTCTTTTTAAGTGTTCCGTATTTTTGGTATATCTATCTACTTTAATTTCAAATGTGTTTTATCACTGTAGGAAAAATGAGTGTTTTAAAATGATTTCTACTTTCTCTACTTCTATATACTACACAGATAAAGTAGATATTGTATTCCAACCAAAAACTCCACACTAAGATTTCACCGAAAATACGTTTTTTTATGGTTTGCTGTATAATAATAAAAATTTGATGTGTAACATTCACATGATTTTCTCTACATTGCTGTAACAAGTTATTGTGTATAGAAATACAATGTATGATAATTCAGAAAAACAAAGCAGAAACTGTCTAAATTACTTACTTTCTTGTAAGTAGAAGGGAAATAAGGGAATACACTAGGCTAAGACGATAGTCAAATCTTTTAAAAGATGGTTGCCATGTGGTTGAAATCCATTTCTATGCAGGGCCAGGAGTTTACAGCTTTCCGTGTGTGAAAAGTTTAAGTATTTTAAACAAATAACAAGGAATATATTTGAAAAAAGCGTGTATGACAAATTGTGTGTTTTAACTTGATCTACATTTTTTGTGCAATAAGTTTTTGTGTATCTGTTACGGTTTACCATTTACGCAAAATTCACAAAAATTCTTTCACAATAAAGTCTTTGCACGCTATTCCAAGAAAATTCTAGATATACGTTTTATTTGCCATATAAATATCTTAAACTTACAGTATTTTATTCAAAATCGTTAGCCATTTTTGAGAAATTAAAATTTTCGAAAAATGTTCCATTTAAAGGGTAGTTGGAGTGGGGGGATTTTCTTCAAAATCATCGTGTCGCATCCGTGGAAGTTAAACTCAAATACCAAGTTTGGTATTTAATGGTCATTTCGTTTTTGAGCTGTGCTGCCTGCAGACGCGTGCGCGCGCACACACACACACACACACACACACATGAACATTTTTCTAAAAACACTTTTTTTTATTCAGGGGTATCAAAACATGTATTTCCGGTTACATCTCGATATCGAATTTTTGGGTGCATTACAGAACCTTTTCTATACATTATGTACATAGTACGTGTAGAGAAAGTAAAGAGCATTTATAGAAAAATCTGATGCGTTCCATTGACATGACGTTTTCTACATCTCTCCTACAAATTATTGTTAATGCGCTTATTCTCCTATCCACTTTATGTAATTCCAGATAAACATTAGCAGAAATAGTCTTATTATTGCTTCCTTGTAAGTAGAAGGGCAATAAGGGAATAATTTAGGCTAAAGCGACAATAAAATCTTTTAAAAGCGGTTACTATTTGGTAATAATCGGTTTCTTTGGATTGCCAGGAGTTGACAAAAAAAAAATATATAAGAAAGTATTTTAAAAGTGATACCACCACCTGCGGTGCCATAAGTAGTTAAAGCGGGCGTTAAACACTACCAAAAAAAATCTGATGTGTACCATTCACATGACTTTCTCTATATCCCTGCAACAAATTATTCTTAAAAAGCTTATACTTCTATTAACTTCATGCTAATCAGTAAAACGTTAGCAGAAATAGCCATATTACTTGCAAGTAGAGGTGAAATAACGGAATACCATAGGTTAAACTGATAACGAAAAGCTGGTTGCTATGTCACTGAAGTTCCTTTGTTTGTATGGACAGCAGTTGACAAATTCCTGTAAGAGAAATGTACAAGTTTTTCATAGCAGAAACCAAAAATAAGGAATGTCACAAAAAAGACGAACTCCACGAAAAAAATGTATATAACATAAACTGTGTGTTTTAACGTGCTCTACATTATTTGTGCAGTAAGATTTTGTCCATCTCTTACGGTTTAGCAGTTATTCCAAATTTAGTAAAATTCATCCAGAATAAATTAGTCTTCAGAGGCTATTCCCAGAAACTCCAACATATACATTTTATTTGTCAGGTAAATATGTTTAATATACGAAATTTTAATCAAAATCGTTAGAGCCATTTTTGCGAAAATCAAAATGTTCGAAAAAAGTTCCATTTAAAGGGTAGTTGGGGGTGGGGGGATTTTTCTCAAAATCTTCGTGTCGCATCCCTGGAAGATACTAAACTTAAATACCAAGTTTGGTAGTTTACCTACTTTTCGTTTTTGAGTTATCGTGTTCACGGACACACACACACACGGACCTTTTTTCGAAAATGCTTTTTTTTGATAAAGGAGACCCTAAAACATATATTTTCGGTGAAATCTCGGTATCGAATTTTTTGGTGGAGTGCAATACATTCTCTATACACTATGTACATAGTGCCTATAGAGAAAGTAAAAAGTGATACCAACAACAAGGAATATCTCAAAAATGGTTAATTGCACGAAAAAAATATTCTGTTCTAACGATGTCTACATTTTATGTGTAGCAAGATTTTACATAATTGGTAAACCGTAAGTGATAGAGAAAAACTTGACTGCACAAAAATTATAGATCATGTTAAAAACACAATTTATTTTATATTACATTATAACATTCTCTACATGTACTCTGTACATAGTGCTATAGAGAAGATATTGTAATATACCCAAAAATTTGATACCCAAATTTCACCGGTAATATACTTTTGGGAACCCTTGAATCCAGAAAAAAAATTAGAAAAAGGTCTGTGCGTGTCTCTGTGTGCCTGTGGGCAGCATATCCCAAAAACGAAAAGTCTATTAAATACCAAACTTGGTATTTAAGTTTAGTATCTACAAAGGGTTCGACACAAAGATTTTTGAAGAAAATTTCCCCACTCGCAACTACCCTTCACATGGAAACATTTTAGAACATTTTGATTTTCTCAAAAATGGCTCTAACTATTTTGATTAAAATATGGTATAATAAAGATATTTACCTAATAAATAAAATGTATATCTTGAATATATATATATATATATATATATATTTTCCTGATTTGGACCATTTTTATTTTCTCTAGCCCCGTATATACAATGCACATAGAGATAGAGAAGTATTGCATTCGACCCAAAAATTCGATACCGAGATTTCACCGGAAATACATGTTTTAGAACCCCCCGTATCCAAAAAATGCATTTTCAGAAAAAGGTCCGTGTGTGTGTACGTGTGTCTGTGAACACGATAATTCAAAAACGAAAAGTAGGGATGCGACACGAAGATTTTGAGAAAAATCCCCCCATCCCAAACTACCCTTTACATGGAACTTTTTTCGAAAATATTGATTTTCTTAAATATGGCTCTAACGATTTTGATTAAAATACAGTATATTAAAGATATCTACCTGAAAAATAAAATGTATATCTTGAATTTTCTGGGAATAGCTTCTAAAGTCATGTTTATTTTGGATGAATTTTGCTTAATTTAGCATAACTAGTAAATATTAAGAGATAGACAAAAACTTAGTATACAAAAAATGGAAGTCTTGTTAAAATACACAACCTATGTCATATAATTTTTTTTCGTAGAGCTTATCGTTTTCGAGCTATTCATTGTTATTAGTTTCAGTTGTGAATTACTTATACTTTTCTCAGACTGGAATGTCCGTTTTTCTTTTGTTCTACTCCTAGCCAAGAAAAAGAGCGATTTGTAATGGCAATCGCATAACGACAGCTATTAAAACATTTGACGATCGGTTTAGCCTAGTGTATTCCTTTATTTTCTTCCTACTTACAAGGAACAAAGTAATAAGAACATTGTGCTAGAGTACCTTGATTAGCAAGGTGCAGAAAGAAGAATAATCTTATGTAAGAAGTTTGTAGAACAGCTAGAGAAAGTCATGTAAGTGTAAACATCAGATTTTTTATACATTCCATGTTTCGGTTTCAGTTTAAAATACTTATAGTTACTAATATTGAAATTTGTCAACCCCTGGCGATGCAAAATAGCAGCTTTCAACTGGCTTTTGAAAGATGTGAATATCGCTTTCTCCTATTGTGTTCCCTTCCACTTACAAGGAGGCAAGTATTAAGAGCATTTTTACTTTCTCTAGCCCCGTATGTACAATGTACATAGGGATACAGAAGTACTTTATTCCACCCAAAAATTCGATGTCGAGATGTCACCGGAAATACATGTTTTAGGACCCCCTGAGTCCAAAAAAATCATTTTTAGAAAAAGGTCCGTGTGTGTGTCTGTCTGTGGACAGCATAGCTCAAAAATGAAAGGACGGTTGAATAACAAACTTGGTATTTAGGTTCGGTATCTTCCAAGAATGCGATACGAAGATTTTAAAGAAAACCCCCCCACCCATAGCTACCCTTTACATGGAAAAATTTTCGAAAATTTTGTTTTTCTTAAAAATGGCCCTAACGATTTTGATTAAAATATCACATATTAAAGCCGTTTCTGTCAGAAATAAAATGTATATCTTGAATTTTCTGGGAATAGCTTCTAAAGATCTGTTTATTCTGAATAATGATGAATTTTGCTTAATTTAGAATAACTAGTAAACCTTAAGAGATAAAAAAAAAACCTTGCTGTACAAAAATGATCGTTAAAATACACAAGTTATGTCATAATAATTATTTTCGTGGAACTTACCGTTTCAGAGTTATTCCTTGTTATTAGTTTCAGTTGTGAAGTGCTTATACTTTTCACAGACGAGAGTGTTCGCTTTTCTTTTGTTCTACACCTGGCCAAGCAAAGAAGCGATTTGCAATGACAATCACATAACGACAGCTTTTAAAACATTTGACTATCACTTTAGCCTAGTGCATTCCCTTAGTTCCAGTGTACTTATAAGGAACTAAGTAACAAAATTCTGCTAATGTTTATCTCGATTAGCACATTGTTGAAAGAAGAATTATCTTTTGTAAGACGTTTGTTTGTAGAGTAGCTAGAGAAAGTCATACGAGTGTAGCACCAGATTTTTATTAATGTTTATCTTGAAAAGCATAAAGTAAAAGCTTTTTCAGTACCTAATGTAGAGAAAGTTACGTTAATGGAACACGTTAGATTTTTTACTTTCGCTAGTCTCATATGTACAATGTACGTAGGGATAGAGAAGGTATTGTAATACACAAAAAATTCGAAACCGAGATTTCACCGGAAATATATGTTTTGGGGTCCCCTGAGTCCGAAAAAAACATTTTTAAAAAAAAATTCCGTGTGTGTGTGTGTGTGTGTGTTTGTGTTTGTGGACAGCATAGCCCCAAAACGAAAAGTTCGTTAAATACCAAACTTGGTATTTAGATTTAGTATCCTCCAACGATGCGACACGAAGATTTTAAAAAAAAAATAACCCACCACAAATTACCCTTTACATGGAAAAAATTTCGACAATTTTGATTTTCTTAAAAATGGCTCTAACGATTTTGATTAAAATCCCGTATATGAAATCTATTTACGTCCGAAATAAAATGTATATTTCGAATTTTTTGGGAATAGCCTCTGAACACCTTTTTATTCTGGATGAATTTTGCCGAATTTTGCTTAACTGCTAAACCGTAAGAGATAGAAAAAAACTCACTAAACAAAACCTCTACATCACGACAAAACACACAATTTATGTCCTTTACGTTTTTGTTATGGAGGTAACCATTTCCGAGATATTCCTTGTTATTGGTTTCAATTGTGAAGTACTTACATTTTTCTCAGACAGGAATTGTCAGTTTTTCTTTTGTTCTACTCCTGGCCAAGCAAAGAAGTAATTTGCAATGACAGTCGCATAACGATAGCTTTCAAAAAATTGACAATCACTTTAGCATAGCGCATTCCCTTATTCCCTTCTACTTATAAGGAGCTAAGTAATAAGAACATTCTGCTAATATTTATCTCGATCAGTATTGTGTACAAAGAAGAATAATCTTTTGTAGGAGGTTTGTAGAGCAGCTAGAGAAGGTCATGTGAGTGTAACACCTAAGATTTTTAGAGTACAAAACTGCGCAACACTTAATGTCAGCGGTTGCAACCCTGGAATGCGTACCTTTAAAGGCCAATATTTGCATACAAGCGCGGGGTTCGGCTAAGATGCATATTTAGATAGATGAACATGTACTGTTGCATACTATATAAGATGAAGCAGATGGCGCTGCTCGTGATTTGACGGCTTAGGTTACAGCTGTTCAATAGCCTTGCGTTTCTTTAAAGACATTCACAAAATATATTACTATTCCATAATCGTCTCACCTGTAAGTATATGAATGTATATTTATTTCCTCTACATTGCTACGAACTGACAAATTCCAGTATGAGATAAGTATAAGCATATTAAAAGTGAAATCAAAATAAGCAATATCTCAAAAGTGGTAAACTTCAGAAAAAATAGTATGTATACTTGAGTATTTTAAGGAGATTTACACATTTACTTTCTCTACACGTATTGCACCCAAAAATTCGATACCAAGATTTCACCGGAAATACATGTTTTGGGACCCCTGTTGCGTTACACTCACATGACTTTCTCTAGCTGCTCAACAAACTTTTACTAGAGAACTTTCTTCTTTGTAAACCATGCTAATCGAGATAAACATTAGCTGACTATTTTTATTACTTATTACCTTATAAGTAGAAGGAAACTAATAAAATGCTCTAGGCTATAGTGATGGTCAAATGTTTTAAAAGTTATCGTTATGCGATTGTCATTACAAATCGCTTCTTTGCTTGGCCAGGATTAGAACAAAAGAAAAACAGACGCTTCCTGCCTGAGAAAAATATAACTACTTTACAATTGAAACCAATAAAAAGGAATGTCTCGGAAACGATTACCTCCACAACAAAAACGTAAAGGGCATAAACTATGCGTTTTGGCGAGATCTACATTTTTGTTTGGTAAAATTTTGTTTATATCTTACGGTTCAGCAGTTAAGCAAATTTCGGCAAATTCATGCAAATAAACTGGTCTTAAAAACTATTCCCAAAAAGTTCAAGATATACATATTATGTTTCACGTAAATATCTTTACTATACAATATTATAATTAATATAGTTATAGCCATTTTTGAGCAAATCAAAATTTTCGAAAATTTTTGCATGTAAGGGTAGTTGGGGGCGGGGGGAATTTTCTTGGAAATCTTCGTGTCGCATCCTTGAAAGATACTAAACATCAATACCAACTTTCGTATCTTATTACTTGCTTCCTTGTAAATAGAAGCGAAATATAGGAGTATCATTGGTTAAAGTGATAGTCAAAAGCTCGTTGCTATGTGATGAAGTTCCTTGGTTTGTACGGACAGAAGTTGACAAATTCCTGTATGAGAAAAGTGTATCTTTTTTAAAGCTGCAACCAAAAATATGGAATATCTCAAAAACAATCAACTCCACCAAAATATGTATATAACATAAATTATATGTTTTAACGTGCTGTAATTCTTTTGAAAGGCAAGTTTTTGTCCATCTCTTACGGTTTAGCACTTATGCAAAATTCCGTAAAATTCATCCAGTATAAAGTTATCTTCAGAGGCTGTTCCCAGAAAATTCAAGAAATACATTTTTTTTGTCAGGTAAATATCTCGAATATACCATATTTTAATTAAAATCGTTAGAGCTATTTTTGATAAAAAGAAAATTTTCGAAAAAATTCCATGTAAAGGGTAGTTGGGGGTAGGGGAACCTACTTGAAAGTCTTCGTGTCGCATCCCTGGAAAATACCATACATAAATACCAAGTTTGGTTTTTAGCGGTCTTTTCGTTTTTGAGCTATGCTGTCCAAAGACACACACGGACCATTTTTCTAAAAATGTGTTTTTTTTTGGATCCAGGGGGACCCAAAACATGTATTTCCGGTGAAATCTCGGTATGGAATTTTTGGGTGGATTACAAGTTTTAGAAGTATAAAGCAGCATAGCTAAAAAACGAAAAGTCGGTAAAATACCAAACTTGGTATTAAAGTTTAGAATCTACAGGGATATGACACGAAGATTTTGGAGAAAATCCTCCCTCACTCCAAAATACCCTTTACATGGAAAAAGTTTCCAAAATGTTGATTTTCTCAAAAATGTCCCTAACAATTTTGATTAAAATCCCGTAAGTTACAGATATTTACAATCCAAATAAAATGTATATATTGAATTTTCTGGCAATAGCCTCTGAAGACCTCTTTATTCTGGATGAATTTTGCCAACTTTTGTTTGACTGCTAAGCCGTAAGAGGTAGACAAAAACTTACTACACAGAAAGCGTAGATATCGTTGAAACATTCTATTTATGTCTTTACAATTTTGTTGTGGAGTAGCCATTTCCGAGATATTCCTTGTTATTGATTTCAGTTGTGAAATACTTTTCTTTTCTTCTACTGCTGGCCAAGCAAAGAAGCGAGTTGCAATGGCAATCGTATAACGACAGCTTTTAAAACATTTGACTATCGGTTTAGCCTAGTTAATTCCCTTATTTTCTTCCTACTTATAAGGAACTAAGTAATAAGAACATTCTGCTAATGATAATCTCGATTAGCATTGTGCGAAAAGAATAATTTAATTTAAGAAGTTTGTAGAACAGCTAGAAAAAGGGATATGGGTGTAACATGAGATTTTTACTATCTCTAGCACCGTATGTAGAATATGCATAGTGGATAGAGAAGGTATTGATTTCAGCCAAGAATTCAACACCAAGATTTCATCGGAAATACGTGTTTTGGGACACCCTCAATACAAAAAGATAAAAGCATTTCTAGAAAAATGTACCTGTGTGCGTGCGTGCGTGTGTGTGTGTGTGTGTGTGTGTGTGTGTGTATGCGCGCGCGCGCGATCGCAGCATAGCTCAAAAACGAACATCCGTCAAATACCAAACTTGGTATTAAAGTTCAGTATTTTCCAAGGATGTGACACGAAGATTTTGAGAAAAATCCCCCCACCCCAAGCCACCCTTTACATGGAAAAAATTTCGAAAATTTGTATTTTCTCAAAAATGGCTATAATGACAGACTAAAATATCGTATATTAAAGATTTTTACATGACAACAAAAATGTATATCTTTAATTTTCTAGAAATAGCCTCTGACGAGATTTTTATTCTGGATGAAAGTTATATAACAAAAACTTACCACACAAAAAATGTAGATCTCGTTGAAACACACAATTTATGCCATATGCATTTTTTTCGTGGTGCTCACCATTTTTGAGATACTCCTTTCTTATTAGTTTCAGGTTTAAAATACTTATACTATACTCATACGGAATTTGTCAACTCCTGTCCATACAAACAAAGAAGCTTCAATCACATAGCAACCAGCTTTTAAAAGATTCGACTATCGATTTACCCTGTAGCACTCCCTTATTTCCCTCCTACTTACTAGGAAGCAGTAATAAAACCCTTTCTGTCAATTGTTTCTCTATTAGTTTTAAGTAAATAAAAGAATTAGATTTTTAGCAATTATATATTATAGAGATGTAGAGAAAGTCATGTGTTCCTTGTGTAATAAGTTTTTGTCTATATCTTACGGTTTACCAGATGCAAAATTCCGCAAAATTCCTCCAGTATAGAGAGATCTTCAATTGCTGTTCCCAGAAAGTTCAAGATATACATGTTAATCTTTAATATACGGATTTTTAATCAAAGTATTTAAAGTCATTTGGGGTGCGGGGATTACTTAAAATGTTCGAGTCGCATCCTTGAAATATACTAAATTTGCTATTTTATTGACTTTTCAATTTGGAGTTATTGTGCTCATAAACACAATTTTTTTTTGCGAAAAAGCCTTTTCTTTTTCTTTTCGTTTCTTTTAATATACGGGGAACCATGGAACGGTATTTACGGTGAAATCTCGGTAATCGAATTTTTGGGTGGAGTGCCATACCATCCCAATGTACGTACTATGTAGAAAATTCTGATGTGTTACACTCACATGACTTTCTCTAGCTATTCTACAAACAAACGTCTTACAAAAGATAATTCTTCTTTCAACACCATGCTAATCGAGATAAACATTAGCAGAATTTTGTTACTTAGTTCCTTATAAGTAGACTGGAACTAAGGGAATGCATTAGGCCAAAATGATAGTAACATTTTTTTAAAAGCTATCGTTATGCGATTGTCATTGCAAATCGCTTCTTTGCTTGGCCAGGATTAGAACAAAAGAAAAACGGACACTCCCGTCTGAGAAAAGTATAAATACTTCACAACTGAAATTAATAACAAGGAATACCTCTAAAACGGTAAGCTCCACGAGAAAAAAAAATGAATATGACATAACTTGTGTATTTTAACAGGTTCTACATTTTTTTGTATAGTAAGTCTTTATCTCTTACGGTTTACTAGCTATATCAAATTAAGCAAAATTCATCCAGAATAAACAGGTCTTTAGAAGCTATTCCCAGAAAACTCAAGATATACATTTTATTTGTCAGGTAAATATCTTTAATATGTAATATCTTTAGAGCCATTTTTGAAAAAATCAAAATTTTCGAAAAAAGTTCCATGTACAGGATAGTTTGGGGTGGGGGGATTTTTCTCAAAATCTTCGTGTCGCATCCCTGGAATATATTAAACTTAAATACCAAGTTTGGTATTTTACCGACTTTTCGTTTTTGAGTGCATGACCAATTACATGGAAAAAGTTTTGAGAATTTTGATTTTCTCAAAAATTTCCGTAACGATTTTGATTAAAATCCCGTACATTACAGATATTCACCTGACAAACAAAATGTATATCTTGAATTGTCTGGGAATAACCTTTGAATACCTCTTTATTCTGAATGAATTTCGCTGTATATGCATAACCAGTAAACCGTAAGAAATAGACAAACTTACTGAACAAAAAATGTACATCTCAACAAGGCACGCACTTTATGTCCTTTACGTTTTTATTGTGCAGGTAACCGTTTCCGAGATATTTCGTGTTAGTGGTTTCAATTGTACTTATACTTTTTTCAGGCTGTTTTTTTTTTTTTATTTTTTTTTTATTTTTTTATTTTTAATCCTTTCATTTGTAAACCCCCTTTAACTTCAAATGATCACATCGGGGACCTTAACTTGTGAACAACTCGTATTACTGAAGGTTCAGATCGTTAGGTAAATCAATTTTATATTACTAAACACGTACACACAAATCTTGACATTCAAACTTACAGACTCTGTGGGGGATAGGGAATAATTCAGGTTAAAGCAAAATTCCGCGCCCCAACCTAGAATCGAACACGGGTTTTACGGGTGAGACGTTTTTCTTTTGTTCTACTCCTGGCCAAGCAAAGTAGCGATTTGCAATGACAATCGCATAACGACAGCTTTTTAAAGCATTTGACTATCACTTTAGCATAGCGCGTTCCTTTAGTTCCCTTCTACTTATACGGAACTAAGTAATAAGAACATTCTGCTAATGTTTATCTTGATTAGCATTGTGTAGAAAGAAGAATAATCTTTTGTAAGAAGTTTGTTTGAAGAGCAGCTAGAGAAAGTCATATGAATAGAACGTATCAAAATTTTATTTTCTCTATACGTACTATGTACTCCACCCAAAAATTCGATACCGAGATTTCACCGGAAATATATGTTTTAGGGTCCCCTGTATCCTAAAAAAGCATTTTCAGAAAAAAGGCCCGTGTGTGTGTGTGTGTGTGTGTGTGTGTGTGTGTGTGTGTGAGTGTGTCCGTTTGTCTGTGAACACGATAGCTCAAAAACGAAAAGTCGGTAAAATACCAAACTTGGTATTTTAAGTTTAGTATCTTGCAGGGATGCAACACGAAAATTTTGAGAAAAATCCCCCCACCCAAACTACTCTTTACATGAAACTTTTTTCGAAAATTTTGATTTTCTTAAAAATGGCTCTAAAGATTTTGATTAAAATATCGTATATTAAAGATATTTACCTGACAAATAAAATGTACATCTTGAATTTTCTGGGAATAGCCTCTGAAGACTACTTTATTCTGGAGGAATTTTACAGAATTTTGCATAACTGCTAAACTTACCACACAAAAAATGTATGCATACTTTTCTCATACAGGAATTTGCCAACTTCTGTCCATACAAACAAAGGAACACCAGTCACATAGCAACCAGTTTTTGACAGTTTAACTATAGTTCTCCCTTATTTCCCTTCTACTTACAAGGGAGTAAGTAATAAGACTATTTCTGTTAATTTTTTCTTGATTAGCATGAAGTAAATAGAAGCAATAGCTTTTTAAGAATAATTTGTTGCAGAGATGTAGAGAAAGTCATGTGAATGGAACACATCAGCTAAGCAATATTATTGCACTGCCACTTGCCAGCCACTATTGATTTAAAACGAGGAAGAATATCGTCAGCTGCCCTATTTTGAGGATACTTGACCATGGAAAGACCCAGTATGCAAGAAGTTTCCTAACATCATACAGGTCAAGAAGCGCTGGGAGTTCCATCAATCACTTTCTTTCTGTGTTAATGACTTTTGTTTCTGACATATGACTCACCGCGATATGTTAACTTTCCTTGTCGGAAGTTTCTTCTGCCAAACCCGGAATATCCATAACAGGTGTATTCTGCTCCCCACTCACTTTAGAGGGTCTGTTTTATCCCTTACTTTTTACTTTCTCTACATCTCTGCAACAAATTACTGTTAAAAAGCTTATACTTCTATTGCGTACTAATCAAGAAAATATTAGCAGAAATAGTCTCATTAATTGCTTTCTTGTAAGTAGAAGCGAAACAAGAGAGTACCATAGGTTAAAGTGATAGTCAAAAGCTGGTCGCTGTGTGGCTGAAGATCCTTTGTTTGTATGGACACGAGTTGACAAAGTTTTTAAAGCTGAAACCAATAACAAGCAATATCTCAAAAACTATCAATTCCACGAAAAAAATGTATACGAAATAAAGTGTGTGTTTTATCATGATCTACATTTTTGTGCAGTCAGATTTTGTCTATCTCTTACGATTTACCAGTTATACAAAATTCAATAAAAAAACATACAGTATAAAGAGGTCTTTAGAGCCTACTGCCAGTAAATTCAAGATGTCCATTTTATTTGTCAGGTATACATCTTTAATATATTATATTTTAATTAAAATTGTTAGAGCCATTTTTGAGAATTTGTCGATGTAAAGGATATTTTGGGTGCGGGGGGGGGGTTATCCAAATTTTCGTGTCGCAGTTTTGGAAGATGCTAAACTTATCACCAAGTTTGGTGTTTAATGGATTTTTCGTTTTTGAGATATGCTGTCCCCCCAACACACAGACAGACACACAGACATAAACACACACACACGCACATTTTTCTAAAAATCCTATTTTTTTGGATTTAGGAGTCCTCAAAAGATATTTCCGGTGAAATCTTGGTATCGAATTTTGGGTGCAATACAATACCTTCTCTATACACTATGTACATAATCGTTTAGGAAGTAAAAATCTGAAGTGTTCCATTCCCATGACTTTCACTACATCTCTGCAACGAAATATTGTTAATTAAGCTTATTCTTCTATCTACTTCATGGTAATCGAAATAAATATTAGCAGAAGCGATCTTATTATCAGTTATAAGTAGAAGGCAGATAAGAGAATACACTAGGCTAAACCTACAGTCTCGTGTTTTAAAATGTGGTTGCTATGGGTTTGAAATCCTTTTTTTTTTTGCGTGGCCAGGAGTTGACAAGTTCCCGTATGAGAAAACTATGTATTTTAAAACTGAAACCAATAACAATGAATATCTAAAAAACGTTCAACTGTACAACAAAAATATATGACATAAATTATACGTGTTATATGAGATCTATATTTCTGTGTAGTTCGTTTTTGTCCAACCCTTACAGTTCAACCGTTATGTAAAATTCTGCAAAACTGAACCAGAATAAAGAGCTCTTCAGAGGCTATTCCTATCAAATTCAAAATATACATTTTACATGTTATGTGAATATCTTTAATATACGGTATTTTAATCAAGATCATTAGAACCACTTTTTAGAAAATCAAAATTTTGATCATTTTTACATGTAAACGGTAGTTGAGGTTGGGGAGGGGAAGATTTTCCTGAAAATCTTCGTACCGCACGCTTGGGACATACCTACTAAACTTAAATAACGGACTTTAGTTTTTACGGTATGCTCACAGACATTCACACACGTGGATATTTTTCTAAAAATGCTTATTTTGGATTCAAAGCATTCAAAACATATTTCCGGTGAAATCCCGGTAACGAACACTTGGGTGGAATACAATAGTTTCTCTATCCGTTATGTACGTTTTACATACGTGCTAGAGAGTGTAAAAATAATTTTAGAAAAAGGTCTGAGTATGAGTGTGTATCTGAATACAATAACTCAAAAACGAAGTCGGTAAAATACCTAACTTGGTGTTTTAAGTTTAGTATATTTCAGGCATGCCACGGGAGTTTGAGAAAAATCGCACTACCCTTTAGGTACTTGGTTAAAATTTCGAACATTTTTATTTTCTCAAAAATGCCTCCAACGATTTTTATTAAAATATCGTATATTAAAGATATTTGCATGACAAAATGTATATTTTGAACTTTATGGAATAACCTCTGAAGAACTCTTAATTCTGGATTACTTTTGCATCATTCGTAAATTATAAGATATAGGCTAATCTTAATGAACGAAAAGTTTAAATCCCTTTAAAACACGCAATTTATGTCATACATGTTTTTAGTAGTTAACGATTTCCGAGATATTTTTTATTGGTTTTAATTTCAAAATACTTAAAACTTTTCTCACACAGAAAGTCTTCATCAGATGTATGTCTTTTATTTTACTGCTAGCCATGGAAAGGGAACCGACCTTTAATGTGAATTGCATAGCGACCAGATTTTAAAAGATTTGAGTGTCGGTTTAGTCTAGTGTATGCCCTGACTTCTCTTCTAATTACAAGAAAGCAAGTAAATAGACAATTTCTGTTAATGTTTATCTCGATTAGCATGAAGAAGAAAAAGAATACTCTCTTATAAGTATAGTATATATTTCCGCTGAAATCTGATGCGATATTTTTGGAGTGGAATACAATACCTCCTGTACATAGTACGAACGTCGTAGAGAATGGATTGGAATTAAGTTGCAGATAGCAATAGTAACTTCATCTTAATGTCATTTCCAATGCAATGTCAGCATATTCAGTAATATCTTACATAAATCAAGAGGTAATATGTAAATCTGAAGCAAGACAGGAAAACATGAATCATATTGTTATACTGACTGAAATACTTGCCTTCCTGTATAATTCATTTCATGTTAATATACTTTCCTTCTGTCGAACTGTTAATGGACGGTACAGGCATTACAAAAATGTATGTATTTTAACAATACCTAGAACAAATCATGATGTATTGCATTCGTATAAATTTCCCTATCTATCAGCACAACTGTTCTTGCAAAAGCTACTTCTATTTACTTTATGCTAATGGAGTTAAACATTAGAGAAAACTGGTCCTCATTATTTGCTTCCATGTAAGTAGAACGGAAAATTAATGTATTCCATGCACAACATGTTCTCTAGCTTTTCGGTAAACAAACTTTTGTATTCAAAACATTAATCTACATCATGTTTATAAAAATAGATAGAACCAGAACAAAACTTTTACCAGCTTTCTGGTAAGTAGATGGGAAATAAGGGAATGTACCGGCTAAAGCGATCGACAAATCTTAAACAAATGCAATTCCAATCCCCTTGCTTGTCAGGAGTAAATAAACGAGAATCGAGAAGAAAAATGTCTTCCCGTTTGAGAAAAGGTTAAGTGGCTAAAATTGAAACCAATAATCCGGAGTATCTACAAAACTCAACACTACAAAAAAGCTGAGGTGTTCCATTCACATGAATTTCTCTACATCTCTGTTATAAATTATTGTCAAAAAGTTTATGCTTCTATTTACTTCATGCTAATCCAGAAAAAATAGCAGAAATAGTCTTATTACTTGCTTACTTGTCGGTAGAAGCGAAATAAGGGGGTACCATAGGTTAAAGTGATAGTCAAAATCTAGTTGCTATGTGACTGAAGTTCCTTTGTTTGTGTGGACAGGACTTGACAAATTCCTGTATGAGAAAAGTATGTTTTTCAAAGCTGAAACCAAAATCAAGGAATATCTAAAAACAATCAACTCCACGAGAAAAAAATGTACATTACATAAAGTGTGTGTTTTAACGTGCTTTTTTTTTTTTTTTTTTTTTTTTTTGTTTAGTTTTGTCTATATCTTACGGTTTAGCAGTTAGGCAAAATTCAGAATAAAGTAGTCTTCAGAGGCTATTCCCAGAAAATTCTAGATATACAGTTTGTCAGGTAAATATCTTTAATATACGACATTTTAGTCAAAATTGTTAGAGCCATTTTTGAGAAAATTAAAATTTTCTGAAAAAGTTCCATGAAAAGTGTACTTGGGGGGGGGGGGTTCTTGAAAATGTTCGTGTGGCATCCTTGGAAGGTACTGACTTAAGTATCAAGTTTGGTATTTACGAATTCTTCGTTTTTGCTGTCCACAGACACACACATACACACACACGCACACACACGGATCTTTTTCCAAAACTGTTTTTTAGATTCAGGGAGAACCAAAACATGTATTTCTGATGAAATCTCGGTATCAAACTTTTGGGTGCAATACAATACCTTCTCTATACACTATGTACATAGTATGTGTAGAGAAAGTAAAATGTATATAACACAAATTATATGTTTTAGTGAGATCTACATTTTTTGTGTAGTTAGCTTTGTATGTCTTCCGGTTTGCCAGTTATACAAAAGTTCATGCAAAATGAGAGGTGTTCTGAGGCTATTCACAGAAAATTCTAGATACGCATTTTGGTTTGTCAAAAATGTAAGATATTTTAATCAAAATCGTTAGCCATTTTTGAGAAAATCAACATTTTCGAGAAGTTGTTCATGTAAAGGTAGTTTGGGGGTGGCAAAATGTTCATGAAAATCTTCGTGTCGTATCCTTGAAAGATACCAAACTTAAATGCCAAGTTTGGTATTGAAGTGACTTTTCGTTTTTGAGATATGTTGTCCCCCCTCCCCCCTCCACACACACACACACACACACGCACGCACAGACACGCACACACACAGACATGTTTCTAAAAATGCTTTTTTTTTATTCAGCGGGTCTCAAAACATGCATTTCCTGTGACGTCTTGGTACCGAATTTGTGGGTGCATTACAATACTTTCTCTATACACTCTGTACATAGTTCGTACAGAGAAAGTAGAAATGAAACATTTTCCATTTAAAAAAATGGGTATTTTAAAATTGAAACCAATAACTGCGAATGCTTTGTAAACGGTTAATTTCACAAAAAGAAAATGTAGTTTATATAAATTTTAAGTTTTTACAAGATCAACATTTTTTATGTTGTAAGATTTTCTCTAATTCTTCAGCTAATCCATGCGAGGCTGCGGACCTCGAAGGATCCATGGTACCTCTGACGTTACTAGAAGTTACTGGTCCGAACATCTGAGCCCCTCCCGAAAGGCATTTGTTCGGATTGGGTTGGACTCGGCTGAGCAGTGGTTCCTGAAACATAAGGTAGTTTAGATAGATCTGGGCAGCGCTTCCTGGACGCCTCATGTGCTCCGGCTAGTAATAGGCATGCTAACGAGGTTTTTCGGTAATCTTCCCAGAGGGGTAGACGTGTGCAAGTGGCGTATTCATTACGTCCTGGTCTATTTCTCTCTCATTCCTCTCTTCTTTCACCTTCTCTCCCTTTTTTTGCACCTCGGAGGGGTAGAGGGGCTTTTTAGTAAGGAAATCACAACAAAGGGATTAATTTTCATCCCTGGCAATAGAGGAGGTTTCAGCTCCGTGTTGAAACTCGCTACTGACTCCAGATTTCCTCTATCTCTTAAACTTTACTGAAGCAAAAGTCATCCAAGCTGTTTTAAAAGCTGTCGTTACGCGATTGTAATTACAAATCGCTTCTTTTCTTGGCCAGGAGTAGAACAAAAGAAAATCGGACACTCCCGTCTGAGAAAAGTAGAAGTACTTCACAGCTAAAACTAATAACAATGAATACCTCGAAAATGGTAAGCTCCACGAAAAAAATGTATATGACATAGTTTGTGTATTTCAACAAGACCTATTTTTTTTGTACAGTAAGTTTTTGTCTATCTCTTACGGTTTACTAGTTATGCCAAATTAAGCAAAATTCATCCAGAATAAACAGGTCTTTAGAAGCTATTCCCAGAAAATTCAAGATATGCATTTTATTTTTCAGGTACAAATCTTTAATATACGATATTTTAATCAAGATCGTTAGAGCCATTCTTAATAAAATCAAAATTTTCGAATAAAGTTCCATATAAGGGTAGTTTCGGGTGGGGGGAATTTTCTCAAAATCTTCGTGTCGCATCCTTGGAAGATACTAAACTTAAATACCAAGTTTGGTATTTTACCTACTTATTGTTTTTGAGTTATCGTGTTCACAGACACACGGAAACACACACACGCACCTTTTTCTGAAAATGCTTTTTTTTTTTTTTTTTTTTTTTTTTTTTTTGGATACAAGGGGTCCTAAAACATGTAGTTCCAGTGAAATCTTGGTATCGAATTTTTGGGTGGAAAACAATACTTCTCTATCCCTATGTACATTGTACATACAGGGCTAGAGAAAGTAAAAAAAGAGAATATCATAGAAATATCTTAAATGATAGTTTAATTAAAATCGTAAGCATTTTTGACAAAATCAAAACTTTCTAAAAATGTCCCATGTAAAGGCGAGGAGGGTGGATCTTAAAAATCTTCGTTCCATATCGTTTGAAGATACAGAACCTAAATACGAGGTACGTCCAGAAAGTAAGCTCCGTTTGGTAATAAAATTAAATTGTGTACAGATACAGAATAATTATTTATTGCACAAAATTCTACAACTCTTAAACTACTTTTCCACATAACTGCCGAAATGTTGCAGGCATTTGTCATAGCGTGGCACAAGTTTTTGTATACCTTCTTTATAGAAGTTTGCCGCCTGTCTTCAAAAGTTGGAGACAGCTTCTTTCAGCTCTTCGTCATTGTTGAAGTGTTGACCGCAAAGGAAAGACTTGAGATGTAAGAACAGATGAAAGTCGCTAGGAGCGAGGTCAGGGCTGTACGGAGGATGGTCAAACACGTCCCAGCAAACTCCCTGTAGGAGGTTTTTCGTCACATTTGCAGTGTGTAGTCGTGCGTTGTCGTGAAGAAAAACGACACCTTTTGACAGCAATCCTCGGCGCTTATTCTGTATTGCGCGGCACAATTTCCTAAGTGTCTCGCAATAAACATCTGCTTTGATTGTTTGACCACGCGGTAAGAGATCAATGAGTAAGATGCCTTTCCAGTTCCAGGACATTGTGCACATCATTTTTCGAGGTGTCAAGATTTGTTTCGGCTTAACCTTTGCTGGGGATGAAGTGTGCCTCCATTCCATTGATTGCCGCTTACTTTCAGGGGTGTCGTAAGAAACCCAAGTCTCACCTCCTGTGACTATCTGTGTCAGAAATTCTTCGCCGTCTTCATCATAACGGGTTAAAAACTGAAGTGCGCTACCCATCCGTTTTGTTTTATGTTGCTCAGTAAGAATCTTTGGTACCCAACATGAGCAAAGCTTACGAAATTTCAGTTTTTCGGTAACAATTTCATGAATTAGTGATCGTGAGCTTTGCGGAAATTCCATAGCGAGAGCACTAATTGTAAACCTGCGGTTTTCCTGGATGTTGTCATCAATCGCGTGAACCAGTTCTTCTGTAACCAAAGATGGACGCCCACTTCGTTCTTCATCGTGCACTTCACTACGTCCTTCATTGAACTGTCGGACCCATCTTCTCACCATTGAATCACTCATCGCATTTTGTCCGTAAACTTCGCAAATTTGCCGATAAATTTCAATTGGTTTCACTTTCCTAGCATTCAGAAAACGAATCACAGATCTGATTTCACAAGCGGCGGGATTTTCAATCAACACCGACATTGTAAACAAGCACAACAAAGCGTATGTGGCTGACAGCGATCTCAAAATGGCGCACGTTTCTTCTCCTTGATACAGAGCGTCTACCGCGTACATGCGGAACTGCGATCGCAGTGCTGCAGCGGAGATACATTGAAACGGAACTTACTTTCTGGACGTACCTCGTATAAAGTTTTTACTTTCTATAGCACGTATGTACAATATACATAGTGGATAGAGAAGGTACTGTATCTCACCTAAAAAATTCGATACCAACATTGCACCGGAAATAGATTATTTGAGACCCCTGGATCCAAAAAGAAGCATGGCCGTGTGTGTCTATGGACAGCATAGCTCAAAAACGAAAAGTCCGTTAAATACCCAACTTGATATATAAGTTTAGTGTCTCCAACGGATCCACCCCCCACCCCGAACTGCTCTTTACATAGAAATATTTCCGAAAATTTTGATTTGCACAAAAATGACTCTGCCCATTTTGTATAAAATATCTTATTTTAAAGATATTTACATGGCAAATAAAATGTGTATCCTGAATTTTCAGGGAACATCCTCTGAAGACCTCTTCTTTTGAATGAATTTTTCACAATAGGTAAATCGTAAGAGATAGACAAAAACTTACTACACAAAAATGTATATCTTCTTAAAACATATAACATTTACGTCATATACGTTCTGTTTAGTAGAGCTGGCCGTTTCTGAGATATTCCTTGTTATTGGTTTCTTACTTTTCTCATAACTCCTAGCCACGCAAAGGAGTGGATTTCAATCGTATAACAACCATATTTTAAAACATATGCCTGTCGGTTTTGCCTAGTCTATTCCCTTAATAAGACCATTCTGTAATTTTATTTCGATTAGAATTAAGTAGATGGTCTAATAAACTTTTTTACTTCCTCTACACGTACTATTTAGTTCATAGTGTACATGGATTGTAATGCACTCAAAAAGTTGATACAGCGATTTCACCGAAGATCTCACGTTTTGGGACCCCCTGTATCAAAAAAAAAAAAAAAAAAGAAATAGAAAGAAGTCCTATGTGCGTCTATCTCTGTGTGTGTTGTTTTTTGATAGTGCTTTTACTACTTGTGGCACCGCAGGGGATGACACTGGTAATGCATGGAATGAAGATGGAGCACCGGTGGACTGCGATGGCGGGGGAAACCTGAAAACTCTGAGCCGCTTTGTCCGCCACAAATCTCTGTCTGTGTGTGCGTGTGTGTGTGTGTGGGGGGGGGCAGTATAGCTCAATAACGAAAATTTGGTATTTAAGTTCAGTATACCCCAAGAATTGCGACGCGAAGATTATCAAGAAAATCCCCTAACCACTCAAACTGGACGTAATCTTTCGTTTCATACCTGTTTTGTTTTACTCCTAGCCACGCAAAGAGAACCTAATTTAAATTGCTTCCTATAACGAGGAGCTTTTAAAAGATTTGACTATCGCTTTAGGCCAGTGAACTTACAAGGAAGCAAGTATTTCTGCTAATGTTTATCTCGATTAGCTTGACATAGACCAACAATAGGCTTTAGTAAGAAAGTTTGTTTACAGAAAGACAAGTAAATGGAACATCAGATTTTTATGCATTATATTAGTACAGAGTGTTTAGGATAAAGGAAGCAACGTTTCAGTTGTTTAGAAATATATATACATATATGTATATATATACATATATATATATATATATATATATATATATATATGAATGATTAAGTGCATTTATTGGCATAACAATATCATACATTAAACTTCAACAATCGTACGGGTCCACAGACGTTCGTGCTTTTGTAATACACAAAATACTAAACAATACTAAAACAACAACAAAGAATCAAAAAAAAAAAAAAAAAAAAAAAGACAAAGATATTCAAATACAGCAATTTAAATTTACAGCACAGAGTGCACCTTATTCAGAAGCATAATTATACCCTGTTATAATAGATAAATACACTTAAAAAATGTATACGCATAATATGTACACAATGTATAAAACCACAACACAACAATGACATAAGTATGACATAAAATACATGTATGTAAAACATTGTAGTCACTTTTATTTTGTTGTTCCTATCCCTAGCCCACCCCCTCTCCACTATTGGCAGTATTCTCAGATCTCAGCAGTCTTGCCTTAAGTACAAATTTAACTAGCCCTTCCGCGTCTTCCGTGCCTACCAGTAGCATCCAACATGCTTCTAGCTCTACATTCGCGGTGGTAAAGAATCGCGGTAAATATTTTTCCCGCCATTCCTCCGTACCTCTACATCTTGCCAAGATATGGGTCCACGACTCTTCCTCCTCGCAAATGGGACAGATTCTCGTAACATTCTCGTCAGCGATTTTTGAGCTCCTCCATTCTCCTAATCTAATACATGTGAGGACCTGTTTAATGAGTTTGGTACCTGTTTTGATGTATTGCCCCCTACCCAACTCCGATTTTAGGTCAGATTTTACTTAAACCATCTCCGTGCATTGCGCAATTGTTTGCTGTCTATCGATATCACAGAGGCGGTTCTTAATTGTTTCCAAAACTCTGTTTCCCTGCCCCGCTATCCAAATGTATCCCATTCCAATGGTTTCCCACCCTTTCTTTAATTGTGAGGCCCACGTCAAATTACCTTCCATTCGCAACTGTTCACGACAGCAGACTGCCCTATTTTTAGATTGTTCCCGTGAACGATTCTCATCCAATATTTAACCGCTCTGATTTTGCACTCTATCGTTTCACTATGCACCCCGAGTTCCCTCGTTATTCCACAGTTTGCCGTACCCTTCCCAACACCCTAAACACACACACACACACACACATATATATATAATACACTTAATATTATTTTTACTTTCTCTAGCCCGTATGTACAATGTACATAGCTCAAAAGCGAAAAGACCGTTAAATACCAAACTTGCTGTTTGGGTTTAGTATATTTCGAGTATGCGACACAAAGGTTTTCAAGAAAATCCCCAAACTACAAATTACCCTTTACATGGAAAAAAATTCGAAAATTTTGATTTTCTCAAAAATGATACTAACGGTTTTGATTAAAATTCCATATATTGAAGCTAGTTATATCCCAAATAAAATGCATATCTTGAAATTTCTGGAAATATCCTCTGAAGACTTCTTTATTCTGGATGATTTTTATTGAATTTTGCATAACTGATAAACCGTAAGAGATAGAGAAAAACTTTCTGCACAAAAGATGTAGATCACGATAAAACACATAATCTGTGTCATACACATTTTTTCGTGGATTTGATCGTTTTTGAGTTATTCTTTGTTATTGGGTCAACTTTAAAAATTTTATACTTTTCTCACACAGAAATTTATCAACTACTGTCCATAAAAACAAAGGAGCTTCAGTGAGATAGCAACCAGCTTTTGACTGTCACTTTAACCTGTGGTATTCCCTTATTTCGCTTCTACTTACGAGGAAGCAAGTAATAAGACAATTTATGTTTATTTTCTCAATTAGCATGACGTAAATAGAAGTATAAGCTTTTTACCAACAATTTGTTGCAGAGATGTAGAGAAAGTCATGTGAATTGAACATATCAGATTTTTATTCTCAAGGAGCTCATAACGTACTTTCGACGAAATCTCAGCATCGAAATTTTGGTTCGAATACAAAACCTTCCGTATCTTCTATGTACGGTGTAAAAATTCTGTGGGGAGAATAAAGATATACACAATGTAGAAACCTTAATACGAATTTCAAAAACCTGCTCGGTATGGTTATAACAGACTTTTGGTGAATGTCCTTGCTCCTAAGATGCAATCACCCTATTCATTACAATCTATAATCTGGTTTCACAGGATGTTGGGTATTAACTTTGAAACAAATAATTAAAATGCACATGCTGTCCCCTCGGTATCATGCAATATTTATATGCTGACTATAGCTTTCCTTATAACGCAAGTAACATTTTCCAGAATAATGGATTGGCGTGTGACGGCACATGTTTTTAATTTGTTAGTAAGTATTTACAATATACAAGTAATTATAGAAGGTATTATATTCCACCCAAAAATTCGATTCCGAGATTTCAACAAAAATATATGTTTTGAGGTCCACATAATCCAAAAAATACTTCTTTTACTTTCTCTTGACGTACTATGTACATAGTGTATAGAGGAAGTATTGTATTCCATCCAAAAATTCATATACACGTTTTGAGAAAAAGTTTAGCAAAAACGTTCGTGTGTATGGATGTGTATGTCTGTTGGCATCATATCTCAAAAACGAAAAGTCCGTTAAATATCAAACTTGGTATTTAAGTTCATTATCTTCCAACGACGCGACACGAAGAAAATTCATCCACCCTCAACACTATTTTACGTGGAACAATATCGGGAAAAAATTGTTTTCTCAAAAACAATATTGATTAAAACACCGTATATGAAAGATATTTATATGACAAAATGTATATCTTGAATTTTCTGGGATATCCTCTGAAGACCTCTTCATTCTGGATGACTTTTGCAGAACTGGTATAAATCGTAAGATATAGGCAAAAGCTTTCTTCAAAAACTTTAGATTTCGTTAAAACAATATATATATTCCGTCTTATTAATTTTAAAATACTCACTTTTCTCAAAGGGAACTTTTCAACTCCTGAACATCAAATAAGCGAATTTCAGTCCAGCTTTAAAGAGATTTGATTTTCGCTTTACTCTAGTGTATTCCCCTGTTTTCCTTCTGCCTATAAGAAAGAAAGTAAGAAAACCATTTTACTTTCTCTACACATGCTATATACATAGTGTATATAGAAGGTATTGTAATGCACCCAAAAATTCGATACCGAGATTTCACCGGAAATACATATTTTGGGGATCCCTTAATCCAAAAAAAGCATTTTTGGAAAAAGGTCCGTGTGTGTGTCTGTGTCAGTCAGTCTGCCTGTCTGTGTGTCTGTGGACAGCATGGCTCAAAAACGAAAAGACCGTTAAATACCAAAATTGGTATTTAAATTTTGTATCTTCCAAGGGTGACACGAATATTTTGAGAAAAATCCCCCCACCCTAAACTATCCATTACATGGAAAATTTTTTAAACTTTTTTATTTTTTCAAAAATGGCTCTAACGATTTTGATTAAAATCCAGTATATCAAAGATATTTATACGGCAAATAAAACTTATATATTGAATTTTCTGGGAAGGCCTCTTTATTCTGGATGCATTTTTCGGAATTTAGCATAACCGATAAGCCGTAACAGATAAACAAAATCTTGCTCCACAAAAAAATGTAGATGTTAAGAGACACAATTTATTTCATTACATATTTTTACTTTCTCTTGCCCCGTATGTACAATGTACATAGGGATAGAGAAGTATTGCATTCCACCAAAAAATTCGATGTCGAGATTTCACCGGAAATACATGTTTTAGGACCCCCTGTATCCATAAAAAGCATTTTCAGGAAAAAGTCCGTGTGTGTCCGTGTGTCTGTGAACATGATAACTCAAAAACGAAAAGTAGCTAAAATACCAAACTTGGTATTTATGTTCAGTATCTTCCAGCGATGCGACACGAAGATTTTGAGAAAAATCCCCCCACCCCAAACTACCCTTTACAAGGAACTTTTTTCAAACATTTTGATTTTCTTAAAAATGGCTCTAACGATTTTGATTAAAATATCGTATATTAAAGATATTTACCTGACAAATAAAATGTATATCTTGAATTTTCTGGGAATAGCTTCTAAAGACCTGTTTATTCCAGATGAATTTTGCTTAATTTGGCATAACTAGTAAACCGTAAGAGATAGACAAAAACTTACTAACAAAAACTGTAGGCCTTGTTAGAATACACAATTTACGTCATATACCATTTTTTCGTGGAGCTTAGCGTTTTCGAGTATTCATAGTTATTAATTTCAGTTGTGAAGTACTTAACACTTTTCTTAGATGGGAGTGTCCGTTTTTCTTTTGTTCTACTCCTGGCCAACAGAAGAAGCGATTTGTAATGACAATCGCATAACGACAGCTTTTAAAACATTTGACTATCGATTTGCCTAGTGTATTCCCTTATTTTCTTCTTACTTATAAGGAACTAAGTAATAAGAACATTGTGCTGAATACCTCGATTAACAAGATGCAGAAAGAAGAATAACCTTATGTAAGAAGTTTGTAGAACGGCTAGAGAAAGTCATGTGAGTGTAATACATCAGATTTTTTTTTTCGTGGAGTTGACCATTTTTTAGATATATTCTTTTATTGTTTTTAGTTTTAAAACACTTAAACCTTTTTCACGATATGCAAGATCCTGGCAATACAAAGGTGTAACTATCAATTTGGTGTATTTTCTTATTTCCCTTTGACTTACAAGGAAGTAAGTAATGAAGCTATATCCGCTAATTTTGTCTCAATTAGCATGCAATATATAAAATATTAAGGTTTTTAACAACAATTTGTTACCGGAAAGTAGATCAAGTCATTGGAATGGAGCACATCAGATACATTCTTATAAGAGAAGGTATAATTTTTTGTTTACCAATAAAATCGGCGTTGTCATTCAGTTTTATGCAACACAAATTGCCAATGAGGTGTTGTCTAATTGTGTGTGGTTCTTATAGCTAACGAGACTTTCTCTCGGTCTTTAGAATCACACAAGATCCTTCCTAGAAGTTGTAAGACCTGAAGTGTCATTCGGTTCTTTGTGCACCAGGTGTTCAGAAAAAAACAACAATATTTATAGAGAGGTGTCGTGCAACAAAATAAGAAGAATCTGATGTGTTCCATTCAAATGACTTTCTCTATATCTCAGTAACAAATTATTGTTAAAAAGTTTATTCTTCTATTTTATGCTAATCGAGATAAACATTAGTAGAAATTATCCTTACTACTTGGTTCTTGTGAGTAGAAGAGAAGAAATCTAATGTGTTCCATTCACATGATGTTCTCTAGCTGTTTGTTAACAAACATGTTATTGAAAACCTTAACCTGTTATCTACATCATAAGCAGAATTAGCCTTATTACTAGCTTCCTTGTAAGTAGAAGGGAAATAAGATAATGCACAGACTAAAACGATACTCTCGTCCTTTAAAAGCCGGTCGCTGTGTGAAACAATTGAAATTCCAATCTTTGCCTATCAGGAGTAAACATACGAGAAATGAGAAGAAAGATTCTTTCCATTTAATAAAAGTTTAAGTGGCTAAAATTGAAACTAATAATTCGGAGTATCTTGAAAACGGTTTATATATATATATATACACACACACACACACACATACACACACACATACATATTTAACCGACTTTGGCTATGCTGCCCACAAACATACACACACGCACCCTTTCTATTTTTTTTGGGGGGGGGGATTCAGAGGGTCTGAAAACATATATTTCCGGTGAAGTTTCGGTATCCAATTTCTGGGTGCAATACAATACCTTCTCTATACACAACGTGCATAGTACGTGTAGAGTAAAAAAGAACTTGTAGAGAAAGTAAAAAAGAACTTTTTGAAAAAGATTCGCGCTGATATTGTGTATGTGTGTGGGGAGGCAATATAATTCTAAAACGAAAAGTTGGTTAAATACCAAACTTGGTATTTAAGTGTAGTATCTATCAAGCATTCGACACGGAGGTGTTCAGAAATATACCCTAACCGAACTATCCTTTACTTAGAAGGTATTTCAAAATTTTCGATTTTATAAAATTCACTAACGATTTTGATTAAAATGTTTACACAACAAATAAATGCATATCCTGACTTTCATGCGAATAGCCGTTATCGTTCTCCTCATTGTGAATGACTTTAAATAACTGGTAAACCTTAACAGATAGACAAGCGCTTAGTAACACACAAGTAGATCTCATTAAAACATACAATTTACGTTATATGCAGATTGTTTGTAGAGCTAACCATTTCTGAGATATTTGTTTTTATGGTTTCAATTTTAGAATACTTTAATTAAACGGGAAGCGTTTATCATGGCCACTGAAAACGAATCTACTTTCGACGACAATCGACTAACGTCATCTTTTAAAATATTTAACTATCGCTTTAGATTAGTGTATTCACCTTATTCCCTCCTACTTATACAAATTTTCTGTGTTCCATTCACATGACTTTCTCTACATCTCTGCAACAGGTAATTGTTAGAAACCTTATGCTTCTATTCACTTCATGATAATCGAGAAATAATTAGCAGAAATAGTCTTATTACTTGCTTCCTTGTAAGAAGAAGCGAAATAAAGGAGTACCATATGTTAAAGTGATAGTCAAAATCTGGTTTCTATGTGACTGAAGCTCCTT
Organism: Hymenopus coronatus; assembly: GCA_030762935.1. Taxonomy (NCBI): domain Eukaryota; kingdom Metazoa; phylum Arthropoda; class Insecta; order Mantodea; family Hymenopodidae; genus Hymenopus; species Hymenopus coronatus. The sequence continues at coordinate 151,468,266 of CM060897.1, read as the reverse complement.
TGTTTATATGTATGGACAGAAGTTGACAAATTCCTGAATGAGAAAAATATAAGTTTTTCAAGGCTGAAACCAAAAACAAGCAACGTCTCAAAAACTACCAACTCCAGGAAAAATAAATATAACATAAATTGTATGTTTTAATGTGTTCTAAATTTTTTGTGCGGTAGGTTTTTGTCCATCTCTTACGGTTTAGCAGTTGCGCAAAGGTCCGTAAAATTCATCCAGAAAAAAGTAGTCTTCAGCGGTTACTCCCAGAAAATTCAAGATACACATTTTATTTTTCAGGTAAATATCTTTAATGTATGATATTTTAATCAAAATCATTAGAGCCATTTTTGAGAAAATCAAAATTTTCAAAAAAAGTTCCATGTAAAGGTTACTTAGGAGTGGTGGGATTTTCTTGTGTCTCATTCTTGGAGCATACCACACTTAAATACCAAGTTTGGTATTTAACGGTCTTTTGGTTTTTGAGCTATGCTGTCCACACCCACCCACCCACACACACGGACATTTTTCTAAAAATGCTTTTTTTTTTTTTTTTTTTTTTTTTTTTGGATTAAGGAGGTCCTAAAAGATGCATTTCCGGTGAAATCTCGGTATCGATTTTCTTAGGTGAATTACAATACCTTCTCTATATACTATGTACGTAGTACGTGTAGAGAAAGTAAAACTAGCAATAAGTTTATTGCTGCTAATGTATATCTCGATTTGCTTAAGGGGAGTTGATATGTGCTATCTTGCCAATGTTGAAGTTTGACCCATCATCTCACCAAATATTTAACATAAGGTGTATTCACCAATACCTTTACTGTTGATTGATGAGAAGTAGAATAGTTCTGTTCATTAGAAGGAAACGTATTTTTACTTTCTCTACACGTACTATGTATATAGTGTATTGCATTCCACCCATCAAAAAAAAGAATTTTCACAAAAAGGTCCGCGCGTGTGAGTGTGTGTGTGTGTATGTGTGTGTGTGTGTGTGTAGACAGCATACCTCAAAAACGAAAGATCGTTGAATACCAAACTTGGTATTTAAGTTTGATATCTTCCAAGGATGCAATATGAAGATTTTCAAGAAAATCCCCCCACCCCAAACTACCCTTTACGTGGAACTTTTTTCGGAAGTTTTGATGTTTTCAATTATGGCTCAAACGATTTTGATCTATATTACAGATATTTACCTCAAAAGTAAAATGTATATCTTGAATTGTCTGGGAATAGCCTCTGAAGTCCACTTTATTTTGCACGTATTTTACGGAATTTTGCATAACTGATAGACCGTAAGATAGAGATAAAAACTTACCAAACAAAACATGTAGAGCACAATTGATGTGATATACATACATTTTTTTCTTGGAGTTGATCGTTTTTAAGATATTCCTTGTTTTTGGTTTCAGCTTTGAAAAACTTACACTTTTCTCACACGTGAATTGGTCAACTCGTGTCCATACAAAGGAACTTCAGTCACATAGCAACCAGCTTTTGACTATCACTTTAACCCATGATAATATCTTATTTCGCTTCTGCTTACAAGGAAGCAAGTAATAAGACTATTTCTGCTAATTTTTTCTCGATTAGCATGAAGTAAAAAGAGGCATAAGCTTTTTCAATTTGTTGCAGAGATGTAGTGAAAATTATGTGAATGGAACACATCGGACGTTTTTAATAAACCTCTTAAAATGTTATATAAAAATTACGTATTTTAAATTTAAAAAAATATCTAATCCATATACTTAAAAACTTTTTCGTTAAAATAAAACATATTTATGTGTAAATATGTGGTAAAAATTCCAGGCCTTAGTGTCCATTAGTTACCGAGATAATGGAGCATTTGTATAGAAAAATGTCTTCCTCGGAAATTGCTTTCAAACATACATAGCATTTCTAAGCTTTCCAAACACAGCTTCGCTGTACTTCGAAACTCTCACGTGAAGGAAATATGACCGGGATGTCATTGCTACCAATAGCTAAAGTAAAACGTTTTAATCAAAATATAACAAGATCTCTTCTGAAGCTAATATTTACAAAATTATTGGTGTTTAACTAAAGCAAATGTACTAAAATGCTCTAAAAACTACCATGGAAGATTATTTTCAACAATATTTTTATAGTATTCGGAATTAGCGTACCTCTACGAAAGTTATACTAAAATGAACGGAAACTAGAAATATTCATATGCAATTACAACATGAAAATAGAAAAAAAAATATGAGAATATTATTTCGTCTCCCCTTAAAGTGGATAAAGGAACAATCTTTTGTAGAATTGTTTGTATAACAGGTAGGGAAAGTCATATGAATGAGAGAGATCATTTTTTGTTGTTGTTAACAATTTGGGAGATATTACTTGTTATTGGTTTAACTTTTCAATACTTATTCAAATGTGAAGGTGTTATTCGTTGTCCTTTTTCTACTGGCCATGCAGAGCACCAAAATTATCATGAAATGAATAAAGCGATACTAAAATGAGCCCGGAGTCCCTAGAACTTACAGGATAACGGAAAACCTAATCCGAGATTTGAACTCGGAACCTTTTAAAAGATGTTACTATCACTTTAGTGTATTCCCTTCTGGTAGCAAGGAAGCAAGCAATAAGACTATCTCGATTAGCATGAAGTAGATAGAAGAATAAGCTTTTGTAAGAATAACTTGTTGCAGAATAGGTAGAGGAAGTCATGTGAATGGAAAGGATTTGTTTTAAGGGAAAACCCTTGTTTACAGCTGCAGGCAAGGAAAAGTTGGCTTTTCTTTCTTAAATGGAGTTGCAGCTGAACAGGAAACATGTACTTCTGTGAACTGTCTAGCTATGCGACGGTCACTTTGTCCTTGTTATACTAAAATTGTATCCTCATCTGTATGTATCTTTTAACGGGCTATCGTACGACATGAGAACTCTGTGGCTCGGATTTTTGGTTGGTCTTTCTCTCTTCCTTTTATGTAGCTTAACGTCCTTTAAGCTGCTTGGTCATATGGGACGATGAATAAAATTGGTGAAATGATGCTCGAATGATCTCGGGGTCCATGGAGCTTAAAGCTACTGATATTCGTCTTCTCAGGATAAGGGAAAACCCCGAAAAAAACTTATCCAGGTAACTCACGACCTGTTGAATGTGAGGCAGACATGCTACCTCCACACTTCATCTAAAAATTTGATGCCGACAGAGATTTCACTGAAAATACACCTTTTGAGGTCCTTTGTAAAATAATTTTTAGAAAAAGCTCTGTGTGTGTCTGTGAACACGATAATTCAAAAATGAAAAGTCGGTAAAACACCAAACTTGGTATAAAAATTTAGTATCTTCCAAGGATACGACACGGAGATTTTGAGGAAAATCCCTCCACCCCAAATTACCTTTGTATGGGAAAATTTTCGAAAATTTTGATTTTCTCAAAAATGCCTGTAACAATTTGGATTAAAATATCGTACATTAATGATATTTACCTAACAAATAAGATGTATATCTTGAATTTTCTGGGGATAGCCTCTAAAGACCTCTTATTCTGTTTGATTTTTATTGAATTTTGCGTAACGGCTAAACCGTAAGAGATGAACAAAAACTTACGATAAAATGTAGATCTCGTTAAAACACACAATGTATGTTACACATGTTTTTTCGTGATTTGAACATTTCTGAGATATTTCAAGTTATTTGTTTCTGTTAAAATACTTAAACTTTTCTCACACTTTTCTCCTGGCCATGCATAGAAACGGATTTCAACCACATAGCAACCACATTTTAAAACATGTGACTGTCAGTTTAGCCTAATGTATTCTCTTATTTCCCTTTTACTTACACGGAAGCAAGTAATAAGACCGTTTCTGATAATGTTTATCTCGATTAGCATGAAGTGGACAGAAGAATAAGCTTATTAACAATAATTTGTTACAGAGATGTAGAGAAGGTCTTGTGGATGGAGCACAACATATATATATATATATATATATATATATATATATATATATATATATATTTAGCTTAACATCCTTTAAATGATTTCGGGGTCCCTGGAGCTTAAAGCTACTCGGCATTCGTCTTCTCAGAATAAGCTAAAACCCCGAAAAAACTCACCCTAAGTGAGATTCGAACTCGCGATCTCTTGAATGTGAGGCAGACACGCTACCACCACACTACCCAGGCGGGATTTTATGTTTTAACTCGTTTTACTTTCTCTTCTTAGTACATAGTACATATTTACTAAAATGTTGATACCTACCAAGATTTCACTAGAAATACACGTTATAAGGTCTTTGTAAAAAATAACAGCATTTGTAGAAAAAGTTCTGTATGTATGCGTCTCTGAACGCGATAACCCAAAAACGAAAAGTGAGTAAAATACCAAACTTCGTATTAAAGTTAATTCTTTTCTAAGGATACGACAGGAAGATTTTTAGATAAAACCCCTACTCAAAACTACCCTTTATATGGAAAAAAGTTTCAAAGATTTGTATTTTCTGAAAAATAGCTATAATCGTTTTGATTGATATATCGTATATTAAATATATTTATATGACATATAAAATAGATATTTTGAATTTTCTAGGAATAGCCTCTGAAGTCCTCTTCATTCTGAATGACTTTTGTATAACTAGTAAACGGTAAGAGAAATGTAGATACAAATGCATTGCACAAAATGTGTATACAACTCCTTAAAAGACAATTTAGGTCATTACACTTTTTTCGTGAAGTTGGCCATTCCCAAGATATTCCTACTATTGGTTTCAGTTTCAAAATACTTACAACTGTTCTCATGTGGAAATTTTCAACTCTTTGCCATGCAAAGATATGAATTTCATTGTGAAAGCAACCAGCTTTAAAACATTTGACTATCGCTTTAGCTTAGTCAACTCCCTTATTTCCCTTCTACTTAGAAAGAAGCGAGTAATAAGTCTAATTCTGCTAATGTTTAACTCTATTAGCATGAACCAGATAGAAGAACATGCTTAATTTATTACAGAGATGCAAAAAAAAACTATGTGAATGTTAACACCTGAAAAAATCTAATTAGCTGTTTTACCTTCTTCAAATGAAAATGTTAGATGTTCGTTGAAATTCGTGGTAAAATTATTTCCACCGCTACTATAAGATATAGGGTGGAGTAAGTTCAGGTTAGTAAATCCAGCACGTCAATTTTTTCAAGTGATTCTACCATAAAACAATAAAAGCCTTCAACAGAAAAATTAAGTTATTATACACACAAATACAATGAACATATTCCGTGCCTTTGTTTTATATGCATATCATCGGCCGAGACGGCAGAGACCTCAGTATTATGCCACTCGCAGAAGCGGCACAGGCCGTGTCAAGGGTACGTTAATCAGAGCCGTCCTAGTCTTTGCTTTGTCTTTGTGTTGCAAAATGTTTTGACAATACGAATGGTGTAAGTAATTTCCTTTGGCATATCATGATTTTATTACTCTACGGAAATACCTGCCAACAAATTCACGCTTGGACAGCGTATTACTTTCTCTACGTGTACTATGTACATAGTTGGATAGGTAGAGTCCGATTGAAAAATTCAATGTCATAGCCGGGATCTGAACCACTGATCTCCCAGTGAGTAGCCGGTTGCTCTACCACTGAGCTATCATGGCAATATGCCGGCATAGCATTACATTTCTCAACTGACTCGCATGTTTCCCGGCAAACCACAAGGTGACCTCAAATTATTTTGAGATGGCAACCCCAATGGTGCCTTACAATGTCGTTAAGTACTTTAAGTCCCAGGATACATAGTATAGCGAAATATTATGGTCAAATAGTCTGACTCTACCTATCCAACTCCTGGCCTACACACGGCTTGCGTGAAAAAAAAAATTAACTCAATACTATTATATATAATTGGGAAATAGTGGCAGGTATGGATGGTGTACAGTGTTCTACACACTTTTTTGTGGGACATCATTACTGCAGGGTATGTGTTCAGGAATAATAACGGTATTTGGAGATGTTTAATATTCCTCCCGAGAAGCTTCAATTAAGTTAAGAAATTTGATTTCTTCTCGCATGAAACCAAACGTCATCCCTCCCCCGCTCTTATTAATATCTAAATATCTCGGGGAGTAATCGCACTCACCTTTTAACAATTTGTATAAGCACTGGTTTTATCATTACAAACATGTTAGAAGAAAAAAAATGGCATTTTTATCTGCCCCATGAGATTGTTTGCTTGTAAGCTAAAAGGGAATACCTAACTCAATGAGATTTCCTGGAATTAAAGTATATCCACGCAGAATAAATAATCAGGTTGCCAGGCTGAGGAAAAACAATGTACCTGGGTTAACCACAGGAAAGAGGCTGTACTGAATTCCTAGTAAAAGTAGTCTACAAAAAATCTGTGTAGCAGAATTTTCCCTAGAGTGCTAAAACCTAGAAGTTTTCCAACTTAAAGTGCAAGGGAACTATGCGTCATAACCTTTTAGCTGATATTTCAGGGCTGAAGAATAGGAGCATTAAAGAATAAGTTAATACTTTATTTGTAAAATATTGTTTAAGCAGCTAGGAATATTACGACATCCTATCAATTTTAATAAAAAGAATCTTGTGAGTTTCATTTACATAACTTCTCTACCTATTAAGCCTCAAACTATTCTTACAAAATATTTTCAAGGAAAAACAAGGACAATAAGGCAATACACTAGACTAAAGCTATTAAAATCTAATAGATAGTCACTAATTCTTTACAGGAAAAAATTAGAACGAATGCTGAACTGAAACAAAAAAAGGATCTGATGTCTTCCATTCACACAGCTTTTTCTAGCTGTACCATAAATAAACCTTTCTTACAAAATATTGTTTTATTTACCTCATGCTCATCGAGACAAACATGGACAAAAATGGTCTATTCAATTGCTCCCTTTTGTAAGAAGAAGCGAAATAAGGGAATGCACTACCCCAAAACGATAGTCAAGTCTTTTTAAAACTGTTGCCATGTTATTGAAATCCTTTTCTTTGTATGGCCAAGAGATGAAAAACTTTTCTCATACGGGAATTTAAGTATTTTAAAACTAAACCACTAACAAGGAATATCTCAAAAATGGCTTAGTTCGGGAAAAAAATGTACATGACATAAATGGTGTATGTTTTGTGTTGTAAGCTTTTGTCTCTCTCTTACGGTTTAGCAGTTATGCAAAATTCATCCAGAATGAAGAGCTCTTCAGAGGCTATTCCAAGAAAATTCTAGACAGACATTTTCCTTGCGATGTAAATATCTTTAATATACGGAATTTTAATCAAAATTTCTAGGGCCACTTTTTAAAAATAAATTTCGAAAATGTTTCCATGTAAAGGCGTTGGAGAGGGGATTTTACTCAAAAACCTTCATGCCGCATCCGTGGAAGATGCTAAAATTAAATACCTAGTTTGGTATCTTAGCGGATTTTTGTTTTTGAGCTATCGTGTTCACGGACACACACACACACATTAAAAATGTATTTTTTGGATATAGGGGACCTTAAAACGTGTATTTCCTGTGAATATGGGTATCACATTTTTGGACGGAGTGCAATACTTTCTGTAGCAATGTAGCATGTACTGTGCAGAGAAAGTAATATCAGGAAATTAATAATAGCATGAAGGAATTAGAAAAATAATCTTTTATTGAAATAGTATGAAGGAGAAGTCATATGAATGTTACAATCATATTTTTCCCATGTCCTAGTTCATTAACTTTCCAAATGTATAAGTCTTCGATGCAAATGTATTTGACGGAACTGTGTTTGACGACAAATTAATTCTTTACACTTTCTCAAAAGTTGAGGTTTGTGGAATTGTAGGTAAAATTTTACTTTCTCTACACGTACTATGTCTATAGTGTATCGGGAAGATATTGTATTGTACCCACAAATTCGATGCCCAGATTTCACCGGAAATACATGTTTTAGGGTTCTCTGTATCCAAAAGAAGCATTTTCACAAAAAGGTCCATGTGTGTGGATGTCCGTGAACACGATAACTCAAAAACGAAAAGTCGGTTAAATACCAAAGTTGGTATTTAAGTTTAGTATCTTTCAGGGATGCGACACGAGGATTTTGAGAAAAATGCCCCCACCCCAAACTACCCTTTACATGCAACTTTCTTCGAAAAGTTTGACTTTCTAAAAAATGGCTCAAACGATTTTGATTAAAATATCGTATATTAAAGATATGTACCTGACATATAAAATGTATATTTTGAATTTTCTGAAACTACTTTATTCTGGGTCAATTTTACGCTTTTTTGCATAACTGATATACTGTAAGACATGGACAAAAACTTACCACACAACAAATATAGAGCACTTTAAAACACACAATATATGTTATATATACATTTTTTTCGTGGAGTTGATTGTTTTTGAGATATTCCTTGTTTATGATTTCAGCTATAAAAACATACTTTTCTCATACAGGACTTTGTGAAATCCTGTCCATACAAACAAAGGAACTTCAGTTACTAGTAACTAGCTTTTGACTATCACTTTAACCTATGGTACCCCTTTATTGCGCTTCTACTAACAAGGAAGCAAGTAATAAGACTATTTCTGCCAATTTTTTCTCGATTAGATGAAGTAAATAGAATAATTTGTTGCAGAGATGTAGAGAAAGTCATGTGAATGGAACACATGAGATTTTTTATGTTTTACAAAGTTACCAGAAAGTTCTAAAGATCACTACGCAGGATTATTTTCAACAATATTTTAAACTATTCACAGCTAGCATAGCTCGTTGAAAGATATACCAAAATGAGCTAGATATTTTAAATATTTATATGCAATTAAAACCTGAAAATTGGAAAAACTATGAAAATCCAATTTCGACTCCCCTTAAGGTAGCAGGTAATTAAGAAAATTTCTACTCATGTTTATCTCGATTAGATAAAAGAATATGCTTTTTAGCAATAATTAGTTACAACGATATAGAGAAAGTCATGTGAATGGAACACATTGGGAATTTTCTTCTCACTAATTGAATTCTAATAGTTGTTGATAAAATGTGAGTAACCTGAAAGTGATATTACTTGTGGGTATTTTATCCCTTATACTGAAGTGTAGTCGAGACCAGGTTATAATGCCTTGATGGAGATCGCTTTTCATGGAACGCAGCTACAGGTGATTTTATCCCTTATACTGAAGTGTAGTCGAGACCAGGTTATAATGCGTTGATGGAGATTGTCTTTCATGGAACGCAGCTACAGGTGATTTTATCCCTTATACTGAAGTGTAGTCGAGACCAGGTTATAATGCCTTGATGGAGATCGTCTTTCATGGAACGCAGTTACAGGTGATTTTATCCCTTATACTGTAGCGTAGTCGAGACCAGGTTATAATGCCTTGATGGAGATCGTCTTTCATGGAACGCAGCTACAGGTGATTTTATCCCTTATACTGAAGTGTAGTCGAGACCAGGTTATAATGCCGTGATGGAGATCGTCTTTCATGGAACGCAGCTACAGGTCTTTTATCCCTTATACTGAAGTGTAGTCGAGACCAGTTTATAATGCCGTGATGGAGATCGTCTTTCATGGAACGCAGCTACAGGTGATTTTATCCCTTATACTGAAGTGTAGTCGAGACCAGGTTATAATGCCTTGATGGAGATCGTCTTTCATGGAACGCAGCTACAGGTGATTTTATCCCTTATACTGTAGCGTAGTCGAGACCAGGTTATAATGCCTTGATGGAGATCGTCTTTCATGGAACGCAGCCACAGGTGATTTTATCCCTTATACTGAAGTGTAGTCGAGACCAGGTTATAATGCCTTGATGGAGATCGTCTTTCATGGAACGCAGCTACAGGTGATTTTATCCCTTATACTGTAGCGTAGTCGAGACCAGGTTATAATGCCTTGATGGAGATCGTCTGTCATGGAACGCAGGTACAGGTGATTTTATCCCTTATACTGTAGCGTAGTCGAGACCAGGTTATAATGCCTTGATGGAGATCGTCTTTCATGGAACGCAGCTACAGGTGATTTTATTCCTTATACTGAAGTGTAGTCGAGACCAGGTTATAATGCCTTGATGGAGATCGTCTTTCATGGAACGCACCACAGGTGATTTTATCCCTTATACTGAAGTGTAGTCGAGACCAGGTTATAATGCCTTAATGGAGATCGCTTTTCATGGAACGCAGCTACAGGTGATTTTATCCCTTATACTGAAGTGTAGTCGAGACCAGGTTATAATGCGTTGATGGAGATTGTCTTTCATGGAACGCAGCTACAGGTGATTTTATCCCTTATACTGAAGTGTAGTCGAGACCAGGTTATAATGCCTTGATGGAGATCGCCTTTCATGGAACGCAGCTACAGGTGATTTTATCCCTTATACTGAAGTGTAGTCGAGACCAGGTTATAATGCGTTGATGGAGATTGTCTTTCATGGAACGCAGCTACAGGTGATTTTATCCCTTATACTGAAGTGTAGTCGAGACCAGGTTATAATGCCTTGATGGAGATCGTCTTTCAGGAACGCAGCTACAGGTGATTTTATCCCTTATACTGAAGTGTAGTCGAGACCAAGTTATAATGCCTTGATGGAGATCGTCTTTCATGGAACGCAGCTACAGGTGATTTTATCTCTTATACTGTAGCGTAGTCGAGACCAAGTTATAATGCCTTGATGGAGATCGTCTTTCATGGAACGCAGCTACAGATGATTTTATCCCTTATACTGCAGCGTAGTCGAGACCAGGTTATAATGCCTTGATGGAGATCGTCTTTCATTGAACGAAGCTACAGGTGATTTTATCCCTTATACTGAAGTGTAGTCGAGACCAGGTTATAATGCGTTGATGGAGATTGTCTTTCATGGAACGCAGCTACAGGTGATTTTATCCCTTATACTGAAGTGTAGTCGAGACCAGGTTATAATGCCTTGATGGAGATCGCCTTTCATGGAACGCAGCTACAGGTGATTTTATCCCTTATACTGAAGTGTAGTCGAGACCAGGTTATAATGCGTTGATGGAGATTGTCTTTCATGGAACGCAGCTACAGGTGATTTTATCCCTTATACTGAAGTGTAGTCGAGACCAGGTTATAATGCCTTGATGGAGATCGTCTTTCAGGAACGCAGCTACAGGTGATTTTATCCCTTATACTGAAGTGTAGTCGAGACCAAGTTATAATGTCTTGATGGAGATCGTCTTTCATGGAACGCAGCTACAGGTGATTTTATCCCTTATACTGTAGCGTAGTCGAGACCAAGTTATAATGCCTTGATGGAGATCGTCTTTCATGGAACGCAGCTACAGATGATTTTATCCCTTATACTGTAGCGTAGTCGAGACCAGGTTATAATGCCTTGATGGAGATCGTCTTTCATTGAACGAAGCTACAGGTGATTTTATCCCTTATACTGAAGTGTAGTCGAGACCAGGTTATAATGCCTTGATGGAGATCGTCTTTCATGGAACGCAGCTACAGGTGATTTTATCCCTTATACTGAATTGTAGTCGAGACCAGGTTATAATGCCCTGATGGAGATCGTCTTTCATGGAATGCAGCTACAGGTGATTTTATCCCTTATACTGTAGCGTAGTCGAGACCAGGTTATAATGCCTTGATGGAGATCGTCTTTCATGGAACGCAGTTACAGGTGATTTTATCCCTTATACTGTAGCGTAGTCGAGACCAGGTTATAATGCCTTGATGGAGATCGTCTTTCATGGAACGCAGCTACAGGTGATTTTATCCCTTATACTGAAGTGTAGTCGAGACCAGGTTATAATGCCTTGATGGAGATCGTCTTTCATGGAACGCAGCTACAGGTGATTTTATCCCTTATACTGTAGCGTAGTCGAGACCAGGTTATAATGCCTTGATGGAGATCGTCTTTCATGGAACGCAGCTACAGGTGATTTTATCCCTTATACTGTAGCGTAGTCGAGACCAGGTTATAATGCCTTGATGGAGATCGTCTTTCATGGAACGCAGCTACAGGTGATTTTATCCCTTATACTGTAGCGTAGTCGAGACCAGGTTATAATGCCTTGATGGAGATCGTCTTTCATGGAACGCAGCTACAGGTGATTTTATCCCTTATACTGTAGCGTAGCGTAGTCGAGACCAGGTTATAATGCCTTGATGGAGATCGTCTTTCATGGAACGCAGCTACAGGTGATTTTATCCCTTATACTGAAGTGTAGTCGAGACCAGGTTATAATGCCTTGATGGAGATCGTCTTTCATGGAACGCAGCTACAGGTGATTTTATCCCTTATACTGAAGTGTAGTCGAGACCAGGTTATAATGCGTTGATGGAGATTGTCTTTCATGGAACGCAGCTACAGGTGATTTTATCCCTTATACTGTAGCGTAGTCGAGACCAAGTTATAATGCCTTGATGGAGATCGTCTTTCATGGAACGCAGCTACAGGTGATTTTATTCCTTATACTGAAGTGTAGTCGAGACCAGGTTATAATGCCTTGATGGAGATCGTCTTTCATGGAACGCAGCTACAGGTGATTTTATCCCTTATACTGGCCGCGCCGTGGCCGAGTGGTTAGGCCACTCGACTCTCACCTAGACGGCCGGGGTTCGATCCCAAGCGACCGCATGTGAGATTTGTGGTGGACAAAACGGCGCTGGGGCGGGTTTTCTCCGGGTACTCCGGTTTCCCCCGCCATTGCATTCCACCGGTGCTCCATCGTCATTCATGTATCATCAGTGTCACCGCCTGCGGTGCCATTAGTAGTTAAAGCGGGCGTTAAACACTACCAAAAAAAAAAAAAAAAAAAAAAAATCCCTTATACTGAAGTGTAGTCGAGACCAGGTTATAATGCCTTGATGGAGATCGCTTTTCATGGAACGCAGCTACAGGTGATTTTATTCCTTATACTGAAGTGTAGTCGAGACCAGGTTATAATGCCTTGATGGAGATCGTCTTTCATGGAACGCAGCTACAGGTGATTTTATCCCTTATACTGAAGTGTAGTCGAGACCAGGTTATAATGCCTTGATGGAGATCGTCTGTCATGGAACGCAGCCACAGGTGATTTTTGCAAGTAACGTAAAATAACACCTCTTATTTGTCAATTCATATTATTATGCATACCTTGTGCCTAGTGGCTGCTGTAAGCATTTTTAAATTATTGGTAACAGTAGCGCGTAAGAGAAAGTCTAGACATAAATATACTGTTTAATTTCATCAGAATGTCCAATAACTTGCACACACAAGTTATCATCTTAAAGTTCACTTGAAGGCGACATGCCTCTCAGAAAGTGAAAGGGGAAGTAGCGTTGATGTGTATCACACAAAATAATTATGACCATTACAAGCAAATAATTTGTTCCTCAAAGGGCGTGTATCACCCAGAAGCTAAGACATACTTCTACGGTAATATTCTCTATCAGCAACGAAGCTGTGTGGGGCCAGAAGGTCGGATCTGCCCAAGCAGTGTGCTGTCTTTTCTTTACTACATCAATATTTCTCTTAATATGTGCTATATATAAGCAAATTTGGAACTTCTTACAGTTCCAAAAATAGTTATTCCAAGTCATAGCAGAATTATGGAATACATTTAAGAACGTTTTACAAATGGTACTATTTATATTTTGAGTCTAATAATAAAAAAGCTGACGTGTTCCATTCACATGACATTCTCTACATCGCTGTAACAAATTATTGTTTATAAGCATAGTCTTCTGTCTAGTTTATGATAATCGAAATAAACATTGCCAGAAATTTTCTTATTTACTTGATTTCTTGTAAGTAGAAGGTGCATAAGAGTATACACTAGGCTAAAACGATAGTTAAATCTTTTAAAACCCGATTGCCACTTGGATGAAATCCGTCTCTATGCAAAGCCCCAGGAGTTTTTTAAAAGTCAGTGTGAAAAGAAGTTTAAGTATTTTAAATCTAAAACAAATAACAATTAATATCTCAAAAGTAGTCAACTCCACGAAAAAATATATGACATAAGCTGTGTGTTTTAAGGATATCTACACTTTTAGGTAGCAAGATTTTGTCTATCGCTTACAGTTTGTTAGTTATGCAAAATTCAGAAAAAAACATAAGATATGAAAAGGTCTCCAGAGGCTATTCCCAGAGAAGTCAAAATATACTTTTTAACTGTCGTGTAAATAAATACCTTAAATATAAGATATTTTAATCAAAATAGTTACGCCATTTTTGAGCAAATGAAAATTTTCGAAACACTTTCCATGTAAAGGATAGTTGGGAGTGGGGAGCTTTCCTTGAAAATCTCTTTCGTGTCCTTCGTTTTTAGCTTTGATGCTCACAGACACCACACAAACACACACACACACGGAAATTATCTAAAAATGCTTTTTCTTTGGACTCGGGGGGGGGGGGGGTCCCAAAACATGTACTTACGTTGAAATCTCGGTATGGAATTTTTGGGTGCTGTACAATACCTTCTCTATACACTATGTGCATACTATATGTACAGAAAGTAAAAAGTCTGATGTGTACCATTCACATGACTTTCTCTATATCCCTGCAACAAATTATTCTTTAAAGCTTATACTTCTATTTACTTTATGCTAATCAGAAAAAATTAGCAGAAATAGTTCCTTGCTTCCTTGCTTCCTTGTAAGTAGGAGCGAAATAAGGGACTACCATAGGTTAAAATGATAGTCAAAAGCTGGTTGCTATGTAAATGAAGTTCCTTTGTTTATATGGATAGGAGTTGACAAGTTCCTGTATAAGAAAAGTATACGATTTTCATAGCAGAAACCAAAAATAAGGAATGTCTTAAAAACGGATAACTCCACGAAAAAACGTTATATAACATAAATTGTGTGTTTTAATGTGCTCTACATTTTTTGTGTACTAAGTTTTTGTCAATCTCTTACGGTTTAGCAGTTATTCTAAATTCAGTAAAATTCATCCAGAATAAACTACTGTTCAGAGGCTATTCCCAGAAAATTCAAGATATACATTTTATTTGTCGGGTAAATATCTTTGATATACAAAATTTTAATCAAAATCGTTAGAGCCATTTTTGAGAAAATCAAAATTTTCGAAAAGGGTAGTTTGGGGTAGGGGGATTTTTCTCAAAATGTTCGTGTCGCATCCCTGGAAGATACTAAACGTAAATACCAAGTTTGGTATTTTACCGACTTTTCGTTTTTGAGTTATCGTGCTCACAGACACACGGACACACACAAACACACACACATACACACACACACACACACGGACCTTTTTGTGAAAATGTTTTTTTTGGATATTGGGGACCCTAAAATATATATTTCCGGTGAAATCTCGGTATCGAATTTTTGGGTGTAGTGCAATACTTTCTCTATACACTATGTACATAGTGCGTATGGAGAAAGTAAAAATTAGCAGAAATAGTCTTATTACTTGCATCCTTGTAAGTAGAAGCGAAATAAGGGAGTACCATGGGTTAAAGTGATATAAATGACAAAATGTATATCTTGAACCTTCTGGGAATAGCCTCTGAAGGCTACTTTATTCTGGATCAATTTTACGGAATTTTGCATAAATACTTAATCGTAAGAGATGGACGAAAACTTACTACGAAGAATATGTTGATCACAATAAAACTCACAATTTATTTAATATACATTTTTTTCGCGGAGTGATCTCTTTTTTTTAGTTATCCCTTGTTTTTGGTTTAGCTTTGAAAAACCTATGCTTTTCTCATACATGGATTTGTCAACTCCTATCCATAGAAACAAAGGAACTTCAGTCACATAGCAACCAACTGTTGACTATCACTTTAACCTATGGTATTCCCTTATTTCGCTTCTACTTACAAGGATGCAAGCAATAAGACTATTTATCCTAATTTTTTGTCGAATAGCCTGAGGTAAATAGAAGCATAAGTTTTTTAACAATTTGTTGCAGAGATGTAGAGACAGCCATGTGACTGGAACACATCAGATTATTTAATCTGCTTGAGACACCTCCAAAACATGTTTTTGGAAAACATCACCGACTTCTTCTGCGAACGAAAATCGTTGTCCACACATTTTATTCTTGATGTTCTTGAACTAAAAGAAGTCGTTGGGTTCCAAATCAGGACTGTACATTTGATGAGTTATCAATTCGAGTTTTTGAGGTTCAAACAGTCGGTTGTTAGACGAGATGTGTTAGTTCTCACATTGTGTGGATGAAGAGAGATCCGAAGGCATTTGTTTGTTTTCCTTCTTTCACCAAAGAGAAGGTAAACATATGATTTTGTACCATTAGAATTGGCCGTTTTACTTTCCTCTAAAAACACTTTTGCCACATGAAAAGCTTTCCTGAAAAAAGTAATAATAATAATAATAATAATAATAATAATAAAATAAAAAATCTGATGTGTTCCATTCACATGACCCTACATCTCTGCAACAAATTATGGTTAAAAGTCTTATGCTTATTTTTACATCATGCTAATCTTCAGAGGCTATTCCCAGAAAATTCAAAATATACATTTTATTTGTCAGGTAAATATCTTTTATATACGATATTTTAATCAAAATCGTTAGAGCCATTTTTTAGAAAATCAAAATTTTCGAAAAAAGTTCCATGTAAAGGGTAGTTTGGGGTGGGGGATTTTTCTCAAAATCTTTGTGCTGCATCCCTGGAAGATACTAAACTTAAATACCAAGTTTGGTATTTTACCGACTTTTCGTTTTTGAGTTATCGTGTTCACAGGCACACGGACATACTGATACACACGGACACACACACACACACACACACACATGGACACACACACATGGACCTTTTTCTGAAAATACTTTTTTTGTATACAGGGGATCCTGAAACATACATTTCCGGTGAAATCTCAGTATCGAATTTTTTGGTGGAGTGGAATACCTTCTCTATAGACTATGTACATAGTATCCACAGAGAAAGTAAAAACAGGCGATTATTTGTTTCGAATTGCGAACAACTTTTGTTGGATTTGGTTCATCTTGAAATACCGATACAGTCAACTGCTGTTTATGTTCCGGCTCATATGCATAGATCCATTATTCGTCATCTTTTATATTCTTATACACGTATTTGGAAGTTACACCATTGTATTTCTTGAGAATTTGTGTGTACAAATCGACACGAGCATCCTTTTAAGATTGTGTCAAGTTATGTGGGATCCAACGAGAACAATCTCTTTTCACGGCCAAATGATCGTGCAATATTTTATATACCTATGTGGCGTTTCAGGGCGCTCAACTTCGAGGTTATCACCGCCCTCCAAAAACAAACGTGTCGGATCAGTCAATAAAATAATGGCTAAGAGAGCTAAAATCCAGGATAAAACCAAACCAACCTGGGGAAAACAAAGGTTAAACGAGTACACAAAACCAGTAAAACCAAGCAGCTAAAAAGAAATAAGAAGCTAAAACTAAAGCCTTACTAAAACAGACAATAAACATTTATAGGAAATTAAAAGTTTAAAAGGATTTCAAAGAACAGTTCCCGGCCCAGAAATAGCTGTAACGGGAAATACAAATAAAATACTAGATTTGAGTCTAAAATTCAAAAGGGATTAAAGTGGAATAACGTAGCCACCGCTCTTTCATCGTCCGCCAAAACTTCTGAGAATGTATCAGACATGTGCAAGCGTATGTCTGCCAGAGGATATGCTGATGGAACTAATGTCTACGGTTTCCTCTATCTCACAGTATGTGGTATTGCAAAGCATCAGTGTTTGGTCGATCTTCACAAATTTCGTCAATGAGCGAACGGCGGCCACGATTAAACTCGTTATACCAGCGATTCGCAGTAACAAAGGATGGAGCTTCATTGCTAAATCTGAGGCGAAAATCATAATAAATCATCGCACGAACATTTTCACGAGTTAATTCAATGTTTTTAAAGTCACTATAAACAGCACAAATAACGCTCTATTGACAAAATATCATAAGTAGGTTAAGGTACAGAAAAGTTTCCACTGGAAAGTTCGACATCAGATGGTACCTACATTGCAAGGCCCTTGTACATTTGCAAGCCATACTCCATCCGTTATTCAACGAACTGCTCTTACAAGCCTTAATCCTCTGTTTCAAGTTAATCCAGACAAACGTTTTTCCAAATAGTTTTATTGCATATTTCTCTGTAGCGACTAGAGAAATACAGTAGTACAATGACGTAAGCGAAGGTAAAATCTTTTAAGAGCCGACGTTTTGTGAACCACGACTAAAAATCTGATGTGTTCCATTCATATGACTTTCTCTACAAACTACTGTTAAAAAAAGTATTGCTTTATCTATATCTTGCTAATCGAGATAAAACATTACCAGTTGTATTGTTATATTGTATGGCACCTAAAAATTACATACTTATATTTCACCGGAAATACGTGTTTTGAGACCCCTGAATCCAATAAAAGGCATTTTTAGAAAATGTCCGTATGTATGTGTGCGTGTGTGTGTGTGTGTGTGTTTAGGCAGCATAACTCAAAAACGAAAAGTCCGTTAAATATAAAAAAATATTTCAGTTCAGTATCTTCCAACGCCTCCCACCCCCAACTGCCCATTAAATGGAACATTTTTCGAAAATTCTGATTCTGAAAAATGGCTCTAACGAGTTTGTTATGGCCTTATGTTTAAGACATGTTTACACAAACGAAATCTGTATCTTGATTTTCTGGAAATAGCCTCTGAATGACTTTTATATAACTGGCTAATCGCAAGACATACCTATAGAAAAACCTACTACACAGAAAATGAAGACCACATTAAAACACAATTTATATCATACTTTTTTTTTCAGTAGTTAACCGTTTCCGAAATATTCAGGATTATTGATTTCATTTTTAGCCACCTAAACTTCTCTCAAACAGGAAGATATCTTTCTTCTCGTTTCTCGTTTGATTACTCCTGGCAAACAAAGAGATTGGAATTTCAATTGCTTCACACAGCGACCTGCTTTTAACGGACGAGACTATCACTTTAGCCTGTGCATTTTCTTCTTTCCCTTCTATTTACAAGGAAGCTAGTAAAAAGAATAATTCTGCTAACGTTTATCTTATTAGCATGAGTAGATAGCAAGTTAATGCTTTGAATAAAAGGTTTGTTTACCGAACAATTAGAGGACATTACATGAATCAAACACATTCACGATTTCTGCTAATGTGTATCTGATTATCATGATGTAGATAGTTGAATAAGCTTTTTAACAATAACCTGTTACAGAGATATAAAGTCATGTGAATGGAACACATTAGATTTTTTTAAAAAGACTATGACTATGTGAAAAAATTGAAATACGGTTCACTTTGCACAGCTAGGAGTGAAACAAAAGCTGACCTTCCATTTGAGAACCGTTTAAGTAGCTTAAAATTGAAACCAATACTAGAGAATATCTCGGAAATAGTTAACTTTACAAAAATAATGTATATTGCATAAATTGTGCGTTTTAACGAGAGCCACATTTTCTCTGTAGCAATTATTTGTCTATGTCTTACCGTTTACCACTTATGCAAAATTCATGAAGAATGAAGATATCTTCAGAGGCTATTCCCAAACAGTTCAACATACACATTTTATTTCATAAAACTTTGACTTTCTCTACATCTCTGTAACAAATAATTCTTAAAAGGTTTAATCCTCTGTCTACTTTATAATAAACATTAGCAGAAATTGTCTTCTTTCTTTTTAAATTATTTATTGATCGACCAGCGCATGTGCGCTCTACAGATCATTGATTTTAGACATTATTTACATGTATGGTACTGAATAACATTGAAATGAGGTAAGCCCCATTGGACCCCTCATAAGTAGGTACATTTTTTTGTTTTTATTTTACAGAAAGTCTTGCTGTGAGAGCTGGTCCAGTGGTAGGCGACTCTTGATGCGAGTTGGATAGCTGGATTTTCTGCCAAGAGAATAGTGAATTGCTCCCGAGACGTCTTTTATCTTGCTGTAAATCTGTTCGGCTTGTGAAGAAATTGACTGTTGAATGATGCTGATTCCAGTTTCTCTATGTAATTGACTATTTCTGACAAACCATGGTGCATTCGTTGAGATTCGCAATATTTTGTTTTGAAATGTCTGGATACGTTTGATTTCAGAAGGACTAGTTCCTCCCCAAACTGGACAAGCGTATAGTAGCAGTGGTCTTAATAGAGTCGTGTAAAGTAGTGTGCAGTTTTTTAGTTTGAGTGAAGATCTTTTGTTGAGGAGAGGGTAGAGTTTTGCCAGTCTTGCTCGGGCTAGTGTAAGTTTGTTGCTTATATGTGGTTTCCATGTGAGGCGTCGATCCAGGAGTACACCGAGATATTTCACTGTTTCTGTATTAGTTTTCCAGGGTATCTGTTTCGTTGGGAGCGTTACTGGTGGTGGATAGTTCTGTCTGCATAGTGTAAAGATCATTGCTTCACATTTTTGCTGGTTGAGCGAAATACGCCAGTTGTCTAGCCAGGGTACAATTAAGTTTAAGGCCTCTTGAAGGTGATTTCTGGCGGTGTGGATATTGCGATGTGTTGAGAAGATTGCAGTATCGTTCGCATACATAGCGATTTGAGCTGTAGGCGTTGCAGGCATATCAGAGGTGTACAGGTTGAACAGAACTGGTCCCAGGGTAGATCCTTGAGGAACTCCGGCTGTTATAGGTTTTGTAGAAGAGTGACAACTACCTATGCGGACTGAGAATGTTCGTTGTGACAGAAAGGAGGAAATTATTTTATAGAGGTAGTCTGGAATGCCGTTGATGAACAGTTTGTATAGAAGACCCTGATGCCAAACCCTCGAATGCCTGAGTGAAGTCAAGGAAAGCTGCAGATGGGTGGTTGAATGTTTGCGACGAAAACGGAATTGAAAGGGAGGTAATACTGATGCTTCATTGAGAAATTTTGTTAAACGCTATAATCTTTTCACACACTTTGGACAGAGTTGGTAGCAGACTTATAGGAAGATAATTGTTTGGGTCTGAGGAGCTTTTCCCAGGTTTATGAATAACAATAATTATAGCGTGTTTCCAGATTCTGGGGAAGTAGCCCATACGTATCAAACTATTGAAGAGTGAGGCTAGAATAGCAAGTGCTTTGCGAGTCAGATGTTTTAATACAAAATTTGGAATTAGGTCATGACCAGGCGATTTTCTTGCTGGTAGTTGCTGGATTATGAACAAGATTTCTTTTGGCGAGGTGAAGTCAATGGGGAGTGGAACAGTGGTATAAGAACCAGGAAAACGTTCAATTTCGTGGTTGAATTCTTCGTTAATCACTGGGTTTGGGCTGAAGATACATTGTAGAGTATTTGCGAATAGTTCCGACTTCTCAAAGTCGGTTATGTAGTGTTTTCCATCTTGTATTAAGGGTGGAATAAGGGTCGGTTCTTTTAATATTCTTTTGGTTTCTTTCCACAAGGATGAATCTTCTGGTGAAATGCTGGAGAGGTGCCATTGGTAAGTCGAGTACCGGTACTCATCCATTTGTTTTTTTTTTTACCTTTCTTGTGAGTTGGTTCAAGCGATGAAATTGCCAGGTTTCTCTGTACTTCTGCCAAAGCCAGCGCATTTTGTGTTTTTCTTTCAAGAGAGATCTGATGTTAGAGGGCAAAGTTTCGTGATAGGGTTTTCTTTGTTGCTGAGGTCTAGCTGGAGCTGTGGATTTGTCTATGGCTGAAGTTATGACTTTTGTGAACTCAAGAATTGCTGCTTCTGCATCACTGGGACTTTTCAGATTGCACGCAGGTTTTAGCTCGTTATCAATTACATGTAGGAAGGTTTCCCAGTGTATGAAACTTCTGCTGAGTCTCCTAGTGGACTGTGGTCGTAAAATCAGACAGTCGTCAAATGATATCATGACTGGGGAGTGGTCGGAAGAAATTGTCTTAATTGCTTGCTTCCTTGTAAGTGGAAGGAAAATAAGGGAATACTCTAGGCTAAAACGACAGTCAAATCTTTTAAAAGCTGGTTGCCATGTGGTTAAAATCCCTTTCTATGCAGGGTCAGGAGTTTACAACTTTCCGCGCGAGAAAAGTTTTAGGTATTTTTTAATCTGAAACAAATAACAACGAATGGACTGCTTCCGTGATCAAGTGGTCAGTGAGCTGACTTCTCAACCAGAAGTCCCAGGTTCAATTCCCGGCTGGGGCGGGGAATTTTTCTTTAGCCAGAATTATTCCCTATCCCCACAGAGTCTGGAAGTATATATGTGAGAGTGAATGTGTGTGTGTGTGTGTGTGTGTGTGTGTGTGATGAAAGCAAAATTATTTAAACCAAATGTAAAAGAACGTACAGACAACGAGTTGTTTCAAGTGCAAAGTCCCCGATATGACCATAGATGTTAAAGGATTAATGAAAGAATAAAAAAACAAGGAATATCTCAGAAATTGTCATTTCCAGGAAAATAGCGTAGGTATATGATATAAAATGTGTGTTTAGACGTGATATGCATTTTCTGTGAAGTAAGTTTCTGTCTATCTCTTACGGTTTACCAGTTACGCAAAATTCAGCTAAATTCATCTAGAAAAAAAAGGGGGGGGGTCTTTAGAGGCTATTTCCACAAAATTCAACAGATACATTTTATTTGTCATATGAACATATTACATATAAGAGACTTTAATCAAAATCATTAGAACCATTTTTAAAAAATCAACATTTTCGAAAGTTTTTCTATGCAAAGTGAAGTTGGGATTGCGGGATTTTCTTTAAAATGTCGCATTCTTGGGATGTGCTGAACTTATATAAAGTTTGGTATTTAACGGACTTTTCGTTTCAGAGCTATGCTGCCCCTCCCCACACACACACACACATGACAGGAACATCTTTCTAAAAGCTATTTTTTTAACTCGACTCAGGGACCATGAATGTATATTTGCAGTGAAATCTCAATATCGAATTTTTAATGTAGTACAATACCCTTTCTATTTACATTTTACATACGTTCTAGAAAAATTAAAATGCATTTTATTTTGCAATGTTTGCTATTTAGTCTCCCCTTGAATATTAATAAATAGTTTCATTAAAATATACCTATATTAAAATACAGGAACTTGTTAAAATTATTTCATAAAATATTTATACTTAGGCTGTACTATAAAACAACATTTATTTGAATTCCCTACAATGCCGCTTTAGAAATTTTCCTGCTGATACTGGAGAGCAAAGACGAACAACAAACATGATAGCCCGACAATTATATCAGAAAGTGAAATTGAAGATTCAGTCTGGGATAACTGTGCTGAATATATCTGGGCCTAGAGGATGCACCAGGAGAAAGCTGAGTTGAGAAGAACCACTAAACGCATTAGACATGGCCGAAAAGAAAACGCTATTACAGAAGATAAAAAATTACGTTAATGTCATTTGAATGGGCTTAGACACTGTGCTTGGAAGCAGTGAGGTTATATATATATATACACACATATATAGATAGAGAGAGAGAGAGAGAGAGAGAGGAGAGGCAAGATCTTGTGCTAAAAATTATTTTAAAAATCTGATGTGTTCCATTCGTATTACTTTCTCTACATCTCTGGTACAAATTATTGTTAGAAAACTTATGCTTCTGTCTACTTCATGCTAATCGAGATAAACATTAGCAGAATTGCTTTCTTGTAAACAGAAACGAAATAAGGGAAAACACTAGGCTAAAACAACATTAAAAGCTGGTTACTGTGTGGATGAAATCCGTTTCTACATTGCCAGGAGTTCACAAATCCTCATATGTGAAAAGTTCTATTTTAAAACTTTTTTCTACGAAAAAAATAATATAACATAAATGGTGTGTTTTAACGAAGTCTACATTTTTTTGTGTAGTAAGTTTTTTTGTCTATCTCTTACGGTTTGCTAGTTCCAGCAAAATGCATCCAGAATAAACAGGCCTTCAGATGCTATTCCCAGAAAATTCAAGATATAGGTACGTTTAGTTTGCCGTGTAAGTTTTTTAAAATACGGTAATTTAATCAAAATCGTTAGAGCTATGTTTTAGAAAAACAAAACTCTCGAAATTTCTTTCATGTAAAGGGTAGTTTGTTGTGGGGTGGAGGGGATTTTCCTCAAAATCTCCGTGTCGCATCCTTGGAAGATACTAATCTTATATACCAAGTTTGGTACTTTACCGACTTTTTGTTTTTGAGTGTTCACAAACATACGGACATACATTAAGACCTTTTTCTAAAAATTTATTTTTTTATACAGGGGGCCGTAAAGCATATATTTCCGGTGAAATCTCGGTATCGAATTTTTGGGTGAAATACAATACCTTTTCTGTAGATTTAGTACAGAGTACGTGTAGAGAAAGTAAAAATTCGCATTCATAATTGTAATTAGCAGCTTCTTGTTGAATATTCTACATAATTTCGTGCAAAATTATCAGTCATGACATGATTGACACTAACTAAAGTCACAATGTTGTAATCCCTTATTTACATATTCAAAATATTTTATTTGAAAACAATATTAGCGACGTTCAAAATGTCTTTAGTAACCGTCGTCTCTTACTAGATGGCAGTTTAAGTTTCAGCTATATCCATAACGTGGTTTCCTTGACATAGGCCATTGAATCAACAATTTTGTTTTTTTAGAAAGAAAAAACGAGTTTCATGCGCTAATTGAACACGTTTATTTAAAAGACTTAACACTGAAGAGATAAAAGCTGAGTTGGTTGAAGTTCATGGCACATCTGCTCTTGTGTTGCAAGAATTTACAATTCGATAAATGAATTTAAACGTAGCCGTACAACCACAAATGATAAATATCGTTCCGGATGTCCAGTAGAAGCGACTTCCTCCGAAATTATTGACAAAATCTAGGACATGGTTTTCAGTGATCGACGAACCAAAGTCCGCGAAATAGTAGACGTCACAGGTATATAAATTTTGGACCAAAGGTTTCGGGAAGATGGAAGCCGTTTTTGCTCTCATTGGAGAATAAACGCAATCATGTGATCGATTCGGAAGCTGGTTTGGCACTCTTGTGACGCAATCCTGGGGATTTTCTGTGTCGATACATACTGTGGAGGCAAAATGGACACACTGCTACACTCCAGAGACTAAAGTACAGTTAAAACAGTGGCTCCGAAGAAGGCAAAGGTGGTAAAATGTGCAGACAAGGTGATGTCCATTGATTACTTGTAGAAAGGAAGAACGATAAATGGAGAGTATTGTACATCGTTATTGCATCGGTTGAACGGAGAAATCAATAAAAAACGCCCTCACCTGGTAAATAAAAAGATCCTCTTCCATCAAAACAATGAAAGGTTGCACTCCTGAGCAGTGTCATTGTACATGGAAATAAGGTTCGAATTTCCACAACATCGCTGTATGCGCCAGATTTAGCCGCAATCACTGCTTTTTTATTTCCAAAGTTGAAAAAGTGGCTCAACTGAATATAATTCACATCTAATGAAGAGGTTATCTTCCAAACAGATGCCTATTTTAAGGACCTTCCGAACTGCTCCTTTTTGTAAGGCTTAAAACAGTTGGAGAAACGCTGGGAAAAGTTTTATCGACCTAAAAGGAGATTATGTTGAAAAACAATCTGATGTGTTCCATTCCCATGACTTTCTCTATATCACTGCAATAAATTATTCTAATTACTTCATCTAATGTAGCAAAAATTAGCAGAAATAGTCTTATTACTACTTCCTTGTTAGTAGAAGCGAAATAAGGGGGTACCATAGGTTAAAGTGATGGTCAAAAGCTGGTTACTCTGCGATTGAAGTTCCTTTGATTGTATGGACACGACTTCACCAGGTCCTGTATGAGAAAAGTATAAGTTTTTATAGCTGAAAAAAAAGGAATATCTCAAAAACAATCAACTCCACGAAAAAATGTATATAACATAAATTGTGTGTTTTAAGGTGCTCTACATTTGTTGTGTGGTAAGTTTTTGTCCATCTCTTACGGTTTAGCAGTTATGCAAAATTCCGTAAAATTGACCGAGAATAAAGTAGCCTTCAGAGGCTATTTCCAGGCAATTCAATATAGACATTTTATTTGTCATGTAATTGTCTTTAATATATGATATTTTAATCAAAATTGTTAGAGCCATTTTTTAGAAAATAAAAATTTTCGAAAAAATGTCCATGTAAAGAGTAGTTTGGGGCGGGGGGATTTTTCTCAAAATCTTCGTGTTGCATCCCTGGAAGATACTAAACTTAAATACCAAGTTTGGTATTTTACCGACCTTTCGTTTTTGAGTTATCGTGTTCACAGACACACGGACACACACACACACACACACACACACACACACACACACACACACGGACCTTTTTCTGAAAATACTTTTTTTGGATACCGGGGACCCTAAAACATATATTTCTGGTGAAATCTCGGTATCGAATTTTTTGGTGGGGTGCAAAACCTTCTCTATACACTATATAAATAGCACGTATAGAGAAAGTAATAAACAACATACCAGTAATAATTTGTTTTTCTATTTTTTCTAAGGACTTATTGAACACCTCTCGTATCGTGAGTATATTCAAATCAGAGCTAACCAAACTGCAACAAGTTGCGACATTTTTGTTTTTCATAGCTGTCCTGTCTGTTAAAAATAAGATACGTAGAGAAGCATTTTTTGCTGTTCACATTCAACATGGCAAGAATTAAAGGGACCTTTCAAATAAACGTCACAGTGCTACCTGTTGCTTTTATATTACTGCATCTAATTTGTCACTGCTACCAGCTGTTTAGCAACGTCACGAAGTTCTGTGTAACAGAGAGCGTCTAAGCCATTACATTGTTTGAGGGGAACCTGGGAGTGACATTTCAAAATTCTATATTTCTGATTGCATTGCTGTTATCTTGATATGAATACCCGATTTCATTCAAATTGAATAAATATATTACAGGATATAAATTATGTCGTAACTTTTGTATATCACATACTTAAAATGTTACACATGCCTCAAAATTTAAGAAAATTATTTGGAATCTTCTGAATTGGTGTTTTGAGCTGCGTACAAAAACTTTAAAGGGGAATATTTGAATAGCTTTGACTATCGAATTATTACTGTTTTTTAAAAGTTTAGATTGCCCGCCTGGGTGGTGTGGTGGTAGCGTGTCTGCTTCACATTCAAAAGGTCGTGAGTTCGAATCTCGCTTAGGATGAGTTACCCGGACAAGGTTTTGTGGTTTTTTTTTTTTTTTTTCCTCTCTTATCCTGAGAAGACGAATGTTGAGTAACTTTAAGCTCCATGGACCTCGAGATCATTTGAGTATCATTTCACCAATTTCATTCATCGTCCGATATGACCAACTAAGTTAAAGGGCGCTAAGCTAAAAAAGTTTAGAAATATTAGTCTCTTAAATTAATGTTTTTAAATTACATTGGCTAGGTGAATGTTGTACTTTTAAATATTACTACACCTTTGCACATTCTTAAAAATGAAGTTGTATTAAGCAAAAGTGGTTGAGTAGTTAAAGCGTTCGCCTCCCACCTAGGTGGCGCGGGTTTGACCTCAAGCGCCCGCAAGTGGGATTTGTGGTGGACGAAACGGCATCTGGGCGAGTTTTCTCCCGTTTCCCCCGCCTTACAT
The DNA here is from genome assembly GCA_030762935.1 of Hymenopus coronatus. Taxonomy (NCBI): domain Eukaryota; kingdom Metazoa; phylum Arthropoda; class Insecta; order Mantodea; family Hymenopodidae; genus Hymenopus; species Hymenopus coronatus. Next base: position 151,440,876 of record CM060897.1, on the reverse strand, counting down.
TCCACCAATTGATCCATCAGCTCCTCTCCTACCATCCGGTTCCTGAAGCTCATGCCGACCACTCGTTTGAGGTTCTTCGGTCTGAGGTTCGTGCTGTTGGCTCCCCGATAGGCTTCTGACCGCTTGGGCATGGTAAGCTGGCTACAAAACAATTAAACAAAAACTGGGATATTCGCAAGCTGTCAAAATTAGTTTTGAGAAAAACGCTCTTTAATGAAATGCCACACTAGGAAACAGGCGTGTTTTACGATTTCTAAATGGCTGTACAGCCCGGCAGAGACTCCAAGAACTATTCCCTATAAAAACAAATTATACAATTTTTGAAGGACTTTTGTCAAAATTTCACCCCTCACCCCAGTGTCCCTTAAATCACAGATTCTTGAGTTAATAACTAGGCTTTGGCTCAAACTAACGATACAAGTATCGCATTGTTGTTACTTTCTCTACACGTACTATGTACATAGTGTATAGAGAAGGTATTGTATTGCACCCAAAAATTCGATACCGAGATTTTACCGAACATATATGTGTGTGCTCAAAAACGAAAAGACAGTTGAATACCAAACTTGGTATTTAAGTTCCATATCTTCCCAAGGATGCAACACGAAAATTTTCAAGAAAATCCTCCTACACAAAACTACCCTTTACATGGAAAAAAATTTCAAAAATTTTGATTTTCTAAAAAATTGCTTTTAACGATTTTGATAAAAATCTCTTATATTTAAGATATCTACATGCGAAATAAAATGTACATCCTGAATTTTCTGGGAATAGCCTCTAAAGGCCTCTTTATGTTGGATGATTTTGATTGAATTTTGCATCACTGATGAACCGTAAGAGAAACAAAAATTTAGTATACAAAAAATGTAGAGTATGTTAAAACAAACAATTATGTTATATATATATATATATATATATATATATATATATATATATATATATATATATAGTGTCTGTTTTACGTGCTCTAGAGTTTATATATACATTTTATATATACGCTTTATATATACAAGGTGGTTCACCTGTACCTTATCCTCTGGTTTTATGCAACAAGTAGATTACAGTCTAACCTGAAAACATCGTTTCCGAGACTCATGTTCACATTATAGACTTTGGCTCTGCAAGTTATAGCTAAACAGTAGCCTATTTGGTTAACGCGCGGCGTTAGTACAAGTTGCAAGGTACTCGATTCAGGTTCGAATCTTACCAAAACGTTGACAACTTTTTACTTTCTCTACACGTACTATGTACATAGTGTACAGAGAAGGTATTGCACTCCACCAAAGAATTCGATACCGATATTTCACCAGAAATGTATGTTTTAGGATCCCCTGTATCCAAAAAAAAAAGTATTTTCAGAAAAAGGTCCGTGTGTCTGTGAACACGATAACTCAAATACGAAAAGTCGGTAAAATACCAAACTTGGTATTTAAGTTTAGTATCTTCCAGAGATGCAACACGAAGATTTTGAGAAAAATCTCCTCAGCCCCAACTACCCTTTACATGGAACTTTTTTCGAAAATTTTGATTTTCTAAAAAATGGCTCTAACGATTTTGATTAAAATATCATATATTAAAAATATTTACCTGACAAATAAAATGTATATTGTGAATTTTCTGGGAATATCCTCTGAAGACTACTTTATTCTGGGTCAATTTTACAGAATTTTGCATAACTACTAAACCGTAAGAGATGGACAAAAACTTACCACACAACAAATGTAGAGTACCTTAAAAAACACAATATATGGTATATATATTTTTTTCGTGGAGTTGATTGTTTTTGAGATATTCCTTGTTTTTTGTTGCAGCTATAAAAACTTATACTTTTCTCATACAGGACTTTGTGAACTCGTGTCCATACAAACAAAGGAACTTCAGTCGCAGAGCAACCAGCTTTTGACTATCACTTTAACCTAAGGTACCCCCTTATTTCGCTTCTACTAACAAGGCAGCAAGTAATAAGACTATTTCTGCTAATTTTTGCTCCATTAGATGAAGTAAATAGTATCATTTGTTGCAGTGATGTAGAGAAAGTCATGTGAATGAAACACATCAGATTTTTTCCTATGCTTTCTCCCTTCCAGATTTGGCAGAAAACTAGATGGGATATCAGAACGTTTGTTAACTACTTATATGTTTCTTTTATTTATGTTTATGCTAACTTTATCAATACAGTATCATTTAAAGTCTTGGTGGAGTTTCTTTTTTCAAAACAATTAAGGATTGAAAACTGTAGAACACGTAAAATGAACTGCCGTATACAGTATATCTTTTATTTTTTTTTCCCTAAATTTATTAATGTTTCAAACACTGAACTAACTCTGCAGCTTGATGGATAATATGCAAAGAAGAAAAAAAGTGCACGCAGATAATGGGGACCTCCTGAACCTTTGGTAGCTGGAGAAGATGAGGGAATATGAAACAAACCAGTTGCGTGCGCCCGCTTGCCCCGTTAAAACTTGTAGGTATGTGTCACACATGTCTCCCTCTCCGCTTCTCATCTCTTTATAACTGTTGTGTGACTCCTTTTGTAGCTTAAGCCGTTCATTTAACCTTCAGCCATTATCATTTACGTTGTAGAACATATGATAGCGATCCTATTCATATAACATATAGTATAACAAGAGTTATTTGGAATCGCCGTAACTATTGCTGCTAAGGTCTATTTTCCTATGAAAAGTAGGCTAGATATGCGTGGTTAGCAAATGGTGTACAGGCACGGTAATTTCGACCTTATTGCTTTCAGAGTATGAAGTGTTGCCTATCTCCAAAAATATGTATAGTGTGGAGTTGATCGTTTTTGAGATATTCCTTGTTTTGATTCCAGCTTTAAAAAAACACTTTTCTCATGCAGGAATTTGTCAGCTCCTGTCCATACAAAGGAACTTCAGCCACATAGCAACCAGCTTTTGTCTAATACTTTAACCTCTAGTACTCCTTTATTCGTTTCTAATTACAAGGAAGCAAGTAATAATGCTATTGCTGCTAATTTTTTCTCGATTAGCATGAAGTAAATAGAAGCATAAGCTTTGTAACAATAATTTGTTGCAGAGATGTAGAGAAATTCATGTGAATGGAACACATCAGATTTTTTTTCATGTAAACGGTAGTTGGAGGTGGAAGGATTTTCTTGAGAATCTTCGTGTCGCGTCCTTAGTTTGATATTTAGAACATATGCCCACAGACACACTCAGACACATGGACCTTTTTCTAAAATGTTTCTTTATTCGGGGGGGACCCAAAACCTGTATTTCCGGTGAAATCTCGGTATTGAATTTTTGGGTACAATACAATACCTTCTCTATACTCTATGTACATAATACGTGTACAGAAAGTAATAAATATTTGCAAAGAAGGCCTTGACTTGCCACAGTTGTTATGCATGTAAATTGGATAAATGATGTTGATACCCCATTCCAAACAATATGTATAGGTAGTCACGATTTTGTGACCGCGAAAACTAAAACGCAGCGAAACAAAAGATAATCGAAACTATTTATAAAGTTAGGATACGCATGACGTACCAATGCCACAATATTTTAATAACTCTCGTGTAAAAAGTTATTCTATTCCCTTTGTGCTTATACCTAATCGAAATCGTTAGTAGGAAATGCTAAATAGTTTTAGTAAAAGAGAAAACTGCTAACATTACAAACCAAAAAAATATGGTGTCTTCCATTCACATGACTTTCTCTACATCTCTATAACATTTTATTGTTAAGCTTATTCTTCCGCCTACTTCACGCTAATTAAGGTAAACATCAGCAGAAACGGTCTTATTACTTAGTTCCTTATAAGTAGAAGGTAAATAAGGGAATACACGAGGCTAAACTGACAGTCAAATGTTTTAAAATGCGGTTGCTATGGGAAAGCAAACCGTTTCTGTGCGTGAGCAGAGGTTGACAAGTTCCCGTATAAGGAAGGTATTTTAAAACTGAAAATAATAACAAATAATATCTCGAAAACGGCTTAGTCCACAAAAAAAAAATGTATATGATATAAATTGTGTGTTTTATCGTGATCAACATTGTTTGTGTTTTAAGTTTTTGTCTCTCTCTTATGGTTATCCAGTTATGCAAAAATTCAACAAGAATCATCCGGAATAAAGATGTATTCAGAGGCTATTACCAGAAAAGTCGTTATCTTTAACATACATTTTAATCAAAATCGTTAGACATTTCGAGAAAATCAAAATTTTCGAAATGATTTCCACATAAAGGGTAGTTGGGGATGGCGGATTTTCTTGAGAATCTTCGTGTCACATCCTTAGCTTGATATTTAAGGGATCTTTTGTTTTTGAACATACTGCCCATAGACACACACATGGACCTTTTTCTAAAAATGTTTTTTTTTATTCGGGGAGTCCCAAAACATATTTCCGGTGAAATCTTGGTATTCAATTTTGAGTGCAATACAATACCTTCTCTATACAGTATGTACATAGTACGTTTAGATAAAATAATTATTGCCAGAAGTATTTTTAGCTTCAAACAGACGGAGGACAGCATGCTGGGACTTGATTCTAAACAGGCAAAACTGGCTAAGCCTGGGCACATACTTAATGGAAGTACGTGGACTAAGAGATAAAATATTTGTGTATAGACTTATTTGGTGTTTGAGTAAACTTTATGTGCGGTTGTGAGTGGAAGTGGGTGTGGGTGTATGCGTGTTCTTTCTTTTATTGGTCTGTGGTTCTGCTGTAGCGCGCGTGTGTATTTCCAGTGTAGCGAAAGTATATAGAATATATAGTATGTAGGTAATATTTTAAATCCAAGTATTTTTAGACAGCATGTGCGGTCACCCTCCCACCACCACCATTTGCATGGCTCTAAACCATGGGGTCCGCCGCTGTGCGGAAGCATATCTGTCTCACATTCATGAGATTCCGAGTTCGAATCTCGCTGAGAATGAGTTTTTCGGGGACTTCCCTTATTCTGAGATCAGGAAAGTCGAGTAACTTTTAAGCTCTTAGACCCTGACTTCATTTGAGCATCATACCATCGATTTAATTTATCGGTCCAATATGAACAAGCTGGTTTAATGACATTTAACTATACAAAAAAATCTGATGTGTTCCATTCACATGACTTTCTCTACCTATACTGCAAACTATTCTTACAGAATAAGATTTTTCTTTTATCTGCGTCATATAGATCAAGACAAGCATTAACAGAAATGTTATTACCTGTTCCCTGTAAGTAGAAGGGAAACAAAGGAATACACAGGTAAACTCGACAGTAGAACGTTTTTCGTTTTTGAGTTATGCTCTTCACACATACACACACACAGTGTGTTTTTTCCAGAACTATTTTTTTTTTTTTTTTTTTTTTTTGTGAATCGGATTACTTCAAAACTTATATTTACGGTAAAATCAGGACTTTAAACCTCTGGGTGGAATACAATTCTTCTTTGCTTACTTTGTGCACAATACGTGTAGAGAAAGTAATAATGAACATTTTCCCAAATAAAATGTATTTGGAAGGTGGGATTTACTTGAAACTCTTGATGTCGAATTCTTCGAAGTTGCTAAACTTTAAGCTCCTAATTTTCGTATTTCTTTTCTGTTATGTTGATTAGCAACGCGCACGCACGTTATACTGAATACACAGTTTTAATTTAGGAAACTGAACTGCAAAAATTGAAAGCAGCATGGAAGAATTATTTGTATATCAAATCCAAACAACTGGAGTATGAATATATTATGCAGAACCAAAAAATTAATATTCCAGGATTTGTAACCAGGAATGTTTTGTATGTATTAGTTTTTGAGTTACGTTGTTCGCACACAGGGACACACCACGTGTACTTTCTCTACAGCTACTATGTACTTGTCAACGCTTGGCCACGTAGAGAAACAGATTCCAGTCCCATTGCAACCACATTTTAAAACAACTGACTGTTGCTTTAGCCTAGTGTATTCCCTTATTTCCCTTCTACTTATAACTAAGTAATAAGATCGTTTCTGCTAATGTTTTAGCATTAAATAGAAGAATAAGCTTTTTAACAATAATTTGTTGCAGAGATGTAGAGAAAGTTGTATGAATGGACCACATCAGATTTTGTTCGTTACTCCTTTACCAAAGATCGTTCAAGCTAATTTTTGATAATCCCCGTTGTAGCCCACAATTTCGAATGCTCTATGTTATTTATCTGATGCCGATAACATTGCTCTTTGAGTTGTTTGATCACCTTTAATTATTCGCAGCCAGTATCTAAGTACACTTAATTTAGCAAATACGGCATCTTCCCAGCATCCTACCTCACAAGCAGATCATGATGTCTCAAGTTAACCCTTTCCGGCCCGATTTATTTTCAACTGAAATTTCTGTTTGAAAAATTACGGCATAGGATGTATGCTTGTGCTTTTAAAAAGTTGATCTTAACTGATATCTTATTTGTTTTATAATAAATACAGTTCCGGAGGCTTGTCAGGACTCCGGCGCTGAATTCCTTTTTTCTCTCCATTTTTTCCAATTTCCTATATTCCCTTAGTAGACATTATTCTAAACGTTTTCCTTTTACATATACATAAACAAACAGACATTTACAAACACAGAAACACCCATGTCCAAGGCGGGAGTCGAACCCACGATCCTGTGCACCACGAAGCGACAAAGCGAGACACTTTAGCGAGCGCGGCCACCGGGATCGGTATAAAACATTAGGTTAAACTTTATATTACTACACACACACTCACTCTCATATTCATACTTCCAGACTCTATTGGAGATAAGGAATAATTCTAGTTAAAGCAAAATTCCCCGCCAGCCGGGAATGGAACCCGGGACCTCCAGGTGAGAAGTCAACTCGCTGACCACTCGACCATGGAGGCAGTCAATTTTATAGGTTTGAAGGCTCTGCGTATGTTACTGTCTGGGCGGTAGGGCAGGACGTCATCAGCAAACTGAGCCATGTTAATGTCCTGCACCGCAGGGAAATCTCCCATAAAGACAGTGCGAGTCTCGTATGCTCGTGGTGAGCCTAGGTGTTGCTGTGTACTTATCCTCGTAAGGCTTATTAGTAAATCAGTTGTCCAAACTTGTAAAGCACCGAAATTCACTGAGGAAGCTTTCAATGTTTTGCATAACCTATTTCGAAAACCTCGCTGCAATGATATTGAGTGTGATGAAGGAAGGGATGGGCCCAGAAAAAATAAACGCTGATGCATATCTAAATGTTGACTGGACTTCAGTAGCAGTGTAGAAGAAATAGCTCTGCATTTGTATCAGAAAAAAATCTGATGTGTTCCATTTACATGACTTTCTCTACATCTCTGTAAGAAATTATTGTTAAGAAGCTTATGCTTCTATTTACTTAATGTTAATCCAGAAAAAATTAGCATAGATAGTCTTATTACTTGCTTCCTTGTAAGTAGAAGCGAAATAAGGGTGTACCATAGGTTAAAGTGATAGTCAAAAGCTGGTTGCTATGTCACTGAAGTTCATTCGTTTTTTTAGACACGAGTTGACAAATTCCTGTATGAGAAAAGTACAAGTTTTTCAAAGCTGAAACCAATAACAAGGGATATCTCAAAAACGATCAATTCCACGAAAAAATGTAATAACATAAATTATGTGTTTTAATGTGCTCTAACATTTTTGTGTGATAGGTTTTTGTCCATCTCTTACGGTTTAGCAGTTATGCAAAATTTCGTAAAATTCATCCAGAATTAAGTAGTCTCCACAGGCCATTCCCAGAAAATTCAAGATATACACCTTATTTGTCAGGTAAATATCTTGAATATACCATATTTTAATCAAAATCGTTAGAGCCATTTTCAAGAAAATCAAAATTTCGAAAACATTTGAATGTAGTTGGAGGTTTAGGGATTTTCTTGAAAATCTTTGTGTCGCATCCTTGGAACATATTGAACTTAAATACTAAGTTTGGTATTTAACGCCTTTTCGTTTTTGAGTTATGCTGTCCACACACACACACACACACACACACACACACACACACACATTTTTGTAAAAATGCTTTTTTTTTATTCAGGGGGACCCAAACATGTATTTCCGGTAAAATCTCGCTATCGAATTTTTGAGTAGGGTGCAATACCTTCTCTATACCATGTACATAGTGCGTATAGAGAAAGTAAAAAGGTATAATTGAAGGTTATATTATTATTTTCTGCACACGTACTATATAATAGTGTATACAGAAGGTATTGTAATGCATCTAAAAATTCGATACCGAGATTCTTGGAAAAAGGCGCGCGCGTGTGTGTGTGTGTGTGTGTGTGTGTGTGTGTGTGGAAGCATAGCCCAAAAACGAAAACTCCGTTAAATACCAAACCTGGTATTTATGTTCAGTATCTTCCAAGGATGTTACATGAACATTTTCAAGAAAATCCTGCCACCTCCAATTACCCTTTGCATGGAAAAAGTTTCAAACATTTTTATTTTCTCAAAAATGGCTAACGATTTTAAATAAAATATCGTATATTAAAGATATGCACATGACAAAATTTATATCTTGAGTTTTCTGGGAATAGCCTCTGAAGACTACTTTATTGTAGATGAATTTTACGGAATGTTACACAACTAGCAAACCGTAACAGATAGACAATAAGCAGAAAATTTAGAGCTCGTTAAAACACATAATTTTTTTTATAAAATATTTTGTTGTGGAGGTAACCGTTTCCGAGATATTCCTTGATGTTGGTTTCAGTTGTGAACTACTTAATATTTTTCTCAGACTGCGAGTGTCTGTTTTTCCTTTGTTCTGCTCGTGGTCGAGCAAAGAAGCGATTTGCAATGACAATCGCATAACGACAGCTTTGAAAAGGTTTGACTATCGGTTTAGCCTAATGTATCCCGTTATTCTTCCTACTTAAGCGTAACTAAGTAATAAGTAAGTACATTCTACTAATGATTATCTCAAATAGCAAGATGTAGAAAGAGGTAGCAGTATGAAGAAGAGCTAAAGAAAGTTATGTGAGTAACACATCAGGTTTTTTCATTTATTACTTTCTCTATAGGCACTATGTACATAGTGTATAGAGAAAGTATTGCACTCCACCAAAAATTCGATACCGAGATTTCACCGGAAATATATGTTTTGGGGTCCCCTTTATCTAAAAAAAGTATTTTCAGAAAAAGGTCCGTGTGTAAACACAAAACTTGGTATTTAAGTTTAGTATCTTCCAGGGATGCGACACGATGATTTTGAGAAAAATCACCCCACCCCAAACTATCCTTTACATGGAACTTTTTTCGAAAATTTTTATTTTCTAAAAAATTGCTCTAATGATTTTGATTAAAATATCGTATATTAAAGATATTTATCTGACAAATAAAATGTATATTTTGAATTTTCTGGGAATAGCCTCTGAGAACTACTTTATTCTGAGAGAATTTTACGAATTTTGCATAAATACTAAACCGTAAGAGAGAGACAAAAACTTACCACACAAAAAATGTAGAGCACATTAATACACACAATTTATGTTGTTTACCTTTTTATCGTGGAGTTGATTGTTTTTGAGATATTCCTTGTTTTTGGTTTAAACTATAAAAACTTATATTTTTCTCATACAGGACTTTGTGAACTCGTGTCCATACAATCAAAGGAACTTCAGTCACATAGCAACCAGCATTTGACTATCACTTTAACCTATGGTACTGCCTTATTTCACTTCTACTTACAAAGAAGCAAGAAATAAGACTATTTCTGCTAATTTTTTCTCGATTAGCAGGAAGTAAATAGAAGCATAAGCTTTTTAAAAGAAAATTATTGCAGAGATATAGAGAAAGTCATGTGAATGGTACACTTTTTTTTAATGTTTGCTGTTGCATGTTTTAAACTATACTAATATTAATAAATTATAAGAAAATACTGAAAATGTACACAAATAAACGTAAAGAATTATTAAGTTTAACCTGTTCAAGTCGAACAAGAATGCAATTGGGCTATATAGCACCATTGGGGTGGAAAAGTTTAGATGGGAAGTACTTCATGAATGGCCAGTACGTAATAGAAAGTAATAAGACTGGAAAGATAGAAGGTGTTTGGTCTTGCATCAATACCTTTGGTAAAATTGATTGCAGGGCAGTTGTGAAACAGGAGATGCACGTGAGTCAGTGAGGGATGATGTTTCCATACATGTGCCTGATTTCACTGTCAATGTGCTAACTTTCTCCGAGTTACATACCAGCGCAGTTCCACCCTGTGGGGGAGCACTAATTGACTCAACCGAACATGCTACTTTCCTTTATTCTTAATTAACAAGCCTCAAAACCGTAAAAACTATGTCTTCTTTCCACAAATTTGCCATCTTGGACCGAATAAGCCTGTTTCTGATATTCTGGTAGACACAATCCAAAAGTTGTCATGTTTTGTGATTCAAACTCTGCAATTCAAGCAAATGTAGAAAAAGAATCGTCATTAGAGTTACTAAATGAAATAAAAATCTGATGTGTACCATTCACATGACTTTCTCCACATCCCTGCAACAAATAATTCTTAAAAAGCTTATACTTCTATTTACTTTATGCTAATCAGAAAAAATTAGCAGAAATAGTCTTATTACTCGCTTCCTTGTAAGTTGAAGCGAAATAAGGGACAACCGTAGGTTAAAGTGATAGTCAAAAGCTGGTTGCTATGTCAATGAAGTACCTTTGTTTATATGGATAGGAGTTGACAAGTTCCTGTATGAGAAAAGTATACGTTTTTCATAGCAGAAACCAAAAATAAGGAATGTCAAAAAAACGTCGAACTCCACGAAAAAAATGTATATAACATAAATTGTGTTTTAATGTGCTCTACATTTTTTGTGTAGTAAGTTTTTGTCCATCTCTTACGGCTTAGCAGTTATTCAAAATTTAGTAAAATTCATCCGGAATAAACTACTCTTCAGAGGCTATTCCCAGAAAATTCAAGATATTCATTTTATTTGTCAGGTAAATATCTTTAATATACGAAATTTTAATCAAAATCGTTAGAGCCATTTTTGAGAAAATCAAAATTTTCGAAAAAAGTTCCATGTAAAGGGTAGTTGGGGGTGGGGGGATTTTTCTCAAAATCTTCGTGTCGCATCCCTGGAAGATATTAAACTTAAATACCAAGTTTGGTATTTTACCGACTTTTCGGTTTTGAGACACACGGACACACGGACACACACACGCACGGACCTTTTTGTGAAAATGCTTTTTTTAAATATTGGGGACCCTAAAACATACATTTCCGGTGAAATCTCGGTATCAAATTTTTGGGTGGAGTGCAATACTTTCTCTCTACACTATGTACATAGTGCGTATGGAGAAAGTAAAAATTGCGTGAGGTAAAGAAACATATATATTTTAGAACTGGGTGTGAAACACAGGGTGCGAATAAGATGGCTCAGGTTGGAAGGATGGGATACTTGTAAGGTAGCTGATGAAACAGGCAGGACGAGTTGCTCATTATGCGGGGATCAGGAAGACTGGACGCACATTTTGGCAGATTGCGTGCAGATGGATGATGTTAGGAAAGATTTATTGCCGGAAGTATTTTTTAGCGTCAAACAGACGAAGGACAGCATTCTGGGATTTCATTCTAAGCAGCCGAAACTAGTCAGGCTTTGGCACATAGTTAATGGAAGTACGTGTACTAATAGATAAAATATTTTTGTAAATATTGAATAGGCTTAATTGGTGTGACAGTACAGATTTATAATAAAATTTAAACAAAATTCAACTCTGGGAGCAATATAATAAAATACAATTAAATATAACAAATCTGATGCCTTTATCTAAATCTCTGCAACAAATTATTATTAAAAAGCTTATGCTTCTGTTTACTATGCTAGTCTTATTACTTGCTTCCTTGTAAGTAGAAGCGAAATAAGGGAGTATCATAGGTTAAAGTGGTACTCAAAAGCTGGTTGCTATGTGACTGAAGTTCCTTTGTTTATATGGACAGGAGCAATCAAATTCCTGATTGAGAAAAGTATACTTTTTTTAAAGCTGAAACTGATAAGGAACATCTCAAAAATGATCAACTCCACGAAAAAACTGTATATGCCATAAATTGTGTGTTGTATCGGGATCTACATTTTATTGTGTAGTAAGGTTTTTGTCTATCTCTTACGGTTTACTAGTTATGCAAAGTTGAATAAAAGTCATCCAGAACAAAGAGGTCTTTAGAGACTATTCCCAGAAAATTGAAGATATACATTTTATTTGGCATGTAAATATCTTTAACACACGATATTTTAATAAAAAAATCGTTAGTCATTTTGGGAAAATCAAAATTTTCGATTTTTTTTCCATGAAAAGGGTAGTTTGGGCTGGGGGGGATTTTCTTGAAAATCTTCGTGTCGAATCCTTGGAAGCTACCAAACTGAAATACCCAGTTTGGTATTTAACGGTCTTTTCGTTTTTGAGCTATGCTGTCCACACACACACATATACACGGACTTTTTTCCAAAAATGCTTTTTTTTAATTCAGAGGGACTCAAAACATGTTTTTCCGGTGAAAGCTCTGTACCGAATTTTTAGATGGAATACAATGCCTTCTCTGTACACTATGTACATAGTACGTGCAGAGAAAATAAAAATAATATATTTTCAAGGATAAGAATAGTAGAAAAGGTAGTATATAAATTATACAACAGTAAAACACCCAGGGTACATAACACAGATATCTAGGGGTTATACTAAATGAAATATTGGAGTGGGGGATCATGTAAACTTGGTCACTGGGAAGGCGTGGAAAGTGTTACATTTCGTAAAGGATTTTAAAACGCAGCAACGGAAAGCCGCGAAATTTAGAATACACATCTTTAGTTCGACCAATATTAGAATATAGTGTTGCATGCTGGGGTCAGTATCGGGTTGGGTACTCGAGAGTGTTCAAAAAAGAGCAGTTAAACTTGTAGACAGAAGAAAACGATTCGAAAACCATACTAGCACTGCTACTTCCTGGGAAACACTAGAAAAACGTAGCAAGGCTATGTGCAATTCTTAAAGCTGCATGGAAAGATATATCCAAACCATTATACTGTGGGACAAATTGCGAACAGAAAATTGACAGGTAAATTTTCTTTCGCAAATAGAACAATTAACGAATGGAACAATGCCTGCTGAGTTACAAAATGTAGATAGTTTTGAAAAAAGACTGAGAAAGAGTGATTTTTAGTTGGGATAGCAAATAAAAATATCGTGTTATTATTAGTCTTAAAAACATTTTAATATTGTATTATTCTTGTTATTATTTTGGCTATATACTATGATATATTGTCATTTTACAGCGTGTTATATTACCCCTATTATTTATTTATTTTAATTATATTGTACATTTTATTATTACATTAGCAGCACTGCCACCGGGACTTGCCCTAAGTAGTGAAATAAAGTATATATCTATCAACAGCAAAGCACAAATATCCTACTTCATCAAAAATAATAGAAATTAAAAATATACTTAAAAACAGGAAAAAGGGGAAAGGAAAGTAAACTGCAATGGATTACATCTCACAAGGGAATAAAAGGAAATGAAAAAGCTGATAGTTTAGAAGAAAAAAAAATATGAAAAAAAAAAAATTCATTCGGCAAAACTATAAATTAAATCCTCTTTCAGAATTGAAAGAACTGAATTCATCACCAGACTAGGCAGTGAAAAGAAATGGGCCAGCATCCTCAGCAGTAAAAACTCTATACCAGAATTACCACCAAGTGAAATATTCCAAAAAAACGTCTGTGTTACATTCACACGACTTTCTCTACATCTTTGTAACAAATTATTATTAAAAAGCTTATTCTTGTATCTGCATCAAGCTAATCGAGCTCAACATTACCAGAAACGATCTTATTACTTAGTTCCTTACAAGTAGAAGGGAAATAAGGGAATGCACTAGGCTAGAGCGATAGTCAAATGTTTTAAAATGTGGTTGCTATGAGATTGGCATCCGTGGTCAAGCGCTGACAAGTTCCCGTATGAGATAAGTTTAAGGACTTTAAAACTGAAATCAATAACAAGGAATACCTTGAAAAAGGCCAACTCCATGAAAAAATGTATACAACATAAATTGTGAGATCTACATTTTTTTGTTCTGATAAATTCATCTAGAATAAACATGTTTTCAGATGTTATTCCCAAAAAATTCAAGATACACATATATACATTACATTTTTAGTGTAGATATATTTAATATACGCTATTTTAATCAAAACCGTTACGGCATTTTTGAGAAAGTCAAAATTCTCGAAAACTACATGTAAATGGTAGTTGGGGATGGGATGATTTTCTTAAAAATCTTCATGACGAATCATTGAAAGATACTGAACTTAAATAACACGCACACACTACACATTTTTTTAATTTTTGGGGGGTCTCAAAACATATATTGCCGGTGAAATCTTGGTATCAAAATTTCGGGTGCAATACAATATCTTCTCTAAACACTACGTACACAGTACGTGTAGAGAAATTAACCACTTGACAATAAACGTCTTGACACAATGTAGATTTCGTTGAGAAATAGAGTAAGTTACTTAAGTTTGTTGATAATTTTTGTTATTGTTTAGTTATGCCAAATTGTCTGCCACTTTCAGGATGGGCGTCGTATAATACTTTCTCTATGTAATATGTATGTTTTAAATATGCGCTAGAGAAAGTAAAAGAAGCACAGAGATATCGTTCAAGAAGACAGAGCGGATGGAAGTAGCTGTGCCAATTCCACTGATTGCAATGTTCTCAGAAGGAAACCTGTTCCTTAATTATTGCTGTTCCTCGCAGAACTGGCAGCTTGGGCAGCACCTGCTGGGGGGGCGCCACCTTATAATGTGATCCGGATTGTCAATGCCACAATGAACATGTTGTTCAACAAGTTTATTAGCACAGTCAGCCAGTTGCGAAATTAATCTTAAAAATCTGATGTGTACCATTCACATGACTTTCTACATATCCCTGCAACAAATAATTCTTAAAAAGCTTATACTTCTATTTACTTTATGCTAATCAGAAAAAAGTAGTAGAAATAGTCTAATTACTCGCTTCCTTGTAAGTAGAAGCGAAATAAGGGACAACCGTAGGTTAAAGTGATGGTCAAAAGCTGGTTGCTATGTCAATGAAGTTCTTTTGTCTATATGGATAGGAGTTGACAAGTTAAAATATGAGAAAGGTATACGTTTTTCATAGCAGAAACAAAAAATAAGGAATGTCACAAAAACGACGAACTCCACGAAAAAAATGTATATGACATAAATTGTGTGTTTTAATGTGTTCTACATTTTTTGTCTAGTAAGTTTTTGTCCATCTCTTACGGTTTAGCAGTTATTCAAAATTTAGTAAAATTCATCCAGAATAAACTACTCTTCAGAGGCTATTCCCAGAAAATTCAAGATATTCATTTCATTTGTCAGGTAAATATGTTTAATATCCGAAATTTTAATCAAAATCGTTAGAGCCATTTTTGAGAAAATCAAAATTTTCGTAAAAAGTTCCATGTAAAGGGTAGTTGGGGGTGGGGGGATTTTTCTCAAAATCTTCTTGTCGCATCCCTGGAAGATACTAAACTTAAATACCAAGTTTGGTATTTTACCTACTTTTCGTTTTTGAGTTATCGTGTTCACAGACACACGGACACACACACACACACACACACACACACACACACACACACACATACACACACGGACCTTTTTGTGAAAATGCTTTTTTTGGATATTGGGGACCCTAAAGCATATATTTCCGGTGAAATCTCGGTATCGAATTTTTTGGTGGAGTGCAATACTTTCTCTATACACTATGTACATAGTGCGTATGGAGAAAGTAAAAAGACCGGTGTGTTCCATTCAAATGACTTTCTCTAGCTATACCGTATAGGCATTACTCTTACTAAGTCTTATTCTTTTAGGCTAAAGAGATAGTCAAATCTTCTAAAAGCTCATCGCTATGTGAATCAATTGAGGTTATGTTCGCTTTGCATGGTAGCATTTAGGTAGTTAAAAATTGAAACCAATAACAGAGAATATCTTGGAAACGTCCAACTCTACAACAAAAAGGCATATGATATAAATTGTGTGTTTTAATAAGATCTACATTTTTGTGTGTTAAGGTTTTGTCTATTTCTTACAGCTATACAACATTTATCCAGAATTAAGAAGTCTTCAGAGACTATTTCCGGAAAAGTCAAAATATACATTATATTTTTCATAATTTACTTTTCTCACAGAAACCGTGTGTAGGGCAGGATTGAGTCTATATTTTTCATGTTTCGTATCGTAATAGGCTTACCCTCCCCATATTTGTAGGACTGACTGACAACCCCTAGGACTTACAATCCAATGCCTAGGGGTCAGAAGCCTGGCACGAGATCACAGAATAGAGAGCCTGTTACGAAGGGTTCGCCCTGTAGCCAGACATGAATATAAGGAAGTGCTTGCGAAATTGATTATTGAAAAGGTGATGGTGGAGAAATTGGAGGAAGGAGTGGCGGGGGAAACCGGAGGAACCGGAGAAAACCCGCCCAGACGCTGCTTCATCCATTACAAATTCCATATGCGGGCGCTTGGGATCGATGGGAGGCCAGCGGTCCTACGACTCGACCACAGCGCCGCCTATAATTTTCATGTTCGGTATTTAAATCAAAATCGTTAGCCATTTTTGAGAAAATCACAATTTTCGAAAAATGTTCCATGGTAGTTTTGGATGGGGGTATTTTCCTAAAAATCTTTGTACCGCATTGCAGGAAGATGCTAAACTTAAGTTCCAAATTTGGTATTTTACCGACCAGCTAAAAGCTGTACAGGCCATTAATAATAATTTAATAGAAAAGAACAAGTAAATGATATTGAAGTAGGTCATATGACACCATTAAAATATGTACATTGTCTGAAAAGTAAAAAAAGGGTAAAAAAAAAGCCCTAAAACTATGGTGGCATTTTATAACAAGGTTAGGAATACAAATTTCTTGTAAATTCAAAATTAAAATTAAAATAATACTAACAAGTTTTTAAACTAGGAGTTGGCATGTGAAATTGTAGCTATTAACAAGAAGAAAAGAGGTATAATTATTGCAAACTAGGTTGAATCAGCCTTGTTCCTCAAGTTCGGTGTTCTTGAAGTAACATTCAGTTTAGTCTTGGTTGTTGACCACTTCTTTTTCCCAATTTGTACACCAGAGCTCCTGAAACGTTAGGTAATTTAGATTAGAAGCCTTTTTAGAGAAATTTGATGTATTGTTGGATGGCCAGGATGCCCAACTCTTGATGCAGTTTGCGGTGGTAACATAGGGGTACCGGATTTTTTTTTTTTTAAACAATACCGGAGTCTGGTCAGGACTCCGTCGCTGTATCACCTGTTTACATCCCCCCCTAAATTTACTGTATGATTGCTGGTTTTACTGTTTACACAAACATATACACATTGCACAAACATATAACACCGATGCCCAAGTCGGGACTCGAACCCACGATCCCCTGCCCCCAAAGCGAGCGTGGCCAGGTTTTGGGCGAATGGTGTGGAGATGTGGCTGCCCTAGCTCAGGATTTTGCCATGGAGTCTTTCTCAGGTGTAGTAAGATACAAGTGGTTTTACTGTTTACACAAACCTATACACATTGCACAAACATATAACACCGATGCCCAAGTCGGGACTCGAACCCACGATCCCCTGCCCCCAAAGCGAGCGTGGCCAGGTTTTGGGCGAATGGTGTGGAGATGTGGCTGCCCTAGCTCAGGATTTTGTTGCCATGGAATCTTTCTCAGGTGCAGTAAGATACAAGCGGTTTTACTGTTTACACAAACATATACACATTGCACAAACATATAACACCGATGCCCAAGTCGGGACTCGAACCCACGATCCCGAAGCACCAAAGCGAGCGTGGCCATGGGGACCGGCAGGTTTTGGGCGAATGGTGTGGAGATGTGGCTGCCCTAGCTCAGGATTTTGTTGCCATGGAATCTTTCTCAGGTGCAGTAAGATACAAGTGGTTTTACTGTTTACACAAACATATACACATTGCACAAACATATAACACCGATGCCCAAGTCGGGACTCGAACCCACGATCCCCTGCCCCCAAAGCGAGCGTGGCCAGGTTTTGGGCGAATGGTGTGGAGATGTGGCTGCCCTAGCTCAGGATTTTGTTGCCATGGAATCTTTCTCAGGTGTAGTAAGATACAAGTGGTTTTACTGTTTACACAAACATATACACATTGCACAAACATATAACACCGATACCCAAGTCGGGACTCGAACCCACGATCCCGAAGCACCAAAGCGAGCGTGGCCATGGGGACCGGCAGGTTTTGGGCGAACGGTGTGGAGATGTGGCTGCCCTAGCTCAGGATTTTGTTGCCATGGAATCTTTCTCAGGTGTAGTAAGATACAAGTGGTTTTACTGTTTACACAAACATATACACATTGCACAAACATATAACACCGATACCCAAGTCGGGACTCGAACCCACGATCCCGAAGCACCAAAGCGAGCGTGGCCATGGGGACCGGCAGGTTTTGGGCGAACGGTGTGGAGATGTGGCTGCCCTAGCTCAGGATTTTGTTGCCATGGAATCTTTCTCAGGTGTAGTAAGATACAAGTGGTTTTACTGTTTACACAAACATATACACATTGCACAAACATATAACACCGATACCCAAGTCGGGACTCGAACCCACGATCCCGAAGCACCAAAGCGAGCGTGGCCATGGGGACCGGCAGGTTTTGGGCGAACGGTGTGGAGATGTGGCTGCCCTAGCTCAGGATTTTGTTGCCATGGAATCTTTCTCAGGTGTAGTAAGATACAAGTGGTTTTCTTCGAGTTCCAGATTATTATTGAACTCGCTTATTCATTTGTTGGGCCTTTTCTGCTGTCGAACATACATGCATTCCTCCTAAATTTTCTCCTTTTCAACTACGCTTTATTCGACCGCGCCTATCATTTCATATTACTTTTGACCGTCTGCTGATGCATCAAATTAACCCTATTTTTATCGTGGCCGTATGTAGCCCGTTCATTTTTACCGTGGACTCAAATATCACGTCTTACCTCTGCGCATCTCCTAGGGCTAGTGATTTCGACCGTATTAAACAAATAGGTACTATTTCCGTCGCAGCCATATGTATCGACTCTCCTGGGACTCAAATATCACATTTTACTTCGGTTAAAGTTCCATGACTGGTGCCAAAAGTGTCGCTTGACCAGAAAGAGCTGTTGTGTTCACTCTCGGGCAGTGTAACCCCTTCAGTTCAATATCCTTCCCTTAACGGTACTATCCTACCTGGTTCGCTTGACATTTTAGAGCTTCAGACTCCAACAGAAGATGTTTAACACTGAAAATAATGGCTACATATACCACAGAAGTGGTAATAAAATATGCCCTCAATATTAATATTTCAGTTCACAATTAATGTATTTGCACCTAACATGCTTATTAATATCCTAAGAGTTTTAATAAATATATTTTAATTGTATCTATATTATTGTATTGTAATAAAATAAATACCAATTTATAATTTATAAATTTATAGTGGTTTCACTTTGCATTTAGTAATAGTTACTAATGATTGATTAAAATTTCACACCATAAGCATTTCAACAGTTTGTGATAATTTTATATCCAAGCTAGGAATTGCAGAGAACTCTACAAAAATACAGATTTTCCGAATTAAATTTACAGACATTTTAAATTCTACAATCTAAATGACAAAATGATAGTGTATGATTCGTGATAGAATCTATTTATCTTATTAATATAAAGATATCTGCAGATGTAAATCACAAGTGGTTGTCCTTTTATTTTGCTTTTAAACTGTTCGTTTGATGTTATTTGTGCTGTGATCAGGTAATTTATATTCCATTCTTGTTATATTTTAATGATATCTGTAATTCCTTTTTGTTTTAATCGACTCATTTATGTAGCCCCATTTAACTTATTGGGGGCTTTAACTTATGAAACAACTCATTGATTGAAGGTTCATACATTTTGGAATTGGATTTTTTAAATATTTTATTTTCTTCAAAAACACACATACATACTTTCAGAATCTGGGGGATGGGGAATGATTCCGGTTAAATAAAAATTTCCCGCCTCAGCCGGGAATCTAACCTGGGACCAATAGGTGAGAAGTCAGCTCGCTGACCACTCGAACTTGGAGACAGTCAATTCCTAAAGTTTATAATTTCCCCCTGGTGTTTTGTCATGCATAACTTTAAAATAATATTGTATAGTTCTGTCATTAACTTTCGAAATATATTGTACTATCATTACTGTAGTATAATTTATTTTGGTAAATTCTCCTTCCATGCACTCAACATCTTTAAAGATAAACAAATAAGGAAAGAAAAAGGAGAACAAATGTGTAGGAATGTCTATTTGTTAAATAGGCTCTCATCACCACTGATGACAGTTGTATATATTGCACATAATAAAACAAACAAACCAAGAATTCTCAAGTAAACAATGAAATAACGGCATAAAAAGTTTCTCTCGAGGCTACAGTCAGATCAAAAACTTTAAAGCGGTACATAGATTTCTTGAGGAAAAGCTAGAACCACTTGAAAGATTTCTGATCTGGCTGTAAACTCGAGAAAACTGGCCGAAATCCTGCAGTGGATGGTTTGGTGAGGGCGGGACAGGACGCTGCTTTGGTGAGTGAGCTACCATAGTCCCTCAAGTTTCTGTGCCCTGCCGTGTGAGAATACTTGGAGTCGCGTCGATCGCCGAAAGTTGAATGCGAGTCCAATATTGTAGCATTGAGTTAACAATCTATTCGTTTATAGTTATCTATGGTCATAGCTAAACACCTGAGTCAACGGTAGTAGTTGAGAGGAATGTTGTTGCATTCCACTCAAAAATCCAATACCGAGATTTCATCCGAAATACATACTTTGAGGATCGCTGGAAAAAAAGAAACATTTGAAGGAACTATCCATCTCCTGTCCTACACACGGCTTGTGTGAAAAAACAATTAAATCAATACAAATTGACCATCATAGTTGGCTATACTATGAATCCTGGGACTTACGACATTGTAAGTCGCCATTGGGGTGTCATCTCAAAATAACCCTATGGTTTACCGGGAAACATGTGGGGCCAGTTCAGAAGTTTCATGTCGTGCCGGCATGTTGCCTCGGTAGTTCAGTGGTAGAGCAACCGGGTAGATACTGGGAGATCCGTGGTTCAAATCCCGGCTATGGTATTGAATTTTACAGTCTGATTCTACCGATCCAACTCCTATCCTACACATGACTTGTACGAAAAACAAATCAATATAAAGGAAAAATCCGCTCATGCGTGTGTATGTGTGTGTGTGTGTGTGTCTCTCTCTCTACCTCCCTCACCCCCCCTTCCCTCCCTCGCGCTGATAGTGTCGAGCAATATTCGAACTTGAGATGGGAAAAGAAGACGCGACAAAGTGAGCCTTGCTGCATATGCAACCATCAAAGCGTACGAGTAGAACGTGTAATCTAAAGGGCACGAGCGCAGCCAAATTCTTTCATAGTCATTTTTGAACCGACATTTGCTGACTGTAATGGATCACCTTGTTTGATTTATTCCAAGCGTTGTAGTTCATTCAAAATGAAACTAAATTAAATGTATTTATTGGCGCTTTTTAACTGCTGCGGTTCTCAACGTCCCATTCTATGCTGGGCGTGAAATTCCGCTTATTTTTTCTCAGACGCCTCTTTATTAGGCTTGAGGTTATTTCAGGTACCGTAAGTATACGCCACGGGACCAATGGCTTTATTTCCCTTCCGAAGGAAGCCATACTAAGGATATTTTAAGCCCAAAAAATGCGTCGTCCTTCGCCGGGTTTGAATCTGCGATCTTGTTTACAATATGCTACACCACTACACCGGCAGGCCGACAGCTCATTCAAAGCTGATAATCAGTAAACCCTTATTTACAAAATACAGGAAAGGTGTAGAAAGTAGCAGGTAGAGGAGGCACTACCTGTCTGACGAAAGAATGTAGCTGTTAGGGGAGGTCGCTGGTGTAGCATGACACGGTTTAGAGCGGTCAGAGAAGGGGAATATAGTACAGTACAGTCTGACCATCAAAACATCGTGCATGAACAGAAATAAACTAAATGATCCACAAATTGCTGTTTTCTTTATCACTAACGAATATTAATATCCTACTTTGTGAGCGTGTGACTACACACGGCGGCATTTGCGTTTTAACTTGATTCGAGCTGCTCATTCCAGTATTGTCGATCTATACAGGGCTTGCACCGGGAGTGATGACGTAATAAATCTGTGTGTTGACGCAAGCTTCCACTGGTGGACGTCTGCATTCATTCTTCGGACTGGTAATATGATGGATTGGGTTAACCCTGATCACGTCAACATTTTCCTTAATATTATGAAAAACAGTAATTAATTTGTAAATCCTTTCCCATTTATAGGTAACATCTCTACTCTTGTAATTTCCCTTTGGATATGATACTGACAAAGGAGGAGTTTTATTTTAAATTAATTTTGAGATATTTATTTATTATGTCTTAACTACTTGATATTTTCCACCATCATTATATCAGGGTTCATAAGCAGTGGTTAGTTATTTTTAATTTCTCTACTTAGTGCATATGTAGACAAGATATTGCACTCCAAACAAAAATGATCTGATGTAACAAATTATTATTAAAAGTCCTATTCTATTGTCTACTTCATGCTAATCGAGAAAAAAAATTAGCAGAAATTCCTTCTTATAAGGAGGGAAATACACTAGGCTAAAGCGATAGTCAAATATTTTGAAAGCTGGTTGCCATGTCGACGAATTCATTTCTTTGCATTGCCAGGAATTGACAATCCCGTATATGAAAATTTTAAGTACTGAAACCAATAACAAGGAATATCTCGAACATAGTCATCTCCACAAATAAAATGTATAACATAAATTGTGTTTTAAGGAGGAGTATGCCATAAGCTTTGTCTCTCTCTTACGGTTTACCAGTTAGATCAAATTCATCCAGAATAAAGAGGTCTTCAGGGGCCATTCCCAGAAAATGCGGGAATTACATAAAATTTTCATGTAAATGTTCTTACATTTAAGAGATTTTAATCAAAATCCTAAAGAGAGACTTTTGAGAAAATCAACATTTTCGAAATCTTTTCCACGTAAAGGATAATTGGGGTGGAGGATTTTTCTGGAAATCCTCGTGTTCCATCCTTGGAAGATACTTAACTTAAATATCAAGTGTTGTATTTAACGCACTTTTCGTTTTTGAGCTACGTTACTCACAGAAACACACGCACACTGACATGTTTCTAAAAATGATTTTTTGGATTCAGGTGGTCCCAAAACAAATATTTCCGGTGAAATCTCTACTTTTTGAGCTGTGCCGTTCATTGACACAAAAACATACACAGACCTTGCCCAAAATTCCTTGCATTATTTAGGAGTCCGCAAAACATGTATTCCCAGCGAAATTTCGGTATCAAATATTTGGGTGGAATACAGTATCTTCTCTACCCATTATGTACTTCATATATTTTTGATAATTCTTTTAAAAGATAAAAAATTAAAGAGACAGGGAAGAAAAAATTAAAAAGATAAAAATATATAACATTATACAAATAAATTAAATTAAAGTGGAGAAATAAGTTGGAATTAAAGATTAATTTAATAATCGATGAATAAAGAAATATGAATTGTAAGAAATTATAATTGAAAAAAATTAATCAAATTTGTTTAAGATTTTTACTTTCTCTACACGTACTATGTATATAGTGTTTAGAGAAGTTATTGCACTCCACCCAAAAATAGGATATCGCGATTTCACCGGAAATATGTTTTAGGGTTCCTGTATCCAAAAAAAAGCATTTTCAGAAAAAGGTCCGCGTGTGTGTATGTGTGTGTGTCCGTGAACACGATAACTGAAAAACCAAAAGTCGGGAAAATACCAAACTTGGTATTTAAGTTAAGTATCTTCCAGGGAAGATTTTGAGAAAAATACCCCCAACCCAAACTACCGTTTTCTTGGAACTCTTTTCGAAATTTTGATGTTATCAAAAATGTTTAATGATTTTAATTAAAATATCGTATATTAAAGATATTTACTGGACAAATAAAATGTATATCTTGAATTTTCTGGGAATAGCCTGTAAAGATTACTTTATTCTGGATGAATTTTACGGAATTTTGCATAATTCCTAAACCGTAAGAGATAGACAAGCACTTACAAGACAAAAAAATCAGAGCACAATAAAACACATAATTTGTGAAATATACATATTTTTCGTGGAGTTGATGGTTTTTGAAATAGTCATTGTATTTGGTTTCACATTTAAAAAACTTACACTTTTCTCATACAGGAATTTCTCAACTCCTTTTCATACAAACAAAGGAACTTCAGTCACATAGCAACCAGCCTTTGACTGTCACTTTAACCTATGGTACTCCCTTATTTCGCTTCTGCTTACAAGGAAGCAAGTAATAAGGTTTTTTTCTGCTAATTTTTTCTGGATTAGCATGAAGTAAATATAAGCATAAACTTTCTAATAATAATTTGTTGCAGAGATGTAGAGAAAGTCATGTGAATGGAACACATAATTTCTTTTAGTTTTATGTTGTGTAAATTACAGTAATAAAGAATATAATTTAATAATTAAAAATTAAATGAATAACACCATAAAATATATGTATATAAATTGTGTTTGAAATTATATTAACTTAATATATTTTGAATTGTATGTATATCAAATTTTTACTAAGGTAATATGGTTGTTTTAAGAACGTTTTAGTGAATAGTATTTATTAGTATTAGATTAATTTATCTGTAAAATTATTGATATAAATGTTTTAAAGGTATAATAAATGACACAAAGTTGGGATATATGTACTAGTTTAAGAATTTTGATGTCAAGGTACAACATTGCAGTTCATTATATATTATATTATTCTATTTTTGTACACACGAGCTAGAGAAAAAAATCTGATGTGTTGCATTCACGTGACTTTTCTTGCATCTCGGCGACACATTACTGTTAAAAGGATTATACTCCTATTGACTTCATGCTAATGGTGATAAATATAAACAGAAATGGCCTTGTTACTTACTTTCTTATAAGTAAAAGGTAAATAAGGTGATAAAACTCCATACAGCGTTAGTCAAATCCCTCAAAACTCATCCAGAATAACAGAGATCTTCAGAGTCTATTCCCAGAAAATTCAAGATTTACGTTTTATTTGCTGTGTTAATGTATTTAAAGTGCGGTATTTTACTCAAAATCGTTAGAGCTGTTTTTGAGAAAATAAACATTTTCGAAAAGTTTTCCATGTAAAGGGTAGTTTGGGGTGGTGGAATTTTTCTCAAAACCTTCTTGTCACATCTTTGGAAGACCCGAAACTTATATACCAAGTTTGGTATTTTACCGACTTATATACCAAGTTTGGTATTTTACCGACTTATATACCAAGTTTGGTATTTTACCGACTTCTCGTTTTTGGAATTACCTTGTTCACATACACAAGGACCTTTTTCTTAAAATGTTTTTTTTTTATACAGGGGACCCTTAAACGCCTATTTTCAGTGAAATTTCGATATAGAATTTTTAGGTGGAATGCAATATCTTCTCTATACAGTATGTACATGGTACGTATAGAGAAAGTAAAAAGCAAGTAATTGTTATATAATATACCTTTTACATGTTATTATTGAATTAGTATTAATAAAACGTATTATTAGATAAATTGTTAACCTCTCGTACGATTATCTATGATAAGGTACATAACTGAACCAAGCAATACAAGCTTAGTTATATCAACCATGCGGAAACGTATGTCAGCTGTTTTACATCACGTCATAACAAAAGAGTTCATGAGAAGGAAAACAAAATAGAATAATGAAACAAGAGCTGCTAGCTTTGAAACACACCACAAAAGATGACATACTTAAACCGGGAAAAAACTATAAATGTACAATGGGAAATATTTTCAGCTAACCCGACAAAATAATTCTGACGTGTTCCATTCACATGACTTCCTCTAGAGAAAAAAAATTAGCAGCAACGTTTCTATTACCTATTTCCTTATAATAAAAGGAAAATAAGGAAATGTTTCAGGCTAAAGCGATAGTCAATTTATCGTTATGGGACTAACATTGAAATTCGGTTCTGTGTGCATGTCCAGGAAAAAAGAAACACGGATGAAGACTTCCTGTTTGAGAAAAATATAAATATTTTTAACTTGATAAAGTAACAAGGAATGTCTCAGAAATAGCTCCATGACAAAAATGTATGATATAAATTGTGTGTTTTAACGATAGATACATTTTTTTACTTTCTCTAAACGTACTATGTACATAGTGTACAGAGAAGGTATTGCACTCCACCCAAAAATTCGATACCGAGATTTCACCGGAAATATATGTTTTAGGGTCCCCTGTATCCTAAAAATGCCATGTGTTCCATTCACATGACTTTCTTTACATCTCTGCAATAAAGTATTGTTAAAATACATGGAAAAAATTTCGACAATTTTGATTTTCTTAAAAACGGCTCTAACGATTTTGATTAAAATCCTGTATATTAAAGCTATTTATGTCCGAAAAAAAAGTGCATAT
Organism: Hymenopus coronatus; assembly: GCA_030762935.1. Taxonomy (NCBI): domain Eukaryota; kingdom Metazoa; phylum Arthropoda; class Insecta; order Mantodea; family Hymenopodidae; genus Hymenopus; species Hymenopus coronatus. The sequence goes on along the minus strand of CM060897.1, from coordinate 151,414,377 downwards.
CTCGAATTTTTTGTGAATAGCCTCTGAAGACCTTTATTCTTGATGAATTTTGCTGAATTTTGCTTAGCTGCTAAACCGTAAGAGATAGAAAAAAACGTACCACACAAAATATGTACCTCATGACAAAACACACAAATTTTGCTCTATACGTTTTTGTTGTGGAGGCAACCGTTTTCGAAATATTCCTTGTTATTGGTTTCAATTGTGAAATACTTAAACTTTTCTCTCACAGGAAGTGTCTGATTTTCTTTTGTTCTACTCCTGGCCAAGCAAAGGAGTGATTTGCAATGACAATCGCATAGCGATAGCTTTTAAAACATTTGACAATCACTTTAGCATAGTGCATTCCCTTATTCTCTTCTACTTATAAGGAACTAAGTAATAACATTCTGCTAACATTTATCTTGATTAGCATTGTGTAAAAAGAAGAAGAATCTTTTGTAGGAGTTTTGTAGAGCAGCTAGAGAAAGTCATGTGAGTGTAACACAGCAGATTTTTTTGTATTGTAAGTTTTTGTCTGTTCTTGTGTTTTACCCGTTATACAAATTTGTCCAGAAAGAAGAGCCACCGTTAATGCAATGTTTTGAGAAGATAGTAATTTTTGGAACTCGTACTATGTAAAGGATAAGATTTTTTCACCGTGTCGTACAATAGTAATAGATATACCAAGAAGAGAGTTTAACGGGTTTTTCGCTTCTGAGTTATGCTGCCAAAGGCACACACATAGGGACCTTTTTCTAAAAAGGATTTTTACTTTCTCTAGCAGGTATAATATACAATACACTCATCCCTTTCATACTCATATTTTATTCGTGGCCATGGAAAGAGAATCGAATTTCAATGACAATCGTACACCGACAGCTTAAAGGATATGATTATTTAGCGTAGCGTATTCCCCTTCTACTTAGAAGGAACTGAGTATTAAGACAGTTTCTGCTGGTATTTATCTTTATTAGTAGTGCTGTTTTGGGTTCCGAAGTGCACACACGCACAGAGCAGTCAGCAGTGTAAGGAGAGGTTAGTGGGAAGGAATTTGTAGTGTAAACATGCACACGTTAAGGTATAATCTGTTCCAAAAGTAGCTCCTTACATGCATTCACATTACATGCATCGTTCCAACTCATAAATTAACATAAAAACAATTATTTATACAATATAAGTAATAAGTAAATAAAAATGTCTTGTATTTTACGAATAAAGGATGATAATGTGTAGAGCTTTGAAAATAAATTAACATAAATTAACATAACCAAACTCACTCAGAATTCATTACAGTGAAATACGAGATACATCTTTACTGTACCGAAAGTAAAGACTGATGAGCCATCCACAAATGTGTTCAGTGTCGAAAGTCTGCCCTTTCGTATTTTCGACATTTTGTCAATCTGCGCTCTCGTTCAGTGTTCACTGGTGATCTGCTAGCAGGAATTCAACGAGGCTAGACAGTGAGCTATGCTAGATAGTGCAACACGTTTCGAAACGGGATGTAGAGACCACGCCTACTCCTTCAGGTCATAGTTATGTGTGCCCTCCGAAACTCAATCCGGCAATTTCATGACCCCGGACCGAGCTCAATTTATTAGAATAATGTAGATAAAAGAATAATCTTTTATATGAATAGGGAAAGTCATGCATATGGAACACATCAATAATTCTATGGATTCTTTGGATTCAGGTGTGCTCAAAACATATTTCCGGTGAAATCTCGGTATCGAATTTTTGAGTGGAATACAATGATGCATTCTATGTACATACATGGTAGGAAAAGTAATTAATATCTCGAGACCTAATACAGAAATGTGTATGAAATTTGGAGTCGGTAGGTACATGTTGCACGTTAAACCGTCATTGTTGTATTAAAATTAAACAATGAATCGAAATGAAGTTTTGGTGTCAGGACATTTGAATATTATAAGCAATATAATAATGTGTTATACTGCGACGTGTCCCCATATTCCTCGAATTATATTATTTTTATATTGTAAATTGTATCTTAACATATTATTCATATATACTCCGGCTAGTTGAGTTCCTCGGTCGAACAAGTATCTTAACAGGGCTTGAACAGTAAAAGGAACACATTCGTAACTGTTACCAAGGATTTCTTAATTTACGTACATGCTATATTTCTATACGATCATAGCGGTAACTGAATTACGCGGTCATTTATACGCGCAACTTATATTTTGTATATCACGTTTCTTACGTAAGTAATCTGTAATTCCAAAATACTGGAAGAGAACAACTAAATGCACTGTACCGAAAATATATATTTACGGAGATGCAAGATCTCAGTTCAGTTTTTCCTCATCGGTACAAGACAGTCGGTTTTCATTTACGGAACAGTGTAGTTCCTTTAGGTAGAACTGCAAACTGCATTTAGTTGTTCTCTCCCAGTATATGTATACTAGCTAAAACTAAAACTATGCTCTAATTGGCTAGTATTCGCGTTTTCAGCAGCGTCTCTTCTCATGATCTAATAAAAACTATCCTAGTATCTCACTTAGGCTGCTTATTTTCTTATCAGCACTTCTATGACTTGAGCAGTCTTTTAAGCTCAGGGACATCCTCTTATTCATTTCACCCCAGCTCCCTGGCTATTGCCCACAAAAAACTTTCGAAATATTTCTCTTTTATGACATTACATTTTATGTCTTCTCTCTTCTTACTAACCTTACGCAAACTCTAATAAAATAATCGTATTCTATTATTTCATATATTTATTGACATTATCTTGCATGTTAATTATTTACAACTTCTTACAGTCATTAATTAGTATTGCCTCTATACTTATTTATCCTTTTCTTTTAACTCTTGTACAAACTATTCTTACAAACGCTTATTCCCCTACCTCTTTCATGTTAATCGAGATAACATTTTCCAGGAATCGCCTTATTGAAAAATTTCCTTGCAAGTACAAAGGGAGCTAGGGGAAGAGAATACGCTTTAATCAATAGTCAAATCTTTTAAGAGCTGGTTGCTATCCGATTGCTTTAAAATTCCGTTCTCTTTGCAGGGTCGAAGGAAGAAAGAAAAAGCGAATACGACCTTTCTTTGAGGAAAGTATCATCACTCAAACCAACATCAGGAAATATCTCGGAAATGGCTACTCCTCCCGCCCCCCCCCCTAAAAAAATTGATGCTGTTCCATTCACATGAATTTCTCTACATCTCTGTAAGAAATTGTTAAATAGCTTATTATTCTGTCTACTTCATTTAATTGTGATGAACATAAGCAGAAATTGTCTTATTTCTTGCTTTCTTGTAAGTATAAGGGAAATAAGGGAAGCATTAGGCTAAAGCGATAGTCAGAGCTTTTAAGAGCTGGTTGCCATGTTGTAGAAATCCGTTTCATTGCATTTCCAGGAGTTGACAATTCCCGTATGAGAACATTTCAGTGTTTTAAAACTGAAACCAATAACAACAAATATCTCACAAATGTTCAACTCTACGAAAAACATCTGATGTGTTCCATTCACATGACTTTCTCTATATCTCAGTAAATTATTATTGTTAATAAGCTTATCTTTTATTTATTTCATGCTAATCGATAAAAATTAATAGGAATAGTCTTATTTCTTGCTTTATTGTAAATACAAGCGAAATAAGGGAGTACCATAGGTTAAAGTGAAAGCCAAAAGCTGGTTGCTATGTGACTGATGTTCCTTTGTTTGTATGGACAGTAGTTGACAAATTCCTGTATGAGAAAAGTATAAGTTTTTCAAAGCTGAAACCAAGAAAAAGGAATATCTCAAAAAGCGATCAACTCCACGAAAAAAATGTATATAACATAAATTGTGTGTTTTAACGTGCTCTACATTTTTTGTGTGTTAAGTTTTTGTCCATCTCTTACGGTTTAGTAGTTATGAAAAATTCATCCAGAATAAAGTAGTCTTTAGAGGCTATTCCCAGAAAATTCAAAATATACATTTTATTTGTCAGGTAAATAACTTTAATATACGATATTTTAATTTAAATCGTTAAGAGCCATTTTTTAGAAAATCAAATTTTTCGAAAAACATTCCATGCAAAGGGTAGTTTGGGGTTGCGGGATTTTTCTTAAAATCTTCGTGTCGCATCCCTGGAAGATGCTAAACTTAAATACCAAGTTTGGTATTTTACCGACTTTTCGTTTTTGAGTTATCGTGTTCATAGACACACGGACACACACACGGACCTTTTCCTGAAAATACCTTTTTTGGATACAGGGGACCCTAAAACACATATTTCCGGTGAAATCTCGGTATCTAATTTTTTGGTGGAGTGCAATACATTCTCTATGCACTATGTACATAGTGAGTATAGAGAAAGTAAAAATGCATATGACAAATTGTGTGATTTAACGAAATCTACATTATTTGTTAGGCAGTGTATCTATTATGGTTTACCAGTTATGCAAATCATCCAGTATAAAGATGTCTTCAGGGGCTGTTCCAGAAAAATCAAGATATACATTTTATTTGTTAATCAAATACCTTTAATATAGTTTGGGGTGGGAGAATTTTCCTCAAAATCTTCGTGCCACAACCTGGTATTTTACCGTCTCTTCGTTTTTGGGTTATCGTGTTCACAGACACAGGGACATATACACGAATCTTTTTCTAATCTTTGTTATACAGGGGAACCTAAAACTTGTATTTCCAGTGGAATCGCGGTAAAGAATTTTTGGGTGGAATGCAATTTTATTGTTTAATGAGATCTACCTTTTTGTGTATTAAGACCTTTGTCTCTCTCTCTCTCTCTCTCTCTCTCTCTCTCTCTCTCTCTCTCTGTGTTTCCCAGTTATGCAAAAGCCAATTAAAATATAAAAGACTTCACAGCTTATTCCCAGAGAAATTCGAGGTATACACTTTATCATGAAAAATTTAAGTAGAGTATTTTTTTCAAAATCCTTATAGATATTTTTGAAGAATCAAAATTAAAAAAAAAGTTTGTTTTGCTGGGGGAATTTCTTGAAAATCTTTGTGTCAAATTTTACTACTCTTGAAAAAGATTGTTCTTTTATCTACACCGTGCTAATCGAGACAAACCTTAGCAGAATGGTCTTATTACTTGCTTCCTTATAAGTAGAAGGAAAATAATGGAATACATTAGATTAAAGTAATAATCAAATCTTTAAAAACTATCGCTAAGTGAAACAATTGAAATTCGGTTGTCTTTGGGTGGACAAGAGTAAAACAAAAGAGGTATGAAACGAAAGTTGACTTCCGGCTTGAGAAAGGTTTAAGTAATTTAAAATGGAAACCAATACCAAGGAACATCTCGAACTGTACAAACAAATATGTATAACTAAATTGTGTGTTTTAACAAGATTTACATTATATGTAGTAAGACTTCATCTATTATTACGGTTTACCAGTTACACAAAACCCATTCACAATAAAGGTAACTTCATGGGCTATTCCCAGAAAATTAAAAACATACAATTAATTTATCATGAAACTATTTTAAATATACAGTATTTTAATCAAAATCCTTTCGAGTCATTTTTAGGAATTCAAAATTTTGGAAAAGTTTCCATGAAAGGGGTAGTTTTCGGTGGGAGGGATATTTTTGGAAAAGTTTGTGACGCATGTTCCAAAGATTCTAAATTTAAATAACAATTTTGGTATTTATCCGACTTTTGGTTTTCAAGTAATGCTGTTTACAGACACACACACACACAGGCCCTTTTTCTAAAAATCTGATGTGTTCCATTCACATGACTTTCTCTATATCTCTGTAACAAATTATTGTTAGTAAGCTTATCTTTTATTTTTTTCATGCTAACCGAGAAAAAATTAGCAGAAATAGTGACTGATGTTCCTTTGTTTGTATGGACAGGAGTTGACAAAGTCCTGTATGAGCAAAGTATTAGTTTTTTAAAGCTAAAACCAAGAAAAAGCAATATCTCAAAAACTATCATCTCCACGAAAAAAAATATGTATAACACAAATTGTGTGTTTTAACGAGTTCTACATTTCTTGTGTTGTAAGTTTTTATCTAAGTTTTACGGTTTAGCAGTTATGCAAAGTTCCGTAAAATTCGTCCAGAATAAAGTAATTTTCAGAGGCTATTCCTAGAAAATTCAAGATATACATTTTATTTGTCAGGTAAATATCTTTAATATATGATCTTTTAATCAAAATCGTTAGAGCCATTTTTAAGAAAATCAAAATTTTCGAAAAAAAGTTCCATGTAAAGCGTAGTTTGGGGTGGGGGGATTTTTTTTAAAGTCTTCGTGTCGCATCCGTGGAAGATACTAAACTTAAATACCAAGTTTTGTATTTTACCAACTTTTCGTTTTTGAGTTATCGTGTTCACAGACACACGGACACACACACAAATGGACCTTTATCTGAAAATACTTTTTACTTTCTCCATACGCACTATGTACATAGTGTATAGAGAAAGTATTGCACTCCACCCAAAAATTCGATACCGAGATTTCACCGGAAATATATGTTTTAGGGTTCCCAATATCCAAAAAAAGCATTTTCACAAAAAGGTCCGTGTGTGTCCGTGTGTCCGTGTGTCTGTGAACACGATAACTCAAAAACGAAAGGTCGATAAAATACCAAACTTGGTATTTAAGTTTAGTATCTTCCAGGGATGCGACACGAAGATTTTGAGAAAAATCGCCCCACCCCCAACTACCCTTTACATGGAACTTTTTTCGAAAATTTTGATTTTCTCAAAAATGGCTCTAACGATTTTGATTAAAATTTCGGATATTAAACATATTTACCTGACAAATGAAATGTATATCTTGAATTTTCTGGGAATAGCTTCTGAAGAGTAGTTCATTCTGGATGAATTTTACTAAATTTTGAATAACTGCTAAACCGTAAGAGATGAACAAAAACTTACTGCACAAAAAATGTAGAGCACATTAAAACACACAATGTATGTTATATACATTTTTTTCGTGGAGTTCGTCGTTTTTGTGACATTCCTTATTTTTGGTTTCTGCTATGAAAAACGTATACTTTTCTCATATTGGAACTTGTCAACTCCTATCCATATAAACAAAGGAACCTCATTGACATAGCAACCAGCTTTTGACTATCACTTTAACCTACGGTTGTCCCTTATTTCACTTCTACTTACAAGGATGCGAGTAATAAGACTATTTCCGCTAATTTTTTCTGATTAGCATTAAGTAAATAGAAGTATAAGCTTTTTAAGAATTATTTGTTGCAGGGATATGGAGAAAGTCATGTGAATGGTACACATCAGATTTTTGGGATACATGTGACCCTAAAACATATATTTTCGGTGAAATCTCGGTATCGAATTTTTTGGTGGAGTGCAATACCTTCTCTAGTACGTATAGAGAAAGTAAAAATCTAGCTGTGAAATGTGGCAGGCGAGTGAATAATGAAAGGGTGCTGATATTGTTATTCGGGAAGGAGAAGATCTGCTCCTCTATTAAGGTTAGGCCCAGAAAGGAATGTGGCGCCTGTCCGCAACCAGGTGATTAGAGAAACATCCGCGCTGCAATTAGAAGCACGGAGTGTGGGATTCTACTATCTGAACATAGACATTTTCGCCTGCAATATGCAATTATGTAGAAATAGCGCGCAGTAGTCTTATATAACACCTGTCTTAGTTCAACGTGCTATTGGTAGTGCGAAATATTTCCCTTCACCTTCGTCCACACATGTCCTCAAGGGAACAAGATCATTGGTAGGCGATTTGGGGCACCTCACCAATAACACAATATCATCAACCAGTTAGCGGAGAGGTGGTCTTGCAGAGGGGAAATTTGTATTTTTTACTGTTTCTGAGACATAGAGAGAGAGAGAGCGAAGAGGGGAAGAGGCACGGGGGAGGGGTACCTAGAGAGAGAGGTGAAAATATAGGCTAGCTTACCTACACCGAAGCTGTTGGACTCGACAATACAGTACACTGGTGGTCGCTGTTTGGTGTGCAAGTTTATGTTGCAGTGGATTAACATGACGCCAAGAAACGCGGCGTTGCTCCTTATCGGCCTTCTGGCGCTCTTGGGGACCTCGGCTCAAGGAGTCAAGCGCGGACGCAGAAAAGGTAAGTGATCCTGTGCCCAAAGTCGACAGAAACCCATGTGTGAAGAATATTCAAGTGTGGCGTTAGTGACAATCTTCACCATTTTTGAACTGTTAGCAGTGCTGCGAATCTTTTCCTCAGAAGTGATATCAGTGTCACCGATCATATACCACGCTTCCATGGGGACAGTATTGTATTGAATACTGCATGGAAACGTCGATTCAAATCTAGGACCACATCCTCTTAAAAAGTTGGAACGGAACGAAATGTGTTGCATGGAAACAGCTCCGTATTCAAATCGTTTTGAATACGGTTAAGAAGCTCTTCTTCTGCATTTTTTTTAAATTGCTGTATTATAACACGTTATAACGAACCACTTTTATCGTTTCTATAGTTTGCAATTCATTCTCAAATATAACTATTTAACTTCAAAACCTGCAAGTAATGACAGATAAATGTATGTTTAACAGGTTCGCCAACGCAATTAAAAGTTGACCAATTTGAATGAATGAACGAAGTCACTCTCTAAGCTTGCGTATTGAAAACGGTCTGAATTCGTTGAATTTAACGTATGAAACGCGGATCGTACTGAGATAGAATTGCACTCGAATCGATTTCAGTCCCTCGTGGAAACGTTGTAATAGCTAACTTATCAGATATACGTATTAGCTTCAAAATGACATCTCATTATTATTCAAAACATAAGTTCAATTCGGAGTCCAAATTGCAGTCAATTTTGCATTCGCGATCTTTCAGAATTCTCCACTTTTTGATGTTCAACTACTCGTGTGTGAAATTTGTCTCGGTTTCCTTCCCAGCTCGAGCGCGCTTTTTTTTTTTTTTTTTTTTTAACTAGAATTACTCACCATCCTTTTTACAGTCTGCAGGTGTGAAAGAAACTCTTGAAAACTTAAATAATCCAATAATAACACAACAAACAAACGAGTGAATACTATTGCCATGAATAACTGTTTCAAAAGCAAACCATCCTCCAATGTGACACCTCGGAGGTTAATAGCGACATATAAAAATAACATAAAAAATGTTGATGCATTATCTGCAACAAACTATTTTTACAAATCTTATGCTTCTATATACTTTCTGCCTTTACATTACCAGAAAGTTTTTTAATTTTTTTTTATGTAGCTTAACGTCCTTTAAACTGGTTGGTCATATCGGACGATGAATGAAATTAGTGAAATGATGCTCAAATGATCTCGGGGTCCATGAAGTTTAAAGTTCGTTTTCTCAGGATAAGGGAGAACCTCGATTTTTTTTCGGATAATTCACCCTAAGCGAGATTCGAATTCGCGACCTGTTGAATGTGAGGCAGACACGCTACCCAGGTTAGCTATTTTCTTATAGATACAAGGGGAAAAGCTAAACTAAAGCGATGGTCAAATCTTTATGGGACCCCCCCCCCAGAAGTGATATCAGTGATAGCGATCATAGCTAACTTTATCACATGTATTAGCTTCAAAATGACATCTCTTTATTATTCAAAACATAAGTTCAATTTAGAGTCCAAAGTGCAGTCAATTTTGTGTTCGCGATCTTTCTGAATGCTCCATTTTTTTTATATTCAATTACTATGTTTTCCCCGAAAAATTACACTGGGCAAGTGAAATTTGTTTCGGGTTTGATTCCTGGCTGGAGCGAGACAATTTTTGTTTAGCCTGGATTAGTCACCATTCTCAGTAGAGTCTGGAACTACATATGAGAGAGAGAGAGAGAACAATTTAAAGACGGCCCAAAGGGCGCGATAATTAACGAACGCAATAATTCCAATCCTCCGATGTGACACCTTGAAGGTGACGTATAAAAAGAACAGAAAAAGTCATGATGTGTTACATTCACATGCCGTTCTCTACCAGTTCTGTAACAAACTGTTTTTACAAAAGCCCACTTTTCTCTCTACTTTCTGCCTTTGCATAGCCAGAAACGTTTTATTGCGTATAAGAGAAAATATGGGACACATTAGTCAAATCTTTATGGGAGTCAGTGCTACGAATATTTCCCCTCAGAAGCGATATCTGTGTCAGCGATCATAGCTAACCGATCACATCTATTAGCTTCAAAATGACATATCGTTATTATTCAAAACATGCAATTACTTTTCGTGTTCGTGATCTTTCCGAATTCTCTATTTTTTATGTTTAATTACTTGCGTGTTTTTCCTAACAAATTACTCTGGACAAGTGATATTTGTCCTGGCTGGAGCGGCAATGTTTCTTTAGCCAGGATTAATCACCATTCTCCATAGAGTCTGGAACTACATATGAAAGAGAGAGTGAACAATTTAAAGACGGCCCAAAGAACGCAATAATTAAAACAAACAGTAAACGAACGGGTACCACAGCCATGAGTAACCTTCCGATGTGACACCTTGGAGGTTAAAGACGACATATAAAAATTCTGTGGCATTACAGTCAGATGCCCTTCTCTACTAATTCTAAAAGAAACTATTTTTACATAAGCTTTCTATGTTCTATACACTTTCTGTCTTTACATTACCAAAACTGTTTTTTTATTACGTACGTGTTCCGCTCACATGAATTTCTCTATATCGCTGTAACAAATTATTGTTAAGAACCACATCTTCTATCTACTTCATGATAATCGAGATAACAATATCAGAAATTGTCTTAATTACTTGCTTCCTTGTAAATAAAAGGAAAATAAAGGAATACTCTAGGCTAAAACGATAGTCAAATCTTTTAAAAGCTGGTTGCCATGTGTTTAAACTCCATTTTTATGCAGGGCCAGAAGTTTACAACTTTCCGTGTGAGAAAAGTATTTTGAATCTGAAACAAATAGCAAGGAATATCTCGCAAATGGTCAATTCTGTGGAGAAATAAAACGTATATGACATAAATTGTGTGTTTTAACGTGATGTGCATTTTTGGTGTAGTAAGTTTTTGCGTGTCTCTTATGGTTTACCAGTTAGGAAAATTCCTTCAGAATAAAGAAGTCTTCAGAGGCTATTCCCAGAAAATTCAAGATATACATTTTATTTGTCATATAAATATCTTTAATATATGGTATTGTAATCAAAATCATTACAGCCAGGTTTGAGAAAATCAAAACTTTCGAAATGTTTTCTAAGTAAAGGAAAGTTTGGGGTGAGGGGATTTTCCTCAAAACGTGTCGCAACCTTGGAGGATGCTAAACTTATACACCAAGTTTGGTATTTCACCGACTTTTCGTTTTTGAGTTCTTGTGTTCACAGACACACTGACACACTTTTTTCTGAAAATACTTTTTTTGGATACAGCGGACCCCAAAACGTCTATTTCCGCTGAAATCTCGGTATCGAATTGTTGAGTGCAATACAATGCCTTCTCTATACACTATGTACATAGCACGTATAGAGAAAGTAAAAATGTAACCAAACTTTCCAAACACAACTTCGCAGTATTTCAAAACTCTCACATGAAGGAAATATGTGTGAGATGGCAATGCTGAAGTAAAACTTTCCGTTTAAAAAACAGATTTCTTCTCTAACCTATGTACTATTTACAACCTATTGATGTTTTACCAAGTGAGTGTACCAGAATGTTCTAAAGAACTACTACACAGGATTATTTTCAACAATATTTTTAAACTATTACCAATTAGCGTACCTCTATGAAAGTTGCACTAAAATAAGCAGGTAATTTGAAATATCCATATGCAATTAAATAACATTGTGCAAAGGAAAACCAATCCATCTGGCAGAAAACCTAACAGAGTCTGCCTTGCTTTGTACCTGAACTGATGTATATTAAAGGAAAGGTAAAACGCCGAAGTGGTGCTATTTGGACAATGCCCCCTGAAGAGAGAGATGAGGTAATAGATGGCTTTTGTCTTCCCTTCCTGTTATGTCACAGCGGTCAATTACACCGAACATCGATCGAAATCAGCGCAGCGCGTACACAAGCTCAATACTTTTGTTTTTCATTCGAATTTTAGTCCACAACATTCGTTTCTAGCTACTAGTAGTAATCCTTATTAATACATCTGTACCGCCGACTGTCAGCACACAAACACTTTGGCATCTTCATTTCAAAACTTCGAAACTTAACAAATAGTTGGGTAAACGTTACAAGTTTGTGGTCGACATAAACCTCAGAAAGCCCACCTCGGTAATGGGGGTCTACCTCACATTCAAAAGGTCTCGAGTTTCAATCTCCCTTAGGATGTGTTACCCGAATAAAGGTTTTGGGGTTTTCCTTGGGCTTCCTAAGGCCGAGTAACTTTAAGCTCCTTGGACCAGGAGATCATTTTCACCGATTTCATCCATCGGCCGATATGACGAACCAGGTTAAAGAACACTAAGATATAAACATATCTCAGAAGTATTGCTTTTTACTTTCTGTAATATTCACGTTTAATGAATGAGGGCATATTGAATTAAAAAAAAAAGATACGATATCAACATTTTACCACAAACACATGTTTTGAACCCCTACTGAAATAAACATTTTTGGAAAAATGTCCGCGCGCGCGTGTGTGTGTATGAATAACATAATTAAAAAAATAAATGCTCAGACACATACCAAACCTTTCATTTCGACTCGCTTTTTAAAGCACCGACACAAAAATTAAAATAAAAATCCTCCAACTCAAACTATCTCATACAAGTTTTCGTATTATATTTTGTTTTGTTTTGTCTACCATTTACATGCAATGTACATAGTAAGTAGAGAAACTATTACATTTCACCTAAATATACGATGCTGAGATTTCATCAAAAATATATGTTTTGACATCCGCTGAATAAAACAATCTAATGTGTTCCATTCACATGACTTTCTCTACATCATTTTCATGACAAATGAAGTGTAAATCTTTAATTTTATGGGAAAAGACTATGAAGACTCTGGATGACTTTTGCATAACGGGTAAACCGTAAGAGATAGAGAAAAACTTGCTAACAGAAATAGGAGTTCTCATTAAAATACGCAATTTATGTCATACATTTTTTCCGAGATATCCCTTGTTATTGGTTTTCTTTTAAAATACTTAAAACTTTTCTCATACGGATATTTGCCAGCTCTTGGCTGTGCAAAGAAATGGATTTAAATTCATAGTGGCACCTTTTAAAGGTTTGACTATTGGTTAAGCCTCCTGTATTATGTTCTTATAAGGAAGCAAGTAATAAGAACATTTTTGCTAATGTTTATCTCGATTAGCATGAAGTAGATAGAAGAATACGTTTTCTAACAATATATATATATATATATATTAAGCTTAACGTCCTTTAACCTGGTTGGTCATATCGGTATCGGACGATGAATGAAATTTGTGAAATGATGCTCAAATGATCTCGGGTTCCATGGAGCTTAAAGTTACTCGACATTTGTCTTTTCAGGATAAGGGAAACCCCCTACAATAATTTGTTGCAGAGATGTACAGAAAGCCATGTGAATTGAACACATCACATTTTTGGGGAATTCAGAGTGTCTCAAATTATATTTCGGTAAAATCTGTGTTTAACATTTTAGTAAAATGCAATACTTTCTCTGCTTATCTATGTAAGGTATAGAGGAAGTAAAAAGACAACTCTTTTCTTCAATTTTCACCATTTAGTCTGCTACCAAGGCACACAGCACTGTCATTTGTTAGTAGAGAAACAATAAATTCAAAACGTAAGCGTTAGAGGGAAGGTTCGTCTCATACATGACCTGGCCATGTGGATGTTGCCGGAAGGCTACATTCGTTGCAAAACCATGTTACTAGGTATACGAACGAAGAAGAGGCATTAACCTCAACAGTTTTCTGTTTTCGTTCTCTCCCAAGGCCAGCAGACGCACAGAAGACTAGTTCTGCAAGGTAAATAGGGTCGATAAATTAAGTTGTTTCTGAAGAGGGGGAAAGTACGGTATTCCGTTACTGCGGCCACTTTCATTCACGTGTCCCAGTTATTCAGGTGTTGTAAATGCAATTCAGGAGGAGATTCTCTCCGATGATTAAAACTGGCATCATTTTCAGCAGCAGGGAAACCGCGTGTCGCGAATGCTATCAGCATATGTCCACTGTTACACATTACACGAGTCATGCGAAAGTTGATTCTTATAATACAGTTAGCTATTCAAAAAATAGTATGTCTTAATCCACTCTCTTCACTTTCTCTAGCTGTTCTATAAACTTCTTACAAAAGATTCTTCTTCTGAACTAATCGAGAAAAAACATTAACAGATTGTTCTTATTACTTAGTTCCTTATAAGTAGAAAGGAACTAAGGGAATACACTAGGCTAAAGTGACAGTCAAATGTTTTAAAAGCTTTCGTTATGAGATTGTCATTGCAAATTGCTTCTTGGTTTGGGCAGGACTAGAACAAAAAGACAAATGGACACTTCCAGTCTGAGAAAAGTATAATACGACACTTTAACCAAAATCGTTTCAACCATTTTTCAAAAAAATCAACATTTTCGAAAATATTTCCATGTAAAGGGTGGTTGGGGTGCGGGGATTTTCTTGAAAATCTTTATGTCGCATCCTTGGAAGATATTGAACTTAAATACTAAGTTTGGTATTTAACGCCTTTTCGTTTTTGAGCTATGCTGCCCACATACACACACACACGGGATTTTTTCTAATTTTTTTTTAATTCAGGAGTTCTAAAAACATATATTTCCGGTGAACTATCGGTATCGTATTTTTGGGTGGAATGCTAAACCTTCTCTATACACTATGTATATAGTACATATAGAGAAAATAAAAAGCGTGTCTTAATTCACTCTCATCACTTTCTCTATTATTCCAGCAAAAGCTTATTATTATAATTAACTTGTTAATCCAGATGATCTTTCACTATACGTTTACATTCTTCTTTTTTGGGTGCAACATAGTATACGATAGTAAAAGCTTTTGTTTAACACTACAGAAAGTAAAAATTTACAACTAAGTAAACAATCATGCATGCAGTATTATGTTATGCATAATGGCGTTTGTAGATACAGTAATCATGAGATCCTGTTTACCTGCCCGTCAGCGGTTCTCGGCCGTTGTTTACGTTCCTTGTATTGATATCGTTTGAATGTATGTATGCAATCGACACCAAGCTCTTAAGATTTAAAACGTCTGGTGATTACATAGGATATTTAAAATGGTCCATTACATTAATATTAGATAAATTATCCATATTGTAAGGGAGGCAAGACAAAGGAAAGTGCATGTGCAGAAATGAATCACCTATATGTTATACATATGTAAATTTATTTGCAAGTGTGTCAGCATTGGATGGTATCAGCTGAGAGCGTTTCGCGTGCATGGAAGTCCTCGACGAGTAATCTTTTTGTTCTGTTTAATTTATAGTTGCCCAACTAGAAGGTTTTTTATCCTATCCCATAGACTTCATGTATACATTTCATGTCCTCTAAGAAACAACAAAATGAGTCTTTATTTCATCGTGAAATAAAGTTAAGTACCTTATTTCATTGTAAATTATTTTATCTCCTTTGGCAGCTCTCCATTTTTAAATAAAACGTCCTGGTCATATAAGGGCTTCGATATGCCAGGTAACAAACTAAGTACAAATGTTTAGCATAATCTAAAACTTCTTCGGGAATATCTATTTCCATTCATTTATTGATTTATTTGGAGTAGTTTAGACAACCAGAATTGAAGCTGTTTATTTCGGCGGGGTTACGCAGCAATGAACAAACATAACAGCACCTACGTCACGACTAAAATGTAATCCCTCGTAATGACGACTCTAATAGTATTAACAAATATAACAATATTTCAGTTAATATTAGGATAAGACAAACCATTGTATATTAGAAGTAGCTTATTGCACCATGAGAAATTAGAATCCTTGCGCTTACGTGCTCGTGTACTCAACATCCCACTCACAAATAATATTATGTGTAAGCCACTTACATATAATATAAATAACTATTAGCCACTTCTAACATTGTGTTAAAATTATTTGAGAAGTATAACAATGTAACTATACATCAAACGTTATGATACAGCACAATGTGACCAAGTAAAAATTGAAGTACCATTTTAACGGAATAACAAATAGTATATTACAGTGCATATTACATAACAATTGGTTTACTAGTTGAACAAAAAAGATTAAACGGTGTAATACGGTACAATGTCGGTATCAACATAATTATACAGCAGCATATACATAGATCTGTAGCTTTCCACAAATTTTGAGAAAAATGCAATACCTAAGGCCATATCAGATTCCTTATTTGAATCTTTATTAACTCAAGAGGTCGGAAAAATTACTAAACGGCTCGAAATTCTTACTTTTGTAGCTTTAAAATGCAAATAAACGGAAAATAAATATCACGGCAATCAAAATGTATAGAGGAATACCTCTCATAAGTTTTCAGGAGACGGTTGTTTCAATATAGCTGTTCTCATTCAACAATCAACTGTTAACATTGCTACCAAATAATCTCTACGCTTGTATAAGTTTGTTTTACGAGACTTAAACGTGAAGTACAGGTTATAAAATGTTTTGTGATTAGAGCACAACAGAATCAGTAACAAGGCGAAGATTAGCATTTCGAAATGTTATGGATTGGCTCAATTCCATAATACACGTGTTCATAATGTTCAAAATCCATATCCATACATTCAACAATGCAATAGTACGTGTGCTTCATTTTATGTGAAAAAAGGATGTCCCAGGTAATCCAATATATAACTTTGAATTTATAAATAAATTTACCATTAATGTTGACAGTCCAGACTTTTAAGAGTTGCATACCAATCAAAGCTGATCAATCTCTACTACGTTGCAAAAACATTATGCGAATATTTGCATAATATCCGGAAATTGGCTGTTAAGTCATAGTCACCTGTATAAATTGTTACATTCAAACAGAAGGGTTAATTTACCACTGGTACGTTGAAATTAAACTGAGTTTTTATTTATGGATGCTGTGGGTCTCAGCGTCCCATTCTATACCACTTACTTTTGCTCAGAGGCCCTTTTATCAGGCCTGAGGTTCTTTTATGTGCCGTAAATCTACGACACGGGACCAACGCTTTACTTCTCTTCCGAAGGAAGCCTTCCTAAGGATTTTTACGCCAGAAAAAAGTCCATCATCCTCCGCCGGGTTTGAACCCGCGACCTTAGGTATATGAAGTTAGCATGGTAACCATTACATCACGGAGGGCGTTGACCATAGTGTTGGTAGCAATGCCACCAAATGTTTATCCGCTAAAAATGTCGGTGTCATAACCAAGTATAGGGTCTTTCAAAAGCCAATTCAAATCTTAAACCGTAATAAATATAATATTTCAGATACAGTAATGGGGTTTCATTAAACATTGGGAAGATGTCCTCCGTTCTCTTGTTCAACATATACCATTCTTTCTGCAATTCCATTCTAATTTATTGCGAGATAGCATCTTTTAGTTACTGTCGGTTTGTTGGATGTGTCAGAAAACTCCTTCTTTAGAGTAACCCTCAACCAAAAGTAATCGGATTGAGATCTGGAGATCGCGGCGGCCACTTGGTTGGAATGTTACAAATGGAACTGCTCTTAAACTGCAAAGAGTTCTAAATGTTCTCAGGCCTTGAGAAAAACTCCTCTTTCTATTATAACAGCATTCTATCATTTAGTAACAGAGCTATGGTTTGTAATTCACAAATTCTTACATGCCCGCCTGGGCAGTGTACTGGTAGCGTGTCTGCCTAACATTCAACAGGTCGGGAGTTCGAATCTCGTTTAGGGTGAGTTACCTGGGTAAGGTTTTTTAGGGGCTTTCCCTTATCCTGAGAAGACGAATATCGAGTAAGTTTAAGCTCCATGTATCCCGAGATCATTTGAGCATCATTTCACCAATTTCATTTATCGTCCGATATGACCAACCAGATTGAAGGACGTTAAGCTAGAAAAAATCATACAGCAGCATGAATAAAATTACTAATGTTCTGTTCAACAAAACTGTACCCATGGTAACGCGAACTGGTATAAAAAGGGAAAACGCAACTATCATAATACTTGTAGCGGTTTCAAGTTTGAAAGACCTACATTATAATGCTGTCCTGTTCGATTGTTACGTTGGTTTACGTGCTATATTCTATGTTTAATAAGAGTTATTGTTTTAAGACGACATTCGCGGCGGCGTGATACAATGCCAAGGAATTCAAAAGAAGAGCAAGAATACAAAGGAGGTAAAATAAATGAATCCACAAATAGTGGATACATTTCACAAACTATATAGTTAATGGTGAAATACTAAAACTAAACTATACTTCATAAATCTGTATGTTGCAGGAAAAAAATAACAGAACCAAAGTATTAAATAACGCCAGTTTTACCTACATTATGTGTATATTGATTGGCATTAAAATTGATATGTAAATGTTTATATTTCACCTTTCAACAATTATTAAGTCTATAACTGACAGCTAAAGCTCCGATAGGCTTTAGAAAATTAAGAAATTCAAGATATATGTACATATATATTTTATTTCTCGTGTAAATATCTCTAATATACGGTATTTTAATGAAAATCGTTAGAGCCATTTTTGAGAAAATCAAAATTGTCGAAAGTGTTTCTATGAAAATTTTTGTGATGCATCCTTGGATACTAAACATAAATACCAAGTTTGGTATTTAACGGTGTTTTCGTTTTTTGAGATACGCTGTCCACAGATACATAGACACACGGAATTTTTTTTAAAAATGCTTTGTTTTCGGACACAGGGGACCTTAAAACATATTTCCGGTGAAATCTCGACATTTCGTACTGCCATTTTGAAGTCTTCGTCAGTTGGAAAACCTAAAAAGTCTTGTATGGTATTCAAAGTGAAACACCAGTTTTTTTCGTAATTCTTTATCAACATTTGCTTTCAACTGTTCCATAACGATTGATGAACTTCCATTCCGGTCTTTGTTGGTACACACTGGTTCTTCCTTGATTACTCGTAAATAATGCGTCATTTCCTCACTGAAGACTCGTTCATTGCATTATCACCATACAGGCTATCTGCCTATATAAAATTCGATTGGCCGAACACTTTGTATATTCAAAGAAAAAGTATAAGTCCTTTGGCTGTAGAAAAGTATAACATCGGCCTTGAAAAACTTGTACCACGTGATAATAAATGCCTTGACAGAATGGAGATTACGTTGAGAAATTTAGTAAGGTTTTGTGTTGGAATCTTTTGTTATTATTTAGTTATGCCAAATCGTTCGTTACTTTCTGAATGACCCTCGTACATTGTACATACGGGCTAGAAAAAGTAAAAATAATACAAAAACATCGTGTTAACTTGCCATTACAGCGCACCTAAGACAGTTCCACACATGCGACCAAATTTACATTTCGTGTTTTGAGTAACACACACTTTGGATACACCCAGCCATGGTCTCTATTATACTACAAATATGGATATAGCGTTCTCATAATTTGGCATTCCATACTACATAGTTCACGTGCTTGTGCACAAGTTTTCAGTACGATTACGTCATCTACAGTTACTTTCCATAGAGTAACCAACACCTTCTCACGAATCTTCGTATAAGGTCACTTAATCTGTTTGAGTTGTAAAATCTGAGCGCTTGGTTTTCAGTAGCTGGGAGTAATTATGTTTTTTTGGTGAATTAATGCAACGTTTAGTGATGGAAAGAGTTTCTAAAACGCAGGTAATTAAATAAGGAAACCAGCTATTGGTCACGGTACAGTTAGTAAGGTGTGGTTTGAGCCCCGGGGCTAAACAGCGGGGCGTTACAGCAAACAGCCCTTTCACCTTTCACAATACAAGGTCGGCTCGTTATGTATAGCACGTTATGTATATATATATATATACTCGTGTCGTTTGACTGGGATCCAGTGGTACCAATTTCGCAAGGTATGCGTGTCTACTGTCTTTGTGACTGACTGACTGGTCGATTCTGAAGGAGGTGAACGAGTTGCGCGGTGGACTCTGTAAACTGAACCCAAATCTGCTCTTGCCCACCAGGTTCGCTATACGAGAACACTGACTCATAACTGACGCCGACTCCATTCTCCACTTATACAATACAGGCTCTTTCAAAACACACTTCAAACTTTAACCCTTAGTTGCCTGCATTAGTATACTACATTCGAGTTTAAAACTAATAAACCTATACAATTAATATATAAAATACAGAAAAAAGAAGTGAAAATAAATGTAGATCCCTTACTAATCCTTTTTCTTCCCAAATAAAAGTTTAAATTCTTCTAAACCAGTTTTCATAATCCTGCCAAAAACACCACCAAAAAGTGGTTCAAATAGCCCCGAGTGTTAGCCGATAGGTAATGGACTGGCCATCCATTCAAAGCCAAATATTGCAAGTGTCTGTGGTAAAGGACGGGGAGAGCCCAAGTAAAATAATCTCTGTGATGCTTGGGAGCTAATCGGGTTACATCTGACTGCAGTTATGTGGGTTTTGCTCGTTTATTTATTTAAAAAATCACTGCAATTTTAGGGCAAACTTGTATATATTTTTACACTATAAAACAGTCAAGATTACTTATCGTTTATGGTTGAAGGTCAGTATAACATGAAATTAATCCTAGAGTACAACCCTATTTGTACAGAAATAACCGGAACTTATATGTACCCACAGGCAACAAAGGGTTAAACCACTACAATAGAATATTATTTAACTAGATGCAAATTAGATGCTTTATTAATGAGTGGGTCAAGTTAAATCACGACCGCAGGGAGTTAATAAAGCTACTTTTGTATCAAGTTGAATACAGTCTTATCTACGTTTATTTAAAGAATTACATTTTAATGCAGGAAATAATTATAATATGGCATATTATATCAGTGAACAATTTGAATTCTATTACTATTCATTAAAGATTTGGAGCTTTCTCGGTGTTGATTATTACAACCGAGTTAAATTGGATTTCTCCGATTCTAATTTAATTCGGTTGCTATGCCGTGAAGTCACCTGTAGTATTACTATTCATGTCGTGAACTTGATTGTTGTTATGGTAACCATTGTAGTTAATTGAAATTAATAAATCACCATTTTCTATAGTGGATGTTAAAATTGTGAATGATTTTTATGTTGTAGAGGACTTTGAAGTAGCGTCACTATAGGATTATTACCGACGTTCATCCAGTGCGGATATACTAACATTAAAGACACACGGATGTTGTAGCGGAAGGTAAAGTTGAAGACTCCAAAGAACACAACAAAACTCGCATTGCTATTGGAAATAAATCAAATTATGGAGAGTCTGTTTTTGGTGGTCCTGTGATACTATTGATACGCGTAACCAGAAGTTGGTGTTAGCAGTGTAACAAATGTCAGTTCATGTGATAATATGGCTCCTCAAATCATCAACGTTAAAAACTGTACAAATTGTCACTTTACTATACATTTCTGTTTGAATTTTCTTGTGTGATTTATGGTTGAACTCATACTTAACCTAAATGTTATGATTTGCTTTCATGTATGATTTACCGCCTGCGGTGCCATTAGTAGTTAAAGCGGGCGTTAAACACTACCAAAAAAAATGTATGGTTAGTTGGCAATAATCAGTAGAAGCATGTCTTCTTTTTTCCAAGGCCTTCTATTGTACTCGAGGTAAACATTTTGAAAGGGAAATGTTTATTTCTTAATAATCATGACGTTATTTATAAAGAGCTTTGTGACATGTTACTATGTGAAAATACATAACCACGGCAAGTGTTACTTTCTACGAAAATAAGCAGAAGCTTTTGCAATAGAAAAGTACCAATTAATGGCCTGCTTTCGAAACGGAATTAAATAAACATTATCATATTTCAGATAGGATAAAAACAAAGGAAACCATAAAGTGGACAAGCAATTTGTTGTTGTTGTATTTTCAGTCTTTTTGTTTATTTGGAGAATTTCAAATGCCCTTCAAACTTTAACCGCTATAAATATTATAATATTTGCGATGGCATTTGCGATAGGATAAAAACAAAAGAAACCACTTACTAGGTAAACAAAGAGGTTTTGTTTTGTTTTCTTTTTTTTTTCAGTATTTTTGTTTATTTGTTTTTCAGAATTGGCTTACCACATTACGATATTTAATATAGGATACAAACAAAAAAGTCACAAACTGAACAAGCAATGGCGTTTGTCTTTCTTCCCCCCCCTTTTTTTGTTGTTATTTTTAGTTCACCGTTACCATGGTCCAGTTTTGTTGAATAACATATTAGTAGTTTTATTTGTACTTCTATAAAATATATAAGTTACAAATCATGACTCTATCGCTAAAAGATAAAATACAACTGGTTCAATGTCATTATGAGTGCAGAGGAGTTTTTCTCAAAGTCCGAGAAATTTAAAACTCTTCAACAATCTAAGAGCAGATTCATATTCCATTCGTAATTATGGGATTTAAGCAGGAAGTTTGTATGGAATTACAGGTATCGAGGCAATTTCAGATGACTAAGTTTGAAATTACTTTTGAAATACAGACTTTCCAACAAGTGGCCGCCGCGATCTCCAGATTTCAATGAACCGACTTTTGGTTGTGGGGTTAAGAATGTGTTTTTCTGACACATCTAACAACATGATAGCAAGAAATTGCTAATATTCCAAGATATCTGTAAAAAGCTGCGCGGGGAGTCACAAAAGAACGATGCACGTGGACCAACACATCGGAGGACGTCTTCCAAATCTTATACAAAAGCCCATTGTTTGCCTTCTTTTTTCACTTTCTCTCCAGGTACTATGTACCGAGATTTCACCGGAATACAAGTTTTGGGACCTACTGAATCCAAAATAAGCATTTTTAGAAAAATGACCGTATGTGTGTCTGTGGGCAGCATAGCCCAAAAACGAAACTTCCGTTAAATTTCAAACATGGTATTTAAGTTCAGTATTTCCCAACGATGCGCCACGAAGATCTGCAAGAAAATCCCCCTATCCTCAACTACCGTTTACATGGAAATAATTTCGAAAATTTTGATTTACTCAAAAATGGCTAACGATTTTGATTAAAATCTTTTATGTCCAAGATATTGACATGACAAGTAAATTGTATGGTGAATAGCCTCTGAAGGCTTCTATATTCTATATTACTTTTTTCAAATCGTAATAGTAAATCGTAAGAGATACACAAAAACTTGCCACGCAAAAAATGTAGAGCTCCTTAAAACACACAGTTTATGTCATATGCATTTTATTCCTGGAGTTGACCATTTTCGAGATATTCCTCATTATTGGTTTGTTTTAAAATACTTAAAAACTTTTCTCATACGGGAACCTAACAGCTCCTGGCCACGCAAAGAAACGGATTTCAATCACATAGCAACCACATTTTAAAACATTTGGCTTTCACATAGTGAATAGAGAAGGTATTGCACTCCACCAAAAAATTCGACACCGAGATTTCACCGGAAATATATGTTTTAAGGTCCCCTGTATCCAAAAAAGTATGTTAAAAAAAAAGGTCCGTGTGTGTGTGTGTCAGTGTGTCCGTGAACACGATAACTCGAAAACGAAAAGTCAGTAAAATATCAAACTTGGTATTTAGGTTTAGTGTCTCCCAGGGATGCGACACGAAGATTTTGAGAAAAATTCCCCCACCCAAAAACTACCTTTACATAGAACTTTTTTCGAAAATTTTGATTTTCTAAAAAATAGCTCAACGATTTTGATTAAAATATCGTATATTAAAGATATTTATCTGACAAATGAAATGTATATTTTGAATTTTCTGGGAATAGCCTCTGAAGACTACTTTATTCAGGGTCAATTTTACGGAATTTTGCATAACTGCTAAACTGTAAGAGATGGACAAAAACTTACCACACAACAAATGTAGAGCACTTTAAACCCACAATTTATGTTACATACATTTTTTCGTGGAGGTGATTGTTTTTGAGATATTCATTATTTTTGGTTTCAGCTATAAAAAACTTATACTTTTCTCATACAGGACTTTGTGAACTCGTGTCCATACAAACAAAGGAACTTCAGTCACATAGCAACCAGCTTTTGACTACCACTTTAACCTATGGTACTCCCTTATTTCGCTTCTTCTTACAAGGAAGCAAGTAATAAGTCTATTTCTGCTAATTTTTTCTCGATTAGCAGGAAGTAAATAGAAGCATAAGTTTTCTAAAAATAATTTGTTGCAGATATATAGAGAAAGTCATGTGAATGTAACACATCAGATTTTTTTATTCTTGTTATAAGGAACTAGGTAATAAAACCGTATTTGCTAATGTTTATCTTGATTAGCATAAAGTGGACAGAAGAATATCTAGGCTTATTAACAATAATTAATTTGTTACAGAGATTAATGTTTTCTGTCTCAGATATTATAATATTTACAGCGGTTTAACGTTTGTTATATGATAGAGAAAGTAAACAGCACTCGTCGAGTAAAGGAGTCATAGATCCCGTCACGACTAACCTAAGCTAGGTCATATATTTCATTTGGCATCTAATCGCAAACGTAACTAGACTGATGGTGTAGTTTTCCTTCTGAAGGAAACATTTTTTTCTTTTCGCGACAAATAAGGTCCAAGGAACTCAACTGGGATCGAACTCGTTGCCCTTGATCCATCTGGCTAAGCAATCTGCTCTATGCAAGCTTTCATTGTATATGTACGTCAGATATATATTTTGTGGAATTAGCCATTTCGATATATTCCTTGCTATTAGTATAAATTATCTAATACTTACACTTTTCCCAAATGTGCAATCGTCATTATTTTTCTTTCTCTACACGTACTATGTACATAGTGTATAGAGAAGGTATTGTACTCCACCCAAAATTTCGATACCGAAATTTCACCGGAAATATATGATTTCGGGTCCCTGTATCCAAAAAAATAATTTTTAGAAAAAAGTTCGTGAGTGTGTCCGTATGTCTGTGAACACAACCCAAAAAGTCGGTAAGTCGGTAAAATACCAAACTTGATATTTAAGTCCAGTATCTTCCAAAGTTGCGACACGAAGGTTTTCAAGAAAATACCTCCACCTCCAACTACCCTTTACATGGGAAAAGTTTTGAAAATTGTTTTTTTCTCAAAAAAATCTTTAACGATTTCGATTAAAATGCCGTACATAAAAGGCATTTACATGACAAATATTATATCATGAGTTTTCTGGAAATAGCCTCTGAAGACCTCTTTATCCTTGAGGACTTTTGTCTAATCGGTAAACACTAAAGGAGAGAGAGAAAACCTTACTGAAGATAAACATTAGCACATTCCTACTTACTTCCTTATAAGTAGGAGGAAAATAAGGCAATATACCAGGCTAAAACGGTAGTATATCTTTTAAAAGCCAATCGATATGTGAGCATTTGAAGTTCGGTCCACTTTACATTTCTATAAAGAAAAGAAGAGAGATGAAATGAAAGGTCAGAAGATGCGTAATAAAATTGAAACCAAAAACTCAAATATCTCGGAAATGGTTAACCCTGCAACTAAAATGCATGTGGCAAATTGTGTGTTTTAAGAAATGTAGATCTCGTTAAAACATATATTATGTCATATACATGTTTGTAAATTTAACCATTTCCCAGATATTATTATTCACTTGTTTTACTCCCGGTCATGTAAAGAGAATCGATTTTCAATGTCATCGCTTTGCGACAGCTTTTAAAATACTTGACTATCGAGTTAACTTAGTCATCATTTCTCTTCTACTTACAAGGAAGCAAGTAATAGATATTGTTTATCTCGATTAGCATGAAGTAGATAGAAAGATCGACTGCAAGAATAGTTTGTTTACAGTACGGGTTACTCCAGCATAACTATGATGGTCTCAAATTCTCTTGGACCTTGGATGAGGAAGCAAATACAAGTTCTGGCCTTACTCAATCGTATGTATCCCCCGCTCGTGACCCTGTTACATCAGGTCAAAATGTACTCGTAGTTTTCATACCTGGGTGCCTGTTTAGCATGCGTGATATTCTCTAAGTCCAAAGAAAGCACAAATAAAGAATATCAATTATAAACATATTTCGGAAATAGCTAATGCTACAAAAAAGCTTTCTTTCCAATGTATCCGGAATGGGATAGGCAGTGTGACTAAAAAAAATGATGTGTTCCATTCACATAACTTTCTTTGGTTGTTTCATATACAAACTATTCTTGCAAAATATTCTTATATTATTCTTCTACATTATGCCCATCAGATAGATATCAGCAGAATAGGTCTTATTACTTTCTCCCTTGTATTTATTTATATCTTAAAACACTGTACAGGCATTCGATATCGTTTGATATAAAAATTACATATTTAATACACAGGTCTTAAAATAATAAAATCTATTTAAAAAAAATCTGTGGAGTATAAAGGATTTGTTATCAACCATGATATGCTGTGGACTTAAAAGTTACATTTAATATATTCTGGCAGCTTATTATATAGTTTGATACCTAAATAAATATAGCTATTTTAAATTTTTTATAATTTAAAATAAGGAACATTTGTATTTGATTTTATCGTTGTATTATAATTATGCGTATCGCTTCTTAAATTTGGTTTTCAGAAAATCTGTGTACATAACCAAAAACATGTAAAGTTAAAGAGTGTAGGTATATAGTTAAAATACCTATATCAACACAGAGTTGTATAGCAACATTTTTTAATTATTCTTATAATTTTCTTCTGTAGAAGGAAGATTTCATATATTTTATTAGTGCCTTCATAAAGGATAAAACCATATCTTATAACTGACTCAAAAATGAAGAATACATACTTCTGAAGTATTCGGGAGGAATACACTCTCTCGGGGTTTTTTTGTTACAAATATTAAATGGACAGTTTTTTTTTTCCCCTTCAGATATTCAATATGAGAAATCCAGGTTAGTTGGCTATCAGTATGAACTCCTGGAAATTTAATATTAGTCTGATAGAAATTAACTAAATCAGTCTCTACATGTTTCAAAATAAACAAAACGTAGCAGTTTTATCTTTATTTAAGTGCATACTGTTAGCTCCGAACCATTCAGATGCTTTTATCCACAATAGCTTCACATTGTTTATTCAATCCATGTTGGTCCTTTCCACTAGTAACAAGACTAGTAAACACATCAAAATGTTTTAAAAAACGATTTACTTGATCAAAAATTTGTCCTATGTTAGGAATAAGAGATATTGGCCGTTAATTACATGGCTCATATATACATCCTTTCTTGTGAGTAGGTGATAAATAAGGGAATTCACTAGAATAAAGCGATACTCAAATCTTTTAAAAACTATTGCTGTGTGAAACAATCGAAATTCGGTTCTCTTTGCAAGATTTGCAGAAAAACCTATGAGTGAAGAAAGGAAAGATGATTTCCCGTTTGAGAAACGCTTAAGTAGCTTAAAATTGAAGCCAATCACAAAGAATATTTTAGAAACGGTTAACTCCACCAAAAAAAAAAAAAAAAAAAAAAAAAAGGTATAAATGATATAAATTGTATGTGTCAACGGGATCTACATTTTTTATGAATATTGAGTTTTTCTCTATCTCTCACGGTTTACCAGTTATACAAAAGTCATCCAAAATGAAGAGGACTTCAGAGCCTATTCGTAGAAAATTCAGGATATGCATTTCGTTTGCCATGAAAATAACTTCAGCAATGGCATTTTCATCAAAATCGTTACGGACATTTTAGAGATGTTCCAAGTAAGGGTGTTTGGAGGTATTTCCCGAAAATCTTCGTGTTGCATCCCTGTAAGAAACTGAACTAAAATACCAAGTTTGGTATTTGACAGAATTTTCGTGTTTGAGTTATTCTGACCATAAGCACAGATCTCTTTCTAAACTTTCTCTTTGATTCAAGGGACCTTAAAATATGTACTGGTTAAATTTCGATATCGAATTTTTGGGTGGGATACAATACGTTCTCTATCTTCTATGTACATTGTACATATGTGCTGGAGAAAGTAATAACGTAAATGATCCCGTGTAAAGGGTAATTTTGGGTGAGCCCATTTTCTTGAAAATCTTAAATGTTGCACCTCTGCAAGATCTTGTAAACCAAGATCGGCATTTCTACATTTCGTTTTTAAGTTATGCTGTTCACATACACAGATATTTTTATAAAAATCTTATGTTTTCCATTCACATGCCTTTCTCTACATCTCTGTAGCTAATTGTTACTAAAGCTTATTCTTCTATCTACTTCATGCTAATCGAGGTAAACATTAGCAGAAACGGTATTATTACTTAGTTCCTTATCAGTAGAAGGGAAATAAGGGAATACACTAGGCTAAACTGACAGTCAAATGTTTTAAAACATGGTTGCTATGGGATGGAAATCCGTTTCTTTGCATGGCCACAGCTGACAAATTTCCGTATGAGTATTTTAAAACCGACACCAATAACAAGAAATATCTCAGAAATGGTCAATTCCACGAAAAAAATAGATATGCCTTAAATTGTGTTTTAACGTGACCTCTTTTTTTTTTCTTTTTTTTTAATAAGTTTTCCTCTAGTTCTAACCGTTTACCAGTTATGTAAAATTCATCCATAAAGAGTTCTTCAGAGGCTATTCCCAGAAAATTAAAAACATACATTTTATTTGTCTTTAATATACGGTATTTCAAACAAAAACATTTGAGCCACTTTGAGACAGAAAAAACTTGAAAATGTTTCCATGTAAAGGGTAATTTGGGGTGGGAAGTTTTCTGAAAATCTTCCGTGTCACATCCTTGGAAGATACTAAACTTAAATATCAAGTTTGGTTTGGTATTTTACCGATTTTCCATTTTTGAGTTATCGAGTTTATACTCGCAGACACACAGATCTTCTTCTAAAAGTGTTTTTTTTTTACTTTCTCTACACGTACTATGTACATAGTGTATAGAGAAGGTACTTATTCACCCAAAAATTCGATATCATGATTTCACCGGAAATATCTGTTTTGGGACCCCCTGAAACCAAAAAATGCATGTTTAGAAAAAATGGCAGTGTGAGAGGGGGGGCAGATTAGCTCAAAAACGAAAAATTCTTTAATTGCGAAACTTGGTATTTTAGTTCAGTATCTTCCAAGGATGCGATACGAACATTTTTAAGAAAATGCGCCCACCCCAACTACCGTTTACATCCAACATTTTTGAAAATTTTGATTTTCTCAAAAATGTCTAACAATTTTGAAAAAATATCGCATATTCAATATATTTTCATGACAAATAAAATGTATATTTTGAATTTTCTGGGAATAGCCTCTGAAGACATCTTTATTCTGGATGAATTTTGCGGAATTTTGCATGGCTGGTAAACCGTAAAAGACAAAAAATTACCTATCAAAACATGTAAAACTCCTCAAAGCACACAATTTATGTCATATACATTTTTTTCGTGGTGTTGTCCGTTTTCGAGATATTCCTTAGTATTAGTTTCAGTTTTAAAATACACATTTCTCATTCGGGAACTTGTCAACTTCTGGCCACCCAAAGTATCCGATTTCAATCCCTTAGCAACCACGTTTTAGAACAGTTGACTGTTGGTTTAGCCTAGTGAATTCACTTATTTCAATCCTATTTACAAGGAAACAAGTAATAAGACCGTTTCTGCTTATTTTTATCTAGATTATCATAATGTAGGTAGAAGAATAAGCTTTTTAATAATAATTTGTTACAGAGATGTAGAGAAAGTCATGCAAATGGAGTACATCAGATTTTTATGCAGGGGGCCCTAAAACATGCATTTTCGGTGAAATCCTGGTATGGAAGTTTTGGTTGGAACAATACCTTCTCTACTAATGCACCATGTACTAAGTAGAGAAAGTAAAAATATATCCTAGTCACAAACTCTGAAACACAAGATGGTGCTCTAAGGTACACTAAAGCACGATCAATGCAAACACACAAGAGGAAGTAAAAAGAAATGTGCTGAAGGAGTAGCCTAGGCATGAAACCGGAAGTGAAGTCATGTGTTAACAGGAAGAATGCAAGGCGACTCCTAATTGGCTTATGATAATCAAGTATTCGTTAATAATCATCGCCGGACCTTCCATTTTGATGAAAACAAATTAACATGGTTGGAAAAGGGAAAACTACACGACGGTCGGTCACAAGTCCTTCGCCAGCCACAGAGAAAGTTGGTTAAAAAAAGTTCCAAACCACCTTACAGCTTTTTTATGAAGAAGTGAAAACCTTGTATCATTACACCCAACTAAGTACCTTAAACTTATTTTTCTTATCCTGGAAATAAAATCTCGACTAAATTACTGTCTTGATTTCTCTACAGATCTACTTAGTTCTATACTCTGTGATACGTGATATTGAAACATCTGATACGTTCCATTCTATTTCTCCATCTATTCTTGCTAATCAAGATAAACGTTAGTAGAATTATTCTTTTTACTTGCTTTCTTATAAATAGAAGGGAAACAAGGGAATACAGTAGGCTAAAGCGATAGTCAAATATTTTAAAAGCTGTTCTATTTTTGTGTGACCAGGAGTAAAACAAAAGGAATATGAAAAGCTGAAGTATTTTAAAAGTGAAACCAATAACAAGGAATATCTCGGAAATGGTTAATTGCACACAAAAAATTTATTTGACGTGAATTGTGTGTTTTTGCGAGATCTACATTTTTTATGCGGTAGGTTTTTTTTTCTACCGGTTGTGCAAAAGGCACCCAGAATGAAGAGGTCTTCAGAAGCTATTCCCAGAAAATATAAGATATACATTTTATATGTCATTTAAATATCTTTAATATATGGTATTTTAATTGAAACCCTTAGGGTCATTATTCAGAAAATAAAACTCTTCGAAAATGTAAAGGGTAGTTTGAAAATGTTCGTGTCGCATCCCTGAAGGATGCTAAACTTAAAGTTTGATATTTAACCGAGCTCTTCGTTTGAGTTATGCTCTTCATATATACAAGAACTTTTATTTTTTCTACACGTACTGTGTACACAGTGTCAAGAGGAAGTATTGTATTGAACCCAAAAATTCTATACCGAGATTTCACCGGAAATACATCTGTTGGGACCCCTGAATCGAATCCAAAAAAAAAACATTTTTAGAAAAAGGTCCACATGCGCGCGCGCACGCGCCTGTGGAAAGCATACGAAAGTCTGATAATACCAAACTGGATTTTTCAGTTCAATATCTCCCATGGTTACGACACGAAGATTTTCAAGAAAATCCCCACGCCCCAAACTACCTTTTACATGGAAACATTTTTGAAAATGGCTCTAACAATTTTGAATAAAATACCATATACTCTAGATATTTACATGACAAATAAAATGTATATATTGAATTTTCTGGGAATATCCTCTGAATAGCTCTTTATTCTGGTTGAGTTTTTCAGAATTTTGCATAATAGTTAAACCGTAAAAGATAAAGACAAATATTTACGATGCAAACAATGTAGATCTCGTAAAAATACACAATTTATGTCATTCTTGCCTTTTTTGTAGAATTGATAGTTTGAGATATTGCTTGTTATTGATTTTAAGCTTTAAAATACCTACACTTTTCTCAAACGGGACCATACAAAGCGAACCGAACCAAAGCGACATGATTTTAAAGGATTTGGCCATCACTTTTGACTAATGTATTCCCTGACTTCCGTTTTACTTAAAAGGAGGCATGTAATAAGATCAATATTTATCTCGACTACCATGATCTCGTAGATATAGAGTAATCTTTAGTCAGAATAGTTTGTATTTGTAAAAGCTAGAGAAGGTTATGTGAATGGAACACGTATGTTTTTTTCTAAAACATTCATTTGAATTCAAGTGGCCTCAACTTGGTGAAATCTGGCTATGGAAATTTTGGGTGTAATACGATAATTCCTCTATCTACTACAGGTCAGTAATACAGAAGGTAAAAGTGAAAGTACAGAAAGAAACTTTTAGAAAGAATTGAGATAGACTTGGGCGCGCGGCCTTTGAACTCCAACCTCTGCTTGTAAGCCAAGGAACTGGTCGCCAGCCAGCAGAGGTCACTGTCAGCAGTATCAAGGTCATGACTCCTCCTTACTTATCTCAGGCGTTAGAGGGGATTTACTCTCGTACAGAAACCACTACGTTTATGATCATATTGTGAAGTTAACAGTGTGTCACATTGAAATACACAAAATGTTGGTAGAGAAGGTATTGCACTCCACACAAACATTATTTACCGAGATTTTACCGATTTAGGGTCCACTGTATGAAATAAAAGCACATTAAGAAAAACGTCGGTGTGTCTATAAACACGATGACTCAAAAAGGAAAAGCCAGTAAATTACTAAACTTGGTGTTTCAGTTTAGTACCTTCCAAGGGTGCGACATGAAGATTTTGAGAAAAATCCCTCTACCCCTAACTATACTTTACATGGAAATTTTTTCGAAAATTTTGATTTCCCTCAAAATGACTCAAACGATTTTGATTAAAATGTCGTATATTAAATATATCACAAATAAAATGTATATCTTGAATTCTCTAGGAATAGCCTCTGAGAACCTCTGGATGAATTTTGCTGAATGTTGAAAAACTGGTTAACCGTAAGAAATAGAGAGTGTGTGTTTGTGTGTGTGTGTATGTGTGTGTGTGTACAGCAAACAAGAAAAGACCATAAAAAATCAAACTTTTGGGTTTAATTAAAAGCAAAATTTAGGTTCACTGTCTTCCAAGGATGCAACACGAATATTTTCATAAAAATGTCCCCTCCCCAAACTACCCTTTAGAAGGAAGCATTTTCGAAATGTTTGATTTATTAAAAATGGCTGTAAGAATTTTGATTAAAATACCACATATAAAATATGTAAATGATAAATAAAATGCATATCTTGAAATTTCTGGAAATAGCCTCTTAAGACCTCATTATTCAGGATGAATTTTGTATAACTGGTAAACGGTAAGAGATACACAGACTTACTATAAAAAATGTATATTTCGTTAAAACACACATTTCATATCACATATTTTTTTCGTCGAATTGACCATTTTTGAGATATTCCTTTTTACTGGTTTTAGTTTAAAAAGCTTTTCTCATACGTGAATTTGTTACTGTCTCTAGCAATGAGGAACGCATTTCAACCACATGGCAACCTGTTTTAAAATATTTGACTATCACTATAGTGTACTCCCATATTTTCCTTCTACTTACAAAGAAGCAAGTAACAAGACCATTTCAACTAATGTTTATCTCGTTTAGCATGAAGTAGATAGAAGAATAAACTTCACGTGAAGGTAACACTATCATATGTTTTCTTCCATTTAAACAGTTAGATCAGGTTGAGAATATTAATATGTTTAGAATTATGTGCAATTATTGTAGACAGTCAAAGGGATACACCATGGTTTACTGGTGAGTCAACTCTATTAAACACGAACCGGAAATTACCCGATGTTAGTTTCATTTGCAGGGGAAACCCCGCGGAAAGGCCGCTATATACATTTCTGGTTCAAATGAATCACAAATAAGCCACATGTGCATAACGTTAGTGTATGACTTAAATACCAATATGAGCAATAGCTTCTTGAACCTTAGAGGTGGGATGTTCTCGTCACCAGAGCAACCTTGGTTAGAGTCCCCGACATGATGGGTGGCTTTCACTTTTATTTTCTCAATCAGGTATCAAATAAGTAGAGTAAGTTTGTGTAATTACTCAAAAATTCAAAATTAAAATTTAGTCAGTAATACATGTTTTACCCTCAAATAAAGTATAACTAAATAATACTAATAATAAAGCGATTTCGGAATAGGCGTATGACACAAAAAATTATTTGAGATAGTGTTTTTTTTTTTTTTCACATAAATCGGAGCTGGATGTCACAGCCGGTAGTTGAACCCCGGATCTCTCGCTCTGCGTCTGGTTGCTCCAAACACTGAACTGCCATGGTAACATGTCGACACGACATTAAATTCCTCAACTCAAGACGACATGGGCGCATGCTATCTCAAAACCATTTGAGATCTCCTTGTGGTTTACCGGGAAACAAAAATTCAGACGTGTTCCAATCTATCCGTTCTGCAAACAAAACTATTCCTACAAAAGAGTATTATTTTATCTATTTCATGCTAAACTAGATAAACATTAACGGAAATTGTCTTATTACTTGCTTCCCTGTAAGAAGAAGGAAAATAATGGAATACACTAGGTTAAACACAAGTCAAACCTTTTAAAAAATGGTCGCTATGCGAACAATTGAAGCTCGGATTTCTTTGCAGGACCGGAAGTAAAACAAAAGAGAGATGAAGCGAAAGATGACTTCCGTTTGAGAAAACTTTAAGTAGTTTAAAATTGGAAACAACAACGGAGACTGTTAACTTTACAAAAAGACATCGTTACCTAATCTACCCACTATGTGCATTGTGCATACGAGCTAGAGAAAATAAAAATGCGAGTCAGGGAAGCTAATGTCGTGTCGGTATTTTGCCATGGTAGCTGAGTGGTTAGAGTAACTGGACAGAGACCAGGAGATCTGTGGTTCATATCTCGGCTGTGGCATTGAATTTTTCGTCTGACTATTTTTGAGATAAATTGTGCGTTTTATAGCATCATTTAACACTTTTGTACAGTTAGGTTTTTTCTGTCTCTTGCGGCTTACCAGAGAAAACTTCTGAATAAAGTGATTACAGACAATTCCAAGATACACTTCAGTTAAAATGTAAGTTACTTTCTATTATAATTTCTTTATACTGGATATTATTGTAAAGTAAAATGATTATGCAAATTAATAATTCAATTTTCCCTCGTGATATTTTCGAGTAATTAAGCCCACATACAGCCACTGCTGTGATGAATAATTGTGTAGTGTTACTTTGGATATTGCGACATTTACACGCAGTGACATATGCTATAGGTTTTCCTGCTACGCTCGGAAAGAAACAGCTACATTCTGATTCTAGATAACAGTTACGGAAACACGTGCCCGGGCAGTTCTCTTGCATCACGCGCTTCTGTGGACTTGCATAGGCCAAATGTCGTGCTTTGTTGATTCATGTTGTACAAAAGCAGTAGCAAAACCTGCCGCCACAATACTAATGGTGTAACCTCGCTCTAACTTAAAGCTGCTAGCCTTACAGACTATCTCTGATATCTGCCCACTTAATGAGTATTCCATTTGCAACAAATATATATAAAATAGATGCAACTTACAAACGACCTATCTCTAAAATGAATTTACGTCCATTTTACTTCATTGCAATAATAATAATAATATAAAGTAATTACTTTCTAACAAACGTAAAAGTATTTCTGCACGATTGTGTGTCTTCTGCGTTTTCCCGATGATGTTTACAAGGAAAATATACACAAAATGTCCACAAAATAAGGAACTATTTCGTGATTGAGGTAACTTAATATCTTTTTACTTTCTGTAGCCCGCATGTACAATGTGTATAGTGGATAGAGAAGGTATCTATTGTATTCCACCCAAAAATTCGATGTCGAGATTTCACCGATGGGTTCCCCGAGTCCGAAAATATAATTTTTATAAAAAGGTCCATGTATGTGGGTGCCTGTCTCTGTATGCGTGTCTGTGGACAGATTAGCTCAAAACGAAAAAGCCGTTAAATACCAAACTTGATACTTAGGTTTAGCATCTTCCAAGGATGCAACACGAAGATTTTCAAGAAAAACCCCCCACCACAAACTACCCTTTACATGGAAAAATGTTCGAAATGTTTTATTTTCTTAAAAATCTAACGATTTTGATTAAAATTCAGTATATTAAAGCTATCTACATCGAAAACAAAATGTATATCTTAAATTTTCCGGGGATAGCCTCTGAAGACCTTTTTATTCTGGATGAATTTTGCCGAATTTTGCTTAACTGCTAAACCGTGAGAGATAGACAAAAACTTGCTACACAAAAAATGTAGATCTCGTCAAATCACACAATACATTTCCGAGATATTCCATGATGTTGGTTTCAATTGTAAAGTACATATACTTTTCTCAGACAGGAAGTGCCCGTTTTTCTTTTGTTGAACTTCTGATCAAGAAAAGAAACGATTTGCCTTGACAATCGCATAACGACAGCTTAAAATATTTGATCGTCACTTATGCATACCGCATTCCTTTACTTCCCTTCTACTTATAAGGAATTAAGTAATAAGAACATTCTGTTAATGTTTCTCGATTAACATTGTGTGGAGGGGAGAATAATCTTTTGTAAGAAGTTTGCAGAGCAGCTATACAAAGTCATGTGAGTGTAATGCATCAGATTTTTTTCTGGAGTTGACCGTTTTCCAGATATTCGTTGTTGTTGTTTTCAGTGTAAAATACTTCAACTTTTCTCATAGGGAACTTGTCAGCTCCTGGCCACGCAGATAAACAAGGAAAAAATGTTTAAAAAATTAAGTTTTTCTCCAATAATGGCTCAAACGACTTTGATTAAAATACCGTATATTAAAGCTATTTAATATCAAAATAAGATGTATATCTTGAATTTTCTGGGAATAGCTTCTGAAGACCTGTTCATTCTGAATTAATTTTGTTTAATTTTGCATAACTGGTAAACCGTAAGATACACAAAAAATATACATCTCGTTAAAGCACAGAATTTCCGAAAGATTCCTTTTTATTGGTTTCAATTTTAAACTACCTAACTTCCTCGAACACGACCGAGTTTCACAATAGTGACCAGATTTTAAAAGACTTGACTGTCGGTTTAGCCTAGTGTCCCTTCTGCTCCAAGGAAGCAAGTAATAAGACCATTTCTACAAATGTATGTCTCGATTAGTATCACGTAGATAAAACAATTAAAATAGTTTTATATGGAACAGCTAGACAAAGTTATGTGAATGGAACACATCAGACTTTTTTTTTTTTTTTCACAATATTGCGTAAAGTTTCAACTTGCTATTTTTACGCTTACGTGTTGCCTAACTTAACCTTACGTATTGACAGCAATACGCTTAAAACGCTACTATCTGTTCGCAACTTGATAACTAAATAGCTTCTTTCTATCTTGGTTGAAAACTGCTCTTTGTTTCCACTATCAAAAGCGAATTTTCATATGCATGTATGACAAAATGCACGCCAAAACAGAAGTGACGCATCAGTCGTTAAACTTTTTGTAAATGCTAAGCTTTTTACTTTCTCTATTACGTTTGCACAATGTACGTAGTAGATAGAGAAGGTATTGTATTCCACCCAAATATTCCATACTGAGATTTCACTGGAAATGTGCTTTGAGACCACTTGAATAAAAAAATCATTTATAGAAAAAGGTCCGTGTATGCAGCGTAGCCTAAAAACGCAGACTATTAAATACCAAATATTTAAGTTGAGTATCTTCCAAGGATGTGACGAGAAAATGTTCAGGAAAATTCCCCATCTCCAACAACCCCTTTCATCTAACAGTTTTGAAAATTTTTATTTTCTCATAAATGGCTCTAACGATATTGATTAAACTACATACTTTTAAGATATTTTCATGATAAACGAATTGAGTTTTCTTGGAATAGCTCTGAAGACCTCTTCATTCTGAATGGCTTTTGTATAACTGGTAAACCATAAGAAATATACAAAAACGTACAGCACAAAAATATAGATCTGGTTAAAGCACACACTTTATGGAAATATGTTTTTGTAGAAGTAGTCGTATCTGAGATATTCCTTATAATTTGGTTTCAATTTTAAATCATTTAAAACTTTTCTCCAGTAGGAAGTGGTCTTTATTTTCTCCCTCTCCTAACCAAGCAATTGCTTCACACAGCAACCAGTTTTTAAAAAATGTTATGCTGCCGATAGGGCCATGCAACTAAAGGTGGGTTATAAATGGAAGGAAAAAAATAATATCCCTTTATTAGGAAGAAAGTAATAAGAACATTTCTTAAATACTTATCTCGATTAGCATGTTGTAGATAAAAGAATAATCTTAAGTTTTTTTGCAGAACAGGTAGAGAAAGTCATGTGACTAGACCACATCCTACTTTTTTTTTATTCAGGGGCCCCAAACAATGTTTTTTCGAAGAAATCTCGGTATCGAATTTTAGGGTAGAGTACAATATCTTCTCTAGCCCGCCTGGTTAGTGCGGTGGTAATGTGTCAGCTTCACGTTCAACAGGTCGCTAGTTCGAATCTCGCTTAGGGTGAGTTACCAGGATACATTTTTTCGGGGTTTTCCCTTATCTTGAGAAGAATGTTAAGTAACTTTAAGCTCCATGGACCTCGAGATTATTTGAGCATCATTTCATCAATTTCATTCATCGTCCGATATGACCAACCAGGTTAAAGGACGTTAAACTACAAAAGAAATATCTTCTAGGTACTACGAGACTAACTACATCGTCCATACATGGTCGAAAAAATAATAACAGATAGTGAGTAGAGAATGCCATGTGAATGTAAGACGTGAAGATTGTAATTTTTCCCGGTTTGACATTTATAGCTGTTGTTTAAAGAGTATGTCCCTGTTTCTCGTGACGCCCACACTTCCTTTAGCGTGTAGGATATCAGTACATACATAGAGGTCATGCGCTGGCTTTCAGGATCTGAAACCTCGCGTAGAAAGCTTTCCTGTAAGAGCAAGTCAGTTCTGTTTCCAGCATTACATTAAACCATAAAACATCTCATATGTTACGTTTTCATGATTTCCTCTATCTGTTCTGCGACAAACTTCTTAAAATAGCCTATTCTGCATGCTTCACTTAACTATTCACGTTAAACCACATAAATATTTACACCATATATTCTATTATAATGCAATGTCCTTATAGATACAGCAGCAATAAAGTCCTCCCTAGTCCAAAGTAATGCTCAAATATTTTAAGAGCTGGTCGCTATATGATAGTTTTGAAAACCGTTCTCTTTTGTTGTCCATGAGAAAGAAAGACAAATACCATCCTACTTGAGGACAGTGTAGTTTTTTTTTTTTTACTTTCTCTACACGTACTATGTACACAGTGTATGGAGAAGGTATTGTATTGCACTCAAAAATTCGAAATAGAAGTTTCACCCGAAATACATATTTTGGGACCTCCTGAATCCAAAAAAGCATCTCTAGAAAAAGGTCCGTGTGTGTGTCTGTGGACAGCATAGCTCCAAAACGAAAAGTCCGTTAAATACCAAAATTCGTATTTTCCAAGGATGCGACACTGGTTTTCAAGAAAATCCCACCACCTCCAACTACCCTTTACATGGAAAATTTTTCGAAAATGTTGATTTATATCGTACATTAAATACACTTTCATGACAAAATATATATTTTGAGCTTTCTGGAAATAGTCTCTGAAGACCTCTTTATTCTGAATGAATTTTGTGGAATTTTGCATAACTGGTAAACCGTAAGAGATAGACAAAAACTTACTGCACAAAAGATGTAGAGCTCGTTAAAACACACATTTATGGTACATGCATCTTTTTTCCTGGAGTTGACCGTTTTGGAGATTTTCCTTGTTACTGATTTCAGTTTTAAAATACTTAAAAGCTTTTCTCTTAGGGAACTTTTCAACGCTTGACCACGGAAAGAAATGGATTTCCATGCCATAGCAACCACATTTTAAAGCATGCGACTGTCGTTTGAGCCTAATGTATTCCTTTATTTCCCTTCTACTTATAAGGAGCTAAGTAATAAGACCGTTTCTGCTAATGTTTATCTTGATTAGCATAAAGTAAATAGAAAAATAAGCTTATTAACAATAATTTATTACAGTTAGGTAGAGAAAGTTATGTGTATGGAGTACATCAGATTTTTTATATATTAAACCAATAAATAACAAGGAATGTCTCCGAAATGGTTAGCCCCACAAAAAGGTGTATTTGACAAGTTGCCTGTTTTAACGGGATCTACATTTTTTATGTAGCAAGTTTTTGCCTGGCTCTCACGGTTTACCAAAAGTCATTCAGAATGAAGAGGACTTCAGAGGATACTCCCAAAAAAATCAAGATGTACATTTTGTTTTTCATGAAAATGTCAAACAAAATCGTTACGTTACGTGGTCCGCATACCCTCCTCGTGTGTAAAATAGTACTTACAAGCGGATGCCTTAGGGTCAGAAGCCTGTCGGGGAGCTCACGGTACGTGCCACAGAATGAAAAATCTGGTCGGGCCGTAGTCAGGAATGAGCGTGAGGAAATGGATGATAGGAAATATGATGAGGTGGGATGAGTGGCGGAGAAAACTGGAGGACCCAGAGAAACCCTACCTAGACGCCGTTTTGTCCACCACAAATCTCATTCGGGCGCTTGGCATCGATCCCTGGCCGCCTAGGTAGGAGGCGAGCGCTCTAATCACTCTGCCACGGCGCCGTCGTAAAAAATCGTCAAGTCATTTTTGAGAAAAGCAAAATGTTCCCATGTATAGAGTAGTTCCAAGTGAGAGAAAATCTTCGTGTCACATCCTTGGAAAATACTGAACTTAGGTATTTAACCTACTTTTCGTTTTTGAGTTATGCTGTGCAGACACACACAGCATCTTTTTCTAAATTTTTGTTTTTACTCAGGGGTCCTCAAATTTTTGGGAATATCTCTGTATCGAATGTTTGGATGGAATAGGTGCAATACCTTCTGTATCTACTATAT
Organism: Hymenopus coronatus; assembly: GCA_030762935.1. Lineage (NCBI taxonomy): Eukaryota > Metazoa > Arthropoda > Insecta > Mantodea > Hymenopodidae > Hymenopus > Hymenopus coronatus. Next base: position 151,374,018 of record CM060897.1, on the reverse strand, counting down.
GTATTTACATAATGTTTAGTAATAAAAAAAACAAAAAACCAGTAATGTTAAAAAATGCTAATGTTGGCAATGTACTTAAGGAAATGCATAAACAATTCCTGTGATATGAAGCCTTGAAATCGTATTATGCCAGAAGGGAGAATTGAACCCGTGACCCCATGATGCATGCCCAGTCACGCAAACGGAACACATACTTCCAGGATAGAGGAAATGATAGCATATCCTGATTTATCTGCTTCTAGATTATTTTATTCTTGTTAAATAACTCTCCAATTTTATAAATCTCCAGTAGACAGGGATTAATATAGAACTTTCATTTCACCACAGTAATGACGTAATGAATATAAGTATGAGAGTTTATAGACTTATGAAAAGAAAATTATCATAAGCAATAACCGAGAGCGTAGATCTTGCGCAATTATCAGACTAAAATAAACGTAACTGTTTTATATAGTAATTTTTATGCAACTCTGCAGTTATAAACAGGTTGTAAATATCATGCATAATTGAATCGGTCATTGCAAAATGGTCACGAGTCATTACATTCATATTTTACAAGAGAGATTAAAAACTATTCAGAATAAAAACAAATTGACTATTTTTACTTGCTCACATATAATGTACATAGTACCTAGAGAACGTATTGTATTCCACCCAAAATTTAATACCGAGATTTCACCAGAGATACATGCTTTAAGATTTACTGGATTGCAAACAGAATTTTAGAAAAAGGTCAGTATGAGTGTGTATTTGTGTGCGTCTGTGGACACCATAGCTCAGAAACCAAAAGTGCGTTATATACCAAACTTGGTACTTACGTTTATCATTTTCCAAAGATGGGAAAATCCCCACAATCTACCCTATACATGAAAAAAGATTTTGATTAAAATACCGTATATTTACATGACAAAATGTACATTTTGGTAATTCTGGGAATAGTCTCTGAACTACTTACCCTGGATGATTTACCGTAAGATGTAAACAAAAATATAATACACAACAAATGTAGATCTTGTTAAAATACATAATTTATGTCAGTAGGTTTGTTTGTTTGTGTGTGTGTTGCGCGGACTTATAAACACCTTTGGAGTGATTATTTCAATGCCAGACCAATTCTTTTGATTAATGATAATATTATACTATCATAAGTAATATAACGAGAGCTCCAACTTTTATCTAGAGAAAAGTTGTAGCTCGATTTGTATTTAATAAGAGTATTTCGTGAATAAAATAACAATGATTAGCCTATATTGACACGAAGAATAATATTCCTAAAATCTCATTTGTCTTGACATATATCACTGCAGCTTGATGTCCATATGATAAATCATGGCCTCGTTGTTTACAGAATTCATTGAACTGGTTCCACTCTCTGTTGTTTTTAGTATTCTGCGGCTTTGAGTTTTCAGTTAAAATGTCTGTTTCAGTGATAGACCTTTCCCCAAAACGTTTTGGAACTTCTGCCATTATGTACGGGAATATCACTGCACACTGATACTATTATAGACGCACATTAGTCCAGAGAGAAAACAAATGCACGTTGGTGCGATAAAAAACTATTCAAATTCAGAGTAAATGAGTTCCGATTGGTTGGAATTTTACGCGCCAATGTATTGGATTGGCCACTTCCTATGATCACGCATCATGAACGAAATAGTCAAAAACTTTAAGATGCAGATGATCATCATTAAAACGTATTTTATATGTTGTTGAATCTGTGTTTTGTTAGAATATAAAGTATAGGCTTTGTTGACTAGTGACTACAAACTAAAGCATTACTGATTAATATAATGGTAGATAAATTACCGTTATTGAGTGCGAATATCATTACTTTGCAAGGCCTACGTTCTTTAAGAAAGCCTCCTTCGTTTCTTTAACTTACAATACAGAAACAATTGTGAATCGCTGCGACAATTGCGAATCAGATGCAGTAATCTCATTTAGACAAGATTTCAGTAATATTCTATGGATATTGGCTCCAACTGAGACGGGATTGGTCAACGCGTAATCTGTGAAAGAAATAGGCACTAGCAAGAAGAGAAACGCTGTACACCATATCGTACAACACCCCCAGTAAAGTGAAGAAATGAGAGCACGTTTAGCGTTTAACTGAGCAGCTTATACTACATCATCTACGTTCCTACAGAATGGCTGGTATGTGCCATTTGCATTAATTATGCAACTGCTGTCATGTTCTACGCAATGGTTTGAATATTCATAGCACCTAGAGGTACTTCGTGTGAAAATCATAATAACAAGTCGCGATACAATGTCGCTTTAAACGGTCATTTGTCTCCGGTGAAGCCACAGAGGGGAATCAAATCAAAGTACAGCACAAAATCTTTAATAACACAAAACAATTCTGAACATAGTTCTTTTTGATTGAACTGAAAGGACTTGATACATTTTAAGAACTATAGCTTTCCTGGCGACGTGTTAATTCAAGATCTTCTCGGGCTTCTAGCCAGGTAAAAACTTGGCTTGACACCAACGTTTCGAAGAAGTGCATCTTCCTCGTCTTCAGGGTGAACTGAAGACGAGGAAGATGCACTTCTTCGAAACGTTGGTGTCAAGCCAAGTTTTTACCTGGCTAGAAGCCCGAGAAGATCTTGAATTGATACATTTTGTTTACATGAAAATGGGACATAAACTTCGACTGGTCAGTGTTTTTAAAACGTTTGAAATACTATTTTAAAAAATCTGATGTGTTCCATTCACATAGCTTTCTCTACATTTCTCTAACAAATTATTGTTAAAAAGCTTATTCCTCTATTTTATGACAATCCTGATGAACATTGGCAGAAATTTCCCTTATTACCTGGTTACTTGTAAGTAGAAAGGAAAACAATCTAACGTGTTTCATCCATAGCTGTTCAGGAAACAAACCTTTTAGTCAAAACATAAATCTGTTATCTACATCATGCTAATCAAGATAAACATAAGCAGAATTGGTCTTATTACTAGCCTCCTTGTAAATAGAAGGGAAATAAGAAAATGCACAGGCTAAAGCGATAGTCTCGTACTTTAAAAGCCGGTCGCTATGTGAAAAAATAGAGAATCGAGAAGAAAGATGTCTTCACGTTTGAGAAAAGTTTTAATAGACTTAAAATTGAAATCAATAATGTGGAATATCTCGAAAACGGTTAACTCTACAAAATTGTGTGTTTTAATCAGATCTACATTTATGTGTAGTAATTTTTCGTATATCTCTTACGGTATGCCAGTTATATAAAAGACGCACAGAATGAAGAGATCTTCAGAAGTTAGGCCCAGAAAATTCAAGATACACATTTCATTTGTCATAAAAATAGCTTATGCATAAGGTATTTTAATTAAAATCGTTAAAGCCATTTTTAAGAAAATCAAAATTATCGAAAAATGTTTCTTGTAAAGGGTAGTTTGGGGTAGAGTAATTTTCTCTTGTGTTTATGTGCGTACATAAGTAGAGAAAGCGTTATATTCCCATTCACAATACATTTTTGAATTTGTTAATTTTTTTTTTTTTTACAAAATACGGAGTTGTTGCGTCTTATATGATCTTCCTTTCTGCATTATGTTCTTCAAGCGTGTGGTTGTCTATTCACACCTATGTTGGGTCTATAATTTCTGCCTCCTCCTTTCCGTTGGTGCAGAAGTGCCTATACGCCTATTTCTGTCACCAGCAATGCAATGCACTTCTTCAAAAATGTTCAGCACCTTAGAGCGGGGACCGTTTGCTATTTCCACTACGCAAAGAAAATAAAGCGGCAAATTTTACTTTCTCTAGCCCAGTATCTACAATGTACATAGTGGAAAGAGAAGGTATTGTATTCCATCTAAAAATTCGATGTCGAAATTTCACCGGAAACATATGTTTTGGGGTCCCCCTGTGTCCAATAAAATGCATTTTCAGGAAAAGAGGTGTGTGTGTGTATGTGTGTGGACAGCATAGGTCAAAAACGAAAAGATAAATTATATCTTGAATTTTCTAGGAATAGTCTCTTTATTCTCAATGAATTTTGGGTAACCGTAAGAGATAGACAAAAGCTTACAAAAATGTATATAACGTTAAAACAAGTTATGTCACATACGTTTTTTTCGTTGAATTGACCACTTCCGAGATATTCCTTGTAATTTGGTTCAAATTTAAAATACTTTACAAATTTCCATGTGAGAAAAGTTAACTCCCGGCCATACATAGAAACGGATTACAACCATATGACAATCAGCTTTTAAAAGTTTTGACTATCGTTATAGCTTAGTGTATTCACTTATTTACCTTCTATTTACAAAAAATCAAGTAATTAAGACAATTTCCTACTTTTCGCTACGTAAAGAAAATAAGACGTAGTTTTCCCCATGTCTTTAAGAAGGCAGACCCTGAAATTGCGAAAAGTGTTACAATTCTCTGTTAGTGTTGCAGTGCAGTAAAAGTGGTCCATAGTTTCAGTGAGATTAAGCAATAGGAATAACTCTAAGCCTATAAATAAAAACCTGTATTCTTTTTTTTTTTTTCCTCACGATTACAGAACAGCTGAGAAAACCGGTACTGGTAACTTTCTTTAGCTTGGTTTACACGGATAAACGGTACGTAGTGTCCAACTTGCATGTCACGTTGCGTAAGTGGCTTATATGTGAGCCTTGATCAGCTGATTTCAAATAACACAACAAAACTGATACTTTGTAGCACACCAAATTGTATCTAAAGCGTAATTAAAAGAAACTTCACAAGAAATACAGAGAGAATTACAAATGCAGAACGCGTAAAAGAAGTATTACATTCCACCCACAATTTTGATATACAGAATGTCCCTGAAAGTTTCAGACTCTCACAATAAACAAAAAAAAAAGCACTCACATGACTTTCTCTAGCTGTTCTGTAAACTTCTTACAAAACACTATTCGTCTTTCTACACCATGCTAATTGATGTAAGCATTAGTAGGATGTACTTATTACTTAATTCATAAGGAATTAAGTAATATATAAGTATAAGGGAACATAAGAAATGCTAAAAAGAAAGTCAAATGTTTTAAAAGCTATGATGTGCGATTTTCATTTTTTTCTTCGCCTGGAGTAGAACAAAAGAAAAGCGACACTTCCTGTCTGTGAGACAAGTAAAGTATTTCAAGTTTGAAACCAGCCTCGCGTTGCACGAGATGGCGTTGTGCTATTCAGCAATTCTTCTTCGTTGCGAGGCTGAAACCACAATCAATGGCAAACTCTGCGATTCCTTAAGTAATATCTCGAAAAGGCTCAACTCCACGAAAAAAATATATGACAGAAATGTTGTGATTTAACGAGATGTACATTTTTAAAGTATGTTTTGTATATCTTTTGCGTTTGCAGTTATACAAAATTTCGAAAAATGCATCCAGGATAAATATATCTTCAGAGACTATTTCCAGAAAATTCAGGATATACATTTTATTTGCCATGTAAATATCTTTAATATTCTATCATTTAATCAAAATCGTTAGCCATTTTGAGAACACCAACATTTTCGAAGGGCAATTGTAGATGGGACGGGATTTTCTTGAAAATCTTTGTGTCGCATCCTTGAGAGACATCTACTGAACTTAAATATCGAGTTTGGTATTTCACGGACTTTTCGTTTTAAAGCTATACTGCCCCCCCCCCCCCACACACACACACACACACAGCCAGACGCACACACGGGTATTTTTTCTAAAAATACTTTTATTCGGGGGGGGTGTTCAGGGTGTATCAAAAGATGTATGTCCGTGAAATCCGGATATGATTTTTTTTTTTTTTTTTTTTTTTTTGTTAGGAGACTTCAATCCTCGGATTGGTCTGCAGCGACTCTCCATTCCAGATCTTCTCTCTGCTTTCCGTTTGAGTTCTTCATATTTACTGCATTTCATATCTTCCATAATTTGTTTTATATATTGTGATCTTGCTCTTCCTTTGCCACTTCTTCCTTCTATCATACCTTCTATTATAATATTCAGTGTGCTCTGATGTCTTAATAAATGGCCTATTAATTTTTTTCTTCTTTTAATTTGGTTCCAAATTCGTTTTTCCGCTTCTGCTCTTTTATATACTTCTTCATTTTTAATTTTGTCACTCCATTTAATTTGTAGCATTTTCCTATAGCACCATGTTTCAAATGCTTCTATTCTCTTTCTTTCTGCTTTTAAAATTGTCCAAGTTTCACATTCATATAACACAATACTCCATACATATGTTTGTAATAAATTCTTCCTGGTTTCAAGGCTAATATTGTTTGCAGTAAATAGCTGGTACTTTTTATTAAAATCAAGTTTTGCGTGTTGTATTCTACTGGTTATTTCTGTTTTGCTCCTTCCATCAGCTGTTATTTTGCTTCCTAGATATTGAAATATTTCGGTTTCTTCTAATAGTTGTCCATTTAGTTTAATTTTTGTGTTACTATTCCCTTTCTTCCTGCAAGTCATAATTTTTGTTTTTGATTTATTAATGTTTAAGTTGTAGTTGTTCCTTAATGTATTTTCTAATTTGTTTATGAATGTTTCTAAATCTTTCTTGTTCTCCATTAATATTGCAATATCATCTGCAAAGCGGAGCATATTGATTTTTATCCCCTGTTTCTTTATTCCAGTGTCTACTTCTTCCGTGATTTCATTTAGTGCACTCTGTATGTATGCATTAAACAGTATTGGGGATAGTGCACATCCTTGTCTCACTCCTTTTCTTATATGGACTATTTCTTGGTTTCTCCCACAGTTTATAATTGCTTTTTCATCTTTATATAGATTCCATATAATCCTAAAATCTCTAAACGTAATTCCCAGGTTTCTAAGCACTCCAAACATTTTGATCAAATCCACATTATCAAATGCTTTCTCTATATCTATGAAAGCAATATATGTTCTTTTATTCTTTCTTATCCTTTTTTCCAGTATTAGTCTCATTGCTAATATTGCTTCTCGTGTGCCTGTGTTCTTCCTAAATCCAAATTGATCATCTGTTATATATGTATCTATTTTCTTTTCTATTCTATTATATATTATTTTTGTTAATATTTTGGATGCATGCGACATTAAACTTAGTGTACGGTATTGTTCACATTTTTCAGCATTTGCTTTTTTTGGAATTGGTATAATTTTACACATTTTAAAATCTTCTGGTAGTATTCCAGTTTCATATATATCAAATATGAGTTCATAGAGTGTCTTGTGTAGTTCTTCATTTGCATTCTTCAATAGTTCTCCAGGAATCCCATCCTCCCCAGGTGCTTTTCCATCTCTTAGATTGTTTAGAACCTGTTCGAATTCTTCTTTTAGTATTGGGTCTCCTCTATCATCTTCTACTTCATCTATGATTTCTTTTAGCTCTTCTATTTCATGTCCTTTACACAAATTCTCTATATATTCTTTCCATATTTTTACTTTAATCTTATCATCATCAATTAATTTTCCTTCTCTGTCTCTTAGTTTGTTCCCTTGTGTTTTACGTTCAATAAAAACGTTTTTAATTTCTTTATATGCTGTTTCTAATTTTCCTTTCTTGAATTCTTCATCTATTATTTCCATATTTTCTTTTAAAAATACTCCCTTCCTTTCTCTAATTTCTCTATTTATTTTGTTTCGTAGTGCTTTGTATTTTATTGATGCTCCTGGGTCCTTTGAATTTTTTAGCTTTCTGCGTTCATTAATCATTTTTATAATGTCATCTGTGATCCATTCTTTTTTATTTGTTATTGTGTTAGTATTAATAGTTTCTTCAGCTACTTTTCGTATTTTTGTTTTGATCAGTTCCCAACTTGAATTTGTGTCTTGTGGTTTAATTTCTATATGTTCATTAGTTTTGTTTTTATATTCTTGTAGCGTTTGTTCATCTTTTAGCTTTCTAATATTCCATTTATTCCTATTACTTTTAATTAGTTTCATCATTATCATATTATGGTCACTATCTACGTCCGCTCCTGGATAGCTCTTAATATCTTTCACTTGATTCCGAAATCCTTGTTTTGTCACGATATAATCTATTTGATATCTGTTTATATCTCCTGGCATTTTCCATGTGTATCTCCTTCTTACGTGATGATCAAATAATGTGTTAGTTATTACTAACTTGTTTTTTGCACAAAATTCTATTAATCGTTCTCCTCTTCTATTTCGTAGAATATCTATTTTCATTCTTTCCATTTCAAGTTTTAGATTATGTAGTTTTCCACTGCATAGTGATCTTACATTCCATGTTGCAATATACTTATTGCTCCTCTTGTTGAGCCACTCCGGAGATCCGATTGCGGATATTTTAACATGAGAAGACTTCATGTCATAGTTCGCTGATTCTTGAGAATTTTATGTGGTGGTTTCTCGTTGCCTTCCACATCGCAGTTTTACTGCCATTCAAGTCATCCCGACCATGCCAGTAAACATTTAGTGTTTCTTGCGTTGTGTAGTGCTGCTTCCCACTAAGATTCTTCTGCCGTTGGAGCCGTTGATCCTCTTCGCTGTGTCCCCAGCTAGGGGCCCTCACAGGGTACTATCATCCGGAGCCAGATGAACCCAGGTTTATTAACGAGGTGTTACTCCTCCCCCTCCTATTTTCTAATCCGGGCTTGGGACCGGCAAAGGCAGAGTTTTGTTTTATCGTTCACAAATTCGAAGTACAGATTTTGCCTTAAACATGTGTTTTGAGATCCTCTGAAAAAAAACAACAACAAATATTTACAAAAACATCTATGTGTGAATGTGTGTATATGTGCGTGTGAAATAAAAATGGTAAGTCTGTTAAGTATCACACTTTGTATTTAAGATATCATCTTGTAAGGATAGCCTGCTAGTGCTGTTTCCCGACCGAGGAATGTATCCGGGTCCATTCTTACCCATGGAAGTGAGAATTTTAAGTCCCGGGTATAAGAGTAGTGCCGTCTCAGCATCATAAGGAATGATGAGCTGCGATAGGCATCGATCCCGGCCTTAATATCCAACATTCCGCCTGGGGGATGCTTGATGTTGACGTATCGGCTGGATGATCGGCTATCCGTGGGCGTGAAGCCGGGTTGGTAACCCCAAGCTCATAAGGGCAGTAGCGGCGTGGGATGATTATTGTTATTGTTATTATTATTAATCTTCTAAGGAAGCGCAACAATTTTCAAGAACATTCTGAACTCCAAATTACCGTTTACATGGAAAATGTTAATTTTCTTCAAAATAGCTCTAACAATTTTGATTGAAGTATCATATATTTAAGACGTTTTCATGATAAAGAAATAAATATCTTGAATTTTCTGAACATAGCCTTTTAACTCCTCTTCATTCTGAATGGTTTCAGATAGATGACTTTTAAATCTTGATGAACAAACAACATTTTACCATGACTGACTCCGTGGTCGAGTGGTCAGCGAGCTGACTTCTCAACAAGAGGTCCCGGGATCGATTCCTGGCTGGATCGGGGAATTTTTCTTTTACCAATATTATTCCCTATCCCCCATAGAAGTATGAATGTGAGAGTGTTTAGTAATATAAAATGATTAACCTAGCGTTCTACAGCAATACGAGTTGTTTCAAAGCCCCTGATATGACCAGTGAAGTTAAAGGGGGCCATACAAATGAAACAGTTAAAACAAATTACCACACAAGATTACGCAATTACGCATATTTGAATTTTTTATTTTTTGTAGAGTTAACTATTTTCAAGATGTGCCTTGTTATCAGTTTGAATTGTAATTCACGTCTACTTCTCTGAAGCGGAAAATAGTTATTCTTTTTCCCCTCCTCGTCATGCAAAGAGGACGGAATTTCAAAGCATCACATACAGGGAAACTCTTAAAATGTTAAATTGTCTTTGATTGATCGATTAAGTCTATTGTACTCCTCTAATCCTATAAGGAAATGTGTAATAAAATAATTTCCACAAATGTGTTATGTGGATCAACATGAAGTGGATGGAAGAATAAGATGTAAAATAGTTTGTAGAAGTCGTGCGAATGTAACAGGTTTGTGGCCGTACATACGCGCTTAATCCTCTTGTTAGGTATGTCTGAAAATGAAATGTATTCAGAGCACGAAATTATGTGGAGAGAGACAAAAAGCTGTACGGTTCTTGAACTCGGGTACAAGAAGTTTGTTCCAGTTATAACAAGAGTTATACAACTAGCTATCGATGGAAAGTGGAATGGATAACCCCTTTCTCTCTCCGTGGTCGATAGAAAAGGATTCCTCTTGACATCAGCAAGATGTGCACAGCACAGACACGAGGTGTGAAGCCTGCCTTGCCCAGTGACACTCAGATAATTACATGCCTATACATAATATCGCTTTAGCCTAGTGTACTCCCTTGTAATTAGAAGGGCAATAAGGAAGCAAGTAAAAAGTCCATTTCAGCTAATTTTTTCTCGATGAGAAATGGGAGAATAAGCTTTTTAACAATAATTTGTTGCAGAGATGTAGAGAAAGTTATGTGAATGCACCACATCAGATTTTTTTCGCAGTATAGTTTTTTCGTCGCTTCGACGCGTAAGACAATTGACTTCTCTCTCTCTCACCTTCACAAATCGCAATCGAGTCGCCCTCCATGGTGTAATTGTTACCATGCTAACTTCATATACCCAAGGTCGTGGGTTCAAACCCGGCGGAGGACGATGGATTTTTTCGGGTGTAAAAATCCTTAGCATGGCTTCCTTCGGAAGGGAAGTAAAGCCGTTGGTCCCGTGTGGTAGACTTACAGCGCGTAAAAGAACCTCAAGCCTGATAAAAGAAGCCGCTGAGCAAAATTAAGCGGTCTTTCACGCCCAGTGTAGAATGGGATGCTGAGAACCACAGCAGTTAAAGAGCGTCCGTAAATAACTCTTCATTTCCATTAAATCCCAATCTAAAGTGACTCGCCTATGTACATATGTGCGTTGTCTGTTAGGTTGGAGGTGACCCTAGGTATTGTCTACCCTTGTTTAGGTTTAACCACAAGTTTAGAGAGTTAACGTCGGGGACACCTCGGCAACTGCGACCAAGTATGGTCTATTGCGGCCTACTACCCCCAGGGGATGTGATGAAAGGAGGGGAAACCACAGGCCAGTACACTGCAAACGACGGAACTATGCGCAGAGACGCACGGAAGTCCCTAACAGTGTCACTAGATGGCAGCCTTGGCGTGCCACAAAGCCACCGGGAGACCGGAAGGAGGCTTCTTCAACGGCACCTAGCTGCAATCAGGGGAAAGAGTGTTCCACTTGGAGCAAGCAATCGTACCATCTGCCTGCAAAGCCTGCGCTGACCTAAAAAACGAAAAAGAGAAATGAAAGGGAAAGAAACCGTGGTATATATACACCACCCCAACATTCGCCTAAGCGGCCCCAGGAAAACCATGGAAAAACCCAGGGCCAGAGTACGCGGTCAACGAGGATCGAACCCGGACCTGCCGAATGCCAGTCAGTCGCAGACGAAACGCCTGAGCCAGCAGGCTCGGTGGGCTTAACCACAGAAATGTTTTTTGATAGTTGCACGTTTGGTGTTGTGGATTTAAAACTGAGAGTATATGAGATGGCGCCACTATGCATGCTCCTCAACTATAGCCTTTATCAGGTGCAGTATCCTTGCCGCTGCTCCGCTGGTGTCTTGGTTTCAAAATTAACTGGGTGATTTTTGGTAACGATTCTCATAGGAAGGGGAGAGAATACTTAAAATCAGCTGTTGGCTGGTTTAATACCTTCGTTATTGGTGATGCCCACAAGCCATGAGCCTGACTGGCTTGCAGCTCTTCCTTTAATAGCTGCCGATGACGTTAATAGAAATTTCCAGAAAAACTTAACATTCTCGTACGTATACATTGCGCTCAGATGTCACATTCCAGGGATCTGTGGTAGTACCACCGCTATTCACTTGTTAAATCCTTGAACATCTGTGACAGTGAAACTGTAACAAAAACTTTATATATATAGTTAAATTCAGAATTTGTGTCATATACAGATTTAGAGTAACCGTTTCCGAAATATTGTTTGTTATTTGTTTTAATTTTAAAATACTTAGGACCTTTCTGAAACGAGAGTTGTTATCGTTTGGCAGCTCTCGTTTTACTCCTGGCTATGCAAGGAGAATCAAATTTCAATTATATCTGATAGCGGCAGCCTTTCTCATACAGGAAATTTCAATAATATAGCAACTAGCTTTTAAAACACTTGACCATCGGGTCAGCCCAGTGTATTCCTTTATTTCCCTTCTGCTTATAAGGAAGCAAGTAATAAGACCATTTCTGTTAATTTATTCTCGATTAGCGAGAAGTAGATCGAAGGTAAAGCTTTTTAAGAATAATTTGTTGCAGAGCTGTGGAGAAAGTCATGTGAATGGAACACATCAGATTTTTAAAACTAAGAAACACATTCCGCCACCGCTCCAAGGGAGCCATGCTGCCAGGAATCAACCTGCGTTCGCCTAGGTTATCCCTAGTAAAAAATGTGATTATAGCAGAAACTGTTCCGTTAATAAATGGGCGACATTTTGTACACGCTGGTGGGATATACGTCACGTATTCATATTATGCAAGACAAGTTACGCAAAAAGTGAGAGAGGAGGCAACTTCCGTGTGGGCCCCTTCTTCCTGATTAGCGCGGCCCAACCCAGAGGGCGTTGTTGGGTCAGGCATTATCTCATGAGATGTCCTGCCTCTTTTCTCCGCCGCCCCAAGTGCGCTACAACATAATTTCCAACTTACCTCAATCTGCAGCTTTTAGCCCAGCAGCCGAACACGTTTCACTGCTTCATTACGATATTCAGAGAAAACTGCATTTCCTGACAACAACCTGAAATATGAGAAGCAAGTGTTTGTGCACGCGTTTACTTAAAACAAGTACGGGAAACATTGCATTCACTCAAAATGAAAGCAAATGGAGTTTTATTTATGGATGTTCTTTAACTGCTTTGGTTCTCAGCGTCCCATTCTATACCGGACGTTAAAGACTGCTTAATTTTGCTTAAAGGTCTGAGGTTCTTTTACGTGCCGTAAATCTACGACTCGGGACCAACGGTTTACTTCCCATACTAAGGAGTTTTACGCCCGTGCTCCGCCGGATATGAACCCACGACCTTGGGTATAAAGTTAGCATGGTAACCATTACATCACGGAGGGTGACTGTTTTTTTTTTTTTTTTTTTTTATAATGTTTAACGATCGCTTTTACTACAATGGCACCGCAGGCGATGACACTGATGATACATAGAATGAAAATGGAGCACCGGTGGAATGTGATAGCAGGGGAAACCGGAGAACCCGGAGAAAATCCGTCCCTGCGCCGCTTTGTCCACCTCAAATCTCACATGCGGTTGTTTGGAATCGAACCTGGGCCGATTCAAGTGGTCTAAGTGTGTGTTTGTGCGTGCGCGCGCGTTAGGAACGGGTATTCCACATTACAGCCATGGGATTATTGTACAAGTCCTATAGGAACGGTGGGTGATACGAGTGTAATTTCAGAGGGCGGCCGATATCCACACAGGGAGAGAGCGGTCGTGGCGGGTCCCCCAACATTTTATAAGCATCAACGCAGGGAGGCCCGGGGGAACCCTGGCTCAGTCCTAGATAGACCGACTGAGTCCGTAGACAACCACTAACGCCATCCAACGGGTAAATCCGCGAGAAAAGCGGATAGGTACCGTGGTGATTTGCCCCCGCCCGAGTACACTCGGGCGACTAGTTCCTGCTCCTGGCTCCTGGCATCCCGCTGCCGAGAGCTATATTTCTAGAGCATATTCGGCGCTTCTGCTGCATTCCTCGTCTACACAACCCTGAAATACACAGTTGGGAAGAAATGAAGATGAAATGCTGGAGAGGAGGTATTCTGTGCTAGTGAATGTGTGCATTTGAAGAAAAGCAAGTGATTAAAGAACCTACAATCAACGAGTTGTTCCTAAAGCAAAGCCTTCGATTTGAAGCAACTACAACAGAAAAAAAAAAAAAAAAAAAAAAAAAAGAAAATCTGATGTGTTCCATTCACATGACTTTCTCTACATCTCTGCAACAAATTATTGTTAAAAAGCTTAGGCTTCTATTTACCTCATGCTAATCAAGAAAAAAATAGCAGAAATAGTCTTATTATTTGCTTCCTTGTAAGTAGAAGCGAAATAAGGGAATACATTAGGCTAAAGTGACATAGCAACCAGCTTTTGACTGTGACTGAAGTTCCATTGTTTGTATGGACACGAGTTGACAAATTCCTGTATGAGAAAAGTATGCTTTTAAAAGCTGAAACCAATCACAAGGAATATCTAAAAACCGACCAACTCCACCAAAAAATGTGTACGACATAAATTGTGTGTTTTATCGTGATCTACATTATCTGTGCAGTAAGTTTTTGTCTCTCTTGCGGTTTACCAGTTATGCGAAATGCAATAAAAATCATCTAGAATAAAGAGGTATTTAGAGGCTGTTTCCAGGAAATTCAAGATATACATTTTATTTGGCATGTAAATACCTTAAATATAAGAGATTTTAATCAAAATCGTTACAGTCATTTTTGAGAAGATCAGAATTCGATATATTTTCCATAAAAAGGGTGGTTTGGGGTGGGGGAATTTTCTTTAAAATCTTCGTGTCGCATCCTTGGAAGATACCAAACTTAAATACCAAGTTTGGTTTTCAATGATCTTTTCGTTTTTAAGCTATGTTGTCCAAAAACACAGACATACACTCGGACCTTTTTCCAAAAATGCTTTTTTTGGATTCAGGGGTTTCTAAAGCGTCTATTTTCGGTGAAATCTCGGTACCAAATGTTGGGTGCAATACAATACCTTCTCTATACACTACGTACATAGTACGAGTAGAGAAAGTAATTACTCGTACAGTGTATAGAATATCTTGCCAAGTGGAATTCGGGAGGTCGAGGGATCGATTCCCCGCGGCCTGCTTCTCTGACCCATGGGTTTTCCCATAATGTATAGAGAGCGTATTGTATTGCACCCAAAACTTCGAATTTCACTGGAAATGTATGTTTTGAGACCTTCTGAAGAAATAAAAAAAAAGCATTTTTAGAAAAGTGCGTGCGTGCGTGTGGACAGCATAGATCTAAAAATAAAAGAGCGATACATAGAAAGTTGGATTTAAGTTTACCTGCCAAGGATGCAACACGAAGATTCTCAAGAAAATCTCCCCCACCCCAAACTACCGTTCCATGGTAAAATTTGAAATTTTGTTTTTCTCAAAAATAGGCCAAACCATGTTGATTAAGATACCGTATATTAAAGTTACTTACAACAGATATAAAATGTATATTTAATTTTTTTACTTTCTCTAGCCCCATATGTACAATGTACATAGGGATAGAGAAGTATTGTATTCCACCCAAAAATTCGATACCGAGATTTCACCGGAAATACATGTTTTAGGACCCCCTGTATCCAAAAAAAGTATTTTCAGAAAAAGGCCCGTGTGTGTGTGTGTGTCCGTGTGTCTGTGAACACGATAACTCAAAAATGGAAATTAGCTAAAATACCAAACTTGGTATTTAAGTTTAGTATCTTCCAGGGATGCGACACGAAGATTTTGAGAAAAATCCCCCCACCCCAAACTACCATTTACATGGAAATTTTTTCGAAAATTTTGATTTATTAAAGATATTTACCTAACAAATAAATTGTATATCTTGAATTTTTTGGGAATAGCTTCTGAAGACCTGTTTATTCTGGATGAATTTTGCTTAATTTGGCATAACTAGTAAACCGTAAGAGATAGACAAAAACTTACTATACAAAAAATATCATATACATTTTTCTCGTGGAGCTTACCGTTTTCGAGGTATTCATTATTGTTATTAGTTTCAGTGGTGGAAGTACTTATACTTTTCTCAGACGGGAGTGTCCTTTTTTCTTTTGTTCTACTCCTGGCCAAGAAAAGAAGCGATTTGTAATGACAATTGCATAACGACAGTTTTTAAAACATTTGAATATTGGTTTAGCCTAGTGTATTCCCTTATTTTCTTGCTACTTATACGGAACTAAATAATAAGAACATTGTGCTAGTGAGTATCACGATTAGCAAGGTGCAGAAAGAAGAATCTTATGCATGAAGTTTGTAGAACAGCTAGAGAAAGTCATGTGAATGGAACACGTCAGATTTTTTGGAAATAGCCTCTGAATAGCGCTTTATTCTGGTTGATTTTTGCGCAATTTTGCCTAACAGTTAAGTCGTAAGAGAAGGACAAAAACTTACCGCACAAAAAGTGTAGATCTCGTTAAAAAACACAATTTATGACATGCATTTTGTTGTAGAGTTGATCGATTTCAAGATATTGCTTGTTTTGGTTTCAATTTTAAAATACTTATACTTTTCAGACCGGAAGTGTCTTGGTTTTCTTTTGTTCTACTCCTGGCCAAGCAAAGAAGCCAATTTCAATGACAATCGCAAACATTTGACTATCACTTCAGCATAGCGCATTCCTTTAGTTCCCTTCTACTTATAAGGAACTAAGTAATAAGAACATTGGGTAAATGCTTATCTCGATTAGCGTGGTGTAAAAAGAGGAATAATCTTTTATAATAAATCAGTTAGAGAAAGTCATGTGAGTACAACACATACATTCTTTTTTGGATCTTATAATTGTGTGGAATGCAATACCGTCTCTTACCTACTATTGTTTAGTAAGTGTAGAGAAAGTAATCAATATTGCGTTCTGAATTAACACAATCAGAGCCAGCAAAGCATGCTTCTTTTATGCTGTGTCTGTAATATAATGAGGTTTAATGTTTTCAGTTTCTCTAGAAGACATTTGCAGTTTGTCACTCAGTTTGGAGACTGATAAATAATTCAACAGCTACACTTTCGCAACTGAACATTTTTTAGTGTCCAACTGTTGCATTGCACGGTTAGTACCAGCATTTTTTGTCGATCAAACAGTCAAGAGCTGCTCGCCGAAAAAGAAAGAAAAAGCTGGTACCAAGTGGCAGTGAATTCGCTTGTCAAACATTCTAATATTTGAATAACACGTTTGGAACATTGACCATCTGTGCGTAAGATTTGCTTTCAGTCTGAGAATATAATGGGCATTTTGCTGAATTTCTGTAACCAGCAAGTTTTTCTTAGCGTTCTTGTTCATGGCTTGCTCAAGTATTTGCAATTCTTTTGCAAGCCGTACTTCATGCTTGATCGAAGTACTAGATCAAAAGCCTGCAGAAGTGCTTGAATAGCATTTAATGTCTCCCTTATGGAGAGTTGAAATGACCCTTCTTGCCAATTTTACTTCCTACAATGTACATTGGGATAGAGAAGATATTGTATAAAATACGATTCGAGATTTCTCCGGAAATATATATATTTTGGGGTTCCCTGAGTCCAAAAAAAGCATTTTTAGAAAAAGGTCCGTATGTGTGCATGTATCTGTCTGTGTGTGAAACTGTGGAGAGCATAGCTCAAAAACAAAAAGTCTGTTAAACACCAAACTTCGTATTTAAATTCAGTATCTCCCAAGGATGCGACGCGAAGATTTTCAAGAAAATTCCCCCAACCCCAAATTTCAAACATTTTAATTTTCTCAAAAATTTCTCTAACGATTTTGATTAAAGCCTCATATACATTTACATGACAAAATACATATCTTCAATTTTCAGGCAGTAACCTCTAAGAGTCTAAACACCTCTTTATTCTGCATAAGTAGTAAGCGGTAAGAGAAGACGTAAAGATGTAAAGCTCCTTAAAACCACACTTTATGTCATACATTTTTTCACTGATGTTGGTCGTTTTCGACATTCTTTGTTATTGGTTTCAGTTTTAAAATATTAAACTTTTGTCATACGGAGCTTGTCAACACCTGGCCACGCAAAGATAGCGAATTAAATAACACATTTACTATTGGTTTAGCCTAGCACATTCCCTTATTTCCCCTCTACTTGAAGGTAATAAGACCGTTTCTGCTAATGTTTATCTCGATTAGCATGAAGTAGAATAAGCTTATTAATAATAATTTGTTACAGAGATGTAGAGAAAGTCATGTGACATATTTTTCAGGGTGTCTCGAAACGTATAATTCCGGTGAAATCTCGGTATCGAATTTTTTGGTACAATGCAACACTTTCTCTATACACTATAACATAGTACGTGTAGAGAAATCAGTTTTGCACCGCCATTAAAATGTAAAACTTTAACGCATAAGTTATGTTTAGTTTTATCCAAGCTTGCTTACGTATGTGAATTAATCTTACCGAGAAACTGACCTCAGTCGTTTCAGGAGTTCCTTAAAAGGATAGGACTTCATATAGATATACTTCCGGAATGTTATTAATGTTTGAGGCATACGTTTTGCCGTTGTAGATTGTTTCATGTAAATGCTACATAGGACAGCTGAGGACTATTTCGTTCATGACACGTGATCGTAGGAAGTGGCGAGTAAAATTCCAACAAGTCGGAACTCATTATCTCTGCATTTTAATCGCTTTTCTTTCTCTACTCGTACTATGTACATATAGAGAAGGTATTGCACTCCACCAAAAAACTCGATACCAAGATTTCACCGGATTTAGACATTTTAGGGTCCCCTGTATCCAAAAAAAAATCTGAGAGTTACACTCACATGACTTTCTCTAGCTGCTCTGCAAACTTCTTACAAATTATTATTCTTCTTTTCGCACAATGCTAATCGAGATAAACATTAGCAGAATGTTCTTATTACTTAGTTCCTTATAAGTAGAAGGGAACTAAAGGAATGTACAATGCTGAGGTGATAGTCAAATGTTTTAAGCTATAGTTATGCGATTGTGAATGCAAATCACTTCTTTGTTTGGCCAGGAGTAGAATAAAAGAAAAACGGACACTTCCTGTCTTAGTAAAGTATCAGTACTGCATAATTGAAACCAATAACAAAGTATTTCTTGGAAGCGGCTACCTCCACAACAAAAACGTAAAGGACATATATTGTGTGTTTTGACGACATCTACATTTTTTGTGCAGTAAGTTTTTGCATATTTCTTACGGTTTAGCAGTTGAACAAAATTTGGCAACATTTATCCAGAATAAAGAGGTCTTCAGAGGCTATTCCCAGAAAATTCAAGATATACATTTTATTTGGGATGTAAATATATTTAATATATAGGATTTTGATCAAATCATTACCGCCATTTTTAATAAAATCAAAATTTTCGAAACATTTTCCATGTAAAGGGTAGTTTGTGGGGGGGGATTTTCTTGAAAATCTTCATGTCGCATCCTTGGAAGATAGTGAACTTAAATACCAAATTTGGTGTTCAACCGACTTTTCGTTTTTGAGCTATGCTGCGCGCACGCACGCGCACACACGGGCATTTTTCTAAAAATGTTTTTTTGGACTCAGGGGACACCAAATAATATATTTCCGGTGAAATCTCGACATCGAATTTTTGGGTGGAATACAATACCTTCTCTATCTCTATGTAGATTGTACATTGGGGCTATTAAAAGTAAAAACTGTTTTCAGTAAAACCTCCATGTGCGT
This sequence comes from Hymenopus coronatus, assembly GCA_030762935.1. NCBI lineage: Eukaryota > Metazoa > Arthropoda > Insecta > Mantodea > Hymenopodidae > Hymenopus > Hymenopus coronatus. The sequence goes on along the minus strand of CM060897.1, from coordinate 151,354,649 downwards.
GCGTGTGTGTGCGTGCGTGCGTGTGTGTGCGCGCGTGTGCGTGTGTGTGCGTGTGTGTGTGTGTGCGTGTACGTGTGTGCGTGTGTGTGCGTGTGTGCGTGTGTGCGTACGTGCGTGTGTGTGCGCGTGTGTGCGTGTGTGTGTGAACATAACCTAAAAAACTAAAAGTCGGTAAAATACCAAACGTGGTATTCAAGTTGAGTATCTTCCAGGGATGCGACACGAAGATCTTGATAAAAATCCCCCCACCCCAAACTATTCTTTACATGAACAAATTTTCGAAAATGTTGATTTTTCTCAAAAATGGCTCTAACGATTTTGTTTAAAATACCGTATATTAAAGGTATTTACATTAACAAATGTATATTTTGAATTTGCTGGGAATAGCCTCTGAAGGGACTTTATTCTGGTTAATTTTTACAGAATTTTGCATAACGGTTAAACCGCAAGAGATAGACAAAATCTTACTACACAAAAATGTAGATAAGGTTAAAACACACAATTTGTCATATACATTTTTTTTTCGTGGAATTGATTATTTTTGAGATATTCCTTATTTGTTAAAATTTTAAAATACTTATGCCCGCCCGGCTAGTATGGCGGTAGCGTATGTGCCACACATTCAACAGGTCGTGAGTTCGAATCTCACTTAGGGTGAGTTACCCGGATAAGGTTTTTATCGGAGTTTTCCCTTATCCTGAGAAGACGAATGTCGAATAACTTTAAGCTCCATGGACCCCGAGATCATTTGAGCATCATTTCACCAATTTCACTCATCGTCCGATATGACCAACCAGGTTAAGGACGTTAAGCCAAGCAAAAAAACAACTTATACCTTTCTCAGACAGGAAATGTCCATTTTTCTTTTGTTCTACTCCTAGCTAAGCAAAGAAGTAATTTGCTATGACAATCGCATAATGATAGATTTTAAAACATTTGACTATCTCTCTAGCATAGCGCATTGCTTTCGTTTCTTCTAGTTATAAGGAAGTAAGTAATAAGAACATTCTGTTGTAGAAAATTAGTTTCCCTGGATATAAGATCTAGCCTGATTTATTTCTTGTGCTTCAAATCCATCCAGAACAGTGTATATAAAGCCAGGACTAACACATTTAATAATATAGAACTACACGAATGATGGACATAGTTAACGAATTGTAATGTAATACTTTTCTGAAAGTGAAAGAAGAAAGGCAAGACTTGCAGAAAGTTTGCAATCCTCTGAGAATACCTGTCAGCCAGATGTACAGTTTTAGATGAAGGTTTTATGTTCTGCGAACGATACCCTGTAATTTTGTGCTTTTCATGGCCCGCTTGTCTTTCATGTTATGTTCCGGTGTAAGAATGCGTTCAGAAATTGCAAGACGAAAAAAGTAGAAAATGTAAACTAATTAGGTCTCGTACAATAGAGAGTGAAGTTTTTCTTTTCTTTGCCAGCGAGAGATACGAAAGAGAAACCTCCTGGAGTGTCACATTATCGCATGAAATTGAATGGAGACTTGCTTCACCTAATTTTCTCAGATCCGCTTTGTATGTTGTCTCCAAGGAAATATAATACAAGTGTGTGTCTCTTCATTACAGCTAATGAGAGTTCCCGCCAGTCATCATAACCTTATTTCGTTGCCATCATTATAACATCAACTGTGGAATGCGTAGCGTCATTGGTGGCTCTCACAAACAAAGAATTAATGAAGGATGTTCTGCAGTTTGTGAAAAACATTTCTTTTCATTACCGAGTTTGTAAAATATTCTCTGTAAAGCAACAATGCTTTCTCAACGAAAATCAGAACCCATTATTTAAAGTACATAATTATTTGTATACCATTATCGTTTTCGCAAAGTGTACTATCGTTTTAAATAGCACACAGGTTTTTAGGTTATTTTCACCAAATCTGACCAACTTCATTAACATGAACTTTACTCTGCAGTATCCTAACAAAATATTTTTCCTTATAAACTTTTTACTTCAGATAAATTTTCATTGCACTTTCGCTGTAGATATAAGAAGAATTCAGAGGAGGCAAATCTATAGTCAGGTTTTTGCTTTCTCGACACGTACTCTGTGCATAGTGTATAGAGAAGATATTGTAATAAACCCAAGCATTCGATATCGAGATTTCGCCAAAAATACATATTTTAAATCCCCCTGAAACAAAAAAAAAAAAACATTCTTGGAAAAAGGTTCGTGTGTGTAGTGTCTCAAAATAAAAAATCCGTAAAATACCGAACTTGGTATTTAAGTTTAGTATCTTCCACGGATGCGACACGAAGATTTTGAGAAAAATCCCACTACCCCAAAAATACCCTTTACATGGAAAAATTTTATTTTCTCAAAAATGGCTCTAACGATTTTGATTAAAATACCGCACATAAAAGATATATATATATATATATATATATATATATATATATGGCAAATAAAAGGTATATCTTGAATTTTCTGGGAATAGCCTCTGAAGACCTCTTTATTCTGAATGGATTTTGCTTAATTTTGCATAACTGGTAAACCGTAAGAGATAGGCAAAATCTTACTACACAAAAAATGTATATCACGTTAAAACACACAATTTATGTTATATACATTTTTTTCGTGGAGTTGATCGTTTTTAAGATATCCCTTGTTTTTTGTTTCAGCTTTGAAAAACTTGTACTTTTCTCATACAGGAATTGCTCAACTCCTGTCCATATAAACAAAGGAACTTCAATCACATAGCAACCAGCTTTTGACTATCACTTTAACCTATGGTACTCCCTTATTTCGCTTCTACTTACAAGGAAGCAAGTAATAAGACTATTTCTGCTAATGTTTTCTCAATCAGCATGAAGTAAATAGAAACCTAAGCTTTTTAACAATGTTTTTTTGCAAAGATATAGAGAAAGTCATGTGAATGGAACACATATTTTTACTTTCTCTATACGCACTATATACATAGTGTATAGAGAAGGTATTGCACTCCACCCAAAAATTCGATACCGAGATTTCATAGAAAATATGTTTTAGGGCCCCCTTTAACTAAAAAAAGCATTTTCGGAAAAAGGTCCGTGTATGTGTGTGTATGTGTGTGTGTCCGTGAACACGATAACTCAAAAAGAAAATAGGTAAATTACCAAACAAGGTATTTAAGTTTAGTATCTTCCAGGGATGCGACACGAAAATTTTGAGAAAAAAACCCCACCCCCAACTACCCTTTACATGGAACTTTTTTCGAAAATTTTGATTTTTTCAAAAATGGCTCTAACGATTTTGATTAAAATATCGTATTTTAAAGCTATTTACCTGACAAATAAAATGTATATTTCGAATTTTCTGGGAATAGCCTCTGAAGAGTACTTTATTCTGGATGAATCTTACGGAATTTTGAATAACTGCTAAACCGTAACAGATGGACAAAAACTTAACACACGAAAACTGTAGAGCACGTTAAAACGCACAATTTATGTTATATGCATTCTTTTCGTGGAGTTCATCGTTTTTGAAACATACCTTATTTTTGGTTTTTGCTTTGAAAAATTTATACATTTCTCATAGGAATTTGTCAACTCAGTGACATAGCAACCAGCTTTTGACTATCCCTTTAACCTAAGGTAGTCCGTTATTTCGCTTCTTCTTACAAGGGAGAAAGTAATAAGACTATTTCTGCTAATTGTTTCTGATAAGCATGAAGTAAATAGAAATATAAGGTTTTTAAGAATAATTTGTTGCAGGGATAGAGAGAGTCATGTGAATGGTGTACATCAGATTTTTCCACTACACGTTCGCTGTAGCTATAAGAAGAATTCAGAGGAGGCAAATCAATGGTGACGTTAAAAAAAAAAAATCTTGTGTTCCATTCACATGACTTTCTCTACGCGTTCGACAAATAAACTTCTTACAGAAGATTATTCTTCTCTCTACTTCTACTAATTCAGATAAACATTAGCAGAATGGTCTTATTGCCTAGCTCCTTGAAGGTGGAAGGGAAGTAAGGAAATACACTGGGCTAAAGCGAAGAGGCACATTTTTTAAAAGCTGTTGCTCTGTGATTAACCTTTAAATTCGCTTCTATACATGACCAGGAGTAAAATAGAAGAAACATGGATGACTTCCTGTGTGAGAAAAGTATCAGTATTTTAAAATTGAAACCATGTCAAGGAATATCCCGGAAATGGTTAACTCCTACAACAAAAATCTACATGAAGTAAGTTGTGTGCTTTAATAAGATCTATACTTTTTGTGTAGTAAGTTTTATCTATCTCTTACGGCTTATCAGTTATATAAAAGACATCCAGAATGAAGAGGTGTTCAGAGGCTGTTCACAGAAAATTCAACATATACATTTTGTCATGTAAATGTATTTAATATACGGCAATTTAATCAAAATCATTAGATTCGTTTTTGAGAAAATCACATGTTTCTAACATTTTTGTAGGGTAGATTAAGATGGGGGATTTTCTTGAAAACCTTCGGGTCGCAACCTTGGGAGATACTAAACTTAAATACCAGGTTTAGTATTTAACAGACATTTCGTTTTTGAGTTCCCTCCCCGCGCACTTACGCACAACACAATCGAACTTATTTCTAAAACTGATTTTGATGGACTCAGGGGTCCTCAAAATATATATTTCCGCTGAAATATTGGTAACGAATTATTGGGTGGAATACATAGGTACCTTATCCATCTACCATGTATACATGTGCTACGAAAGTAAATATTTTTTTGTTACATTTACCTAACTCTTTCTACCTATTCTGCAACAAACTCTCCTTACAAAACCTGATTCTTCTATCTACTTTATATTAAAAGATAAACATAGTAGAAATAGTTTTATTACTTTCTTACAGGTTCAAGGGGAATAAGGGAATATAGGCTAAATGTTAGGTCTTTCCTGTAACTCCAATGTGGAGCATACGATATTTCCTTAATTGTATTTTAAGTTCGTTAGTTCGCCGCTATGCGCCATGGAGATGATGGATCAACTCGTCGTCCACAGGAGACACTGCATGACGAAATCACGACTTGCGAACGCGAAAAGGCGAATTTTGCCAATGAACGATCTTTCACGGTATTTTTTTTTTTTTTTTTTTTTTTTGCGTGCAAATAAATATTATACAGGGTCACCGGCTTTACTTCCCTTCTGAAAAAAATCCATCACTTTCTGCCAGGTTTGAACCTGCAATTTTGGGTTTTAGAGGCTGCTAGCAAGGTAACCACTACACTACGGAGGGCAGCACACGATTAAAGTGTCAAATCTTAAAGAGTTGATCTCTGGGTGATGGCCTTGAAATTCCAGTCACCTTGCATCAGGATGGGAGAAAAGAAAGTAAAGAAATAAAAATCACAAATTACGTATCTCATTTGAGAAAGATATATGTATTGGTGAATGCATACCAAAATAAGAAATATCTCAAAATTAGTTAACTCCATTAAAAAAATGCATTTGACGTAAATTATTTTAAGAGATCGAGTGCAGTAAAGTTTGCCTATCTCTTACGATTTACCAGTGATGCACAAATCATCCAGAATGAAGAGGGCAATCGAAAATTCTATAATCGATAGTCTACAATGATTAGTCCAAACCGGCTCGGATTATGAATTTTACTGGACAATGTTGAATGTCTGGTCTATGAAGTAAATTCTCGCCATTATATATCAGCTATAATTCATTTCTAACTTTTCGACGCTTTAACTTCTACGTATGTTTATGTCCTTTTTGCTCCATTCTTCTAAAGTGACAGGCAGAGACATAAGAAATGGAGCCATTTTGTTAGCTAGCAGGATCATGACAGCAATATAAATAAAGCTCTATGAAGTTATGGCAAGTTAATAAACTTGAGTGTGCAGTGGATAGGCGCACTAAATAATAACAGCTGACTGTATTAATGATCATTTATTGCACTATAACTTCATTCACCTTGTGCAGCATTTAAAACGACATTGAGATTGATTATTCATTTAATGAATATTGGTGTATAACCTCACTCTTTGTGCTGCCTTTGTGAATCCTGCTACCGCTGTTTTATCACAGTCATCGTTATCTAGTCTTAAATTGTAACTTTTACTTTCTCTAGCACGCATGTGCAATGTCCATAGTAAGTAGAGAACGTACTGCATTCCGCCCAAAATGTCGATATCGAGATTTCACCGGAAGTTTAGGATAAGGTCTGTGTGTCTGCAAACACAATACTTAAGTTACTTAAGTTTAGTATCTTCCAAGGATGCGATACGAAGATTTTGAGGAATATCGCTCTTCCCCAAACTACCCTTCAAGTGGAAAAAAATTCAACAATTTTGATTTTCTCAAAAATAAAAATTTTGATTAAAATAGTCTATATTAAATATGATTATATGGCAAACAAAATATGTATGTTGGATTTACTGGGAATAGCGTCTAAAGACAAAACCGTAAGAGATAGACAATTGCACAAAAAATGTAGATCACGATAAAACACACAGTTGATCTTTTTTGAGATATTCCTTACTATTGGTTTCAATTTTACTTAAAACGTTTCTTATACGGGAATTGTCAACACCTAGCCACACAAAGAAACGGATTTCAATCCCATAACAACCAAATTTTAAAACATTTGACTATCGCTTTAGCCTAGTGTATTTCTTTATTTCTCTTCTACTTACAAGCAAGCAAGTAATAAAACTAATTCTGTCAATGTTTATCTCGATTAGCATGACATAGATAAAAGAAAAATATTGTGCAAGAAAAACGTGTTTCTGGAACAGCTATAGAAGGTTATGTGAATCGAACACATCAGATATTTTTTGTTTTTAATTTACATTGGCAAGATTCATGTTTAATCTCCACATAATATCTTGCTCCGCACTTCATTTGTCTTATTGTTTCAGTATTTATTGTTTGATATATACTAACAAAGGTCTAACTGCAATGTTTTTTAAGGGTTGCCACATAAGGGTGTGCATTCAAGTATAACCTGTTTGGGCTAATGCATCATTTAGTCCAGTCTACTTGTTTTAGAAGACTTTAAAAGAATAAATTAAGGTTAGATTATTTCGCAAACATTTATTATCACAGTATCTGGCTGAAAGTCCACTAACCACAGTAATTAAAACGTAACCAGCTTCTAGTACACATTTTGGTGACTAACACAAAAGCACTTTTCCAAAGCGGTACAAACAACTTTCCCTTATAAGATAAAGCAAGGTAGTAATTGGTTTTCTAAATCGTGTTTGGCAACTTTAAACAACTTGCTTACTTCCTTGAATATAGGAAATAAGCTTCGTATCTCAGATTGATATACCTAGTGTGTTTCAAAACGTCAGAAGTAAGAGATCCAGCTTATCACACAAGAGTTGGCAACCCTGAACATGGCCAACGTTACTACAGTCACCACATGCTCCTAACCACACTCATTGCACCCTATTGTTATCGTTGGCATCACCATCTTCTTCCAAGCTAACAATAATCTACTAGAGTGTATTTGCATAAACATTAAGGAATGCCGCATTAAAACTAGCGTTAACGTACTTCACTCCTTCGTGGACAGAAACGTTATAACTTCTGCGCATATATGTTGGCGCACCTCCCACCATCAGCCCTTCAGGTAAGAGTTGCCACTGCGCAACTTAATTTTTACGCTCTCTACACATTCAATGTACATAGTGCATAGATAAGGTATTGTATTGCACCCAAAAATTTGATACCAAGATTTTACTGGAAAATACACGTTTTAGGATTCCCTGTATCCAAAAAAAAGTATTTTTAGAAAAAGGTCAGTATGTGTCTGTGAACAAGATAACTCAAAAACGAAAAGTCGGTAAAATACCAAACTGTGTATTTAAGTTTGGTATATTCCAGGGATGCGACACGAAGATTTTGAGAAAAATTACCCCACCCCAAACTACCCTTTACAGGGAAAAAAGTTCAAAATTTTTGATTTTCTCAAAAATGGCTAACGATTTTGATTAAATATGGCAAATAAAATGTACATTTATATGCAAAATATCCTCTGAAGGCCTCTTTATTCTGAATGAATTTTGCTGAAACTTGCTTAATTGGTAAACCGTAAGAGATAGACAAAAACTTACAGAGCTCGTTAAAACATATAATTTATCATATACACATTTTTTTAGAGTTCGCGGTTTTAGAGATATTCCTTGTTATTAGTTTCAGCTTTAAACACTTATACTTTTCTCATACGGTAATTTGTCAACTCCTGGCCATACAAACAAAGGAACTTCAGTCACATAGCAACCGGCTTTTGACTATCACTTTAACCTATGGTACTTCCTTTTTTCCCCTTCTACTTACAGGGAAGCAAGTAATAAGACCATTTCTGCTAATTTTTACTCGATTAGGATTAAGTAAATAGAAGCATAAGCTTTATAACAATAATTTATTGTAGAGATGTAGAGAAAGTCATGTGAATGGAACACATCAGATTTTTTTGGATACAGGAGACCCTAAAATATTTATTAACGGTGAAATCTCGGTATCGAATTTTTGGGTGCAATACAATACGTTCTCTACACACTATGTGCATAGTACGTGTAGAGAAAGCAAAAAGGGTAATTTGCAGCCCCTCCCAATATTTACGTGTGATTTATAGAAGTGTTGCTTGCATGTTCATTGAAAGTTGAGAAGCGTTTCATCATTGCTTGCGTGCACCTACGTTCATTTAATTGTCCTGTTACGGTAATAGATACGTAGGAAAGCTTATGTCACTTCAATTACGTAAATGCCCCGTCTCTTATTTGCCATTAACGGAATGCGAACTCGGTAATATTCTCCCCATTTCCATTAACTGGCTAATATGCAGTGTGGTCGCTTAATGATGGGAGAAAGTAAAATTGTGCCCAGTTAAACGAGACCTAACCTGCAACAGTTTTGTATCGATCTTGTTTTTGTATGGGAGAAAGTTGACTGCAATTTTTCGCACGAGCAGGAAACTGATACGATTTTGGAGAGCTTTAATTAATTGTGGTCATGTTACAGTCAAATGCCAATCCGTTTCCAATCGGGATTGACAAGTGAAACATGTGCCTCTCATCCTGATGCAAGCTCTGCGCTGCCAGGCGAGACATTCCTCCGCAGATGTGCTTAATGCTACGAAAAAAAAGTTATGAAAGGAATTTACAAGCACGTAGAAAGCTTGCAGCCAACTCATTCGATCAGAGGGATTTTCTTTTTGTGTATTGCTTTGGTCAACCAGAGTTCAGGAGAAACTTTTCGCTGTATAGAAATACGCGGGATCGATTCCTACATTCATAAACTAATTCTGCTTCTAGGATAGGTCTTTTAAATAATTTCTGAATTAAGGGGGCAGCTAAATGATAAGCGAGATTCTCCAAAGTTACATCTTTTTTACTTTCTCTACAGGTACTATGTATATAATGTATTGAGAAGGTATGTATTGCACCCAAAAATTCCATGCCGAGATTTCACCGGAAATAGACGTTGTATCAAAAAAAAAAAAAATCTGATATATACCATTCATATGGCTTTCTCTACATCTCTGTAACAAATCATTATAGTAACATTATTCTTCTATCTACTTCATGTTAATATAAACATTTGTAGAAATGACCTTATTACTTAGTTCCTTAGAAGTAGAAGGAAAATAAGGGAATACACTAGACTAAAGAGACAGTCAAATGTTTTAAAATATGGTTGCTATGGGATTGAAATCCGTTTCTTTGCTTGGCCAGATGTTGAGAAGTTGCCGTATGAGAAAAGTTTTAAGTATTTTAAAAGTGAAACCGATAACAAGGAATATCTCGAAAACGGTTAACTCTACAACAAAAATGCATATGACATCAGTTGTGTGTTTTATCAAGATGTACATTTTTTGCGTAGTAAGTTTTAATTTATCCTTTACGGTTTAACCATTATACAAAATTCGATCAAATTCATCCAGAATAAAGAGGTCTTCAGAGGCTATTCCCGGAAAAATCAATGTATACATTTTATTTGGGATGTAAATATCTTTAATACTTATATGGGGTTTTAATTAAAATCGTTAGAGCCATTTTTGAGAAAATCAAAATATTCGAAAATTTTTCCATTTTTCTTGAAAATCTTCGTATCGCATCCTTGGAAGATACTAAATCTAAATACCAAATTTGGTATTTAACGGGCTTTTCGTTTTTGAGCTATGCTGTCCACAGGTGCACGCACACAGAGACCTTTTTCTAAAAATGTTTTTTTCGGAACCAGGAGACATCAAAACATATATTTCCGGTGGAATCTCGACATCGAATTTGTGTGTGGATTACAATATCTTCTCTAATCATAATGTACTTACATTGTACATGCGGGCTAGAGAAAGTAAAAATGTTATGAAAGGAATTTATAGACACGTAGAAAGTTTGCAGCCAACTCATTTGATCAGAAGGAATATCTTTTTGTTGATTGCTTTGGGCACTTCCGACAAATTTTTCGCTGTACAGAAAGACGCGGTATCAAGTCCTGCAGTTAGGTATAAACCAATTCTGCTTCTAGGATAGGACTTTTTCATCATTTCAAATTTAAGGGAACACAGGAGAAATAGAAGTTGTTTTCTAAGGTATTAAGTTAGAGCTTTGATTAATTGTACAGCTATCAATTGTAACAAAAGAGTATTGTTACAGAATTTCATTTAAATATGTGTTCTCATTTTGGATATTTTAATTTATTCCATTTAATTAGCTAAAATTAGTATCTAACTTCCTCTACATACATTGACCTAATTGCAGCATTTTTATATTCTCTAGCATGTATGCACAGAGTACAAGTAGGTACATAAAATTACATTCCAATATTTCACTGAAAATGCGAGTTTTGAGAACCATTGCATACAAAATGCGAACATTTCTAAAAAAGACAGTCTGTTTGTCTGTCTCTCTGTATGTATGTGGATAACATAGCTCAAGAGCGAAAGGAATTTGGTATTTAAGTTTGGTAACTTTCAAGGATGCCCCAAACTACCTTTTACGTGGAACATTTTTAGACAATTTTGTTTTTCTCAAGAATCGTTCCAACGATTTTGAATAAAATGTTGTATACTTAAGATATTTACATGACAAAATGTACATCTTAAAATTTTCTGGGAATAGCCTCTGAGGACCAGTCCGTTCTGGATGAATTTTGCATAACTGGTAAACCGTAAGAAATAGACAAAAATTTACCGCACAAACATTTAGATTTCGTTAAAATACACGGTTTATTCAAATGCAGTTTTATTGTAGAGTAGACCGATTTCAAGACATTCCTTATTGGTTTCAAGTTTAAGCTACGTAATTTTTCTCAAACGGGGTTCCCTTTCCTTACATCTCACTTTTGTTAACTGCTGGCCTTGCAAAGTGAACCGAACCTCAATTGTTCACATAGTAAGCAGATTTTAAAAGATACAATTATCCTTACTTCCCTTCTCCTTACAAGGAAGCAAATATAGGGCCATTTCTGCTAATGCATATCAGCAAACTGTAGATAAAAGATTTTCTTTTGTAACAATAATTTGTTTGTAGAACGGATAGAAAAAATCATATGAACGGAACACACTTTTTTTTGTACAGGCATTATTGGCAACAAAAGAAGTATTTGTACTAAATTTCATTGAAATGTGTGTTTCCGATCACATTAATTAACCAATTCAATTTAATTAGCTAAAATCAAAAGCTATTTATTCATACAGATATTGAGCTACCTATATGTATTATTTTTACTTTCTCTACACAATACATAATACCTAAGTGGAGAAGATATTGCATTCCACCCAAAAATTCGATACTGCAATTTTACTAGAAATACGTGTTTTAGGCTTCCCTGTAATAAAACATCTGAAGTGTTGCACTGGTAATGAATTTCTCTAGCTGCTTTAAAAACGAGCTTCTTACAAAATATCCTTCTTCCTTTTACGGATTCAGGGTACCAAAAACATGTATTTGCGGTAAAATCTTGGTATTGAATTGTTGAATGCCTTACAATACAACATAATATAATATGTACATAGTAGGTATAGAGAAAGTAAAAAATTGTTAACATATCAGATATGGGGTCAAAAAAGATCCCAGATAGGTACGAAGGGCTAATGGCGTCTCGATTGAGTTTAGCAGAAACTTGTATTCTCATTTGTTAAAATATATTTCTCTCGATGCGTATTACTTTCTCTACACGTACTATGTGTATACATAGTGTATAGAGAAGATATTGCATTGCACCCAAAATTCGATACCGAGGTTTCAGCGGAAATATATATTTCGGGTTCCCCTGAATTCAAAAAAAGCATTTTTGGAAAAAGTTCCGTGTGCTTTGTGTGTGTGTGTGTGTGTGTGCGCGTGTGTGTGTGCGCTTTTCTCATGCAGGAATTTGTTAACTCCTGCCCACACATACAAAGGAACTTAAGTCACACAGCAACCAGCTTCTCCCTTATTTCCCTTCTACTTACAAGGAAGCAGATAATAATAACAATTTCTAATTTTTTCTCGATTTGAATGAAGTAAATAGAAGAATAAGCTTTTTAACAATAACTTGTTGCAGAGATGTAGAGAAAGTCATGTGAATGGCACGCATAAGATTTGTATGTGGAATCATGGGACCCTAATTATGTCGAATTTTTGGGTGGAATGCAATTTCTTCTCTACCTACAATGGACGAGCTATAGAAAGTAAAAAAGTTGGTGAAATTCAATCCCATCCAACTAGCTTTTCTACCAGTATCTGCTTAACTAACAATGTAACTTTTAACGGGTCATAAACCTATTTCGTTGAAATACGAGTTTTTTGCTATGATACAAAATGTCTTAATTTCTTTTAAATAAACTGTATCAGCTTGCGGCAAAGCAGAAGATTACATATCGCTTTGCAAAACATTTAGCACAATAAGGAATATGTTCTGGCGATAAACAATGGGAGATAGGAAAATCAGAAAAGAAACATTACGGAAGTATTGTATTGTAAAGTACTGTCAACTGTTAAACTAAATGCGATAATCCACAAGAACACTATCAACTCTCTATGCAAGCTCACGATAATGTGTCAAAAACAGTTGAAGGCATTTAAAACCTTAAGGATACTGACATTTAATACATCAACAAAAATAGATATGGAACTACATTACGATATCATATGAAGTGGAATGAAATAATGTGTCCTAAAATGGACTATCACTATCCCGTATGAGCATTTTCAAACTGAAACCAATAAGCAATATCTCGAAAAGAGCCAACTCCGCGAAAAAAATGTATACAACATAAATTTGGTGTTTTAACGTGCTCTACATTTTTGGTGTTTTAAGCTTTTGTCCATCTCTTACGGTTTAGCAGTTATGTAAAATTCATCCAGAATAAAGTAGTCTTCAGAGGTTATTCCCAGAAAAGTTCAGGAAGGTATTGTATTGCACCAAAAAATTCGATACCGAGATTTCACCGGAAATACAGGTTTTGGGTTCCCCTGAATACAAAAGAAGCAATTTTGGAAAAAGGTCCGTGTGTGTGTGTGTGTGTGTGTGTGTGTGTGTGTGTGTGGACAGCCTAGCACAAAGACGAAACTTAGTATTTAAGTTTGGCATTTTCCAAGGATTCGACACGAAGATTTTCAAGAAACACCCCCCCCACCACAAACTACTCTTTACACGGCAACATTTTCGAAAAATGTTATTTTCTCAAAAATTGCTCTAACGATTTTGATTTAAATGCCGTAAATTAAAGATATTCACATGACAAATAAAAAGTATATCTGAAATTTTCTGGGAATAACCTTTGAAGAATTCTTTATACTGGATGGTTTTTATTGAATTTTGCATAACTGGTAAACCGTAAGAGATAGACAAAAACCCACTACACAAAAATGTAGCTCACGATAAAACACACAATTTATGTCATATATTAAATTATATATTATATACATTTCGTGGGTTTGGCCGTTTTCGAGATATTCCTTGTTGTTGATTTCAGTTTTAAAATACTTAAAACTTTTCTCTTACGGGAACTTGCCAACTCCTGGCCACGCAAAGAAACGGATTTCAATCCCATAGCAACCACATTTTAAGTCATGTGACTGACAGTTTAGCCTAGTGATTCACTCTACTTATAAAGAAACTAAGTAATAAGCCAGTTTCTGATAATGTTTTAGCATTAAATAGAAACATAAGCTTATTAACAATAATTTGTTACAGAGAGTTAGAGAAAGTCATGCGAATGGAGTACATCAGATCTTTTTTGTAGTTTATTTAACCTGGTTGGTCATATCGAACGTTGAATGAAATGGGTGAAATGATCTTGGGGACCATGAAGCTTGAAGTTACTCGATAAGGGAAAACTCTTAATAAAAACTTATCCGGGTATCTCTCCCTAAGCAAGATCCGAGCTCGCAACCTCTTGAATGTGTGGCAGACACGCTACCCCCACACTACCGAGGCGGGCTCTAATTGAAGTTATCAAGGCTGTTGCTCACCATGTATATGGAAAAACTAGTCAATTCTAAAGACAAGAGGCCGAGTACCAAAATATATTTTGCAGTCTTTCTTCCTCAAATGAAGCTTTACAAACCTTTTTTCGGGGGTCTAGTATGACGCTAACACCCTTTCTCGACACAAAATGATCTATATCAGGCTTAATTGTAGACACAGAGATGTAGTACCACTCTTAGTTCAGTTCAGTTCAGAAAAAAAATCGCTCACATGTATATGTGGAATCAAACATTGTAACAACACGACTTGTAAAATCTCTCAATTTGGGGTATGTATTGGCTGGTAACATTTGGTAAAGTTGCAAGCGTGTTCTAGAGGAGTACTACTCAGGCATATTTTTAGTTCTAATTGTGACTGCAATGGGGTTTTGGGTTGCAAAACATTTGCAATGTTTTCCCATATTGATAATATCTATCAATGAAACGTCGATGTCTGCTATTCGCAATGCATACAGAAAGCAAATTTAGCAAAATGAAAGGGTATCATGTTGTTTAATAATTCCTTTCTAACTTCGCTTTCTTTTCCTATGTTTACCCCTCTTCTTTTCCTAAGCGGTATTTATGCTAATTGCTGCGATAGACATATAGTAATAACTATAGCCCGGATGTTTAGGCATTTATAACACTTACAATAGACAGGGGGGAAAAAAAACACAGCAAAAATGTAAAAGACAATACATTTTCTAAAAGGCATTATAAAATTAAAAATACATACCTAATGTATTTTACGAACAAATTGCAATGCATCAATATAACTTACATAATTACTGGTTGCACATTACCACAAGGTATTGTTGTAAATTTTTTTTGTCATACTTAACCTTCTATTCAACAAAATATTTTTCATTACGGAAAAAGGTTGACTTTCACCCGACAGTAACCGAGGACTGACTGCTCCGAGCAGAAATGTCTTCCTCCTACAACAATAAATGCATGCAACACACAATTATAACAATAAGAGTTGAAAAGACACTTACTTTTTCACTGGCTGAGACGAAAGCGAATTGGCCAGAATGCCATGTGACGTTTCCTATGAGAACGGTGAGACATTTTGTTAGAAAATAATTGAATTATTTTATTAGCTACTTCCTGAATTTTTACAAAACTTTAATAGTGAATAACAAGCCACAAGAAAGATCTAACATCTGTGAGAATGGGCAAAGATTTAACATTGCTCCTGTTTGAGGATTAAGCTGCCGCTTGTGCATAACAAGAACGGCATGAAAGTGCCACATGTCTGTATTTAGGACCGCACTCACCCCTCCCCCTCTCTCGCACACATGAGGAACATCTAAAACATATTGCACAGAAAGTATCTTGATAGTAAAAAGAACTTAAAATGACAAATTGCAAATAAACAAGAAAGATTGCTTAAAATGGCAAAATAGGCATTTATTATTGAATGAGGCTAAAATCCTATAAAAGGCAAAATAGGCAAAATAGAATTTAACTCTATCGATTCTATTTACTCAATCACATTTATATCTACGGAACTGTTGATTTACATTCATCTATTAAAAATCTGGTGTGTACCATTCACATGACTTTCTCTACATCTCTGCAACAAATTGTAGTTAAAAAGCTTATGCTTCTATTTACTTCATGCTAATCGAGAAACATTAGCAGAAATAGTCTTATTACTTGCTTCCTTATAAGTAGAAGCGAAATGAGAGAGTACCACAGCTAAAATGATAGCCAAAAGCTGGTTGTTATGTAACCGAAGTTCCTTTGTTATATGGGCAGGAGTTAACAAATTTCTGTATGAGAAAAGTATGTTTATCAAAGCAGAAACGAAAATCCAAGAATATCTTAAAAATGATCAACTCCTCGAAGAAAAAAAAGTGTATGACAAATTGTGTGTTTTAACGTGGTCTACATTTTTCATGTACTAAGTTTTTGTCCATCTCTTACGCTTTAGCAGTTATGCACAATTCCGTAAATTTTATCCAGAATAAAGTAGTCTTCAGAGGCCATTCCCAGAAAATTCAAGATATACATTTTATTTGTCAGGTAAATATCTTTAATATACGATATTTTAATCAAAATCGTTAGAGCCATTTTTTAAGAAATCATTTTTTTCATGTAAAGGGTAGTTTGGGGTGGGGGATTTTTCTCAAAATCTTCGCGTCGGATCCCTGGAAGATACTAAACTTAAATACCAAGTTTGGTATTTTACCGACTTTTCGTCTTTAATTTATCGTGTTCACAGACACATGGACACACTGACCTTTTTCTGAAAATGCTTTTTTTGTATACAAGGGAACCTAAAACACATTTCCGGTGAAATCTCGGTATCAAATTTTTGGGTGGGGTGGAATACCTTCTCTATCCCTATGTACATTGTACATACGGGGCTAGAGAAAGTAAAAAGGCATTTTGTCTAACATCCGGGCTCTAATAATAACCAATGACGTGAATGAAAGGGACCTCTGATTGATTCTGATGCCTCACTAAAGTACGTATTACTCATTGTTTGTTTTACACCATACTGTACATGAGGCTTACTTCAAGCAACATTTTCCACTATAGGCATAAGAATTTGAAGATGAATCTGAAGAAAATTAAAATGTGTCTTTCCTACAAGGTCAGGTGAATCTACACTTCTCCCCAACCTTTCCTTGTCCCTATTACTCTAGGCGCGTATTGCAATTTTGATAAATTCGGCTTTCGTCACAGAGGAGTGGGTAAGGAAAGGTTCAATGTTTGCACACCGTTGAGGTCAAACTCGCTAGGAAAGGCTTAATTATAATCACTTCCTGCAAATATACTTAGTGTAATGTAGCCTTGTGTCGAATATTCAACTTTGCTGTACTATTACAATTATCTCCGCTACCGGTTCTCTCAATGAACAGGATCATCACAATGACAAAACACTTTCGCTATAATAAGAGTCCCCTCCCTCCTCGGTAATTCTTCTTCTGCGCCATATTTTAAATAGTGTAAACCTAACAATGGTAGACGTCATAGCAAATTGCATGCCCTCATGATAGACACCATAATATTGTATTTAAAGGACTGCGACTGAATTGTCTAACCTTTTACATTTTAAAACTATTTACGCCTCGCTGCAGGAAATTCAAATTCTTCTTGAAACACTGAACCTCTACACTATAGCCCCGTGACCGAGCGGTTAGACCACCTGTCTCCCATCTGGAGGGCCCGGGTTCGCTCCCAAGCGTCCGCATGTGGAATTTGTGGTGGACGTAGCGGCGTCTGGGCGGGTTTTCTCTGGGTCCTCCGGTTTCCCCCATCATTTATTCCACCAACTGCTCCATTTAATACCTTTCCTATCATTCATTTCACTTACATTTCGTATCATCCACTTCCTCGCGCTCATACCTGACTACTGAGCCGACCACTCGTTCCAGGTTCTCCATTCTATAGTTTCGTGCCGTTGGCTCCCCGACAAGCTTCTGACCCATAGGCAATTCCTAGAGGGGTTTCAGTCCTATAAATATGGGGAGGGTAAGGCGACTGCATTTGTCTATGAAATCTAATTTTTTTATAGACTTTAATGTTTCTTTTACTGCTTCTATAAATTTTACACAAAAGGTATCCCTTCAAATTCCGATTTCATTTCAGAAGTTCCTGCTATAAGAAAACAGCAGCTTAAGAATCAACAAATATTTATGTAACTATCCGACTATATTATACTTAAACTTTCGGACTTTTTAGTATAAAACACCCCTCAAAACTTTTAATGGCATCCATAAATGGTAATGCATCTGTTTTTGCTTTCTCTAGCACATATCTACAATGTAAATAGCACGTTGAGAAGGTATTGCATCCCACCCAAAAATCGACAGCGATATCACCAAAAAGATCCTTGTAGGTGTGTGGACAGAATAACTCAAAAACGAAAAGTCGGTTAAACACCAAGCTTGTTATTTAACTTCAGTATCCTCCCCGGATGCAACACAAAGATTTTCAGCAACTACTCCATCCCCAAATACCACTTACAAGGAGTATTTTTCGAAAATTGATTTTTTGAAAAATATATCTAACGGCTTTGATTAAAATATCTTATGTTTAAGATATTTTTATACGAAGAGAAATCTATAACCTGAATTTTCTGGGAATAGCATCTGAATACTACTTCATTTTTGATGACTTTTGTATAACAGATAAATCGTAAAGAGATAAACAAAAAGTTACTACACCAAAAATGTAGATCTCATTAAAACATAATTTACATCATCCACATTTTTTTATTCAGAGTGCACCGTTTCCCCAGTAATTCTTAGTTATTGGTTTCAATTTTAACCTACTTAAACTTTTCTCCTATGGGAAGTCATCTTTCCCTTCATATTTATTTTGTTTTATTCCTGGCTACAAAGAAAACCGAATTTCAATTGTTTCACAGTGACAGTTTTGAGAAGATTTGTCTATAGCTTTAGCCTAGTGTATTCCTTTACTTCCGTCATACTTAAAAGGAAAGTAATAAGGCAGTGTCTGCTAGTGTTTATTTCGATTAGCATGATGTAGATAAAAGAATCTTTTGTAACAATAGTTTGTTACAGAATTTATACAGAAAGTCATGTGAATGGAGCACATCAGATGTTGTGCTCTGCAAGCAGTCAGAATGAAAGATTTTGTCAGGTGCTTTTATTTAACAAGTTACTCTTAATTGTAAGAATGCAACTTGTGGACACAGAAGTGTACGTTTCTTTGCCCCGTACCCACGAGGACCAGTGAACAGTTCATTAAACTAAGAGATTAGAGTGAAAGTTAAATGAGAAATTCTTATCTCTTTAATGAGCCACAAGACATGCTCCAAGCAAGGAAACTAACCCTCTCAAAAGTTACTTCCTACGTCTCTCTTAACCCAGCTATTCGTCTGTTGCAAGAAAACCAAGGCGCAAACGCAAGAAGTTTTCACGCATTTTTAGATCCATAAAATACAAGTGGAAATCTTTCAAGCAGAGTACAAATTTAAAATTGAATTTACACAACTAACATTACTAACTAAAAATCTGATGTGTTACACTCACATGTTTTCTCTAGCTACTCTACAAACAAACTTCTTATAAAAGATTATTCTTCTTTCTACACCATTCTATTCGAGATAAACATTAACAGAATGTTCTTATTACTTAGTTCCTTATAAGCAGAAGGGAACTATGGGAGTACACTAGGCTAAAGTGACAAGTCAATGTTTTAAAAGCTGTCGTTATGCGACTGTCTTTGCAAATTGCTTCTTTGCTTGGCCATGAGTAAAGCAAAAGAAAAACGGACACTTCCTGTCTGAGAAAATTATAGTACTTTACAACTGAAACCAAAAATAAGGAATATCTTGGAAACGGTTACCTCCACAACAAAACGTAAAGGACATAAATTGTGTGGTTTGACGAAATCTACATTTTTTGTGTAATGAGTTTTTGTCTATTTCTTGCGGTATGATTATTATACAAAATCCAGCAAAATTCATTTAGAATAGAGAGATCTTCAGAAGCTATTGCAGAAAATTGATATGCATTTCATTTTTAATGTAAGGTATTCTAATCAAATTGTTAGCCATTTTTGAGAAAATCAACATTTTGGAAAAGTTTTCCATGTTAAGTGTAATTATAGATGGGGGGATCTTCCACAAAATCTCCGTGTCGAATCCTTGGAAGATAGTAAACTTAAATACCAAGTTTGGTATTTTACGGTCTCGTCGATTTTGAATTATCATAATCACGGACATACACGGACGTTTTTTTTTTTTTTTCTAAAAATGCTCTTTTTGGATACAGGGGACTTTAAAACGAGCATTTCCGGTGAAATCTCCATATCTACTTTTAGTACGTGTAGAGAAACTAAAATTAATTATACCAGCCTGCTAGAGACCAGGAGATCCGTGGTTCAAATCCCAGCTAAGGCTTGTGTGAAAAAAACTATTAAATCAGTACCAATTGACCATAATAGTTGGCTGTACTAAGAAAACCGGATCTTAAAGTACTTACGTCATTGTAAGTTGCCATTGGAGTATGTCATCTCAAGATAATTTGAGATCACCTTGTGGTTCATCGGGATACCTGCGACTCAGTTGAGAAATTTAGTGCTATGCCGGTATGTTGCTTCCTTGTAAGTAGGAGGAAAATAAGGGAATACACTAGGCTAAAACGATAGTCAAATCTTTTAAAGGCTGGTTGCCATGTGGTGTAAATCCGTTTCTATGCAGGGCCAGGAGTTTACTACTTTCCGTGTGAGAAAAGTTTAAGTATTTTAAATTTGAAACAAATAATAATGCATATCTCAGAAATGGTCAATTCCACGAAAAAAAACTTATATAACATAACTGTGTGTTTTAACGTATCTACATTTCTGTATACTAAGGTTGTGTCTATCTCTTACGGTTTATCAGTTACGCAAAATTCAGCAAAACCCATGGAGAATAAAGAGGTCTTTAGAGGCTATTCCCAGAAAATTCAAGATGTACATTTTATTTACCATAGAAATACCTTTGAAATAAAATATTTTAATCAAAATCATTAGAGCCATTTTTTAGAAAATTAAAATTTTCAAAAATGTTTCCATGTAAAGAGTAGTTTGGGGTGAGGGGATATTTTTTTTCTCAAAATCTTTGTGTCGCATACCTGAAAGATTGCTGAACTTAAATATAAAGTTTAGTATTTTACCGGATTTTCCTTTTTGAATTACCGTGTTTACAGACACACAGACACACGCGCACACACATGGACCATTTTCTGAAAATACTTTCTTTTTTAATCCACTACGTGCATAGTACGTGTAGAGAAAGTAAAAACGATTAAATCAATAATCATTTTTTACTTTTCCACAAATTTTGGTCAAACTTGATAGACTAAGCAGTACCGGAGTTTTTATAACTTCATAGTGTTAGTCAACCGTGTAAAATAATGAGTATTTTTTCCCTGTTGTACTTGATGAACATTGTTTGTGAGATTGGATTGTATACTGGCATGGGAGGGAAAAGACACCTTTCAGGTCACAACTCTGCGTGCCGCTAAGGAAACTGAAGGCGGTCAAGGATAAAGTGATCACTCGCTACATTTGCCTTTTTAATGGGAACAATTTTAGAAAGGACAAGCGAGGTCATGACAAACTGTTTAAGAGCATGTAACGTTTACTCCGTTTTTAATACATTCTCTACGCACAACCTTGTCCAGATATTTCGTTTCTCACCGCGCCCAAAGCGACCACCAAAAAGTAGTTTGGGAACGCCACGTGTCACAAACAGTTCTGTTGCACGATAGTGATGACTGAAGTAAAATGTGAGCGTAAGAATAGTAAGTTGTAACTTTACACACTAATGTGAAAAAGTTATTTACGAGTATGATACAAGTGGTAAAAACGGCGTTTTATATTGTGAGTGGAAAGGTTGCGAAACGAGGCCTTCGGCCGAGTACAGTAATTCTACCAACAATATAAAATAATTTTAACACGTGTGTCATACACAATTACTTTCTCTACACGTACTATGTATGTAGTGTATAAAGAAGATATTATATTGCACCCAAAAATTCGATACCGAGATTTAACCGGAAATAAATGTTTTGAGAGCTCCTGATTCCAAAAAATGTATTTTTAGAAAAAGATCAGTGTGTGTGTGTGGACAGCATAGCTCAAAAACGAAAAGATCGTTAAATACCAAACTTAGTATTTAAGTTTGGTATCTTCCAAGGATGCGACACGAAGATTTTTAAGAAAATCCCCCCACCCCTAACTACTCCTTACATGGGTCTTTTTTTGAACATTTTTATTTTCTTAAAAATGGCTCTAACGATTTTGATTAAAATACCGTAAATTAAAGATATTTACCTGAAAAATAAAATGTATATCTTGAATTTTCTGGGAATAACTTCTGAAGACTGCTTTATTCTGGATGAATTTTACGGAATTTTGCATAACTGCTAAACCGTAACAGAAGGACAAAAACTTACCGCACACAAAATGTAGAGCACATTAAAACACACAATTTATGTTATATGCATTTTTTTCCTGGAGTTGGTCGTTTTTGAGACATTGCTTGTTTTTTGTTTCAGCATTGAAATACTTATACTTTTCTCATACAGAAATTTGTCAACTCCCATCCATACAAACAAAAGACCTTCAGTCACATCAATCAGCTTTTGAGCTCTATAGCTTATGGTCCTTCCCTTATTTCCCATCTATTTACACGGAACTAAGTAAAAAGACGATTTGTGGTAATTTTTTCTCGATTCGCATGAAGTGAATAGTAAGCCTTTTAACAATAATTTGTTGTAGATATGTAGAGAAGTAATGTGAATGGACCACATCAGATTTTTTAGACAATTCTCAATATGTATAGACATATTATAATTATAAATATATTATTTTACCTATTTCACGCAGTTCATGCTTAACAATCTGCGATATTCAGTTATTGCCTGTTTTAGCATCAGTGCTGTCAACATGACGACTTACTCGTACAGAACGAAAACATTCTATACAACAGAGGCAGTGTAGCAGTTGTAATGTTGTTTTCTCCGCTGCTTTTATAATTTCGTCTGCTTCAGCAGATTCCACGTCCGTCCGCCATTTTATGGATCGATACGAGCTTTCAGAGTCATAGCCTACTTGAATGAGGCCGTGGACGCATAAACCAAAGTAGCCTACATTGGAGTGTTATAATTTTATAACACTAAGTGACAGAATTTTCTACTTTTAACACTACTGACATCTTTTAGAAACAACTGTCTATAGATGTAATATGCATGTGTTTATTAAACAATGAAATTCGTATTTATTTAATAATTATTTTTGAATAAAAAAATAATTTGCTATGATACAAATGTAGAAGATTCTCGCTCTGTCCAGGATACTCGACAATTTACAGCATTAATGCAATAGTTTATTTGTCCTATTTTACTTTCTTGTTAATGCCAGTTGTTTTATGCCTAACTAAAGATAAACTAGTTCAGATTCTTCCGGTAAACGACCTTCACGTACCAAGTACATAAACACTGCCTTGAAGACATACGCGGGAGGCCAACATACAATTATGGGATACGCCCAACGTTATTCTACTGTCTCTAAGAGGGTACATCGTGTGAACCAAATAACATATATTGGCTCCCTGTAAAATGGAGAATATGAACATTTTATTTTCTCTGCACCTACC
The DNA here is from genome assembly GCA_030762935.1 of Hymenopus coronatus. Taxonomy (NCBI): domain Eukaryota; kingdom Metazoa; phylum Arthropoda; class Insecta; order Mantodea; family Hymenopodidae; genus Hymenopus; species Hymenopus coronatus. Next base: position 151,331,147 of record CM060897.1, on the reverse strand, counting down.
ATGTACATGTATATAGAGAAAGTATTGCATTCCACCCAAAAATTCGATACCGAGATTTCGCACGGAAAAATATGGTTTTGGACACCTTGAATCAAAAACAAATTTTAGAAAAATATCAGCATGTGTGTGTCTGCGGGCAGCATGTCTGAAAAACGAAAAAATTACATATTTGATATTCAAGATCAGTGTTTTCCAAGAATGCGACACGAAGATGTTCTAGAAAATTGTGGTTTTCTCAAAACTGGCTCTAAAGATTTTGATTATTTTGTTATACTTACATGACAAATAAAATGTATATCTCGAATTTTCTGGGAATAGCCTCAGAAGATTACTTTATTCTCGGTGAATTTTTCTGAATTTTGCATAACTGGTAAACCGTAAGAGATTTTTAAAAACTTACTACACAAAAAATTCATATCGTATTAAAACACACAATTTATGTGATATGCCCATTTTTCGTGAAGTTTCCCGTTTCTGAGATATCCATTGTTATTGCTTTCAGTTTTTAAAATAACTTTTCTAATACTGGAACTCGTCAACGCTTGGCCACGCAAAGAAACGAATTTCAATCCCATAGCTACCACATTTTAAAACATTTGACTGTCGGTTTAGCCTAGTGTATTCCCGGGCTGGTTGCTATGTGGATGAAATCCGTTTGTTTGCGTTGCCAGGAGTTCACAAATCCCCATATGTGAAAAGTTAACTATTTTAAAATTGAAACGAATAACAAGCAATATCTCAAAAATGGGCAGCTCTACGATAAAAATTATTTTACATAAATTGTGTGTTTTAACGGGATCTACAGTTTTTTTAAGTAAGTTTTGGTCTATTTCTTACGGTTTACTAGTTATGCAAAATCCAGCAAAATTCATCCAGAATAAAGAGGTCTGTAGAGACTGTTCCCAGAAAATTCAAAATATTTATTTTATTTACCATGTATATATCTTTAATATACGGTATTTTAATCAAAATCGTTACAGCCATTTTTGAGAAAATTAAAATTTTCGCAATTTTTTCATGTTAAGGGTAGTTTGGGGTGACGGAATTTTCCCCAAAATCTTTATGTTGCATCCTTGGAAGATACCAGACTTAAATATCAAGTATTTAAGTTTGGTATTTTACAGACTTTTCGTTTTTGAGTTATGTTCAGAGACATATGGACCTTTTTTCAAAAATACTTTTTTTTTTGATACAGGGGATCCTAAAACGTGTATTTCCGGTGAACTCTAGGTATTGAATTTTTGGGTGGAATGGAATACCTTCTCTCTGTGCACTATGTACATAGTAGTGTAGAGAAAGTAAAAAAGAGCAGAATTCGTGCAACTGCAGTCAAATGTAACCCTGTCAGCATTCAAGTGTGCCATCACACCAGTTATTTTACTTGGGATCTCCCCGTCCTCCACCACAGGCACATTTAACTCCAGTCGATCACGGCTATTCAAGTCGTTTCAGTGGTGATGCCGGTGAAAGTTATATAAATAATGGATGGGAATTAAAGGAAGAAGGGCATATGTAGCAAAATAATTGATGCATTTAAGAATGAAGATATTGTAACTTGATTTATTATGCGATTCTTTTCTTGCAAAACGATTTCGATGTTGACTTGTGTTACAAGCGATTTCTACATTGAGATATGGCTCCTGCAAAGGAAAGACTACACGGAAATAATTAGCTATTGTATTTAAACACTCACATGCATTATTTACAGAAAACTACAATACACAGTAGAAATCAGAACGACAATAGAAACGGAAAACATCAAACAACAGTTCCGCAACACAAATAAAGAACATGAAAGAAGTTACAACATATGCTACATCACAAACGAGAAAAGTAAAAAGATGTTCTCATGAATCACATAATCACTACCAGCGATATACAAAAAGCATGATTTCTGCCAATAGGAACGCTACAAGGAAATACTGTTGTCATTTTAAATGACGACATGTTTTTCATTCTAAACATTACCAATGTTGGGTCCCACCTTATGAAATTCCGTATTTATTAGGTCAGTTTTAGTTTCTGTGCTACATATAGAAAATACGAAAAGTGTGCCATCCCATCCTTAAATTCGATAGGTAGGTACCGATATTTCATAGGAAATATATTCCGACGAGATACATGAACAAAAATTCTGGTATGTTCCATTCACATACTTTCTATACATCTCAGTAAAACATTATTGTTAAAACCCTTATTCTTAAATCTGCTCCATACTAATCGACATTTATTTTACATGTTTTAGTTTAACGTGCTTTAACTTGGTTAGTCATATCGGACAATTAATGAAATTGGTGAAATGATGCTCAAATGATCTCGGGGTCCAAGGAGCTTAAAGTTACTCGACATTCGTCTTCTCAGGATAAGAGAAAACACCCTTAGCGAGATTCGAACTCGCGACCTCTTGAATGTGAGGCAGATACATTACCACTACATTACTCAGGCGGGCTTCATGCTACAAGGCCTTATTACTTAGTTCCTGTAAATAGAAGGGAAATAAGGGAATACACTAGGCCAAACCGATAGTCATGTTTTTTTAATTTGTGCTATGGGATTGAAATCCGTTTCGTTGCAAGGTCAGAAGTTGGAAATTCCTGTATGAGGAAAGTTAAAAGTATTTTAAAACTAAAACCAATAACAAGCAATGTCTCGAAAACCATCACCACGAAAAAAATGTATGATCTAAATTGTGTTCTTTAAGAATATCTACATTTTTTGTGCAATAAGTTTTTGTTTCTCTCTTACGGTTTTCAGTTATGCAAAATTCAGCAAAATTATTCGATTGAAGAGCTCTCCAGAGGCTATTCCCAGAAAATACAAATATATATTTTATCATGTAATATCTTCATGATACGATATTTTAATCAAAATCGTTAGCTTTTTTTTTTTTTTTAGAAAATCAAAATTTTCTAAATGTTTTCCATGTAAAAGGTATTTTGGGGTGGGGGATTTCCCTCTAAATCTTCCTGTCGCATCCCTGGAAAATTCAGAACCTAAGTACCAAGTTTGGTATTTTACCGACTTTTCGTTTTTGAGTTATCATGTTCGTAGACACACACACACACACACACACACACGCACGCACGCAGACCTTTTCTACAAATGTTGTTTTTGGATACAGGGACCCTAAACATATATTTCCGGTGAACTCTGGTATCAAAATTTTGGGCGCAATACAATACCTTCTTTATACACTAGGTACATAGTACGTGTGGAGAAAGTAAAAGGAAATCCGTTAAGCTTAATGCACGAAGATTTTCAGGAATATCCCGTTACCCTTTACATGGAAAAGTTTTCGACATTTTTGGATTTCACAAAATGGCTGAAATTATTTTGATAAAAAAATTCTGGTGTGTTCCATTAATATAACTTTACAAGAAAAACGTAAATGACATAAATTATGTGTTTTAACGATATTTACATTTTTTGAGGATTAAGTGTTTGTCTACATCTTACGGTTTAGTTGTTATGAAAAATTCAGCAAAATTCATCTGCAGACGCTATTCCTTAAAAAATTCAAAATATACAGTTTATTTATCATGTAAGTGTTTTTAATATACGGTATTTTAATGAAAATCGTTAGAGCCTCTTTTGAGAAAACCAAAGTTAATACATTTTTTCCATATATAGGGTAGTCTGGGGTAAAGGGATTTTCCTCAAAATCTTGTGTTGTGTCCTTGAGAGATGCTGAATTTAAATATATGGTTTGGTATTTTGCGGACTTTTCCTTTTTTAAATATGTTGCTCCACACACATACAGGAACCTCAAAAAGTACATTTCCGATGAAACCTGACATCGAATAATCTCTACCTATTTACTAGATAAAGTAATAAACGACAGTAGCGGAGAAAATCATGTGAATGGAAGACATCAGATTTTTGTGGTACTGATTTTCTTGAACTTCAGGAAAAGCGATGACTTAATTTACCACTCGCTAGAGGTTTTCTTTTTTTGTTTCGCAACAATGTTCTGTGTTGTGTATATTGTGGTCAGTTGCACATGGTTAGCGCAGGATTTGACCAACACCGTGGTCTGGCCCGTCATACCCTGCTGAGCAAAAGACTTAGCGTTCACTCTTTTACCTTTATTAGCATATTCACTGTCACAGATTTTCAAGAAAATCCTCCCCCATCCCCAGCTACCCTTTACATGGAAATTGTTTCGAAAATTTTGATTTTCTTAAAAATGGCTCTAACGATTTTGATTAAAATGTCAAATATTAAATATATTTACCTGACAAATAAAATGTATATCTTGAATTTTCTGGGAATGGCCTCTGAAGGCTACTTTATTCTGGATGAATTTTACGGAATTTTGCATAACTGCTAAACCGTAAGAGATAGACAAAAACTTAACATACAATATATGTCAGGTATATTTTTTCCGTGGAGTTGATCGTTTTTGACATATTCCTTGTTTTTGGTTTCAGCTTTGAAAAAATGTACTTCTCCCATACAAACCCCTGTCCATACAAAGGAACTTCAGTCACATATCAACCAGCTTATGGTTATCAGTTTAGCCTATACTACTCCCTTACTTCCCTTGTACTTACAAGGAAGCAAGTAATAAGACTATTTCTACTATTTTTGCTCGATTAAAATGAAATAAATAGAACCATAAGCTTTTTAACAATATTTTATTACAGAGATGTAGAGAAAGTCATGTGAATGGAACACATCAGATTTGTTTACTCCCTGTACACGTACTATGTACATAGTGCATAGAGAAAGTATTGTATTCCTCAAAAAAATTCGATGTCGAGTTTCCACCGGAAATATATGTTATGAGGTCGCCTGAGTCGGAAAAGTACTTTTAGAAAAAGGTCCGCTCATATGTATGTGTGTCTGTGGACAACATGGTTCAAGAAACGGAAAGACCGTTAAACACCAAACTTGTTTTTTATGATTATTATCTTCCAAGGATGTGACACAAAGATTTTCAAGAAAATTCTCCGACCCCAAACTAAGCTTTACATGAAATATTGTTTGAAAATTTTATTTATCCCAAAGTAGTACCAATAATTTTGGTTATAATACCATTATTTAGGATGTTTTCAGACAATTGAGATATACCTATGTGTACCTTACATTTTCATCGACTAGCCTCTAGGGCCCTCTTCATTATGGATGACGACTGTTGCCTAACTAACACCAAATTTTACTACACAAAAAATGTATATTCCATTAAAGCCCATCATTTATGTAGAATACATGTTTTGTGCAATTAATCATTTCCAAAATACTTCATGTTTATTGGTTTAAATTGTCCAATATTTATAGTTATCTTAAATGGGAAGTCATTAGTTTTTCCTTGTTTTTACGCCTGGCAAACATAACCAGATTTCAAAGCATCACAAAGTGACAAGAGCTTAAAGTTTGTGTATCGCTTTAGCCTAGTGAACTGCCTTATTCCCCTTATGACAAGGAAATGTGTAACAAAACTATATCTGCTAATTTCTATCTGGATTAAATAAAGTAAGCAAATGAATATCTAATCTATAGTAAAAATAGTTTGTTGTAGAATAGGGCGAGAAACTTTTGTGAATGTAGCACATCAGAATTTTTGTTATTATAGTTTGTGCACTCGATTTCTGTTACACTACAATCTCGCAATCTTAAAGATAAAATTGTATTGATGTATGCGAATGACTTGGAATTGCCCCAATTGTCATAAGTAATATACCACGAGTGTTTTCATCTTGTCGATAATTCACGAGAGTCAATTGTTCTAAGATATAAAAACACGAGTTGTATTTGATAAGACAATTACACCCGAAAAAATCCATTGTCCTCCGCCGGGTTTTCCCTTTTGCTTTAACCTAGTGTATTGCCTTATCCCGCATATGACAAGAAATATGCAATAAATCCATATGTTAATTTTTATCTGGATTAAATGAAGTAGATAAAAGAATACCTAACCTATATTAAGAACAGTTTGTGCCCGCGCGTCTCCCTCACATTTAACAGGTTGTGAGCTTAAGGTGGGTTATCCGGATAACATTTTTTCGGGGTTTTGCCTTGTCCTGAAAAGACAAATGCTGAGTAACTTAAAGATCCATGCACCCCGAGACCATTTGAGCAGCATTTCATCGATTTAATTCTTCGTCCGATATGACCAAATAGGTTAAAACACGTCAAGCTTGAAAATAAAACAATAACCAACATACAATTCTGATGTGTTCCATTCAAATTACTTTCTCTACATCTCTGTAAAAATTATTGTTAAAAAGCTTATTCTTCTATTTACTTCATGCTAATAAGCATTAGCAGAACTTTTTTCTTGTAAGTAGAAGAGAAATAAGGGAATACTTTAGGCTAAAGCGACAGTCAAATATTTTAAAAGCGGTTGCTATGTGGATGAAATCCGTTGCTTTGCATTGCCAGGAGTTGAGAAATTACCATATATGAAAAGTTTAAGTACTTGAAAACTGAAACCAATAACAAGGAATGTCTCAAAAATGGGAAACTCCACGAAAAAGAAAAGGGTATGACAAGCTGTGTGTTTCAACGAGATCTACATTTTTTATGTGGTAAGTTTTTGTCTATCTCTTACGGTGTGCTAGTTATGCAAAATCCAGCAAAATTCATCCAAAATATGTACATCATCCCAGAAAATTCAAGATATAAATTTTTTTGGGATGTAAATTTCTTTTATATACGGTATTTTAATCAAAATCGTTAAAGGGTACTTTGGGGTGGAAGAATTTTCCTCAAAATATTCGTGTCGGATCCTTGAAAGATAGTAATCTTAAATACCAAGTTTGGTATTTTACCGACTTTTCGTCTTTGAGTTATGTTCACAGACACACGACACTTACGGACGTTTTTCTAAAATGCTTCTTTTATACAGGGACCTTAAAAAGTCTATTTCCGGTAAAACCCAGGTAGCGAATTTTTAGGTGGAATATAATACCTTCTCTATACACTATGTACATAGTACATGTAGAGAAAGTAAAAAGGAGTTTGTTGCAGAATATGTACAGAAATTCATCTGAATGTACTTTAGTATTATTTTAATTCTAGCTACGCACATGATTTCTGCTACACTACAGTCTCGCAACATCAAAGCTGTAATTTTATTGATGTATACGAATGATTTGGTAGAGCCCGAATTTCCACCAAAACAGAGCTTCGTGACCATGAAAGAAGACAATGGAATGTTTTTAAGACGCTCTAATTCTGTTTGGAACCGGACTTAAAACACTTAACCTTTGGAGTGTACTATTTCCTTTGGAACAATGGCAGAGCCATATTATGTCACTTTGAGTTATGTAAGAGGAATTGCAATTTCGTGAGGATATTGCGTGAAATTGCTTCACTTGCTCTTGTCGTTTTGGTGGGCTTGGAAAAAGAAAGAAAAAGGGAACATTAGGTAAGATATTTCTCACAGATAAGTTGGCAACAGCATGAGTTATTAGCACAGCATTTTTCCTTTAACTTGGACTCATCCAAACGAGGTGTTTTGTTTTGAAATAGCATGACTTGTGTCTCCATTGTGTATCATTTACATGTGAAAAATATCCATCCCACTGGAATGTATAAGTATTTGCCCCCCTCCCCCCTCCAATTCTGATGTTCTGTTTGTACATGACTTTCTATAATCAGTCCTCTACACATATTCTTACAAAAGCGTACTTTTCGATCTGCTTCTTATTAATAGAGGACACGTTTATTCCACATTTCCTTACAGACATAAATAAAATACACTAGGCTAAAGAATGTGTTGCTATGTGATGCTTTGAAAGTGCTTTCTCTTTGCATAACTATCAAAAAATCTGATGTGTTCGACTCACATAGTTTTCTTTTCCTATTCCGTAAACAAACTATTCAATCAAAAGATTCTTTTTGTATCTACTTCATGGCAAATCAGATCAGCATTAGCTGAAACGTTCTTATTACTTGCTTCCTTGTAAGCAGAAGGGAATACATTAGGTTACAGCTATACTCAAATCTTTTGAACGCTAGTTGCCATGTAAAACATTTAAGGTCCAGTTCGTTTTGCATGGCCCCATTTGAGATAAGTTAATTAGTTTAAAACTGAACCAACTAACAATGAATATATCGAAAACGGTTAACTCTATAAGAAAAACGTATATGGCATAAATTGTGTATTTTAACACGATATTCATTTTTGTGTAGTAAGTTTTTGTCTATCTCTTGTGGATTACCAGTGATGTAAAACTCAACCGCAACAGCTCTACAAAGGTTATTCCCAGAAAATTCAAAAAATAATGTGCGGTATTTTAATCAAAACCTTTAGAGCCATCTTTGGCAAAGTGAACATTTTTTTAAAAATGTTCCATGTAAAGGGTAGTTTGGGGTGGGAGTATTTTCCTCAAAATGTTCGTGTCGCTTCCTTGGAAGATACTGAACTTAAATACCAAGTTTAGTTTTTAACGGTATTTTCGTTTTTGACCTATGCTCACAGTCACACACACATACACACACACGGACATTTTTGTCCCAAAACATGTATTTCCGGTGAAATCTCGGTATCGAATTTTTGGGTGGAATACAATAGCTTCTCTACACGTGTAGAGAATGCAAAAGCTGAGTATGGTTTTGGCTTTAAGGGCAATTTGTGGAGAGTAAAGAAGGCGAAGAGCATGACTGTGTCCTAGATTGAAGATGACATTCAGCGCAGTGAATGCACTGCTATGTTGGCCACCCTCCTCCTCTCTGTGAAGGGCAACCTAACCTTCGTATGCACTTTGAACCACTCCCTGCATTATTCCCACGCCCGGCACAGTTCCTAGTTCCTTAATCGTGACGTTCTGTGGGTGCAACATTCTCTCTCTCGTCTTCTCCCTCCTTTTCAAAACAAAACATCTCATTCACATTACTTTCTCTAACTCTCTTCTGCAAACAAAATATTCTTACAAACGCCTTTTTAATTTCTCTAGTCCATATGTACATAGTGGAAGGAGAACGATGAAATGAAATGGAGTTTTATTTATGGACGCCCTTTAACTGCTGTGGTTCTCAGCGCGCCCTCCCCGTCCAATTTTATATTGGGCGTGAAAGACCGATTAATTTTGCTCAGAGGCGTCTTTATCAGGATTTTTTTAAAATATATTTCCGGACTCTTGTCAGGTCTCCGGAGCTGTATTCCTTTTTCTTCTTTTTTCCATTTTCCTGCATTTCCTTTGTTGACCCACCTATTTATCATTTTCTACTTTCTCTACCCATACTATGTACATACTGTACCAGAAGGTATTGTATTGCACCCAAAAATTCGATTATGAGATTTCACCGGAAATACAAGTTCTGGGACCCCCTGAATCCAAATATAGCATGTTTAGAAAAACGTCCGTGTGCGCGCGCGCGTGGGCCATATAGCTCGAAAATAAAAGTTCCGTTAAATACCAAACTTGATATTTAAGCTCGGTATCTTCCGAGAATATTCCGGCACCGGTGTGGGGAATTTTCCCCCGCTGGGAGACCTTGCCCGGGGTGCACTCAGCCTCGTGAGGTCCCTGGGGGGCCAATTGAGGAGCTACTCAATTGAGAAATAGCGGCTCCAGATCGAGAAGACCGCATCAGCCGGCGGGGAGGGACTCGAGGCGCTGATCACGTTTCACCCTCCAGCACTGCACCCCATTCATGACGCCTTCGGGCTGAGATGGGGGATGCGGCGGAAGGCCAAGTCCCCTTGTGGACTGTCGTGCCATGGAGTTGCGTTATCATCCAGGAACGCGACATCAGGATTTTCAAGAAAATTCCCCCACCCCAACTTCCCTTTATATTTACAATTATTCGAAAAAATGTCATATATTTTAGATATTTACATGGCAAATAAAATGTATATCTTCAATTTTCTAGGAATAGCTTCTGAAGACATGTTTATTCTAGATTAATTTTGCATAACTGGTAAACCGCATGAGATAGTCAAAAACACACAAAAACTGTAGAGCTCGTTAAAACACACAATTTATGTCATGTACATTTTTTTCGTGGAATTGACGGTCTTTGAGATATTCCTTATTATTAGTTTTAGAATTAAAAAAACTTATACTTTTCTCACACTGGAACTTGTCATCGCTTGGCCACGCAAAGAAAACTGATTTCAATCCCATAGCATCCACATTTTAAAACATTTGACTGCCGGTTTAGCATAGTGTACTCCCTTATGAAGGAAGCAAGTAATAAGATAATTTCTGTTAATGTTTATCTTGATTAGCACCTACTAGATAGAAGAATAAACTTATTAATAATAATAATAATTTGTTACAGAGATGTAGAGAAAGTCATGTGAATGTAACATCAGATTTTTTAGTTATGCTGTCCACGCGCACACACACACACACGCACACATACATACATACACATGTGGATCATTTTATATATATATATATATATATATAAAATGATCCACATGGATGGAACACGAAGATTTTGAGAAAAATTCCCCACCCCAAACTACCCTTTACCTAGAAAAAAATTCGAAAATTTTAAATTTCTGAAAATAGTCTATAACGATTTTGAATAAAATACCATATATTAAAGATATTTATATGGCAAATAAAATGTATATCTTGAATTTTCAGGAAACGGCCTCTAAAGACCTATTTATTATGAATGGATTTTGCTGAACTGGTAAACCGTAAAGGATAGAAGAAAAGCTTACTACACAAAAATGTAGATAACGTTAAAACACTCGTTTTTTTCGTTGAATTGACCATTTCTGAAGTATTCTTTTTCTTTGTTTCATAGAAACGTATTTGAACCACATGACAACCAGCTTTGTCTGTCGTTTTAACCTAGTGTATTCCCTTATTTTCCTTCCACTTACAAGGAAGTAAGTAATTAAGACAATTTATGCCAATGTTTATTTCGATTATCATAAAATAAATCGTAGAACATTCTTTTTAACAATAATTTGTGACAGCGGTGTAGGGAAAGTCATGTGAATGGAACATAACATATTTGTATTCTGTAATTGTTTTTCAACATGCTTCCTCGATTTTAAAGAGTTGCTTTCCAACTTATTATCGTAAAGCTGATTCTGAAATTGCAGTTGTTAGTGGACGTGATACACACCTGACGTGTGGAATGATTAGATCGGTTTAAGTGACTGATTATTCCCGTAGAAGTGGAAAAGGTCAAGAACTCTTAGAGGGCAGGGTCAAAAGTACCATCATGCACTGGTTCCTGTCGTGTTTTTCTCATGGCCTAGAGCAAGGAGAAAATGAACCATCACTATCTGCTTCGTGCCTAGCACATTACTGACCTACCGGTGGTTCCTCTTTCAGCATTCAGCTGTTTTCCGAGCCGTTGCTACATATCTAAGACCTTTAAAAATACGTTAAAAATCCTACATTTTTACGCTCTCTAGCACGCATGTGCAACAAATTATTGTTAAAATAGCTTATGCTTCTATTAACTTCATTCTAATCGAGAAAAAAATAGCAGAAATTCTCTTATTATCTTCCTTGTAGATAGAAGGGAAGTAATGGAGTACATAGGTTAAAGTACATGGGTTAAAGTGATTGTGAAAAGCTGGTTTCTGTGTGACTGAAGTTCCTTTACTTGTGTGGACAGGAGTTGACAAATTTCTGTATGAGAAAAGTATGTTATTTAAAACTGAAACCAAAAACAAGGAATATCTCAAACGATCAACTCCACGAAAAAAATGTATATAACACAAATTGTGTGTTTTAACGTGCTCTACACTTTTTGTGTGATAGGTTTTTTTCCATCTCCTACGGTTTAGTAGTTATGCAAAATTCCGTAAAATTCATCCAGAAAAAAGTAGTCTTCAGAGGCTATTCCCAGAACATTCAAGATAAAACATTTTGTCAGCTAAATGGCTTTAATATAGGATATTTTAATCAAAATCGTTAGCCACTTTTGAGAAAATAAAATGTTCGAAAAAAGTTCCATGAAAAGGGTAGTTGGGGTGGGGGGATTTTCTTGAAAATCTTCGTGTCGCATCCTTGGAAGATACCAAACTTAAATACTAAGTTTGATATGTAACGGTATTTTCGTTTTAGAACTATGCTGTCCACAGACACACACACACGCACGCACACGGACATTTTTCCAAAAATGCTTTTTTTTATTCAGGGGGACCCAAAACATGTGCTTCCGGGGAAATCTCGTATCGAATTTTTGGGTGCATTACAAAACCTTCTCTATACACTGTACATAGTAAGTGTAGAGAAATTAAAAATCTAATGTATTCCATTCACATAATTTCCTCTAGTTCTGCTATAAATAAATTTTACTCACAAAAGATTATTCTTTTATGTACATATGCTAATCTAGATAAACATTAGCAGAATTGGTCTTATTACTTGCTTCTTGTTAGTAGAAAGGAAACAAGGGAATTAATTAGGCTAAAGCGAAGGTCAAATAGTTTAAAAACTGATCGCTATGTGAAACAAAGGATGTTCGCTAAGCTTTGCAATTGTCTCGTTTGAGAAAAGTTAATTAGTTTAAATCTGAAACTAATAACAATGAATATCTCGAAAACGGCCAACTCTACAAGAAAAACGTAAATTGGTATAAATTAGTGCTTTAACGTGATCTACAATTTGTGCACTATGTTTTTGTCTATCTCTTACGGTTTAAACGTTATGCAAAAATATGCAAAATTCAACTAGAATAAACATCCCTTCAGAAGCTATGGCCAAAAAAGTCATAATAACCACTTCATTTGTGATGCACACATCTTAATATAGGGTATGTTATTCAAAGCGTTACAACTATTTTAGGGAAACATTTAATTTTCAAAAATGTTTCCACGCAAAGGGTGGTTTGTGATAGAGGAATTTTCTTGAAAATCTTCGTGTCGTATTCTTGGAGCATACTAAAGGTAAATACCAAGTTTGGTATTTAACGGTCTTTTAGTTTTTGAGCTATGCTGTCCACACGTGTATACACGGACCTTTTACTAAAATGCGTTTTTTGAGCTCAGGGGACCACAAAAATATATTTCCGGTGAAATTTGCACATCGAATTTTAGAGTGGAATACAATACCCTCCATATCGACTGTGTACATAGATTGTACATACATACTAGAGAAAGTAAATACCGAGTTTAGTATTTTAACGACCTTTCGTTTTTGAGTTATCGTATTCACAGACACACGGACACACAAGGACCTTTTCCCAGAAATGCTTTTTTTGGACGCAGGGCACACTAAAACGTGTATTTTCCGGTGAAATCTCGGTATTGAATTTTTGGGTGCTTTAATATAGCTTCTCTATACACTATGTATATAGTATGTGTAGAGAAAGTAAAAAATGTGGTACATGCCATAAGCTTTCCTAGTTGTTACACTACACTACGATGGATTCTTATTTTGCCTACATCATGCAACTCGAGATAACATTAGCAGAATTGGTTTTATTTTATCTTTCTTGTGAGTGGAAGGGAGGCATTAAACTAAAGCGGTAGTCACATCTTTTAAAACCTGGTCGCTAAGTGAAACAATTGAGGTTATGTTCGCTTTCAATGGTGCCGTTTGAGAAAAGATAAGTAGTTTAAAATTCAAACCAATAACAGAGTATCTCGAAAAGGTTCCACTCTACAAGAAAAAGGAATGTGATATATCTTATGTGTTTTAACGGCATCCTCATTTTTGTGTAATACTTTCTTATCTGTCTCTTACGGTTTACAATTCAGCTAAGTTCAACCACAATAAAGGGGTCTTGAGTTATTCCCAGAAAATTCAAACATATATTTTCTTCATCTGTAAATATCTTTAATAAAAATCGTTAGAGGCACATTTAAGAAAATCAAAATGTTCAAACATTTTTCCACGTAAAGGATAGTTTGGGCTGGGTGGATTTCCTTGAAAATCTTCATGTCGTATCTTTGGCAGATACTAAAGCTCAATATTAAATTTGGTATTTACGGTCTTTTCGTTTTTGAGCTATTCTGCCCCCCCCCCCACACACACACATACACACTGCCCTTTTTCTCAAAATGCTCTTTTGGGTTCAGGGTCTCAAAACATATACTTCCGGTGAAATCTCTGTATCGAATTTTTGGATGGAATACAGTACTTCTCTACCTACTATGTATGCTAATCATTATAGACATTAAAAGAAATTGGCTTAGTACTTAGTTCCTTATAAGTAGAAAGGAAATGCGAAGTTTGTAAGATATTCCTTGTTATTGACTTCAATTTTATAATATTTAAACTTTTTCTAAATGGGAAAAACCCGGCGTAGGACGATGGATTTTTTCGGGTGTAAAAATCCTTAACATGGCTTCCTTCGGAAGGGAATTCAAGTCGATGGTCCCGTGTCGTAGATTTACGGCACGTAAAAGAATCTCAAACCTGATAGAGAAGCCTCTGAGCAAAATTAAGCTGTCTTTCACGCCCTATTTAGAATGGGACGCTGAGAACCACAGTAGTTAAAGAGCGTCCATAAATAACCGCCATTTTTCATTTGGGAATTTCTTATTCCTTTTTCTTTTGTTTTTGCTGCTGGCCATTCAAAAAGAACCGAATTTCCATCATAAAGTGACCGGCTTTTGCAAGATTTTACTATCACTTTAGCCTAGTATATTCTCTTATTTCCCTTCTCCTTATAAAGAACCCAAGTAAAAGACAGTTTCTGACAATTCAGCTCAACTATTAAAGCGCCAATGCAATGGCCGAGATTCGGCAATTTCAACCAATCAAGGTCATCGACTGGAGCGATATTGTCAAAACATCTTATCGCAGCTGATGTTCATTTCTTTGAAAATAATCATTATTTGTATTTTTTATATATAAGATGAGTGCAATAACCTCAAATAAAATAACGTTTGTTTCCATTTCATGCATTAGTTATTAAAATCTAAAATACAATAAGTGTTCCCTATTTCTATTGTTGCTATCGATATTCGTACATTGGGTGTAGACACGGTCGGTCATATTATAATTCAGGAGGCAGTGAAGAAAAAAAAAAAAAACATTCGTAAACAAACATGGTCGAATGCGTCATCCACCATTTTGAGAACTAATGTAAGCTTTACAATGGTAACCTGATAACATCTCCCTTCCTACATATTATAAATTGTTAAAAGTTTATTTCGTTGAAGTGTCTCATCAAATACAACTCGTGTTTTCATCTCTTAGTACGTCGCTTCGCTCCGGTCATGAATTAGAAAACACTCGTGGTATTACTTATGGTAATGTTTATCTCGAGTAGTATAAAGTAAATAAAAGATGAAGCTTATGTAAGAAAGTTTGTTACGGGCTAGGTAGAGAAAGTGATGTGAATGGAACACATCAAAATTTTACTTTCACTACATGTACTATGTACATAGTGTATAGAGAAGGTATTGCATTCCACCAAAAACATTCGATACGGAGATTTCACAGGAAATACACGTATCCAACAAAAGCATTTTCAGAAAAACGTCCTGAGGGGTGTCCGTGAACACGATAACTCAAAAACGAAAAGTCGGTAAAATACCATACTTGATATCTAAGTTTAGTATCTTACAGGGATGCGACACGAACATTTTGAAAAAAAAATCTCCCCTACCCTTTACATGAAATTTTGATTTTCTCAAAAATGGCTCAAACGATTTTTATTAAAATACCAGATATTAAAGGTATTTACACGACAAATAAAATGTATATTTTGAAGTTTCTGGGAGTAGCCTCTAAAGATCTCTTTATTCTGAATGAATTTTGCATAACTTGTAAACCGTAAGAGATAGACAAAAACTTACTACACAAAAAATGTAATCTCGTTAAAACACACAATTTATGTCATATACGTTTTTTTCGTAGAATTCACCATTTCTGAGATATTTCGTATTCTTTGTTTCAGATTTAACATATAGGCTTGTCTCACACGGAAAATTGTAAACTCGTGGTCATGCATAGAAGCGGGTTTCAATCACATGGCAACGAGCTTTAAAAAGATTTGACTATCACTTTAGCCTAGTGTATTCCCTTGTTTTCCTTCTACTTACAAGAAAAAAGGGATTAAGACAATTTCTGCTGTTCATCTCGATTAACATATAGTTGGTAGAAGAATAAACTTTTTAACAAGAATTTGTTACAGCGATGTAGTGAAAGTCATGTGAATGGAATACATCAAATGTTTACGTTTAAGAACTTTACAACCAATTATTAAGTTGGACTGCCTTTTTCAAATGCTGCAATATGTAAGACATGCTATCTGAATCCTGATAAGGAGAACTTTCATTGACGTCAAGCTATTTGTCAATGCAACTTGTTATGCATTGTACAGCAGCAAAGATCCACCATCGACATTTCCCATCGCACGGTGGTTCAAGAGCATCTAATACAGCATCTCGCCAAACTAGCATCATGAACATTGAAAGTTGCCATTCTCACCGTTCTGCTACATATGATCAGAATACCGATAGTAAAATCCTGATCTTCTAAAAGTATTTCACCCTACGAGAAATATTGCACTATTAACGATATTAAAGTTTTATGTGAAAATGAAAAAATGTTGATTTTTGAGTTAAAAGTCTGATGTGCTACATTCACACGACTTTCTCTGTAACAAATTATGGTTAAAAAGCTTATTCTTCTATCTACGAGGGCCGTTCAGACGATTTGGCAGAACTAAACGAAATATATCAAAACTTTGTTATCAAAAGTTACAGTACCTTAGTCTATTTCTCAACGTAATCTCCATTTTGTCAAGACATTTATTGTCACGTGGTACCAGTTTTTTATGCCGATGTTATTGTACTTTTCCACCGCCAAAGAACTTATTGGTTCGGGCAATCGAATTTTACAAGCAAATAACGCAAGTGAATGTAATGAACGAGTCCAGTGAAGAAATGGCGCATAATCAAGGAAGAATCAGTGTACGATAAAGACCGGAGTGGAAGTTCATCAATCGTTATGGAGCAGTTGAAAGCAAATGTTGAAACCCGTGTTTCACTCCATGACACTTTGGATGGAAAAGATTTCCCAACCATGAAGACCTCAAAGTAGCAGTGACATCTTGGCTCAGCGATGGAAGAGTATAACATCCGCAATGAAAAACTGGTACCACGTGACAATAAATACCTTGATAGTTGAAAAATAGAGCAAGATACTATAACTTTGTAAATAAAGTTTTGTGTGGATAACTTTCGTTATTGTTTAGTTATGTCACTTTCTGAATGGCCCTTGTAATACAGTATCTCGCCAATGTAGCATGATGAAAATTGAAAGTTATCATTCTCACATGACCAGAATACTGATCTGCCAAAATTATTTCACTCCACGAGAAAAATTGTTGTATTAACGATATTAAGGGACTGAAGTTTTATGTGAAAATAATAAAATGTGGACTTTTGACTTACATTATACGTCTCTGTATGAAATTGTCAAAAAGCTTACATATTCTTCTATCTGCTTCATACTAATCGGGATAAACACAAGAAGAAACGATCTTATTTCATACTTCCTTGTAAGTACGAGGGAATACACTAGGCTAAAGCGATAGTCAAATCTTTTAAAAGCCGATTGCCATGAGGTTGTAATTAGCTTCATTGGAATACCTGCAGTTGACAAATTCCCGGGTAAGAAAAGTTTTAAGTAAACCCCATAAAATCAATAACAAGGAATATATAAAAGTGCCTAACCAAATTTGGTATTTAAGTTCAGTGTCTCCCAAGGAAGATTTTCAAGAAAATCCCACAACCCAAGAAACCATTTACATCTAAATTGTTTTTCTCAAAAATGGCTTTAACGATTTTAATACCGTATGCTAGGGATATGTATTGACAGATAAAATTATGTCTTAAATATTCTAGTAGCAGTTTCTGAATGACTTTTACCTAACTCTATGTGCAGCTGAGAAAGTAATAAAATTGGTTGAAATGTAGCACTGTAATGGTGTAATGAGAGGTTGCTTATATTATCTGTTGCTTATAGAATTACATGCTATAATAGACAGTACCATTTAATAACATGCCAGAGTTAAAAGGAAGTTTGAGAACATGCTGAATTTAATATCACCAACTTTTACTCTCTCCTCAATAGCGTGTGAGTAGGAATGTGAAATCATTAAACATATCACATAATTATTAGTGCTGAGGGTGTAACACTTGCCTACAATGAAGAACAATAGAGAAACTGTCGATGTGCACTAATTTGATATAAACGTCATACTTGGAAAGCGTGTTACGCTCAGGACCAGATTTTTGCATGCGCTTTCTACACACCGTAAGGAGCACATGTTCACGGTCAGTAGCGGCTCGTGAGCATTTATTTTGGGAGTCCACTACATTTTAGTAAGGCAGCCATAGAATTGTAACTTGATACCACTGCAGCCGTTTCTAATAATAATAATAATAATAATATACGTTCGTAGGCTTTCACAGCCGGTGCTATGAGTAAAATATAACAACTTCCTTTCTGAGGATGTCCTTCACAGCTGAGGATGAAACATCAAATTTTAATTATTTTATTATTTGACCATGATCTACAAAGCCCGGACATGTTATATTTTACTAAGAACAATAATTAGATTGACGATTTTTTTTTTTTTTTTAATTTTAGAGTTAACCGTTTCCGAGATTGTTTCACAAAGCGACCTGCTTTTAAAAGATTTGACTATCGATTTAGCTTATTGAATTCCCTTATTCCCCTTCTACTTACTAAGAAGCAAATAGTAAAACAAATTCTGCAAATGTTTATCTCGATTAGTATGATATAGATAAAAAAAATAATCTTTTGTTAGAAATGTTTGTATGCGGAACATCTAGAGAAAGAAATGAGAATGGAATACATTAATTTTGTTTTTCTTTAGTTTACCCAAAATTTCCTGTTTATGTCTTCTAGCCTGTTTATCACTGACTTCAAGAAAGCTTCAGTTTTTTCTCCCTTTCTCCATGTCTTCAATCTATTTTCGTCAAAATTTCCTCTATCTGCCCCTACCAACATTTGTTCTTAATTATCCTGAGCTGTTTCGTGCATATGCTTAACAGATTTACAAGTTGCTTATTATTATTGCGAGGACCATCTAGAAAGTGACAGACGATTTAGCATAACTAAATGATAACGAAAGTTATCAACACAAAGTTTATTTACAAAGTTACAGTACCTTACTCGATTTCTCAACATAATATCCATTGTCAAGATATTGTCATGTGGTACTAGTTTTTTAATGCCCGCCAAAGAACTTTTTCGTTTTTGAATACGCAAAATGTCCGTCAATCGAATTTTATAGGCAGATAACGCAAGTTTATAGTGATAATGCAATGAACGAGTCTTCAGTTAGAAAATGGCCCATAATTTACCAGTAATCAATGTGTACGAAAAAGACCGAAGTGGAAGTTCATCAATCGTTATGAAGGAGTTGAAAGCAAATGTAGATAAAAGAGTTTAAAAATACGGTATTACACTTGAACACCGTACATTACTTTTTGGATGGAAAAGATTTCCCAACCGATGAAAACCTCAAAGACACAGTGACCTCTTGGCTCATATCTTTAAGAGTATAACATCTGCATTGAAAAAACGGTACCACGTGACAAATACCTCGATAGCAACGACGATTACGTTGAAAAATAGAAAGGTAAAGTAACTTTTTAAATAAAGTTTTGTGGCGATAGTTTTCGTCATTACTTGACCATGATGATCATTTCCTTTAGTTGCTAGTGGAACATAGGGCCGCAACAAATCCTCGCCATCGAGTTCTATTCCTTGACAAGACTTGTATCTCCTTCCATGATCTACTCATTTCTCTCAATTCCGCTTCAACTGTTCTTCTCCAAGTTAGCCTCGGTCTTCTAATCCTCTTTTCTCCATGTGGATTCCACTCCAATACCCCTCTAGCTATATTTCCACGATCCTTTCTCAGTATATGTCCAAATCCATGTCCATTTACGTTTCTTTATTTCTCTGTCAAGTGGTAACTGGTTTGTTCTTTCCCATAATGTAGTGTTGCTAATGATTTTTGGCCACCAGATTCTCAATATGTCTTAGACATCAATTAATAAAAGTTTGCAATTTTTATTCATTTCTTTTGTTGCTTTCCAGGTTTTACACAGTACAATAATACAGATAATACATTTTATTTAACATTTTAATTTTAGTATTTCTTTGAATATTCTGTGAATTCCATAATGTTCTCTGGTTATTATTTAGTTATGCCAAATCATCTGTCACTTTCTGGAAGCCCATTATATATCAGTTTGTTCATAATAACTAAAAAGGCAGCAGATGCTATTTCATATGTCTAGGGCTATTTGTCTGAAATGTTGTGAACACCCAAATATATTCAAGAGAAGCTACTGATCAAAAGTACAGTAGCCGCCACTGCTGACGGTCTTTTTCTCTCTGTCCTCTGATGACATTGGCCGTGAAGAATCACACGTTATATGCGGGTTTATTTCAGGCAATTTCAGCAGACAGACTCATCGAACAAGTTTGACAAGGCCAACAGGTTTGGCCTACTGCCGGCCACAGGCATCAGGATGAGCGAACCAACGGAAGGTCTATGTCACGCGGTTCAATAAACTCGCTGATAACATTCCACAATATCGCGAATACCCTACATTTTTACTTTCCCTTGTTAGTACACACATTCCACCCAAAAATTGTATACCAAGATTTCATCGGAAATAGGCGTTTTAGGATCTCCGGTCTCAAGAAAATATTAAAAAAGCTACATTCGTGTGTGTGTGTGTGCGTGTGTGTATTTGGTATTTAAGTTTATCATCTTCCAAAGATGCACCACGAAGATTTTGAGGCAAATTTCTCCACCCCAAACTACCTCTTACAAGGAAAAAAATCTAACAATTTTGATTAAAATGCAATATATTAAAGATTTTAACATGAATAAAATATGTATGTTGAATTTTCCGGGATAAGCCTCCGAACACCTCTTCATTCTGAACGATTTTTGCATAACTGCTAAACCGTGAAGAGACAGACAAAAACTTACTACTCAACCATGTAGATCTCCTTAAAACACACATATAGCTTTTACTGCATCTACATAGAACATGGTGCATTCCACCCAAATATTCGATACCGAAACACACGTTTTAAGGTCCCCGGCATCCTAGGAAAGCATTTTTACATTCTCTTCACGTACTGTGTACATAGCGTATAAGGAAGTTATTGCATTCCACCCAAAAATTGGATACCGGGATTTCACCGGAAATATACGTTTTAGGGTAGGATCTTTCGGGTAACTTACCCTAACCGAGATTCGAACTCAGGACCTCTTAAATGAGAGGCAGACATCCCCATCTCCAGAATAGTTGGCTATAAGATTTGACAATCGCTTTAGTCTCATGTATTCCCTTATTGCCATTCTACTTACAAGGAACTAAGTAATAACATTTTGCTGAAGTTTATCTCGATTAGCATGAAGTAAATAGAAGAAGCTTTTGTAAGAATGATGATGTAGAATAAGTGCGAAAGGTCATATGAAGTAACAGAAGACTTTTTCTTTATCTTCTACTTACATATAATAAGCGTATTACATTCGATACTCAGATTTCACAGAAAATTCACATTTTCAGATTCCATTATAAAAAATTGTTGCTTAGAAAATGCGTCAAATGTGTCCATTTATGATGTTCATAAGTTAAGTGCTAAACTTGATTATTTGAGTTTAACGTCTTCTAAAAGGTCGATACGAAGATTTTCAAAAAATTGCCACATCGCAAAGCAACATATATATGGAACATTTTCACAACTTTTTATTTTCAAAAATGACTAACGATTTTGATTAAAGTGTCACATTTTCTTAATCTATTGGGATTAAAGTCCACTTCATTCTGAGAACCATGAAAAAGAGAAAACCTGTGCACGCGCGCGCGTAACTGGATGAGCATGCGTGCACGTGAATAGGGTAAAGTAAAAATCTGATGTGTACCATTCACATGACTTTCTCCATATCCCTGCAACAAATAATTCTTAAAAAGCTTATACTTCCATTTACTTTATGCCAATCAGAAAAAATTAGCAGAAATAGCCTTATTACTCGCTTCCTTGTAAGTAGAAGCGAAATAAGGGACAACCGTAGGTTAAAGTGATAGTCAAAAGCTAGTTGCTATGTCAATGAAGTTCCTTTGTTTATATGGATAGGAGTTGACAAGTTCCGGTATGAGAAAAGTATACGTTTTTCATAGCAGAAACAAAAAATAAGGAATGTCACAAAAACGACGAACTCCACGAAAAAAATGTGTATAACATAAATTGTGTGTTTTAATGTCCTCTACACTTTTTGTGTAGTAAGTTTTTGTCCGTCTCTTACAGTTTAGCAGTTATTCAAAATTTAGTAAAATTCATCCGGAATAAACTACTCTTCAGAGGCTATTCCCAGAAAATTCAAAATTTACATTTCATTTGTCAGGTAAATATGTTTAATATCCGAAATTTTAATCAAAATCGTTAGAGCCATTTTTGAGGAAATAAAAATTTTCGAAAAAAGTTCCATGTAAAGGGTAGTTGGGGATGGGGGGATTTTTCTCAAAATCTTCGTGTCGCATCCCTGGAAGATACTAAACTTAAATACCAAGTTTGGTATTTTACCGACTTTTCGTTTTTGAGTTATCGTGTTCACAGACACACACACACACACACACACACACACACACACGGACCTTTTTGTGAAAATGTTTTTTTTGGATATTGGGGACCCTAAAACATATTTCCGGTGAAATCTCGGTATCGAATTTTTGGTGGAGTGCAATACTTTCTCTATACACTATGTACATAGTGCGTATGGAGAAAGTAAAAAACGGAAATCCGACAGATATTAGATTGGTATTACGTCCGCGTAGTGTCTTCTGGTCAACTATTTCATTTCTAAATCTAGAACAGGGCAAAACATCGAAATACCACTTTACATAGGTAGAGGCGCAGAAGATAAAGCAAGGATATGTTGGATCTATCAAGTGTGAAGCCATTTTCTCCACGAGTCCTTGAATCTAATGCCATCAACTTGACCCACTTTTGAAACCCAATACAGCAGCAATCCTCTGCTAGAAAGTGTCTCCCAGATTTTTGAAACTGTATCTTATGAAAGTATTTGTGTATTGAGTCAACCAGGATCTTAAAAAAGATCACATAACTTTCTATGCACATTCTTGTGTAAACTATTAAACGCTTTCTCTTCTACTTCGTGATTAACAGATTCTTTGCAGAAATGGTATTATTGCATGTCCCCTTATAGGTACAAGAGGATCAGGGGAATACAGTTGGCTTTAAACGATAGTCTTATCTTTATATGGTGACTTTGAAATTTCGTTCTCCTTGCATAACCAAGAGAGGAGGAAACAAAGACACGAAGAAGAAAACATCTGATTGTGTTCCATCTCACGACTCTCTACATTTCTGCAACAAATTACTGTTAAAAAGCTTATTCTTCTATGTACTTCATGCTAACCGAGATAAAATTATCAGGAATAGTCTTATTACTGGCTATCTTGTACGTAGAAGAGAAATGAGGGAATACCATAGGCTAAACCGACAGTCAAATGTTCTTAAATTTGGTTGCTATGGGAATGAAAACAGTTTCTTTGCATGTGCAGCAGTTGACATGTTCCCGTTTGAGAAAAGTTAAGTATTTTAAAACTGAAACGAATAACAAGGAATATCTCGGAAACTGCGAACTCAACCAAAGAAATGTGTAAACTGTGTGTTTTAACGAGACCTACATTTTTTTGTGTAGTAAGTTTTTGTCTATCTCTAGGTTTATCAGTTATGCAAAAGATATTCAGAAAGAGGCTATTATCAGAAAATTCAAGATATACATTTTATTTGTCACGTAGATATATTTAATATACGGTATTTTAATCAAAATCGTTAAAGCCTTTATATAAAAATCAAAATTTACAGAAGTTTATCCACGTAAAGGACATTCTAAAGCCCGCCTGGGTAGTGTGGTGGTAGCGTGTCTGTTCCACATTCAAAAGGTCGTGAGTTCGAATCTCGCTTAGGGTGAGTTGCCCGGATAAGGTTTATTCGAGGTGTTTCCTTATCCTGAGAAGATGAATGTCGAGGAACTTTAAGTCCGTGGACCCCGATATCATTTGAGCATCATTTCACCAATTTCATTCATCGTCCGATATGACCAACCAGGTTAAAGGACGTTAAGCCACAAATAAAAAAGAAGAGATTTTGGGATGGGGGAGGATTTTCTTGAAAATCTTCGTGCAGCAACCTCGGGAGATACTAAACTTAAATATTAAGTTTGGTGTTTAACGGTCATTTCGTTTTTAAGCTATGGTGTCCAGACACACAGGCATCTTTTTCTAAAAGTACTTTGTTTTTGGATTTAGGGGGTATCAAAACCTGTATTTCCGATGAAATTTCGGTATCGAATTTTTGGGTGCAATACAATACCTTCTCTATACACTATGTACATAATACGTGTAGAGAAACTAAAAATCTTGCTACACAAAAATGTAGATCCATTTCATGCATATTCCTTATTGGTTTAAAAGTTCCCATACTTATACTGTTCTCAAATGGGAAGCCGCATTTTTTTTATTATTATTATTCCTGACCATGAAAAGATAGCAAATCTAATTTCAACATCACATAGCGACAGACCAGCTTTTAAAGCATTAGACTCGCTTAGCATGAAGCGGTTGGAAGAATATTTTGTCGCGGAATAGTTAGGAAAGTCATTGAATGGAAGACTTTGATGATACGTGACCCACATGTAATGAAACGAATACTCAGCACATGTGCTAGATATCAGATCTGCGGTGGTTTCAATGGTGTGACAATGACCGCTCTGTGTCAAACATATCAACTTTAAGGTCCTCACAAAACCAGTTTACAAGAACAGCCTGCAAAAATGACTGACATCGCCATTTTGTGAACTCGCCAGAGATTGGAAAAAGTGAAAGTTAAACCACAAATGGCAATGCTCGTTTATAAACCATTAGCAAAAATGTGACGTGTTACACTCACAGGACTTTCTCTACATCTGTGTCAAAATTAGCTGATTCTTCTATCTATTTAACATTAATCCAGATAAAATTAGCAGAAATGCCTTCTTATAAGTAGAAGGGAAATAATGGAATTCACTAGGCTAAAACGATAGTCAAATCTTTTAAAAGCTGGTTGCCATGTGGATGAAATCAGTTTCTTTGGATTGTCAGGAGTTGACAAATTCCCGTAGTTGAAAAGTTAGATAAGTATTTTAAAACTGAAACCAAAAACAAGGAGTATCTATAAACGGGCCAGCTTCACGACAAAAATGTATATGCCATAAATTGTGTGTTTCCATGAGATCTACAAATTTTGTGAAGTAAGCTTTTTTTCTATCTCTTGCTGTTTACTAGTGATGCAAAATCTAGAATAAAGAGGTCTTTAGATGCTATTCCCAGAACATACAAGATAGACATCTGTGGTGTAAGACTCTTTAATATACGGTATTTTAATCAAAATCGTTAGAGCCATTTTTGAGAAAATAAAAGTTTTCAAAACTTTTTCCATAGAAAGGGTAGTTGGTGTGGAGGTATTTTCCTCAAAATCTTCGTGTTGCATCCTTGGAAGATACTAAACTTAAATAACAAGTTTGGTATTTTACCGACTTTCCGTTTTTGAGTTACCGTATTCACAGACACACACACGGACCTCTTTCTAAAAATGCTTTTTTTGAATACAGGAGACCCTAAAACGTCTATTTGCGGTGAAATCTCGGAATCGAATTTTCGGGTGGAATGCAATACCTTCCCTATACACCATGTAGAGAAAGTAAAATTGGATGCGTATAATAATGTTCTATAAGAAACTATGAATAAAACCACGTGTTATGAAACATATTTTCCTAAATAACTATAAATAAGTCACGCGGGGTGTAAATTGTCATATTAGTTCCACTGTAAAACACACTAATGTGTTACGTTTACATGACTTTCCCTACCCTCTATAGCTTATCAAAGTGTACACAAATTATAATAAAGCGTATTACTTTCTC
Source organism: Hymenopus coronatus (assembly GCA_030762935.1). Classification (NCBI taxonomy): domain Eukaryota; kingdom Metazoa; phylum Arthropoda; class Insecta; order Mantodea; family Hymenopodidae; genus Hymenopus; species Hymenopus coronatus. The sequence continues at coordinate 151,305,272 of CM060897.1, read as the reverse complement.
TACACGTATGATATACACAGTGTATAGAAAAGGTATTGTATTCATCCGCTCCACAGGTCCCAGCCATCCAAGTCTTCCTCTTTTGATGAAAGATACTTCATACAATTCCATCAACTCGTTATTTCTACTTCTGAACTGATTTTTTTCAAAACAAGGACCATATATTTTCCTAAGAACTTTTCTTTCCCAGCCAAGCTTCTCTCGCGTATGTAATACTGGTCTATCCATAGTTAGTTTAATATACAATATTTTTGATGATCTAGAAAGCTTTTCCTGGTTGATTATTGAAATTTTTGTTGGTAATTTCTGTTTTAACACTATTTATATCAGGGTTAGGAGCTAATTTTGAAAATGACTTAAAGAAGATTATTGCTTTATCTACTTTAAGACAATTAGGTTTAATAAAGAATTTTATCTATAGGATTTGCTGATTTATAAGACTTCAGTTTTAATAATTTTCCAAGTCCATAAATATATTATACCATTTCGCTTGATAGACAGTACTAAATAAAAATGAAGCTACTTTATTTGTAAAAAAAAAAAAAAAACATTACACTTACATGAAGACTACTTTAATATGACGTCAGCTCAGTGGCTCCCATTTGCATTTATGTATTCTTGAAATGTCTCCATGGCACGTCGCGCCTATCCCGTGGGATGGCGTTCATTTCCTGGCCGAAGGTAGCTTTCAACTCCTAATGGTGCAAAAATACTTTTTCTTTCAATTATTCCGGAACTGTTAAATCTGGAGATTGGGACGGCCAAGTTAAATCGCCAAAGTGGGAAATCAGTCGATTGGGGAACAGAAAACCCATTCTTTGAAGTGCAGTATGTGACATAGCACCATGCTGCTGAAACTAAATGTTGTTCATCTGTCCTTCCTGGAGTTCTGGCATGACAAAATTTGGCAAACTTCAACATGATGGTCGGAATTTTCAGTTAGTGCGTGACTAGCACAATCCTCCGAAAAATTTGGACCAATAATTCTAAACATTCCAACTGCACACCACACCACACCATCCTGGCTCAAACTGTGCGAGGATTTTGGTTTTGTTTGTTCTGAACTCTCTGAAGAAGCTCGTTTCATCTGACTTGAACAGTTGGTCAAACAGGCATCTGTGCCAGTGTTGATGCAGGCGGAGTTGCGTTTCAGTTAGGGAACGCGTAACAATGAAGGAGCCAGGAGCAGGAACTAGTCGCCCGAGTGTACTCGGGCGGGGCAAATCACCATGGTACCTATCCGCTTTTCTCGCGGATTTACCCGTGTGATATCCGGTAGGTAAGCCAGCCCGCGCCGGCTGCACAAAGGGAAACACCCTGCCCACATTACTTCGACACAGACATAAACGCTTGCACAAGACATCTTTTAACAATGAAGGCTTCTACAGCTGCAATCCTTGTCTGTATGAGCCAACAATCCATGGCGTACCAATTGCGAACATTGTAGCCGTATAATCATATCTTATTCATGCGCATGCGCACCTTAAGTTGAACAGGAATACAAAGCAAAGTTGGTTGATATATTACGCACCACCCTGTGTGTGTGTGTGTGTGTGTGTGTGTGTGAGTAAATGTTATAAAATTGCCGGAAGAAGATCAGGGCGTGTTAGGGAGGCTTCTAACACGTTTCTAATGCTGGTAATTGTTATTGCATGCGTACAGAAAGCAGGAAGAGGAAGATACAGCACCCACATGTCTGTCTCCCGGAATGTACAGTTAAACTACATAAAAATTTAACATCTGGTCTGCATGCTAACTATACCACAGGTTGTTAAACGCGAGTTTGTAAAACTGTTTTAGAATAAATGCATGTTAATCGCGTGGCATCATCTGGCAGATTGCCGATCATGAGTCGTACAGACCAGCTAATTTACTACTATGTGCACACGTTTCCTTGGGCGTTCGGCTCCCGTATTCGCTTGCTACGTTTCACCATGCGGCTAGAGTTGTGAAACAATTTTCAATTTCAACGAACGAAGTTTGCTATAATACATACAAAATACTAATATCAGGTACCATTAACAAAAAGTGTTGTTTATAAAAATTTCAGGTTGGCAACAGATCCAAAATTATAATTTTATTTCGATCTAAAGAAAAACCCTACATCTTTTTTTTTTCTTTCTCTACACGTACTATATACATAGTGTATAGAGAAGGCATTGTATTACACCAAAAATGCGATACCAAGATTTCACCCCCTGAATCTCCCCCCCCCCCAAATCTGATCTCTTTAACATCTCTGTAACAAATTATCGTTAATTAAGCTTATTCTTCTATCCACTTTATGCTAATCGAGATAAACATGAGCAGAAACGGTCTGCTTACTTGGTTCCTTATAAGTAGAAGGGAAATAAGGGAATACACTAGGCTAAACCGACAGTCAAATGTTTTAAAATGTGGTTACTATGGTATTGAAATCCGTTTCTTAGCGTGGCCAGAATCTGTCTAGTTCCTATATGAGAAAGGTTTAAGTATTTTAAAACAAGCTAATAACAAAGAATATCTCGAAAACGGTCAACTCCACGACAAAAATGTATGACAAATTTGTGTTTTATGAGTTTTACATTTTTTATGTAGCAAGTTTTTGTCTAAATCTTACTAGTTATACAAAATTCAGCAAAATTCATCCAGAATAAAGAGGTCATCAGAAGCTATTCCCAGAAAATTCAAGATATGCGTTAAATTCGCCATGTAGGTAAATATATTTAATATAAGTATATTTAATTGTTAGAACCATTTTTGAGAAAATAAACATTTCGAAAAACTTTCCATGTAAAGGGTACTTTGGGGTAGGGGATTGTTCACAAAATCTTCCGTGTCGCATCCTTCCAAGATACTAAACTTAAACACTAAGTTTGGTATTTTACCGAGTTTTCGTTTTTTGTTAACGTGTTCACAGACATGTAGTCACACACACGAACCTTTTTCTAATTTTTTTATACAGGGGACCCTAAAACTTTTATTTCAGGCGAAATCTCGGTATTGAATTTTTGGATGGAATGCAATGCCTTCTGTATACACTATGTACATAGTACGTGAAGAGAGAGTAAAAAAAAAATGTCGAGAATTAATGCCCCTACTGTATATTTTGTTGAAATAATATAAAAGTATACTCCTTCAAATAGCTCTGTTCAACTAAATGAGATATTTCTCGTCTGTTATTTTCGGAAGATGTTTACAGGGAACCTGATACACAGAGTGTAGTAATTGTATGACCTTGTGCAGTAACTGCCACTTACCTCACGTGTTGGAGTACTTGAGTGTAGGGTAGCAATAGATACTCCTCTGCTTTTCTTTCAGAATAGGTTCTTGTACTGTGTACGCATTGATCACTTTTGAATTAGATATACTAGTATAAATCATAACTTTACATTTTCTTGTCCACGGTTTAGCTCGACACGTTCATTTAGTTTTAGTATATTTCAGGCACAATACTCACGCTTCCCAATTTCGTAGCTAAAACACAGTCAACACCCACGTCCATATTTAAACTTTATCTGTTAGAACGCGTCTCCGTTTTACTCCACTGCCTGTGATGGGCTGTTGTCAACCTGGTCTATCCAACCGAGTTAACAAAACACTCTCGAAATCTGGTTACCAACTTAGCAGTTCCACAACAATTCCAAGCGATATATCGATCTTTGTACCAAATGCAATTTGGTTATTACTTTCTTTACACGTGCTGCGTACATAGTGGGGAGTGAAGATACTGCATTCTACCGAAAAAAATTAGAAAAAAGGTCAGAGTCTGTGGACTTCATAGCACAAAGACGAAAAATTGGTGTTTAAGTTTACCATCTTCCAAAGATGCGACGCAAGACTTTCAAGAAAATACTCCCACCCCAAAATACCATTATCATGGAAAAAGTTAAAAATGTTGTTTTTCTCAAAAATAACTCAAATGATTTAGATTAGAATGCCGTATATTAAAGATATATACATGGCAAAATGTATTATCTTGAATTCTCTGGGAATAGCTACCGAATTCCTCTTCATTCTTGATGATTTTTGTATAAGTGGTAAACATAGACAAAAACAAATACACAAAAGACGTATATACCATTAAAACATACAAACTATGTTATATGTTTACATTTTTTGTAGAGTAAATCATTTCCAAAATATCCCTTATATTGGTTTCAATTTTAAAATATTTATTCTTTTTTTCTATATGTAATCCTCATCTATTTTTCTTTTATTTTACTCTTGCACAGCAAAGAGAATCGAATTTCAACGGTAAACGCATAGAAACGAACTTTTAAAAGATTTGATATAGCTTTAGCCTAAAGAATGTCCTTTATATTCGCTTCTACTTACAAGGGAGCAAGTAATCAGATCATTTCTGCTAATGTTTATTTCGATTGGCATGAAGTAGAGAAGAGTGCGCTTTTGTGAGAATAGTTGTATCCGGAAAAGGTAGAGAAAGATATATAAATGGAACACGTGAGATTTTTGAAACCTCTAGATTGCTTGCGACCTTGTGGGAAGTTGCTGCGGTGAACGGCGACGTGTTGTATAACATAACTAGGAAAGCTAGCGACCTAGTCTAGGTGACCATGCGGTAAAGTGTGTGAACGTTAGACTCTTTCATGTGCAGATAGCGGTCTTCGCGAGTGACACAGCGTATAAGAACGGCAAAATAAAAAAGGTTGGGTACTCGGGTTCGATTTTTTAATGGGTTTCCTTGGTCGGTAGGCGATTGCTGGGCGATTTCTCTTCTACCACGATTTCCTGCCTTATTTTGGGCTTACGAAAGGCGAAGAGAATAAATGGGAGCGTAAAAGACATAGGTTAATCGCTCTATTTAAAACTTATGCTGGTTTAAATGCATAGGTGGATGTTAGAAAGAGGTTAGAAGGTACAGAACCGGCGTAGGAAAATTTCTTTTGTTAATAGGACCATTGAAGAATGGAATGAATTGCCTGTATCGGTCTTTCAGGGCTGCCCTCTGACCTTAAAGACAATTAGATATAATTTAAAGACAGTAAATGTTATATAATTAAAGTAAATATTGTGAAGAAATTGATGATATAAAAAACTGTTCTGAGGCTTCATAGTAACTGTTTATAGACATGCTGGTAATTGGCATACGAGTAAGTTTTGCTATACGGAATAATAAGTAATTAGGTATTTCAAAAACCATTCTATATATAGTATGTTGGTATTGTTACTATTATTAATTTGTAATACTATTATTAACTATTGTAAATGGATTTCGTACTTTTAACTCTGCTGCCGGACAGTGTCCAATTCCAGAGAATAAGTACATACATACATACATACATACATACATACATACATACATACATACATACATACATACATACATACATACATACATACATACATACATACATACATACATACATACATACATACATACATACATACATACATACATACATACATACATACATACATACATACATACATACATACATACATACATACATACATACATACATACATACATACATACATACATACATACATACATACATACATACATACATACATACATACATACATACATACATACATACATACATACATACATACATACATACATACATACATACATACATACATACATACATACATACATACATACATACATACATACATACATACATACATACATACATACATACATACATACATACATACATACATACATACATACATACATACATACATACATACATACATACATACATACATACATACATACATACATACATACATACATACATACATACATACATACATACATACATACATACATACATACATACATACATACATACATACATACATACATACATACATACATTCTGTTTCCTTCTCATATTTTAGTGTACTTACTAGACGGGGAAACGAGGGCCGAGGGAATAGGAGAGAGTTCGCCTTCGTATTTAAGTTCAGTGTCTTCCAAGGATGCGACACGAAGATTTTGAGGAAACTCCGGCAGCCTTTACATGGAAATATTTTCGAAAATTTTGATTTTCTCAAAAATGACTGTAACGATTTTGATTAAAATATATAACTGCATATTAAAGACATTTAAAAGGCAAATAAAACGTATATCTTGAATTTTCTGGAAATATCCTCTGAAGACCTCTTTATTCTGGATGATTTTTATTGAATTTTGCATAACTGATAACCCGTAAATACTGAATAGATAATGTAGACCTTCTTAAGACACACAATTTATATTATATACATCTTTTTCGTGGAGTAGGCCGTTTTTTAGATATTCCTTGTTACTGATTTCAGTTTTAAAATACTTACTTGAAACTTTTCTCATTCGGGAACTTGTCAACTCCTGGCCACGCAATCAATCCCGTCTCTGGCCAGCTCCAGCAGTGGGTCGACGCTCAAACCAGACACAGGGACTTCTAGGCATCTATGTGGCATGTAGCCTCCTGTGGTTCCTTTACTTCATGCTTTCCTTCTGGGGCGGTAGCCAGTTTGTTTTCTCTATCTCCTTTACAACTAATTATAGTTACATTTTCTGTCTACTTCATGCTAATCGAGATAAACGACTATTTGCAGTAAAATCTCGATATTGATTTTTGGTGCAACACGTTCTCTATACACTATGTACATCGTGCGTTTAGAGAAAGTAAAAAACTATACATCATTTTTGAATGTTAGTTTACAGATAATTTCAAAACGTTTTGCTTTCATTAAAACCCGAAGGCTGATTGTGATAGTAACAAAGCCCATACGTTGCAGTGCTCTACATATCTATGTGTGCAGCCTTCGGAAGTTTTAGCTCCAGAACGTGATATCATCTTCAGGTTTTCTCGGATATTTCCACTTTCACTGCAAGGATCCTTTCCATAGTAATTGCAAAGAGCCCACTCACACTAAACAGGTTTTATAAGAAGGGCCCTCCCATGACGTTTCTTTGCACTTTGAACTCGAGTACCACCTACTGAACTAAATTCTTCAATAAGAGGCGTGCCCTAACTAATCACTTTCCGGAAACACAAGTCAAGCCTGTCAATGCATATCTGTGCTGCGCTTCAAAAATGGTTTCCTCACACTCATTCCCGTACATTAAACATTTAGGCAGAGAAGGTGTTGTATTCCACCAAAATGCGATTCCGAGATTTTTCTGGAAATATATGTTTTGAAACACCCTGAATAAAAAACAAATCTGATGTATTTCATTGACATCTCTACATCTCTGTAACAAATGTGAATCCTATTCATCTATCTATTTCGTACTATTCGAGATAAACATCAGCAGAAACGGTTTTATTACTTAGTTCCTTTACAAGTAGAAGGGAAATAAGAGAATACACTAGGCTAAACCGACAGTCAAAGGTTTTAAAATGTCGTTGCTATGGGACTGAGATCCGTTTCTTTGCGTGGCCAGAAGTTGACAAGTTTCCGTATGGAAAAGTATAAGTATTTTAAAATTGAAACAAATAACAAGAAATAGCTTAGAAATGGTCAATTCCACGAAAAAAAAAAGTAGGTATATGACACACATAAATTGTATTTTTTAACGGGTCTACAGTTTTGTGTAGTAAGTGTTTGCCTATCTCTTACGATTTAGCAGTTCAGCAAAATTTAGCAAAATTCATTCAGAACAAAGAGGTACTCAGAGATTATTCCCAGAAAATTCGAAATATAGATTTTATTTGTGATGTAAATATCTGTAATATACAGTACTTTAATCAAAATCATTAGAACCATTTTTGAGAAAATAACAATTTTCGAAAATTTTTCCATGTAAAGCGTAGTTGGGAGTGGCAGGATATTCTTGAAAATCTTCGTGTTGCATTCTTGGAAGATATTCAACTGAAATACCAAGTTTGGTATTTGGACTTTTCGTCTTTGAGCTATGCTGCTCACAGACAGACACACACACATACACAGGGGCCTTTTTCTGAAAATAATTTTTTTGAATACAGGGGACCCTAAAACGATTATTTCCTGTAAAATCTCGGTATCGAATTTTTGGGTGGAATGCAATACCTTGTCTAGTACGCTATCACACTATGCACATAGTACGTGTAGAGGTAAGTAAAATCTGCTGAGATCCATTCACACGAATTTCTGTACATCTCTGTAACAAATTAGTGTCAAAGTGTTTATTCTTCTATCTGCATCATGCTAATTGAAACAAACACTAGCAGAAATAGTCTTCTTGCTTTCTTGTAAGTAGAAGGGAAATACACTAGGCTAAATCGATAGTCAATAATAATATTCCAAGAAAATATGTCTTGGAATAAGGTGACCAAGTATAGAGGTTAGACAATTTGGTGTTTAAGCACAAGTTTGATGTTTGGTTCCAGAAGTGAGATCGCCAGTGGTGGCTGCAACAGCAGAAAGTTCCTCGCCGGCCTGGTGGCAGGAAGAACTTAACAGTCCGGTCCAGTCAGAGATCGGCGACAACAGCAACTTCTTCACGTCGACGCACGGCCTCGTGCAGACGCACCCTCTTGTGGCTCCCTCAAGCGGGCTCGCTCAACAGGCCGGCTACCGCACCCTCGACTTCGAGAAGAAGGCGCTCCAGGAGTTGGAGAGAAACCCTTCGCTCTCGAGTCCAGAGGAATGTGCTCGCGCTTGCAGAGAGGGTGAACCACCCCGCATATGCTACTACCACTTCACCCTCGAGTTCTACAACGTCTTGGGAGCGTAAGTAAATCTGCTAGCATCAGGGTTCGGTCGGTATTCAACTTAGGTGGTTATTGCACCCACGTTCCACGAGGGGACGCTTCTGTGAGGGAGGGAGGGATGAGGTAAATTGATATACCGGGCTGACAGAACCAGGATTTATGGCACAGCAATAAAACTGAGCAATTTCTCGAGAGATAATTCTCGGAAACAAAACGGAATAAACTACTTCGCAAGAGCAAATTGATTTATTTATTTATTTATTTACTTATTAATACATTTACTTACAAATAATAATTCTGACAGTGAAGTTTCAGATGTGTCAGTTTTGCATATATAATTACATTTATTTATTTATCCTGGTAGGAATTAAGGTCATAAGCCCTTTTCTTCCACTCTACCAGGCAATACATTAAATTCAGTACAGTCGTGATACAATGAATAAAGAACAAAAATACAATTCTAAACAACTTAATAAAAATAAAAACAAAAGATACGATAAGTGCACTGAAGTGAAAAGAAAAAAACTGTAAAAAAAATAATTTTAAGTAAAATATTCTGCAGGTTGAAATGCATATTTTTTCATATTTACAATTGAAATGTATATTGCTTGCCAGCACCTAAAATATTAGTAACAATAAATTAAAGTGATGTATTGTCATTAATACAGCAGCAGATTAGGTTTCATTACAAATGTGTGCCCTAATTTTCTTCTTGAACAGTATAACGTTCCGGCTGTCCCTTACTTCGCAGCAATAAAAACTGTTTGCGTGTGCAGAGCACATTCTGGTAGCAATTGACTCCGCTTTTCCTATTGCCACCTCCCAGCTGCATGAACAAACAACGGTCACCATGCAGCGAGAAGACAAACAAATGACAGGTCCCTACGGGTTAAGATAGAGGCACCCAGCAAGACGGACAGGCGGACCTGAGGGTCCTCATTCCGGCAACCAGCCGACGGAGATAGTCGCTTTGAGTATTTTTCGGTGTCACGCTGCACCGAGCACCATCACCCACTTCCAACCCTGAAAGAGACCATTGACGTGAAGGATGAATGAAACTTCTTGGAGGGACAAAATATTCTGGGGATGAAACAAATCTATCTAGCATTCCCCTGGTGACCCGGAGAAACCTCTGAAAAATCATTTGGCTCGACCTCCTGAATGCGGACTACAGGCGAAACCACCTGATGATGATGATGGCTGATGTTTGAGATCGCTCGACTGCTATAGTCATCAACGCCCTCAGAAAACCAAAGTGGATTAAAACACCATAGTTAAAGGTCAACATAAAAAAGAAAACAAGGATAAAAGAACAAATTAAACTATAAAACCAATGAGTAAAACTATTAGTGGTGAAAGCCACTAATCAGTCTAAAACATTAAAAAAATCTGATGTCCATTCGCCTGACTTTCTTTACATCTCTGTAACAAATTATTGTTAAAAAGCTTATTCTTCTTTCTACACCATGCTAATCGAGATAATCATTAGCAGAAATTTTCCTTTTACTTGGTTCTTGTAGACAGAAGGGAAAAACTCTGATGTGTTTCTTTCACATGGTGTCCTCTAGCTGTTCGGCAAACAGACCTTTTATTCGAAACATTAATGTGTTATCTACATCATGTTAATCAAGATAAACATAAGCAGAATTAGTCTTATTACTAGCTTCCTTGTAAATAGAAAGGAAATAAGGAAATGCACAGGCTAAAGCGATAGCCTCGGCCTTTAAAAGACGGTCAAGATGTGAAACAATTGAAATTACTCTTTGCTTGTCAGGAGTAAACCAGAAACGAGAAGAAATATATCTTCCTGTTCGAGAAAAGTTTAAGTGCTTAAAATTGAAACAAATATCTCGAAAACAGTTAACACTACATAAAAAAAGAAAAAGTATATGAATAAATTGTGTTTTAATGAGATGTACATTTTTTGGGTAGTAAGTTTTGTCTAATTGTTACGGTTTGCCAGTTATATAAAAGTCGTCCAGAATGAAGAGGCTGCTCCCAGAAATATTCAATAGGGACATAAATTTCGTTTGTCATACAAATACAGACATAAGGTATTTTAATAAAAATTGTTAGAGCCAGTTTTGAGAGAATCAAACATTTTTACTTGTAAAGGGTGATTTTTGGTGGGAAGCATTACTTGAAATCTTCGTATCGTACCCATGGAAGTTGCTGAATTTCTGACTTTTGTGTGTGTGTGTGTGTCTGTGTGTGTATGTCTGTGTGTGTGTCTGTGTGTGTGTCTGTGTGTGTGTCTGTGTGAGTGTCTGTGTGTGTTTGTGTGTGTCTGTGTGTGTCTGTGTGAGTGTCTGTGTGTGTGTCTGTGTGTGTGTCTGTGTGTGAGTGTGTGTGTGTGTGTGTCTGTGTGTGTGTGTCTGTGTGTGTGTCTGTGTGAGTGTCTGTGTGTGTGTCTGTGTGTGTGTCTGTGTGTGTGTCTGTGTGTGTGTCTGTGTGTGTGTCTGTGTGTGTGTCTGTGTGAGTGTCTGTGTGTGTGTCTGTGTGTGTGTCTGTGTGTGTGTCTGTGTGTGTGTCTGTGTGTGTGTCTGTGTGTGTGTCTGTGTGAGTGTCTGTGTGTGTGTCTGTGTGTGTGTCTGTGTGTGTGTCTGTGTGTGTGTCTGTGTGTGTGTCTGTGTGAGTATCTGTGTGTGTGTCTGTGTGTGTGTCTGTGTGTGAGTGTGTGTGTGTGTGTCTGTGTGTGTGTGTCTGTGTGTGTGTCTGTGTGAGTGTCTGTGTGTGTGTCTGTGTGTGTCTGTGTGTGTGTCTGTGTGTGAGTGTGTGTGTCTGTGTGTGTGTGTCTGTGTGTGTGTCTGTGTGTGTCTGTGTGTGTGTGGCTGTGTGTGTGTGTGTATGTGTGAACAGCATAACTCAAAAACGAAAAGTCCGTTAAATACTAAACTTGGTATTTAAGATAAGCAAATGTTTTCTCAAAAATGTCTTTAACCACTTTTATTAAAATTCCACATATTAAATATATTTTGGCAAATAAAATGTACATCTTGAATTATATGGGAATAGTCTCTGAAACCCTCTTTATTTTGAGGATTTTTGCATAGCCGGTAAACCGCAAGGAGTAGACAAAACTCTTTCTACACAACAACTGTAGATCGCATTAAAACACACAAATGATACAATTTTTTTAACCATTTCCGAGATATTACTTTCTGTTGGTTTCAATTTTAAAACACATACTTTTCTCAAACGGCAACTGGTCATTCGTTTCATATATTTTTATTTTACTCCAGGTCCAGCGAATTTCAATTTCATCCCATAGCGACAGTTTTTGTTAAAAATTTGAGCAATGTTTTATCCAAGTGCATTCTCTTATTTCCCTTTTACTTATAAGGAGCTGAGTAATATGACCATTCCTGCCAATGTTTATCTCGATTATTACGAACTGGATAGAAATGAAGTTTTTTTTTTTTTTTTTTAAATTTATGGACGCTCTTTAACTGCTGTAGTTCTCAGCGTCCCATTCTATACTTGGCGTGAAATACCGTTTAATTTTCCTCAGATGCCTCTTTATCAGGCTTGAGGTTCTTTTACGTGCCGTAAATCTACGATACGGGACCAACGCTTTACTTCCCTTCTCAAGGAAGCCATGCTAAGGATGTTTACGCCTGAAAAAATCCATCGTCCTCCGCTGGGTTTGAACCCGCGACCTTGGTATAAGTTAGCATGGTAACCACTACACCACGGAGGGCGACTGAACTAGATAGAAGTATAATCTTTTTGTAGAAATAGTTTGTTTCCATATCGGTAGAGAAAGTCATGTCAATGGAACAAAGTTTTTTTTTATTTATCTAGGAGGGACCATTAAACGTGTATTTTCAGTGAAATCTCCTGGAATACAATACGTTCTCTACCTTATGTATTTGTTCGAATTAGAAAAATTAATAACTGTAAGACGTTTTAATAATGAAAATCATTGTATCTCAAAAATTATAAAAGTGAGCATTTCCCCTTATTGCTCTTCAATTTCAAGTGATAAGGGCAGGACTCACCAGTAAAATCTGGTAGAACATAGAGTAAGCTAGTGAAGAATATAGATGATTTGTGCCAAAAAGTGTATCAAGGTTGGAGTGAAATGTGAAGAACGCCTTATTAAAACATCCATCAGCGGAAGTGATCGGTGCCCGGACAGGATCCTGGTAGTAGAGTCGGAGAGATCTGTATCAAGTACATATGTACACGATAACAAGGAAATGTTGACTGACGGCAATGTCGGCTCGTTTACGAGATGAATCTGTGAGTACGGAAAATCTCGGTCTGACTGACAGTTCTAGTTGAGCTGCGTGTCGTAAACTCTGGCTGTCCGGAGATGAATGCCCAACTATGGAATGGGACAGCCTTCCTTGCCTATACACTTCAACAACATGCTTTTTTAACATTTGGAAGATAAACTACAGAGGGAGATAAAGAACAGCTTCCTTTGGAAACTTCTCAGTAAAGCTACCGTAAATAATGCAACAAAAACTGTCTTTTCTCTCTCTCTAATAAACAGTTTATTCCTTCCACAAACTGATCACAATCAGTTTCCACAAAACGACCATTCGTTACGAATTTCCCGCCGAACCGAACTCTAGGTGCACTCAAGGTGAGCCTAGATGGTGTTGCTGTGTACCTACCCGGGTAAGGGCTTAACCACAAGAATGACGGATGGTTGAGGTTTGGTGTTAAGGAGTAGCGCTATTGATTGGCACCTCAGCAGTTTCTTTTTCAGGAACAGCACCTTTTCCTCTGCTCCGCTGGTGTTTTGTATGTTTAAATATTTGCTTTCGTTGGAGTTGATTTTTTTGATGGCCACTCCCAAGATTGGGAGGGGGAGTACTTAGTTGAGTTTGTTTGCTCTTGGCTGGCTTAAAGCCGTTTTTACCGAGGGGGGGGGGGATCCAGTACTGCCTGTATCAGCGTTCAATAGGTAAGTAGCCCCTCAGTGATCTGACAAGAGCGTTCTCATGTTTGCCTAAGCTAGCGTAGAATTTCTGAGCCCGGCGCCTAATTACATCCTCCGCATATGGGAGGGCCGAAGCTTCATGTACTGGGAAACGTCGGCATACAGAATAGATGGACCGGAGTAGCCAGGTAACCAGAGAAGCCAGGTGTCTGCTGCCATGCCCCATACTTCGCAGACACAGAGAGCATCAGAGGGTTATGAGCGCCCTGAAAAGTCGTAACTTTAAGTGAACCAGCATTTGGGAGGCCAGAATAGTGTATAGGACACTCTGTTTGACACTCCCTGCACGTGTTCACGAAAAGTTAGGCCCTTATCAAGAGGACGCCTAAGTATCGGATGTAATTTCCCCGCTCTGTTCTTTGGCCCTGATAGTACAAATTGGGTATCTGGATTGCAGGGGCGTGTATCCTGGTCAACAGAACAGCGTGGCTTTAGTCCGGATTGACGGACATCCGCCCTGTCTTCACCAGTCCTGGACAAGAAAACGCGTCGTTCCCCTTTATATACCTCTCGGTCACGTGGCTGGAATCTTCTAGAAGCAGCCGCAGAATCAGGGTTACCAGGTCAAAAATGTACATTCTCCCCAACGGGGTGTAAAAATTCCCCAAATTGTGCATATTTTTTTCACCAATTCCTCCAACTACTTCTCTACGACAACGGCCACTCCTATTCCTACCACTACTTCTACTTCTACTATACTTGACACTAAAATGACAGTCAGCTATATTATTACATGCTGGAATAGATACCGATAGATATCTGTAAAAAGGCTGATATGTTGCATTCACATGACTTTCTCTAAATCTCGGCAACAAATTACTGTTAAAAGGCTTACGCTTCTATCTACTTCATGATATTCAAGATGTACATTAGCAGACTGTCCTTATTACTTACTTCTTTGTAAGTAGAAAGGAACTAAAGGAATGTGTTATGCTAAATCACTATGTTTTAAAAGTTGTCGCCATTCGATTGTCATTGAAATACGCTTCTGTGCATGGCCCGGAGTAAAACAAAAGAAACACGGAGGACTTTATGTTTGACTAAAGTTTAAGCATTTTAAAATTGAAACCAATAACAAGGAATACGTCCGAAACGTTTAGCTCTACAACAAAATGTAAAGGACATAAATCATGTGTTTTGACGAGATCTAATTTTTTGCCAGTAAGTTTCAGTCTATCTTTTATGGTTTACCAGTTATACAAAAGTCATCCAAAACGAAGAGGTCTTTAGAGGCTATTCTCTGAAAATGCAAGATATATATTAAATTTGCCATTAAAATATCTTAAACATATGGTATTTTAATAAACCTCTTTAGAGCCATTTTTGAGCAAATCAAAATTTTCGAAAATTGTTCCACGTAAAGAGCAGTTGGGATGGGTGAATTTCCCTGAAAATAATTGTGTTGCATACTGGGATATTTTGTATTAACCGAATTTTCGCTTTTCATAGATACACGTGAAACTCGGGTACCTTTTTCCAATTTTTTTTTATTCCGGGGACTCAAAACATATTTCCGGTGAAATCTCGACATCAATGTTTGGGTGGAATACAATAACATCTCTATCTATTGTGTACATAGTAGTGAAGAGAAAGCATAAAGGAAAATTTCGTTAAACACGAACTTTAATATTTAAGTTCTCCATCTCCCAAAGTTGCGTCACTAAGATGTGCAATACATTCTGCCCACACTAAACTACCCTTTACAGGAACATTTTTCAAAATTGTTTATTTTCTCAAAATGGCTCTAAGGTTTGTGATTAAAGTACATGTTTAAGGTGTTTTAGAACAAACAGTTTTACCAAATTCCAGTCTTACATCTCAATTTGTTACAAAGTTATTTATTTACCCTCATATAGCGAATATATAATTTTGAACCTCTCTACAAATACAGGTTATTATGATGATTATTAGTGGTAGTAATATTAATATATATTATTGTTATTAATATATTATTATTATTATTATTATAACTAAATCCTACGGCCGTAATCACCAAATGTGTGTGTAAGGATTGCTTCGTAAGTCCTAGCTGATTGTTGGCATTCTTTACATGGAACATTTTTCGAAGATGTTTATTAAAATACCATATTATTTAAGATATTTTCATGACAAAGAAATATATATCTTGAAGTTTTTGTGAATAGCCTTTAAAAACCTCTTCATTCGGGATGAATTTTGTATAACTGGTAAATCATAAGGAATAGTGAAAAACTTACTACACAAAAAATCTTATGTGTACCATTCACATGACTTTCTCTACATCTCTGTAAAAAATTGTAGTTAAAAAGCTTATGCTTCAATTTACTTCATGCTAATTGAGAAATATTAACAGAACAATCTTATTATTTGCTTCCTTGTAAGTGGAAGCGAAATGAGAGAGTACCATAGGTTAAAGTGATAGCCAAAAGCTGGTTGCTATGTAACTGATATTCCTTTGTTTGTATGGGCAGGAATTAACAAATTCCTGTATGAGAAAAGTATGCTTTTCAAATCACAAACGAAAAACTAAGAATATCTTAAAAATGATCAACTCCACGAAAAAAATGTATATATGACATAAATTGTGTGTTTTAACGTATTCTACATTTTTCATGTAGTAAGTTTTTGCCCATCTCTTACGGTTTAGCAGTTATGCACAATTCCGTAAAACGCATCCAGAATAAAGTAGTCTTCAGAGGCCATTCCCAGAAAATTCAAGATATACATTTTATTTGTCAGGTAAATATCTTTAATATACGATATTTTAATCAAAATCGTTAGAGCTATTTTTAAGAAAAGAAAATTTTCGAAATTTTTTCCATGTAAAGGGTAGTTTGGGGTGGGGAGATTTTTCTCAAAATTTTCGTGTCGCATCCCTGGAAGATACTAAACTTAAAATACCAAGTTTGGTATTTTACCCACTTTTCGTTTCTGAGTTATCGTGTTCACAGACACACGGACACAGGGACACACACACGGACCCTTTTCTGAAAATGCTTTTTTTGGATACAGAGGACCCTAAAACATATTTTCGGTGAAATCTGGGTATCGAATTTTTCGGTGGAGTGCAATGCCTTCTCTATCCCTATGTACATTGTACATATGGGCTAGAGAAAGTAAAAATTAGATCTTAAAAAACACAAGACTTAAGTCCTTTACATTTTTGCTGTAGAGTCAAACGTTTCGGAGATATTCCGTGTTATTGGTTTCAATTTTAAAATACTTATACTTCTCTCAAACAGAAAGTCGTACGTGCTTCCATTGTTTTACTCCGGGACATGCAAAGAAACGAATTAGTGACAGCTTTTTAAAATGTTGACTATCGCTTTAGCATAGTGCATTCCTTTAGTTCATTTCTATTTAAAACGAACTAAGTAATAGAATTATGATAATCCTTATCACAATTAACATGATGTAGAAAGAAGAATAATCGGATTTCATTGTTTGTATTAGCACTTAACTAGTGTATGAAATTGTTACTTTTCGTTCTCTAAAAATATTAATTTTCCTAATTTATTTATAAAAATCGGGGAATTATTTTAATAAGTAATATAAGCATTTTCTTTAATTTGTTTTAGAGAGGCATTTAAAAGCAACTTATTGAAAAACTGCATCGTTTTGAACATTTTGAGTATGGAAAATGTTTGCCAGAAATTTAATTTTGAAGCTCACACCATTTTATTATGAAGCAATATATTTACACAAACACACACGCATACAGTAGAACCTCAATAATCGGGTATAATTGGGGCTCTAGCTTATCCGAATTAATGAACGTCCGGATTAAACAACATAATCTATGAAATGAGCCAAGGTACATATTTAAACACTGTGTTCAGTAAAAGGAACGTGTATTTTAAATGTTATTTAGTAAACAACATATTATCGTTGTGCAGTACGAACATGGCAATCAGTGTCATTGATCACACTTGAATGCTCAATAGTTTGAATAAGCTGTTGGTGTTTTGTTTTCTTCCTTTGACATTAATTTCTTTAATAATTAACTCGCGCAGATGCCTTCAATTTTTTATAACATGCAGATATGTTTTCATTCTTGGCAAGAACAACAACCTGCCACTGGCTGCAGCACAAAGGCCAACCGGCACTGATGGGAGGCAGTGCGAATGAAGGAACGCTGTCACGTACTAAATGGGGTCCGGATTAATGAGGTTCTAATGTACTTTAATTTGTCACAATTTTGGTGAAATTTGACAGATGCATGAGCATAAGTTTGCTTGTGTTTCAGAGCATGCCAGGTGTGCACACCAAACGCTACCAACACCGTATGGAGTCACTGTCAGTGTGTTCTGGCTGATGGTGTTGAGAGAGGCATACTCACAGCTAACAGAATGCTTCCAGGACCCAGCATACAGGTAAACAAACCATACTCTACAATAGTGGTCATCAAAACGTGACTTTAGGGCAACAACGTCGTCCTTTGTGTAAAGCAAAGAAAGCAAATTTGCTCTACACTCCTGGGAGTCGCCTGCTGTGCAGATAATTCCTTTAGTGCCGTGGCAGTATGCAACAGTTTTAGTCCTGCCATTCGTCCCGTAAAAACGGCACAGCCCTCTTTTTTACATTCTCTACACGTACTATGTGCATAGTGTATAGTATTGTATTGCACCCAAAAATTCGATACTGAGATTCCACCACAAAATATTCTGCGTCCCCCTGAAAAAAATCCGTCAGGACAACGCTCCTGCTCACCGAGTCAGAGCAACAAAATATGATGTGTTACATTCACATGACTTTCTCTAGCCGTTCTACAGACTTCTTACAAAAGACTATTCTTCTTTCTACACCATGCTAATCGAGATAAACATTAGCAGAATGTTATATTACTTAGTTCCTTATACGTAGAAGGGCGCTAAAGGAATGCGTTATGCTAAAGTGATAATCAAATGTTTTAAAAGCTGTCGTTATGCGATTGTCATTGCAAATCACTTCCAGGAAGGTCAGGAGTAGAACAAAAGAAAAATGAACACTTCCTGTCTGAGAAAAGATAAGTACTTTACAGTTGAAATCAATAACAAAGAATACCTCGGATACGGTTACCTCCACAATAAAAGTGTAATGGACATAAATTGTGTGTTTTAACCAGATCTACATTTTTGTGTAGTAAGTTTTTGTTTATCTCTTACGGTTTACCAGTTACCCAAAATTCAGCCAAATTCATTCAAAATAAAGAAGTATTTAGAGGTTAGTTTCAGGAACTCAGTATATACATTTTATTTGCCATATAAATAGCTTTAATACACGGTATTTTAATTAAAATCGGTAGAGCAATTTTTGAGAAAACCAAGATTTTGGAAACTTTTTCTATGTAAAAAATAGTTTGGGGTGGGGGGGGATTTTTCTCAAAATCTTCGTGCTACATCCCTGGAAGATACTAAACTTAAATACCATCTTTTCGTTTGAGTTATCGTGTTCACAGACACACGGACACACACCCACACACCCATACTCACGGACCTTCTTCTGATTTTTTTTATACAGGGGGTCCTAAAACGTCTATTTCCGGTGAAATCTCGGTATCGAATTTTTGGATGTAATGCAATACCTCCTCTATACACTGTGTACATATTACGTGTAGAGAAAGTAAAAAATCTTCGTGGACGTCAATTTTAAGCCAATACAGAACTAAATATTATTATTTCGGATATACTGAACAGATTGTCAAACAAGGGATTCTTTGAGTGTTTTGAAAAGTGGAACGTTGTATGGTCTCAGAAAGTGATTAAAAGTATAATTAAATTTGAATAAGAAATATCTGATGTGTGAATTTCACATGATTTTCTCTAAATCTCTACAATAAAATATTATTAAACAGATTGTTTTTCTATTTACTTAATGCTAACCGAGAAAATATTAGCAGAAAAATTACTTGCTTTTCTGTAAGTAGAAGGAAATAAGGGAGTGCCATAGGTTAAACCCCTAGCCAAAGCTGGTTGCTATGTGACTGATGTACCTCTGTGTGTGGGTATGTACAGGAGTTGGCAAACTCCCATATGAGAAAAGCATAAGTATTTTAAAGCTGAAACTAATAACAAAGAATAACTAAAAAGCGGTCAACTCCACGAAAATAATGTATGCGTGTGTTTAACGAGCTCTACATTTTTTATGAGGTAAGCTTTTGTCTATCTCTTATGGTTTACCAGTTAGACAAAATTCCACAAAATTCATCCAGAATAAACATGTCTTCAGAGGCTATTCCCAGAAAATTGAAGATATACATTTTATTTGACGGTAAATATCATAAATATGAGATTTTAATCAAAATCGTTAGAGCCATTTTTGAGAAAATAAACACTTTCAAAAATTGATCCATGTAAAGGGTAGTTTGTGGTGGGGGTGGGATTTTCTTAAAAATCTTCGTGTCGCATCCTTAGAAGATATCAAATCTAGATACCAAGTTTGGTATTTAACGGTTCTTTTGGTTTTGAGCTATGCTGTCCACAGACACACACGGGCCTTTTTCTAAATTTTTTTTTCGGATTCAGGGAATCTCAAAAAAATATTTCCGGTGAAATCTCGACATTTCATTTTTGGGTGGAATACAGTACCTTCTCTATCCACGATGTACATTGTACATGTGGCTAGAGAAAGTCACAATTAAATTAAAACATATAAGAATTCATTTGTAAAGGAAAACATTCATATTTATATCAGTGAATATGAACAGGTATCTTGGTAATGAACTGTTATCGAACCGGAATGCGGTTCCCGATAGAGCAGTACCGCGACGACCCCAAGAGTAAACCTCTACATACGCAATCCACCATCCAGCCACAACTCACCGAACACCGTCCCTTGCTTCTTCAACCCTAAAATATGGTCACTCTCCGTGGTGTAATGATTACCACTCCTTGTACCCAAGATCGCGGGTTCAAACCCGGCGGAGGACGATGCATTTTTTTCGGGCGTAAAAATCCTCAGCATGGCTTCCTTCGGAAGGGAATAAAAGCCGTTGGTCCCCTGTCGTAGATTTATTGTATGTAAACAAACTTCAAAACTGATAAAGAGACCTCTGAGCAAATTAAGCGTTCTTTCACCTCAACATAAAATGGGACGCTGAGAACCACAGTAGTTAAAAAAAAATAGATAAAATTCAATTCCTTAAAAAGATAACAAGGAAGTGATGGGAATTGGAAACTCGGGGAATTTAATGAGCCTTCCCAGCTTTCGCCTGGAGACCTGGGAAAACCCTCAAAAACCAATGGGTCAGGAAGGCCAGCTACGGGAATCGAACCCAGGACCTCCCGAATGGGATTCATATTGGTTACCGTCATCTCACCCATTAAAAGTATTAGTAAGAATATTTGATACACTTTTAGGGCCCCCCTGAATAAAGTAAAAAGGAAGTGTTTTAGAAAAATATCCTCGCGCGCAACTTCCAAGGATGCGACACGAAGATTGTCGACAATATCCCTCCACGCCAAACTGCCCTTTACATGGAATATTTGTTTAAAATTTTGATTTTCTCAAAAAATAGATCTACGATTTTGATTAAGATATTTTCGTGACAAATGAAATCTTCTGGAAATGGTCTCTGAAGTCCTGTTCTTTCTGAATGAATTTTACATAACTGATAAACCACAAGACATAGACGAAAACTTACTACGCAAAAAAGTAGAATTTGTTAAAATAATTATTTATATCCTATATACGCTTTGTTATATTTTTTTTTCTTACTAAAAAATACAGTTCCGGAGTCTGATCGGGACGCTTTGGCGAGCGCGCCCATGCTAACCGTTTCTAAAATATTCCTTGTTATTAGTGTGAATTTAAAATTATTAATGCTTTGCTCAGCAGGAAGTCGTTGTTCGTTTTTCTTTTATTTTACTCCTGGTCATGCAAAGAGAACCAAATTTCAATGTCAATCGAATAACGACAGCTTTTAAAAGATGTGACTATCGCTTTAGCCTAGTGTACTCCCTTATTTCCCTTCTACTTACAAGGAAGTAAGTAGTAATACCGGTTTTGCTAATGTTTGTATTAATTAGCATGATGTAGCTAGGAAGTAATCTTTTTTTAAGAATAGTTTGTTTTCAGAACAGGTAGAAAAAGTCTTGTGGATGAAATACATCACATTTTTTCTCAATATTCAGAGTTATAAAAAGCCAAAGTAATTGAATATTTTAATCCCTTATAAAAGTGTCTGCACAACATATTAATCACATAAAGGCGTTCTAAACAGAGACAACGTTGTCCAAGTTGTTTACTTTAATATTATGTAAGCATTTTTAGTTGCTCTTTTTAACGTAATGAATTTTATTTTCTGTTCAAACATGTTTTCAGGCATCTGTTGCGTAGTATTAAAACCATATTATATAAGATTGCAGTTTCCAGAATACATAAAAAATGTAAGCAATTGATCAGTCGAAATAAATGAATAGAAAATCTATTCAAGTTTTTCGTAGCACAACCCAAGATTCACCATTGAAAACTTTACACAAACACATATTTTTAAAACTCTTACACGGAACTGGTTTGCGGCTTATGCAACTCGAATGAACTTGTTACAAGGCAATACTTCAACAACTGGTGGAGTTTAAATCTATCTATATAATCTAAAGGTATTGATTGTTCCTGCAATTCATCTATTCACCACATATGTTAGTCTTCGTTGTTCTTACTTCAAAAATATTTTAAACATGTCCACAAAGGCTTAAAATTATTTACACACACAATCAAAGATATTGGAGCTTTGAACGTTTAGATCGCTAGTGCATTTGACTCTGACCAAGTAAGATGGCGCCGGTCTAAGCGTTTGGGAAGTCTGGTGGAGTCAAGAAATGCACGATCAATTATTGACAGAGCCCAGGATCTAGAAAAGTATAATCATAAGTCCCATTGAGCCAAGATCAATATTTTGATAAAGCTCAGTATCTCGATCAATATTTTGATGTAGCTCAGGATCTCGAGAAGACCATAATCGGATTACTATTAGAGCCAAGAAAACTATGTTAAATATTTTGATATCACTTATAATCTCTAGAAAGCCATAACTAGAAGTTTGTTGGTGCTAATAAAGCCATGTTCATGTTTTGATATAGCTCATGTCGAGAAGACCACAGTCAGAAGTCTATTAGCATGTGTATGTTGATAAAGCCTCAAGAAAAACAGTCAGAAGTTTGTTAAAGCCAAGAAAACCATGATCAATGTTTTGACAGAGCCCAGGCTCTTCATAAGACCATAATTAGAAGTCTGTCAATGCGAAGAAAACCATGATCAATATTGGTTAGAGTTGAGGATCTCGAGGCAATTCTAGTGCCACAGAATCCAAGACGACAGTAATCAATATTTTATTATATTAGATTTCGTTTTGGTAGGATCAAAACTCATTAAATACTTAATCAGTAATTTGATAGAGCCACATTTGGTGCTTTGGTAAATTAATCGATTTGAAAGGCAATTCATTTGTTTCGTTATTCAGATTTAATGTGCACCCTTATTTCGGAAGATTTAGTTCAAGCTGCATCACACCATATTGACGTATATTGAATCATCATTAGCATGGTTTTTCAATCAGGGAGTTTCTAGTTGGCGAATTCGCCGCTATGTGCGCATAGTGACAGAGGGGCCGACTCACCGCCAACAGATGTCACTGTAGGATGAAATCACGACTTGCGAACGTTAAACTTGGTTAAATTAGTCGAGACTTTTTCTTTCAAGGTATGGAGTTCTTCTGCGTGCAAATAAACATTATATTGGACCATGGGCTTTACTTCCTTTCTGAAAGAAGACATGCTAAGGAATTCCACGTCAGAGAAAATCCATCACTCTCCGTCCATTTGAACCCGCGACCTTGGGAACCAGAGGCTAGCATGGTGCTCACAAGGCGACGCATGTCGGATTTGTGGTGGACAAAGCGTCGCAAGGGCGGGTTTTGTCCGGGTTCTCCGGATTCACCCGCCATCGCGTTCCACCGGTGCTTCATCATCAATGTCGCCGCCTGCCAATGTCATCTAGTAAAGCGGGCGTTAAATCAAATGGAGTTTTATTTATGGACGCTGTTTAGTTGCTGTGGTTCTCAGCGTCGCATGAAAGACCGGATAATGTTGCTCAGATGTCTCTTTATCAGGCTCTTTTACGTGCGTTAAACACTATAAAAACTACACGGAGGACGACTGAAATTTACAGTTCCTATAATTCTTGATATACCTGCACGGTGTAATGAGGAAATAGATATCAGTATATTAATACGTGTTATTTTTCTTGGTTCTGATATAAATTCATTTATATTTTTTTAAGTTAATTTTTATTGCTTTTTTGTATGCTTATATCGAAAAGGGACCTAGATTACTCCTATCAGTGGTTGGGAAGGAATTTGAACAGAGAGTAGTGGACACTCAGGAGAACTCCCGCAGTTGTATAGCGTAATATAGTGAGGCAAGATGATGTCATGAAAGTAGTCTGAAAAGAGTTCAAAGTTCCTCACAATTATGCTGCTGCTGCCAATAGTGACAACTTAGTTAAAAGAGTCTTACGTAAGATAGAAAGGAAACTTGGTCACCTCGCCATTTTCACCCGCTGAAATGAAACACATTATGGTGCCAGGTCACGAACGGATGTTAGTGCAGCCAAGTTTAACGAACGCATGCCACGACACTGATTTTTTTCTTTCAATGTCGATTAGCCAACCAACCGAATAACAAACAAGTGAGCTCCAAATAAGGTTTCGATAGTCATTCATTCAGAACCGAGCGCAACGAAACACCAACCTAACTTCCGCAAGCCTGCTCCACGGCAATTACCTTCTCATAGGTTAGTGCATAGGTGGTCAAGAAAATGCGCGCGCAGCTTTCGCTCAGGGGTCACGTCATTACACTATAACTATCAGTTTCTTATCTACCACTGAATACGTTGACATTACAATAAGAGTAATTTAATGCAAAAATAATATGTGTTCCATTCACATGACTTTCTCTACATCTCCTTAATAAATTCTTGTTAGAAAGCGTAAGCTTCTATCTACGCCATACTAATCGAGATAAATACTAGCAGAAATGGTTTCCCGTAAGCAGAAAAGAAATAAGGGAATACATTAACTAAAGCGACATTAAAAGCTGGTTGCCATGTGGTTGAAATCCGTTTCTGTGCATTGCTAGTAGTTCACAAATCCCCGTATGTGAAAGGCTTAAGTATTTTAAAACTTATTTCAAAAAATAGCAACCAATATCTCAAAAATAAGTAGCTTTATGAAAAAAAATATACGACATAAATTGAATGTTTTAACGAGATCCACTTTTGGGGTTTAAGTTTTTGTCTATCTCTTACGGTTCAATAGTTATGCAAAATCCAACATAATTCATCCAGAATAAAGAGGTCTTCAGAGGCTATTTCTAAGAAGTTCAATATATATTTTATTTGTCATGTAAATATCTTTAATGTACGGTATTTTAATCAAAATTGTTAGAGCCATTTTAACGACATTTTTGAAAAAATTTCCATGTAAACGGTAGTTTGGGGTAAGGGGATTTTCTTCAAAATAATCGTGTTGCATCCTTGAAAGACATTAAACTTATACACCAACTTTGGTGTTTTTCGTACTTTTCGTTTTTGAGTTATCGTGTTTACAGACACACGGACCTTTTTCTAAAAATGTTTTTTTATACAGGAGACTCTAAAAGTCTATTTCCGGTGAAATCTCGTTATCGAATTTTTGGGTGGAATGCAGTACCTTCTCTGTGCAATATGTACCTAGTACGTGTAGAGAAAGTAAAAATCTAAGCTGTTCATATGCCTTTCTCTAGCTGTTCCGCAAACAAACTTTTCTTACAAAAGATTATTCTTTTATCTACATCATGATAAACATTAGCAAAAGTATTTTATTTGCTTCTTTGTAAGTAGTGGGTAAATAAACAAATGCACTAGGCTAAAGTGTTAGTCAAGTCTTTTTGAAACTGGTCGCTAAGTAAAACAATTGATATTTCGTTCTTTTTGCTTGCATGGAGCCAAACAAAAGAGAGACGAAAAGAAAAATGTCTTCCCGATTGAGAAAGTTCAAGTAGCTGAACGTTTAAACACAAAATGTCTGAAAACGGCAAACTCTGCTACATTTTTTGTGTAGTATGTTTTTGTCTATCTATTACAGTTTACCAGTTACACAAAAGTCATCCAGAATGAAGAGGTCTTCAGAGTCTATTCCCAGAAAATTCAGGATATATATTTTATTTTTCATATAAAAATCTGTAATATACGGCATTTTAATCTAAATCGTTAGAGCTATTTTTGAAGAAATTAAACATTTCGAAAATGTTTCCATGTAAAGGGTAGTTTGAGATGGGGTGATTTTCTTGAAAATCTTCATGTCACATCTTAGGGAGATACTAAATTCATAAGCCAAATTTGATATTTAAGGGACTTTTCGTTTTTGAGTTATGTTGTCCACAGACACACATAGACTCACCCACTGACTTTTACAAAAATCTGATGCCTTCCATTCACATAACTTTCTCTAGCTGTTCCGTAAACAAACTTCTCTTATCTACCTCATGATAAACATTAGCAAAATTGGTATCTTTATTTGCTTCTTTGAAAGTAGAAGGGAAAAAAAGGAATGCACTAGGCTAAAGTGATAGTCAAATCTATTTCAGCCCCCCTGGATAGTGGAGGTGTCTGTCTGTCTCTGATTCAACAGGTCGAGAGTTCGAATCTCGCTTAGGGTAAGGTACCCCGATAGAGTGTGACCTTTGAGCAGGTGAATGTCGAGTAACTTTAAGCTTCATGGACCCTGGCATCATTCTTTCACCAATTTCACTATCGTCTGATTTGACCAACCAGGTTAAAGGACGTTAAGCTACAGGAAAGCCGGTCGCTATCTGAAACGATTGACATTCCACTCTCTTTGCTTGCTTGGGGTCAAACAAAAGAGAGACGAAAAGAAGGATGTCTTTCCGCTTCACAAAATTTCAATTGAAGCCTATAACACGGAATATCTCAGAAACGGTTAACTCAACAAAAAGGATGTGTATGACATAAATTGTGTGTTTTAACATATCTACATCTTTTGGTCTATCTCTTACAGTTTGCAGTTATACAAAAGTCATCCAGAATGAAGAGGTTTTCAGAGGCTGTTCCCAGAAAATTCAGGATATTCGTTATATTTTTTATATAACTATCTATAATATATGGGGTTTCAATCAAAATGTTGGTTATTGTTTAGAAAATCAAAATTTTCCAGTAAATGTTAGTTCCTGGTGGAGTGACTTTCTTGAAAATCTTTGTCTCGCATCTTTGGAAGATATTAAATTTAAATACCAAGTTTGGTATTTAATGGCCTTTTCCATTTTGAGCTATGCTGCCCCCAGTCACACACATACACACACGTTTATTTTTCTTAAAATACATTTTTTTTGGATTCAGGGGATCCCAACACATGTATTTCCGGCGAAATCTCAGAATAGAATTTTTTGGTGGAATGCAATACCTTCTCTATTCACTATGTACATAGTACGCGTAGAGAAAGTAAAAACTTTACCCTGAACAGTACAATAAAAGCAGGATTGTCCGGTCAAACCTCGGACGTTTGGTATATCTAGTTAATAGAGAATCAGCTTATCTAGTAGTTTGATGTATACCACGTTTCCATGGGGAATTGAAATAAATTTGAGTATACTTACCGTATTGAACACTGCATGGAATCATTTTGAGTACAGTATATTCTGCTATACTCGTTACACGCGGTAGTCATTTGTTAATGCTTTTTGTTTATTACTCTGTGGTAGATTATAAGAGTGCCACTTTTATGATTTCTATAATTTGCAATGTGTTCTCAAATACAATGTATTTAACTTCAAATTCTGCATATAATAGACAGAATAACAAAATAATATGTTTAAGAGGTTCACCAATAATTCCAAGTTGACCAACATAGAACGTTGGATAAATTTACTCTCGAAATTTGCGTGTTCGAAACGTTTTCAATTCGTATTGAATTTAACACATGAAACGCGGATCATATTGAGATGGAACTGGATTCAAATCGATTTCAATTCCCCATTGAAACGTGGTAATCATTAGAATTTGACGAATCATTTAAAACCTGTTAGCTATATAATAAAGTCCAGTTACATGTTTTATATACATAAGGTAGAGGTTAGCTACCGAGATCTCATTGTTAGTTTACTGAGCTTACATCATGCATTTCACTTTGCAAGATCTTGTTTTTTCTTTATACAAGTTTCTAGGTTACTAGTGCAAGCTACTCAATTAAGGCGGCGTTACACAACAACAAAAAATTGAAATTTGCTTTTTTGTGGTTTATTGTTCAGAAGCGTGCTAACTAGCTTCCTGTCATTTTCCCCCCACAAAAAGTAACTCTGATTTTTTTTTTTTTTTTTTTTTTTTTTTTTTGCATTTAAAATTTAAATGCCTAGCCTTTCTAAGAGCTGCAGTGAGGTACGCCCACTGTCAGACATATTTTAGATAAACTCAGTTCCCTTTCACAGTTTTGTATAAAACTTTTACCTGGCTGCATGGAATCATATTCAGAGGGCGCGTAGTGTTGTGACTTCATGGAGGAAGCAGGAAGGCTGCTAAAAAAACATTAATTTCCTTATGTTGGTGTTTCTTTCAAAGAATATTGCTTAATTATGGGTCGTATTGACAAGAGGTGGTCAAAAACAAGAACATTTCATGGTGTAATACCTAAATATGTACGAAAAGAGGAATAGCCAAGTCTAGAGGATACAGAAAGGGAGAAAGATGAGGATTATGGTGCTGGAAAATTTTAGCAGGTTAGAAATAACATTTGCATCTTACAGTTTCAGTGTTTTTGTTTTTTGCCATTTCCCAATATTTTAAATTTTGTTAATAGAATGTACCTTTTTTCTTAATCTAATGGTCCAAATGCGATGTTTTTTTTTTTTTACTAAATGTTTAATGTTTTAGAAATAATCTGAATCAATAGCGTTTTTCATATTCCTAAATTATATTTTAAAAATAAATAATTTTAGAAATTATTAAATTTTTTCTAAGAAGTGTTAAAAAATGTATATTTTTTTATACAAGCTAAATAAAGAAAGTGATTGATTCAAATTTTTCCTTAATGCTTCAGATACACATGAAAAAAAGTATTAGGTAGTTTTCCAGAAAGATACATCCAAATAGCATAAATGCAGAATTTTTTATAAATGCATATTAACAAAAGTAAAATATATTCTGGATTTTGTGGATTCAAAGAAAATGGCAAGTTTGACAAGTGTACTAATTTTGGTTAACATAGAGCGTATAATGTCATCGTCACAGGGAGTTTTAAGAAAATGTGAGTAGTTCATTTACCTACCACGTAACGCCCCCTTACATCATGCATTTCACATTACAAGATCTTGTTTTTCTTTGTACGAGTTTCTAGGTTACTAGTGCACACTGCGTAATCTAGGCTTTACTACTTTAAAACGTCTTGCTAGGTTTGCTAGCCAGGAGCAATAAGGTGTCCACGTGCTCGACATATAGTAGTGTTCATTTGCATGAACTAGGATCCACAATTGGAGCTATGAACTCACATAACTTTCTCTCACCTTCTATAAGCTAATTCTTCTATCTACTTCTTGTTAATACAGATTGCCTTTCATTACACGGTTACATTTCGTTTTAGATATAAGAATCCGATAGTCAGATTTTTACTTTCACTATCTTGTAAGCAATTAAAGTATATCTATTCCAACAAAAAATGCCATATTAAGACTTCTAGATTTCATCGGAAACTCACGTTTTAAATACAAAAAAAAACCCAGAAAAATCTGATGAATTCCAATCACATGATATTCTCTACATCGCTGTAACAAATTATTGTTAAAATAGCACATTCATCTGTCTATTTTATGAAAATGGAGATAGCATTCTTTCTTGTAAGTAGAAGGAAAATAAGGAAATACACAAGGCTAAAACGATAGTCAAATCTTTTAAAAGCTGGTTGCAATGTGGTTGAAATCCATTTCTGTTCATGGCCAGGAGTTTACGAATTTCTTTGTGAGACAAATTTAAGTTTCTTGAATCTGAAAAAAATAGCAAGGAATATCTCAGAAATGGTCAATTCCACGAAAAAAAACGTATATGACATAAATTGTGTGTTTTAACATGCTCTACATTTTCTGAGTAGTAAATTTTTGTTTATCTCTTACGGTTTACCAGTTGCGCAAAATTCAGCAAAATTCATTCAGAATAAAGAGGTCTTCAGAGGCTATTCCCAGAAAATTCAAGATATATATTTTATTTGCCATATAAATATCCTTAATATAGGGTATTTTAATTAAAAAAAACCGTTAGAGCCATTTTTGAGAAAATAAAAAATTCGAATTTTTTTCCATAAAAGGGGTGGTTCTGGGTGGGTGGGGGGATTTTTCTCAAAATCTTAGTGTCTCATCCCTGGAAGATACTAAACTTCAATATCAAGTTTGGTAATTTACCGACTTTTCGTTTTTGATTTATCGTGTCCACAGACACACGGACACACACGGACCTTTTTCTAAAAATATTTGTTTTTGATACAGGAGACTCTAAAACATATATTTCCGATGAAATCTCGGTATCGAATTTTTGGGTGGGGTGCAATACCTTCTCTATACACTATGAACATAGTACGTGCAGAGAAAGTAAACATGCTTTTTATGGATACAGGGGGCCCTAAAATGTCTATTTCCGGTATATCTCGGTATCGAATTTTTGGGTGTAATGCAATACCTACTCTATACATTATGTACATACTACGGGTAGAGAAAGTAAAAGCTATTGCTTTTATCTACTTCATGCTAGTAGAGATAAACATTAGCAGAAATGGTTTCTTGTAAGTAGAAGGGAAAAAGTGGGAATATACTAGGCTAAAACGATAGTCAAATCTTTTAAAAGCCGGTTGCCATTTGGTTGAAGTCCATTTCTATGCATTACCAGGAGTTGACATATTTCTGTATGTGAAAAGTTTAATCATTTTAAAGCTGAAACCAATAATAGAGAATATCTCAAAAATGGTTAACTCCACAAAAAAATGACAGTAACATAATAACGAGATCTACATTTTTTGTGTAATAAGTTTTTGTCTTTCTCTTACGGTTTACCATTTACACAAATGTCTCCAGAATGAAGAGGTTTTCAGAGGTCATTCCCAGGTAATTCAAAGATACACTATTTCGTGTAAATATCTTTAATATACCGTATTTTAATGAAAATCGTTGGAGGCATTTCTTTAAAGGGTTAATATTAGGTGGGGAGATTTTCTTGAAAATCTTCGAGTCGCATCCTTGAAAGATTCTGAATTTAAATTTCATGTTTGGTATTTAATCGACTTTTCATTTTTGAGTTATCGTGTTCACACACACGGACCTTTTTCCACAAATATTTTTAGACAAGCGACCCTAAAACGTGTATATGCATGGACTGTGTTTTAAGAAGAAAAAATCTGATCTGTTCCATTCACATGACTTTCTCTATCTCTCTGTAACAAATTATTGTTAATAAGCTTATCTTTTATTTATTTCATTTTTAATCGAGGAAAATTAGCAGAAATAGTCTTATTCCTTGCTTTATTGTAAATACAAGCGAAATAAGGGAGTACCATAGGTTAAAGTGAAAGCCAAAAGCTGGTTGCTATGTGACTGATGTTCCTTTGTTTGTATGGACAGGAGTTGACAAATTCCTGTATGAGAAAAGTATGTTTATCAAAGCTGAAACCAAGAAAAAGGAATATCTCAAAAACGATCAACTCCACGAAAAAAATGTATATAACATAAATTGTGTGTTTTAACGTGCTCTACATTTTTTTTATGTTAAGTTTTTGTCTATCTCTTACGGTTTAGTAGTAATGCAAAATTCATCCAGAATAAAGTAATCTTGAGAGGCTATTCCCAGAAAATTCAAAATATACATTTTATTTGGCAGGTAAATATCTTTAATATATGACATTTTAATCAAAATTGTTAGAGCCCTTTTTTAGAAAATCAAAATTTTCGAAAAAAATTCCATGTAAAGGGTAGTTTGGGGTGAGGGGATTTTTCTCAAAATCTTCGTGTCGCATCCCTGGAAGATACTAAACTTCAATACCAAGTTTCGTATTTTACCGACTTTTCGTTTTTGAGTTATCGTGTTCACAGACACACGGACACACTGACACACACACACACACCCACACACACGGACCTTTTTGTGAAAATGCTTTTTTTAGATAAAGGGAACCCTAAAACATTTATTTCCGGTGAAATCTCGGTATCGAATTTTTTGGTGGAGTGCAATACTTTCTCTATTCACTATGTGCATAGTGCATATAGAGAAAGTAAAAATGCATGTTGTAACTCTGTTGTAGATAAGTCATCAGAGAGGCATAATATTAAATTCTGTTAATAGGTAAGGAATCATTGGTAAAATCAAGCGTTGGCGAAACAATTAACTCGACGTCACAGAAATGAAGATAATTTGGTTCCCAGAATTTCAGTAAACAGAAAGTCCATTAATTCTCTTTGGCTAATTGAACAAATGTGATCTAGCTTCACGTACTTTAGCTAGGAAATTGTCCACTTTCGCCAGCTACTCGGTCAGTCAGTAGATCCCAGAGTGCCAATCTTCTTCCAGCAGGAATAAATAGTTCTCTTTGAGATTAATTGTATGATAGTTTCCCCACTGTACACTTTCCACCAAAATTTCCCCAGTCTTCATCCAAACTACAGAATGGACAAATTCATTTGCTAGAATTGTCAGTCATGTTCTTTGTCCTCCGTCTCCCAGTCTAAACCATGCAATTTCTGATCTTTCTTGAATATTGGTTTTTAATGTTTACAATTTTAAAATACTTGAAAGTTTTCCCAAACGGAATTTGTCATGCCTGTTTTTGTTTTACTCCCGACGATTCAAAGAGAACCAAAGTTCACTCACATAGCAGCCACCTTTAACTATTGCTTGAGCCTATTGTATCCCCTTCTTCTTATAAGGAATTAAGTAATAAGACCGTTTCTATAATGTTTATCTCGATTAGCATGAAGTAGATAGAAGACTAAGTTTTTGTATAAATGGTTTGTTACAGAATAGGTAGAAAAAACTATGTGAATGTAGCATTTATTTTTAGATTGTTCGCTGGAATTAATATATGAAATTAGGTATTTATTAATATTCGATTTTTCCATTTCTTCGTTATGAAATAATTATTGATGTAATACTACCGTAATTCCGAAATCAACACTTAATTCTATTAAATTAATTGTTTTCATTTAGAATAAATTAGAAAATACAAAGGGTTAAAATATTAACAAATACTTTGCTGAACACAAATAATTTGATTAACAAAATAGACAGTATATACTACAGAACTAGTTTAAAAGCAAGTGGAAGTAAAACAAAAGGAAAACGTTTTCTTAGTGTACTCTGCGGATGACGTAAAGTATTGCACCACTTTTCAAAACGTAGGTTTTCTTGTTCACACTGGTAGATACCATCTTTCTCTGCGGGTCTAAACAATGATATGGGAATCTGGTGCAATTAAAGTTGGTGGAGAATGATGGACTCTATTATAACAGTGAGTATAATGAAATAACTGGCATACTTCTGTGCTTGTGAACAGAAGAATGTCTGCATAAATACTCTCGAGTTTGTGGCTGTAGCAGTTTATCAAACGTTACGTCGTAATATCACCAGAGGTAACGTTTGATATGTAGACCTTCCATAGATCCAAAAATAAAGTTTGTATTACAGTCAATATTTCATGCAATTATTTATTAGTTATTACTTGAGCATTTTTATTTCCTCTGCTGAAATATTCTATTTCACCCAAAAATTCACTGTTGAGATTTCACCGGAAATACATGTTTTGAGCCCGTTGAATTAAAAGAAATCTGACGTGTTTCATTCACATGACTTTCTCTACAATAAATTGTTGTAGTTTATTCTTTTATTTACTTAATGCTAATCGAGGAAAAATTAGCACAAATTGTTTTATTACTTCGTTGTAAGTAGAAGGAAAATATAGGTTAATATGACAGTCAAATCCTTTAAAAGCTGGTCGCTATGTGATTCAAGTACCTTTGTTTGTATAGACAGGAGCTGACAAATTACCGAATGAGAGAAGTATTAGTTATTTAAAGCTGAGACTAACAACAAGGAATATCTCGAAAACGACCAACTCCACGAAAAAATGCATATGACATCAATGGTGTTTTATCGTGATCTATATGTTTGTGTAGTAAGTTTTTGTCTATGTCTTGAGGTTTACCAGCTATACATAGGTCATCCAGAATGAAAAGATCTTCAGAGATTATTCCCACAAATAAACATTTTAATCAAAATCATTAGAACAATTTTTGAGAAGAATAACATTTTAAGAACATTTCCGTGTAAAGGGTAGTTTGGGGTGAGGTTTTCTTGAAAGATTGTAACCTTAAATACCAAATTTGGTATCTAACGGTCTTTTCGTTTTTGAGCTATGCTGTCCAAAGGTGTGCCGCGCGCGCGCGCGCACACACACACACACACACACACACTCACACACATAGACATGTTTCTAAAATGCTTATTTTGGAATCAGAGAGCCTCAAAACGCATTTTTCCGGGAAATCTTGGTATAGAATTTTGTGTGGAATATAATACCTTCTCTATCTACTATCGTATAGTAGATAAACATACTAAAGAAAGAATAAATGTAGATCTCTTTAAAGCGCAAAATTTATATCAGCTGTTTTTTTTCTTGTGGAGTTAATTATGTATCGCTTTGGTTTCCTACATTCTTCTTACACCTACAAATAAATGTGTAAATATGCAATGATAGTTTTATCTCTGTTAACAAGAAGTAGATAGAAAATGTGTATGAATATTTGTAGAAAACCGAATGTAGTATATAAGATTTTTTCAGTTCAGACAGTTATTATAAAATGTCATATTACTGCATGCGTAAACACTAAACCACTGCAAATATGTATGTACGAGTATGTGTGTATCACCCGGTGGCAGAGTTAAATATGTGTACAAAATAATATTAGAATGTACAAATGAATGATACAATGGACAATAAAAAGTATATAAATAAAACAGTCCAAGTACGAATGTAATTACATTAAGTTTAAAAAAAATTAAAAATAATTTTAACAAACAGTTTCTAACTAGATTATTATACCTAGTAGTTTATGGACTTGTAAAACTAGATATAAATAAATATATTACAGACAATTTTGCAATCATTAATTATTTTACTATTTCTATTCATTAACTGGCTTATCAGTCTCACCAATAAGTTTACTATTAATATTTACAACAATATCTAGTCACAACATTACTCTTTAGTATCATTTATAATACATTTATTGTGTTGAGTTTGTCCCTAAATTCCTTCTAGGACAGAGGGAGTCCTCAAAGGCTGCTACAGGCAATTCGTTTAATCGTTCTATTAACGAAAGAGAATTTTCTTACATCAGTTCTGTACCTTCTAGTCTTAATTGAGAACAAATGATCCTTTCATGTTTAACATGTTGGGTTCTCTAATCTGTCAGTAACGTCCACTCATGCATTTAAACCAGCATACTTTTAAAATAATGCACATAAACTCTATTTCTTATGCTTAACTTTCAACGGCTGCCGCTTAATTTCCTCAGCTTTTATATGCCCAAAATATTTACCCCTTTTTACTTTCTCTATGCGTACTATATACATAGTGTATAGAGAAGATATTGTATTGCACCCAAAATACAAACGCAGATTTCACCGGAAACATATATTTTGGGAGCTCCTGAATACAAAAAAAAAAAAAAAAAAAAAAAAGGCATGTGTAGAAAAATGTCTGTGTGTGTGTCCTTAGACAGCATAGCTCAAATAGAGAAGTCTTAAATACCAAACTTGGTATTTCAGTACACTATCTTCCAAGAACACGAAGATTTTCAAAGAAAATTCCCAACTCCCAACTACCCTTTACATGGAAACATTTTCGAAAAAAAATTATTTTCTCAAAAATAGTTTTAACGATTTTGATTAAAATGTCGTATACCTATTAAAGATATTTACATGACAAAAAATGTATATTTCAGTTTTCTGGGAATAGTCTCTGAATTCTGTATGAGTTTTGTGGAATTTTGCATATTTCGTAAACCGTATGAGATAAGACAAAAATTTACTAGATAAGAAATGTAGAGTTAATTAAAACACAATTTATGTTATGTAGATGTTTTTCGTGGAGTTGACCATTTTTGAGATATTCTTTGTTATTGGTTTCAGTTTTAAAATATTTTACATACTTTTCTCATTCGGGAATTTGTCAAATCCTGACTATACAAACAGAGGAACTTTAATCACATAGAAACCAGCTTTTAAAAGACTTGATTGTCGCTTTAGCCTGTAGTACTTGCTTATATAGCTTCTACTTACAAGGAAGCAAGTAATAAGACCATTTCTACTAATGTTTTTCTCGATTAAATAAAAGAATAAGCTTTTTAACAATAATTCGTTGCAGAGATGTACAAAAAGTCTTGTGAACGTAACACATCAGAATTTTGTGAATTGTATAGCCCTTCTCTGAATGTTTTCTAACAAATCGGTTTGATTAAGCCTTTACGGGTCCCAACATGCTACTCCATAACCGGCCGCACTAAGGACTTGTAGGCAATTTCCACGGATTTTACACTCCCCCTTTTCAGAATCCTCATTCAGAAATGCAATGTTTTCCACTCTTTCCTAGATGTAGAGTTCACCTCCAGCATTTCTCGGAGGAGAAGGAGGAGGAGGAGGAGGAGGAGGAGGGTGCTGTTTTAGGGAAATTTCGCTATTCAGACGAATTTTCCATTTTACTTTCTCCACACGTACTATGTACATCCAAAAATGTGATACCGAGATTTCACCGGAAATATATGTTTTAGGGTCCCCGGTATCCAAAAAAAAAAAAAAAAAAGCATTTTCACAAAAAGGTACGTGTGTGTGTGTGTGTGTGTGTGTGTGTGTGTGTGTGTGTGTGTGGGGACACGATAACTCAAAAACGAAAAGTTGGTATTTAAGTTTAGTATCTGCCAGGGATGCGACACGAAGATTTTGAGGAAAATCCCTCCACTCCAAACTACCCTCTACATGGAATATTTTTCGAAATTTTTGATTTTCTCAAAAATGGCTCTAACAATTTTGATTAAAATTTCGTATATTAAAGATATTTACCTGACAAATAAAATGTGTATCTTGAATTTTCTGGGAATAGCCTCTGAAGACTACTTTTTTCTGGATGAATTTTACGGAATTTTGCATAACTGCTAAGCCATAAGAGATGGACAAAAACTTACAACAAAAAACACACAATTTATCTTATATACATTTTTTTCGTGGAGTTGATCTTTTTTATATACTCCTTGTTTTTGGTTTCAGCTTTAAAAAACATACTTCTCTGGTACAGGAATTTAACAATTCCTGTCCATACAAACAAAGGAACTTCAGTCACATAGCAACCAGCTTTTGACTACCACTTTAACCAATAGCACCTCCTTATATGGCTTCTACTTACAAGGAAACAAGTAATAGGACTATTTCTGCTGATGTTTTCTCGTTTAGCATGAAGCAAAGAGCTGCAGAGATGTAGAGAAAGTCATATGAATGGAACACATCAGAGTTTTACTTTCTCTAGCCCGCATGTCCAATGTATATAGTGGATAGAGAATGTAATGTATTCCATCCAAAAATTTGATCTCGAGATTTCACCGGAAATATATGTTTTGGGGACCCTGAGTCCAGGGGAAAAAAAAAAATCATGTTTAGAAAAAATTCCCTGTGTGTGTGTGTGTGTGTGTGTGTGTGTGTGTGTGTGTGTGTCTTTGGACAGCATAGCTCAAAGACGAAAATACCGTTAAATACTTGTTATTTAGGTTTGGTATCTTCCAAGGATGTGACACGAAAATTTTCAAGAAAATCCCCCCACCACAATATACCCTTTACTGGAAACATTTTCGAAAATTTTGATTTTTTCAAAAATGGCTCTACCGATTTTGATTAAAATCCCGCATATTAAAGATATTTACATTCCAAATAAAATGCATATCTTGAATTTTCTGGGAATAGCTCTGAAGACCTGTTTATTCTGGATGAATTTTGCTGAAATTTGCTTAACTGCTAAACCGTAAGAGATAGACAAAAACTTACAATACAAAAAATATAGATCACGTCAAAACACAATTTATGTCCTTTACGTTTTTGTTAAGGAGGTAATCGTTTCCGAGATATTTCTTGTTATTGGTTTCAATTGTAAAGTACTTACACTTTTCTCAGACAGGAAGTGCCCGTTTTTCTTTTGTTCTAATCCTGGCCAAGCAGAGGAGCGATTTGCAGTGACAATCGCATAACGATAGCTTTTAAAACATTTGACCACCACTTTAGCATAGTGCATTCCTATAGTTCCCTACTATTTATAAGGAACTAAGTAATAAGAACATTCTGCTAATGTTTATCTTGATTAGCATTGTGTACAAAGAAGAATAATCTTTTATAAGAAGTTTGTTTGAAGAGCAGCTAGAGAAAGAAATGTGAGTGTAACACATACGATTTTTTTCTTGCGTTTTGTAGTGGTTCATCACTCTTAACATGGTGGGCCCTTTTTTTTAAAACTTTATTGAAAAAATCTTAGTACAATGTTTTTTGATGATGATTTCCTTTAGTTGCTAGGTGGAACATAGGGCCGCAACAAATCCTCGCCATCGAGCTCTATTCCTTGACAAGACTTGTATCTCCTTGCATGATCTATCCATTTCTCTCAATTCCGCTTCAACTGTTCTTTTCCAATCTACGCTAGGTCTTTCAATCCTTATTTCTCCCTGTGGATTCCTTTCCGATACCTGACTAATTATATTTCCACGCTCCTTTCTCAGTATGTCAAATCCATAACCATTTACGCTTCTTTATTTCTCTATCAATTGGTAACTGGTTTATATCCCATAAGTGACTTTTGACCACTAAATTCTCAGTATGTGTCTTAGACATCGAATTTTTTAGTAGGTAGAATATTTGGTCGGTGATGCTTATTATTTTCCTGGTGTTTTGTGTGCTTGTGATGTCTGGAGTATCTCAGTTGCCTCATTGTGTAATGGCAGTAGTTCGTTCAGTGCGATGAGGTTTAAAGCTTTCATATTCGTGAATACTTGGGTTATGGCTTTTGAGTTCTTCTCATATGGTTGATTTTAACTAGCTGAATATTTCCATCAGGATTTCTTGTAGAGCCGTTAGTGTTTTCTGGATGATCATGTAATTTGTTGTGGGTTGTACTTCCACCGCTCTGCAAGTCCTCGTTGTGGCTTCATTTTCTTTGGTTGTGGATTCTGTTGGTTTCTCTTTCAATGTGGTGGTTGTTGTGTGTCCTTCCTGTTTCTCGGGAGTACGTTAGTTCTTTCTGTTTGGGGTGATCGCCAGCTGGTGGCCGTCCTGGTTGGTGCTGTCATGCTGTGTGTAGTCTCTCTAGGGTAGAACGGGCAGCAGGTCTGGTCAGAGTCATGGTTCTGTCCATTTCAAATTGCGCATCTTGCGAGGTTGTGCTGTCTGCATTCTGATGCTGCGCAATAATTGCGGCGTGGCGTTGAGGTGCAGTGTCGTGTCCATACTGGCAGCATCTTCTGCATGCAATGAAATGTAAATGTTGTGTTATTTATGGACGCTCTTTAACTGCTGTGGTTCTCAGTGTCCCATTCTATACTGGGCATGAAAGACCGCTTAATTTTGCTTAGAGGTCTCTCTATCAGGCTGAAGGTTCTTTTACGTACCATAAATCTACGACACGGGACCGACGGCTTTACTTCCCTACCGAAGGAAACCATGCCAAGGATTTTTTACACCCGAAAAAATCCATCGTCCTCCGCCGTGTTTGAACCCGCGACCTTGGGCATATGAAGTTAGCATGGTAACCATTACACCACGGAGGGCAACATCTTCTACATGACGGTGTCCTTCCTTCTAAGGAAGGTCAGTCCGGAGTTGAGGGCTGTGTTGGAGTCCTTCCTGGAAGACAAGTCGGATTAACGGCGTCGGTCCTCTGTAGTTGTAGATCCTGGTGGCTTTCACTACGGCAGATCAGAGTTGCTGGACCTGCTCCGTAAAAACCATTCTGGTAGTTCTGGGTGTACCCCGACCGCTACTGCACTGAAGTGCCCGAAGCGTCGCGTCCCTCTCCGAGTAAAGTCCCAAATATTTGTAGGATTTCCCCTCCACCCATGTGATCTTTATGCATATCTTATGAATACTTATGCATTTTTGTGTGAACAGGTTTGTGAAGGAGACAAGGTGGTAATCGATGTGCTGAACGCTATGGAGGGTATGGAAGTGACGATCCATTGGCACGGAGTTTGGCAGCGAGGATCCCAGTACTCTGACGGCGTCCCCTTCGTCACGCAGTGTCCCATCCAACAAGGAAACACCTTCCGATACCAGTGGGAAGCTGGTAACGCTGGTACTCACTTCTGGCACGCTCACACAGGTAAGCATACAACAATAATAACCTCGTACGTAAGTTTCATATACCCTTGCCGCTGAATCTTTGCACTTGACATTTCGGATGGCTTCGGGCAATATTGTGGTTGCGATGTTACCAGAGTAAACAGCAGCTGATTATGAACCGTTTTCTCATGGGCGCAACTAGGCTAGTAAATTTGTGAACAAAGAATCTCTCTCTCTCTCTCTCTCTCTCTCTCTCTCTCTCTCTCTCTCTCTCTCTCTCTGTAGTATAGTGCAAATTTCATTCATTTTTTCTCTAATAGTTTGGAAGTTATGGTCAAATGTATTTATGTTTTTGCACGTCACAAAAAAAAAAGTCCCTTGCGACAAAAACATTAAACTTTTGGTCTATTTAGCCCTAGGTTCACAATATATCTACTTTTTGAAATTGCCCTAGGTTTCTTTGGTTTGGGCTGCAATTTTTTTAAAGTTATGAATCTGCTTTTTTTGTCATAACAATATAATTTTTGTGTTTAAAAATGTGGCAATAAAACCTAGCACCATTCTTACTCTTGTTCACCGCACCTCTGAGCAGTGAATACCACCACCACTACATGCACAGCACATTTTATTTGTGTAACACAAAAACTGCTCCGCAAGGAAGCAAAATGCTGAAAATATAAATTCTATCCTTTTCTTCTTGCACTGCTGCTTTTCTTCTGCATAACTTCGTCTTTATTATTTTGCTTGGTGCGAATGAAATCTCATTGAACTGAAATGTTTGTTGCCGAGCCCAGTACAGTTTTACCTCTAATGCTTTGACCTAAGACATTTAAAAATGGCGCTGGTGCTCAATTAACCTTTTTGTATTCAAGGATGTTTAAATTATCTTATGAATCTATCTATAAATAGACCAATCTATATCAATGAATCGCCGAAATATATGTATGTGCATCACTTCCGAACAACAGCACCAAATTGAACAATTCTTCTTTTTGTGTGTGTGTGTTCGTTATTGTCACGACAAGGTTTGTGGAAAAGAAAATATTTAAAAATCGTAAGGGAAAGTTTTTAAAGTCTCATAATATGTTACAGCATCAGTGCCAAAGGAACGCAATCCGTTATAGCCGCCAGATGGCAGTGGTACCACGGATATTTGTTGCTAAATGGCAGTAGTAATGTCCCCATTCAATGTTAAGGTAACGCACCAGTTTATCGAGACAGTGAAATTCAAATAAAAGTTTATGTATTAACTGTCCTTTCCCTACTCCTATCGTTTAAAATAAAGAAGCAAAGAAGTTTTCCTGGTGACGAACACCTGGAGTACGTACTTATTTATTTGCCTCTAGATGGCCGTAGTACTGCTCTACTTTCCTTCCCCATTCAATGCTAAGTCCATTTCTATGGAGTCATTGACGCAAGATAACAGTGAAAATCAAATATATTTCTTATGTATTAGCTACCGTTCCTTGGTTACATCGTTTAAATAAACAAATCAAAGCGTACTTGTTTCACGTATAAAATGCATTTTT
Source organism: Hymenopus coronatus (assembly GCA_030762935.1). NCBI lineage: Eukaryota > Metazoa > Arthropoda > Insecta > Mantodea > Hymenopodidae > Hymenopus > Hymenopus coronatus. The sequence goes on along the minus strand of CM060897.1, from coordinate 151,263,813 downwards.
GCTGTCGTAATTCTGTAAAATGAACAAGTTATAAACGATGCACATAACCAATAAGTCTTATTGGAATCTGAAAATGGCGGAGAAATAACGGGACCGTTTTAGGTTACCTGCCTACAAGATTTCAACGGAATATGAAGATACCTTCGTCACCATCACACTTCAATTGCGGTGCTCTTAATACATTTTATCAAATAATATGCTGAATTAAATGGATAAATTTAATACACAAAGCTATCATCAAATAAAAACTTATCAATTGTCCAGCCAGACCTGCTTGCTCTTTAGTTATGTCATTGTTCGCCTTAAAAATGACAGTTTTGACATAGAAGAAAATAAAGAGCTGGAGAATAGTAGGAATAAAGGGTAGAAAGAGAAGAAGTATGAATGCTACTTTGTAACTTTCTCTTTAATGTAATTCATTACCTGTTCACCGTTTACCCGCCACACTATGGAAGCGCTGCCATTTCAGCTTTTTCATAGGCACGCTACTCGTGCGAAGCTGGGGCGGGCAGCTAATTTAAAATAGAAAAGCCGATACCCCAAAATTAACTTTTTGTAAAATTATTACAGCAGTGCTGCACTAGGGCCGTTGCACCATGACTGGTAACCGTTGAGGAGCAAACTTGCTACCTCCCATCACTCCCCAACCTCATTTTCACCCGCCAACCCACCGTCGGGCTGTCCTCAGCTCGTTGCGTTGTGATTTTTCATGCAATTTCAGTCATACATACCCAGTATGATAAGTTCAAAAGCTCACTTCAAACATAATGTTACAGTGTATTGTTGCAACTTTAAATGACGTGTGTTTGGAACAGGTTTCTTCCGTCCCACAACGAAAAGTATGTCGAAAACCTGACATGACGACCACTTTCAGTTTTGAAGCGATAATTCATTGATTAGATCTAACTGTTCACACTTTACGGACCAAGATGAATTGCAGCTTCAATCCCAGTGATATCTAAAAGCATATAACTTTCTCCGGCGCGTCATGCACCATGTAAATAAGATAAAAATGTTCGAGGCGTTTCTCTTTTCAATGCTGCAAGCTTGGTTGACAATAATAGCATGAATGATACGGCAATTTGTTGTAATAATGGCTGCACGGATTCCATGGCCATAGCTATCAGACGCAGGGCTAATCGCTTCAAATGCACCGACCTTGTTAATGACACATAACAAACAAACAAACAAAAAAAAAGAAGAAAAAAAAAAGAAATCACCGCCCTACTTTCTAACAAGTTTTTATTTTCTGTTCAATACTCATTTTAAAATAACTAAAGCACACCACTTTTTCTAACAAAACAGCAAGCAGCTTAAAACAAATAAAGAAAAAATCTAATATGTTCCATTCACATGACTTTCTCTAGCTGTTCCGAAAACAAAATATTATTTTATCTACTTCATGCTAATCGAGATAAACATTAGCAGAATTGGTCTTATTACTTGCTTCCTTGTAAGTAGGAGAGAAATAAGGAGTACACTAGGCTAAAGCGATAGTCAACTTTTTTTTAAAAGCTATCGCTATGTGGAACAACTGAAATTCTATTCTCCTTGCTGGAAGTAAATAGAAGAGAGACGAAAAGAAAGATCCCCATCTTCTCATCCTGTTTGAGAAAAGTTTAAGTAGTGCAAAACTGAAACCAATAACTCAGAATATCTCGAAAACGGTTCGTTCTACAATAAAAATGTATATGACATAAATTGTGTGTTTTAACGAGATCTACACATTTATGTAGTACATTTTTGTGCATCTCTTGCGGTTTACCAGTTATACAAAAGTAATTAAAAGTAATCCAAAATGAAGAGATTTTCAGAGGTTATTTTCATGAAAATATCTTAAACATATGACATTTAAAAGCTATTAATACATGTTTTGAGACCCCTGAATCCAAAAAAATATTTTAAAACATGTCCGTGTGCGTGCGTTTGTCTATGGGCAGCATAGCTCAAAACATAACGTCAGTTAAATACCAAATTGGTATTTAAATTTAGTATCTTCCAAATGTAGTATCTTCTTTCAAGAAAATCGCCCCACCCCCAACTTCCATTTTCATGGAAATATTTTTCGATTTTTTTTTTTCCTTAAAAGGTGGCTCTAACGATTTTTATTAAAAGTTCAACTGTTTAAAATATTTTTATGAGAAACGAAATGTATATTTCGAAATGTCTGGGAATAACTTCTGAAGTTCTCTTCATTCTGGATGACTTTTGTATAAATTTTGTAATAGACAGACAAAAACTTATTACACAAAAAAATGCAAATCTCATTAAATAATATATGATATATACATTTTTTTAGAGTTAACTGTTTTCAAGATATTCTGAGATATTGGTTTCAGTTTTAAGGTACTTAAACTTTTCTCAAACGGGCATATCTTTCTTTTCGTCTTCTTACTTTCTCTACACGTACTATGTACATAGTGTATAGAGAATGTATTGTATTGCACCCAAAAATTCGATACCGAGATTTCACCGGAAATACGTGGTTTGAGTTCCCCTGAATCCAAAAAAAAAGAGCATTTTTAGAAGCATGTCCGTGTGTGTGTGTGTGTGTATTTGTATGTGTATGTTTGTGGGCAGCATAGCTCAAAAACGAAAAGACCGTTAAATACCAAATATTGGTATTTAAGTTTGTATCCTTCAAGGATGCGACACGAAGATTTTCATAAAATCCCCCACCCCCAACTAACCTTTACAGGAACATTTTTCGAAAATTTTGATTTTCTCAAAAACGGTTCTAAGGATTTTGATTAAATACTCTAATAATTAAGATATTTACACGACAAATAATTTTGCATAACTGGTAAACCGTAAGAGATAGACAAAAACTTTCTTAACAAAAAATGTAGATCCCGTTAAAGCACACAATTTATGTACATTTTTTTTCGTGGAATTACCGTTTTTGAGATATTCGTTGCTATTAGTTTCAGCTTTCAAATACTTACTTTTCTCATACGGTAATTTGTCAACTCTTGTCCATACAAAGGTACTTCAATCACACAGTAACCAGCTTTTAAAACATTTTACTATCGATTTAGCCTATGGTATTCCCTTATTTCTCTTCTACTTTCAAGGAAGCAAGTTATAAGACTATTTCTGCTAATTTGTTCTGGATCAGCATGAAGTAAATAGAAGAATAAGCTTTTTAACAATTATTTATGTGAATGGAACACATAAGATTTTTTATGGGTGAATTCAGTTTAATTGTGTTCTCTTAACTTAATGGTTCATTTTGTACAAATAGTGAGATAAACTAAGATGTGTTATTGTTATATTGTAGGTCTACAAAAGCTTGATGGTCTGTATGGCAGTATTGTTGTGCGAGAAGCGCCATCTCAAGACCCCAACAGTCACTTGTATGACTTTGATCTGACGACCCATGTAATGCTGATCAGTGACTGGATGCACGAAGATGCTAACGAGAGGTATCCTGGTAGACTGGCAGTGAAGCCTGGTCAGGATCCCGACACTGTTCTCATCAACGGCAAGGGTCAGTTCCAGGTAAGCATCACTAACGCATCCACTGGGCGAGAGGCGCACTGGAGTCCTTACTGACCATCTGCTCCCAAACAGGCATATAACAAGTTAAAGATGTTCTCACTCAGCAGCAGAAATCCCTGTGTAATCTACAGAAACTTAGTGATAACATCATGCAAGAAATCATAAGGATTCCTGCTGCCAAGCTTAGACGAGTGCTGCCCGCATGTGAGCAGAAGCTCAACGTATTTTAGTGCACTTTAGCCGACACCACTCGGATCTCTCGCGCAGTGGAGAGAGGCCACGACAGGGGTTACCTAATAATGTAACGACCCTATATATAGTTTAACACTTAACTGTGAAGAGATGCAAACTTGCCATAATATACAATCAGGTGCATTAATACAATATGCAGTGGTTTATGTTTGTAAGGAAAAACGAAACTATCTCAGGAATGTCTCACTCTTTACCTCCGCTTAATATTTATCTAAAGCTTCCCTTTTCCTTCCCTGCGCTCACAGTTTAAGCGCACGCAGGTAATCTGTGAGACCAGATGGCATATTTTCATAAGTAATACCACGAGTGTTTTCAGCTTAACGATAATTCACGACCGGGGCGAAGCGACTATTTACTATTTGTTTATACACCAACTTGGCGCCTTTTCTTCATGTAAAAATTTATCTTTGCATGCATTGGCTAGAAATTAGAACTACATTTAATTTCTCTTTACACTTTTTAAAGACAATTCCCGGGGTTCTGACCCATTAAATCTGCTTCAGTTCACATAAATATAATATTTGAGTGCCTGACTGTCGACATCAAACTGATAATGTCCATAAGATCTAATACAACAGCCCAAAACCAAAATATCACAGAATGCAGCAACCTTATAAAACAATAGTACTTCAATGGATGTCAGCACACTGTTACACACAAAATAATGAAACATTTGATTTTCTGGCCAAGAAAGAGAGTAAAATTGCATCAAAATCATCTGGTCCACTGTCTAATTATCCTATCAAGAGAATAATTACCATTTCAGCAATACTGCGTCTCTTCATTTTGTTCAAAGGTTGATAATTTACAACAATGGTATAAGCATGTTTAACTGATTTGTTGTTGTAGGATCCAAACACTGGTTTTGTGACCAATACACCTCTTGAAGTGTTCACCATGACTCCAGGCAGACGCTACAGATTCCGAATGATTAATTCCTTTGGTACAGTGTGTCCAGCACAGCTGACAATAGAAGGGCATCCACTAACAATCATTGCTACAGATGGCGAGCCTGTACATCCTGTCAGCGTCAACACCATCATCTCTTTCTCAGGTACAACACCAGCAATGTGTAAGGCTTTCTCATATAATTAATATACATGTGAAACATTCTAAAATTCTCAAATATTGCTTTTCCTCCTTTTTACTTTCTCTACACGCACTATGTACATAGTGTATAGAGAAGGTATTATATTCCACACAAAAATTTCATACCGAAATTTCACCGGAAATAGACGTTTTAGGGATTCCCTGTACCAAAAAAAAATATTTATTGAATATGTGTCTGTGAACATGATAACTCAAGTCGGTAAAATACCAAACTTGGTATATAAGTTTATTATCTCCCAAGGATGCGACACGAAGGTTTTGAGGAAAATCCCCCACCCCAAACTACCCTTTACATGGAAAAATTTTCGAAAATGTTGATTTTCTCAAAAATGGCTCTAACCATTTTGAATTAAGTACCGCATATTAAAGATATTTATTTACACGACAGATAAAATGTATATCTTGAATTTTCTGGGAATAGCCTCTGAAGGCTGAATGAATTTTGCTTAATTTTGCAGAACTGGTAAAACGTAAAATAAAGACAAAAGCTTATTACACAAAACATGTAGATCTCATTAAAACACACAGTTAATGTCATATACATTTTTTCCTGGAGTTGACCATTTTTGAGATATTCTTTGTTATTAGTTTTAGTTTTAAAATACTTTAAAGTATTTAAGTTTTACCAGTTATGCAAAATTAAGCAAAATTCATCCAGAATAAACATGTCTTCAGAGGCTATTCCCAGAAAATTCAAGATATATTTCATTTGTCATGTAAAGACATTTAACATACAATATTTTAATAAAAATCGTTAGAACATTTTTCATGTAAAGGGTAGTTGGAGGTGGGGGATTTTCTTGAAAATCTTTGTGTGGCATCTGTGAAAGTTACTGAATTTAAATAGCAAGTCTGGTATTTAACGGACTTACCGTTTTTGAGCTATACTACCCAGACACACACACACACACACACACACATATACATGCAGACATTTTTCTAAAAACACTTTTTTTTTTGGGGGTTGAGGGGGTATCAAAACATATAAAATCAGTAAAATCTCAGTATCAAATTTTTGGGTGAAATGCAATACTTTCTCTATACGCTATGTACATAGTATGTGTAAAGAATGTAAATATATATGTGACATTCATGAAGAGATGTTCATTTCATGAGACAAAATTGTTTGTTTGTTACGCAAAGGATTGCATCAAAGCTTGCACAAACAGCGATCATAACTTCTTTTATGCATACGCACCTAGGATGGCCAGATCTAATACGATCAACAGTTGCACCCATTGTCATTGATGCCAAGAGGTCCAAAATATTTCCTTAGCTCCATTTCCACAACAAAATAACACCAATACAGCGATATGATTTGTGTACACTCCCCACTCCATCTTTTTCTCTTGCCAGTTACATTTAAATTTTACTGACAGAACGTATGGCAGCACTGTGTATATTTAAATAAATGAATAAAAGGCATTTACAGTTTAAGAAACAAGTTTTTGTGTATGTTGCAGGAGAACGGTATGACTTTGTGATAGCAGCTGAACAGCCAGTTGGAGCTTATTGGATCCAAGTACGAGGTTTGGGAGAATGTGGTACTGAGAGGGCACAGCAACTTGCAATTCTACGTTACGCTCGCGGACCTTACCAACCAAGCAGCCCACAGCCCACATACGACGTTGGATTGCCACAGGGTGTCGTGAGTATTTACTTCATACTACCTTCTTACTTTCTCTACCACTTAAGTATAAGTATTGCATTCCAACAAAAAATTTGACATTTAGATTTTACCAATAGTACATGTTTTGAGGCTCCCTGGATACAAAAACTTTTCCAGAAAATGGTATGTGTGTGTATTAGTGTGTTTTATGAGCAACCTAACTCAAAAAGTGGGTTAAACACCAAACTTAGTGTATAAGTCAGTGTCATTCAAGAAAGTGACACAAAAATTGAAAAAAAGACAAAGAATCTGTCCATCTCAGATTCTCTATATTTGGAAAAATTGTCATTACTTTTGATGCTGTCAAATATGGATGTAATTATTTTTATTAAAGTACACAAAATATCAAAAGGGTGGCATCATGGTCTCCACTTGCCTTCCACCTAGGTGGCCCAGGTTCGATCCCAAGCACCTGCATGTGGGTTTTGTGGTGAATGAAACGGAATTTGGGTGGGTTTCTCGGGGCCCTGCAGTTTCCCCGCCACTCACTCCATCACACCAATTGCTCCGTCATCACCTTTCCTATCATTCACCATGCTTACATTTCATATCATCCTGGGTAGTGTGGGGGTGGTGTGTCTGCTTCACAAACAACAGGTTGCTAGTTCAAATCTTGCTTAGGGTGAGTTACCAGAATAAGGCTTTTTTTCGGGGTTTTCACTTATCCTGAGAAGACGAATATCAAGATGTTAAGCTCCATGGACTTGAGGTCTTTCGAGCATCATTTCACCAATTGCATTCATCGTTTGGTTTGACCAACCAGGTTAAAGGATATGTATAGCAACATTACAAAAAAAAACAAAAACAAAACACTCTCATGCTCATGCCTGGCTATGGGCCAACCACTCATTCCAGGTTCTCCATTCTATGGTTAGTTGTCATTGGCTCCCCAACATGCTTCTGACCCCTAGGCACCCTCTTGTAAGTGCTATGGGGGTGTCAGTCCTACATAAGGGGAGGGTAAAACAAGCATAAATAATGTGTTAAAAATAAACTGCATAATAAATAATTTTCTGGGAATAGCCTGTGAAAAAGCCATCCAGAAGAAATTTTGAATAATAATTAATAATAATAACAATAATAAAATAATAATAATAATAATCAGCACACCTTAAAGATAGACAAAAATATATTATACAAAAAATTATACATCAATTTAAAACACACTATTTATTTCCAATAACTTAGTTTTGTAATATCAGGTATTTCCAGTTATCTTATATTTGTTAGTTTGACTTTTTCAATATTTTTTATATTTTTTTGAAATTCTAATGTTTCTTGCAACATATATAATAGTATGGAATTTCAAATGGCATTCTACTTTTGTAATGCTGACTGTTTGCAATGGTTTATCTCAACTTCTATAAAGTAGGTGTAAAAATAAGCTTTCATGCAAATAGTTTGAAGAAACTAAATAAAATAAACCATATTACATTAGATTACATTACTAATGGAGGTATGGAAGGTCATGTAAATGCAATACATCAAATTTGTTTGTATTATTTCCAATTATTACTTTTATTCAATCTGTTAATGACAATTTTATTTGTCTATTGCATTCCTACAGGCATTCCAGTTATGACTTTGTTGTTGCAGCCCATTAGTTTGAAATGTGTGTTTTGTTTTAGGTTCTCAATCCACTAGATGCCATATGTAACAGGCCAAGAGATGATGCTGTGTGTGTGAATCAACTGAAATATGCCAGACACATTGATGAAGGTCTTCTGCAAGAACGTCCTGATGTAAAGATTTTCTTACCATTTAGATTCTTGGTGTACAGACCAGAAGAACTTTTCCAGCCTCATACCTACAACCGTTACTTGGGTAAGTTACACAAGAAGTCTATCAACAAAAATGTTTGCATTAAACTCGCCCAAAAATACATTAATCATAACAATATCAATTGTGAGCAATTTCAATAGTATTCCACAATCTGTCGTGCTTGTTTTCATTACCTACTATAAAGCTACCTTCGTTAAAAAGTGTTGCTGCCTCTCTGTTTTCATTTCTCCAAACACCAAACTCTTCCTATAATATTTGGATAAGCATAACAGTGGCGTAAAATTTAAATTTAAGGGAAGCATAGAAACACTTGCATCACTTACAGTTTTTGGTTGTCTGATGAGAGCAAATAGTTCTTGAAACTGGTCAGGTATGCAAAAAATGTAAGAACTGCAAGTGTTTCTATTCTAACTCAAATCTTCTAACAAACCTTTGTCTGCACAAAGATAATGGGTGAAATGATGCTCTAATGAGACCAGGGTCCATATGTTTTTAGGATAAAGAAAAACCCGCAAAAAAGCTTTGTCCGTATAACCCACCCTAACTGAGGTTTCAACTCGGGACCTTTGAATGTGAGGCAGACATGCTACCCCTACACCACAGAGGCAGATGCTATAAAATTGTTCAAGAAACCACTCACAATGAAAATTAACTGCAAGAATAATGTAGACTTAGAAGCTAGATGCTATGTATTGTAATGAAACCATTCACAATGAATCACATAAAATAGACATTGAATTAGATGTAAACTTAGAACTTTTCAAGGTCCAAACTTTCAAGTTTAGGTCTACAAAAGACATGAGAGTGATTCTCATTACATGATGATTGTCAGGTACTGTAAATGTTGACCATCTGCTCCCAAACAGGCAGTATAACAGTTAAAGATGTTCTCTCTCAGGAGCAGAAATCCCTTTGTAATCTACAGAAACTTAGTGATAACATCATGCAAGAAGTCACAAGGATTCCTGCTGCTAAACTAAGACGAGTGAGCGAGAATATTTTCACAAATTGTGCTGCCTGTATGTGAGCAGAAGATTAACATTTGCATAATTTATCTTAAGATATGCATTTTAGTGCGCCTTTGCCAGCACCACTTTCCCAGCGATTCTCTGATCTCTCGCGCAGTGGAGAGAGGACATGACAGAGGTTACCTTATAGTTTAATGACCCTATATGTAACCTATTTTATTGGTAATCTCTTACAGACTGTCATTTGCTGGAGCTAAGTTTGCATTAATCAATGTGCATGAGAACATATGCGTTTAGCATGTCTAAGTTTGATGTAGTTATGTTAATGCTTAAGTTTTATTGTGAATGACCCCTAACTGTGTACATGCATACATCTGAATGTTTCTTTAAATATTTTATTCTTTGTTTTATTTCATGTGCAGTTGCACCTACTGGAGACCACGTGATAAGTTTAGTGGATGAAATTTCATTTGTATTCCCACCTGCGCCACCTCTATCACAGATTGATGACATTCCACCAGAGCAGTTCTGCAATGGTGACAACCGACCTGCTGACTGTGGTGCTAATTGTATGTGTACCCATAAGGTGGACATTCCTCTTAATGCTGTCGTTGAGGTGGTTCTTGTAGATGAAGGTAAGTTATTATTTCCTTTGTAATTGTTATTAATATTATCTTCTGTAGCTTGCAAAGTTAGTTTTCTAAATGTGTAGTGCAGAAAATGTATATGCATTAGGGTCTCACTTGAGGCCAAGTGGTTAGACCTACATGACCCGGGTTTGATCCCAAGTGACTGCATGTGAGATTTGTGATGGACAAAGCGACGCAAGGGCAGGTTGTCTCCAGGTTCTCCACTTTCCCCTGCCATTGCATTCCACCAGTGCTCTATCTTCATTTCATTTACCTGTGTTGTCATGGCAGTAAAAGTGGGCATTAAACACTATAAAAAATTGTATATTAAATGAGCTAATCTCTTGAATCTGTGATGCCTATTAGTATATACAGGATGATTCAAAAAGGTTTTTACAATGATGGGGGCTAACTCCTTACATCGAAAGAAGAAAACATGTTCAGGTAAATAGAAGTCCCTAAACCCTTTATTTTTGATTTATTGAGGTTCAAAATGTCATTAATCACATTTTAATTTTTTATTTTTTTTATTTTATACATTCTAATTTTGACTTTTTTGGCTTGTTGAAGGTGTTCAACACAAGCACCTTTCATACCAAATGCTCCATATGTCCTCTTGCATCTAGATGTGCATGCACTCATCAAAGCATACACTGTCAAATACTCTCTTTTGTATGGTTTTGCAGGTTTCCATGACACATAGATTAGGAGTTTCTTCATGCAGGATGCCTGTTGTCTAAACCAATTGTTTTGAGGTGCCCCTTAGATAAAAATCCGAAAGATTGAGCTTGGGGGAACATGCAGGCCATGGAACTGGTCCTCCTTTTCCTATCCATCTGCTATGGTAGATACCAGCCAGTGCGTCTCGAACAATGAGACTAAAATGTGCTGGAGCCCCATCATACATAAACCACATGTTTCCTCTTATTTCTTACTTCTAGCAAGTCTGAAAGTGTGTTCTGAATAAAGATCCTGTAGACAGCACCTGTAAGCCATTCTGAGAGAATGTATCACACAACTAACAAATGACAAATGTAAAAAGCAGCCATGGCAACACAAGACCATCTCTGCAGGGTAAAAAACCTGCCATGGTCTGCCATGCATACATAAATGAAGTTATTGGATTGGAGCCTTCATTAATAAATTATTATAAATAAATTAATAATGCAAAAACGACAATTTAGGAACATATGTTTATATGAAACTATTTTCTTGTTTCATTGTAAGGAATCCACCCCCAAACATTGTAAAAGTAGTTTTGAATCACCGTATACATTAAACACAGCTTTCTTATATCTGAGGAAAATGTGTTGCACTTTGTAATACTTTTAATACAACCTCATGGACTAAAGTGTTTATTTACATTGTTTATTTTTTATATGTATTGCTTATTATTTTTTCATTTACTTAGCTCCCTTTAAACTCAGTGGACTTAAGGGGCCTTTTACTTTAGAAACAATTTGATGGCTGTAGATTCTTTAACATTTGGTTTTAATCATTTCTAACCTGAAACACACTCATATTCATTCCCATATACATACAGTGTACTCCCGACTATTCATGTGTGGATTATTCAGTTTTCAGATTATCCTTGCATCCCTCCCCCCAAAAAAGCTTATTTTGTTTCAATGTCAATACATATTTTTTTTTTGTTTCTCCACTATCTTTTCTGTTAACTTGCTTTGTAGTAATTTACACGCTGATTAATAATCAGAAAAGCTGAACTTGTTTTTAGTTTCACGAAACAGGCAGGCCAATAACAATGGGAATGGCACTCTTTTGTCTCGCGGTGATCATTTAAACAATGGAAATGACATTTATTGTCACGCAGTGGGTTCTGTATTGCTGTTTCTTAAAGAAAAACAATACCCATGCACAGAAGTAGAATAAACTTATGTATATTATATGTATGTTGTACCTTAAAAGCATTAAATTACGGGTTTCTCGATTACTGTTTTTTTCAATTATTCCTGCTTCTTCTCCCCCACAGTATCCCAGATAATCAAGAGTATACTGTACTTGTTAAGCACTTTATAGCAAATACATTGTTATCCACATAATATATAAAAAAAAAAAAAAATGGAAAAGGTGTGTTATTTATGGTCGCTCTTTAACTATGTGGTTCTCAGCATCCCATTCTATACTGGGCGTGAAAGACCACTTAATTTTGCTCAGAGGCCTCTGTATCAGGCTTGAGGTTCTTTTACATAATGTATCAAGATGATACAAAATTAAACACAGACTTTTAATGGAGTTAATTTGCGTTTTCAGTACAACAGCCAAATCTGAGTCATCCCTTCCATTTGCACGGCTATGCTTTCAATGTGATTGGTATGGGTCGCTCACCAGACAGAAATATCAAGAAAATCAGTTTGAAGCACGCTCTTGATCTGGATAGAAGAGGTCTGCTCAACCGAGAGTTCAACTTGCCACCAGCAAAGGATACTATTGCTGTTCCTAACAATGGCTATGTTGTGTTCAGATTCCGTGCCAACAATCCAGGTATGTGCCTTCTCATTTTTACTTTCTCTATCACAGTAAGTGGAATACCAGTCATTTAACCTTTGGTCTCTCGACGCTCTGTATTATCTGATGCTGTTTGTGACAGACAACATTTTTATTTTACTATAGTTCTGGTGAAATCAAAATTCTCATTTATTTATGGCTGCTCTTTAATATTTTTTTTTTTTTGCTTAGTCTGGTGTTACTAGAAGTAGTCGAGCCAAACGACTGAGCCCAACCTGAAAGGAAGCTTTTGGATTAGGCTGGACTCAGCGTGGGGAGGTTGGGTACATCTGGGCCTCAATGTCCTCCAGCACTAACCTGGAAAGTTAGTAGACACAATCTAGTAACTGTCACCCCCACGAGGTTGTTTGATAGTCTTCCCTGACAGGTTGACGCATTTAAGTGGCATGATCACTTCCATACTTTGCGAGAGCTAGACGGACCGGTATATAAGATAGACATGGTCAAATGGAAAACCCCACAGACACCCAAGGATACTTGCTATCTGATTGATTCCTGGGGAGAGAGTGACTGAGTCAGTGTTTCTCTGACTTGAGTTGTTAAGTCCTTGCAGTATGGTCTTGTGTCCCATTCTATGTCAGTGACAACAGACAGAAACTTTTCTCAGAGGTCTATTTATCAGAATTGAGATCCTCTTAAATGGATAAGTCTACAACATGACCACTGGCTTTACTTAGGAAGCCATGCTAAGAGTTTTTACGTCTGAAATATATGCATCACTCTACTAGATTTGACCATGTGACCTTGGGAACTAGAGACTAGCATGGTACCTATAAACCATGGAGGATGACCTGCAGTAATTTGTCACCCTGTAGTACTAAGGGGCCAAGCGGCACAAAGCCCTTGTCACATGTGCTAATGCTGAATGGCAACTCTCTACCCTGCTGTCTGTAACTCAGTTTTGAGCGAGGCTTTGTAGATTATGGTTACAGGCTGCTCGTTCCTTCTAGACGAATGACGAAGATACAGTGAGCTAGCCTATCCTTGATAAACAGGTCAGCAAATAGTTTGTCACAATAACAAACAGCTCTGCTTCCTTATGATTACGTTTCGAGAATACACGGCGTACAGCTGACTGCAAAGTGTTGTACGTAATGGGTTTATGCCATTTCTAGTGTTTAACAAGACATGTTTATTTTAATTCTTTTTTTCATACAAGCCATGTGTAGGATAGAGCTGTATAAGTAGAGTCCAACTGAAAAATACAATGCCATAGCCAACTGCTAGCACTCCTTTTCACGCCTTCCAAGTCTGTATTAAACAACAACAGATAGTGACAGACGATAGTTAACACATATTTCAGCATTTCCCCCACCTCTGTATGGGCGTGCTACCTTTGCTCCTTTTGCCACATTTTCATGGCTGTGATATACAGTGATATCTAAGCATATCATTGTATATTTCAGTGTTTCTCTGCCCTTCTATGACTGAATTGTGTGTGCTGCCCAATGCAGATCAATGCATGTTTATCTGACTGCCTTGTGTGATAATCAACAATATGGTAGTACCAACTCTAATATCTGTCCATTCTGACTTCAGCAGTGATGTAAACAAACCATGAACACACGTGCACACACCATGTGGTGCTAGGCTGTGTTCATCTGCTATACAATTGTAAAATCATGCACCAACATTTGATAGGAAAAGAAATAGCTACCTACTTTTACTATTCACAGATAATGATTAACTCTATTAAAATATAAGTCATTATTCAGTATGAAATGAAAATTCTCCCATAAAATCACAAAGTACAGACATGTTGTTTTGAAAGTTTGCTGATATATTGCACACGTGCATCACTCCAACAGTGTTTTTGCACTCACAAATGGACAGTCATACACTGCACCTTTCTCTAATATACTGACATAATGTGGTGACTTACCCAGAAGAGCTAATCTGAAGATACAAGTCACCTGTAGCATTTGCACTCGAACTGTCACACTGGGATTGATAATTTAGTCAGTCAACGGCAATGTTCACCATTCCCTCAAAATCTCTCTTCCCAAACAATGTGCGATATACATTTACTACATTTTCAGCTGTCACTTTGCTGGCACAAAATGTCGAATCTCAGATGATTTAAAATTTTTGCATGCTGTATACTGTTTTGGGAAACATCAGTAAATTCTACCAGTAAGCTGAGAATTGGGTAATGCAAAAGTAAGGTACTTTTCACAAAATGTATTATATACACTAGGAATAATTGTTTTCTCGCCACGTTTCAGAGGTCTATCTCGCTTATGTTTCACTACACTGGTGTCACACACCTCTGCCATTGCTTACATATGTACACTACGCTCTCCACATGGTAACTGAAAATCATCTGTTGCAATGATTGAACGTCACAACACATGTGCATTATTGAGTAAAGGAATAATGATTAAAGTTCAACCATTTGCCACTAATTAGTAACTCTTACCATGTTGTTTCAACAACATTGCATAATCTTATATGCTATTTATGTACTTCTTTCAGCAATTTAAGAAGAACTATTTTTGATGAAGAAAAGCAGTAAACATTCAGCAACCAATCATAGCATTGCAACCCGTTGCTTTGCTGGACAGATAATTATGTTCTATAATGCAGATCATTGCACATTTCAGCATTTTTTTGGTGCAACGGTTGCCTGCAGCAAACAGAACCTCATTAAGCAGCATTACCTGTTTGGGGTTAGCCCAACTTCTCCTATGTAATTTTAAATTTCTCTTGTTTATTCTAGTAACTAAGTGTAGGTGATACAATGTGTTTTCTCTGTTCAGGATACTGGCTGTTCCATTGTCACTTCCTGTTCCACATTGTAATAGGAATGAATCTGATAATGCATGTGGGTACCCATGCAGATCTACCTCCTGTCCCACAGAACTTTCCTCGCTGCGGAGACTTCTTGCCGCCGATCAGTTTACACTGAAAAACGTGACACACTTCCTTCCTATGGGGCACGCCATGCTCTTCATTTTTTTTACCAGAGTACATCTCATTCCAAAATGTTTTGGCATCTTGGATGTTCTTTGATTTTTGTTGATCATAAAATAAAAAAAAAATGTGTTTGTTTTAATCATTTCATCCTATTATGCCAAGATGTTTTGGATAAACTTCACTTTTGCAAAGTGATAGCTGTATAAGAAACATGCGAGTTTGTTTTTTCATGTATTTAAAAGGCCTTCATTTCATATTTGTACAAGCAATGAGGCTCAGATTTGCCTGGAGTACAATAATGTCCAGCTGCCATTATCATTAGCTTCATTTGCATGGCCTGACCAAGTGTGATGAGAACCCAAAGATTTCACCATCATCACCTTACTCAATTCCATGATGTCATGCGGTTATAACCATAATGTTAGAAAAATCATCATGAGCGTTAAAAACAAAAGACTGTCATGTTCTTAAAGCTCATGAATAAATATGAAGGCACCTTTAACACCAGAAGGTTGTGTACAGAACGAATTACCTACATCATTTTTTTTTGTCATGTGCACTAATATTTATTGAACTATTTCAGTATGAGTGCTTTACAACCAAAATGTGGTGTAAATTTGTGTGGAGAGATATAAATATAATATAAAAGTGCTATGGAAGTTAGTGAATCATGAATGTATTATAACGTTTAAAGTAGGTGTATATTTTTACTTCATATTTTGTGTTATATGATTTAGCATTTAACTGCAGAGTAGTAGATTCTGTTTTTAATATAAGTGTATTTGGCAAATTAAACAGTTTCGATAGAAGCCACATGGAAGATCCATCTTTAGGGCAGGCATACACAGAGAGTGGACTGAAACAGAAAGAACTAAAACATGCCTTCATTCTGGGGTCACTTTTAGAGATTTGCTTGTGTGAGGGAATACCTACTTGATCACTGAACAACATATATTCCTAAATAAAGGATTTGATGGGTCACCATGATATATAAACAACATTTTGCCTATGATCAAAAGGCAAATAAAAGTACATAGAGACCAAAATTCCACCAGGATTTGTTCTCAAGTCAGGTTAGGATAGGGGGATTAGGCTCCTCTGCCTAGAAGATCTTTTATACCTGTATCCCTTGTGGACACCCCCAGGAGGAAGGATGAGTGAGGTAAGAGTGGACTGTTGACACAAGGAGTCGTGTGGAGCAGAGGGCAGGACCCCTACCATTTCCAGATGGAAACTCCTTGGTGGCAGCTAGTACAACTGGCATCCCTTCCTCCTACTGGGAGGTTCGCAGAGGAGAAAGTTTACCAGAGAGCATCCTTTTTTCCTGCTATATAGCAGCAGACCCCCACCAACACAACCCTCAAACAGACCAATCAGATAAAGGGCGAAATGAAATGAAATGAGAAGTAAAGTGAGATGGAGGGAAAGAACATTTTGGAGATTGACAAATTATCTCAACATTCACTTGTCAACTTGGTGAAACCCCTAGAAAGACTGGCCACAGGAATTGAACCCACAACCTCCTGACTGCTGACCCTGAGCACCCATGATACTTCTGACATTACTAGAAGTATGTCAGGCTGCACATCTGAGCTACTCCCATTAGTGAGCTCTCTGGGTTGGATTGGGATTGAGGTTTTGAGACACCTTAACGTCCTCCAGTAACTAACCTGGAGAGTTTAGCAGAAGCATCTAGTAATTGTTGCCCCCACCAAAGTCTTTGGTAGTCATCCCCCTATGGAATTGATGTGCATAAGTGGCTTATCCACTTCTGCCATGGCGTCAGCAAGGGAGCCAGTATATAGATAAGGTACTGGCCTAAAGAAAAACAAATCCCTGGGGAATTTGGCACACCTCAGCAGTCAGGTCACTGCTACCACCCTTGTCTCTTTGCTTGATTAACTCCTAAAAATGTTATGAATAATTAACTTTTAAGTCAATCAGTCAGTTATGCTAACCACTAGACTGTGGAAAGACCCACCTCAGTGCAGTTGCAGCAGCCATTCTGTAACCATCTATAGAAGAAAGAGTTTAATGACAGCTCCTAAGAATTCATAATAGCCAACTTTATACTAAACTGAAGTACTGCCAAGCTTATAGAGCACTCTAGTTTCAAGCCAATCAAGTTTTTAAACAACACAATTTAATTAAACAACTTCTCAACTTGGCGAGAACTTACCTTGTGATTGGCACTACTGCTGACTCATGGCTGTCTCGGTACACTGTTGCCATGTTTACTCGTCTGTCTGCAGCGCCACATGTTCCATTGCTTTATCTAAAATGCCTTCTTTCCACGTATTTTCTATCACACTTCTTGTATGTTGAACTATTTGTCCCCGTTTCTCACTAGTTACCTCAATTATTCCTTTCAGCATTGGGTCCTCTACTTCACTAAATCTAAAAGTTTTATTATTTTGGTTAATGAAACCTCAACTCATTTATCAAGGCTGTAAGACATTTTCAAATCACAGTGTCATTCGTGGTAGTTTTAGTATGAGAACAAGAGTAAAGTCTGTGATTTATAAAAGGTAGTAACGATTACAATTGTAAATCCTTATGGAATCACACAAACAAAATTTTCACAGAATGAAATCAAACAATCAGACCTGTCATGCATGAGAATGTGCATGTAAATTTCCACTGATGCTGTAGGTATTTCAACACCAATGACATGATGTCTCTGACGGTTATACATTCTTACATTATGATTGGTCAGCACCTGACGAGCCCCTGCCAGCAGACGACACACCCCATAAGGGTCAATCACAAGGAAATTTCTCACCGACCGTAAATATTGCATTGTATTGTATTTAATGTGAAATACAGCTGTAAAAACAAAATTAAAATGTATCGAACATCTATGTAAACATCAAAACAATTCCAAATAGATGCAGATAAGGAACATGCTGGCCATCACCTAACCAAGGATTATTTACTTTAAACTCAACAGTTGACATCCTACAATACGTCTGAACCGCCAACATAGCAGCTGCAATTAACACTAGCTATGGACATAACCTTACCATGCATTTAAGGAGAAGTTGCTGGTATTGATGTAAATTGAACAAACAGAACGTTACCAAAAAATAACCACAGAGCATTGCAAAGGGGGAAATATATTATAGTTCGCATTTATTAATTCCGTCAACTTGCATTCCGTATTGTGATTAAAAGTGTGCAGACAATAAACTGTGCAGAGTCATTTAATCATTGTTGGCAATCATCATATGGAAAGTTAATTTACCAAAAGAATAGATAAAATGTCGTCATTCAAAATTTACCACTGCTTTACTGCATAAACCTAATTATTCATTTAGCCATCATTCATTTTCACTATTCATTCATTCATTCTTAACCATCTAAAGGCTGCGCTATGGCCGAGTGGTGAAACCACTCACCTCCCAACTAGGTGACCTGGGTGCGATCCCAAGCAACTACATGTGAGATTTGTGGTGGACAAAGTGGCAGGTCTCCCCAGCCATCGCATTTCACCAGCGCTCCATCTTCATTCCATGTAACATTAGTGTCATTGCCTCAGTGTTTATGTAGTAAAAGCGGGCAAAAAACATCAAAACAAAAAGATCCATCTAAATATAAGAATTACAAAACAAAAAATGAGTCTGCAGTGGTTCAGTGTTAAGGTTTTGAGATCTGGGAGGGGAGATCTCTGCCCCTGAGTCCGCTTTGTAAATTGCCCTTTCCTTGTGGTTTAGAATAGGGTTGTGTTACTTTGGATGACAAAGTTATATCCATTGTTGGGGCTAAATGCATTGAACATAAAAATCATTACACAAAATTTTTCTCACAAAGCTAAACTTTAGTAAAAAAACTATATAATTTTCAGAATAAAAATCTTCAAATTTGTATAGTTGAATAAAAATAAGTTTTCATGATTTTATTAGTATGAAATTACATCAGATACATAGGTACATCCCCAAAGAGTTTCAGGTAACTTTTACTTTATTTTTATTTCACATGCTTATAAGTGTTCTATTCTATCTTATTCTAATAAACATCAGTGTTTAAGAGGATATTGTCTGGTTGATTTATAAATAAATGTGCCAAGCAGTACTTCCATCCATTTACTGGCAGACGGGTATTCAGATTATATTTTTGGAATTATAAAATTATGTAATATTTTCAAGTTATGTCTATTTTTTGAACTTAATATTTTGGAATAACAAATCCTTTTAGCACAATTTCTCTCATGTTTTGGTTGCAAACATATTATCCTAAATAATATCAATCATTAAAATGAACTAGGGTAACTATCTGTTAATATGTTGTGTATTATGTATTATCCAGTTGTAAATATTTTCTATGTGTATGTATGTATGTTACCTAAAATATGTAGGAAAAATGCAACAATTACTTTAATTATATTGTATATTAATTGAACACCATCAAAAGCACATATAAACCTTAAGTTAAAGTATTTCAACATACATTTATCATTCATGCATTACATTAAGTCATAAAATTTGCATTCATTTGTACTAGTTTTTATCACAATTAGTGTATTATTGCAGGTACTAGAAATTTTGATGTTCATGAAAGTCATCTAATTTAAAAGGAATGAAAAAAAGACTAGTCTGTAATGTTTGCACAGAAAGAATAATTTGTGTTATGAAATGCAAAACTAGATTTTTGTTAAATGTAAACTTGTTATAACTTTAAGCTTAGGGAACGGTCTTAGCACCGTATCACTTTATTCTTGCCTTATTCATCTTATTTGTACATTCTATATTTTTGAGTTAACAATAAAATTGTTGGAAATATATTGTATTGCTTTTATTTTCTACTTTCATCAAAGAAATAACCTCATATAATACCTTTAGTTTCATAATCATTAACTCATTCAAGGATACCCAATAATGAAGGTAAGGTGTTAAAATAAATAAAAACGAAAAAAAAATCTGATGTGTTCCATTCACATAACTTTCTCTAGTTATTCCATATATCGCCCTCCGTGGTGTAATGGTTCATATACCCAAGGTCGCGGGTTCAAACCTGGTGGAGGACGATGGATTTTTTCGGGTGTAAAAATCCTTAGCATGGCTTCCTTCGGAAGGGAAGTAAAGCCGTTGGTCCCGTGTCGTAGATTTACGGCATGTAAAAGAACCTCAAGCCTGATAAGAGAGGCCTCTGAGCAAAATTAAGCGGTCTTTCAGGCCCAGTATAGAATGGGACGCTGAGAACCACAGCAATTAAAGAGCGTCCATAAATAACACGCCATTTCCATTTTTCTTAATTACTCCATATACAAACTATTCTTACTAAAGATTACCTATTCTTTTGTCTACAGCATGCTAATTGCAATAAATATTAGCAAAATTGGTCTTATTACTTGCTTCCTTGTAAGTAGAAGGGGGATAAGGGAATACATTAGGCTAAACTTTTAAAAGCTGGTCACTATGTAAAACAATTTATGTTTAATTCACTTTGTAGGCTACCGTTTCATAAATCTTAGGTGTTTTAACAGTGAAACCAATAACTAGGAATGTCTTGAAAATGGTCCACTCTACAAGAAAATTATGTGTTTTAACGACATCTAAATTTTTTGATTGGTAAGTTTTTGTCTATCTCTTATGCTTTAACTGTTATGTAAAATTCTGTAAAACTCATCTAGAATGAAGAGGTCTTCAGAAAGCATTCCCAGAAAATTCAAAATATACATTGCTTACAGCCTTTTTGAGAAAAACAAAATTTTCAAAATATTTTCCATATATAGGGTAGTTTGAGACGGGGGGGGGGTTCAAGAAAATCTTCATGTTGCATCTTTGGAAGTTTTGAAACATAAACACCAAGTATTGTATTTTCGTTTTTGAGCTATGCTGTCCACATAGGTACACACATACTCACATAGAGGTATTTTTCTAAAAATGCTTTTTTGGACTCAGGGGACCTCAAAACATATATTTTTTGTGAAATCTCAAATTTTTTGGATGGAGATATGTACATTGTATGTACATATGTACTAGAGAAAGTAAAAAAAATGCCATGCTTTAGACTGCACACCCATTTGGGCACATGGTAACTCAGTATTATCTGATCTTATAATGCTGCTTAACAGTGAGAGTGAATTATTTTTTACCAAAGAAAAAAAAAAAAAAAAAAAGAAGAAAATCATTGTAAAATGTATGTATTTGCATTCCATTGAAAGCCATCAGCAACCAACAACACAATCGCACTGATTGCTTTAGTAGGGGTCTCCCTGTTTTCCTCAGTTTCTCTTGAATGTAGAACATGCACTTTGATCCCATGATCCTTGGCTTGATAAGTTTAGCCACTCCTATTGTGCCTTAGACACATGGCCATAAATCCAGACGTCGAGGTCTGTATTATCAAAGTTATCCTGTGTTATCTGTTGGTAAAATGGGTTATTTAACAGTCATATCATATCATATCTTTCGCTGAAGGGGTTAAGGGACAAAGAGTGAAATTTCTATATTTCGGTATAGATTTTTCTAAAACTTTTGCTGTGATTGTTTTGTTGTTAAGTTAACATGAATACCAGGTTTCATTCAAATTGGATAAATACTTTGCAAAATATAAACTATTCCATAAACGTTAATAAATCTAATCAAAGTGTTCCTGTGCATCTCAAAATTTAGAAAATTGGTTGCATTTTCTTATTTGGAGCTTTAAATGGGGATATTTCAATAACTTTGATTACTGAATTATTATAATTTTTTAAAAAATGTTACAAATTTCAATCTCTAAAATTAATAACTTTTTCATAAAACTATATTTTTGAAAAAATTACTATTGGTGTTACTATAATTTTGTCCTTTGTAATATCACAATAGATACTGTGGCATATTCTGGGAAATTTTAGCTATATTTAAACATAAACTGAAACACATGCAACATTTTGAAGGTGTGAAAATGTACTTTTGAGAAAAACACTGCTTAATGAAATAATATGCTAGGAAACATGTGTATTGTACTATCTTTAAATGGCTGTACAGTCCAAAGCAAGGAAAGAACAGATAAATGCTGATTCTCTATGGATGTCTAAAGGGTGCAACAACTATTTGTAAAAAAGAAAAACAATTTTCGATTTCTTGGCCAATTGTAGTCAAAATTTATCTCTCAGTGTACAAAAGTGTAATTTTTTTTTAAATATGGTTGCTCTGTTTACTTATTAAAACCCCTCGGGCTGGTCATGATAAGTTTGAAAAATATAATTTTCGGTTTATTTGTTCCATAAATACCAGCAAATTATGAGAACTACTGTGGCAATTTGCCTAAAGTAAAGAAGAAACACACAATTAGCATTGTTCAAGTTGGAATTTTTTAACAGGTTCAGCATGAATAGCGGAACCATCATGACTCAATATTATGACAACATTGTTATAATTAATCTCTATGACATAGTGAAGGAAATAGCTTCACCATTTTGTTTTAAGATAATTCATATATTCAGAATCATTGCAGTAATATTGCAGCTGAATCTATTTACAAGCATCTACACTAAAACTGCTAGAAGCTCTTCAGACAATAGAACAATTGCAGAAACACTCAGAAGGGAATAAGCTGGAACTATTAAAGAAAGAGAAGCAAACATTAAAAAGCATTCCAAAGAAGAATTTGGGGTACACAGATATGTGTAAAACAATGGATGTGTTACTGAGACAGGTAAGTTCAAACAAGTCTGGCATTTACTTTATTATTTGCTTCTAGTATTCAGGTGATATGATGTGCTGAGGAACATAAATTTGGATTTTAGATTTTAATATATTTGGTTTGTTAGAAACTACTCAGTTGATTCACCAGGATTTTCCTAAGGATATTTCACAGTTCTTGGGATTTACAAAACCAAGCTGAATGTCCGGTTTTAGGCCCCAACATCTGGCATTGTTGTAAACATGTTCATAAGAAATCCCAGTGGTGAACCAATTCCGGTAACTGGATTATATAAACATATTCCTGGAAAGTTTTGATGACATATTTTATTCAACTAAGTATAGCTAAATTCACAGAATAAACTGGAAACTGACTGGTATTTAAAGGGGAGATTGGTTCCTCTGGGGGAGAGTGGGTTCAGGTGTCAGATCCATGCCAGTCCTGTTAGGGTATTACCCCCATAAAAAGCACTCCTTGGCACAGAACATTGCCCCAAAAGATAAAGACTCTCCACCCAAAGAGACATTTTAGTATGCTTCATTAAAAATGGACATGATTCAAGATTCATGACTTGTACTTGGCTCAGATTCATTTCTGCCTTCCCTTAACCCTTTCTTGACACTACATACCAAGTTCATGAGAATATGAAATACAGTTTTTCATAATATATGGTATGATATGTCTTTATTAACCATAATACTATACATATATTTTTACAATGTTCTTAAACCTTACTTAGGGTTGCTATTTTTTTATTTGTCCCTTAGTCCACCATACACTTTTAACACCATGGTTATATATGGATAGTGGACCTTGCCCTACATCATGCTACTATTCTTTCCCCCTTTTTCTTATTTCTATTTTCTTCCCTCTTCATGTTAATTATTCTTATCCATTTCCCTATGACCTGACCCAAGAAGTTGCCTATAGTTTTAATATTTGTCTCTCCTTTTGTGAACAAAATCCTCTTGATTATCCAATTTTTCCCATTTTTGTTGCCAAATTGATCTTTCCATACCCTTGTTTGATTACAATATAGTATACAATGGAAATCAGTGACAATTTCTCCGCACATTGGACATTTTCTTACATCTTCATCAATGTCTTAAGCCTTTCAGTTTTTAACCCCTGTTCTCATGCAAGCAAATCCTTCTTTCCCTTGTTTATTGCGTATCTCTGTGTACTTTCCCCTCTCCTAGACTGTTTTTATTCCTCTATATACCCTCAAGGATATTTTTCATAGTATAAAAATCTGATGTGTTCCATTCACATGACTTTCTCTACATACCCACAACAAATTGTAGTTAAAAAGCATATGCTTCTATTTACTTCATGCTAATTAGCAGAAATAGTCTTATTACTTGCTTCCTTGTAAGCAGAAGCGAAATGAGGGAGTTCCATAGGTTAAAATGATAACCAAAAGCTGGTTGCTATGTAACTGAAGTTCCTTCGTTTATATGGACAGGAGTTAAGAAATTCCTGTATGAGAAAAGTATAAGTTTTTCAAAGCTAAAACGAAAAACCAGGAATATCTTAAAAATGATCAACTCCACGAAAAAAATGTATATGACAGAAATTGCATATTTTATCGTGAGCTACATTTTCTGTGCAGTAAGTTTTTCCCCGTCTCTTATGGTTTAGCAGTTATGCACAATTCCATAAAATTCATCCAGAATAAAGTAGTCTTCAGGGGCTATTCCCAGATAATTCAAGATATACATTTTATTTGTCTGTCTTTAATATACAAGATTTTATATTTTTACAAAATGGTGATTATGTTGAGAAATACGGTAAGGTGGTGTAACTTTGTAAATTGAGTTTAGTGTTGATAACTTTCGTTATTCTTTAGTTATGTCAAATCAACCATTATTTTCTGGATGGCCCTTATACATCATCATCATTGTCGTTGTTGTTGGGATCAGCTGCAGTAAATTCAACTTGTTGATAATCATAACTATTTTGCAGCAGATGGTTCTAGGGCTATCAGACTTTCAAACTTTGTGAACACCCAGAATGTATACTCACAAGCTATTACAGTCTGGAACCCACACAAGCACAGCCTATCCAACATCCCACACTGATCTGGCTGTCATTCAATGTAATACTTTCATAGTAGCATCTTATTCTGCCAATGCAGTCTCCATCCGGAAATCCAAATGGGAGACTATTACTCTGAAATATTTTATATTGAAATTCATCTTCATTTGAGCTTATAGCACACTATTTATTAAGCATACATTTTTACTTCCTCTACCTAGTACATGATACATAGGTGCATTCCACCCAAAAAAATTGGTACCAAGATTTCTCTGGAAATATATGATTTAAGGTCCCCTGTGTCTAAAAATATCAGTTTTGCATTTTTAAAAACAGTGTGTATGTGTTTGTGAGTGAGTGAGAGAGAGAGAGAGAGAGAGAGAGAGAGAGGGAGGGGTGGAGAACACTATAACTCAAAAACAAAAAATTCAGTTAAATACCAAACTTGATATTTAAGTTCAGCTTCTTCCAAGAATAGGAGACAAAGATTTTCATAGAAATCCCCCCACCACAAATTACCCTTTACATGGAAAAATATTAAAAAAAATTTAATTTCTCAAAAATGGCTCTAACAAATTTGACTAAAATACTGTATATTAAACATACTAACATACTTATATGACAAATAAAATGTACAACTTGAATTTTCTAGGAATAGCCTCTGAAATCCTGTTCATTCTGAATGACTTTTACATAGTGGTAAACCATAAAAGATTGACAAAAAGATACTTTACATAAAATGCATATCTCTTTATAACACATAATTTATATCATATACATTTTTTTGTCAGTTAACTATTTCAAAGATATTCAGTGTTATTAGTTTCAAATTTAAAATACTTCAGCTTTTCTCACATGGGAATTTTTCAACTCCTGATCATGCAAATAGGACTGAATCTCAATCATATAGTACTGGTTTTTAAAGACTTAAGTGTTTCCCCTCTACTTGTAACAAACTAAGTAATATGAACATTTCTGCTAATGTCTAACTTGATTAGCATGAAGTAGATAGAAGAATAATTTTTTACAGAGATGGAAAGTCATATGAATAGAACACATCAGATTTTTACTTTCTCTGCAATGTGCATATTAGATAGGGATGCTATGGTAGTCTACCCCAAAATTCAATACCAGGAATTCACCATAAATATATGTTTTAGACCCCTGAATCCTAGAAAAGCTGTTTTAGAAAAATGCAAGCGTGCAGGTCTTGAGCAGCATAACTCAAAAACAAAAAGTCACACAAATACCAAACTTGCTGCTATGATTAATAACTTCCAAAGATGCTGCACAAACATTTTTAAGAAAATCCCCCTTCTGCAACTATCCTTGTATGGAACATATTTTGAAAGTTTTTATTTTCTCATAATAGTTGTAAAAAATGTGATTAAAGAAGAATAAGCTTTTAAAGAATAATATATTTCACATATATATTGTACATAAAAATCTGATGTGTTCCATTCAGATGAATTTCTCTACATCTCTGTAGCAAATTTTAGTTAATAAACTTATTCTTCTATCTACTGCATGCTAATCAAGATAAACATTGGCAGAAATGGTTGTATTAGTTCCTTATAAGTAAAAGGAAATAAAAGAATACGCTAGGTTAAACCGAAATGTTTTAAAACATTGTTGTTATGGGTCTCAAATCTGTTTCTTTGCATGGCCAGAAGTTGACAAGTTCCTGTATAAGAAAAGTTTTAAGTATTTTAAAACTGAAACCAATAACAAACAATATCTTGAAAATGGTCAGCTCTAACAAGAAAAATGACATGACATAAACTAAATGCTTTAATGAGATCTACACTTTCTGTGTATTTATCTGTTATGGTTCAACAGTTGTGCAAACTTCAGAGAAATTCATTCAGAATGAACAGGTCTTCAGAAGCTATTCCCAGAAAATGCAAGATATACATCTTATTTGATATATTTTTTATGTATGGTATTTTAATAAAAATCGTTAGCCATTTTTGAGAAAATTAAAATTTTCGAATATTTTGCCATGTAAAGGGAAGTTTGGGGTGAGGGGATTTTCCTCAAAGTCTTTGTGTTGCATTTCTGGAAGATACTAAACTTAAATACCAAGTTTGGTATTTTACTGGCTTTCTGTTTTTGAGTTTTTCTCTCTCTCTCTCTCTCTCTCTCTCTCTCTCTCTCTCTCTCTCTCTCTCTCTCTCTCTCTCTCTCTCTCTCTCTCTCTCTCTCTCTCAGCACATGCCTGCACACACAAACATAACACAATTAATAATGAAAATGGCATACAGCAATTAACGTAGATTATTCTACACTTGTGTTGTTGCATAGGTGAATGATTGATACACATTGTATGCATCATCTGGTTACACCTCCATAAATCTACTTTGATAACTACACTGATTATTTGTATGCGTATGAGGGCTGTCATTATCAGAGACATTTTCATTGCTGAAGCTAGAGTATATATCCTTCTCTCTTACATCGAGGTCAGAAACTCTTTCATCAAGGTCTGAAAATTCAAAATCACTCTTGCTTTCTTCTAATACATTGCGAAATGCAGCTCTTATTTCCTCTTCAGTTCGTAACCTTTGCTAGACAAGGCCATTTTTCAACTAACAAAACAAACATCAGCTAGAGAAACTAAATTTAGAGGTAATTTATCACCTTGAAGTGTAAAGATGAGGACCTGAAACATTCCAGAAAATCTTTCTCTATGGCTATGACATAGAAAGTATACACACTTTCCTGCCTGAAAGAGTTAAAATGTATTAAATGGCATCACAATTAGATCATGATT
The DNA here is from genome assembly GCA_030762935.1 of Hymenopus coronatus. NCBI lineage: Eukaryota > Metazoa > Arthropoda > Insecta > Mantodea > Hymenopodidae > Hymenopus > Hymenopus coronatus. The sequence continues at coordinate 151,236,021 of CM060897.1, read as the reverse complement.
GGCACTAAGGGTTAAGTCAGATTTTTGAGGTACCCAAAAAGGTATTGAAATAAGACACCAGTGGATTAAGTAACAATGTATTACATCCTGCCTTTGTTTTATGACAAGGCCACAATCTTCATATGTGCGTATCAGTGAGACAACACTGATCTCAGCATTATACTACTGCGCAAGAGCATTGCAGGACATATCAAGAGTATGTTTATCATCTGTGAGCTACTTCAGTCATTGCTTTGTCTTGATGAGTGAAGCGTTTCAACAATACGCGTGTTGTGTGTGATTTCCAAGAAAATAAATACCAACACACTTAAACAGAATTTTATGTATGACACATATGTGAAAATTGACAGGTGTGTAGACAATTTCAACAGCAATTTCCTGGTTATCCAATTCTGGATAGAGACCTATGAGATGTTAGTGAATAAATTTAGATCAACAGGATTGCTAAATGCTAAGCCAAAGAAGTGAAAACAACATGTTCTAATGAAGGAAAAGCTAGATGAATTTGGTGCTGTATTTGAATACTCACCTAAGAAGTCTCTCAGCAGTGTTACACAGCAAGTGGGTGTATCACAAACCTCTGCTCATATTAAAACTGATACCCTGAGGTTGTAGTGTAGGAATTATGAACATTACCAAGAAGAGCTTATGTGACTGAATGGTAATTTCATCCAATGATTTCAAGAATGTTTTCATGCAGATGGACACCACTTTCAATAGCACTTGTAATAAGGTTATATATTTTATTATATATATACATAAATAAATGTTATTAACACTTGTGAGCAAGTAATGCAGGATTTACAGAATGGAACACCCTGTAGCATGTGGAGCATGGATTCTTTGTGTAATCCGCAACCTTGGCATAAAACAAAGGCACTGTTCTTACTTTTTATTTATTTGTTTATTTTATTTATTTATACTAAGCACCCATACCAGGAATATCAGCCCAGACTGTTATCTTGGCATATTCCTAACCAAATTTTCCTTATAATCTAGCACATTTATTTAATTATGATCATAATGATGATGACCATGATCATGATAGAATGTACAACAGTCAACATTTCTTAAAACAACCTATAAACATATGTTTCTCTTTTTGAGGATCACATCCATTTCTTTTTTACTTTAGCTAAAAACTTGTCTACCTTTCTGGTATCATTACTAAAAAGCTTGATTAAGGCTATCTTTCTGTCCATTTTCAGCCATTTACCATTTATACACTTGTTTCCTCCAAAGCTCTGTCCCTTTACAGTCATAAACTATATGTTCCATATTTTTCACCACATATTGGGTATTGTTCTGTTGGAGTCCTTTTCTCATACCCTTTAGTCTCCACACACCCAATTCTCGCTACTCCCTTTGTTTTTTATTTAATTTAACCACATACATTTCTCTTTCCTATGTGTTTTTTATTTGTATAATGTTTCTAATGATCTTTTTTCCCATATATTGCTGAACAATTTTTGTATTTCTATATCTTCAAATCTCCTCCTAGCTTCTTTCCAGAAATCATTTGCATTCTTTTCCCTCTTTCTCCAAATTTCCTGCAATCCACTATTTTCTAAATTAGTTTGTATTAAATAACTCCACCCATTTTTCCTCAAATTCTTTTCTTGATATTCTAAGCATTGCCTTAACAAACTAACTTACTTAGTCAGGTTATCCTAAACTTACCTAGCAATTACACTATCTAGGATTTAACCATGAGTGTCTAGGGCCAGAAGCTGTCAAGAAGCAAACAAACATTAATCAAAGTGAAGAACCTGGAATGGGGGATTTTGTTTTTATAATGATTAACTATTAACCTAGTAATATATCAAATAAATCCATAATTAATGCTGATGATTCTACGTTTTTAATTACTCATAAAGAGTTTACTGAGTTGAACAATATCTTTATTAGTGTTGTAAATGAAATTGAAACATGGTATTCAAATAATGGCCTTGTAGTAAATCATGATAAAACTAAGAATCTAATTTTCACGCTTTAGTGTGTAAACAATGTTTTATCTGTAGAACCAGTAAAAATCTTGGGCATTTATCTTGACCAAAAGCTAACATGGGGAGCTCACATAAATTACATTTGTAAACGGTTGTCAAGAGTTACATACCTATTAAGGAACCTTATAAATAAGATACTGAAACATTACATAAAACAGGCTTACTTTGCCTACTTTAAAAGTATCATTAGGTAGGGTGTTGTGTTGTATGGCAATGGTGCTGGCCTAGAAGATATATTACTATTACAAAAAATCTGGTGTTCCATTCACATGACTTCCTCTACATCACTGTAACTCATTGTTGTTAAAAAGCATATTCTTCTATATACTGTATGATAATAGAGATCAACATTAGCAAAAATTGTCTTAATTACTTGCTTCCTTGAAAGTAGAAGGAAAATAAGGGAGTGCACTAGGCTAAAGCAACAGTGAAATCTTTTAAAAGCTGGTTGTCATGTGGTTGAAATCCATTCCTATGCTTGCCCAGAAGAAAAGTGTGAGAAAAGTATTTTAAATATGAAACAAATAACTTGAAATATCTCATAATTGGTCAATGTCATGAAAAAAAACATATATGACATAAATTGTCTGTTTTAATGAGATCTACATTATTTATGTAGTAAGTTTTTGTTTATCTCTTGCAGTTTACCAGTTATGCAAAATTCATCAAAATTCATCCGAATAGAAAGGTCTTTAGAGGCTATTCCCAGAAAATTCAAGGTATACATTTTATTTGTCATGTAAATATTTTTAATATATGGTATTTTAATCAAAATTGTTAAGAGTAATTTTTGAGAAAATAAAAATGTTAGAAATTTTTTTCCATGTAAAGGGCTGTTTGGGGTGGGGGGATTTTTCTTAAAAGCTTTGTGTCGCATCCCTGGAAGATATTAAAATTAAATACCAAGTTTGGTATTTTACCGACTTTTCGTTTTCGAGTTATCATGTTCACCGACACAAGGACACACAGACCTTTCTCTAAAAATGCTTTTTTTTTTTCTTTTTTTTTAATGCAGAGGACCCTAAAATGTATATTCCCGGTGAAATCTTGGTATTGAAGTTTTGGGTGCAATGCAATACCTTCTCTATACAACGTGTACTTAGTACATGTAGAGAAACTGAAAAACAAAAAAAAACAAAAAAAAAACATTAAGAATAATTACAAGAAGTTTGCCTGATACCTCTTTAGGCCTTTATTTATAAGTGAAGGATTCTTAACTGTGTGCAATTTATATGTTCTTGATATATTAATGTTGTTGAAGAAATATATTAAGAGATTATGATTTCAGAAGCAACTTCCATACCCATAATATGAGATACAATTCCAATATCCATGCGCCATTTTCTAGGTTAAGTAAAATGCATAATTCTCATGCATTTAATGCCATTGATATATACAATAATTTTCTGAGAGAGTAAGAACTTTAAATTTAAAGTATTTTAAGACTTATGTGAGTTCAAGACTAAAAGAAAACCCACTGTATAATATGCAGGAATATTTTAATACTATCTCTTAGTTTTAGTTATACTTATTTTATTTGGAAGATATCTTATTATGACTGTTACCATTGTGTGTTTATTTTAAGTGTTATGTAAAATGATTTAGCCAATTGTATTTTATACTTAAGGCTCAAAAAATGTTGATAATTATTATTATTATTATTGTTGTGGTGGTGGTGGTGGCAGCAATGGCGGCGGTGGTGGCAGTGGCGATGTTCAGAACATTGATCTCCCTCATAATGCTAATTTTGCCATTAATGTAAATCAACATTTTAAATGAGCTATTAAAAACTTCATGATTCTCATTCATTCTTCTTATAATGTTTCTTCTGGAACAGAACATCTCTTTAGTCATATACTCACCTATCTAATAGAAACACTTATTTTAATCTTCCATTGGGAGAATAAATAATGGTATTTGAGCAATGTAAAAAGTAGTTACACATTTTAATGAATCATTTTTTTCTAGAAAAATATTTTTATTGAACTGTACAAGAAGCATTAAATAAATTAATAATAGTACACTTAACTAACTAAATCAGGAATCAAAATATAAAATTTGGTCCCTTGAAAACCCCACAGCGAGGAAAGTGTTGAGGTACTGGTGGTATATCTTTCTGCTCTCCAACTTTAATAACAAACTCTAAGCTCCGACCAGTGGCTGGGTTGGATGATTGAGACTCAAACAGCCAGTAACCTGAAATCAAAATTACTCAGATGTGAACTTATAAATATATAATTTTAAACTTCTGCATTTACAAAGTCTGAATTTAAATTAACTCTGTCTGCTGCTAATCAAAAATACATACATTTTCTGTCAGTTAACTTACACTGCATAAAAATATTTAGAATAAGAAATACACTCAGGAAGGTATATTATAAATTTAATCACAGCATTTCCAAAAATTATCTTTTGGGTTTCAAACACTGAGAAACATTAAACTAATAGCAATGAAAAGATAAAGTCAGGAAGTTTTGGTTATGATTCTGCATTTGTCAATAATGATACATAATTATATACAATATTATGCATTGTTGAAAGTTACAAAATGGTTGATATGGAGGATAAACAAGAGCTATTTGTTTTTCATTACCATGTTAATCAATCTGTAATAGCATTCAATGACATTTTCAAACAAAGTCTGGTGCAAGATGCACCTAATAAGGCTTCAATTCATAAGTGATGGTCTGATTTGCTTAAGTAAGTCAGACTGAAACTCAGCACAGAATAGAGAGTATACAGAAAGGACTCCTTTGATGTACATGAAGCCAAGCATTGCACTAGACGCCATATTGGGATCTAGTGAAAGCTATTTATGAATATGATTTTAAGCAAATTAAAATAATAAAGCAAGAACGTATGTAATGAAAATCTCATGTGTGATACATATGACTGATTTTCTCTGATGAACTATTCACATGACACCTTATTCTTCTGTTTCTTGTTAATACAGATATATTTTAATTGCACATTTCATTATAGGTATAAAGATAGTCAAATCTTTTGTGATACTGTGAAATCCCATTCTATTTGCATGAACTTGAACAAAGAAAAGAAAAAGACCTGAATGGTAAATTCCACGTAAGAAAATGTGTATGTACTTGAAAAATGTTAGTCAATAACAGAGGATATCTCGAAAATGGTTAACTCCGCAAAAAATGTACTTGACAAATTGTGGGCTTTAACAGGATCTACATTTTCTGTATAGTAAGATTTTATCTCTCTCTTATGGTTTTGATTAAAATGTCATTTGTTTACGATATTTCTATGACAACGAAATGTATAGCTTGAATTTTCTGGGAATAACTTCTGAGGCCCTCTTCATTCTGAATGTCTTTTATTTAATTTTTGTATAACTGGTAGACCATAAGAGATAGATAAAATTGTACTGCTTAAAAATCTGATGTGTTCTCTTGCTTTCTCTAGCTGTTCTACAAACAAAATTTTTCTTATAAAAGATTATTCTTTTACCTATGCCATACTAATCAAGATAAACATTAGCAGAGGAGATCTTATTACTAGCTTCCTTGCAAGTAGAAGGGAAATAAGGGAATAATTAGGCTAAAATGACAGTCAAATATTTTAAAAGCTGGTTGCTATGTGAAACAATAGTTGATGTTCAGTTTGCTTTCCGTGATTCTGTTGGAGAAAGGTTAATTAGTTTAAAATTGAAACCAATAACAAGGAACGTCTCAGAAACGGACAGCTCTGCATAAAATGTATATAACATAAATTAGGCATTTTAACAAGATCTACATTTTTATGTAATAAGTTTTTGCCTATGTCTTATGGTTGAACCGTTATGCAAAATTGTGCAAATCTCAACCAGAATAAAGAGCTCTTCAGAGACTATACCCAGAAAATTCAAATTATACATTTTATTTTTGATGTGATATCTGTAATATACAGTATTTTAATCAAAATCGTTAGATCCATTTTTGAGAAAATAAATATTTTCGAAAAATGTTACATGTAAAGGCTAGTTGGGGGAAGGAATGTTCTTGAAACTCTTTATGTTGCATCCTTCGAAAATACTAAACTTAAATACCAAGTGTGTTATTTAACAGATTTTTTATTTATGAGCTATGTAGTCCACAGATTTACACACGCAGACCTTTTTCTAAGAATGCTTTTTTTCTAACTCAGGGGACCTGAAAACTTATATGTCCATGAAATCTTGGCATTGAATTTTTGGGTAGAATACAATACCTTCTCTATCCACTATGTACATTGTATATTCAGGTTAGAGAAAGCACAAAATGCAGATCTCATTAAAACACACAATTTACATCATTTATTTATTTATTTTTTTCTAGAGTTGACCATTTTAGAAATATTCCAAGTTGTTGGTTTCAGTTTAAGATAACATTTCCTCAAATGGGAAGTCATTCCTAACAAGCCAAGAGAGCCGAATTTCAATTGTTTCACATAGCAATTGGCTTTTAAAATATTTGACAAGCGCTTTAGCCTGTGTATCCTCTTATTTCCCTTCTACTTACAAAGAAGCAAGTAATAAGACCAATTCGGTAATTTTTATCTTGATTAGCATGATTTAGATGAAAGAATAATCTTTTGTAAGAAAAGCTTGATTGTGGAACAGCTAGAGAAAGTCATGTGAATGGAACACATAAGATTTTTGAGACTGTTTTGTTTGCTATTCACATCTACAAAAGAAACCCTAGCAACGTGCAATTATGGATAGGAAAATATATAGGTAGGAGCAATAACCAAATGATTCAATGGGCTGCCAAGTTATAGGTAGTAAAAGATTAAAAAAGCTTAAGACTTTAAATCAGAATGGGCAGTAAATATGATTAGACAGAATGAATCAGTCCAATCATACAAAAACAAACACAAACAAAAAAACAAAACTGAAGCTCGATGCAAACACATGATAAACCACATTACTAACTTTACAGGAGACATTCCATGTTTCTTTACTTTATTAATTGTATCTGAATTACTTTTGCATCAGATGCTGAGCACCATTGGCTGCCTTTTCTCTTACTCTATAGCTCATTATAAAAGCAGTAAAGCTTCAAGAGTCAACAATTATTCTGGCTTGTACAGTGTATAAGTAGAATACAAGCTCAGTAGCTAAAATACACAATTAATAACATTAACAAACTGTGTATTATGAAGTGTGTAACTTCAACAACATATCTACTTACTCAGTCCCAATATGGCAGAATTTGAGCATGCATACTGAATTTTGGCAGATTACAGTCAGGTTTCCTTTCTGAATGCTTTCTATTCTGTGACCAGACTACCAAACAGATGGAATAACTGTGCTGGTGATGACAATAAAGAACTTCTTTGTTGGCCTCCATGTTCTCCAGATCTAATATGTCATTACTTTTTTTATTGGATTGTATTAAAGGCTTTGTATACAAGGGTGGCCCTTTACCTAAGAGCACACATCGCATCAGTTGACTGTCATATGCTAGAACGTATCTGGGGGAAATGGACTTATAGGCTAGATGTGTCCCATGTTACCTAAGGAGCTCATATTGAACTTCTATGACGAACTGTAATGAACATTTTTAGTTTCTCTTTCCTTTAGTTCTTAGTTTTATATTCCTAAATTTTACTAAATGTGAGTTATATGTGTTTGAAACCCGGGCCGTTTGTGAGAATCCTGTCTAATTATTTCTACATTATTGGCAAAAGCCGAGTTATTTGACCTTAATGAAACCTATAGATTTATTGTATTGTGTCCTTTCTTTATAGTTTTAGTTAAATAGCCCTGTTTATCTAATGAAAGATATTGTATTTAACTAAATTTTCTCTAGGAAGATGATCTGGATTTATTAAGCCCAGTAGGTAATTTATTTTCCTACCCAGATTTTCACATTTGAAGATTATCTGAGAGCATGTTTCTTCCTCTACATTGCACAACATACATACTGGTTCTTCTTTGAAGATTCTCAATGTATGCAGATGTTTCCTTAATCTACAATATCCCATCAATAACCCACGTATCAGGTTCATTTGGGAATCTGTTGAGTTTACGTACATCTTCAGTTAATATGGAAAATGTTCTCAATCTCTTACTAAGCTTGCATCCTTCTGTTTACATCCACTTTTGTTGGTGGTAATATTTAATCCACTCATCGATGGTTTTTTGAACAGAATTTATAGAGATGCTAAAAACTGGTTCAGGACCAATGAATGATTGCGCAAGAACTTTTCTTACTGAGGTATTTGCTTTTTCATTGCTTAAAATTCCCTTGTGTACTGGCACCCATTCAAGAGTAACTTTGTTGTGTTTTGGCAGTTGCACAAGGTTTATTAGGTAGTTTCAGAGTAACTTAGAGGTTATCTGATAATTTACAATTGCTTTTAAGGCTGCCTGACAATCAGCAAAAATCCAGATGTTGCCAAATTGTTTCTATCTACTCATTTTACCCATACATAATACGTAGAGTCAATGTACTGAACAAAGCATCCCCAAAATGTTACAAAAAGAGCAGTTTATAGATAGTTGTCAAGTGATGACAGTAAAAACTGAAAAATATACAACATTGGAATTATAGAAATCAATAGACACCAATCATTAGCTTCTATCATGTGACCATAGGCAGTATTTACAAAATGGCAGACATAAAAGTTTCGTTTTGACAGCATGATGACTTTAAATTCCTTGTCAAAGAGGAGAAATTTCTGCTGAAATTCACCTCAGATTTCAATGTGCCCATGGAGATGTCTGCAGTGTTAAGAGATGAGTTGGGAACTGAATACCCAAGGTGAGCCACTTAATGGTTGCCCTCGAACTGTCTCCATGGAACGCAACAAGGAAAGAGTACCACAATTTCAGACAATAATTTCTCCATTATATTATTAGGTAAAATGCTATAATCTATAACCCATTTTGTATGCATTTAAACCTACTATGCACAGTGGACAGTTGTAGTGAAGATGGCTGTCAGAAATAGTAATTGGCCACATTTCTCGGACACATGCAATTTTGTGGTCATCCTATGTGTGCACAAAGAGAAAATAAGAACTGACAGTAAGCAAAATTTAAAGCTTGAGTCAAATCCCTGACAAAAATATTTACCCAAAGATCTCTTCATATGTGAAATTAAATAATAAGAAACATTCTTAAATTTGAATGTCTTATTTGAAAACAAAGTTAATCTATATACCTCCCAAAAAAATTATACAAAAAGAAGCTTATATAGTAAAAATCTGATGTGTTCCATTTACATGACTTTCTCTACATCTCTGCAACAAATTTTTGTTAAAAAGCTTATGCTTCTATTTACTTCATGCTAAGTGAGAAAAAAATAGCAGAAATAGACTTATTACTTGCTTCCTTGTAAGTATAAACGAAAAAATGGGGGTACCATAGGTTAAAGTGATAGTCAAAAGTTAGTTGCTATGTGACTGAAGTTCCTTTGTTTGTATGGACAGGAGTTGATAAATTCCTGTGTGAGAAAAGTATAAGTTTTTCAAGGCTGAAACCAAAAACAAGGAATATCTAAAAAACGATCAACTCCATGAAAAAAAGTTTATAACATAAAGTGTGTGTTTTAATGTACTCTATATTTTTTGTTTGGTAAGCTTTCGTCTATCTCTTACGGTTTACCAGTTACACAAAATTCCATAAAATTCATCCAGAATAAAATAGTCTTCAGAGGCTATTCCCAGAAAATTCAAGACACACATATTACTTATCAGGTATATATCTTTAATATACAATATTTTAATCAAAATCGTTAGAGCCATTTTTTAAAAAATCAAAATTTTCAAAAATTTTTCCATGTGAAGGGTAGCTCTTCTTGAAAATCTTTGCGCATCCTTGGAAGATACTGAACTTAAATACCAAGTTTGTTATTTAACGGTCTTTTTGTTTTTGAGCTATGCTGCCCACAGACACACACAGACATACTCACGGACATTTTTCTAAAAATGCTTTTTTTTTATTCAGGTGATCTCAAAACATGTATTTCCGGTGAAATCTCGGTATCAAATTTTTGGGTGCAATGCAATACCTTCTCTATACACAATGTACATATAGAGAAAGTAAAAATTTACAATGTTGGTACTTTGTACCAAGCAGAAGACAAGGTACTCTTGCACGCCAATGCTCAATGTGTACAAGCAGTGTGTTGTGTAACTACTGTAAGTTTACTAGGAAATAGATTCACGATATATTTTAAGCTTCACTTAAAAACAGGAAAAGACCAAATAACCAATAGTTATTGAAATTATGGATGTGAACAAACAGTAAAATGGCGCCTTACTTGCAAGAGGTGATTAGTGGCTAGTGTTGTGAAAATGGGTGTTGAGAGCTACAAAGCCCACCTTAAAAGGAAACTGATAAGAAGTGGTGAAACAGTGCCTTGAATGTGTTTCACGTGTTAATGAAACATAATCTGAATGTGCTGGAGAATAATTTGGTGAAATATATGCCAATTTATCAGCTGCTAGTGTTCAAAGAAATGGCAATGTTAAAGCTTGCCTTAGGAGGGAAAATCCTAAACACTGTTGTGTAAGATAGGCGATGGTTTTTAAAGTATACATTTGCTTATAAATAAAATGCTTAAGACATTAGTACCACAATTTACTTTATTTTAATGGTAGTTTTCATAATTTTCTGAGGGAAAAGTGAGCTTTGTTTGTGAAAAGAATCATCGTGAACGTTTTAATTGATATACACAAGCTATTAAAGTTGTGTAGGATAGTATTGAAGACTGGAATCTTTTAAACTGAAGTGCATCAGCTGTTAAGACAAGCTATGCATTAATTTGCAGCAGGATCACCTCTTTGATAATGTTGTTGTCAACATGGTAAATAGTGAAGGAGATGGTTCATGTTTAAATTTCTCAGATCATATCACTTTCAGTTCCTGCCTTAAACCAAAGAGTTAACAAAGTATTTTTTCATTAAAGGATCGAAGGATGGACTTCATCTACAAACAGAAAGGTTAGTGCATATACACAAATTAGCATTTCATTTCTACTGATAGCTTTCAGTATCCACTAATTTTAGTCCATGGTCTATGGGTAACATGCTAGCCTCTGGGTCTCAAGGTTGCGGGTTAAAACCCGGCTGATTTTTTTTCAGGCATAAAAATCCCTTCCTTCATAAGGGAAGTAAGGTCCTTGATGCTGTGATATAGATTTATGGCACGTAAAAAAACCCATCAAGCCTAATAAAGAGGCCTCTAAGCAATATTAAACAGTCTTTCATGCTTAAAATAGAATGGGATGCTTAGAACCATAGCAGTCCATAATAACACTCAATTTAGTTTTAATTCTAGTCAATCTTAAAATTGTGCTCTAACAGGTAATTTGGCCACCAGCCACCTCTGCACTGTGGGTAAAATATATGACTTTTTGATGAGTATTGTGACAAGCGATGAAAGCTGACTCCATCATTACAAGCCTGAAATAAAATGCCAGAGTATAGAATAACACCACTTACAGCATATTTGGAAAGCAGAGCATCAGTTAGTGTCTTCGGGCAGCTGGAATGGAGTTCTATCATAATGGTATTTTCAATCTTGCAGATAGATAAGAAAAATTTGTACAAAGGAATTGAGACTATGCTAAAAGGTAACAAAGAAGTCTGTAGATTAAGATGATCTACTGAGTTTGTCTAAAAAATAAAGACTAAGATTTTTAAAAAAATGTTGCTAAAGACTTCATTCTTCCAGTGAAAAATATTGTACACATTACTTACCAGAAATTTATAGATCATGTTTCTATTGATGCCATGAAGCTTAAACATGTCATGTTGTGCTTACAATGGATTCCTCATATTCATCATCAGCTATTCATGCTGCTACAATCTAAATTCTTTCAGCATGTAGACAATGAAAATTGAAGGGAGTACAAACACTAACTTAGTGATACTAAACTTGATTTACCTCAGTGACACAATTTAATAAGTTTTGCATCCTACTACATTTTGTTTTAATGGCATAATATTCTAATATAATGTGAAGCAAAAAAAGAAAATATTATATTGGTGTAAAAGATGTAAAGTAACAAGTTTACTACATCTAATCTTGATGAAGTAGTTTTATCTTCTCAGAAAAAGATATTTAACATAATATTAATATCTCAGAAATTCTATCGGTTCATATTTATAATGGGACATATAGTGGTAGTTTACTCTGTAATTATTTTGAATTCGTAATATGTTTTTGTAAACTTTGAAGGGCTAACTTCTGCCTTATTTAGTTTTGTCACTTAATAGGCTTTAAGGCCGAGCCCCTCAGTTGTATTAGTAACTTAAACTGATGGTGAAATGAAGTGAGATGTTGTTCTTTCCTTTTATTTTCTGGTGGAATAGACCAAAGGGGACTTTTTTTATAGTAATTTAAAAGCATTTATGTTATGAAGAAACATTTTATTTTATTCTACATAAAAGTAGTTTATAAAATAAATGTTCTTCTTTACATTAAATAGAAATTTACTGAAGATATGAATAGAGTATTTACATTATCAGTTTGTTAATTTCAAGATTAAAATTCCTGCAGGCTGCAAAGTGCTTTCCAGATTACCTAAACAACTGCATCCATAAAATAAGAGCTGAAACTTTCCTGATGACATATTAACTCTAAATTTTCTTGGACTTCTAGCCAGGTAAATGTGTGGATTGACTCCATTGCTCTCAAGATGAGCATCATCTTCATCCTCAGGGTAATCTCCTCACTTAATACATCCAATTTAGAGTTAACAACATCCATGTATCCATTCTCATAAACCCAATGAAAAGATCAGCAGCCATTCCAAATTCCAGGACATTTAATAATTGAACCCATCAAATCTGATAAACAGGCCTCTGAGCAATATTAAATGGTCTTTCATGCTTACAATAGAATGGGATGCTTAGAACCATAGCAGTCCATAATAACACTCAATTTAGTTTTAATTTTAATCAATCTTAAAATTGTGCTCTAACAGGTAATTTGGCCACGAGCCACCTCTGCACTGTGGGTAAAGTCAAAGAAAATTTAAGGTTAACAACATCCATGTATCCATTCTAATAAACCCAATGAAAAGATCAGCAGCCATTCCAAATTCCTGGACATTTAATAATTGAACATGAGGATTCATTAGAGTAGGGCGAGGTGGGTGTCCTGACAATCCTGCAGTATAATGAATATGATAAGTTAACAGCCTGGGCTGAACACTTAACCACATTTCTTGTATTTTTATGTGTAAGAAGCTTAGTACAAATAAATAAATAAACAAATAAATAAAAGCATTGCTTGAAACAAGAGCTCTAGCTCAAGGAAATAAAAATGAAGATATGTGCTTGAAGCCTATTTTGAAAAGACATGAAAAAATATATAAAATGTATATATCACCTGGATTATTTGTGAACAAACGAAGAATGGCATAACCATTTTTGGGAACAACCACAGTGTCCTTCCTTGGAGGGTTTACCAAATTCCTAAGAAGTTGTCCAGAAGCATCCATTTGCTTTATAGTATCAACTGTTGGAGGATGCTCCATTGCATTGGAGCCCAAGAAAAGAAAGCTGTAGCCATGGACATGGAATGTTGTTGAATAGTTTCCATCTAGTCCTGAGAAAAGAATACAATATACATTGTTTATAATTTTATAAACAATACTGAGATAAGAACATGTTAAATGTAAATTATATTAAATGCACAAGGTGTGATAAAAAAAAACAAGAATTTTTGTTTTACTTAAAGGATCTTTATTTATCCATGCACATCAACTTTGTCGCCTTCAAAGTATTCCCCCTCAGATATATGAAGGCCGTTCAGAAAGTAATAAACAATTTGGCATAACTAAAGAATAACAAAAGATATCAATGCAAAACTTCAAATTATAGTGCCTTATTCTATTTCTCAACATAATCTCCATTCTGTCAGTACATTTATTGTCACGTGGAACCAATTTTTTAATGATGATGTTATTCTTTTCTACTGTCAAAGAACTTATTTGTTTTTTTTGAATGCACAAAATGTTTGCCCAATCAAACTTTCTGGGCAAATAACACAAGCATATTGTGATAATGCAATGAACCAGTCTTCAATGAGGAAATAGAGCATAATTTATGAATAATCATGTACCCGACAAAGACTGGAATGGAAATGAATCAACCGCTATGGAAGAGTTGAAAGCAAATATTGATAAAAGAATTCAGAGAAACCGGTGCTTCACTTTAGACATCATATATTATTTTTTGGTTAAAAAAGATTTCCCAATTGATGAAGACCTCAAAGTGGCAGCGACATCTTGGCTTAGATTTTTAGTGGTGGAAGAGTATAAATTTGCACTGGATACCACATGACAATATCTTGATAGCAATTAAGTTGTGAAATAGAGTAAGGTATTGTAACTTTGTGCTGATATATATTGTTATTACTTAGTTATGCCAAATCATTTGCTACTTTCTGGACAGCCCTTGTAATACATTTGTGCCAGCTCTTTTTCTGATCTTGGAAGCACTTCTGAACTCAGCTTTTGTTATGGTGTTCAGCTCCTTCAGGATTCTGTTTTTATCTTATCAGTGGTTGGCAAAACAATGTCCTCATGATTTTATTCAGTCTTGTAATAGAAAGAAGTCACAGGAGCCCAGAGAAGTCACAGAAGTCTGGCAAATGAGGTGACTGAGGCAATATAATGCTTTTTATTAGCCAAAAAATCACAAAGAAGCATTGAGGTTTGAGTAGGAGCATTATCTATGAGTGGTTTTGCCACAATTCTGATCATTTTCTTCTATTTGCTTCACACAAATGGTGCATAACTTCCACGTAGTATTCCTTATTGACTGTACAACCATGAGGCAGAACCATATGTTTACTTCTTACACACTGTCATCTGTAATTTATGTGCTAGGATGTCCAGAGGGTCATCATCTTCAATGTCTTCTTGGCTCTCTTTGAAATGTTTATACCACAAATAAACTCTTGTCTTAATCATAGCAGAGTTGCAAAGGTCACAGTCAACATTTTGAGCACTGTAATTCATTTTTCAAGCAAAATTTAATGCAAATTTCCTGAGCACTCAAAAACACATATAACCTTTTGTGACTGTCAACAATAAACCAAATATTCAAAACAGCTGAAATGGTAAATACACAACAGGAACATGTGCACCATAAGATAAAAATTTTTTGAAAATCAGATATATAAATTACAGAAGTGTAAATCATCTGTAATAACCGAAAAAGCTTACAAAATTTCCATTTTTTTGATCACACCTCATATGTCTATACAACCTGTAACAAAAATGCATAACGTTTGCTAATTTTATATTAAATATTGTATATGCGTTATTTATGAATATTTTTGCTTATAGTAAGAGGTGAAGCTTCCCTGACAACTTATCAACTCTGAATTTTCTTGTGCTTCTTACCAGGTAAATACAAGCATTGACTCCAACTTTTTGATGATTTGCCTCACCTTCATCCTCAGGAAGAATTGAAAGTCCAGGATTGCTGTTTATGAATGAAGTGGTTTGCATGATAATTTTGACTATGAAGCAATTGATATTTGATATGACTGAGGCATGGGCATGGATCTGGTAGAAAACATTTTACAGCACAAGTTTTAAGTACAATCTGTTGTATAAGAGTGCCGTGAAGTTTACTTAGTTGTAGGCCTGAATCGCAATTAAGATTATTTACTCCAGATTTTACCAACACCAGGATAGTGGCAAAGTGTTGGAGCTATTGGGAAAGAAGAGTAAAAGAAGCCTTAGCCATCTCATCTGAAGCAAAATTTATAAATTTAATCATTTCTCTTCATCATTGGAACTTATATTAAAAGCTATCACAGCAGCATTTTTATATAGAGCTAATCATTATTTTTTTCTGAACAGAGAACAAATCCAAGAAAACATGCCTTATTGTTCCCTGAAAAGGTTTGCTAGCCTTAAGGAGCAAAGATATTTTCATGGTTTATTGTAAAACAAAATTGGTTACCCTGATTTTGTAATTACACAATAAATACCATTGTTTCAATAAAATGGCATTAAGTTATAAGCCCTATGCAAATTTCTAAAAAAAAGGAAACATCATAGAATGACTGTTATTATTTATAGCTGGGTGCATAAAATATTGGATAGTTCTCAGTTCTATAGATCATAAACTCATTTGAAAAATCATTAACAATTATCATTGCATTAAATGTTTGTAGACCTGAAGTGCATAATAGTACTTATTTAACTAGGTGCAAAAGTAGAGCTTTATTAATGAGTAGGTCAAGTTAGATAGTTGAATACAATATTTTATCTATGTTTATTTAAGGAAATACGTTTTTAATGAAGGAAAATTATAATATGGCATATTAAATTTTATATCACTGAACAATTTTAATTCTTTTACCATTCTTGTCATGAACTTGATTGTTCTTATGGTAACCATTGTAGTTAATTGAAATCAATAAATCGCCATTTTCGATAATGGATATTAAAAATATGGATGATTTTAATGCTGCAGAGGATGTTAAGTGGCAGCAAATAGTGCCACTATAGGAGTATTACTGAACACTATCTGAGACGTTCATTTGTCACTCTTCTAGCAGACAGAGTGCAGATATACTAACATTAAAGACACATGGATCAATACCAGACACTGTCTGTGACGTTCATTTGTCACTCTTCTAGCAGATAGCGATTCGGATATACCAACATTAAAGACACACGGAGGTTGTAGCGGAAGGTTATGTTGAAGACTCCATAGAGTACAAGAAAAGTGCTGCAAGTCGCATTGCTATTGGAAATAAATGAAATTATGGAGTCTGTTTTTGGTGGTCCTGTGATACTATTGATATGCGTAACCAGAAGTTGGTGTTAGCAGTGTAATAAATGTCAGTTCATGTGATAATATGGCTCCTCAAAACATCAATGTTGAAAACTGTACAAACTGTCACACTACTATAAAGTTCCATTAGAATTTTCTTGTGCAATTTATGGTTGAACTCACACTTAACGTTTGTACAAGTAGGTATGATTTGTGGTTGAACTCATACTTAATCTAAAGTTATTATTTGTTTTCACGTGTGATTAGTTGGTAACAATTGGTAGAAGAATGTCTTCTTTTTTTCAAGGCCTTCAATTGTACTCGAGGGAAACAATGAATTAAAAATTTGAAATTATTTGAAATGATTATTTCTTAAGAATCATGATGTAATTTATAAAGTGCTTTGTAACACGTTGCTATGTGAAAATACATAACGACATGTTATTTGCTTTATACAAAAATGAATGGAAGCTTTTGCAATTGAAAAGTATCAATTAATGGCCTGCTTTTGAAACAGAAGTGGATAAACAATGTTGAATCATCAAAAATAAGGAAAAAACATATCACTTCTTAACCAAGTTAACATACCTTCATCAATGAGAATGATATCAACAGAAGCATTTATTGGAAGGTAAAGAACATGGAAGCATTCACAAAATTTCTTCTGCATCTCGCAGAGTTTTGCTTTATTTCCATCTCTGCAGATTTTATTTTCTTCCAAGATTTCTGGTTGACTGAGAACTGGTGCAGATGGATACATGAATGTAAGATGATTCACTTGAGGAATAGACACTGATCCTTTGCTGCTAACTGGAAACAGTTCAATATTATCTAATTATTTAGGTACTATATTCCAAGAAATATTTAAAAATGTAATTTCACATTGAGGTGTGTTTACTCAAGTTGCTAAAGGGTTGTTTGGGTAAATTGTTACTGTAAAGGTTATGTATGGTAAACATCAACTGGGATGCAGATGAATCAGAAAAGTCATTATTAGAATGCAAGGGGGGACTACTTTTTACATTCTATTGCTTACTAATCTTATCTTAAAGGGAACAATTAGTGTAAGAGGGTGGGCGATGGAGAGTGCTGAGATACATGGAGGCTACTGAAGGGGGGCTCAAGGGAGGCACCCCCCAATTAAAAATTGAAAATTGAAATTTCTCTACACATACTATGTACATAGTGTATAAAGAAGATATTGTATTGCACCCAAAAATTTGATACCGAGATTTCACACAAAGATTTTCAACAAAATCCCCTGCCCCAAACCACCCTTTACATGGAACATTTTTCTATAATTTTTATTTTCTCAAAAATGGCTCTATCGACTTTGATTAAAATATATTTGTGTAAGATACCTTTATGACAGCGAAATTTATATTTTGAATTTCTGGGAATAGCCTCTGAAGACCTCTTCATTCTGGATGACTTTTATATAACTGCCAAACCATAAGAGATATACAAAAACTACTACACAAAAAATATAGATCTCATTAAAACACACAATTTATGTCAAATACTTTTTTTTGCAGTGTTAACAATTTTTTAGATATTCTGGATGATTGGTTTCATTTTAACTTTTCTCAAATTAGAAGACATCTTTTTTCTCATTTCATTTGTTTACCAAACCTCAATTGTTTCACATAGTGACTGGCTTTTAAAGGACAAAACTATTGCTTTAGCGTCTGCATTTTCTTATTTCTCTTCTACTTACACGGAAGCTAGTAACAAGACCAATTCTGCTAATTTGTTCTCAATTTGCATCAAGTAAATAGAAGAACATGCTTTTTAACAGTAATTTATTGCAGAGATGTAGAGAAAGTCATGTGAATGGAACACATCAATTTTTTTTTCTTAATATGTCCATTAAATAGGTTTACACTAAATATGTTTAAAACTATTCCTTTTTTCTCCTATTTCTAAGGCTAACTTTTATGATGACAGTCTGCCGGGCTGAGATCCTGATTGCTTTCTGTGCTGTTTTCATTGGTAACCATGGCAATGGCATTGTTGTAAGGTTATCCGAATCTCTGAGCTAAACCCAGCATGGAGCTGAGAAAAATTAACTCATGGAGTGGAAACTTGTGTTGTTATTCTTTCTTAGCATTGACAAGGTTGGTTAATTAGTATGAATTACTTGATTGCATGATTGTTCCCATAATGTTTAGAGCATATGAGCAAATTTGCACAATCAGATGTTAATTTTAAGTACACAGAAGGTACCTGTAGCTGAAATTGTCTGGCTTCAAATTGAAGGTATGAACTACTCCAATTTCAACCTCCGAGGATGAGTTTACTTGAAGTGAGAAAAGGGATGGGATTTTTCCTTGCATGGTTATTTCAGGATTTACATTTCTTTTACCTGTTGCCTTTGAAGCCCAGTCACACTAACCAGTTGGTTTGGTGCTCAGTTTCACTGCAATAAAGCCATAAAACAATGAACGTTTGTCAACTAAAAACAGTTGTTAAGCTCTCTTAAGTTTATCCAAAAATTTAGGACTGAAAAACAGCAGCTGACCAAAGTCTGAGCATCCTTGGAATATAATAAACTTAAACACCAAGTTTGGTATTTAATGGTCTCCCTCTCTTCCTTTCTCTCTCTCTCTCTCTCTCTCTCTCTCTCTCTCTCTCTCTCTCTCTCTCTCTCTCTCTCTCTCTCTCTCTCTCTCTCTCTCTCTCTCTCTCTCTCTCTCTTCTCTCTCTCCTCTCTCTCTCTCTCTCTCTCTCTCTCTCTCTCTCTCTCACACACACAAATGAACCTTTTTCTAAAAATGTTTTTTTGGATTCAGGGGTACCCAAAACATATTTCTGGTGAAATCTCGGTATTGAATTTTTGGATGCATTACAATACCTTCTCTATACACTATGTATATAATACATGTAGAGAAAGTAAGAATGACAAAACCTCTTTTCAAACATTACATAGATTAAAAAAATTAATAGGAATGCACAGTGAAGTAACTAATCAGTTAAGAGTAAAAGCACAGCATTACACTCAAACTTCACTAGTTGAAATAAGTAACTTACTTTGGACATGTTTCGTGACTATTGCCTCCATCTTCAGTGGAGATTTACTCTTGTAGAATACCTCCTTTTTATTAAATGATTTTAGTACTCTCTGAGATTTTTTTTAATTGCCTTTAAGTTTTTTATGCATTCTGCTCTGATTAAGTTCTCATGGTTTTCTGGTAGATCAAAGATTGCCATTTCTATATCTGCAATGTATTTGTCAACATCACAGGAAGAACCAATAAGTATCTAGGCCCTTGTGTAACACTTCTGTTTCTTTCTGTGTAAAGGATTCTTTGGATAAATTAACAAAATGTTCTTCATTATTTTCAGTTTGGCAGTGATAGCTTGTATTATCTTTTGTTTTTTTGTTGATTTTGACTTAAATCTCCATTGAAGATGATGGCAATAGCCACCAAAATAAGTCCAAAGTAAGTTACTTATTTCAACTGGTGAAGTTTGAGTATGATGCTGTGTTTATACTCTTAATATTTTACATAGGCTCTACTTCATAGCTACACAGATGAATGTAAAACGTAACATAACTTTCCATCCATATCCGCATGAACAAAAGCAGTATTCTAATATTTGCTATACTGCTGCATAAAAAAAGAATAATATTACAAAGACAACTCACATAAGTAACTTGGGTAATATGGTACATCATCAAAGCTGAAACCAAAATCCAGATCTGTGTCATCCAAGCCATCATACAAAACTGTACCAAATGGTTGATAAATACGATGAACTGTGTTTGAAACTTTTTGCATTGCAATATCCATGTTTGCTTTCTGATGTAGCTTCAGCTGAGTTGGCTTGCATTCTGGATGAGAATCATCTGAACATGTGGGCATGATTTCACTAATAAAGTCCTGAAAACACAATATACCTGTAATTAACACTTATGACATTTAAATTGTTAGACTAATTACATAATTCATCAATCAAATAATGTTTACGCCGACAAAATCACAGCTGAAATACTAGTTTCTACTAAGTTGAACTGCTTTCTATTGCAACGGGGTAAAGCATCTTGAAGCAGGTTTTTTTTTTTCTAGAAGCAACATGTTTGTATCACCATTCTTTCAACTGCTTGCATTGCCTTTGTAATCTTCATTATGAGTATAAACTTAAAATCACTATAATAATTTTGTCCATTTCCTGTATTGTTAATCTTCCATTAGGCATACACTTTGGTCGCACAAGCTCATGCTATATTTTTATTGTTATACATCTGTATTTGCTTTTTTTATTTAGGTTAAATATAACCCTAGATTCAAAAAGTTCCTGGAATCGTTTATTTTGTCTTTAATGTGAACAAAAGTAAAGGATGTTTTATTTTTAGATGTTGGTAACATCCATGACAACACTTCATGTCAATTTTCATGCTAATAATGATTGTTGTTTTTGCTTTTCAACTAATGTTTGTTGTGTATGCACATTTGTTTATCGCATTTCCTAATGTCAGCAATGGAGCACGTTCGAACATAAAGTTCTGTGTTTGTTAAACAAATTTCCCTCAAAAAAATTGAGAAATTGAGAATGATGAAAGAAGTTTATGGTGAAACAGCAATGAAGAAAACTCAGGTATATGAATGGCATAAATGATTTAGTCAAGATTTTCGTAAACTGAGGAAATTACTGTACATGTGACATGGGCACTAAGACAGGTATCTATCTGAAAATGGCTTCCAGGAGTGCTTCCGGTCTCCTTACATGCGGTGGCAGATGTGTGTCACTGTGGAAGGGAAATATTTTGCCTTGCGGTAACTTGTTTCTGTGTTATTTACACATTCTAGGAACTTTTTGAATGTAATATGTTAATGGCTTTGTTAGTATTATTTTATTATATAAAAAACTACACACCAGGAGTTGTTTCTCAAGTCAAAGCCTCTGATATGACCATTAAAATTGGCTATATAGGTGAAAAAACAACGATAACAACAACAATAATAATAATAACAATAATAATAATAAAGTAGTAATATGTAAATTAAATTATTATTGGAAGTATGGATGATGTAGAGAGAGCAGGAGAGTGTTCTATGAAATGTATACATTACTACTTCTGCTGTGCTTAGCTACCATCTAGTGAAATTAATGTAAAATTGTACTGAGAGCATGGAATACCACAGGAGAAGCTTGGTGCACTAATGCACTTCTTCAAGCATGCAAGATCTCTGTGTATTCTACTCAAAAGGTACTATATATGTACATTTTCTTGGGTTCTTGGTGCCCAAGTATTCATTTGGTAGGTTTCACACAATTCGGAAGAAGAGCTGAGTGACAACATTGAGACATAAAGTATGACATACACCCTGATATCTGGTGGCTTCAATGCTAAGAGTTCATTCTGTCTGTAGATCCCAGAATTCTTGTATGTGCATGTGTGCTGTGTTTCATTCAATAATTCAGCTAGTTTGCAGTATTTCTTTTTAATTTTATTTTTTATTTATGAATACTCCTAACTGCTGCAGTTCTTAGTATGCCATTCTTTATTGGGTGTGAGAGACTGCTTAACTGAGCTCAGAGGCCTCTTTATCAGGCTTGAGGTTCTTTTATATGCCATTAATCTATGACACAGCACCAGCTGTTTAACTTCGCATCCAAAGGAAGTTGTGCTAAGGATTTTTATGCCCCAAAAACTCCATCCCCTCTACCAGGTTTGAACCCATGACCTTGGGAACCAGAGGATGCATGTTATCTTAGACCATGGAGAACAATGGAGTCAGCAGTAAAGTGGATAACCTATTCAGATAATGGCAGAGGACCTCAAAGAAACAAACTTTCTTTGGTTGATAATATTGGGGATAGATAGGTGAACAAGGGAGAGAGCTCTCTTTTCTTCCCCTGGCCCTAGCTCCCTGTAAAACTAGTGCCCAAGAAAAGGTGAATGAAAAGTAACTACATACATAATACCAATTGCACATGCACAGAAGTTCCTTAAATTGTGCAGAAGTCAAGATGTGCTAGCAACCTGCTACATTGTTTCATCGAGTTTAGAAGAGTAGCATGGTAGATTGAAGTGATACAGATTTTAAATTATCACATATATTAACAGAATTCAAAGCATAAAGTAACCAATAAATTTGTAGGGTATCAAAAATTCATATGCCCTTGTGCTCTTATACAGCAGCTACCTTAATATAATTTATTATCTGTCCTTCCTTACTTCACCGGCAATATAAACAAATCAGAATGTATTCTTCCGCACACGCGCATGTAGACACCATGAATTGCTAAGCTACTGTATAATTGTACAACAACATACTGACATTCAGCAGGAAAGGATATATCCAACTACTTTCATTCTTCACAGATAAAGACTAACTCTATTAATTGTATAATAAATAGAACACAACAAAACAGGTGCGCCAGTCATTACATACTCAGTACAAAATATAAAATTCTCCCATAAAATTATAAAATGCAGACATGTCTTCAAAATTTGCTGAAGTATTCCATACGTACATCACTCCAACAGCTTTTTGTGAATTTTAGCATTTCCATATGCACAACCCAACACTGCACATTTCTTTCATATAGTGCCATAATGCAGTGACTTACCAGAAGAGCTAATCTGAAGATGAAACAGCCACACTCCTTCAAGATATGAGTAATCTGCCTCAGTTGCAAACAAACTGTTTGAATCACTGCAGAAATTAATAATAAATTAGTCGGTCAATGACAATGTCCAACATTCCTGCCAAATCGCACTCTGTTTGCTCTTCTCGAACATGTTTGATACACATTCACTGAATTTTCGGCTGTCACTTGTTGAAAGCTGTTTACCCAAGATGTCGCACCTAATTTAAAAGTGTTGCACACTTTATGCTGTTTTCAGAAATACCAGTAAATTCCACCGTTAAACTAAGAATATTGTTAATGCAAAAGTAAGCTACTTTTCACAAAACTTATTATATACATTAGGAAATAGGAATAATTCTTTCCTTGCTTATGTTTCTCTACACTGGCATCACATGTTTCCTTTACTTGCTGACTAGAACAAACCGTTGTACTGCACAATGTATATGCATTGTTATATAACGAAATAATGGTTAAATAATCAGTAAATTTTGTTCCTTAATTATTCATACTATACTATTTAGACAACATTGCATAGTTTAATACAATATTTCTGTACTCACTCAGCAATTTAAGAGGAACTATTTTGTGATGAAGAAAAGCAGTAAAACGTTCAGCGACCAATCATAGCATTGCAACCTGTTGCTTTTGTTTACATTATTGGTGAAGTAAGACTCTATGGAGAATAGGAGGGTCATACTGAAGTCATGAGCAACTAATTGTTAAAATTCAAACTCAAACAGTGTAATAAAAATGGACAATCGTAATCTACATAGGAACTAATGAGTTGGCCTTGTTAATACTGACATCACTTAACATCAATATCTTCAAGAAATTTAACATTACCTTAGCCAAAAGCAGTTTTAGTGTACAAAACTTAATGAGCAACAATTTAACAGACTCCATTCCAGAACATACAAAATCAGGTGTATACGGAATTGAAGGTACAGATTGCAATAAGTTTTACATTAGAAAAACAAAAGGAAGTATACAACCAGACTACATGAGATGTGTGAGATACAAACAAACAGAAAAATCTGCAATAGCCCATAATTTCTGGTCTACCAATCATGAAATAACACCAAATATAAAACTGATAAAACCAGCCAGATATGCAGCCGAACTTGATACACGGGAAAAGATAGTCATCATTAAAAACAAGTTGCACACGTTAAACTCTGATTAAACACCAAGAAATTCATTAAATTAGTTCATCTCACAACCACAAGACTACCTACCTCAACACACTTCAGCTCAAGCCAGTTCGATAGATGCTGAAGATGGAAACAAACCGTTTACAAAACATGTTCAAGAAAGAAAAACACTTAAGTGATGTTAGTGTTAACAACTCCAACTCATTACTTCCAATGATAAACACATCACTGTTCATAACCCTCTACTTTAATAATAATAGTAGCAACATCATCATCATCATCATCATCATCATCATTGTCACCATTATCTTTATACGAGGGATGTTCAAATAAGTAATGCAACTCTTTTTTTTCTCGGCCAATTTTGGTTGAAAAATACTGAAATGTTGTGTAGAGCATCTTTAAATATTCTCGCTTCACCTCAGACAGTGTCATTAATTTCGATAGGTGGCAGCGCTATAACTATTCTTCAAAATTGAGTCTGTAATGGAGGTGCTTTCCAAATAGAGAGCAGTTATTGTTTTTCTTTTGGCAGAAAACCAGAGCATGGCAGTTATTCATAGGTGCTTGCAGAATGGTGAACGAAAGCACAGTGAGTTGTTGGGCGAGGCATCTGTCATCATTACAACAAGGTAGAGCAAACCTGTTGATCTGCTGCATGTCAGCTGGCTGCATACAGCTGCGACTTCTGCAAAGTTGGAATGCGCAGACTCTCTTATTCGAGGTGATTGACAGCTCACAACCAAACACTTCGCTGCTCAACTTGCGTTTCTGTTGGTAGTGCTGACATACTTGTCCACAGTTAGGGTATTTGTTCTTGGTGGGTTCCTCAACACCTAACTGACAACCATAAAGATCACAGAAGGACCATCTGGATGGAATTGCTTGCTCGTTATGTGGCTCAGGGTGACAAATTTTTTTCAAATATTATCACAGCCATTTAAACATCAGTTCATCACTTCAAACCTGAAACAAAATAGCAATCCATGAAGTGCACCACACCAAATCTCCTTTGAAGAAACAGTTCAAAGCCATACGCTCAGCTGGTAAAGTCAGGACTACAGTTTTCTCGGACTATGAAGGGGTTATTCTGTTCTATGTTCTCCCTCATGGTGAAACGATTAACTCTCAAGTGTATTGTGCTACTCTAAGGAAATTAAAGTGAGTACTTCAACATGTTCATAGCCACAAAAATGCAAATGAACTTCTCATTCTGCATGATAACACAAGGCCTCACACAAGTCTGCGCATCTGAGAGGAGCTCACAAAACTTAAGTGAACTGTTCTTCCTCATCCATCCTACAGCCTGGATCTTGCACCTTCTGAATTCCACCTATTTTGCCAATGAGGGGTGCCATCCACGTTAAGCACTACGTGGATGATATGATGCAGCAAGACTTTGGCTCCAACATACACCAGTAGAGTGGTGCCATGCAGAACCTCCCATCAAGGTGGTGTAAGGCCATAGCATTGACCAGAGACTATGTTCAAAAATAGGGTTTTGTAGCTAAAACATTGGGCAATAACATAATGTATTTGAATTTTGAATAAAACTAACCTGCTTTAAAAACAAATGTGTTGCATTACTTATTGAATGTTCCTCATACTTTACACCACATGTTGCCAGATCATGACATCATCATCTTCTGTCACAGGTAGTAGAAGAGCACAACACTAGCCTTGAAAAACTGGTGCCTTGTTAAATAAATGCCTTCACAGCAATGTGATTACATTGAAAAACAGAGTAACATATTCTAACTTTGTAAATAACGTTTTGTGTTAGTACCTTTCATTATCATTTAGTTATGCCAAATGGTTCTTTACTTTCTTGAAAACTCCTGTGTTTGCAGTAATTTATTTCACTTACATCTAAATCCATGGAACTATTAACAGCATCGGCATTGTGATATTGTAAATATGCTACTTGGCTGTAAGCTTCACACATGTGCTGTCCTTGGATTCCTATCCAGTACAGTGATGGTTGCTGATTGGCAGTAACAACAACATCATATCGCTCACCTGTACAAAGTCAAGAGAAGGTTATTGAAATGTATCACAATAAAATTTATAAAGAAAATTAAAAATATTACATTCATTTTACATCTCCTAGTAGAATGAAAGAGCATAAAATGAAGGCTTCCTGTATTATATTATGGAATATTGTTTAGAACCATCAAGATGAGCCCACCTGGGTAGTGTGGTGGTAGCGTATCTGCTTCACATTCAACAAGTTGTGAGTTCGAATCTCGGATAGAGTAAATTAACCTGGATAAGGTTTTTTCAGGGTTTTTCCTTATCCTGAGAATACAAATGTCGAGTAACTTTAAGCTCCATGGACCCCAAGATCATGTGAGCATCATTTCACCAATTTCATTCATCGTCCGATATGACAACCAGGTTAAAGGATGTTAAGCTGCCAAAAAACAAAAAAAATCAAGATCCTTTGCTAGCTAATCCTACTTCTTTATTATTTGATTTGGACTGAAATGTATGCTTAAATTCTAACCTCTTGAGCTCACATTTGTATGAAGATATGTAAAAATCTAATACAGGCATGGGGATCAAAGTATGGAGGGAACGCACCTTATGCGCCCCACATATTGAGGTTGAATGACAAGGAATAATGCACTTGTTTTGCTACAAGTCTAGTACAGTGGTGGCTTTGGGTTTGTCCCACTCTGCAAATCAATAATAATTTCTCAACTGGCCCCATAGGTCAGTTGGTAGAGGACCTGCCTCTGTGCAAGGGGTCTCAGGTTCGATTCCTGGCTGGGAGGAGGTGGTAGGGATTTTTCTTATCACAGATTATTCTGCACCTCCCAAGAGTATGGAAGTATGAATGTGATCGTGAATGTGTGTGTGTGTGTGTGTGTGTGTGTGTGTGTGTGTGTGTGATCTACTGATAACAATTAAAGATAAACAGAAACTCAACGATGTCAGTGCATGGGGTAACACCACTGCCAATAGGCATAAGTTCCAAACGGAAATGACAGTGCAGTTAAAGGTGTATATGAAACAATAAAAATATATAACAATTTTCCCCTGGCATTAAAGTATTTTGTTTATATTAAGCATATAATTCATACAATAATTATCACAGCCCATGTGTCTGTGTATGTGTGTGGTTTTTTTTTTAACGAAAAGTTGGTTACTTACCACACTTTATATTAAAGCTCAGCATTTTCCAAGGATGCAACAGGAAGATCTCCCAACTCCAAACTACCCTTTACATGGAACATTTTCCAAAACTTTTGAGTTTTTCAAAACTGGTTGTAAAGATTTTGATTAAATATCATATGATTAAGATATTTTTCCACTAAACAGAAATTGAATATATTGAATTTTCTGTAATAGCCTCTGAAGACCTCTTCATTCTGGATGACTTTTGTATAACTGGCAAACTGTAAGAGATAAAGCAAATCCTATAACATAAAAAATGTACATTTTGTTAAAACACACAATTAAGGTAAATGCATTGTTTTTGTAAGGTTAACAGCATCCAAGATCTTCCTAGTTATTGGTTTCAATTTTAAAATACTTAAATATTTCTTAAATGGAAAATTGTTATTTCTTTATCTTTCTTCCAGTGAAGTAAAGAGAAAAGAATATCACTGTATCATATAACAACCAGCTCTTGAAAGATTTGACTA
This sequence comes from Hymenopus coronatus, assembly GCA_030762935.1. NCBI lineage: Eukaryota > Metazoa > Arthropoda > Insecta > Mantodea > Hymenopodidae > Hymenopus > Hymenopus coronatus. Next base: position 151,207,878 of record CM060897.1, on the reverse strand, counting down.
ATGCTTGATATAGTTTTCACTTATTCCTGCACATATGCATAAAGTATACAGAAAAAAAATCTGATATGTTCCATTCACATGACTCTTTGTATATCGCTGTAACAAATTATTGTAAAAAGCATATTCTTCTATCTACTTTATGATAATTGAGATAAACATTAGCAGAAATTGTCTTAGTTTCTTGTTTATTTGTAAATAGAAGGAAAGTAGGCATAAGCTGGTTGCCATGTGGTTGAAATCCGTTTCTGTGCATGGCTAGGAGTTTACACCTTTCTTAACAAGAAAAGTTTAAGTATTTTGAATCTGAAACAAATAACAAGGAATATGTCAGAAATAGTAAATTCCACCACAAAAAAGCACATGACATAAATTGTGTGTTTTAATATGATCTACATTTTTTGAGTAGTAAGTGTTTGTCTATCTCTTATGGTTTACCAGTTATGCAAAATTCATTCAGAATAAAAAGGTTTTTAGAGGCTATTCCCAGAAAATTAAAAACATACATTTTATTTGCCATATAAATACCTTTAATATAAGATATTTTAATCAAAATCGTTAGAGCCATTTTTGAGAAAACCAAACTTTTCGAAATTTTTTCCATGTAAAGGGTAATTTGGGGTGGGGGGATTTTTCTCAAAATCTTTGTGTCGCATCCCTTGAAGATACTAAACTTAAATATTAGGTTTGGTATTTTACAGACTTCTTGTTTTGAGTTATCATGTTCACAGACATGCAGAGAGGCACACACACATGCACGCATACGCATGCACATGCGCATACACACACATACACATACACACACACCTTTTTTTCTAAAAAATGCTTGTTTTTGTTACAGGGCACCCTATAACATATATTTCCGGTGAAATCTCTGTATTGAATTTTTTGGTGGAATCCAATATCTTTTCTATACTATATGTTATAGTACATGTAGAGAAAGTAATAAGCTTTAGTAAGAATGGTTTTTTGCAGAATAGGTAGATAAAGTCATAAATGAGCACATCAGAGTTTTTTATTAATGTTTTGTTTTGCATGTCCCCTGCATTCCCCTTTTGGATCCGCCTTTGTTCATACCTTTTTTACTTACACTAGGTCAGTAGTACAGAAAGCAATAAGGTGTGAATGAAACACAGATTTTGAAAATCTAAAATTTCATAGACTACCCTGTAATCGTGATATTTTGCATTAGGTTCATATGAATTGCTCCTTGCATACGCTTTCAGCACTGAAAATGGGTTGCACAAGCATTTAAGACTGAGATGTTCTTTATATAAAATCAATCTGACCAACAGTGTGCAAAATCAGCTCTACTTCCAACACCATTAGCATTCCAGAAAGAATCATTTAGGTAAACTTCACCTGGATGCAGCAGTATGTATGGGAGAGTAACAGGCTCCACTGGTGCTCCATCTGACTCAATTACTGTTAACACATGTTTGTCTATTTGAAGTCGAATGGGGCAGTCCAGAGATGCAGCATTAATTATGCGGAAGCGATATCTGCCGTCTGCACTCACCAAAAACTTGGCTGGAGATCCATATTCCAAACCCTGCCAACAGCAATAGAGATCAATAGGGAGTATGGAAACTACCACAAGACATTTATACGTTAATATAACAATTAATAATTGTAACAATTCTCTACTTATCTTTCTGAAATCCACAGGACTAGTTTTGCAATAAAAGGATTTATTGCTTTAATGAATGGTTTTAATACTGATTTTATAAATAAATAAGTTGAGAAGTTTAAATATCAAAAAGTTATTAAAGAGGTTTCTACTCTTAAGAAAATAAAAGATAATTTACATTTTTAAAAACTTTACTTATCACCCTTGGGCAAATAAAAATTCACAAATATTTTCAGAGAGCATGGCATAATATTGGTCCCTCAAAATAAATACAATATAAACAATTTGTTAAGCTTTTATAAAAAAAGATGAAATTTCATTTCTACTCTTAAGAAAACAAAAGATAATTTACATTTTTAAAAAATTTACTTATCACCCTTGGGCAAATAAAAATTCTCAAATATTTTCAGAGAGCATGGCATAATATTGGTCCCTCAAAATAAATACAATATAAACAATTTGTTAAGCTTTTTATAAAAAAAGATGAAATTTCAAAAAATAAAAAATCTGGCATTTATCAATTAAATTGTGACCTTGTTTACATTGGTAAGACTAAACGTCATTTGAAAACCAAAGTAAAAGAGCTCTTTAGGAATATTAAATACAAACAAATTGATAAATCAGCTGTGGCAGAACATTTTTGGACATTTAATCATAAAATAAATCCAGCTGTCAGATTATTAAAACACTTAAATGGGCCCATAGATTTAACGGTTTGAGGGAAAATATTTATATTAAAGAATAAAAACCATGCAATGAATTTTGATATACCACCAATTGATTCTCTCACCAAATGTGTTTTGATTTCAGTGATGCACAATCCACCTAGAAGCAGTAACAATAACAATGTAAATAAGCAACAAGAGTAAAAAGGAATTGAGCTGACGATGCAATAGATCCTTTTATTGCAAAACTAGTCCTTGGATTCCAAAAAGATAAGTCGAGAATTGTTAGAATTATTAATTGTTATATTAATATTTGTGTTACTTCACTGTTATTAGCTTCCTTTTGCATAATATATGTTTAGATATTGTTTGTACATGTTCTAGCTAAGCGTAAATTAGCACCTCTAGAAAACTTAAACTTTTGTGTTAAATATAAGAATGTTAAATTTAAACATTTTTGCAAAACGTAGAGTATGCGTTAAAACTAATGACACTAAAATTGGCAATCATTTGCTGTATAATATCCATATTAAAAAAAATTATTTAGTTTGTTAACAATGCTGTCAATTTCCAGGACCATATCAGTGCTGCCAGCGTGCAAAATTTCATCCAGCAGGAGTTCTTTAACATACCAGTAAATCTATTGACACTTTTAAGCACACTTAAAAACCATGGGCAGGGTTTGAACCTGCCACCTTGTGTTCAGAAGACCAGCACATAACCAACTGAGCTACCAGACTAGCAATGAAGTATTTCTTTGATGTATCTAATAGTTTGACACATTTTTTCTATTTATTTACATCACTTTAACATATTTTACATCACACTGCAATAAATCTATTAGGAGATAACTTATGGCTCAGTGTGTGGCCTTCTAGGTCTCCTACTTTTACCATACCATCTTCTCCCTCCCCCTCTCCCTCTCTCTCTCACCATCCACATTTCTTGTTTCATTTCCTTTACCTTGACATTCAACATTTTCATCACTACCATCTCTCCTGGTATACTATTTCATTTGTGTTTCCAAATTTCTTACCTCATTACATTCTGTTAAAACAGTGAACCAAATTGTCTTTCTCCCCACATAGAATACATTCTAGTTCATTGCCTCTCATCCTTTTCAGAAGTATTGCTCCTGTTCTCACCTAAGCTAATCTTTCCCTCTCTCGTTTATTACATATAGCTACATACCTCTCTCATGACCATTCTTTTTACTTTCTCTACACATACTATGTACATAGTGTATAGAGAAGGTATTGTGTTGCACCCAAAAATTTGATACCGAAATTTCACCAGAAATAGATATTTTAGGGTAACCTGTATCCAAAAAAAGTATTTTCAGATAAATATCCTTGTGTGTGTCCCTATCCGTGTGCCTGTGAACATGATAACTCGATAACGAAAAGTCTGTAAAATACCAAAGTTAGAATTTAAGTTTAGTATCTTTCAGGGATGCGACACAACGATTTTAAGAAAATGCCCCTTCAAACTACCCTTTACATGGAAAAAATTCCAAAAATTTTGATTTTCTCAAAATGATTTTGATTAAAATCTCTTATATTTCAGATATTTCATGATAAATAAAATGTATATTTTCAAATTTCTGGAAATAGCCTATGAATACATGTTTATTCTGGATGAATTTTGCAGAATTTTACATAACTGGTAAACTGTAAAAGATAGACAGAAACTTACTGAACAAAAAACGTAGAGCACCTTAAAACACACAATTTATGTCATATACGTTTTTTTATGGAATCGGCTATTTCTGAGATATTCCTTGTCATTTGTTTTAGGTTTAAAATACTTAAACTTTTCTCACACAGAAAGTTGTAAACTCCTGGCCCTGCATAGAAACAGATTTCAACCACATGGCAACCAGCTTCTAAGACATTTGACTATTGTTTTAGCCTAGTATATTCTCTTATTTTCCGCCTACTTATAAGGAAGCAAGTAATTAAGATAATTTCTGCTAATGTCTGTCTTGATTATCATAAAGTAAATAGAAGCATATGCTTTTTAACAATAATTTGTTACAGCAATGTAGAGAAAGCCTTGTGAATGGAACGTGTCAGATTTTTTCATTTTTCAGTATAAACAAAGCTACATTTTATTTTCAATTTCACTCCAGTTTATCTATGTCGTCTATCCTATTTCTCCCCGACCTTCAGAATCCTTTTTAATTTTCTCCTCCCTTCCTTCAGTGCCTCACATCCCTATTTTCATCAAGATTTCCTCTAACTACCCCCACCCGCTCTTCTCATTCTTAATTATCTTAAGTTATTTCATAAATATTTTTAGCAGACGCTCATCTTTGCTCTTTATACAACTATACCAATTTTTGAATACCATCTCTAGGATCAGTAACGCAAGCCAAGTATTCCTCCATGGTAGCTACATTGTGGTAATAAAGCTTATTGAAAATGTAAGAATATAGTAATGATGTAACATAATGGCATATAAAAGTGGATAGTAATGCAAGACAAAATTCTAACCTGTTACAACGCTGATATTTCCTCCTGTTGCTGGCATCATTAAAATGCTTTAATCTTTTCCAACTCTATTCATGAATTCTTATCCCGAATAATGGAAACAAAAATAGTATGACAAGAACCACAAGAATATGACGAGTATGAGTACTCACCTGGCCGTTAACAAGAACTGAAGAAATCTTCGGCACATTTTCCAAATTGAGGTTATATGCCATTATTGACTCTGTCCAAGGGAAGATTATCATCCTGTGATCTTCCAAATCCCAGTCAAATAACTGTGCATTTACATCATTTTGCCTTGGTTGTCTCACAATTAATGGCCCAAATAATCCATCTGCATGCTGTAAAGCTAAAGAGAATTTAAATATTATGTTTTAAATAAACATAATAATTAGTTAAACTATATGTAGGTACTTTATCCTTCCAGACACCTAAGATTTTAATTATATCTTTTATAATAATTTGAGCATTTTCTACTCTTGATGCAAATTGCAATTATTCATCACCTTCAGGAAGATTCTGCTTATACTCAATCAGAAAATCACATTGTTCTTTTGAAGATAAGAATTTTTGAAGCCCCTATAAAAAGATTGCAAGATATTTAAATACACCTTATTTTATGTATTCTGACTGTTTAAGTTTTTGAAGTATTAATACTAAACCACTGACAAAGAAAAAGTATTAGAAATCATTATTAATAATGTTGATCCAAACTGAATTACAAAGACTTTGAGTAAAATAATATTTGGATTCACAAATTGGCACTAAAAAAGAGAGAAAATTAAAAATCTTAGATTCCATTCAAAGTAGAAGTTCAGTATGAATCTTTTTATTCAACATTAAGATGTTACAAAGACATAACTGTGCATATGTTTCATAGATTAACATTACAGAACCTTATCTATTACTATATTTTTAATTGTTTTGCTGATTTCCTGTTGATATGTGTTAAAGGTATTCTCATAATACACCATGCTTGATCTACAAGTGCAGGAACTTGAAGAGATGTCTGTATGACAGTTTGCCATGGAGAATTGACATTAAATATTAAGGATATTCTAAATAATGAGGATTTTGGGTTTCTCTCATTACTTAGAGCTACTGACTTTACATTTTTAAATTTAATGAAATGTTAATTAGAAAGTAGTTTAGAAAGTAACCTTTGTTATCTAGTGTGGGAAAGTCCAGTTGTGCTAGGGATTCTGGCCAAATGCTTCCATAAGTACCTATTGGTGTTATTAGAGTTCTTTAAAAAAGCTTAATGTGATTGAAGAAATGAAAATCACTTGGCACTAAGTGTGCCATTTAAAGTTATTCAAAAGTTCCCAAGCTTTTTGAGTACTTTTGTCACACAAAAGCACTCACCCTAAATCAGAATGTTTGTTTTGAATGGCTCAACTTTGTCTAAAATGCTGGTTGTTGCACTTAGAGTGTTTAATGCCCTCTTTTACTACTATGGAACCACAGGTGATGAATGACACTGATTGTATATGGAATGAAGACGGAGAACCGGTGGCATCTGATGGTAGTGGAAACCAGAGAACCCTGTGCTGCTTTGTCCATCACAAATTTCACATACGGTCGCTTGGGATCGAACCAGAGTCATACTTACAGGTGAGAGACGAGTGGTCTAATTCACTAAAGACAAGAAATAGAGAAAGTAATAATTATCAGTAAAGAATATATAAATACTCTTACCAGAATGAGCATGATAAAAGTGAGTTCCAGGGTTGTCAGCTTGGAATTTGTACCTAAAGACGGTACCAGCCTGTATTGGACATTGTGTTATCATTGGAACACCATCCATATACGGTGAGCCAAACTGGCGTATTCCATGCCAGTGCATAGCAGTCTCCAGGCCGGGCATACGGTTTTCAACATCCACGACAACAATATCATGTTGGCACACCTGCAATTAGGAATATTGTTTGAAAACATTGTGTACAATACTTTGTTATCATCTTTAATTGAATCTGAGTAATATGACCAAAAATTGTAAAAAATATTAGTTTTTATAATAAAATGATATAAATTCTAAAATTTAAGAAAATGTATCGTTTTTCCCAGTTGATGTACTTCTTTTTTGAAATAATGTTCCAATTTTGATACATAAATTATTATAGTTTTAAAAACCAAGAGTATTAGAGAGTACAAGGTAATAATTTTTCTACACTAATAGGACTAATATAAAAAATATAATATAACTGCTCTATTTGTAAAGTAATTTGCTGTAAGGCTGGATTTTTATGTGAATATTTTAAAAATGCATCACATGAACAATGAGCTAATCAATAAAATATTATTATTTAAATAACCCTGCAAGTTAGACTTTTAATACATGACAAGAATATCACCATTATGTGTAATAACTGATGTAAATGTTGATAACATTTTCCAAATTTTACACACGCATCATCCCAATACTTTAAGAAAGTGATACAGTTTAGGTCATAGTCCCTGTATTCACTGAATGAGTATCTCACATGGCTAAATTAGATTATCCAAGGTAAATATGAATTGGGATATTCGAACAAATTGTGTATTGCAATTGATTTCCAAATTTAACTATTTATTAACAAATTTTGTTATTAATACACAAAGAAATTGCATCTACAATATTAATGTTGTTAAAGAAAAAAGCAATAGGCTCTGCATTCTTACTTTCTCTACATGTACTATGTACACAGTGTATAGAGAAGGCATTTGATACATTTTAGGGTTCCCTGTATCCAGAAAAAGCATTTTTAGAAAAAGGTTCATGTGTGTGTGTCTGTGTAGGGACAGAGAGAGAGAGAGAGAGAGAGAGAGAGAGAGAGAGAGAGAGAGAGAGAGAGAGAGTGTGTGTGTGTGTGTGTGAGTGTGTGTGAACATAACTCAAAAACGAAAAGTTAGTTAAATCCCAAACTTGGCTTCCAAGGATGTGACATGAAGATTTAAAAAAAAAAAAAAAAAAAAAAAAAAAAATCCCCCTCCCCCCAAACTACCCATTATATGGAAAACGTTTCTACAATTTTAATTTTATCAAAAATGGCTGTAACAATTGTTATTAAAACATTATATATTAAAGATATTTATATGACAAATAAAATGTTTATCTTGAATTTTCAGGGAATAACCTCTGAAGACTGCTTCATTCTGGGTGAATTTTGTAAACTATAAAAGATAGACAGAAAATTACTACACAAAACATTTAAATCTTGTTAAACCATACAATTGATGTCATATTTTTTTTTTTTTTTTTTTTTTTTTTGGTCTAATAAGAGTTGACCATTTCCAAGATGTTCCTTATTGTGCATTTCAATTTTAAATTACTTATACTTTTCTCAAATGGAGTTTGGTCATTACTTTTTTTTTTTGACAATCCCTCCAACCCAAATTACCCTTTTCATGCCAAATTTGTCAAAACTTTTGATTTTCTATTTTAGATTTAAATACTCGTATTGTATGTTAAATATATGACAAATAGAATATTTTGTTATTTATTATTTCATTACTATCCCGCCTTTAACTACATGACCCTGTCGGAGCCATTTCCCTTTGGAACATATTTCCTATTAGCAACGGTGTACTGATGTCGTTGGGTTTCTGCATATCTTTAATTTTAATCATTAGATCACACAGACACACATATGACATATTCACACTGAAACTTGTACTTACAAATTCTAGGGAGGACAGGGAATAATCTGGGCTGAAGACAGATTCTCATCCCCAGCCAGGACCCCTCACACAGCAGATAGGTTCTCTATCAACTGAGCTACGGGGCCACCTAGGTTCGAATTGTTCATTACTTCATCATTCTTTTAAAGTCCTTTCGATATTTAGTTATTTCTTGCAAAGTATGAAAAGAGCATGGAATTTTAAGACCAATATATAATGTAAACAGTTGATTACTGTTATTCCCTTGTATCTATAATGAAACTGTAACACAGTTAATTCTGTTTAACGTTTATTTCAATTCAAATGAAGTAGGGAGAAAACATACTTTCACAGTTTATATTCTCAACTAGTATAGCTTGTGAGGTGAGATATGAACAAATTTTGTGCATAGGGAAAATTGATATCCTTCCCTCCCTCTCTCCAATGGCTGAGAGGGGTACTAGAGATGCTAGCTTGGCGCGAATAACACAACCACAACAGTGTGCAGCGTTAAACAATTATTGCAGTTCATATGAAAGAATGATGCTTAAATATCCCCAAAAAAACCATATCCGGGTAATTCACCATAGGCGAGATTCGAACTCGCGACCTGTTGAATGTGGGGCAGACATGCTACCATCACGCTATACAGGCAGGCCATGAAAGTAACTGATGGCACATATGCAAGCTATAGCAAAATCATTTATTTGGTATAAATCTAATTTTTTACAATTATATGTCATTAACAATGTGTAGAGCATGTTTTGCTTGAAACTAAATAGAGTTTTATTTATGGACGCTCTTTAACTGCGAAATCACACGAACTGTCAAGTGCAAGGATTCAGCAGTGGAGGTATAGGAATCACTTCTCGTGCTTCTTTTCCCTATAATTTACTGGTGGCATTGCTTAGTCTATTTTTATCTCCGCTATGCGTCATGAGCAGCGATGCTCACGTTATCATGGTGCTGGACAGACTGATGGTAGTTGACGTGCTTGCAGCTTACCAGCCGACTCCAGCATCATTCTTACTAGAGATGTTCCACGAATGGTGCGACAACACGTATAAAACGCGTGTCTGCAAATGAAAGAATATGCTGTAGGTAATGTGATGTGAACTCATGCTGAAGATGTCTTACTTTTGTTACTACGTACAAAAGTGGAGGGGGGGGGCGGATATTGCATTTCACCCAAAATTCGACAGTGGAAATACGCGTTTTGAGACTCCCTGTTAGAGATAAGCAATGCCACCCGTAAATTACAGGGAATAGAAACACGAAAAGTGATTGCTAATGTGTGTCAATTTATGATATTAAATTTAAGTCTGCACAGAAACGTAGCGGCAGCCACCGTTGTTTCGTTAGTTCGATTCTTACAGTTAAATCTGAATTAGAACGAATTCAGTTAGGCGAATGCGGGTGTTTATCAAAACTTCGCAAAGAAAATATCTTATTACAAAAGATTATTCAGTTATCTACACCATGCTAATCAAGATGAATAATAACAGAAATGTCTTATTACTTGCTTCCTTGTAACTAGAAAAGAAATAAAGGAATACACTAACCTGATGTGATAGTCAAACCTTTTAAAAGCTATCGCAATGTGAAACAATTCAAATTCCATTATATTTGCATGGCTGATAGTAAACAAAAATGGTATGAGCGAAAGAAGACTTGCCGTTTGAGAAATATTTAAATAGTTTAAAACTGAAACCAATAAAAAGGAATATCTTGGAAACGATTAACTCTAAAAAAAAAAAAAAAAAAAATGTATATGACATAAACTGTGTGTTTTTAACGAGGCCTATAAATTTTGTGTAGTAAGTTTTTGTCTATCTTACTGTTTACCAATTGCATAAAATTCATCCAGAGGCTATCCCCAGAAAATTCGAGATATAAATTTCATTTGCCATGAAAAAATATTTTATTAACTCTTCCTGTCGCATCCTCTGAAGATGCTGAACTTAAATATGAACACACACACGGACATTTTTCTAAAATGCGCTCCATACATGGACATCTTTCTAAAATGCGCTTTTGTTTTGTTTGCTTTTTTGGATTCAAGGAGTCTGAAAACATGTATTTCCCGTGAAGTTTCGGTACCCAATTTTTGGGTGCAATACAATACCTTCACTACCTACTATGTACATAGGTGCTAGAGAAAGTAATTATATGGAATATATTATAAAGACTTTTGACAGCATAAATGCGTACAATTGTTGGATATTCTTGGTACACACAAACCGATGTCTACTAAAGAATAATATACATGTGTTTGTTGTGTGACGTATCATCCCAGCTTCCCTCTGCTATCTTCCTGCATTTACATACTACATGGCTATCGCTTGAAGACTCCGTCTCTTTCCCCCACTCTTTGTACTGCGCGACTAGTGTGTTCACGTCTATTTGCAAGCATAATAAACAGTTGTCACTGCGCTTGTTTTGCTCTTGTGTCGTCTCACAACCTCTAAACGACGGAGGGTGCAGAAGAATATGTGAATGTAACATTTGTTTTATTTTCCTTTGTTATTTTGAGATATTTTGCTAACGCCAGGACTCCAGGAAGGAGGCAGTACGAATTAATATATCGGAATCGTCTGAGATGTGTCTTATCACAATATTCTTTTAGGTTATCTGCGTTATTCTTGATAAAAGTGTGGAAGTCTGTTAGCGTGTCTTCGTGCCCAAGTTGAGGCGAGCTGTTGGCAAATCAGATTGAAGATGGCACCTAAGAGATAGCGCTTTGTATAAACATTACGATGTCTATAGGTGCATAACACAGCGTTTTTCGGAGCGAACCGCCAAAAGTCTGACATTGGTGGCTGAGTGACACTGAAAACAAATCTGATGCGTTACATTTACATGGCTTCTTCCACTCATTCTTTTACAAATCTTTCTTACAAAAACTTATTCTTCCATCTACTTCCTATTATTATTTATTTATTTAGTTATTTAAGTCGCTTTAACTAGAGGTTATATCGCAAATTTATTTCTTGTTAATCGGGATAAATGCTGATTAAAAACTGATACTTCTAATTGAAGCTACATTTAGTTGAAGGTGTATAAGAATACAGTTGGTAAAGCCTTGGTCAGATTTTTAAACAGCGCGTCGCTATGTGATGGCATTGAAATTCCAAGTCCTTTATATGACTACGAGAAGAAATATTACGATAAAAAAACCGAAGAGTGTGTAACCACTTGAACAAAGTATAAGCATTTAAAATTCAAACCAATAACAAAAATCTTAAGTGTTCCATTCATATGACTTTCTCACCCGTTCTGCAACAAACTTCTTACATAAGATTATTTTTCTATCAACTTCAAGCTAATAGAGATAAGTATTAGTAGGAATTGCCAAATTAGCTGCTTCCTTGTTAAGTACAAGGGAAATAAGGAATAAACTTGGGTAAAACAATAGTCAAATATTTTAAAAGCTGGTTACTATGTGAGTGAAATTCGGTTTTCTTTGCATACAAAATACCGTTCGAGAAAAAGTTGGTATTTGGTATAACAAGGAATATCTCAAAAATTGCTAACTCCATAAAAATGTGTATGACAAATTGTGTTTTAACGAGATCTACATTTTTGTGCAGTAAGTTTTTGTCTATATCTTACGATATACCAGTTGTGTAAAAGTCATTCAAAATGAAGATGTCTTCAGAGGTTATTCCCAGAAAATTCAAGATATACATTTTATTTGCTATGTAAATATCTTTAATATACGGTATTTTAACCAAAATCGTTAGAGCCATTTTTGGGGAAATAAGAATTTTCATAAAATATTTTACGTAAAGGGCAGCTTAGGATGGGGCATTTTTCTAAAAATCTTCGTATCACATCCTTGGAAGATAATGAACTTAAATATCAAGTTTGATATTTAACGGACTTTTCGATAGTTATCGTGTACGGACACTCATAAAGTCAAGCGCACACACAAGCGCGTGCATACGCAACAAGGAATTTTTCCAATTTTTTTAACAGGGCACCATAATTTCATACCGATTTTTGGTGGAATACAATAGCTTCTCTGCGCTCTGTACATAGTAGGTATAGATAGTAAAAATGCTTTTTTTTTATGATACAGGAGACCCTAAAAGTGTTTATTCCGTAAAATTTCGGTATCGGATTTTTGGGTGGAATGCGATACCTTCTCCCTGCACTATACAAAATGAAGATAGTAAAAATTACCTCAGAAATCGTTACGTCACGAAAAATTGTATATAAGATAAACTGTTTTACTTAAACGATATGTAAATTGTTGTGCAGTAGGATTTTGTCCATATCTTACTTTTATCAATTGTTACCAAATGAGGTGGCGCCGTGGTAACGTGTGCGACTCGTATTCGGGAGGTCGCGGGTTCGATCACTTGGTTTCTCGTGGTTCCCCCTTTGTCGCTTATGCCAATGTTGCGTGCTTATTCTCCATGATTTCCCTTCCGTCGTTACATTTCCTTATCATCTTTCAGGTGTGATTCTAGACCCGTGTTGTGTGGCAGTGCTGGCAGATGGCACGCGCGCAGTAAATGTTGTTCAGCGTTGTGGTCCCAGGGGAGGGGATATTTGACGAGACCCGGGGTCCGTAGTGTTGCCGGCTGCACGGAAGATCCTGGCGCCGGAATGAGGAACTTTCATCATTGAGTTAGGGTTTTCCGCGAGACTCTGTGACCTATCCACCTGCGATCTGTGGCTTCCTGTGGTTCTCCCACTTTCTCCCTTCCCCCTGGGGAGTGGCAGCGTTCGGTAGATGTCTATACTGTGCGCACAGCTATTCTTGGACGCTAGTTTTCTGTGATAGTGGGGGCAGGGCGGAAGAACAGCTTGCTCGCATGCCTGTCTTTTCGCAGTGTTGTCAACCGAAGAAAGTTTCTTTCTTTGAGGCCCTCGGTCATTATGGTGAATAAGTTATGTAATTTATCGCGAAGTAGCTGGATTATTAAACAAAACACAGTGCACGAGTATGAAATCTGGGACAGAATGAAACGTTAACATTGAAGCCACTAGATATCAAGATGTATAGTGTACTTCATGTCTTAGTGTTGTCGCTCAGCTCTGCTTCCGAAATTGCACGAAACCAGCGCCCAAGTAAACGTGCGCATATAGTAGGTCACAGTGCAAGAGGAGTCCCCACCGATGTCTAAGCCTTTAGCTTCACTTTTCGACTTTTACCAACTATTACGCACAATTAATTCGGAACGAAGAGATTATCAAGTATTCACCAAAAAATTAAAGAAACACATAGTGCATTTTATTTATGATATCCTAAACATGTGAAATTATAATCAAAATATTTGGAGCTATTTTTCAGAAATTAAGTCGGGGAACGGAGATAGTCACTTTGAGCATCATTTTCCCCTGCCACGTCGCACCGAGCACTATCACCGACACTTCCAACACCGAAAGAAATCAATGGGATGAAGCATGAATGAAATGATAACAGAAACACATGGAGGGGCAAGAAATTTGGGGAATGGAAGAAACATACCCAAAACTCGCCTGCGACCCGGGAAAACCCCGAAAAAACCCATGGGTCAAGTAGGTCAACCTCTCGAATGCGGTCAAAGACGAAACTGCCTGAACAATCCCGCTCGGTTGTAGTTGAGAAAATAAAAGCATGTTAAACTTTGCTTCTATTTATGAATAATGCTATAAGTGGTAAATATAAGCGTTTAGTTTCTCACAGGTAATTAGAGACGAGGGATAACGGCATTTTGTTCGGGGAGAACTGTCACGATAAAGGAGAGTGCTGGCGAGCTATTTAATTAAAACGCCACATTTGTTATTCAGCAATTGTATGCAAACGAGCCATGTAATGTTGTGGCCTTACATTAAACTGTTAGCTACACTGCGCAATAGCGTATTACCTAAATGTTATTATAACAAAAATATATGAGTAGAACCACAAGATGTCCAAGTCTGGAAGTTAAATATGAGAGTAAATGTGTCTGGGAAAATAAGTTTAAAGAAAACGGAGAAAAACTACAGTAACCTAACCTTCAAGAAAACATTAATTTGTTTCAGGCAAGCCCCTGATATGATCATAGAAGTTCAAGGGAACTATAGGAGAAAGAAAGAAAAGGAAAGAAAGAAGGGGGAAAAGGAAGGAGAAACGTAATTAAGAAGGAAAGAAACAAAATAAAAGAAGAAAAGAAAGTAAAGAAAGAAGGGAGAAAAGAAAAGAAGGAACGGAAGTAAGAAGAAAAGAAACAAAAGAAAAGAAGGAAAGAAAGAAGGGAGAAAAGGAAGGAAGCAACGGAAATAAGAAGGAAAGAAACAAAAGAAAAGAAGAAAGGAAAGGAAAGAAATAAGGGAGAAAAGGAAAGAAGGAACGGAAGTAAGAATGAAAGAAACAAAAGAAAAGAAGGAAAGAAAGGGGAGAAAGAAGGGAGAAAAGGAAAGAAAGAAGGGAGAAAAGGAAAGGAGGAACGGAAATAAGAAGTAAAGAAACAAAAGAAGAGAAGGAAAGGAAGAAGGGAGAAAAGGAAAGAAGGAACGGAATTAAGAAGGAAAGAAAAAAAGAAAGAAATTAAAGGAAAGAAGGATAAAAGAAGTAAAAAAAAATGATGATGATGATGATGATGATGATGCTGTGGTGAGAGGATGATGGTACGCATTTAAAGGCGTTCAACTGCTAGGTTATTAGCACCTTGAAGGAAAAGTAGAAAGAAACGAAAAGAAAAGAAAGAAGGAAAGAAAAGGTTGGAAGGAAGTAAGAAAGAAAAGGAAATAAAATAAGGAAATAAATAAAAGAAGTAGAAAAAATAAGGAAAGAAAAGAGAGGCAAAGAAGGAAACGATGATGATTATGATAGGGCCATAAGGGTATTCAACTGCTAGGTTATTAGTGACCTGAAAGAAAGAAAGAAGAAACAAAGGGTCTTAAGTAAGATTCTTATGTATGCATTAACAATCTCTTGTAAGGAAATTAGACAGCGATTTATATACCTTTACCTTTAAGCAGAAACCATTTTCTGCAGGATATGGAATTGCACTAATTAAAGAAAAATTCCCAACCCCCGAACGGGATTCCAACCGTAAACCCTAATACACTACTGCGCTGAAACACGTGGTTTCACAATGAATCAATCTCCTTACAGTACAGGCTTCACTTCAACTAATTAGCTGGTATACGAGCAGGGAACAGAACCAGTCCAATTCAAGGCATACAGTTCCCCCTTATGCGGCCATGCATCAAAATGAAGGCTCTGTATTGTCTTACTATTTGGAACATGGATACATTCAATCCAAATTGCGATTTCAGCACTGGAAACGAGGAAAAAGGTTGTTTACACTTTCAAACACAAAGGTCCGTCGTATTACTTTCTCTTCAAGCACTATGTAAATAGTGTGTAGAGAAGGTATTATATTGCACCCAAAAATCGATACCAAGATTCCAACGGAAATATACGTTTTGAGGCCCTCTGAATAAAAAAAAACTTGTTTAGAAAAATGTCCGTGTGTTTCTCTCCTTTTGTGTGGTGCGTGTTTGCGTGGGTGGGTGTGTGTGTGTGGAGGGGGCAACATACCTCAAAAACGAAAAGTTCATTAAATACCAAACTTGGTATTCAAGTTCAGTATCTCCCAAAAATGCGACAGCAAGCTTTTCAACAAAATTCCCCTACCCCTAACTACGCATTAGATGGAAAATTTTTCGAAAATTCTGATTTTCTCAAAAAATGGCTCTAACGATTTTGATTAAGATGCCTTGTATTACAGATATTTACATGACAAATAAAATGTATATTTTGAATTTTCTGGGAATAGCCTCTGAATACATTTTTATTCTGGATGAATTTTGCATAACTGGGAAGCCAGAAGAGATAGACAAAAACTTACTTAGCAAAAAATGTAGAGCTCGTTAAGGCACACAATTTATGTTATATACTTTTTTCATGGAGTTGACCGTTTTCGAGATATTTCTTGTTACAGGTTTCAGTTTTAAAATAATTATACATTTCTTATACGGGAATTTGTCAACTCCTGGCCATACAAACAAAGGAACTTCAATTACATAGCAACCAACTTTTAAAAGATTTGCCTATCACTTTAGCCTAGTGCATTCCTTCATTTCCCTTCTACTTACCAGGAAGCAAGTAATAAGAATGTTTCTGCTACTGTTTATCTCAATTAGCATGAGGTAAATAGAAGAATATGCTTTTTAACAATAATTTGTTGCAGAGCTGAGAGAAAGTCATGCGAATAAAATACATCTGTTTGTTTTTTGTTTTGTTTTTTCGATAGCTTTGGACGGAATTGTCTCAAAGCTTCCGAGGATATTTGTGCTGCTGTGTTAGTGCGTCTGTATGTACATATTTGTAGAAGTCAGTTGCCTTCAAATAATGAGTTTACTGACGGTAATATGTATCTAAATTATTGCTGCATTAGACAAGCACTTACTGATATAGGAAATCCCGGGAGTTGACCGTTTATACTCAACATAGTTCTCTGTGGGCATCTTGGGGTTGCGTAGCAAGATTCACCAATTCTGCAAACAAACAAAAAATGTCACTTTCATTATAATCATTATTATTGCAAAATATTTCTTAAAGGTAGGATAAACTATTACACAGGATGTCTGGGGATCTGCATCCACATCTCAAAGATGTTATTGCCTCACACTCAACAAGTCGTGAGTTTGAATCTCGCTAAGGGTGAGTTACCAGGATAAGATTTTATCGGGGTTTTCCCTTATCCTGAAAAGACGAATATACAGTAACTAAGCTCCATGGACCCCGAGATCATTTGAGTATCATTTCATCAATTTCATTCATCGTCCGATGTAACTAATCAGATTAAAATATGATAAAAATAAATAAATAAATAAATCTGGTGTGTTCCATTCACATATTTGTAAAAAATTATTGTTAATAAGTTTATTCTTCTATCTACTTCATGCTAATCGCGAAAAAGATTAGCAGAAATTGTCGTACTGCTTAGTTACTTATAAGTAGAATAAACCAACAGTCAAATGTTTTAAAATGTGGTTTCTAAGGAATTGAAATGCGTTTCTTTGCGTAGGCAGAAGTTGAAAAGTTCCCGTGTGAGCAATGCATAAGTATTTTTAAAACTGAAACTAATAACAAGGAATATCTCGAAAGCGTTCAACTCCACGAAAAAAAAAAATGAATATGACATAAATTGTGTATTTTAACGAGATCTACTTTTTTGGGGGTGTTGCAATAAGTTTTTATCTATCTCTTACGGTTTACTAGTTATGCAAAATTCAGCAAAATTCATCCAGAATAAGCAGGTCTTCAGAAGCTATTCTCAGAAAACTCAAGATATGCATTTCATTTGTGATGGAAATGGCTTTATTATGATGTATTTTAATCAAAATCATTAGACCCATTTTTGAGAAAACCAAAATTTTCGAAAAATTTTCCATGTAAAATGTAAAAATTTAGGGTGGGTAGATTTTCTTGAAAATTGTCGTGTCGCATCCTTGGAAGCTACTAAACTTACATACCAAGTTTGGTATTTAACGGTATTTTCGTTTTTGAGCTATGCTGTCCACAGGTACACACGAACCTTTTTCTGAAAATACTTCTTTTTTCAGGGGGTCCCAAAAAATGTATTTTCGGTGAAATCTCGGTATAGAATTTTTTTTAGAGAAAGTAAAAAAGTGTATGTGATAGTATAAGCTATCAGTTATTTTATACAACAAACGTTGCTTTGGTAACCATATAGATAGTACAATTCTCTGGTGTTATTGATGCAGTTTATTTGTACTACCTGTCTGACGAAAGAATACAGTTGCTAGGGGAGGTCGCTGGTGTAGCAAGGCACGGCTTAGAACGGTCAGAGAAGATTGGAATATAGTGCAGTACAGTTTGACCATCAAAACATCTGCACAGCGTACGTAAACAGAAATAAACTAAACGATCCACAACAGGTTAAATTTGCTGTTTTCTTTATTACTAATGAATATTAATCTTCTACTTTGAGAGCGTATGACTACGCATGGCGGTGTTTGCATTTTGACTTGATTCGAACCCGTCCACTGTAAGATACTCAACTGCTGCATTTCAGTGTTGCAGAACTGTACAAGCATGCACCGGGAGTGCTGACGTAATACCGCAAATCTGTTTGTGTTAACGCAAGCTTCCATTCGTGGCCGTCTACATTCATTCTTCAGACTGGTTATAGAAATTAACACAAAATAACAATGTTTTAAGAGAAGGTAAGAAAATTGAGATTTTATGATGACTGGATATGGTGACAATTTATTTGATTACCACAGCAGTATCTGTTGATTAAAACAATCTGCTTAATATTATTATTATTGTTGTTGTTGTTATTTCTGGTACTACCACCACTTTAATGTCCTTTAATCTGCTAGGTCATATCGGAAACGAATGAAATGGGTGAAATGATCCCGGGGTGCATACATTTTAGAGCTACTCGATATCTGTCTTCTCAGAATCAGGAAAAATCTCGAAAAATCCCTCATCCGGGAACGAAGATCCGAACTTAAATGTGAGGCAGACACGTTACCACCATACTATGGAGTCAAACAAGAATCTTTGTAATATAGGGTGTTATTTAAAAAAAATCCTATAACGTCACAACCTAAACAACAATGATACTAAGAATGGATTGTTTCTGTGAAGAAGTAGATAACCATTACAGATACTTGAAAAATACTGTTTGCCGTGTGTGAGTGTGGGTTTTTTACTTTTTCTACATGTACTACGTACATAGTGTATAGAGAAGGTATGGTATTGCACCCAAAAATTCGATATCGAGATTTCACCGGAAGTACATGTTTTGGGTCCTCCTGAATACAAAAAAAAAAATGCATTTTTAGAAAAAGGTCTCTGTGTTGTGTGTGTGTGTGTGTGTGTGTGTGTGCAGACAGCATAGCTAAAAAAAAAACCGTTAAATACCAAACTTAGTATTTAAGTTTGGAAACATCCAAGGATGGAACACGAAGATTTTCAAGAAAATCCCCCTACCCCCAACTAGCCATTACATGGAAAAGATTTCGAAATTTTTGATTTTCTCAAAAATGACTCTAATGATTTTGATTAAAATATCGTATGTTAAAGATATTTACATGACAAAGTGTATACTTTTGAGTTTTCTGGGAATTGCTTCTGAAGACATGTTTATTCTGGATGAATTTTGCGGAATTTTGCATAACTAGTAAACTGTAAGAGATTAACAAAAACTTCATACACAAAACTTGTAGAGTTCGTTAAAACACACAATTTATGTTATAAATATTTTTTTCGTGGAGTTGACCATTTTTGAGATATTCCTTGTTAATGGTTTCAGCTTTAAAATATTTATACTTTTCTCATACGGCACTTTGTCAATTCCTGTCCAAACAAAGGCAGTTCAATCACATATCAGCCAGCTTTTAAAACATTTGATTTTCGCTTTAGCCTATGGTAATCCTTTATTTGCCTTCTACTTACAAGGTAGCAAGTAATACGACCATTTGTACTAATTTTTCTCGATTAGCATGAAGTAAATAGAAGAATAAGCTTTTTAACAATAATTTGATGTAGAGAAAGTCATGTGAATAAAACACATAAAATTATTTCTAATATTTTGGTCAAACAATTATAGTGACGTCACTGCCGCAAGCGTTAGCGGTGTGTATGTTATTTTTAGTGAATGTTCTTATATGATATTACGTTCTCTATACGAACTATGTACATAGTGTATAGAGAAGGTATTGAATTGCACCCAAAAATTCGATACCGAGATTTCACTGGAAACACATGTTTTGAGACTCCCTGAATACAAAAAAAAAAAAAGTGTTTTTAGAAAAATGTCCGTGTTTGTGTCTGTCTGTGTGTGTGCGTGTGTGCGTGCGTGTGTATGTGTGGTGTGCAGCATAGCTCAAAAACGAAAAGACCGTTAAAACCCAAACTTGGTATTTAAGTTTGGTATCTTCCAAGGATGCGACACGAAGATTTTAAAGAAAATCCCCCCACCCCAAACTATCCTTTACATGGAACAAATTTTGATTTTCTTAAAAATGGCTCTGACGATTTTGATTAAAATATCGTATATCAAAGATATTTACCTGACAAATAAAATGTATATCTTGAATTTTGTGGGAATAGCCCCTGAAGACTACTTAATTCTGGATGAATTTTACGGAATTGTGCATAACTGCTAAACCGTAAGAGATGGGGAAAAACTTACTGCACAGAAAATGTAGCTCACAATAAAACACACACTTTATGTCATATGCAGTTTTTTCGTGGAGTTGATCATTTTTAAGATATTCCTAGTTTTTCGTTTTAGCTTTGAAAGATATACTTTTCTCATACAGGAATTTCTTAACTCCTATCCATACAAACAAAGGAACTTCATTTACATAGCAACGAGCTTTTGGCTAGCATTTTAACCTATGGAACTCCTTCAGTTACATAGCAACCAGCTTTTTGCTATCGTTGTAACCTATAGAACTCCCTCATTTCGCTTCTACTTACAAGGAAGCAAGTAATGAAACTATTTCTGCTAATTAGCATGAATTAAATAGAAGCATAAGCTTTTTAACTACAATTTGTTGCAGAGATGTAAGGAAAGTCATGTGAATGGAATACATCAGATTTTTGTTGGTTATGTTATTCAATTTGAAACTTTGAAGATATCCGCATGTAATTTACAGATCTAGAAACCCGAGCAACTTCTTGGTTATGTTTACCACTTTATTGTGAATGCTCTTCCCTCGCGCCTGCGCTTATGCTGCGTTACGTCTGCGTTTGTTTCTCATTGTGAATGTAGCTTAAGCGTGTGAGATGGTCGGAATCAGGGTCACATTCAGCTTGAAAGTGAGAGGCGTATTGTACATTTCACGTTTACCTAAGTCTTTTCTGTATGGCGTTGCAAATGTGCAACACAGACATTAATCAAAGCTTTTAGTATTTTCAGTGCAGTTTGCTACTTTCTCTACACGTACTATGTACATAGTGCATAGAGAAGGTATTGTATTACACCCAAAAATTCAATACCGATATTTCACCTGAAATAAATGTTTTAGGACCCTCTAAATCCAAAAAAAAAAAAAACCAGCATTTTCAGGAAAAGGTTCATGTGTGTGTGTGTGTGTGTGTGTGTGTGTGTGTGTGTGTGTGTGTGTGTGTGGACAGCATAGCTCAAAAACGAAAAGACCGTTAAATACCAAACTTAGTATTTAAGTTTGGTATCGTCCTAGCATACAATACGAAGATTTTCAAAACAATCTCCCCACCCCAAATTACCCTTTACATGGGAAAATTTTCGAAAATTTTGTTTTTCTCAAAAATGGCTTTAACGACTTTGATTAAAACACCATATATTAAAGCAATTTCTATTACAAATAAAATGTATATCTGGAATTTTCTGGGAATAGTTTCTGAAGACCTGTTTATTCTGGATGAATTTTGTTTAATTTTGCATAACCAGTAAACCGTAAGAGATAGAGAAAACCTTACCATTCATAAAAAAAAAAAAAAAAAAAAAAGTCCTCCATGGTGTAGCGGTTAGCAACCTAGTTTAATATACCCAAGGTTGCGGGTTCAAACCCAGTGGAGGAGATGAGTTTTTCGGGCGTAAAAGTCCTTAACATGGATCCTTCGGAAGGGATGTAAAGCCGTTGGTCCCGTGTCGTAGATGTACGGCACGTAAAAGAACTTCAAGCCTGATAAAGAGGCCTCTGAGCAAAATTAAGCAGTCTTTCACGCCCAGTATAGAATGGGACGATGAGAACCACAGGAGTTAAACAGCGTCCATAAATAAAACTCCAAAATGCATATCTCGTTAAAATATACAATTTATGTTAAATACATTTTTTTTTCACGGAGTTGACTGGTTTCAAGATATTTCTTGTTATTAATTTCAGTTTTAAATAGTTACACATTTCTCATGCGAGAATTTTTCAACTTCTACCCACGCAAAGAAACGGGTTTCAATTCTATAGCAACCACAATTTAAAACATTTGAATTTTGGTTTAGCCTAGTGTATTCCTTTATTTCCCTTCTACTTTCAAGAAACTAAGTAATACCACCATTTCTGCTAATGCTCATTTCGATTAGAAAGAAGTAGAGAGAAAAATAAGTTTAGTAACAATAATTTGTTTCAAAGTTGCAGAGAATGTCATGTGAATGGAACACATTAGATTTTTTTCTAATGTTGTGTTACACTAACCTTCAACCATAAAATTAGGCTAGTTATAGCTGTCTTATATTGTACCGGTTATTTTACTTGGGCCCTCCCCTTCCTTTACCTCAGGCACATTCAACTGCAGTCGCTGAGACTCCAACTCGCAACGTTCGGCTTTGAAAGGATTGGCAGTCCACGTCGTATCGGACTATTGCAGGGTGCACGTTTAACCCTTTATTGCACGGTGTCGCAGCAAATAGATTAATCAAAGCTTTTAGTATTTTCACTGAATTTATTCCTAATTTCTTAGTGCCTTAACCTCCGGCAGTAGAATTAGGCTAGTATGTCTTTTATTGTAAAAATATTCATATTTTTCCAATAAAACTATAACAATAAAGAGCAAAATTAATGCAACTGCAGTCAAAGTAACCCTGTCAGCATCGCACCGGTTATTTTACTTGGGCCCTCCCCTCCTTTACCTCGGACACATTTGACGTTCGGCTGGCCAGTCCACTACGTATCGCACTAACGATCAGGGTTATTCAAGCCGCTTGAGTTGTGGTGCGGGTGAAAGGGATATGCCGGTTTGCGAATTAGAGGAAGAACTGCATAAGTAGCAAAATAATTCATGCAATTAAGGATTAAAGACGTGTCTTTCTTATTGATACCATCCATTGACTACGTCTCGTACGCACGCGTCAGGGGTTCTATCGTAATTTGTTATTGACTGCGTGTTTCTTGTGATAGAGTGCCTTTGTTTTTTGGGCTTTCTATTTTTCTTTCTAATACAGCAAAAATAAAACAAAACATTTTATCATAAGTAATATAACGCGTTTATCGATAAATGCGCGAGCAACTTGTTGCGAGAAATTAGAGAAGAGCTGTAGCTTAATTTATATTTAATAAGACTATTTTGTGAATAAAATAACAATGATTAGCCTATATGGATACGAAGAATAATATTGCTAAAATCTCATTTGTCTTGACATATATTTGCCCGAGATCACTGCAACTTGATGTCCGTATCATAAATCATTGCTTACAGAATTTGTCGAACTGTTCCACACACTCTCTCTGTTGTTTTTAGTATTCTGCGGCTTTGAGTTTTCGATTTAAATTCTATCTCAGCGACAGACCTTTCCCCAAAACGTTTTGGAACTTCCGCCATTATGTACGGGAACATCACTGCACACTGAAACTATTATTATGAGACGAGTTAGTTAAGGGAGAAAGCAAATGCACGAGGGTGCGATAAATTTAGAAAAACAATTGCACGTGGGTGTGATAAAAAACTATTAAGATGTAGAGATAATGAATGGGTTCCGATTGGTTGGCATTTTACGCGCCGATGTACTGAATTGGTCTCTTCCAATGATCACGTGTCATGAACGAAATGGTCACAAGAAACTCACAGTCAATAAAAAGTTGAACTAGAATTCCTAACGTGTGCTTCCGAAAGCAGGACAATTGACGTCCACCTCGTGGACAGAGACAAATTCCTTTCATTTATCTGCCTTTATTATTATGTGTTACAAGTTTAGGGTGTAAGTAAAAAAACTCTGACGTATTCTATTCACATGACTTTCTCTACGTCTCTGTAACAAATTATTGTTAAAAGGCTTATTCTTCTATCTTCATGATAATCGATATGAACATTAGCAGAAATGCTTCCTTGTAAGTAGAAGGAAAATAAGAGAATACACTAGGCTAAAACGACCGTCAAATCTTTTAAAAACCTGGTTGCCATGTGGATGAAATCAGTTTCTATGTATTGCCAGGAGTTGACAAATTCCCGTACGTGAAAAGTTTTAAAGTATTTTAAAACTGAAACCAATAACAAGGAATATCTAAAAAATGGTCAAATCTACGAAAACAATATTTATATGACACAAATTGTGTATTTCAACGAAATCTACATGTTTTGTATAGTAAGTTTTTGTCTACCTCTTACAGTTTATTAGTTATGCAAAATCCAGTAAAATTCATCCAGAGTAAAGGTCTTTGGAAACTATTTCCATAAAATATAAGATATACATTACATTTGCCATGCAAATATTTTTAATATGCGGTATTTTAATCAAATTCGTTTCAGCCATTTATGAGAAAATCAAAATTTTCCCATTTAAAGGGTGTTTTGGTGTGGGGGGATTTTCTTCAAAATCTTCGTGTCGCATTCTTTGAAGATACTGAAGTTATAAACCAAGTTTGGTATTTTACCGACTTTTCGTTTTTAAGCTATCGTGTCGCACACACGCACACGCGCGCGCGGACCTTTCTCTATTTTTTTATACAGGCACCCTAAAACGTCTATTTCCGGTTGAAATCTCGGTATCAAATTTTTGGATGGAATGCAATACCTTCTCTATACACTATATACATAGTACGTGTAGAGAAAGTAATATAGGAATAAGAGAAGCACGCGGTCGCTTCCCTCCCGTCATTTCGCTTTGTGCTGCCATATATTCGGCAGAGTAATATATTGTTTGTTTACTTCTCCTTTGAACTGCAATTGAAAACGGTTTAGCATTCTGAGCACTGTGAAAAAAGAAGGTCTCCATTCAATAGATGTTGGAAGCCGGAAGCGGAAGTAAAATAAAGTAGCAGTACAGTCGAGCATTATTTTGTCGCTTTGCTAATTAGTAAAAATGTCTTTCCAACAGGACAGTTTAGTGAAGAAAGCAAAATTCTCTTTTTACTTTCTCTACATGTACTATGTACATAGTGTATAGAGAAGGTATTTTATTGCACCAAAAATTCGATACCCAGACTTCCCCGAAAATATATGTTTTGGGTCCTCCTGAAACAAAAAATAAAAAAAAAAAAAAAAAATAGTAAAAGGTCCGTGTGTATTTGTGAACAGCACGGCTCAGAAACTAAAAGACCGTTAACTACCAAACTTGGTAAGTTTGACATCTTTCAAGAATGCGACACGAAGATTTTCAAGGAAATTCCCCCATTCCAAACTAGCCTTTACATGGAAAATGTGTTGAAGAGTTTGTTTTTCTAAAAAATGGCTCAAACGATTTTGACTAAAATACCGTGTATGAAAGCTATTTAATTGCAAATAAAATGTATGTCTTTCATTTCCTGGGAATAACTTCTGAAGACCTCTTTATTCTGGATGAATGTTGTACAAGTAGTAAGCCGCAAGAGGTAGACAAAAACTTATTACGCAAAAAATGTAGAAGTGGTTAAAACACATAATTTATGTCATATACATTTTTGTTGTAGAGTTGACCGCTTCCGCGATATTCCTTGTTATTGGTTTCAATTTTAACTACGCATCTTATCAAGCAGGTTCCCTTTCGTTTCATCCCTCTATTGTTTTTCTGGAAATGTAAAGCGAACTTCAATTGTTCACATATCGATCGGCTTTGAGAAGATTTGACTATCGCTTTAGCCTGATATATCGCCGTGTTTCCCTTCCGCTTATAAGGTATTAATTAGTAAGATCAACTGTGTTATATTTTTCTGGTATAACGCGATGTAGATAGAAGAATAATCTTTTGTAAGAAAAGTTTGTTTGCAGAATAGGTAGAGAAAGTCGTGTGAATGCAACACATCAGCTTTTTCCGTATAACCTATGATAACGAGTTTTAGCAGCGAAGGGAAGAAACTAAGTGTTCTCCAAATGCATACAAAATTGCTTGATAAAAACTGAGTTCTATATACGTATTAAAATATAATAGCATTAGTAGTTTTTACTTTCTCTAGCCCGAATGCACAATGTACACAGCAGGAAGAGAAAGTATTGTTTCCACCGAAAAAATCGATTACAAGATATCACCTTAAATATATGTTTTTAGAACGCCTAAATCCAAAAGAATGCATTTTTAGAAAGAAAAAAAAGTCCGTGCGCGCTTCTATGTATGTGAGTGGACACCATAACTCAATAACGAAAAGTCCGCTAAAATTGGTATTTAAGTTTAGTGTCTTCCTAAGATGTGACATGGGTATTTTCATGAAAATATCCCCACGCCAAACTATCTTTTTGCAGAGAACATTTTTTTAAAGTTTTCGATTTTCTAAAAAATTGCTCTAATGATTTTGATTAAAGTACTCTATGTTAAAGATATTTTTATACTCATACACTGAAATGTGTTCATTTACGGTTAATAACTTACACCGAAATGAAGACCATTTCAATACAGATTTATATTTCGATATAGATGTTCATGCTTGCGCGTTGCCCTACTAATGGCTGTTTACTTTCTGCTAATCAGCATCAAATTACAGAAACATCTCACGTGTATAATGGTCTAAGAATATTTAATTATATATATAAAAGAATTCTAAGAATATATAATTATTTCCTGAATCTAAACTCATAATATTACGTAAACAAACCAAAGTACGTCATGACATTGGCATCACAGAGTCGAGGAAATCAATAACCCGGGTATGCGCGCTAGCTACTTCCAACCAAAATCAGTTCTTCCGAGAATGAAGTTACATTTTTTGTTACTCTCCATACCATGAATTTATCATATCACTTTTCGTAGCTCTTTTTACTTTCTCTATACGAACTACGTATGTACATAGTGTACAGAGAAGGTATTGCACTCCACCAAAAAATTCGATACCGAGATTTCACCGGGAATATATGTTTTAAGGTCCCCTGTATCCAAAAAAAAGTATTTTCTGAAAAAGGTCCGTGTGTATGTCCGTGAAACGATAAGTCGGTAAAATACCAAACTTGGTATTTAAGTTTAGTGTCTTCCAAGGATGCAAAACGAAGATTTTGAGAAAAATCCCCCCATCCCAAACTACCCTTTACATGGAACTTTTTTCGAAAATTTTGATTTTCTAAAAATGGCTCTAAAGATTTTGATTAAAATAGCATATATTAAAGATATTTACCTGACAAATAAAATGTATATTTTGAATTTTCTGGGAATAGCCTCTGAAGACTACTTTATTCTGGGTCAACTTTACGGAATTTTGCATAACTGCTAAACCGTAAGCGATGGACAAAAACTTACTGCACAACAAATGTAGAGCACTTTAAAACACACAATTTATGTAACAAATTTTTTTTCATGGAGTTGATTGTGTTTGAGATATTCCTTGTTTTTGGTTTCAGCTATAAAAAACATACTTTTCTCATACAGAGCTTTGTGAACTCGTGTCCATACAAACAAAGGAACTTCAGTCACATAGCAACCAGCTTTTGACTATTACTTTAACCTATGACACTCTCTTATTTCGCTTCTACTTACAAGGAAGCAAGTAATAAGACTATTTCTGCTAACTTTTTCTCAATTAGCATGATTAAATAGAAGCATAAGCTTTTTAACAATAATTTGTTGCAGAGATGTGGAGAAAGTCATGTGAATGGAACACATCAGATTTTTTTTATTTCGTTGGAAGTAAGTTGTTTACAACATTACTCGCCTCCTCTGTTATATCAGGAGGCGTGGAACTAAATTCCATATCATTATCACTAGGCCAAAATACCTCAGTCTCCATCTTGCAAATGAACTATCACCGTGATTAGAATACTCGAGAGGTTTTTCGACGCTCACGTCGAAAGTTACTTGTCACTCGGATTCTAATAGCTACCATTATAGGATCTTGCATAAATAACTATTACGTGACAAATAAAATGTATATATAGTCTCTCAAATTCTTCTTCATTCTGAATGACTTTTGAATGTGGTAGAACATGGTATATAGGTAGAGAAGATATTGCACTCCACCCAAAAATTAGATACCGAAATTTCACCAAAAATATACGTTTTAGGGTCTTCTGTATCCAAAACAGCAATTTTAGAAAAAGGTCCTGTGTGTGTCATTGAAATTCGCTGCTTTGCTTGGCCAGAAGTAAAACAAAAGAAAAACGGACGGCTTCCTCTCTAAGAAAAGTATAAGTATTTTAAAACTGAAACCAATAACAAGGAATATCTCGGAAACCGTTACCTCCACAACAAAAATATAAAGGACACCAATTGTGTGTTTTGAAGAGATCTACATTTTTTGTGGATTAAGTTTTTGTCTATCTCTTACGATTTACCAGTTATGCAAATTCATTTAGAATGAAAGAGACTTCAGAGGCTTTCCCAGAAAATTCAAGATATAGTTTATTTGTAATGTAAATATCTTTTAATCAAAACATTTAGAGCCATTTTAGGAAAAATTAAAATTTTCGAAAATGTTTCCATATAAAAGGTAGTTTGTGTGGGGGTTCTTCTTGAAAATCTTTGTGTCGCATCCTTAGGAGATTTCGTTTCATTTCGTAATCGGCTTACCCTCCCCTATTTGTAGGACTGACACTTACAAGCCAATACCTAGGGGGTCAGAAGCCTGTTGGGGAGCCAACAGCACGAAACCACAGAATGGAGAACCTGGAGTGAGGGGTCGGCCCTTAGCCAGGCATGAACGTGAAGTGAAGGATATGAAACGTAAGCGTAATTGATGATTGGAAAGTTGATGATGGAGCATTTGGTGAAATGAGTGACGCCATTTCGTCCACCACAAACCTCACACGCGGGCGCTTGGAATCGAACCCGGCCGTCTAGATGGGAGGTGAATGATCTAAATCCTGGGGAGATACTGAACTTAAATATCAAGTTTGATATTTAACAGACACACACACACACTGACATTTCCTAAAAATGCTTCTTTTTTGGATCCAGGGGGCCTCAAAACATATATTTCCGGTGAAATGTCGGTATCGATTTTTTGGGTGGAATATAATACTTTCTCTATCTACTATGTAATTTGTACATATGCGCTAGAGGAAGTAAAAATCAGGTAAATGAATATCTCTGAAAATTGAGGGTAGACCCTGACGCTGTGCCACTACTTACCTTGGGTGTTGTGATATGTTGACTTGAAGCGTAGCCTTGAAGTAGCAGTTTCTCGGTTCTTCTCCAGCGACACACGTACGTGAACAGTCCACAAACACTTCTGGAACCAACATGTTGAGAGTGTTTGTAGAGAAAGTATGGCTAGTTGAGGAGGATATGTTACATTAGTTACATTTCACAACTCTGTAAGCTAATTGCATATGAATATTTGGAATCCCCGCTCATTTTCCTGTAACTTTCAGAGAGGTACGCTAATTTTAAATACTTTAAAAATATTGTTAAAAATAATCCTGAGCATTAATTTTTTTAGAACATTGTGGTACACTTACTTGGTAAAACATCAATAACTTTGTAAATATCAATGTTAGAGAAGAGATCTTCGCAGCATTGACAACGCGCCTCTATTTCCTTCGTGTGTGAGTTTCGAAGTACTGAGAAGTTATGTTTGAAAAGTTAGGTTACACATTCTTACTTTCTCTACACGTACTATGTACATAGTGTATAGGAAAGGTATTGTATTCCATCCAAAAAGTCGATACCGAGATTTCACCGGAAATACACGTTTTGAGTTCCTCTGAATCCAAAAAAAATTGTAAAAAGGTCCGTATGTGCGCGTGTGTGTGTGTGTCTGAGTGTCTGTGGACAGCATAGCTCAAAAACGAAAAGACCGTTAAATACCAAACTTGGTATTTAAGTTTGGTATCTTCCAAGGATGCGACACGAAGATTTGCAAGAAAATCCCCCCCAACTACCCTTTACATGGAACTTTTTTCGAAAATTTTGATTTTCTCAAAAATGACTAACGATTTTGATTAAAATATCGTATGTTAAAGATATTTACCTGACAAATAATATGTATATCTTTAATTTTCTGGGAATAGCCTCTGAAGCCTACCTTATTCTGGAGGAATTTTGCATAATTACTAAACCGTAAGAAATGGACAAAAACTTACCACACAAAAAATGTAGAGCACATTAAAACACACAATTTATGTTATACACATTTTTTTTCGAGTAGTTGATTGTTTTTGAGATATTCCATGTTTTTGGTTTCAGGTTTAAAAAACTTATAATTTTCTCATACACGAATTTGTCAACTCATGTCCATACAAACAAAGGAACTTCAGTCACCTAGTAACCAGCTTTTGACTTCATTTTAACCTATGATACTCCCTATTTCGCTTCTACTTACAAGGAAGCAAGTAATAAGACTATTTCTGCTGATTTTTTCTAGATTAGCTTGAAATAAATAGAAGAATAAGTTTACTAACAATAATTTGTTACACAGAAGTAGAGAAAGTCATGTGAATGGAACACATCAGATTTTTTAAAAATGCTTTTTTCGGACTCAGGGGACCCCAAAACATATATTTCCGGTGAAATCTCGATATCAAATTTTTGGGTGCATTACAATACCTTCTCTATCCTTATGTACATTGTACATATGGGGCTAGAGAAAGTAAAAAAAACTTGCCATATATAAAATATAGAGCACTTTGAAACGCACAATTTATATTATATGCATTTTTTTCATGGAGTTGATTGTTTTTAGACATTCCCTGTTTTTTGGTTTCAGCTTTAAAAATTATACTTTTCTCTTTACTTTTACTTTGTCAACTGCTGTCCATACAAACAAAAAAACTTCAGTGACATAGCAACCAGCTTTTGAGTATCACTTTAACCTATAGTACTCCCTTATTTCGCTTCTACTTACAAGGAAGGAAGCAACAAGACTATTTCTGCTAATTTTTTATCGATTAGCATGAAGTAAATGGAATCATGTGCTTTTTATCAATAATTTGTTGTAGAGATGTAGAGAAATTCATGTGAATGGAACGCATCATATTTTTATTTTCTCTAGCCCCCGTATGCACAATGTACATAGGGACAGAGAAGTATTGTATTCCACTAAAAAATTCGATGTCGAGATTTCACCGGAAATACATGTTTTAGGACCCCCTGAGTCCAAAAAAAGCATTTTCAGAAAAAGGTCCGTGTGTGTGTATCTGCAGACAGTATAGCTCAAAATGAAAAGACGGTTGAATACCAAACTTGGTATTTAGGTTTGGTATCTTCCAAGGATGCGACACGAAGATTTTCAAGAAAATACCCCCACCCCTAACTACCCTTTGCATGGAAAAATTTTCGAAAATTTTGTTTTTCTTAAAAATGGCTCTAACGATTTTGATTAAAATATCACATATTAAAGCCATTTCTATCACAAATAAAATGTATATCTCGAATTTTCTGGGAATGGCTTCTAAACACCTGTTTATTCTGGATGAATTTTGCTTAATTTAGAATTACTAGTAAACCGTAAGAGATAGAAAAAAACTTACTATACAAAAATGTAGATCTCGTTAAAATACACAAGTTATGTCATAAACATTATTTTCGTGGAACTTACCGTAACACGCCATTTCATTTCATTCTCTTTCGTTATTTTACTATTACTATCAGAAAATTGTCGTAGAAAAAACTTTGAATGATACGCGAGCCTAAAGTTTCTTTTTGGTTCGAGTGGGAATATTGTGAAACAGCCATGTGAGAAGCAAAAACTATAACTCTACGCTCTTACATCACAAGTAACTATTAAAATATCCGATCGCGAACAAATACAAGTGCTTATTAATAAATAAAACTTTACACCGAAGTAGCTGACTTAATGGCAGTGTGAAATGGAGCTGAACAGCGTCTTAGATGAGTAAGTATATGTAGGTATAGTAAAACGGAACATTCAGCTTTCGTTTTATTGAGTGCAGAAGTTCCTACAGGCCAAAGATGAAATCTCCTTTTCCGTATTTCCCTTGCTTTCACCTGCACGCATATTTCTTATACAAAACTGGTTGAGAAAAGTCACTTACCATGCGATGAATGGTGTAGAGATGCTGGTCTAATGGCAGCAGGCCTTACAGCTATGTTTGGCCAATTGAACAGCAGAAACGCTCCGGTTAATAGCAGTAGGGCTGTTACATTTGGTAACAATGGAAACACTACAGCACTGCATCCCTCGCTCTTCATACCCATATTTCTTTCCCTGAAAATGAGAAATATTCCATGAGGTCAAAACAGAGTCTAAACCCAGCTTCAACAGAATACTCCGCTTTTGCTCGTATTCATCCGCTCAATTATTTAGATTCGTTCAGCATTAAATATGCTATTCAGAATTGGAATAAAATACATTATAACTAAAAGTACCAATGAGCATTATAACTTGTGAGGTCAGCCACATGAGACCCTCTGGCACTCAACTATACATTCGTTCACTGAGAGTCTTCTTTTTGGGAATCACTTCCTGAAGAAAACAGCAAATCCTGTGGGAGGAACTGCATCAGATCTTTGTCCAACAGCGCCAGGTACTAAGTGAAGATGCTGCGAGCTTGAGATCGAATATGTGCAGGGCCGCGCCGTGGCCAAGTGGTTAGACCACTCGCCCCTCACCTAGTCGATCCCAAGCGACCGCATGTGAGATTTGCGGTGGACATAGCGGCGCTGGGGCGGGGTTTCTCCGGGTCCTCCGGTTCCCCCGCCATCGCATTCCACCGGTGCTCCATCCTCATTCATGTATCATCAGTGTCACCGCATGCGGAGCCATAAGTAGTTAAAGTGGGCGTTAAACACTAGCAACAAAAATATATGTGCAGAATTAGTGCTGAGTCCAAGTTCATGATGTATATGAGTGTTTCTGACATATCAAGGTGCCGGCTTGCGCGCTGTACGGGAATTTGGGAACATAATGACCAAACCTTAACGGTACATTTTCCTGATGACTTCGACCCCTTCCGAAATAGCGTGCGAGACGACGGGATTTTTCCTCTCAAGAATAACCCAGGTCCACAGATGCAATTGTCACACACATTCTGTTCCATGAATTTACAAATGAAATATCTTAAATTATATTGTAAATGCCATAAGTAATGATAAACTTACGTAGTCACGATGCAAAAAATCTGATGTGTACCATTCACATGACTTTCTCTATATCCCTGCAACAAATTATTCTTAAAAAACTTATACTTCTATTTACTTTATGCTAATCAGAAAACATTAGCAGAAATAGTCTTATTACTTGCTTCCTTGCAAGTAGAAGCGAAATAAGGGACTACCATAGGTTAAAGTGATAGTCAAAAGCTGTCAATGAAGTTCCTTTGTTTATATGGATAGAAGTTGACAAGTTCCTGTATGAGAAAAGTATACGTTTTTCATAGCAGAAACCAAAAATAAGGAATGTCTCAAAAACGACGAACTCTACGAAAAAATGTATATAACATAAATTGTGTGTTTTAATGTGCTCTACATTTTTTGTGCAGTAAGTTTTTGTCCATCTCTTACGGTTTAGCAGTTATTCAAAATTCAGTAAAATTCATCCAGAATAAACTACTCTTCAGAGGCTATTCACAGAAAATTCAAGATATACATTTTATTTGTCAGGTAAATATCTTTAATATACGAAATTTTAATCAAAATCGTTACAGCCAGTTTTGAGAAAATCAAAATTTTCGAAAAAAGTTCCATGTAAAGAGTAGTTGGGGGTGGGGGGATTTTTCTCAAAATCTTCGTGTCGCATCCCTGGAAAAAAGTTATAAAATACCGGTAAAATACCAAGTTTGGTATTTTACCGACTTTTCGTTTTTGAGTTGTCGTGTTCACAGATACACGGACACACGGACACACACACACACACACACGGACTTTTTTGTGAAAATGCTTTTTTTGGATATTGGGGACCCTAAAACATATATTTCCGGTGAAATCTCGATATCGAATTTTTGGGTGGAGTGCAATACCTTCTCTATACACTATGTACATAGTGCGTATGGAGAAAGTAAAAATATATATGAATATATATGATTAGATATCCGGGAAGAAATTTCCGCCTCACACTTACGACTGCAATGTGAATGATCTTCCCTCGCGCTTGCCCTTATGTCTGCGCTTGTATCGAATTGAGAAAACGTTACTGAACCATTAAATAAAACAGCAAATGTGTGAACTCTGGGATATACTGAAACCTTAGTACTGCAGCCACTAGATGTCAGTACTTCATGTCTCAATGTCGCTATACTCTGCTTCCGAAGTTGCGTGAAATCTCCTGAATAAGGCTAGGGAGCCGAGCGCCGAAGAAAAGGGATGCACATAGCACTTTCCTTCTGAAGGAAAAATCCTTCTCCCGCAACCTTGGGTAATAGAGGCTAGCATGGTAGCACTACACCACGGAAGATGACAAGCAGATGGTAGTGAAATTAAACGTATTGTGTTTAAATCCAGGGAAGCTCGAAACTTACGAGGGCTGTCCCAGAATTGCCCGATGTAACAAAGAAAGCACACACATTTTGGGGAAAAACATCTTTATTTTTCTAAATAGTCTCCTTTCAGCTCGATGCACTTTTCCCAGCAATTTTCAATAGCTTCAATACCCTGTAAGAACTATCGCGGTCTACAAAATAGCCATCAACTGCAGACTCCACCTCTTCATTGTTGGCAAATCTTCTACCACCAAGACATTTCTTCAAGTTTGGAAACAGAAAATAACCAGAGGGGCCTAAAACTGGCGACTAGGGTGCATGAGGAAGCAATTCGAACTTTAACTCATTGATTTTGGCCATGGCTATAATGGACGTATGAACTGGTGCATTGTCTTGATGAAACAAAACTTCCTTTTTCGCTAAATGCGGCCGTTTTTGCTCGATGTCATCCCTCAAATGCTGTAACAAGTTCGTATAATATTTGCCATTGATACTTTTCCTTTTTTGAGATAATCAATGAAAATTATCCCGCGTGCGTCCCAGAAAACTAACGCCATGATCTTGCCTGCAGATGAAATTGTCATCGCCTTCTTTGGAGCCGATTCTCCCCTTCCAATTCCACTGTTTTGATTGTTCCTTCGTCTCAGGTGTGAATATTCATTGTTTGAATCGACGCAAAAACTCAGTTTTATTCCAGCGAAATACTGCCAAACATTCAACTGAAACATCCTCACGACGCCGTTTTTGTTCTATTGTGAGTAAACGCGGCACCCACCTTGCACGCAACTCTCTCATATCCAAATTTTCAGTCAGTATGCGATGAACAGAAACTTCTTGAAATGCCTGCAATGTCGGCTAGCTCGCGCACTTTTAGCCAACGGTCATCTAATACCATTTTGTGGATTTTCTTTACAATTTCTGGACTGGTAACCTCATTTGGTCGACTACTGCGATGTTCGTCTTGGCAGCTCATACGGCCGCACTTAAATTCTGCCAATCAACATTTTCACTGTTGCAAACGAAGAAGTAGACTCCTCCAAAGTAGAATCTAGCTCAGCTTTAATATTAGTTGAACTAAGACTTTTCAAATGAAAGTATTGTATCACATTAGAATGGCCAGTTTTATCTATGTTTACAAATTCGCTGAGAGCATTCATTAATGATGGCTACCAAACAAAAGCTAAACAATGTGAAATCGTCAAATTTCAAACTTAAGTTTTCTAAGATTGGTACTTTTTACCATTGTTGTTGTTTGAAAAACCAACCACTGTGTATATGTCAGGTCAGGTCCTTTTGGGACAGCCCTCGTATATCTCTCGCGAAATTTCGGTATCAAATTTTTGGGAGAATGCAATACTTGCTCATTCGAGTTTGTATCTCTCACAGCGTAAGTATGTTGCAATAGCATTGACATTTCTGGTTGACGCTTGTTTGGACATGAACGAAAGAATACGTGCAGAGATGTCAAGGTCGTGCACACCGTCTTGAGGGCCCTCAATGTCTACATGCATGTGGGTTAAGTTCCTGGTCAACACAAACAAATGTCACGTGGAACGCAGATCTGTCCACATTTCTGTTGGAAAATCTCTAAAATGATTAAGGGTACTTACCGCATTCGAAACAGCGCATCCGTTGGAGTTGAAGAAAGTACAGTAGTGGCTTTAATTATGGACTCTTTTTGGTTAAATTAACTTTCAGATTATAATATTGCAATAAACTCTTATTCAGAAGTATTCTTATATAATAAATTATATCCAGGAAGTGTTAGCATAATGCAGGATTGAACCTTTTACCATAAACTATGTGTTACTTTGTCCCAACTTTAGAAAATATATTAGGTATGTTATAAATACGTACACACTTTATTTTTTGTCGTATGTAATATGAAAAATCGAATTATAGTTTCATGTTAAAGAAACTCAAAATTTGGAGATATCTTTTAATTTGGGATTATGAAAATAGTAGCATATTATTATATTTTATATTGGATACATTATAACCTAAAAAGTTTAATTTCCAAGTAGATTTACTCTCTCTGTGCATAGTATATAAAGTATTGTATTGCACCCAAAAATTTGATACCGAGATTGCACCTGGAATGCATGTTTTGAGACCCCTGAATCCAAAAAATCATTTTGAGAAAAATGTCCGTGTGTATGTGTGTGTTCGTGTGTGTGTGTATCTGTGGGCAGCATAGCTCATAAACGAAAAGACCGTTAAAACCAAACCTGGTATTTAAGTTTGGTATCTTCCAAGGATGCGCCACGAAGATTTTCAAGATCTACTCTTTACATGGAAAAAATTTCGAAAATTTTGATTTTCGAAACTTTTTCCACTTAAGGGTAATTTGGAGTGGGGTTTTTTCCCTCAAAGTCTTCGTGTCACATCCTTAAAAAATACAAAACTTAAGTACCAAGTTTAGCATTTTATCGACTTTGCGTTTTTGAGTTATCATATTCACGGACACTCACACGTGGACCTGTTTTTAAATAATGATTTTTTTCGGATATATGGACCCCAAAACGTGTATTTTCGGGTGGAGTGCAATACCTTCTCTACCTAGTACCATGTATATATGTGTGTGTGTGCATATATTTATAACATAATATATTTTCAAAATGTGAGCCAAATTACCCCATTAAAAAGGTAATTAGCTTCACTTTGTGATAAAAGGCTTAAAATTGTATTATACTAACACTTCCTGGCTAAAACTTATCAAATAAGAATAATCCCGAATAAGAGTGTAATGCAATATTGTAATCTGAAAGTGTCCAGAATTAATGGCACTACTGTATAATGGTAGTGATCAAGATGTTTACGAAAAGAGCGGAGCGAGTTATATATTTTTCACAGCAGTATTTTAGTCGGCATTATAGTCAAGTTTCATACGACTATTTATACTCGATCATGTGTCTAAGTTTAAAATAGTTGTAAATAATGTATAACATTCTACGGTTACCTTATGCAGTGAAACAGTTGGCAGGGTTGTAGTATGTGCGCAGACGCGAATGTATTGATTTTATTCTGATCTCAACCTTTACACAATACTTGATACATATATGCAATAACCTTAAAAAATCTGATGTGTTCCATTCACAGGACTTTCTCTACATCTCTGCAACAAATTACTCTTAAAAAGCTTATACTTCTATTTACTTCATGCTAATCAGAAAAAATTAGCAGAAATAGTTTTATTACTTGCTTCCTTGTAAGTAGAAGCGAAATAAGGTTAAATTGATAGTCAAAAGCTGGTTGCTATATCGCTAAAGTTCCTTTGTTTGTATAGACAGCAGTTGACAATTTCCTGTATGGGAAAAGTATGTTTTTCAAAGCAGAAACCAAAAACAGGGAATGCCTAAAAAACGATGAACTCTATGAAAAAAAAGTATATAACATAAATTGTGTGTTTTACCGTGCTCTACATTTTTCATGCAGTAAGTTTTTTTCCATGTCTTACGGTTTAGCAGTTATTCAAAATTCCGTAAAATTCATCCAGAATAAAGCACTCTTCAGAGGCTATTCTCAGAAAATTCGGAATATACATTTTATTTGTCAGGTAAATAGCTTTAATATACGATATTTTAATCAAAATCGTTACAGCCACTTTTAAGAAAATCAACAATTTCGAAAAAAGTTCCACGTAAAGGGTAGTTTGGGGTGGGGGGATTTTTTTTCAAAATCTTCGTGTCGCATCCCTGGAAGATACTAAACTTAAATACCAAGTTTGGTATTTTACCGACTTTTCGTTTTTGAGTTATCGTGTTCACAGACACGGTCACACTGACACACGGACACACACATACACACACACACACACACACACACACACACACACACACACGCGCGCGCGCGCGCGCGCGGACCTTGTTGTGAAAATGCTTTTTTTGGATACAGGGGACCCTAAAACATATATTTCCGTTGAAATCTTGGTATCGAATTTTTGGGTGGAGTGCAATACCTTCTCTATACACTATGCACATAGTGTGTATAGAGAAAGTAAAAAAGTAGTGTTTGAAAAACGATACGACAAATTGAATTTATTAGAATTTTATTTACAATTAACACTGATTATTATATAAACAGAAATGAATTTATTTCAAATACAGATTATCAATTATACAATTACTGAAATGAATTTGTGGGAATGTGCAGAAATTTCCGCCGGTGTAAACAGCATCTCATGAGCTTTCACAGTTTGAGCTGTGCGCAGATGCGAGAGTTATTATTTTGTTTCTTTACTTTCTCTACACGTACATATATGCATGTAGTAGGTAGAGAAGCTATTGTATTCCACCCACAAATTCGATGTTGAATTTAGGTTTTGAGATTTCCTGATTAAATATAACGTTTTTAGAAAAAGGTCCGTATGTGTGTCCGTGGACAGCATAGCTCAAAAATGAAAAGTCCGTTAAATACCAAATGTGGTGTTTAAGTTCAATATCCTCCAAGCATACAACACTAAGATTTTCTAGAACATCTCCACCCCACCCTTTTACTGGAAAAATGTTTGAAAATGTTCTTCTTCTCAAACATGGCTGTAACGATTATGATTAAAATACCATATATTAAAGATATTTAGATGACAAATAAAAGGTTTATCTTGAAATTTTTAGGAATAGCCTCTGAAGACCTCTTCGTTCTGAATGATTTTCGACAACTAGTAAATCGTACAAGAGAGAGAGAGAGAGAGAGAGAGAGAGAGAGAGAGAGAGAGAGAGAGAGAGAGAACCTGCTACACAAAAACTGTCTATTTCGTTAAAACACACAATATATGTCATGTACTTTCAGCCGTTTCCGAGATATTCCTTGTTATTTGTTTCAGTTTTAAGCTACTTAAATGTTTCTTAAACGGGAGGTCGTCTTTCGTTTCATCTCTCTTTTGATTCACTCCTGTCTGTGCAAAGCGAAACGAATTTCAATTGTTTTACATAGGGACAACTTTTAATGTTCTTTAAATTAGTTTAACGTCCGTCCTTTAAGCTCGTTGGTCACATCGGACGGTGAATGAAATTGGTAAAATGATGCTCAAATGTTCTCGGGGTCCATAGAGCTTGAGGTTATTCGACATACGTTTTCTCAGGATAAACCCCAAAAGAAATCTCATCCGGGTAACTCGCCCTAAGCGAAAGTATTGTTACGTGTGTATGTTCTGATTGGTGGAAAACTGCATTTTAATGAGGCCCATAAAAGTACAGACCAGACCTCGTATGATTATTACATTAGGTATGGTCGAGCACATAGAAATTTAAACATTTACTTGTAAGCAGGCCTTGTTAGACTTGTATTACATGTTACGTATAATTCAATAAATCGAGTACACTCTCTCTCTCTCTCTCTCTCTCTCTCTCTGCCAGAAATTTTAGTTCTGGAGTAAATAAAACATGAATTGCATGCTGTACCGTTTCCATTGTTCTCGTACACCGAAAACCTCAATTTTTTGATATTAATCAGCATGGATATACGTGTCAACAAAGCAATTCAAAAAATGTGCAAAAGAGATTGCGGAGAAACGGGGAAATAAAAAATAAATCTTGTTGATATTAAAACAAAACTAAAATGTGTTCCATTCACATGACTTTCTCTACATCTCTGTAACAAAATTATAAGTTTAGCTTCTATTTACCTCATGCTAATCGAGAAGAAATTAGCAGAAATAGTCGTTTTACTTGCTTCCTTGTAAGTAGAAAGGAAATAAGGAAGTACTATAGGTTAAAACATTAATG
Organism: Hymenopus coronatus; assembly: GCA_030762935.1. Lineage (NCBI taxonomy): Eukaryota > Metazoa > Arthropoda > Insecta > Mantodea > Hymenopodidae > Hymenopus > Hymenopus coronatus. The sequence goes on along the minus strand of CM060897.1, from coordinate 151,167,583 downwards.
AAATCGCTTAAAACTGGTTCCTTTATTTATATGGCCAGGAGTTCAGAAATTCCCGTATGAGAAAAGTATAAGTATGTTAAAACTGAAACCAATAAGAAGGAATATCTCAGAAGTGGCCAATCAACTCAATGAAAAAAGTATATGTGACATAAATCGTGTGTTTTAAGAAGATCTACATTTTTTGTGTAGGAAGTTTTTATCTATCCCTTAGGGTTTACTGGTTATTCAAAATTCAGAAAATTCAAAATATACATTTTATTTGTCATGTAAATATCTTTAATATACAGTATTTTAATCAAAATTGTTAGAGCCATTTGTGAGAGAAACAAAATTTTCGAAAAATTTTCCATGTAAAGGGAAGTTTGGAGTTGGGGTATATTTTTACTTTCTCTATACGTACTATGTACATAGTGTATAGAGAAGGTATTGTAATGCACCCAAAAAATCGATACCGAAGTTTTACCGTAAATAAGTGTTTTGAGACCCCCTGAATCCAAAAAAAAGCATTTTTAGAAAAATGTCCATGTGTGTGTCTGTCTGTAGTGTGTGTGTGTGTGTGTGTGTGTGTGTGTGTCGGTGGGCAGCATAAAGACCGTTAAAAACCAAACTTGGTATTTAAATTTGGTATCTTCCAAGGTTGCGACACGAAGATTTTCAAGAAAATCCTCCCACCCCCAACTACCCTTTACATGGACAAAATTTCGAAAATTTGGAATTTCTTAAAAATGGCTCTAACGATTTTGATTAAAATTATTATATATTGAAGATATTTACTTGCCATATAAAATGTATATCTTGAATTTTCTGGGAATAGCCTCAAAAGACCTCTTTATTCTAGATTATTTTTATTGAATTTTGCATAACTATTAAACCGTAAGAGATAGGCAAAACTGAATACACCCAAAATGTAGATCACGATAAAACACACAATTCATGTTATATAGTACATATTTTTCAAGGAGTTGATCGTTTTTGAGATATTCCTTGTTATTGCATTCAGCTTTAAAAAACTTACACATTTCTCATACAGGAATTTGTCAACTCCTGTCCATACAAACAAAGGAACTTCAGTCACATAGCAACCAGCTTTTGGCTTTCACTTTAACCTATGGTACTCCCTTATTTCGCTTCTACTTACAAGGAAGAAAGTAATAAGACTATTTGTGCTATTTTTATTCTTCGATCCACATGAAGTAAATAGAAGCATAAGCTTTTTAACAATAATTTGTTGCAGAGATGTAGAGAAAGTCATGTGAATGGAATACACCAGATTTTTTTTTAAATATTCGTGTAGCATCGTTGGAAGATAAATTTAAATACCAAGTTTATAATTTAACGGTCTTTTGGTTTTTGAGATATGTTGTCCACACCACATTTACACACGGGACATTTTCCTAAAATACTTTTTTTGCACTCAGGGGTTCTCAAAACATATATTTTCGGTGAAATCGCGGTATGACATTTTTGGGTGCAACACACTACCTTTTCTACTCACTATGTACATAGTACGTGTAGAGAAAGTAAAACATCTCAAACATATTGTTTTAGCAAAGAATCAATTTCTTTATAATGTTTTCATTTACAATTTTCAAAATTGGTAGGTGGGTACCTTAATAGTAGAGTATTAGTAGTGCCAATTTTTACTTTCTCTACGCGTATTATGTATATGAAGTGCATGAAGAAAGTATTGAATTCCACCCATAAATTTGATACCGAGATTTCACCGGAAATTCACGTTTTGGGTCCCCTGAACAAAAAAAAAATAGTTTTTATAGAAAAAGGTCCGTGTGTGTTCATGTATCCGTAAACACGATACCTCAAAAACTAAAAGTCGGTAAAATACCAGACTCGGTATTTAAGTTTAATATTTTCCAGGGATGCGACTCGAAGATTGCGAGAAAAATCCCCCAACCCTTAACTACCCATACATGGGAAAAAAATTCGAAAATTTTGAATTTCTCATAAATCGCTCTAATGATTGTTATTAAAATGCCGTATATTAAATAAAACGTATATCGAGTTTTCTGGGAATAGCCTCTGAAGGCCTCTTTATTCGGGATGCATTTTGCTGAATTTTGTATAACTAGTAAACTGTAAGAAATATACAAAAACTTAATACATACAAAATGTAGATCTCGTAAAACACACATTTTTTTCGTAAACTTGATAATTTTTTAAATATTCCTTGTTATTAGTTTCAGTTTAAAGAAAATCAACTCCTGGCAATGCATAGAAATGGATTTCATCCACATGGCAATCAGCTTTTAAAATATTTGACTATCGTTTTAGCCTAGTGTATTCCATTTTATCTTCAACTTACAAGAGAGCATTTCTACTACCAATGTTTTTCTCGATTAGCATGAAGTTGATAGAAAAATAAGCTTTTTAACAATAATTTGTTATAGAGAAGTAGAGAAAGTCATTGTGAATGGAACATATCATATTTTTTTTGAATGAAAATATCTTAAATATATAGTTTTAATAAAGAACCAATAAAGGTTTCATTTACTATTTGCAAAATCGGTAGGTAGGCAGGTAGGTAGGTACCTTATTAGTAGAGCATATACCTATTTTTACATAGAATTTTAAGTAATAGGATCAGAAATTGGGCATCGATGGGCAAGTTACTGTAATATAAATATACTAATACCGCGACGAATTGATTCAACACCCTACAATATTTCACAAAGGAGAACTATGCACTTGCCATACTTGTAATTCTAGTATTTTACATGTAGAGTCGTTCCCTGCAAGAAAATGTCAGGATGGCCGAGCGGTCTAAGGCGCTGCGTTCAGGTCGCAGTCCACTCTGTGGGCGTGGGTTCGAATCCCACTTCTGACAATATACTTTTTATCACATTCCGATTTTTTTAGAACTGTTGCCCAACCTCTAATTTAATGTTCAAAGTTTTATAATTATAGTGTGGCGTTGTCCGTTAAACAGTGAGCTGCACACAATATCAAGAAGTACTCTTTTCTAATGAGCTAAAAGTTCCTTCGCTTTAGCTCTCAGAACCTAACCTCTAAAAGATAGTCGTGTCACACATAATAGATGTTTGAAAATGTTTGCTACGTAGCCATATATTTATTTAACACTCTTGTTTTACAAATTCCTTCCATGCTTTTCGTTTTCTCTGAGCCTATTACAGGAAAATCTCCCCCTCCAAAGTACCTTTCCATGGAACAATTTAACAATTTTTTTTATATTTTGATTAAAATGTCATATATTTAATAATATTTTATGGCAAATAAAATGTATATCCTGAATTTTCTGGGAATAGCCTCTGAAGATTCTGCTTATGAATGACTTTTGCGTAATTGGAAAACCATAGGAAATAGAAAAAACTTTACTACACAAATGTGTATATCTTGTTAAAACGCAAAACTTATGTCGCACACATATTTTCGTGCAGTTAACCTTTCCGAGATATCCCACATTATGCGTTTCAATTTTAAAATATTTAAACTTCCTTTTTAGCCGTCATTCGTTTGATATTTCTTTTGTTTTACTCCTGGCCAAGCAAATAGTACAGAATTGCAATTTTTGCACATAGCGACAGCTTTTAAAAGATTTGACTATCGATTTAGCCTAATGTATTCCCTTATTTCCCTCCTACTTACAAAGAAGCAAGTAATAAAACAATGTCTGCTAATGTTTATCTTGATTAACATGATGTAAATAAAAGATGCACTTTTTTTAAGAATAGTTTGTTTGCTGAACAGACACAGAAAGTCATTTGAATAGAACATATCATGTTTTTACGTTCTCTGCACGTACTTGTGTGTTTGTGTGTGTATGTGTGTGTGTGTGTGTCTATGGACATCATAGCTCAAAAACGAAAAACCGTTAAATATCAAACTTGCTATTTAAATACAGTATCTTCCTAGGATGAGACACAAAGATTTTCAAGAAAACAGTACCACGCCAAACTACCCTTTACACTGAAAATTTTTAGAAAATGTTTATTTTCTCAAAAATGTTTCTAACGATTTTGATTAAAATGGCTCGTGTTTAAGATATTTTTAAAGCAAACGAAATATAGATAAATCTTCAATTTTCTGGAAATAGCCTCTGAAGTCCTCTTCGTTCTGGATGACTTTTGTATAACTGGTAAACCCTAAGAGATATACAAAAATTTACTGGACAAAGAATGTAGATCTCATTAAAACACACAATTTATGTCATATACATGTTTTGTACCCGTTTTCGCTCTATTCCGGATTATTGGTTTTCAAATTTAGGCACTTTAACTTTTCTCAAACGCGAAGACATCTTACTGTCGATTTTCGTTTGTTTATTTCTGGCAAGTAAAGTGATGGGAATTTCAATTGTTTCACATAATGGATGTCTTTTAAAGCACGGGAGTATCACTTTAGTCTGTGCATTTTCTTTTTATCTTCTACTTACAACGGGCTAGTAATAAAACTAATTCTGCTTATGTTTATCTTGATTAGCATGATGTAGATAACAGATTAATGTTTTGAATAAGAGGTTTGCTTACAGAACAGCTAGAGGACATCATGTAAATGGAACACATTAGATTTTTTCCCTTCTACCTCAAAGAACCAAGTAATAAGGACAATTTCTGCTAATGTTTATTTCGATTATCATGAAATAGAAGAATAAGCTTTTTAACGATAATTTGTTACAGAAATGTAGAGAAAGTCATGTGAACGGAATACATCAGATTTTTTATTCAAGGGTAGCTCGAAATATTGTGCACAATGTAGGTGGTAGACGAAGTAACAAACGAAAATAGGTAGTGAACTTCTGGTCGGTGTACCATGGTCTAAAGTTTGAATAATGATCTAGCTTTGAAACGTATCTAGAATAATGAGCTTTAACGTGGTACACTCGATATAAAACAAAAGCAAATCAAGTTTCTCTATTACTGGGTCAGCAGTTGTTTCTGCGGTTACCCGTTGTCATGAAAGTAGCGGTGTCAGCGTCTCCTTCCTGCAAATAAAACGGAATTCTTGAAGAGATATTGCTCTCCTTATATCAAATTCTAAGTTAACGCCCGCAAGTGTCATGATATGATATGGAAAGCAAGGCCAGTATCCCTCATTTGTATGAATGCGGTTTACTCTCTAATAGCAACCCCTTTCACTTTATTTTCTTCCTTTCTTTTGTTACTCTTTGCTGATATTAAACTTAACTTAAAGTAAGGCATCTGTGAACATGGTAAAAAAACCTGACGCGTTCCATTCACATGACTTCCTCTACAAACAATTCAAACTGAAAACCAACGTTAAAAAACCCTACAGTTCAGCGAGAAAACACCAACATTTGTTTCTAAAGCAAAGCCCCCAATATAAACATATAACTTAAAGGGGCTATATAAATGAAACAATTCAAAAGAACACATACACACATACGTGCGCAAGCCTATGTTGAAACAAAATATTAATAAAATAAAGTAAAAATGTAGGTTCCAAAATCAATGAGGATTTATTTTCTCTATACGTATTGTGTACATAATATGTAGAGAAGGTATTGTATTGCACCCAACATTTCAATACAGATATTTCCCCGGAAATATATGTTTTCACATCCCCTGAGTCCAAAAACGCAATTTTAGAAAAAGATCTGTGCGTATGCGTGTGAGTGTGTTAGTGAGTGTGTGTGTGTGCGTGGACAGCATAGCTCAAGAACAATGAGATCGTTAAATATCAAACTTGGTATTTAAGGTCAGTATCTTCCAAGGATACGACACGAAGATTTTCAAGAAAATCCTCCCACCCCAAACTTTCCTTTACATGGAAAAATTTGTGACATTTTTAATTTTGTCAAAAATGATTCTAAAGATTTTAACTAAAATACGTATATTAAGGATATTTACATAAAAATAAAATGTATATTTTGAATTTTTTAGCAACAGCATCTGAAGATTTCTGTATTCTGGATGAACTTTGCCAAATATTGTATAACGGTTAAACTGTAAGAGTCAGAAAAAACTAACTTCTTAAAACTGTAGATCTGGTTAAAATACATAATTTAACTCATATATATATATATATATATATATATATATTTTTTTTTTTTTTTGAGATATTCCTTGTTATTAGTCTCAATTTTGAACTACCTAACTTTCAAACGGCATCATGCAAAGCGAACCCAAATTGTTTCACATAGTGACCAGCTTTTAAATATTTGACTCTCGCTTTAACATAATGTATTCCCTTATTGCCCTTCTACTTACATGGAAGCAAGTAATAAAACCATTTCTACTAATGTTTATCTCGATTAGCATGAAGTAGATAAAAGGATAACCTTTGTAAGAATGGTTATATGTATATGGAACAGCTAGAGAAATATATGTGAATGGGACACAAAATATTATTTTTACATTGTACATTAATTTAAAGAATTCCAATTGACTGCTCTAGTGTAGTGAATATCTAGACAATCCAGATTGACATGATTTGTGGTGCTCAAACATGATTTTCATTTGCACATTTAAACGGCTAAATAACTATGTGTTACAGCAAAAATTGTTCTCAGCGCAATAAACTTTTTCTTTAATTTCCATGCCGCTACAGCCCACAGCACACAGGACTGGCGGCCTAACACCATGTACGCACGGTAGTTGAGGCCAGCATCCAACCGATACCGGAAAATACTAGAACATTCAATAACTCCCTAGAAAATTCAAGAATTACACTCGTAGCATCGAAAAAAAATTGTATTTGGTAACCACCGTCTAAAGAAGTTAAAGTTTCAGCTATATCCATCATGTGGTTTCGTTGCTATAGGCGACTGAATCAATAAAATTGTCCTTCTTTAGAAAGATGAGGGGTAAAAACGAGTTTCGTGTGGCGATTAAACACTTCTTTCTAAAAGGCTTAACACCGAAGGAGATAAAAACCGATTTGGATAAAGTTCATGACACATCTGCTCCTGTGTTTGCAACAATTTCCAACTGGATAAATGAATTTAAACGTAGTCGTACATCCACAAATGATGAACATCGTTCCAGACGTCCACTAGAAGAGACTTCCTCCGAAATAATTAACAAAATCCAGGATATGGTCTTGAGTGATCGAATCAAAGTTCGCGAAATAGTAGAGGCCACAGGCCTCAAGGTACAGTGCTCTCAATTTTGCACCAAAAATTAGGTCTGACAAAGATCTTGGCAAGATGGGTGCCACGTTCCTGACAAGTTTCTGCGTCGATACATAACTGTGGTTGAAACATGGATACACTGCTACACTCTAGAGACAAAAGCACAGTCCAAACAGTGGGTTTTTAAAGGAGAACCGGTTCCGAAGAAGGCAAAGATGGTGAAATCTGCAGACAAGGTGATGGCCTCCGTTTTTTTTGGAATGCAAGCGGAATCATCCATTGATTACTTGCAGAAAGGAAGAACGATAAATGGAGAGTATTATGCATCGTTATTGTACCGGTTTTAATGGAGAAAAAAATATATAACGGCCTCATCTTGCAAAGAAAAATATTCTCTTCCATCAAGGCAATGCAAGGATGCATATTTGCGCAATTTCGATGGCGAAAATTGTAGAATTAAGATTCGAATTAGTACAACATCCATCGTGTTCACCAGAATTTACCCCCAGTAATTTTTTTATTTCCAAACTTGAGAAAGTAGCTCGGCGGATAACGATTCACTTTTAACGAGAGGTAGCTTCCCATACAGATTCCTATTTTGAGGAACTTCCGAAATCCTACTTCTTGGAAGGCTTGAAACAGTTTGAGAAATGTTGGGAAAAATTAACGAGCTCAAGGGAGATTATGTTGAAAAATAAAATAAAAGCTACCAAAAATAATTTGTTTTTCTGTCTTTTTGTAAGGACTTATTGAACTGCCTAGTATGTGGCCTGCATCGCGCATCCCCCAGCCGGAAAGTTAGCTTTACTGGTCGAGAACTCTGCCTTTTGCCTCAGTAGGATGAGCGAATACTGATCTTATACCCCAGGCTTAAAACCCCGTACCCAATGGGACCCGGGCGCATTTGGGCCGGTCGGCCAAGCTATAACCACTGCTTCTCAGTCCAGGATTGCACAAAGTCTATAATTTTCATATAAACCCCAAGATTATTTTCATAATCATTAGCAGACTGAAAAAGCGTCCAAGTCAATTTCAGCTAAGGGTTTAGAAATGCTAATATAGTACGAGAACAATCCAGAAAATGACAAACGATTCGACATAACTAAATAATAACGAAAGTAATCAACACAAAAATTTATTTACAAAGTTACGCTACTTTACTCTATTCCTCAATGTTATGTGAATTCTCTCAAGACATTTATTGTCACGTGGTACCAATTTTTCAATGCCGAAGTTATACTTTTCTATCGCCGAAGAACTAATTCGTTTTTAATGCACAAACTGATCGGTCAATCGAATGCTATAGACAGATAGCGCAACTGTATGGTGATAGTGAAATGAACGAGTCTTAAGTGAGAAAATGACGCATAATTTACGAGTAATCAAGGAAAAACCAGTATGCACGACAAAGACTGGAGTGAAAGTTCATCGATCATTATGGAACAGCAAATGTGTTTCACTTTGGACCCGTACATGACTTTTTGGATGGAAAAGATTTGCCAGCCATGAAGACCTCCAAGTGGCAGTGACATCTTGGCTCAGATCTTTAGCGGTGGGAGAGTACAATATCTGTGTTTTAAATGCGGTACGACGTGATAATAAATACCTTGATAGCAATGCCAATTAGTGAAGAAATAGAGTAAGGTACTGTATCTCTGTAAACCAAGTTTTGTGTTGATATTGTTCGTGATTATTTACTTTCGTGATTACTTATACCAAATCGAGTTACTTTCTGGCTGATCCTCGTATATTGTGATATAAGTGTGACAAGTGTACTATTGCAGAATCGAGGAAAAATTTGAAAAGGCGAAACAAAGTTGAGATTCTGTAATAACTTAACACACGTGTATTGCATACAATTTTTTGGACGATGTGTTTTAATATTAATCAAAATATAGTAATAAATGAATTAAAATATTGGTTAGATACAAATGACTTCTAAAGGAAACAAACTCTTGGTAGTCATTATGCAACTTTTCATTGCGTTTTACTTTCTCTAGCCCCATATGAACAATGTACATAGGGATACGGAGGGTATTGTATTCCACCCAAAAATTCTATGTCGAGATTTCACCGAAAATATGTGTTTTGAAGCTCCCCGAGTCCAAAAAAACATTTTTAGAATACTGTCCGCGCGGGGGTGGGTGTGCGTGCGTGTGTATATGTTGACAGCATAGCTCAGAAACGAACACTTTATATGGAAAATTTCTTGAAAATGTTTTTCTCAAAAATGACTCTCACGATTTTGATTAAAATACCGTATATTAAAAGATATTTACATCCCAAATAACCTGAATATTTTAAATTTTCTGGGAATAGCTTCTGAAGAATTCTGGTGGAATTTGGCATAACTGTACATCTAAGAGATAAACAAAAAACTTATTACACAGCAAATGTAGATCTCGTTAAAACACACAATTTATATCATATACATTTATTTTTGCTTAGTTGACCATTTCCGAGATATTCCTTTATATTGGTTTCAATTGTAAACTACGCATCTGCTCAAATGGGGTCCCTCTTTGTTTATTTTCTCTTTTGTTTTTCGGAAATGCAAACCGAACCGGACTTCAATTGTTCACATATGGATCGATATTAAAAGATTTGACTATCGCTTTAACCTGGTATATTCCCTTATTTCCCTTCTGCTTATACGGAACTAAATAGTAAGGCCACTTGTGTTAGTGTTTTTCTCGTTTAGCATGATGTAGATAGAAATATAATATTTTGGAAGAATAGTTTGCAGACTTGTAGAGAAAGTCATATGAATGCAACACATCAGATTTTTTTCTCTAGCGCCCTAATTACAACAATTTTATTATGGAGAAAGTTATGATAGAGGGCAGAGAAATAAAAGAAGCCTGAAGAGTGGGCTGTTCTACATTAATTCCGGAGAAGTCCAAGTAAAGCTGCGAGTTAATGTACAATACGTTGAAAAAAATCTGACGTGTTCCATTCACATGACTTTCTCTACATCTCTGTAAAAAATTATTGTTAAAAGCCTTGTGCTTTGTAAATGGAAATGGCGTGTTATTTATGGACGCTCTTTAACTGCTGTGGTTCTCAGCGTCCCATTCTAAATGGGAGTGAAAGACTGCTTAATTTTGCTCAGAGGCCTCTCTATCAGGCTTGAGGTTCTTTTACGTGCCGTTAATCTACGACACGGGACCAACGACTTTACTTCCCTTCCAAAGGAAGTTCTGCTAAGGATTTTTACGCCTGAAAAAATCCACCGTGCGTAAAAATCCTTAGCATGGCTTCATTCGGAAGGGAAGTAAAGCCGTTGGTCCCGTGCCGGATATTTACGGCACCTAAAAGAACCTCAAGCCTGATAAAGAGGCCTCTGAGCAAAATTAAGCGGTCTTTCACGCCCAATTTAGAATGGGACGCTGAGAACCACAGCAGTTAAAGAGCGTCCACAAATAAAACTCCATTTACGTTTTTACTCCTTATAAAGGTTAGGTTTGCAATAGGGATATTCTTGAAAGTCTTGGAATAATCGTTTTGTTTCGTAGTCGGTTAACCCTCCCCGTATTTAGGACTGGCATCCCCCTAGGACTTACATAGAATGCTTAGGGGTCAGAAGTCTATCGGGGAAGCAACGGCACGAAACTTTGAATGGAGAACCGGGAACGAGTGGTCGGTTCGTAACCAGGCATGAGCGTGAGGAAGTGGATGATATAAAATGCAATGGTAGGAAAGGTGAAGATGGAGCAATTGGTGGAATGAGTGGCGGTGAAAACATGAGGACCCAGAGAAACCCCATCTACCACAAATCCCACATGCGGGCGCTTGGGATCGACCCCGGTCAGCCGCAATGGGAGGCGATCGGTCTAACCACAAATTTGGAATATACTGAGCTTAAACGCCAAGTTTAGTGTTCATCCCACTTAACTCTTTAGAGCTATGCTGTCGTAGGCAGACGAGAGAGAGAGAGAGAGAGAGAGAGAGAGAGAGAGAGAGAGAGAGAGAGAGAGAGGTCTTTCTCTAAATTTTTTGTTTTGCTTTTTATTTAGGGGTCATGTTATAAATGCTCTGAAAATAACATAATAGATTGCAGATTCTCTTATCTAACCAGAAGGCGCTAGTGTTGAGGTAAGACTGACTGACATTAGGGAGGTCGTGGGATCGGTTTCCCTAGGCGGTACGGGTTCGACCCCAAGCGATTTGTAGTGGACAAAGCGGCGCAGGGACGGTTTTTGATAATTTAAAAGTATTATATAAGAAAATCAAAATCCATTCACATTACTTTTTCTACATCTCTATAACAAATTGTTGTTAGTAAGTTTATTCTTCTATTTTATGCAAACTGAGATAAATATTAGCAGAAACCGTTTTATTATTATTCCTTTAAGTAGAGGGGAAATAAGGGAATTCACTAGGCTAAACCGACAGTCACATGTTTTAAAATGTGGTTGCCATGGGATTGAAATCCGTTTCTCTGTGTGGCCAGTAGTTGACAAGTTCCAGTATGAGAAAATTTTGTATTTTAAAACTGAAAGAAATAACAACACATATCTCGTTAACGATCAACTTCATAAACAACAAAAAACAACAACATGTTTAGGACATAAATGGTCTGTTTTAAGGGGATCTACAGTTTTTGTGTATTACGTTTTTGTCTATCTCTTACCGTTTTCCAGTTACGCAAAATGGCCCCTCTTCAGATGCAATACCCGGAAAACTCAAGATGTACATTTTATTTGACATGTAAATATCTTTAAGATACGGTACTTTAATCAAGATCGTCAGTCATTTTTGAGAAAATCAAAATTTTCGAAACTTTTACCATGCAAAGAGTAGTTTGGGGTGCGGTGATTTTCCTCAAAATCTTCGTGTTATAGCCTTGGAAGATACTAAACTTTAATTCCAAGTTTGGTATTTTACCGACCTTTCGTTTTTGAGTTATCATGTTCACAGACACACGGACACACACACAGGGATCTTTTTCAATAAATGCTTTTTTTGGATACAGGAGACCCTAAAACGTCTATTTCCGGTGAAAACTTGGTGTCGAATTTTTGGGTGGAATGCAATACCTTCTCTATACACTATATGTATAGTACATGTAGAGGAAGTAAAAATCTGGTGTGTTCCATTCACATGACTTTCTCTAGCGTTCCACAAACAAACTTTCCTTGCAAAAGATTATTCTTTTATTTACATCATGCTAATCGAGATAAACATTAGCAGAATCGGTCTTATTCGTCGTTTCCTTGTAAGAAGGGAAATAAGGAATTACACTAGGCTAAAGGGATAGCCAACTCTTTCAAAAGCTTTCGCTATGTGAAACAATTGAAATTCGCTTCTCTTTTGCATTCCCGAGAGTAAAACAAAAGAGAGATGAAACGAAATTGACTTCCCGCTTGATAAAAGTTTAAATAGTTTAATATTGAAACCATTAACAATGAATATATCTGAAACTGTTAACTCTACAAAAAGAATGTACCTATATGATATAAAGTGTTTGTTTTTATGAGATATACATTTTTGTTCCGTAAATTTTTGTCTATCTCTTACGGCTCAAGAGTTACACAAAATTCATCCAGATTGAAGAGGTCTTCAGAGGCTATTCGCAGAAAAATGCAAGATATACATCTCATTTTACATGAACATATTTTGAAAATATGACATTTTAATCAAATTCCCTGGAACCATTCTTGAGAAAATCAATATTTTCGAAATGTGCTCCATGTAAAGAGCATTGGGGGTGGCGTGTCGCATCCTTGGAAGATCCTGAACTTAAATACCAAGTTTTATACTTAACCAACCTTTCATTTTTAAGTTATTTTGCCCACAGACACACACTCACATGCAAACAAAAACGCTTACATTTTTCTAATTTGTTGTATTCAGGAAGTCTCAAAACATGTTTTTCCAGTGAAGTCTGGCATTATTAATTTTGGTGGAATACAATACCTTCTCTATCTAACGAGTGAGTTTAAAAAGTACGAACCGGCTGCGCGGTGTTTTCCTGTCTGCGTAGTCGGCGCTCGTTGTGTCTGCCACTATCAAAGGCCAGGATGAAGTCAGACAACATTTTTAAAACTAATTTTAAAGGCTTTACTTACCAACTTTAGGCAAGGAAATGCTGAAACTGGCCATCGTCATTGTCCATACTTTTTTGGCACCTCTTTAGGAAACCATCCATCCATCAGTCGCCGTAGTTTCCCTTGAAAAATGCTAGCAATTTCCTAGCGGATATTTTGTTTTAATTCTTCCAGGGCGTGTGGATTTGTCTTGTACACTTTAAGCTTTAATTTACCTCAGAGATAAAAATCGCAGGGTGTTAGGTCGGAGAACCGAGGGGGCCACAAATCTCTACTAATAATTCTGACCTGAAACACACTTTCAATTGTTCTCATCGAAAGATGGCTGTATAAGCTATTGCAGAGTCTTGTTGAAAAAAGCCAAAATCATGCACACTGTCTGTTACTTCTCTAAAAGAAAGAGGGCAAAATTGTTTTCGTTTTACGGCCTCAACTGTTGACTCTAAAAAAATTGACCCTATAACTCTTTAGCCGCAATCTTTCTGGAAATCGTATTTTCATTTGGCGAGCTCAGTTAACATATACGAATCATAAATAAATTCACGCTGTGCAGTAGAAAACATAGGAACCATAATACACTCTGTGACTAAGTGCAGGACAAAATAACAAATCACTCGTAACAACTGAACTACACCATATCACTGGCAACTCAATACTGTCTTCCAGAGCAGAGCAAAACTGGATCTTGTTTACAGCAGCTGTGCTGAATCAGGTGTCCACACGCCCAGTGGAAAAACACCGCGCAGCCGGTTTGGAGATTTTTGACTCACTCGTACTATGTTATGTACATCGTACATACGAGGTAGACAAACTAATGATTGCCTGTAACAATGTCTACCTAATTACTAACAATACACGGAAGCATGAGACGAAAGTGCCAACTAAAACTTTGTAACACTGGGTACCTGTAAGCAATCTAGCCTCTGGGATTAAAATTCTAATGAACATAGCCAGTGCGTGTAGAAGGTACTCTTATATTCAGAAGTCGTTATTGATTTTTAAATATTACGGTAATTCAAGGGCTGACACTCAAGAAACAAATGACAAACGATATACAGAAGGCCTTACACATAAACCCTATTATTATTCTGTTATATAAGTCAGTTAGTTCTGCATGTCTTCCCTAACCTTAAATATACAATAACATTTGGAAAATATCATGTTTTATAGATCAGAACCGACACATGGGCGTAGATATGAATGTGGAAAGAAAGAATTCCTATAAATAATGTAACAACTGTCATCCAGAAGATGCGAGGCTTGAAAACATTGAATTAGACGTTTCTACAAACAAGGAAAAGAAGGCCCAAAACTGAACATTCAAAAGAAAACCATACTACGGAAGAATAATATAACTACTTTAAAATAAATTCACACTAAGCGGATATGACATAAAAATATCATTTACAAATTTTAAAGAACTAATCTTATAAGGCTTTACACCCCGATGTTTAGTTACGACATCTAATACAGTAGTGGCCTTAATTGTGGACGCTTTTTACTTTCTCTAGCCCGCATGTACAATTTACAAAGTGGATAGAAAGTGTTCCACCCAAAATTCGATATCAAGATTTCACCAGAAATATATGTTTTAGGGTCCCCTTATTCGGAAAAGCATTTTTAGAAAAAAAATCCGTGTTTGTGTCTGTGTACAGCGTAGCTCAAAAACGAAAGGACCGTTAAATACCAAACTTGGTATTTAGGTTTGGTATCTTCAAAGGATGCGACACGAAGATTTTCAAGAAAATCCCCCAGCACAAACTACTCTTTAGTTGGGAAAATTTTTAAAAATTTTAATTTTCTCAAAAATAAACCTAACGATTTTGTTAAAGATACTTTATATCCCAAATAAAATGTATATCTTGAATTTTCTGGGAAGAGCCTCTGAAGATCTCTTTATTCTGGATGAATTTTGCTTAATTGTTGAATCGTAAGAGATAGACAAAAACTTACTGCTCAAAAACTGTAGATCTCGTCAGAACACACAAATTATGTCCTTTACGTTTTTGTTGTGGAGGTAACGGTTTCCGAGATATTCCTTGTTATTGGTTTCAATAGTGAAGTACTTGTGATTTTCTCAGACAGAATGTGTCCGTTTTTCTCTTGTTCTACTCCTTGCCAAGCAAGGACAGCTTCTAAAACAGTATAGTGCATTCCTTTAGTTTCCTTCTACTTATAAGGAACTAAGTAATAAGAACATTTTGCTAATGTTTATCTCGATTAGTTGTGTAGAAAGAAGAAGAATTTTTTCTAAGAAGTTTGTAGAGCAGCTAGTGAAAGTCATGTGAGTGTAACACATCAGATTTTTTAGTTAAATCAGCTTTCAAATTTGAACATTGCATTTAAATGTAATTCAAGATCATTCTTATCTACTAAATTATAGCCAGCAATTGCTAGCATAATGCAGTGTTGAACTTTTTATCACAAATTGGAGCTAACGTGGAAAATGGAATAATTGCTGTCATATTACATAGAGAAGCTCAAAATTTTGGAAACTACAATAATTTTAGGACTATGACATTTTAATACAATGAACACCATAATCTTAAAAATTTGCGCAATTTTAAGCTGCCCTATTATAGGGATGTTGAAGTGTCATAATATCTAAATTAATAGATTTCTCTGCATTTTTAGCTCATCTATTATAATAAGACAGCAATAATTCCACATTTTACTTATTGAACACAATAAAAAATAAAAAAGAATTCATTAACATAACCTACTCTATCTGTTCTGCAAGCAAACTATTTTTCCAAATTCTTCTTCTTTATTATCTGTATCATGCTAATCGAGATAAACATTAACATAAATCGTCTTATTATCTGTCTGTTTATAAGTAGCAGGGAAATAGGGAAATACACTTGGCTAGAGCCACAGTCAAATATTTTAAAAGCTGTTGCTATGCGATTGATTAACTTTGATATTCAGTTCTTCTTACCATGACCAGGTGTACCTAAGTATTTTAAAATTGAAATCTCGGAAATCCTTAACTCGTCATTCGGAATGAAGGGAACTTGAGAAAATACTCTCAGAAAATTCGAGACACATTTTATTTTCCACCTAAATATATTTAATGTATGGTATTTTAATCAAGATCGTTTAAGCCATTTTTGGAAAAAAAAAGTCGAAAATTTTAAAAATCCTCCTTGTAAAGGGTACCTAGCTTGGCGGGGGGAATTTTTTAGAAAACCTTCGTGTCGTATCCTTGGAAGATACTATACTTAAATACCAGTTTTGTATTTGGCGGACGTTTTGTTTTTAGTTATGCTGTACACACATACACACACATAAGCGCGCGTGTATCTTTTTTCTAAAATGCTTCTTATGGATTCAGGGGACTTCAAAATGTGTATTTCCGGTGAAATCTCGGCATCGAATATTTGGTGGAATACAATACCTTCTTTATCTTTATGTCTAAATACTTAGTCCTCGGTAACTTAAAAATCTGATGTGTACCATTCACATGATTTTCTCCATATCCCTGCAACAAATAATTCTTAAAAAGCTTATACTTCTATTTACTTTATGCTAATCAGAAAAAAATTAGCAGAAATAGTCTTATTACTCGCTTCCTTGTAAGTAGAAGCGAAATAAGGGACAACCGTAGGTTAAAGTGATAGTCAAAAGCTGGTTGCTATGTCAATGAAGTTCCTTTGTTTATATGGATAGGAGTTGACAAGTTCCTGTATGAGAAAAGTATACGCTTTTCATAGCAGAAACCAAAAATAAGGAATGTCATAAAAACGATGAACTCCACGAAAAAAATGTATATAACATAAATTGTGTGTTTTAAAGTGCTCTACATTTTTTGTGTAGTAAGTTTTTGTCCATCTTTTACGGTTTAGCAGTCATTCAAAATTTAGTAAAATTCATCCAGAATAAACTACTCTTCAGAGGCTATTCCCAGAAAATTCAATATATACATTTCATTTGTCAGGTAAATATGTTTAATATCCGAAATTTTAATTAAAACCGTTAGAGCCATTTTTGAGAAAATCAAAAATTTCGAAAAAAGTTCCATGTAAAGGGTAGTTGGGGGTGGGGGGATTTTTCTCAAAATCTTCGTGTCGCATCCCTGGAAGATACTAAACTTAAATACCAAGTTTGTATTTTACCGACTTTTCGTTTTTGAGTTATCGTGTTCACAGACACACGGACACACACACACACACACACACACACACACACACACACACACACACGGACATTTTTGTGAAAATGCTTTTTTTGGATATTAGGGACCCTAAAACATATATTTCCAGTGAAATCTGGGTATCGAATTGTTGGTGGAGTGCAATACTTTCTCTATACACTATGTACATAGTGCGTATGGAGAAAGTAAAAAGTGAGTAGAATTAAAGACAGTATTTATTGTACGTATAATAATTATCGTATCGTCATTTCTTCTGTAAGCAACGGTGTGTTGGAAATATGTAATGGTTAATTCTACTAAAGTTATAATATAAGGTCTTGTTTGCGAGCGTAAATTGTTCCGAAACAAAACAAATGCTTGTATAATTTCACTTACCTCTCCGAATAAAAATTGCGTTATTGTTGTATGTTAAAACAGTCCTCTGTGTATTACCATGCGGACACTATAGTAACTAGTATACAAATGAACATCGGCACATATAAACAAACATGTTCATTGGACATAATTTTAGTATCACAGTAGGTACTGGATTATACAACAAATTATTTTGTTGTTATATATCTCTTGGTCCAAACTCAATCCATTTCGCGGTAAATTTGAGGCAATCAATTCTGCATTGAAACAGTTTTTCTACCACATTAATCTCATCTTTAGTGATTCAAGATCTGCGTGACAAGCCATTTGTACATATTAAACACTTACAATCGATAGTTTTATAGTGGATTTCCCTCACACTGTCGAATCCTTAGTAATGAAATTACAAAAATGCACAACTATTCAACAAATTAAAAACTCATCTTATCGCTTCACTTATCAAAACTAATAATACAGAAAACCATCAAACAAAAAACAGGTGACAGTTTAAATCATGAGAGTATAAACAATGGAGAACCTTGTTGAACAAAACAACAATAATTCCAGAATGTCCATGGTCAAAAGCTGTGGTAATTATGCAGAAAATAATGCTCGAAAAATGGAATGAAACTAAGTGCGATCGATGGATCTTGTATTTGTGATGACGACTTCAAAAGTTTTATTTGACGGTCAATCTGCATAATAACCCATTTGCCTTGGTTAGAATATGTAATGGTTAATTCTACTAAAACTATAATATATGGTCTCGTTTGCGAGTGTATATTGTTCCGAAACAAAACAAATGCTTGTATGATTTCAGTTACCTCTCCGAATAAAGATTGTCGTTGATTGTTGCGTGTTAAAATAGTCCTTTGTGTATTACCAACTTTCGATGTGGACACTATAGTGTACAAATGAACATCGGCACATATAAACAAAGCAACACTTACCTACCTTTACCGCTCCTGTTCTCGCCGCGAGGACAGTCGACACTAGACTAGCTGATTCTCTTCCGTTTCATGGAAGGAGAGAATTCAAGGTCCTCTCCCAACAAGGCTAGTGGGTCAGTAACGTCTTACAGAAAATACAGTGGTCCTGCAACGGGGACGTCGACTACATCCTTTCTTTTACTACATGCTCATGGAAAAGAATATACCACCCTTCTATACATTAAATTGCCTACCTATTCTTTTTACTTTAGAGGAGTATTGTATTCCACCCAAAAATTCGATGTCGAGATTTCATCGGAAATACATGTTTTAGGACCCCCTGAGTCCAAAAAAAAGCATTTTCAGAAACAGGTCCGTGTGTGTGTGTGTGTGTGTGTGTGTGTGTGTGTGTGTGTCTGTGGACAGAATAGCTCAAAAACGAAAAGACGGTTAAATACCAAATACCACTTGGTGTTTAAGTTTGTTATCTTCCAAGGATGCGACACGAAGATTTCCAAGAAAATCCCCCCACCCCTAACTACTCTTTACATGGCCAAAATATCGAACATTTTGTTTTTCTTAAAAATGCTTCTAACAATTTTGATTAAAATATCACACATTGAAGCCATTTCTAACACAAATAAAATGTATATCTTGAATTTTCTGTGAATAGCTTCTAAAGACCTGTTTATTCTGGGTGAATTTTGCTTAATTTAGAATAACTAGTAAACCGTAAGAGCTATCTTGTATTTTGTCTTACTATACAAAAAATGTAGATCTCGTTGATATACACAAGTTATGTCATATTTTATTTTCGTGGAACTTGCCGTTTTAGAGGTATTCCTTGTTATTAGTTTTAATTATGAAGTACTTATACTTTGCACAGTCGGGAATGTTCGTTTCTCTTTTGTTCTACACCTGGCAATGCAAAGATGCAATTTGCAATGACAATCGCATAACGACAGCTTTTAAAACATTTGACTATCACTTTATTCTAGTGCATTCCCTTAGTTCCAGTCTACTTATAAGGAACTAAGTAATACAATTCTGCTAATGTTTATCTCGATTAGCGTGGTGTTGAAAGAAGAATTATCTTTTGTAAGACATTTGTTTGTAGAGTAGTTAGAGAAACTCATGTGAGTGTAACACATCAGATTTTTTTTGTCAATGATTGACTTAAGAGACACTGGGAGTAAAAAATTTCAAATGCATATATTTTTGTATAGATTTTTACTTACTCTAGCATGTAAATATGCAATGTACGGAGGAGATAGAAAAAGTATTGTATTCCACCAAAAAATTCGATACCGAGATTTCACTGCAAAAACATGATTTCAGACCCACTGAACCAAAAAAAAAAAAAAAATTAAAACATGTCTCTGTGTGTATGTGAGTGTGTGTGCAACATGTCTCAAAAACGAAAATTCCGTTAAATACCAAACTTGATATTTAAGTCTAGTATCTTCCAAGGATGCGACACGATTTACAAGAAAAACACCCCAATCCCAACTACTCTTCACATGGAAAATATTTCGAAAATGGCGATTTTATTAAAAATGGTTCTAACAATTTTGATTGAAATGCCGTATATTAAAGATTTTTACATTATAAATAAAATGTATATTTTGAATTACCTGGGAACAGACTCTGAAAAAATCTTTATTCTCGATGAGCTTATGTTATATACATTTTTTTCGTGGAGTTGGGCGTTTTCGAGATATTCCTTGTTATTGATTTCAGTTTTAAAATACTTAAAACTTTTCTCATACGCGAACTTCTACTTATAAAGGAACTAAGTGATGAGACAGTTTCTGCTATTGCTTTAGCATTAAACAGATAGAAGAATAAGCTTACTAACAATAATTGGTTACAGAGATGTAGAGAGAGTGATGTGAATGGAGCACATCAGATTTTTTACTGGATACATGCTGAAGGAAAAGAATATAATAAATATAACACCCTTTCTGACACTAAATTAATTTACCTTCTCGCCTACCAATTCTTGTATTTTGTCAATGATGGACTTAAGGCACTCTGGCAGTGAAAACTTCAATTTATAAATTTCCGTATAGATTTTTACTTTCTCTACTACATAATGTAAATGGAAATGACATGTTATTTATAGACGCTCTTTAACTACTGCGATTCTCAGCGTCCCAATCTATATTGGACGTGAGAGACCGCTTAGTTTTGCTCAGAGGCCTCTCTATCAGGCTTTAGGTTCTTTTACGTATCGTAAATCGACGACACGGTACCAACAGCATTACTTCCCTTCCGTAGAAAGCCATGCTAAGGAATTTTACGCCTGAAAAAATCCATTGTACTCCGCCGGGTTTGAACCCGCGACCTTGGACATATGGTAACCATTACACCACGGGGACGATTTTCTCTAGCACGTATGTACAATGTATAGAATAGATAGAAAACGTATTGCATTCCACACAAATATTCGATACCAAGATTTCACTGCAAATACATGTTTTCAGACCCACTGATCTATTTAATTAAAGAGTCTGATGTGCTCCATTCATATAACTTTCTCTACATCGCTGTAACAGATTATTATTAAGAAGCACATTCTTCTATCTACTTTATGATAATCGAGATAAACATAAAGAGAAATTGTCTTAATTATGTGCTTTCTTTTAAGTAGGAGGGAAATAAGGATTACACTAGGCTAAAGCGATAGTCAAATCGTTTATAAGCTGATTGCCATGGTTGAGATCTGTTTCTATGCAGGGCCAGGAGTTCAAGTATTTTAAATGTGAAACAAATAACAAGGAATATCTCAGAAATGGTCAATTCCACGAAAAAAGCGTATATGACATAACTTGTGTTTTAACGTCATCTACATTTTTTGATAGTAAGTTTTTGCCTATCTCTTATGGTTTACCAGCTACGCAAAATACAGCAAAATTGTTTTATTCATTCAGAATAAAGAGGTTCTGAGATCCTATTCCCAGAAAATTCAAGATTACATATTATTTGTAATATAAATATCATTAATATACGGCATTTACATTAGATTCATTTTTTAGAAGATCAAATTTTTCGAATTTGGAGTGGGGAGATTTTTCTCAAAATCTTCGTGTCGCATCTCTGGAAGATACTAAACTTAAATACCAAGTTTGGTATTTTACCGACTTTTCGTTTTCGAGTTATCGTGTTCACAGACACACAGGTCACAGATCACAGATCACACACACAAACACGGATCTTTTTCTAAAAATTCTTTTTTTGGATACAGCGGATCCTAAAACATGCATTTCTGGCGAAATATTGGTGTCGAGTTTATGGGTTGAATGCAATACCTTCTCTATACACTATGTACATATTACGTGTAGAGAAAGTAAAACTCTGATGGGTTTCATTCACAAATTATTGTTAAAAAGCTTATTCTTCTATTTCATGATAATCCAGATAAGCTTAGCAGAAATTGTTCTTATTACTTGGTTCCATGTAAATAGTAGGGGGAAAATTCTAATGAGTTCCATTCGCATGATGTCCTCTAGCTGTTCAGTAAACAACCTTTTATTCTGTTATCTGCATCATGCACTCACGATAAACATAAGCAGAGTTAGTCTTATTACTAGCTTCCTTATAAGTAGAAGAGAAGTAAGAACATGCATACGATAAAGCGATAGTCTAATCCTTTAAATGCCGGTCGCTATGTGAAACAATTGAAGTTCCAATCTCTTTGCTTGCCAGGAATAAACAAACGAGAAACGAGAAGAAAAGTTTGAGTGCCTAAACTTAAAACCATAAATCCGAAGTGTCTCGAAAACGGTTAAAAAAAGAGAGAAAAAAAAACTGATGTGCTCAATTCACATGACTTTCTCTACATCTCTGTAACAAATTATTCTTAAAAAGCATATGCATCTATTTACCTCATACTAATCCAGAAAAAAATTAGCAGGTATAGTTTTGTTACTCTCCTTCTTGTAACCAGAAGCGAAATAAGGGAGTACCATAGGTTAAAGTGATAGTCAAAAGCTGGTTGCTATGTGACTGAAGTTCCTTTGTTTGTACGGACAGGAGTTGACAAATTCCTGTATGAGAAAAGTATAAGTATTTTAAAGCTGAAAGCAAAAATAAGGAATATCTCAAAAACGATCAACTCCACGAAAAAAAAAAAAAAAATTATATAATATAAATTGAGTGTTTTGATGTGCTCTATATTTTTTGTATGGTAAGTTTTTGTCCATCTCTTACGATATAGCAGTTATGCAAAATTCCGTAGTTTTCAGAGGCTATTCCCAGAAAATTCAATATATACATTTTATTTGTCGTATAAATATTTTGAATATATGATACTTTAATGAAAATCGTTAGAGCCATTTTTAAGAAAATAAAACATTTCGAAAAAAAGTAACATATAAAGGGTAGTTTTGGAGGGAGATTTTTTTCAAAATCTTCGTGTCGCATCATTGAAAGATATCAAACTTAAATACCAAGTTTAGTTTTTAACGGTCTTTTCATTTTTGAGGCTATACTACCCACAGGCACACACACACACACACTGACATTTTTCGAGAAGTGCTTTTTTGGATTCAGTGGGTCTCAAAACATATATTTCCGTTGAAATCTCGGTATCGAATTTTTGGGTGCATTACAATACTTTCTCTATACACTATGTACATAGTACGTGTAGAGAAAGTAAAAATATATATGACATACATTGTGTGTTTTAATGACATCTACATTTTTTGTGTGTGTAAGATTTTGCATATCTTTTACGGTTTGCCAGTTATAAAGGTCATCCCGCATGAAGTAGTCTTCAGAGGCTATTCCCAGAAAATTCAAAATATTAATTTGTCTAAAAATATCTTAAACATAAGGTATTTTTATCAAAATCGTAAGAGCGCGCTCGAGCGCGGGCGGGTGTGTATCTGTGTGTGTGTCTGTGTGTGTCTGTCTGTGTGTGTTGTGCGTGTGTGTCTGTGTGTTGTGCGTGTGTGTCTGTGCGTGTCTGTCTGTGTGTGTGTCTGTGTGTCTGTGGGTGTCTGTCTGTGTCTGTGTGTGACTGTCTGTGTGTCTGTGCGTGTCTGTGTGTGACTGTCTGTGTGTCTGTGTGTGTTGTGCGTGTGTGTCTGTGTGTGCCTGTGTGTTGTGCGTGTGTGTCTGTGTGTCTGTGTGTTGTGCGTGTGTGTCTGTGTGTGTCTGTGTGTGACTGTCTGTGTGTATCTGAGTGTGTGCCTATGTGTTGTGCGTGTGTGTCTGTGTGTGCCTGTGTGTTGTGCGTGTGTGTCTGTGTGTCTGTGTGTTGTGCGTGTGTGTCTGTGTGTGTCTGTGTGTGACTGTCTGTGTGTATCTGAGTGTGTGCCTGTGTGTTGTGCGTGTGTGTCTGTGTGTCTGTGTGTTGTGCGTGTGTGTCTGTGTGTGTCTGTGTGTGACTGTCTGTGTGTATCTGAGTGTGTGCCTATGTGTTGTGCGTGTGTGTATCTGTGTCTGTCTGTGTGTGTGTATCTGTGTCTGTCTGTGTGAGTTGGTGTGTGTGTATCTGTGTCTGTCTGTGTGTGTATCTGTGTCTGTCTGTGTGTGTATCTGTGTCTGTCTGTGTGTGTGTCTGTGTGTCTGTGTGTGTTGTGCGTGTGTCTGTCTGTGTGTGTGTATCTGCGTCTGTCTGTGTGTGTGTGTTGGTGTGTGTATCTGTGTCTGTCTGTGTGTGTCTGTGTGTCTGTGTGTGTTGTGCGTGTGTGTTGGTGTGTGTGTATCTGTGTGTGTTGGTGTGTGTGTATCTGTGTCTGTCTGTGTGTGTATCTGTGTCTGTCTGTGTGTGTATCTGTGTCTGTATGTGTGTGTATCTGTGTCTGTCTGTGTGTGTGTTGGTGTGTGTGTATCTGTGTCTGTCTGTGTGTGTATCTGTGTCTGTCTGTGTGTGTGTATCTGTGTCTGTCTGTGTGTGTATCTGTGTCTGTCTGTGTGTGTATCTGTGTCTGTCTGTGTGTATCTGTGTCTGTCTGTGTGTGTGTATCTGTGTCTGTCTGTGTGTGTATCTGTGTCTGTCTGTGTGTGTGTCTGTGTGTCTGTGTGTGTGTCTGTGTGTCTGTCTGTCTGTGTGTGTGTCTGTGTGTGTGTCTGTGTGTCTGTGTGTGTCTGTCTGTCTGTGTGGGTCTGTGTGTGTCTGTGTGTGTCTGTCTGTCTGTCTGTGTGTGTGTCTGTGTGTCTGTGTGTGTTGTGCGTGTGTGTCTGTGTGTGTATCTGTGTGTGTTGGTGTGTGTGTCTGTGTGTGTGTATCTGTGTCTCTGTGTGTGTGTATCTGTGTCTGTATGTGTGTGTATCTGTGTCTGTCTGTGTGTATCTGTGTCTGTCTGTGTGTGTTGGTGTGTGTATCTGTGTCTGTCTGTGTGTGTATCTGTGTCTGTGTGTGTTGGTGTGTGTGTCTGTGTGTGTATCTGTGTCTGTCTGTGTGTGTATCTGTGTCTGTGTGTGTTGGTGTGTGTATCTGTGTCTGTCTGTGTGTATCTGTGTCTGTCTGTGTGTATCTGTGTCTGTCTGTGTGTGTATCTGTGTCTGTCTGTGTGTGTATCTGTGTCTGTCTGTGTGTGTATCTGTGTCTGTCTGTGTGTGTATCTGTGTCTCTCTGTGTGTGTATCTGTGTCTGTCTGTGTGTGTATCTGTGTCTGTCTGTGTGTGTATCTGTGTCTGTCTGTGTGTGTATCTGTGTCTGTCTGTGTGTATCTGTGTCTGTCTGTGTGTGTATCTGTGTCTGTGTGTATCTGTGTCTGTCTGTCTGTGTGTGTATCTGTGTCTGTCTGTGTGTTGGTGTGTGTGTCTGTGCGTGTATCTGTGTCTGTCTGTGTGTGTGTGTATCTGTGTCTGTCTGTGTGTGTGTGTATCTGTGTCTGTCTGTGTGTGTATCTGTGTCTGTCTGTGTGTGTATCTGTGTCTGTCTGTGTGTGTATCTGTGTCTGTCTGTGTGTGTATCTGTGTCTGTCTGTGTGTGTATCTGTGTCTGTCTGTGTGTGTGTATCTGTGTCTGTCTGTGTGTGTGTATCTGTGTCTGTCTGTGTGTGTGTCTGTGTGTGTTGTGCGTGTGTGTCTGTCTGTGTGTGTCTGTGTGTGACTGTCTGTGTGTATCTGAGTGTGTGCCTATGTGTTGTGCGTGTGTGTATCTGTGTCTGTCTGTGTGTGTCTGTGTGTGTGTGTGTGTGGTGCGTGTCTGTGGGCAGCATAGCTAAAAAACGAAACGTCGGTAAAATACCAAATTGCTATTTAAATTCAATATCTTCCAAGGATGCGACAGGAATATTTTCAAGAACACTCTTTACATGGACCATTTTTATTGAAATATGTTTAAGATATTTTTATGACAAACGAAATGTATGTCTTGAACTTTCCGGGAATAACCTCTGAAGACCTCTTCATTCTGGATAATTTTTGTATAACTGGTAAAGCCGTAAAAGATAGACAAAAACTTGCTATAAAAATCTGACGTGTTCCATTCACATGACTTTCCCTACTTCTCTGCAACATATTATTGTCAAAAAGTTTTATCTTCTATCTACTTAATGCTAATCGAGATAACCATTAGAAGAAATGTTTTCTTGTAAGCAGAAGGGAAATAAGAGAATACACTGGGCTAAAACCATAATCAAATCTTTTAAGAGATGGTTGCCATGTGAATGAAGTCCGTTTCTTTGCACTCCCAGGAGTTGACAAATTCCCATATGTGAAAAGTTTTAAATATTTTAAACGGAAACGAATAACAAGGAATATCTCAAGAATGATAAATATCTTTAATATAAGGTATTTTAATCAAAATTGTTAAAGCCATTTTTGGGAAAATAAAAATTTTCGAAAATATTTCTATGTAAAGGTAGTTTGTGGTGGGGGTTTTCCTCAAATTTTTCATGTATGCATGGAAGATACTAAACTATTATACCAAGTTTGGGATTTTACCGTCTTTTCTTTTTTGAGTTTTGTCCACAGAAGCACGGTCACACACGGACCTTTTTCTAAAAATGCATTTTTCGGATACAGGAGACCTTAAAACCTTTATTTGTAATAAAATCTCGGTATTGAATTTTTGGGTGGAAAGCTTTACCTTCTCAACACACAATGTGCATAGTACGTGTACAGAAAGTAACAATGTAAATCTCATTAAAACACAATTTATACTGTTGTTGTTTTGTTTTTTGTAGGGTTGTTAAAAGCAATGCCGGAGAGATATAAAATAAGCGTTGTCATTAATGCGAGCCAAGTGTTTTGCTTTCTCTGCACGAACTATGTGCATAGTCCATAGAGAAAATTCAAAAAGTTCAATAACGAGATTATACCGGAAATCTGAATCCGAAAAAAGCATTGTTAGATGTGTGTGTGTGTGAATACCATAGCTCAAAAAGTCCGTTAAATACCAAACTTGCTATTTAAGTTCAGTAACTTCCAAAAATGTGACGCGAAGATTTTCAAGAAAATCTCCCTACTACTCTTTACATGGAAAAATTTTCGAAAATTTTGATTTTCTCAAAAAGAGCTCTAACGATTTGGATTAAAATATCGTATATTAGAGATATTTACATGACAAATAAAATGTATATGTTAAATTTTATGGAATAGCCTCTCAAGACATGCTCATTCTGCATGAATTTTGTGGAATGTTACATAACTGGTAAACCGTACATATAGACATAAAGTTACTACCCTAAATATGTAGATCACGTTGAAACACACAGTTTATGCCATATAAATTTATTTTCGTGGAGTTCACCGTTTTGGAGATATTCCTTGTTATTAGTTTCAAGTTTAAAATACTTATACTTTTTCTCATACAGGAATTTGTCAATTTTTGTCCATGCAAACAAAGGAACTGCAATACATACCAACTAGATTTTAAAAGATTTGACTATCATTTTAACCTATGGTACTCACTTATTTCCCTTCTACTTACAAGGAAGCAAGTAATAAGACCCTTTCTGCTAATTTTTTCTTCATTAGCATTAAGTAAGTAGAAGAATAAGCATTTTAACAGTAATTTATTGCATGGATGTAGAGAAAGTAATGTGAATGGAATACTTTTTTTTCAGCTTTATAGCATCCTTTAACCTGGTATGCCATATTGGATTATGAATGAAAGTGTTGAAATGATACTTAAGTGATCTCGGGGTCAATGGAAGTTAAAGTTCCTCGACATTCGTCTTCGCAGGATAAGGGAAATCCCCGAAAAAACCTTATCCGGGTAACTCACCCTAAATGGGATTTGTACTCACAAAGAGGCAGACCCACTACCACCACACTACCCAGGTGGGCTCAATATAACATTTGTTGCGCAATTTCGGCAATGTGAAGTACCTGCTTTATCCACACACAGAGAGAGAGAGAGAGGGGGGGGGGGAGAGAGAGATGGAAGTGAACAGCAAACAAAGTGCTCCGAGAGTCTGATCAGTTTTTTTTACGAATGTGTTGAATTTAACGATACCAATTAAGGCGGGAATCATATGAATGCCCAAACATTTAGTACCTACTGTATGAAACAGGAATTACTACACTATGTACCGCGTATCTAACTAGCTGTTCATGAAGGAAGTGAAGAATGTGGCATTTATCAGAGTTAACATTATCCTCCAGGCCTCTAAAAAACTATTGAAACAGCTAAGATTGCCGTGTAACTCACGATCCAAATGTCCAGCATAAGCATGGGAATGTAGAATGAAAGTATCATCTGCATAAGTCGCCAGTTGAAGTTTAGTATGCATAAAAGTTGTAAAGAAACGGGGCCAAAATAGTCCCCTGTGATTGCTCCGGAGGAATGAATAGCGACCTAATATACGAACAGCAAATTTCCTGGATCGGAGATACTGTCCAAGCAGATGAATAAGTGCATCAGAATGCTGTGTTAAAGTGACTTATAGGCCGTTATGCCAAAGAGAATTGAACGCTTTGGGAACGTCCAAGAAGATAACCATTTTTCTTGTTATTGTTGGTATTAACTTTCCGGATATTATCTGTGGACCTAGCAACTTGAAATTCAGCTGACTTCTGCTTAGTATATGCAAGCTGCTGATGTGGAATGTGTAGATGCAGATGTGGATACAATCGCTTCAGAATGATTTTCTCGTAAGTTTTCCCAGTGTAGAGAGAAGGCTAGTAGGGCGATAGGAAGAGCAAAGGTCTGCAGATTTTCCAGGTGCATGAATAGGAATAACCGTTGCCAAAGTCAAGTAATATTTTCTCTCCTAAGTGGAGAGTAGGCCTTCTTACGATGTTTCCTACATCTCCCTCTTCCTAGTAATAGTGGAGCGGGTCAACGATCCCGAGACCAAGATAGATCGGGTAACCTCGATCTGTTATCTCTGGGTCTCTGTAGAAGCATCCCGACGCCCTGGCGGTCCCGCAGAGTGTCATTCAATGCTTGGGTTTCAACCACTCAAGCACATATGTCACCGGATACTGCACTGCCTTAGGTGTGATGACAAACACCCCAAAGGACCTGTCCGCGCTCCTGGAGGACGAGCCCAAGTGTACCAACTGTGGGGATAAGCACATCGCATGCTATGGAGGCTGCTCTGTGAGGCTGAAGGTCATCGTGACGTCGAGACCTACCCCATTGGAGCCTCAACCACGACAAGCCTCTCAACCATCAGCCACTCCGAGAAGAGAGAAACACCAAAGGGCAACACCAACACCAGCGACTCAGAGCACCAAAGCCAGACCACCGGCGAGGCAGGAGCCCCCAGCACACCAGGATGCACCCAGACAGGCACCAACACCAGCACCACGGGGCACCTTGTATTCGAGTAAGGTCTCTGGAAGGGGAAAAACACCGAACACCCCCGGTTACACAACACAAGAGCCAATCTAAACCGGCCAACCCTAAACCCAGTCTGAAGAGGCAGAGAACCGACCGCGAATCCGATTCCGATCGAGAGGTACTTGCGGTAACCGGTCCAGCACTGGCGCCGAGGCGTGTCTCCCGTGAGGAACGGCCAGCGGTGGATGCTCCACCTCCTCAACCAACCCTCCACCGCATCTGCTGGGGATATCGCGGACCTCCTGGGGTGGCTTCAACAGTTGCTGCTGAACCACGCAGAGAGAGTCCGGGATCTCCTTGCCAGGTACTTCCAGGCTACAGATCCAACAAGCAAGGCGATGATGCTTTTTGAAGGCCTCACCTTCATGCTCAGCCTCGCTCCATTGACCCAAAATGGCGGACGGAGCTACGTCTCGTACCTCCTTCCGATTCGTCTTTTGGAATGCCAATGGCGTGAGGGATCAGAGGGATGAGCTTCAGCGCTTTGCTTCTCATTATGCTCTGGACCTCATACTATTTTCGGAAACACATTTGCGTCCTAACATTCCCTTCCGCATACCTGGCTACGTTTGCCACCGCAGTGACCGGCTGCCCTGTCCTCGAGGCGGTACCGTGGTCCTTGTGAGGCAAAACGTGGTCCACAAACCCATCCCTACTCCCTCCTGCAAGTCCTTGAGGCGACGACAGTGTGTGTTGAGCTCAGAGGAACGGAGGTAGTAATAGTCTCTTTTTACCACCCACCCGGTAGGCCGTACCAATCCCTCTTCAACCTCCATCCTAGCGTGACCCTTACCGGGGATTTTAATGCCAAACATCAGCGTGGACATTCAGGCCCCCGCATGGATCCTAGAGGCAATGCAATGATTCGCATTATTGATAGGGATCCCCAGCTAAGAGTCCTGGGTCCCTGGCAACCCACACACCATCCGCATGTTTGAGGACAACCATGTCATCGACTTTGCGATCGTTAAGCGTTACCCCCTTCATCGCATGATCACTTCACTCGCAGCACTTCATTCCGATCACAATCCTGTGAGACTCTACGGAAAACACGAGCACCGAGTGCAAGCGTAGGAGGCCACAATGGCCGTGCAAGACCTGGAGAGTGGTGACGTCTGTAAAATCGCAAAAAGTCTCCGACGTCAACGGAATCAGTAATACTCCCCGCTTCAAGACAACCTTGGCCTTGTTTACGAACCGCAAGCTAAAGCAAATGTGCTTGCAAACTACTTAGAGGATACCTGCAGGCAGAGAGAGAGGACGTAATCTTCACCGCTCGTGTTCATGAGGAAGTTGACCGCTACCTGCGGCTTCAGCCTGATGAAGCGGAGGATCCCCTCTCAATCATCAACCCTAGCGAAGTCCAAGGCGCACTCCGGCATCTCAACACCAAAAAGGCTTGCGGGCAGAACGGTAGACACCCGCCCTAGCGAAGTCCAAGGCGCACTCCGGCATCTCAACACCAAAAAGGCTTGCGGGCAGAACGGCAGACACCCGCCATGCTAAACAATCTTCCCTTCAGAGCAGTGCTGTTCCTCACCAAGGTATTCAAAATGTGCCTCACCTTAGGCCACTTTCCGCGCGAGTGGAAGGTGGCGCGGGTACTGTGCATTTTGAAGCCTGGAAAGGACCCTGCACTTCCTTCTAACTACCGCTCCATTACCCTCCTTCCCACCCTTAGTTCTACACCGTTTCTCGGTACAGTAATCGACATTCAAGCCATCCCACTCCACCAGTTTGGATTTCGTACTGGGCACTCGACCATCCAACAGCTGCTGCGGGTACTGGAGGCTGCCCCCCTGGGGTTCCAGGACGGGGCCTTTACGCCCGCGGTGTCAATGGACGTCGAGAATGCATTCTCAACCACCTGGCATGAGGGACTCCTGTATAAACGCATCCAGATTGGCCTACACAGACAGCTTATCAACATTATACACAGTTTCCTACACCAACTCACCTTCGTAGTAGCGTTTGCGGGTCAAACATCAACACAAAGACCCCTACGAGGTGGAGTCCCCGAAGGCTCTGTCTTAACATCCACCTTGTATAGTCTCTTTATGACAGACTTCCCCACAGTTCAGGGCGTCAACATGACCCAGTTTGCTGGTGACGTCCAGCTCTACCGCACAGACAGGAACATATGCAGAGCCTTCAACCCTATACAGAGACACCTCCGTCTCGTCCAGGATTGGTTCAGACAGTGGCGGATGTCAGTTAACCCGGGAAAAAGGCATGCTGTTCTATTCACCATAAAACGCCCCGCAGCAGCCCAGATACCCAACTTTTCCTATCAAGGCCAGAGGATAGAGTGGGGAAATTCCATCAAATACCTGGGCGTCACTCTTGATAAGGGCTTATGTTTTCGTGAACACGTGCGGGGACAGAGCGGTCGGATAGAGCGGTGGCCTCCCTTTACCCTGCTCTGGCCTCCCAAATGCCGGTTCACTTAAAGTTACGTCTTTTCAAGGCGCTCATAGTCCCGCTGATTCTCTACGCCTGCGAAGTGTGGGGTATGGCAGCAGACTCCTGGTCCATATATTCTCTATGTCGACGTTTCCCTTTGAGGCTACTACATGAAGCTTCAGCCCTCCCATATGTGGAGGATGTCATTAGGCGCCGGGTTCAGAAATTTTACGCCAGATTGGGTGAACATGAGAACGCACTTGTCAGATCGCTGGAGGAGTACTTACTGAACGCCGATACAGGCATTTTCGGCTTCCCCGCATGGCTTGCGGGCACCCCCGGTAACAACGGTTTCAAACCAGCCAGCAGCAAAATAGCTGAACTAAGTACTCTCCCTCACATTGGGAGTGGTCTATCAAAATTCTCCAACAAAAACAATTTTTTCACAAATTAAACACAAGAGGAGCAAAGGAAAGAATGCTGCTCCTGAAAAATTGCAACCGCTCGAGGAGCCTATCTAGCGCTACCTCATCACCCGAAACCTCAAATACCAAACCTTAACCTTTACCTCATTCCTGTGGTTAAACCTTTACACAGCAACTACACCTAGGCTCACCACGTGTCTACCAGATCTCGCGCGCGCGCGCACACACACACACACACACACACAATTCTAAAGGTTTCTATTTAATACATACTGATGGAAAATAAACCGATAAAAACTGATGTATTCCATTCACATGAATTTCTCTACATCTCTGCAACAAATTATTGTTAGAAAGCTTATGCTTCTATTTACTTCGTGCTAATCGAGAAAAAATTGGCAGAAATAGTTTTATTACCTACCTCTTTGTAAGTAGAAGGGAAATAAGGAGTACCATAGGTTAAAGTGGTAGTCGAAAACTGGTTACTATGTGACTGAAGTTCCTTTGTTTGTATGCACAGAAGTTGACAAATTCCTGTATGAGAAAAGTCTGTCCTTTAAAGCTGAAACCAAAAACAAGGAATATCAAAAAAACGATAACTCCACGAACCAAATGTATATAACATAAATTGTGTGTTTTAACGTGCTCTACATTTTTTGTGTGGTAAGTTTTTGTTCATCTCTTACGATTTAGCAATTATGCAAAATTCCGTAAAATTGATCCAGAATAAAGTAATCAGAGGCTATTCCCAGAAAATTCAAAATATACATTTTATTTGTCAGGTAAATTTATTTGATATACGATTTTTTAATCAAAATCGTTAGAGCCATTTTTAAGAAAATCAAAATTTTCGAAAAAAGTTCCATGTAAAGGGTAGTTTGGGGTGGGGGGATTTTTCTCAAAATCTTCGCGTCGCATCCCTGGAAGATAATAAACTTAAATACCTAGTTTGTTTTTGAGTTATCGTATTCACGGACACACACACACGGACCTTTTTCTTAAAATACTTTTTTTGGATACAGGGGACCCTAAAACATGTATTTCCGGTGAAATCTCGGTATCGAGTTTTTTGGTGGAGTGCAATAGCTTCACTATACACTATGTACATAGTACATGTAGAGAAAGTAAAAATAGGTATATTTAGTATATTCTTAATTAGTCTTTTCGTCTATTAGTTCTTGTTCTTTGTCAATGATTTGAGATTAAGTTGCATTGCGTCTAAGCACGTTATGAACATAGAAAATGTCAAAACATACAAAATTACATATACTAATAATTTTAACATTTAAAGTTTTCGCATTACAATTAATAGTAAGAGTCCTAAACTTACATCACTTGGCTTTTGCTGCCTATGTTTCTATGTGGTGCTTACATCCTTATATAAAAAGTGTTTAATTAAATTAAATATTAAGATCTAATTTCTGAAAATATTAAATATGTACCTACATAGAGAATTTGTCAATGTCGTTCTAAATTGCTAGTTATCATTCTCAAAACTACATATACAAAGTATGTATTTCAAATTACAGCACCAAAATGCATATAGATAATAAATATTAATTTTCTAACCCATTTAGATAATAGTTGATTTACATAAAAGGTCTAATAGATATGTTCCATTCACATAACGTTCTCTAGCTCTTCCAAATTAAAATATTCTTACAAAATATAATTTTTTATCTACGGCATCGCGTACGCATAGCGCCATTTTTTTAGAAAAACAAAAATTTCAAAAATATTTCCATGCAAAGGTAGTTTAAGGTGAAGGGATTTTCTAGAAAATCTTCGTGTCGCATCCTTGGAAGATACTGAACTTAAATACTAAGTTTGGTATTTTACGGGCTGTTTCTTTTTGAGTAATGCTGCCCCCCCCCGCACACACACACACACGTAAAAATGTTTTTTTACCCAAGTGACCTTAAAACATAATTCCGATGAAATCTAGACAGCGAATTTTTTGATGGAATACAATAATTATCCACTATGTACATACGGGAAAGTGAAAGTAAAATCTTATATGCTCCATTCAGATGACTTTCTCTACCTGCTCTCCAAACAAACTTCTTACAAAAGTATATTCTTCTATCCACTTCATGCTAAGCGAGAAAAACATTATAAGAAATTATCCTTATAAGTAGAAGGCAACTAAGGGAGTACACTAGGCTAAAGCGATAGTCAAATGTTTTAAAACTGTCAGAATGCGATTATTATTGAAATTCGCTCCTTTGCATGGCCAGGAGCAAAACAAAAGAAATAAGGACAACTTTCAGTTTAAGAAAAGTAGATATAAGCATTTTAAAATTGAATTCAATAACAAGGAATATCTCGGAAATGGTTAGCTCCACAACACAAATGTACCAACATAATTTGTGTATTTTACGAGATCTACATTTTTTGTATGGGTAGTAAGTTTTTGTGTATCTCTTACGGTTTACCAGTTATGCAAGAGCCATTCAGGTTGAATAGGTCTTCAGAGGATATTCCCAGGAGATTCAAAAAATGTACATGGCGTGTTATTTATGTACACTCTTTAACTGCTGTGGTTCTCGTCGTCCCATTCTAAATTGGGCGCGAAAGGCCGCTTAATTTTGTTCAGAGGCCTCTCTATCAGGGTTAAGGTTCTTTTACGTGCCGTAAATCTACGACACGGGACCAAAGTCTTTACTTCCCTTCCGAAGGAAGTCGTTCTAAGGATTTTTACACCCTAAAAAAAATCATCATCCTCCGCCGGGTTTGAACCCGCGACCTTGGGTATATGAAGTTAGCAAGGTAACCATTACACCACGAAGAGTGACAGAGGAAATTCAACATATACACTTTAGTTCTAATACAAATATTTTTAATATACAGTATTGTAATCAAAATCATAATAAACTAAGAATAGCAACTTGGGGACCGATAACGGACACTTGCGGATACAGTTGCATACCCACCGAGTAAAGACCGACCTGCATTGGCGACTGCACGCGCCGCATGTAGTAACTCTTGGGGAACTGGCTCCACGCAACAGCATGTTATGTTGTACATTACAATAGTGCATGCTCTTCAATCAAGATTGTAAAATCTCTTGTTTCAAATGGATTGCATGAAGATTTGCTATTCATACAGAAGGATTTTGCAGATATATCTACGACAATAACACATATTTGGAAACATCGAACATTGAAATACCCCGAGCCCTGAAAGCTATCGATGAACTTGTGCAAACAATTAATCAGAGCACCTGTTTTAAACCGTGTGAAATAGAAAATAAAGACAGTATTTTGTTAAAATATCGGACTTTCAATAATGCGTGAAGTACGAAATGTGCTACGAGGTGTTGCTACGGAGATAATTAATAATGGTGTATCTTACCCAATAGTCGACGATGTGTCCTATTTCCGTTTTTCTCCAATCACATCTTCTGATGTGGAGTGACAGTTTTCAAAATATAAAGTCTACGTGCCAATCAGAGACGATTTATATTTGAGACGTTGCGATACGTTATTGTGCATTTTAAACTAAGTACGTTGAGAGAAAATGAAATAAATAATGATGTTGATGACTTGTTGCACAACAGCAATTGAATGTATATAAATATTAAAGTTGTTAGTTCCCGTAAATCAATGCTATTTATGTTTACCACCCACACAATTTCAATCGCCTTTCACTGCTAGTGAAAACATCGCAGTCTATCACTGCCCCATTTCCCGTCTATTAGTACCACCAAGTACACACTGTATTGTCAACACATCACAGCTATATACCCTGCTGCGCTAAGTTCGATTCTGCCCGCTATCGGTCCCCAAGATGCTATCCCTAGTAATAACAAATTTTAACAATTCGACATTTATGAAAATATTTACACATATAGGTTAGTTTGGGATGGAGGAATTTCTTGAAAATCTTCGTGCAACCTTGGAAGTTACTCAAAATTAAATACCAAGTTGCGTAATCAACGGACTTTTCGTTGTTTTAACCCACACATAGATACACACAAACACACACACACACACAAACACTCACGGATGTTTCTAAAAGTGGTTTTGCTTTCTCTACATGTACTATATACATAGTGTATAGAGAAGGTATTACACTCCACCAAAAAATTCGATAATGTTTTAGGATACCCTGTATCAAAAAAAAAAAAGACTTTTCAGAAAAAGGTCCGTGTGTGTGTCCGTGTGTCTGTGAACATGATAACTCAAAAACGAAAAGTCAGTAAAATACCAAACTTGGTATTTAAGTTTAGTATCTTCCACGGATGCGACACGAAGATTTTGAGAAAAATCCCGCCACCCCAAACTACCCTTTACATTTAACTTTTTTTGAAATTTTTTATTTTCTCAAAACTGGCTCTAACCATTTTGGTTAAAATATCCTATATTCAAGATATTTACCTGATAAATCAAATGTATATTTTGAATTTTCTGGGAATAGCCTCTGAAGACTACTTTATTCTGGGTGAATTTTATGGAATTTTGCATAACTGCTAAACCGTAAGGGAAGGACAAAAACTTACTACTCAAAAACTGTAGAGCACATTAAAACACACAATTTATTTTGTATACATTTTTTTCGTGGAGTTGATCGTTTTAAAGATACTCCTCGTTTTTGGTTTCAGCTTTGAAAAACTTAACTTTTCTTATACTATCACTTTAACCTATGGTACTCCTTTATTTCGCTTCCACTTACAAGGAACCAAGCTATTTCTGCTAATTTTTTCTCAATTTTTACTTTTGCATGAAGTA
The DNA here is from genome assembly GCA_030762935.1 of Hymenopus coronatus. Classification (NCBI taxonomy): domain Eukaryota; kingdom Metazoa; phylum Arthropoda; class Insecta; order Mantodea; family Hymenopodidae; genus Hymenopus; species Hymenopus coronatus. Next base: position 151,130,723 of record CM060897.1, on the reverse strand, counting down.
AATAGAAGCATAAGGTTTTTAACAATAATTTGTTTCAGAGATGTAGAGAAAGTCATGTAAATGGAACACATCGGTTTTTTAAAAAAAGTCCGTGTGTCCGTCTGTCTTGAACACGATAACTCAAAAGCGAAGAGTCCGTAAAATACCAAAATTAGTATTTAAGTTTAGTATCTTAAAAGGATTCCACACGAAGATTTTTGAAGAAAATCCCTCCAACCCAAACTACCCTTTACATGGAAATTTTTCGAAATGTTGATTTTCTCAAAAACAGCTCTAAGTTTTGGATTAAAATACTGTATATTAAAGATTTTAACATGATAAATAAAATGTATAGCTTGAATTTTCTGGGAATAGCCTCAGAAGACGTTTTTATTTGGGATGAATTTTGTTGGATTTTGCATCACTAATAAACCGTAAGTAAGAGATAGACAAAAACTTCCTGCACAAAAAATGTGGATTTCTGTAAAACACGCAATTTATGTCATTTACATTTTTTCGTGGAGTTGACCGTTTTCGAGATATTCCCTTTTAGCGGTTTCAGTTTTAAAATACTTTTGTCATACGGAAACTTGTCAGCTCCTCGTCACGCAAAGAAACGGATTACAGGCTCATAGCGACCACATTTTAAAACATTTGACTGTCGGTTTAGCCTAGAGTATTCCCTTATTTTCCTTTTATTTATAAGGAAGTAAGTAATAAGACCGTTTTGCTAATATTTGTCTCGATTAGTACGATATGGAGAGAAGCATAAGCTTTTTAACAATAATTTGTTATAGAGGCGTACTGAAAGTCCTGTGAATGGAATACATCAGATGTTTTACTTTCTCTAGCACGCATTTAAAATGTATGTATTACTTAGAGAAGGCATTGTATTCCTCCCAAAAATTCGATACCGAGATTTTACAGGAAGTCTATGTTTTGTTGTTCCCTAAAGCTATGTGTGTGTGTCTATGTGTGTCTTTGAACTTCATAGCTCAAAAACAAAAAGTCGGTTGAATACCAAGCTATGTATTTAATTTAAGCAACTTACAAGGATACGACACGATGTCTTCTAGAAAAATCCCACACTCCAAACTGACCTTTACATGGAAAAATGTTGGAAAATTTGTATTTTCTTAAAAATGGCAATAAACATATTGATTAAAATACTATACGTAATAGATATTTAGAAGACAAAACGAATATCTTGAATTTTCTGGGAATAGCCTCTGAAGACATCTTCATTCTGGATGAATTTGGCAAAACTAGTAAACCGTAAGAGGTAGACAAAAGCTTACTGCACAAAAAATAAAGACGACGTTAAAACACAATTTATGACCTGTACAGTTGTTTTTTTTTTTTTTTTTTTTTTTTTTGGTGGGGGGGGGTTTGTGCCTTGTTACTGGTTTCAATTTTAAGATGCCTACATTTTATCAAATGGGAATTTGTTGTTACTTTTTTTACTTCTGGTCAGATAATGAGAACCAAATTTCAGTCACATAATAACTTTTAAGGGATTTTACTAACATTTTAGCCTAGTGTATTCCCTTATTTCCCTTCTACTTTAAGGAACTAAGTAATAAAACCGTTTCTGTTAATGTATATCTCGATTAACATGATGTAGATAAAAGAATAAGCTTATTGCCAATAATTTGTTACAGAGGTGCAGAGAAAGTCATGTGAATGACACACATACTTTTTTTAATACATGCTATGGGCTATTTTATTAGAGTAATGAAATTAGACATTGCGTTTTTATTTAAATAACCATGCAAGCCAGATTTTTGTAAAATGGCAAAAATATCATTATTAATGTATTTAATAAGTAGTATAACTTTCAACAAGATATCTTACAAATTTGGATGTTCCAAATTTGACCTTTGTGTCACTTAAGTTTCTACTGATGAAGGTATACTTCATGAATTAACACACTTTGCTTAACAAATGGACTGATACTACTAGGGCGTTCAGTAAGACCTTACACTCGTGGCATCGAACAAGTTTGTATTCAGTAACCGTCGTCTCTTACTATATGGCACTTAAAGTTTCAGTTAAAAGACTTATCACCGAAAGAGATAAAAGCCGAGTTGGATGAAGTTCATGGCACATCTGTTCCTGTGTTTGCAACAATTTGCAATTGAATAAATGCATTTAAACGTGGCTGTACATCCACAAATGAATAACATCGTTCCGGACGACCAATAGAAGTGACCTCCTCCGAAATGGTTGACAAAATCCAGGTTTGAGTGGTCGACGAATCAAAGTCAGCGAAATAGTTGGGGCCATAGGCATGTCACAAGGTACAGTGTTCTCAATTTTGCACCAAAAATTAGGTTCTAACAGAAGTCTCTCAATGGAGAATAAACGCAGTCGTGTGATCGATTCGGAAGCTGGCTTGGCTTTTTCCGCCACAATCCTGACGAATTTCTGCGTCGATACATAACTGTGGATGAAACATAGATGCAATACTACATACCAGAAACAAAAGTACAGTTGAATGAGTGGGGTTTTAAAGGCTGCGAAGAAGTCAAAAGAGGTGAAATCTGCAGACAAGGTGATGAACTCGGTTTTTGGGATGCACACGGAATCATCTATATTGATTACTTGCAGAAAGGAAGAACGATAAATGGAGAGTATTATACATCGTTATTGGACCGGTTGAACGAGAAATCAAGAAAAAACGCCCTCATTTGGTAAAGAAAAACATTCTCTTCCATCAAGACAGTTTCGATGGCGAAAATTATAGAATTAAGGTTCGAATTAGTGCAATGTCCACCGTATTCATCTGATTTGGCCCCGAGTGACTTTTTTTAATTTCCAAACTTACAAAAGTGGCACGGCAGGAAGCGAGTCACGTCTAACGAACAGTCATCTCCCAAACAGATGCCTATTTTGAGGATCTTACGAAATCCTACTTTTTGGAAGGCTTAAAACAGTTGGAGAAATGCTAGGAAAAGAGTATTGAGCTAAAAGGAGATTATGAAAAAAAAAAAAAAATCTGATGTGTTCCATTCACATGACTTTCTCTACATCGCTGTAACAAATCATTGTTAAAAAGTATATTCTTCTATCCAGTTTATGACAATTGGGATAAACTTTAGCAGAAATTGACTTGATTACTTGCTTTCTTGTAAGTATGTAAGTAAAAGGGAAATAAGGTAATACATTAGGCTAAAGTGATAGTCAAATCTTTTAAAAGCTGGTTGCCATGTGGTTGAAATTCGTTTCTATGCAGTGCAAGGAGTTTAAAACTTTCCGTATGAGAAAAAATTTAACATTTAAAATCTGACCCAATTAATAAGAAATATCTCAGAAATGGTCAATTTCACGCAAAAAAACGTGTATGACATAAATTGCCTGTTTTAACGCTATTCACATTTTTTGTGGAGTAAGTTTTTGTCCATTTCTTACGGTTTACCAGTTACGCAAAATTCAACAAAATTCATTCAGGATAAAGAGGTCTTTATAGGCTATCTCCAGAAAATTTAAGATACGCATTTTATTTGGAATGTAAAATGGGATTTTTATCAAAATCGTAAAGCCATTTTTGAGAAAAACAAAATTTTCGAAAATTTTTGCATGTAAAGGGTAGTTCGCGGCGGAGGGATTTTCTTGAAAATCTTCGTGTCGCATCCTTGGAAGATACTAAAGCTAAATACCATGTTTGGTATTTAACGTTTTTTTCGTTTTTGAGCTATGCTACCACAGACCCACACTCGAGGACCTTTCTCTAAAAATGCTTTTTTCGGACTTAGGGGACCCCAAAACATATATTTCCGGTGAAATATCGACATCGAATTTGTGGGTGGGACAGCTAGAGAAAGTAATGTGAATGGAACACATCAGATTTTTCGTCAGGTATGTCAGGGTGAATACGTATGACAAAAGTTTTTGTCGGGAGGCTAAGGGTAGATGCTCCCTGTAAACGTTAATAAGAAATGAAATTATTTAGTTATACCAGAACTTGTTAATGCAGTTACATGCGGAAGTAGTTGCAGTGGCGATTTCTCTACTTCGGTGTAACCGGGAAGGAAGGACAAATAAAAACAAAAGAAGCACGGAAGTATCTCTCGGCTTAAACCGCACTACAGACTGCATTAATTAGAGAACATTTCACTTGAGACACCACGTACGTCAACATCATATAATGTTGTTTACTTTCTCCACAGATATCTACAGTAAGCAGAAATTTGATACTAAGATTTCACTGGAAACACGGCCTTTTGAGATATAATCACTGTGGGTAAAGGTCCGTGTGCGTTTGTCGCAAACAGCATAACTTAAAGTCGGTTAAATATCAAACTTGCTATTTAAGTTCTGCGTCCTCCAAGGATGGGACCCGAACATTTTCAAGAAAATCGCCCCCACACTATACATGGAAAAGTTGCATTATTTTTATGTTCTAAAAACTGGCTAACGATTTTTATTGAAAGGTCTTATGTTTGAATTATTTGCATCATATGAATGCATATTTTAAATTTTCTGGAAAACCATGTGAAGCCGTTTTCGTTCTGCATGCATTTTTATTTTCTCTACATTGTGCAATGGACGACATTAAAAACCGCCTAGCGCTGTGATTTTGCTGAAAATGTGGTGTTTGACGGGGACTCGGGTCTTTCCACGATTTTCATTGGTGCCCATCTGGAACAACATATCACGCGAGTAAGAAAATGCAAAACCGATTGGGCAATCCACCCCTTCACCCCTCAACGCCGCGTTAGAACAGATTGCCTTGTATAAGCAGTGTGTTAGTTTAGTTCAGCGCGTGCGCGAAATACCTTGGCATTAGAGCTTCAGTGTGTAGCGCAGAGAAAAGATTAACTTAATTTTGTAACACCCGGTGAGAGAGGTCGAGTATTGTCCAACCAGAGAGTTTGGGAATCACCAGTTCGCAAAACAGAACTTCATTTGAAGCAACTTACGTTTCATACCTTCGGTAACGTGGCCTGTCCAATACGCTTTTAATAGCATAGCAAACAGGTGAAAGACACGGGTGGAGTTAGGAAAAAGACTTCGTCTTACGATAAGTATTTCCAGGCGTATTTTTAATGTCTTTGAGTGTACACTGTGGTCTGGTAGAGAAGGTATTCCACTCCACCCAAAAATTTGATACCGATATTTCACCGAAAATACACATTTTAGGGTCTCCTGTTAAAAAAAAACAACATTTTTAGAAAAAAAAGTCTGTGTGTATGTGTGTCCGTGTGTCTGTGAACTGAAAAATGAAAAGTCTGCAAATACCAAACTTGGTATTTAGGTTTAGTATCTTCCAAGGATGCGATACGAAGATTTTGAGGAAAATCCCCCACCCCAAACTACCGTTTATATGGAATATTTTTAGAAAATTTTGTTTTGCTTAAAACTGACTGTAATGGTTTTGATAAAATACCGTATTTCAAAGATACTAACTTACACGGCAAATAAAATTTACATCTTACATTTTCTGGGAATAGCCTCTGAAGACCTCTTTATTCTGAATGAATTTTATTGAATTTTGCATAACTGGTACACCTTAAGGGATAGAAAAAATCTTGCCACACAAAAAATGCATATCTCATTAAAACACCAATTTATGTCATATACATTTTTTCGTAGCTTTGACAATTTTTGAGATATTCCTATTATTTTTTTTTTTTTTTTTCAGTTTTAAAAAGTTAAAACTTTTCACATACGGGATTTTGTCAACTCCTGGCCATGCAAAGAAACGATTTCAATCACATAGCAACCGGTTTTTAAAATAGGTATTTGATTACCGTTTTAACCTAGTATATTCCGCTTCCACTTACAAGGAAGTAAGTAATAAGACGGTTTCTACTATTGTTTATCTCAATTAGCTTGAAGTATTTGAAAAAAAAAAAAAAAAGCTTTTTAACAATAATGTGTTATAGAGATCTAGAAAAAGTCATGTGAATGGAACACGTCCGATTTTTTATAATTTGTAAACCATAAATATGTTATTGGTTTAAAAGTTTCAAATACTTATACTTTTCTCAAAACGAATACCGTTAAGCTTTTACTTCTGTCTTTATCTCTCTATCTCTCTCTCACTCACTCTTGAAAACAGAACGGAATTTCAAAGTCATCATATTGCGACTTAAACATTTGATTATCTCTTAACACTTTATTGCATGGTGTTGAACATATCCAACAAAGATGATTAATCAAAGCGTTTAGTATTTTCAATGGCTTTTTTTTTTCTAATTTTCTAACCTTCAACAATAAAATTAGACTAGTTATAGTTGTCTTATATTATAAATATATTAATATTCTTGCAGTAAAAATGTGGTGTTTCTTTTATAATAAAAAAGAGCAACTGCAGTCAAATGTAACCCCATCAGAATCCAAGTATGCCATCACACCAGTTATTTTACTTGGGCCCTCCCCGTCCTCCACCACAGGCACATTCAACTGCATCGCTGGGACACGACGTTTGGCTTTGAATGGATGACCGTCTACTTCCTATCGGACTAACGATCACGGCTATTCAAGTCTGTTCAGTGTTATTACTTTCTCTAGCCCCATATGTAAAGTGCACATAAGGATAGAGAAGGTATTATAATGCACCCAAAAAGTCGATACCGAGATTTCACCGGAAATATATGTTTTGGGGTCATCTGAGTCCAAAAAAAAGCATTTTTAAAAAAAGGTCCGTGTGTGTGTGTGTGTGTGTGTGTGTGTGTGTGTCTATCTGTCTGTGTGTGTGTCTGTGGACAGCATAGCCTCAAAACGAAAAGACCGTTAAATACCAAACTTGGTATTAAGGTTTAGTATTTTCCAAGGATGAGACATGAAGATTTTCAAAAAAATCCCCCTACCACAAACTGCCCTTTACATAGAAAAAATGCGAAAATGTTGATTTTCTTAAAAATGGCTCTTACGATTTTGATTAAAATCTTGTACATTAAACTTATTTATGTCCGAAATAAAATGTATATCTCGAATTTTTTGAGAATAGCCTCTGAAGACCTCTACTCTGGATGAATTTTGCCGAGTTTTGCTTAACAGCTAAACCGTAAGAGGTAGAAAAAAAATCACTGCACAAAAAATGTACATAATGACAAAACACAAATTATGTCCTTTACGTTTTTGTTGAAGAGGTAACCGTTTCCGAGATATTCCTTGTTATTGGTTTCAATTGTGAGGTACTTAAACTTTTCTCAGACAGGAAGTGTCGTTTTTCTTTTGTTCTACTCCTGGCCAAGCAAAGAAGTGATTTGCAATGACAATCGCATAACGAAAACTTTTAAAACATTTGACACTTTAGCATAGCGCATTCCCTTCTTCCCTTCTACTTACATGGAACTACTAAGAACATTCTGCTATGTTTATCTCCATTAGCATTGTGTACAAAGAAGAATAATCTTTAGTAGGAGGTTTGTAGAGCAGCTAGAGAAAGTCATGTGAGTGTAACACATAAGATTTTTTAAATTATTTTTACTTTCTCTACACGTACAATGTACATACTGTATAGAGAAGGTAGTGTATTCCACCCAAAAATTGGTACCAAGATTTCACCGGAAATGCATATTTTGGGTCTCCCTGAATAAAAAAAGCCTTTTTGGAAAAAGGTCCGTATGTGTGCACGCGTGTATATGTGTGTCTGTGGACAGCATAGCTCAAAAACGAAAAGACTGTTAAATACCAAACTATCTTCCAAAGGTGTGACACGAAGATTTTTAAGAAAATCCCCCCACCCCAAACTACCATTTACATGAAAAAATTTCGGAAATTTTGATTTTCTCAAAAATTGCGCTAACGATTTTGATTAAAATCTCTTATATATCAGATATTTACATGCCAAATATAATGTATATTTTGAATTTTCTGGGAGTAGCCTGTAAATACCTCTTTATTCTGGATGATTTATTTGAATTTTGCATAACTGGTAAATCGTAAGAAATAGACAAAAACTTACTCCACAAAAAATGAAGATCTCAATAAACACACACTTTATGTCATATTCATTTTCTTCGTGGAGTTGATCGTTTTTGAGATATTCCTTGTTATTGGTTTCAGCTTTAAAATACTTTTACTTTTCTCATACGGGAAAAGTGAACCCCTGTACATACAAACAAAGGAACTTCAGTCACACAGCAACCAGCTTTTGACTATCACTTTAACCTATGGTACTCCCCTATTTCGCTTCTACTTACAAGTAGACAAGTAATAGGACTATTTCTGCTAATTTTTCTGAATAAGAATGAAGTAAATATAAGCATACGCTTTTTAGCAATAACTTTTGCAGAAATGTAGAGAAAATCATGTGATTGTAAAATTTTAGATTTTTTTAATTTAATTTAATTTTTTTAATTTTCAAATGGGTGGCCCATATTCCGCCACCAAGGTGGTGATCATCCAAAAGGGATGTACCTACATTGCCTCCCCTACCATGCCCTAGAGTTACTATGTAGGAGATGGTCAGGAATCAGGTACCGCCGTAGCAACCTGAGATGTGGATGACTACATAAAGATGTCCTTAACACAAGAGAGTGTCTCGGGCTAGGACCTGGACTTGGCGTCGAACCCAGACCAGCTAGAGTTTCTAGAGCTCAATGGGGACATGCGAGCTCATGGTAAGAGGGAATAAGGTGAGGGTCTCATAGAGTGAAGAAGAAGAGACACCGTGAGCAATTAGTTGCTCCGTCCTGGCTGCCAGATGGCGTGGCGGCTGACATGTCTGAAACATACGAGGGTCAGTCAATAAGTAGTGCCTCCTATTTTTTTTTTCTCCTGAACTAAGTAAGTTATGTGAACAATATAAGTTTTGCAAAATTCCTCAAACCTTCTCCACTCCACTGTAATAGCAACTTCATACGCCTACCAGTGGCAGCACTGCTTCCTGTTGCAAAATGGCTGACATTGATGTTTGTACCAGACAGCGTTCTATCACTGAATTCTTGAAAGTGGAAGGTGAAACGCATTCACAAAGGTGTATGGTGATGTAACGGTGGATGTCAGAAGATGTAATGAAGCTGAAGGGCCACCATGTTGACTGATGAACAGCGGAGCGTAGACCCGTGACTCTACGCAACACCGCCGGGTAACAACGGATGAATTGTCTCTCAGTAAAGGCAGTGTAATGACAGTTATTCAAGAGCTGGGCTACTCAAAATTGTGTTCGCAGTGTTACCCCGAATATTAACGGATCAGAATAAGGAGACACGAAAAACAATAGCCTGGGAACATTTGCAGTGCTTCTATTTGGAGGGACAAGGAAATTCATTGCAGTGTTCACTTTCCAGATGCAGAGGCCGTGAATAAAATCTGTTCTCAATGACTTCGGAAGCAAGACTGTGCATTGCACCACACAGGAATGCATGCCCTTGTCAAAGGTGGACTAAAACCATGATTATCTGACCCTCGTAGAAACACGCTATGCATAGCACTTGTCAATAATTAAGGTAGGGTTATTCTTGGAAATTTTGAGATTACGTTACAGGTGTAGAGTGGAGACCACTCCAAGTAAATGAAGGTCAAGATAATTATAGACTTACGCGCATTCAAATGATTACATTTTAAACTCTTAAGTTAGTTATGTTTATTAGCTGCGGTTAGATTTTTTTAAATACTAAGCTATATTACTGTAATCTTAGATTTAGTCGTTGATCTGTTGCTTTTCGTTGTGTAGATGAGTAGCCTACCCAATCATGGCGCGGCTGCCCTAGTGTGTCACTCGGGAGGGCCCTTTTCCTCCAGGACCGCCTCAGCCTGTTGGCTCAAGGGCTTCTGTGGGACCGTGTGAAGATTATTGTGGGCGCTTCTTTGTTTCTACTGTAACGTCATGTTCGGCTGTATGTTTGTTGAGAGCAATTTCGACAATGGCCTCTTGTGCTTACCGATATCGGTATTGTACTGTCCCAGGCGTGACATCAGAGGATTGTAGTGCCTCTTACATTGTTTCCACATATTGACCGCCAACTGTTTGATAAAGTGCTCGACTGTGTGCATTTTAAGGTTTTCGTATAAAATGTCTACTGGTGCGCTTCGTGGCACTTTAGTGAAAATTCTTAGGGTTTTGTTTTGCAGTACCTGTAGAGTTCTTATGTGAGTTTTTGCACAGTGTCCCCAGGCCGGCATGATTGATCTAATTAGCGTTTTGTGGCGGAAAGGGATATAAATACCGGTTTATGAATAAGAGGAAGAACGGCATATGTAGCAAAATAATTCATGCAATTAAGGGTTATGTCAAATGCTTAAACCCCTACTGCTTACAAGGAAACATGTTAGGTTTATCACGATTAACATTAAAACATAAAGAAGATAGAATAATAAGATTTTTGTCAGTTTAACGTAGGTCATATAGGACAATGAATGCAATTGGTGAGCTGATGCTAAAATGAGCCCGGGGTCCATGGAGCTTAAAGTTACTCGACGTTCGCCTTCCAAGAATAAGACCGAAATAAAAACCTTATGCAGATAATTCACCCTAACAGAGATTCGAACTCGGAAATTCTTGAATGTGAAGCGGGAAGTAAGCATTTATTACACTATTTTATTGGAGATTGGGTAGAGATAATTATGTCAAAGTAACATCAGATTTTTCGATTTAAGTAGCCATACACAGTGTTGCATACTATTAAGTGTTTTTTTTTTTTTTTTCTCCAAATGGGAAGAGTTCTACTCAGCAGCGAATGAGATGCGTTATCGTGTTCTGATTTGCCAGGTCGCTACCTCCACTCTTTTCATATTTCCCTCTCACTCGGACATTGGGCATGCAAATCTGCCTGGAGACATAATGTTTATTCATGTGTATTATTAATATTTGAGTTAAAAATCTGTGGTTTTTACGGTTCTGCTACGAACATTACTCCCTATCTTCCTCGTGAATTATTTTTGCAAAATTTGAATATTTTGCCTTAGCGCAAGTAGTATTTATTAGAGACGGAATCACTTTGCGCGTTACTCCCCGGTTATAATGCAATATGGCAACACAGCAGCGCTCCGATTGGCTACCGGCCGGCTGGCTGGTACTCCCATTTGAGTACTCTATTTAATCTGTGGTTATCTAACTTGCCGATGCTAGCGTGTAAAGTAACACGATACCCAACAATACAAGTTTAAAAATGCTGTTATAAAGAGAAAACACTTTCCCTCTGTTTAAAGGCAAAAGTAAACTGGATTAAACATATGCCATGCATGTGAAGAAATCGAGTATTTCCTGCCAGTTTGGGTTACTACTTATTACATTCATTCACCTATTTTCATTTTCCAAAGTTTGCATTACATATTGTATCAGTTTGAAGCTAAGGCGGAATCATCCGACACAGAGGGCAATGTTACTTTCATGCTGTTCATTGCCTGCGCTTAACCTACAGTTGAACTTGCCTTTTCGGACATACTCGTAGTAGATAGGTACAGAAGTTATTGCAATTCGCCCAAAAATGTTATACCAAAAATGTATTTACATATTTTAATATATAAACTTGTTCCTTATTATTTTTGGAGATAGGCAACACTTCATACTCTGAAAGTAATAAGGTCGAAATTACTGTGCTTATCGGCCATTTGGTAACCATACAAATCTAGCCTGCTTTTTATCGGAAAATAGACCTTAGCAGCAATAGTTACGTCAATTCCAAAAACATGTGCTTAATAACTCTTGTTATAGTATATGTTATATGAATAGGATCGCTATCATATGTTCTACAACGTAAATTATAATGTATGGAGGTTAAATGATCGGCTTAAGCTACAAAAAGGAGTCCACAACAGTTATAAAGAGATGAGAAGCGGAGAGGGAGACATGTGGGACACATACCTATAAGTTTTAACGGGGCAAGCGGTCGTAATGATTGTAGCTCAACTGGTTAATTTCATGTTCCCTCATCACCTGCAGCGTGTCAGCTGTTCCAGTCCCACGGTCTGCATGCACTTTATTTCTTCTTTAGTATTATCCATCGAGGTGCAAAGTTAGGTCAGTATTTGTCATAATTTTAGGAGTAAACTAAAAGGTGTACGAATGAACGACAGTTCATTTTACGTATTCTTCAGTCTTCGATCCTTAATTTTATTTGTAATTATTTTGAAAAAGAAACTTCACTAAGACTTTAAATAATAAAGGAAATTTTCAAAACGTATAAAGTTAATAAAACAATTTCAAAATACTAGAACACCTAACATGTTATCGATTATTCTTCGTAGTTAGAGAATGTTCTCTACAAAATTTGTCAGCTGGTACCCTCAGCGAACATTACCGGAAGACACTTTAGGTCTAGACATACCCCATTAGATGCAAATGCACGAAGTAAATATGTGGGTATGGATATTGAGAAGTTTAAGTTCTGGGGATTAAATCTAATTTTCTTTTCAACTGAAAGTATTGGTGAATACTATTTGACACAGTTTGTGGTTGTCAGCTTAGGTATTTTGTGTATTTTTCGTTTTAGAGATGCCCTGAAAATGGGTCTGGTTCTGTAGTGTTATCTGAAACATCTTTGTTAGTTTTGAAACATTGTAATAATATCTGCATGTTTAGAGGAAACTGAATGAGTGTGCCTCAGAATGTTCAGTTTCATTTGTGTTTCCTGTAACAGGACTGATAAAGTTAGAATAAACATAAATAAAGAGAACAAATAAGCAAGTTAAAAATGTCCCCATATCCCATCTAGCTTTGTGTCAAAGTCAGGAAGAAAGAAAACGGGGTAAAAATTGTCAATCTCTCGGTAAGATTCGAATCTTGGAACGCGTGTTTAACTATAACCTGGAGTACCAAAGCCTGTCATGTTAACGTGCAAAAGATGGGTCTCGAGAACGATGTTTTCAGGTTAGACTGTAATCTGCGGTTGCATAAAACCAGAGGATAAGGGACAGCTATTTGAGGGTGGTGAAGGGAATGCAGTAATAGCAACGGCACTTAGATTAAGCTAATTTATTCAGAAAGATTCAATAATTTGTTGGCTGCGAATGTTTGGTTTTGGGATATGCTCCATTAACCCTGTCCAATATTATTCTGGGATTACAGGGGTTACTAATATAAAGCCTTACCTTAAGAGATATGTCTGGGGAGGTGAGAAATGAAGTGGTCTTGAGCGGTTGAGTCCTGAGCCTCCCTCTCCCCGACGCACAAACGAAGCAGAGGTTCTCCTACGGTCAAAACCTGGTAGTCGGGTCTACAGTCCCTTAAATAGGTTTAGCGGCATCCCGGAAGGGCTTTCCAACATGGTGGCCTTACTCCTAATATGGAGAACAACGCCGTGATAGTGTGTAGTCTTAGCCAATCGACATGGAATATTTAAATGTTCTAGAATATCCGGTGTGACGTCAAAGTGCGTGAAGCCCAACGAAGTTGATGTCATCGAAAAGTCCACTAGGAGCGCCATCGGAAGATGCTAGTCACTTCCATTCTGTTACTTAATCAGCTCATAACAAAGCTTGTATTCTTTCAAGGATATGTAAGAATCAAATCCAAATTAATTCAGATTAATTAATTCCGAATTAATAAAACATTACTAAACAATACAAGTTAAACTCTCGCCAATGACACACGTGACTATATATGTGTGTGTGTGTGTGTGTGTGTGTGTATTTAATATTGAACGCTACATAGACATCATTCACAGTCTTTTTAAAGTAATTTATACTGAAGAGTTTTTCGCTTTGCCTTAAGAAATGTAAACTAAACGTATTGATGTTGCTTTAATGGTTGCACTGCGAGAAAGGAAAGACAATTAAAACATTTAAAACATAGAAACTTCTTATTTTATCGTGGGATTCTATAATTAGTGTTATACCGACTCGCCCATCCCTATGTTTTAGCAGAGAGCTCTAGCCAACCAACTACATATGATCTGAAATCAACCAGAGGCGTCCACACCCTCAACAACTGACAATTTTGCCAAAGTTACAAGTTGAATAATTTTAAATATCGTATTGATTGTGGAACCAACATTGCATCCCTTCGTCTACAGGCATAGAAATGAGGTATTCTGAATGAAAATAGGGTACACACGTCCACATCCTTTTAATTTTCGGTCACTGTGCAATCCAGAAAGTATTCCATAACTTTAACATTTGGCAAAATAAATAATAGGTTCCATATCTCAAGCTTTTTATTTTGGACCCCTCTACAACTTCGCCAATTTGTGAGGTCGAATTCTGGAAAGCCGATGTGTGTGTGTGTGTGTGTGTGTGTGTGTGTGTGTGTAGAGCATTTTCAGTAAAGGACAGTGTATGTGTCTATGAGCCAGATAACTAAAATAAAGGAAAAATCGTTTAAATAGAAAACTTGGTATTTAAATTTTGTATCTTCCAAAGCTGCGACACGAAGATTTTCTGAAGAATCCCTCTATCCAAAACTACGCTTCAGATGTAAAAATTTTTGAACATTTCGATTTCCTCAAAAATGACTAACGATTTTGATTAAAATGCTGTATATTAAAGTTATTTACTTCTCCAAAAAAAATGTATATCTTGAATTTTCTGGGAATAACCTCTGAAGTTCTCTTAATTCTGAATGACCTTTACATGGTTGGTAAACAATAAGAGACAAAAACTTACTACACAAAACATGTAAATCTCATTAAAACACACAATTTATGTCATTTACACTCCGTGATATTCCTTGCCATTGGTTTCAATTTTAACTGCTTAAACTTTTCACAAAAGCTAAGAAATCTTTCGGATCATCTCTCTCTTATTTTACTCTCGGCATGCAAAATAAATAAATAAATAAATAGTTGACTATCACTTTAGCCTAGTGTATTCTCTTATTTCCCTTCTACTTACAAGGAAGAAAGTAATAAAACAATTTGTGCCAATGTTTATCGCGGTTAGCATGCTGTAGATAAAAGAATAGCGTGTCTGTAGAACAGGTAGAGAAAGTCATGTGGATGGAACACATCAGAGTTTTACTTCTTACTTCCTACATATAGAAAAGGTACCTACTGTATTTCACCCAAATTTTTGTAATTGAAATTTCACTGGGAATACATGTTTTAGAGTTCTCTGTATAAAACATTTACAGAACAGATCGTATGTGTGTCTGTGAATAGGATAGCTGAAAAACCACATGTTCTTTGAATAGCCAACTTTATATTTAAATTCAGCATATTTCAAGAATGAGACACGAAAATTTTGAAGAAAATCCTCCCACCTCAAGCTACCCTTTACGTGTAAAAATGTTAAAAAATGTTGATTTTCTCAAAAATGATGCTAACTGTTTTGATTAAAATGCTATATATTAAAGATAATTTACATGTCAAATAAAGTTTATATATTGCATTTTCTGGGAATATCCACTGAAGTCCTCTTCATTCTGGAAGACTTTTGTAAAACTGGTAAACCGTAAGATAAAATCACAGCTTATGTCAAATACGATTTTGTCCTAGAGATAACTCTCTCCGAGATATTACTTGTTATAGGTCCAAATACTTATACTTTCCTGAAATGGGAAGTCGCAAGAAAGAGAAGGAAATTACAATACCATAACATAGCGGTCAGATTTTAAAAGAGTTGACTGTTGCTTTAACTTATTTAAAAATAACCAATATCGTAATAAAGCCATTTCTGCTAATGTTTAAATAGAAGAAAAAGCTTTTATAGGATTATTTGTTGCAGCATAGGAAGAGAAACTTATCTGAATGTAGCACATCAGATTTTTATTTTATTACCATGTACACTCCCGTGCATAAATGCGGTCCATTTTCTTGATTGTGTGTGTAAGTGTGTCCGTGAAAGAGAGAGAGAGATTCAGAGGAAATTCCACGCAGCAAACATTGGCTTATTTAACGTTATATCATAGGAAGATAGGATATAAAAGTAGTAAGAAAGGGCGGCCGAAATCGGACGGTGGGGCAGGAGCTACAGTGGATGATACCTAATATAGTTCAAAAGTTCATTCTCGACGTGGGGAGCGTTAGGAGCCCGCCCCCCCAGGTCGGACCAAACTCCCTGAGACTACAGACGACTCCCAACGCCATGCCGCCGCCGAGAACTGTATTTCCAAAGCGCAGTCTTCAACACACAAAACTACTGCTTTGGCCATCTAGCGGCAAATAAATAAGTACTTATTCTAGGTGTTATTCTCTAGGAAAGCTTCCTTTCTGCTTTATTTTAAGCAATAGGAGTAAGGAAAGGACAGTTAATAAATAAAAATGCATTTGAATTTTATTGCTGCATTGCGTCATTGTGTCGATAAACTGGTGCGTTACCTTAACATTGAATAGGGAGGAAAAAATATAGCAGTACTACGATCATTTAGCAACAAATAAATATGATACCACTGCCTTCTGGTGGCTATTAACCGAAATGCGTTCGCTTGTCACGGTTTTTATTTATATTATGAGATTTTAAATACTTTCCCGTACTATTTTTCAACATTTCCTACAAACCTTGTCGTGACAATAATAAACACAACAACAACAAAAAAGAAAGAATTGTTCAATTTCATGCAGTCGTTCGGAAGTGATACGCGTATATATATTTCAGCGATTCATTATATATATATATATATATATATATATATATATATATATATATATATATAAATAAATAGAAAATAAAAATTTTCGAATTTTTAATTTTTTCCATGTAAAGGGTAGTTTGGGGTGGGGGAGATTTTTCTCAAAATCTTCGTGTCGCATCCCTGAAAGATACTTAACTTAAATACAAAGTTTGGTATTTAACCGACTTTACGCTTTTGAGTTATCGTGTTCACTGACACACGGACACATACTGACCTTTTTCTAAAATGTCTCTTTTTGTGGGATACAGGGGACCCTAAAACGTGTATTTCCGGTGAAATCTTGGTATCGAATTTTTGGGTGTAATACAATACCCTCTCTATATACTATGTTCATAGTACGTGTAGAGAAAGTAAAAATGCTGTAAGTGTGCTTAATGTGACAGACCAATGTCAACATATTTACTGGTATGTAAAATAACTCCTGCGGGACGAAGTTCCAGCACACCGGCGGCGTAGTTATGATCCTACCAATTGACAGCGTTGTTAAATAACATTTATGTGAATGAACACAGATATAACTATAACACTCTATAACTATCCAATGGACGATGTATCTATGTAAGAGTATTGCTACGATGGGGTCTCCTCTTCGTCTGTTTCAATATAGCTTCTTGTCATTTCTCAGGGCCCACTTCAGCCTAAAACTTATTATGCTACCCGTATTTTTACTTTCTCTACACATACTATGCATAGTGTATAGAGAAGGTATTGTATTGCACCCAAAAATTCGATACCGAGATTTCACCGCAAATACATGTTTTTGAGACCTCCTGAATCCAAAAAAGGTATTTTTAGTAAAATGTCCGTGTGTGTGTGTGTGGGGGGGGGGGCAGCATAGCTCAAAAACGAAAATTCCGTTAAATACCAAACTTGATATTTAAGTTCAGTATCTTCCAAGGATGTAAGACGAAGATTTTCAAGAAAATCCCCACCCCCAACTACCCTTTACATGGAAACATTTTCGAAATTTTTAATTTTCTCAAACATGGCACTAACAATTTTAATTAAAATGTCGTATATTAAAGATATTTATATGACAAACAAAATGTATATCTTGAATTTTCTGGGAATAGCCTCTGAAGACATCTTTTGTTCTTGATGAATTTTGCGGACTTTTGCATAACTGGTAAACCGTAAGAGATAGACAAAAACTTACGTAACAGACAATGTAGAGCTCGTTAAAACATACAATTTATGATATATACATTTTTTGTGGAGTTGATGGTTTTTGAGATACTTCTTGTTATTGGTTTCATCTATAAGATACTTATTCTTTTCTCATACAGGAACTTGTCAACTCCTGTCCATACAAACAAAGGAACATCAGTCATACCAACCAGCTTTTGACTATCACTGTAACCTATGGTACTCCCTTTTCGCTTCTACTTATAAGGAAGCAAGTAAGCCTATTTCTGCTATTTTTTTCTTGATTAGAATGATGTAAATATAAGCATATTTTTTTTAAGAATAATTTGTTGCGTATCCACTTCCGGCGTTGCAGACGCAATATAGGCTGGATTATATATATATATATATATATATATATATATATATATGCCGGTCTGACAGAAAACCTAACGAAATTTCCTGAGCTCCAAGCGAAAATAAGATCGCATGTTGTAGATAATAGAGTAGATAATATTTAATTCTAGCCATATATTATCTATTTATTAACAATAAAACCCATGTGTCTCCTCGCACTCTTTGAATTCATTTATGTCTCCTGATCTTTCCATCAAAAAGTGCACCCTCCTGCACCTTAAACCCTGAAGCAGTCCGCTTCTTCTAGCATACACGAACAGCTCTATCTCTGTAGTTACTACCCCTAGTATGCGCAGTGTAGGGGTGAAACCTGCCCTACACTGGGTATCCTACAATATGTTGGGCATTTCAGTCTCTTTCCTGCACAATCTGCCGTCTAAGTTACCCTGATATACCCCTATTGGGTTAACATGCTTTTTCAGAGCGGCATGCCTTGTGAGAAAAGCAGTAGTTGTTCTTAGCTGAATTATATTATATTTTAAAAGGCTTTCTGCTGTTTTCTTACGTCATTCCCTAATAAATAGATAACCATGTATGTTTCCTGGGTTTATGCCAGGATTTGCAATGTTCTCTTTTGGACCAGTTCTTAAAAAGCTTCTCTGATTGAATTTCTTGAGGTTTCTAGAACTGGCTCTGGTTCAGTAAATTGTAAAGCTGCTCCTTCTCTAGTAAGTTCATCAACTTTGCCATTACCTTCTATTTTCCATGTAGAATGCATTGAATAATAGCATAAATTTCTGTTTCAAACGCAGTATCATATTTACCCAAGGGAAAGAATCCTTTACAGTTTGGCCTTGTGCCTTATACTCCAGGACCAGTTCCTGATCTATCCTTTGATCCGACTGTAAGTCACATCAAAGTGTTCTCAGGTGTTTCCAGAGTTTTGTTTTACCAATGCCTCGGATCAATAATAATCCGTTTAAATGTTTAACTGCAAATATATAGACCAAGTGCATTTCCAGGAAAGCATCCCCTATATATGGGTATTCATAAGTCCGTGAAACATTTTATAGATTCATGACTACTAAACAGCTGAATGGATAACGAAAATGTGTGCTCTAAAATAGAGAGGAATTCTCTAAGTTTTGTTACATATCTTAAAAATGCTCAATGTATCCACCCTTGCTGACACGGCAGATATCGATACGGTGATCCATCACTCCCCGCACACGTTCCAGCATGTCGCGGTTGACCATAGCCACGGCAGCTGTAATCTATTGGCGAAGTTCCTGAAGATTAGCAGGGAGCGGAGGTACATAGACATTGTCCTTTACAAAGCCCACAGGAAACAATCATACGGAGTTAAATCCGGTGATCGTTGAGGCCAATTCATTAACCCTCTATATTGTTGCCCTGTGCATGCAACCTATCCACTTTTGTGGTAAATGTTCATTGAGGTAGCCTCGCACGTGGCTGTGATAGTGGCAGGCACATCCATCTTGCTGTCTTCATTCAGCTGTGGCATCAGCCAGGTTTCTAGCATGTCCAAGTAAACCATCCCATTGACGCCGAGTTCCACAAAAAAAATCTGATGTGCTCCATCCACATGACTTTCTCTACATAACCGTAACAAAGTATTGTTAATACGCTTATTCTTGTATTTAGTTCATGATAATCGAGATAAACATTAGCAGAAACCGTCTTATTACTTAGTTTCTTATAAGTAGAAGAAAAAGGAAATACACTAGGCTAAACCGACAGTCACACGTTTTAAAATGTAGTTACTATGGGATAGAAATGCGTTTCTTTGCGTGGTCAGCTATTGACAAATTCCTGTATGAGAAAATTTTAAATATTTTAAAACTGAAACCAATAATAAAGAATATCTCTAAAATGGTCAATTCCACGATATGTATGACATAAACTGTGTGTTTTAAGGAGCTCTACATTTTTGTGTAGTAAGTTTTTGTCTATCTCTTAGGGTTTGCTGGTTATGCACAATTCGTGAAAATTCATCCCGAACAATGAGGTCCTCGGAGGCTATTTCCAGAAAATTCAAGATATGCATTTTATTTGTCATGTGAATATCTTAAATGTAAGAGATTTTAATGAAATTCGTTAGAGTCATTTTTGAGTAAATCAAAATTTTCGAATTTCTTTCCACGTAAAGGGTAGTTTGGGGTGGGCGGGGGGGTTGTCTTGAAAATCTTCATGTCGTATCCTTGGAAGGCATTTAACTTTGGTATTTAACTGACTTCTCGTTTTTAGCTATGCTGCCCACAGACAGACATACAGATCTTTTTCTAAAAATGCTTTTTTGGATTAAGGGGATCCCAAAACATGTATTTCCGGTGAAATCTCAGCATCGAATTTTGGGTGCCGAATGGAACACATCAGATTATTATTATTATTATTATTATTATTATTATTATTATTATTATTATTTTCATGTGTCGTTAAACTGGGCAACAGCAACGATAGCTACAAATCATGGAGACGAAGGTTAAAGTTATTGTCGTTTTCGAACCGAAATAACCATACCACTATTTTAGAAACCGGCAGTGTAGCATGAAAATACAAGGTTCAAGTTGTAATGTTAGCCTTCGACAGTTCGGTCATGCTTTAGGGTAAGTACCCTTCCAATCCAGTGGTTAAGAGCTATGATCGGGAAAATGAAGTGGTCACGTTTGTAGAGGGTATTTGGTCAGTACCAACATAAACAGTTCCGCTCATTTATAGGACACATTTTTTTTTTTGCCAGAGGGTGTACATACATAATAATGTGATAGTTTTTTTGTTTGTTTGTTTTTTGAGATAATCTTCGTGTCGCATCCTTAGAAGATACTAAACTTAAATATCAAACTTGGTTTTAACGTCTTTCTGTTTTTGAGCTATGCTGTTCACAAGACAAACACACATACACACGGAACTTTTCTAAAAATGCTTTATTGTGACTCAGGAGACCTCAAAATGAACATATCTGATGAGATCTCGGTATCGAATTTTAGACTGGAATTCAATACTTTCTCTATCCACACGGGCAAGAGAAAGAAAAACAAAAGATTAGTAAATCAAATAGGTATAGTTTCGTAAAACTGATGGTGAGAATCAGTGGTGTATGGGCACCGACAGGCTTACGGTTGCCTTTATTATTACGGCCTATATGCAATTAATTTATTCCTAGCTGCGTCATATCCGCCAACCTCGCATTTGTTTTGTTTCTTCCTGCCATATAACGTCTCTCTTCCTGTTCATAAGAAACAACTTTCACAAGCAGTATCATATTCTTGTAATGGAATTGTTAAATGAACAACAGTTCAGCTGTACTGTCCTGGCATACAGATAACTTTTAGGGTTTAACAATTACTTTTAACAGCCGGTTAAATAAACAAAAGCAGTACGCTTCTGAGGAGACACGATTTTGTAATCGGGTAATCATTAAGATAATACATCAGTGAAATTTGCAAAAATCACATTATGCAAGACATGTCTAAAAATATATGTATATATACACATACACACACACATGTGTGTGCATAACTCAAAAAAGAAAAGTATATTAAATGTCAAACTTGATATGCAAGTTCAGTATCTTCCAAAGGAGCGACCCCCCAGGGGCCTACTACGGTAGGTACGGGTTTGGCGCACCCGGAGGTTCCCGAGCCACTCACCGCCATTCCTTCCATCGCCAACAACTGAGCCACGTTTTGTGTACGTGTAAGCGTGTGTGTGCGCCTTTGTTGTTTGTGTTTTTATTTGAGCGTGAGTGTTTTCGCCTCATCTTCTTCCTCTTCTAGGCTTACTCTTTACATATTTAGTTTTAAGGCTTTATATTTATTAACTCCTACCTCACCAACAGGGATCCACAGTTCAGTGGATGCAGTTGCGTTACTAATACAACCAGCCTACTCACGTCCCCTCCCATATAAGTAATGAGTAACATTCAAAGGTTGCGTTGTTTGATGACAAGCTGAATATAAACACAACACACCTTGTATTTGTGATTGAACGTTATCGTTCTGGTTTTAAAACAGTAGCGACATATGCGACAGCGATTTTTATTGCTGCATAGATACCGTTACAAAACATCTTTATTACTTAAATTATTGTTGTATATAAGAGGTCTATTGCAATGCCGTAGGCACTATTTTCTCTCGGCGTTTCGGCTCTCGTAAACAGTTGAAGAGTGTCGTCTCTAATCGAGGTGTAGGCTAGGAGCTCTCCCTCTAAAACTAAAATCATACGGCCCAAACTACTCCTTATATATCTGTTGATGACGTGGAAAGAAATTTTCAGAAGTGTGCACATGTACCGTACTGACAACGTTGCTGTCTTACACCCAGGTGCAAATGAAATGGCATGTTATTTATGGACGCTCTTTAACTGTTGTGGTTCTCAGCGTCCCATTCTATACTGGGCAGGAAAGACCGCTCAATTCTGCTCAGAGGCCTCTATCAGGCTTGAGATTTTTTTACGTGCCGAAAATCTACGACACGGGACCAACATCTTTACTTCCCTTCCGAAGGAAGCCATGCTAAAATCCCAGGTGTGACAATCTGATCTTTGATGCAATGCGCCCGTCGATCACACACGTGTGCAGTTGCAGCAATAGATTCTGATGAAAAGGAAGCAGCCGGAAACAATCAGCTGTAAACATTGGAAAGTAAGCAATTGACACAGTGCGGCGATTTAGGGTCTGTAGGTATAGGGCCCGTGAACTGGGCGCGTAGTCAGTCACACTACTATAGATACCATCAAATGAGAGACCTGCCGCTAGAGGGATAATGTCCAAGACACCTCATCAGCGTTAGCATCACATTAAATAGGATCTCCTGTCACTAGAGGGACAGTACATAAACTCGCTTCATCACCAATAGCATCTATGACATTTTTAAACGAAAATGACGGACGAAGGATCACCTAGTGTATATACAGCATATTTGAAAAAAGGGTGTCCGGAAAGTAAAGAATGATGGGCATAACTAAACAATAATGAAAGATATCAACAATATTTTATTTACAAAGTTAAAGTATCTTACTCTATTTCTCAATTTTATCACCATTACAATCAAGACATTTATTGTTACGAGGTACAGTTTTTCATTGGCGATGTTATACTCTTCTACCGTCAAAGGCCTGGTTAGTTTTTTTGAGTTCACAAAATGTTCGGCCTATTGAATTTTAGACAAATACGCAAGTGTGTGATGATTGTAATGAACGTGTCTTAAGCGAGGGAATTGTGCATAATGTTCAATCAAGGAAGAACCAGTGTACACGATGAATTCCGGAGTGGGAGTTCATCGCTAATGGAAGAGTTAAAAGCAAATATTCATGAAAGAATTAATTAAATACGGCATTCTATTTTGGACACCTTAAATGACTTTTGGGTGCCAAAGAATTCCCCAAAATGAAGACCTCAAAGCGGCAGATCTTTGACAGTAGAAGAGTGTAACAACGCCATTGAAAAACTGGCACCACATGACAGTAAACGCCTTGACAGAATGGAAGTTACGTTGAGAAATAGAGTAAGATACCGTAACTTTGTAAATAACGTTTTGCGTTGGTATCTTTCGTTATTATTTACTTATGCTCGTTCTTCACTTTCTGGATGACCCTCGTATGTACAAGGACTGGTTGAAAAGTAATGCACTTTTTTTTTTTTTTTTTTTACAAAAAGGTTTGATAATTAAAAAAAAAACTCACAAATGAACTTGCACCTGTTATCTACTTTTCGACACAGTCACCGACATTCTCAACACATTTGTCCCATCGTAATACCAGTTTCAATATGCCCTGTTTGCAGAAGTCCATTGCTAGAAGTATAGCCTGGTGATTTCAAATCCGCATCTGTCGCAAAGCGTTGGCCAGTCAGGAATTTCTTCATGGGACCAAACAGATGAAAGTCCGGACTGTATAGCGGATGCTGGAGCGCCTCCCAACCAACTTTGGTGATGTTCTGACGAACAACAGAAGAAACATGGGACGAGCATTGTCATGAAGTTTGACATCAACATTAATGTTGTGGCGTTTTTCACGAAGGGCCCACGCAACTTCACTAAAGTTTTAATGTAGGCTGCAGCGTTCATAGTGGTCCCGTGTTCAGCAAAGTCCGCCAGTAAAACATCATGCATATCCCAGAACACTGCCACAAGCACTTTCGCAGCAGACTGAGACACTTTGAATTTTTTCTTTACAGTGTTTCTACTCCATACTGGGATCATTCGCCTCTCACCTAGACGGCACGGGTTCAATCCCAAGCGACCGCATGTGAGATTTTTGGTGGACAAAACCTCGCTGGGGCGGGTTTCCTCCGGGTTCTCCGGTTTCCCCCACCATTGCATTCCACCGGTGCTCCATCTTCATTCATGTATCATCAGTGTCACCGCCTGCGGTGCCATAAGTAGTTAAAGCGGGCGTTAAACACTACCAAAAATACTCCATACTTACCTGCTTTGTTTCGGGCGTGTAGTGGTATGCCCACGACTTATCACCAGTGATGATTCCTTTCAGAAAGGCATGTCCTTCTGTGGTGTACCGCGTTAAGTGATCCAAGCTTTGTCATCATTCGTTGGCCCTTGTAGTTTCCTGTCAGGTTCTTAGGTACCCAATGAGTACTGACTTTACGAAATTTCAACGTGTCTAGAATAATATCGTACACTGCACCATAGGAAATGTTGCGATAAGGTTCGCAGTTGCACACATCGGTCGTTCAAAATTGCCGCCTCAATGACACATTCTGCGGGGTTGCAGCTGTTACCGCCTCCCGGAGCGTGGCGAATCACAAATATTCACACGGCTCTCTTGGAAGAATGCACACCACTTGGAGACGGTCCATTCAATCATCCCCACGAATGCCCGTGAATTTCACTGGCTTTATGCCCTTTGACCAACAAATATCGAACCGCACCTCTCAGCTCTTCACACGTGGACGACAGTAGCATACGCGCCATCTTTGTTGCGTATTTCACGCTTCTCTCAGAGCTGCACATGAAACAAAAAACACCCTCTGTAGTGAAAACTTCAAACTCCTTCCGTGTGAAAAAGCAACATTCCAATTGCAATACCAAGGCAGAAACAAGATTGTTAATTTTTGATACGCCCTCGTATACATTCTGAATGCGCGCGCGCACACACACACACACACCTATGTAAGGCATCTGAAAAATCAAAGACAAGAAAGAAAAAATAACAATTTTATTTTTTAATTTGAAACCAATAACATAAAACTACATTAACAAATGAAACACACTGATTTACATTACTATTTACAACACTTATATCACAAACAGAAGTAGTCTTATTTTTTACAGTATATTTATGATAGATATCATACCATACTGGCTAAAAGGTTCTCTGCAACCACTTGCCTGCCTAGACCATATGTTTCGCCTCTTATTCATGCTTCTTAACATTATTACATTGAAAACACTTGTTAAAAATTACCTTATTCAATTCTGTTAAGTTAAAAATAATACTGTCCAGTATAAAAGAGTTTCAGCTGTGATCCACAATCTCTACATAATGCCGGCAAGAATGGCGAGTAGAAACAAATGAGTTTTAAATCTATTATATTTTACCAAACTAAAGCGAAGTATCAAGATCATTATGCAACTATCTTTTTCAATATACTGTTTTATTACTTTAATATACTGCAAGAGCATGTAATCCACGGCACTTCCACGGGTGGGTACAAAAATTAAATAGAGAGTAGCTCTACTGTAAGTTTTGAAGTACAGAATTAGTGGTCGGAGCTCCAAGAGGATTGGCAATGATGGACTTACGAAAAAGAGGAAGAAAAGACTTAGTCCTCGAAATAATTTAAAACTGTTGGTGCAAGCCTGACATGAAGAGCTTGAGCTGCGAGGAACCATAACAAACCCACCCATCCATTTCTCCTTCTATGTACAGACAGCGAAAATGTAAGGGTACTAGGGACGTTCAACAAGTCCTTAGAAATTACACTCGTAGCATCGAAAAAAGTTTGTATGAAGTAATCGAAAGTTAAAGTTGCAGCTATATCCATCACGGGGTTACGTTGCCATAGGCGATTGAATCAACAATCTTGTGCTTAAATACAAAGATGGAATAAAAAAAACGAGTTCCGTGCGATGCATAAAACTTCTATTTAAAAGACTTACCACCGACGGAGATAAAGCCGAAGCTCATGGCACATCTGCTCCTGCGTTTGAAACAATTGGATGAATGAATTTAACCGTGGCCGTACATCCACAAATAATGAACATCATTCCGAACGTCCAGTAAAAGTGACTTCATCCGATTTTATTGACAAAAATCCAGGATATGGTTTTGAGTGATCGATGAATCAAAGTTTGGGAAATATTAGAGTGTTCGAGCTTATTACAAGTACAGTGTTCTGAATTTTGCACCAAAAATTAGGTGTGACAAAAGTCTCGGCAAGATGAGTGACGCATTTGCTCTCAATGGAGGATAAACGCTAACGTGTGATCGATTCGGAAGCTGGTTTGGCACTTTTCCATCGCAACCCTGACAAATGTCTGCGTCGATACATAACTGTGGATGAAACATGGATACACTACTACACTCTAGAGACAAAAGTACAGTTGAAACAGTGCGATTTTAAAGGCGAATCGACAACGAAGAAGGCAACGTTGGTAAAAATCTGCGGACAAGGTAACAGCCTCGGTTTTTTGGGATGCACGCGTAATCATCTACATTGATTATTTTCAGAAAGAAAGAACGATAAATTCAGAGTAATGCACCGGTTGAATGGAGAAATCAAGGGAAAAGAATACGCTCATCTGGCAAAGAAAAACATTCTCTTCCATCAAGACAATGCAAGGGTGCAGACATGCGCAGTTTCGATGGCGAAAATTGTAGAATTAAGATTGGAATTACTACAACATCCACCGTATTCACCAGATTGGGTCTCCAGTGACTTTTAATTCCAAAATTGAAAAAGTGGCTCGGTATAAAACGATCTACGTCTAACGAAGAGCTTATCTCCCAAACAGATGCCTATTTTGAGGACCTTCCGAAATCCTGCATTGTGAAAGGCTTACAACAGCTTGAGAATCACTGGGAAAGGTGTATCAAATAAAAGGAGATTGATTAAAAAAGCTACTAATTTTTTTTTTTTTTTATATCTTTCACTAAGGACTTATTGAACCTTCGTAGCTACTGCTTCTTTTCCTCTCTTTACCCCTCTCCAATGCCTGTGGTATTCCTGCTATTTGCTGCGATAGTCAAGACATAGTACCTGAAAACCAATGTAATGTCGGAATGAAAAGGAAGTTCTCATTATTTCTTTTGATGACTCACTAAATCGTTACTCATTAAGCTACAACAGTCAGTCACTTGTTTCACAGCATGCCATACGCATCAGAAACTACACGTGGTCTATGACAAGCTGGTAACGCAGTTCGCCTAATTTCAAAAACTATAACTTTACAGAAATGTAATTAAACAGAAACACAGAATCGTATAACTCAACAAATGCCAGTAACATTTGCATTTTCCATTATAGGCATTAAGAATTTGAGACCAGGTGAATCTACTCTTCTCCTCCACCTTTCCTTGTCCTCATTTGGGCGCCGTGCTTCTATTGCAACTGTGAGCAGTTCCCTGGCCCGTAGTGATATCTCGCTCCTTACGAGATTTCCCAAATGGTGCACTTTCCGTATCTGCCTTGTGTACGTTACCACGACCGACAGCAAATTAAAGCTTGTTCCATATAACTTTGCCCCTTATCTATTAACGATCACGTAAACTGGCGAGTTCTCATTGGCTATCGTCATGGATTAGGGTTTCTGGCACAAATTAGTTCCTTATTTGATATGATTATTTATCATAATATAGTCCAAGATGATTGTATAAATATGCATTCTTAGAACTAGGGCTGCATTTTGGAGACTGATAGCGGGACAGAATCAAAGTTAGCGGAGCATGGTATGCAGTTGCTATCAAGGTATTTATAGTCACGTGGTACCGGTTTTTAAATGCAGATGTTATACTCTTCCACCGCTAAAGATATGAGCCAAGATGTCACTGTCTGAGGTATTCATCGGATGGGAACTCTCTTCCACCTAAAAAGTCATGTGTGGTGTCCAAAGTGAAACCCCAATTTTTCATAATTCTTTTATCAACATTTGCTGTCAGTAATTATTGATGAAACTTCCACACCAGTCTTTGTCGCACACAGTGGTTCGTCCTTGATAACTCTTAAATTAAACGCCAATTCCTCACTGAATTATCACCATACCATTGCCTTATTTGCCTATAAAATTCGATTGACCGAACATGTGCATTAAAAAAAAATGAATAGGTTTTTTTGTGGTAGAAAAATATAACATCGCATTGAAAAACCGATACACGTGATAATAAATGTCTTGACAGAATGGAGATTACGTTGAGAAACATAGTATGATGCTGTAGCTTTGTAAATAAAGTTTTGCTTGGTATCTTTCCTTATTATTTCATTATGACAAAACGTTCGTTACTTTCTGAATGACCTTCATATTATAGGAATAATATAGTACCTAATGCGTGGCAGCTTGATTGCCCATTCCTTGAAAGCCATTCAGAATTTCTACCTGTGTCAATAATAGTGCAAAGAAGAGGGAGAAAGAGAATCCATAGCTTGCCTCTTTCAGAGAACAACATTTCGGTAGTGACCACACTCGACAGACATGAACCAAATACAGAGCATATTTTATATGACACCAGAAACTGACCACCAGGGACGCTGGTGTCAATCCGACACAGTTTCTCTACATATGTTGCTTCGTGAGTCGTTAAATTATAAGGTAACCCCCTCAAATTGGGCGAGTGAATCGAGTCGCCGGGAAAGTTGTGGCGACAGAGGTGTACTAAAGTCCTCAAGTCATAGTAAATGCTGGAAATGTTGTTGTTCTGCTCTCAAACACGCGGCATATCTTGTAAAAATGATTTTGCTCATTCGCCTAAGCTTTGCAGCAGGAATCCTTGTGATTTCTTGCATGATGCTCTCAATCGCTAAGTTCTTGTAATGTACAAGGATGATAGTGATACATGAAATTAAAGCGGTGGCTCATGAGAGAAGGATACGTATTGATATGTGGCCCCCTCGTTCCTGTGACCTAACAGTTGCGAGTTTTATTTGTGGGGTTCTTTGAAACAAAAAGTATATCGCTCTAACCCACATACACAACAGGAACTTAGTGATAACGTCATGCAAGAAACCACAAGGATTTCTGCTGCCAAACTTAGACGAGTGAGTTTGAAGACACGTTCAACGTTTGGTGACTGCATTTCCAGCATTTATTATAAGATGAGGATTGTAATGCGTCTCTGCCGGCGATTCTCGGTTCTCTCGCGCAATACTGAGAGGGCTAATTGTGGGTTTAAACTGAATGCAATAAAAGTTAATTTTCCAAAATACTACTGCCTACCGGTTCCAGCCGGTTTGCAGTTAAAACAGTCCGTTAAGAGACTGACATTGTGCGTGTTCGAACCATAAAATTTGTGGCGCTGCTTTGTGTTTCAATGGTGGTTGCTTTGAGATCGGAACAGACCACAGTCCTGTATCTTGAACGGCAGTTGTGACTATGATTTCAGAGGTGCCAGGGTTCTTCAGATGAGGAAGAATTCGGGTCCTATCCAGTTGCCACATCTTGGGAAGTCCTTTGGTATAGCAGGGACATCGCTGGGCTGCCCCACGTGTAGGATGACATCGAAGCCATTCGTCCAATAGGACGCGTGTTGATTGTGTAGTAACCAATAACCTAAAAATACACAAAAAAAAAAAACATTTTGTATGACAATGATACAAACAGATATTATATACAGTGAGTCACAGGTAGCATTGACGGGACTAAACCGCGTGCCGCGAAATCTCGGCTGTTATCGTGCATTTCCGGCTTGTAAGTCTCTCTCTCTCTCACACACACACACACACACACACACACACACACACACACACACACACTTAGTGAAAGAGTAGACCTAGGAGTAGGTGGGTGTGTTTACACGTATCGTACCACAGTGTGTTAATGTTACTACGCGAGTGTGTGTATATATTAAAACATTTTTAGGACGAAGAATTCCTCTGTAGACCAAGGGAGTTTGGTCAGACTGGGACGCGGACTCCTAGCGCTCCCCGGGTCCATATGAAGAATTGCTTGGAATATGTTAGGAACCTTCCAGGGTGGCTCTTCCCTATTTTCAGGTTTCGATCGCCATTTGAAATTAGTTTCATCACATCTTCCTGGGGTCTGACGTACAAAAAGCCAATGACTCCAGTACGGAATCCTCACCAACATCATACACACCCGCGATCTTGGGATCAGAAGAATCCCTAAGCGACTGAGCCACCCAGACAGAGGTTTCACCATCTATGACAGCATATATATTTATTGCTTCAACGGCTTGAAACTTGATTGAACATCGGATTTTGACGAATAACCTCAGGACAACCAGTAACCATTTGTTTACCGATGAAATTATTGAAAAATCCATTATATGATTTACGCTGATAGTTGAACGAAAGTTCACGAAGTGGCAGAAGTCACGGATGGGCATATGTATGTGATGCTGAAGGGAATTTCACACAGCAGTTATTGGCTTATTGTACATCAAACCCCAGGAGGACAGGATGAGATGTAAGTAATATCAACGGGGCCAAAACCGGACGGCGGAGGAAAAGCCAGTGGAGAGTTCCCAATATATTCGAAGCAGTTCATCTCAAAGTGGGGAGCGTTAGGAGCCCGCGCCCCAGGTCTGACAAAATTTCCGGAGTCTACAAATCACTTCCACCGCCGAGAGTTATATTTCCAGAGCGCAATCACCATCACAGTTCTCGTCGATACGTACAACCATAAAAGAGACCGGTTGGACAAAATGGAGATGAAATGAAGAGACAGGAAGTTCGGGGAATGAAGAAACCTCCCTAGCATTCGACTAGTGACCCAGGGAAACTCCAAAGAAATCCTTGGGTCAGAGAGATCGACCGCGGAATTCGACAAAACGCTTGAGCCACCTGGCTCGGTCAAGTCATAGGTGTGTCGACGGGAACGGCAATTCATATGATAAGTTGGAGATGATGGATTACACCATTCGCCTCTCACCTAGATGGCCCGTATTCGATCCCAGAGAACCATTTGTGGTGGGCGAAGCGGCCTCTGATCGGGTTTTCTGCGGGCCCTCCAGATTTTCCCGCCATTCATTCCATCACATTTCTCTATATATATATCTTTCCTATCATCTATTTCGTTTCATACCACCCACTTTCAAATAAGTCATTGGGCTGATCAACCCTGCTCCACAAGAGGCGTGTGACTCCAAGCATTGGCTTGCGAGTCCTTCACACGAGGAGAGTAAACAAAGAAAGCAAGCAGACTCGTTGGCGGCCCGATGTGAACCGCGATTACTCACACTTAACAACAAGCGGATCCACTTTCAATTTTGCAATTTCCAACTTTAAATTTCAATTTAAGGTAATCCGAAGGACTTATTGCGTCGAGTTGTCACCGTCGATGAGACCTGGATTCATTATTATGCTTCAGAAACCAAGCAACAATCAAAACAATGGGTTACTCCCGGCGAATCTGCTCGAAAGAACAGCCTCATTGGTCGAAAAAGTGGTGGGAATGACTCTTTTTGGATGGGAAGGGTGTCGCACCCACTGACTTCTTAGAAAAAAAATATTACTGGATAATACTTGCCCCGATTTGATAAGAAATTGAAGGAGACGTAGCGAAGGAGATTCTCTTTTACCACGAAAACGCACCAGCTCATTCGTCCGGTAATGTCACTGGCAAACTGCATGATTGGCGTTATGAGTTACTGTCGCAACCTCGCCCCTCCATACTCGCCCCACCTGGCATCTTGAGATTTACTGTTCTTGCCTAACATGAGGAAAATACACTAGAGGATAAAATTTAGATCATATTAGGAGTTGATCGTCTAGATAAAGCTGTATTTGCACAGCTTGATAATTCTTATTTTTGGAAGTGTTTCAAAGAATGGCAGGAACTGGGAGAAGCGTATATCTTTATAAAGCGGACTATGTCAAAAAGTAAATAATTTGTATCTGAAAATATGGGAGTCTTCATCCCTAACACGGGTACTTGTTGAACCCCCCCCCCCTCCCGTAGGTTATAAGATGCTATTTTTGGAAGTTGAGGAGGATTTCGACACTTAAGCATACTGTTCTCTATTGTGCTTCTGAAAACCCCCATTAGGAAGAGGTGAAGCTAATGACCAAAAACGGCAGGCTCAGTGTCAGGCGGGGTCTTTAACTTGTCAAGGTATTACATACTGATACTGGTGGGACACAACGCAGGCCCGCCTCTCTGAGGGTGGTCACACACCGAATCCCTAGGCAGATAGTTCTACAAAACAAACTTCACCGCTGTACACTTTGCCTGCCGCCAATTCGCTTGATCCTGTCATTCCGAAACGTAAGTGTAATAACAAGAAATATGGGTCAGGAAACTTCGTGGCATTTATAATCCACTCCAGCACTCGCCTACCAACCCGATAACACTCGAAATAGAAATCGAGACATACCAAATACCAGACTCTCATGTTACCGTGGAGAGCTGTCTGAAGATTATTAATGCACTACATCAAATCACTTCGTTTTGAAGCAGCTGCCTGATACCGACATTTTGTTGAAGACTTTTAAACCTAAATAAAGAAATAAAAAAAATTAAAGACAAAGATAAAAATCTTGGCAGTTATTAAGAGGTATATTGTGCATTGATTAATTCCGAATCTTCCCATTAAAAAAATCTGATGTGTTCCATTCACATGACTTTCGCTACATCTCTACAATAAATTA
Source organism: Hymenopus coronatus (assembly GCA_030762935.1). Taxonomy (NCBI): domain Eukaryota; kingdom Metazoa; phylum Arthropoda; class Insecta; order Mantodea; family Hymenopodidae; genus Hymenopus; species Hymenopus coronatus. The sequence continues at coordinate 151,098,000 of CM060897.1, read as the reverse complement.
TTGTTAAAAAGCTTATTCTTCTATTAACTTAATGCTAATCGAGATAAACATTAGCAAAAATGGTCTTATTACTTGCTTCTTTGCAAGTAGAAGGTAAACAAGGGAGTACACTAGGCTAAAACGATAGTCAAATCTTTTAAAAGCTGGTTGCTATGTGACTGATGTTCCTTTGTTTGTATGGACAGGAGTTGATAAATTGCCGTATAAGAAAAGTAAGCATTTTAAAGCTGAAACTAATAACAAGGAATATCTAAAAACGTCCAACTCCACGAAAAAAGTGTGAACAACCTAAATAGTGTGTTTTAACGAGCTCTACATTTTTTTTTTTTTTTTTGGTAAGTGTATGCCTATCTTTACGGTTTATCGGTTATTCATCCAGAATAAACATGCCTTCAAAGGCTATTCCCAGAAAATTAAATATTTATTTGTAAATATTTTAAATATAATAGAGTTTAATCAAAATCCATAGCCATTTTTGAGAAAATTAAAATTTTCGAAATGTTTTCCATCTAAAAGATAGTTGGGGGTGGGGAGATTACAATAGACTGCAAAATAGACATACGAGGGTTGTCCCAGAAGTACCCGACCTAACAAAGAAAGCACACAAATTTCGGGTAAAAGCATATTTATTTCTCTACATAGTCTCCTTTCAGCTCGAAACACTATTCCCAGCGATGTTCAATAGCTTCAATACCCTGTTTATAGTGAGAACTATCGAGGACTGCAAAATAGCCATCAACTGCAGACTCCGCCTCTTCTTTGTTGGCAAATCTTCTAACACCATTTCTTCAAGTTTAGAAACAGAAAATAATCAGAGGGGGCTAAATCTGGCGACTATATTGCATGAGGAAACAATTTGAACTTTAACAAATTGATTTTGGCCATGGCGATAGAGGACGTGTGAACTGATGCATTTTCTAGATGAAACCAAACTTCCATTTTTCGCTAAATGCGGCTTTTTTGCTCTAATTCATCACTCAAACGCCGTTACAAATTCGCATAATATTCGCCATTGATTACTTTTCCTTTTTTTTTTTGACCTAATAGATTAAAATTATTCCACGTGCGTCCCAGAAATCTGGCACCTTGACCTTGATTGCAGATGAACTGTCTTCACCTTCTTTGGAGCCGATTCTCCCCTTCCAATCCACTGTTTTGATTGTTCTTCGTCTCAGGTGTGAAGTGATGGACCTAGGTTTCATCCATTGTTATGAACCGATGCAAAAACTCAGCTTTATTGCAGCGAAACGTTCCCAAACACTCGACTGAAACATCCTCACGACGCTGTTTTTGTGAGAAAACGCACACCCACCTTGCACACAACTTTCTCATATCCAAATTTTCAGCCAGTATGCGATGTACAGAACGTTTTGAAATGCCTGCAATGTCTGCTAGCTCGCGCACTTTCAGTCGACGGTCATCCAATACCATTTTGTGGATTTTCTTTACAATTTCCGGTCTGGTAACCTCATTTGGTGGACCATTACGATGTTCGTCTTGGCGCCTCGTACGGCCGCGCTTAAACTCTGCCACCAAATATTTTATTGTTGTAAACGAAGGAGCAGACTTCCCCAAAATAGAATCTCAGTCAGCTTTAATATTAGTTGCACTAAGACCTTTCAAATGAAAGTATTGTATCACATAATGATGACCAGCTTTATCCATGTTTACAAATTCGCTGAGAGCATTCACTATTGATGACTTCTAAACAATGTAAAATCGCCGAACTTCAAACTTAAGGTTTCTAAGGTTGGTACTTTTTATCATTGTTGTTTGAAACATCAACCGCTATCTACACGTCAGGTTAGGTACTTCTGGGACAGCTTTCGCACTTAGAAAATCCAATTTGGGCAACGCACGAAGTCTCCCAATTCAATTTTGAATTCTTCCAATAAGTCTTCCAAACTTTTCTTATATTTCTTTAATATTTAAAGACGATTATTTAATAAATACGGATTTTAAATTTAGAACACGCCACAAATCATTGTGCTGTATTTGATAGACCCATTTCATAGATCCAATTTCTCCAAGAAATCTTTCAAATTATTAACCATTGTAATGATCTTTTCCTTGTAGCTGAATACTGAATTTATACAAGTGACAATTAAAACATGTAATGTGTTTCATTCACATGGCTTTCCCTAGCTGTTTCACAAATTAACTTTCCTTACAAAAAGTATTATTTTATCTAATTCATGCTAATCGAGATAAATATTAGCAGAAATTGTCTTTATTAACTGCTTACTTGTAAATAGAAGGAAAATAAGATAATATACTGGACCAAAAGGATAGTAAAAGCTTTTAAACTTCCCGCTTGAGAAAAGTTTAAGTAGGGTAAACTTGAAACCAACCATAAATATATCGGAAACGATTAACTCTTCAAAAGTGTATATGACATCAGTTGTGTGTTACAGTCTACGTAGTTAAGTGTTTGTGTATCTCTTACGTTTACGAGCTGTACAAAAGTAATCTAGAATGAAGAGGGCTAATCAGGTTAGATCACTCGCCTCTCACCTAGATCCTAAGCGACCGCACGCGAGATTTGTGGTGGACAAAGCGACGCAGGGGCGGGTTTTCTCCGGTTTCCCCGCCATTGCATTCCATCGGTGCTCCATCTTCATTCCAAGCATCAGCATCATCGCCTGAGTTGCCTTGAAAATATCTTTAAAATTTTAATGAAACTCGTTAGAGCCATTTTTGAGATCAACATTTTCGAAAAATGTTCTATGTGAACGGAAGTTTGTGGTGGGTATTTTCTTGAACATCTCCGTGTTGCATCTTTGGGAAATACTGAACTGAAATACCAAGTGTAGCATTTAACCGATTTTTCGTATGTTGCCAACAGACACACACACAGATACACACGTTTCTAAAGATTTTTTTTTATTCAGGGAGTCTCCATGTATTTCCGGTGCGTGCGTGCGTATCTGGTAGGCTCGTGGTGAGCCTAGGTGTTGTTGCTGTGTACCTACCCTGGTAAGGGTTTAACCACAGGAATGAGGTGAAGGTTGAGGTTTTATTTTGGAGTTTTCGAGTGTTGGTGTTAAGGAGGTAGGCTCCTCGAACGGTTGCATTTTCAGGAGCAGCATCCTTTCCTCTGCTCCGCTGGTGTTTATTTTTTATTTAATTATGGTGGTGAATTTTGATAGACCTCTCCCAATGGGAGGGGGGAGTGCTTTGTTCAGCTATTACGCTGTTGGTTGGTTTACAGCCGTTGTTACCGGGGGTGCCCACAAGCCATGCGGGGAACCCGGAACCGCCTCTTTCGGCGTTCGGAGGGTAAGTACTCCCCCAGAGATCTGATGAGTGCGTTCTCATGGTCGCCCAATCTGGCGTAGAATTTTTGAGCCCGGCGCCTGATAACATCTTCCACATATGGGAGGGTCGAAGCTTCATGTAGTAGCCTCAAAGGGAAACGTCGACATACAGAATATATGGACCGGAGTCCTCTATTCTGTACCCGCTGTAACCAGAGAAGCCAGGAGTCTGCTGCCATACCCCACACTTCGCAGGCATAGAGCATCAGGGGGACTACAAGCGCCTTGAAAAGGCGTAACTTTTAAGTGAAACGGCATAAATCTCGGTATAGAATTTACGGTGGAATACAATAGCTTCTCTACGTACATTGTACTGACGTGCTGAGAAAGTAAAATGCTAAGCCAAAACCCTAATCATTGATGCTAAGTTCTCTAAACTCTATGTTCTGATATTTAAAATAAAACTATTTCACACGTTAACATGAAACGCACTCATGAACTTGTTGGTCTGATAAGCTTTTCTGCAACATAAGTATTTATGAAATACCTTCTATATGATGCTATTGTATCACAAACCATTTTCGCAGAAGTACGTATTTTGCAGTGAAAGACGGCAGGCGTGTGCTGTGAGGTAGCGTCCGTAAGTGAGAGGAAGAAGGTAATGAAGAGGAGGCAACCAAAGACGCTACGAACAGAACAGAATTGCAATAGCTGGGAGAAAAATGAAACATGATATAGGAATGGAAACGGACAGAAAAGGAGAGGAAATAAGCAGAAAATCGGAGGGAATCAAGGATGAGATTGCAACTATATCAAAAGAAGAGTGGAGAATAGGTAACACAAGAGCACAAGGTATAACTTGGTATGAGGAGCGTTCGGAAATGATCTACAGTAGTAGTTTTTACTTTCTCTAGCCCGCATGTACAATGTACATAGGAATAGAGAAGGTACTGTATGCCACCCAAAAATTCCATGTCGAGATTTCGAGATTTCACCGGAAATATATGTTTTGGGGTCCCCTGAATCCGAAAAAAACATTTTTAGAAAGAGGTCCGTGTGTGTGTGTGTGTGTCTGTGGACAGCATAGGCCAAAAACGAAAAGACTGTTAAATACCAAATTTAGTATTCAGGTTTGGTATTTTCCAACGATGCGACACGAAGATTTTCAAGGAGACCTCCCCGCCACAAACTCCCTTTACATGGACAAATTTTCGAACATTTTGATTTTCTAAAAAATGGCCCTAACGATTTTGATTAAAATCCCGCATATTAAAGCTATTTATATCCAAAATAAAATGTATATCAAATTTTCTAGGAATAGCCTCTGAAAGCCTCTTTATTCTGGATGAATTTTGCCGAATTTTGCTTAGATAACTGCTAAACCGTGAGAGAGAGAGAGAGAAACTTACCACACAAAAACACAATGTATGTTTTTGTTGTGGAGGTAACCGTTTCCGAGACAGTCCTTGTTATTGGTTGCAATTGTAAAGTACTTATACGTTTCTCAGACAGGAAGTGTCTTTTTCTTTTCTTCTCCTGGTGGTCAAGCAAAGAAGCGATTTGCTTTCACAATCGCTTAAAACATTTGACTATCACTTTATCACAGTGCATTCCTTTAGTTCCCTTCTACACATAAGGAACTATGTAATAATGTTTATGTCGATTAACATTGTGTGGAAAGAAGAATAATCTTTTGTAAGAAATTTGTAGAGCAGCTAGAGAAAGTCATATGAGTGTAACACATCAGCATTTTTATATCCTATTTATTAATGAACATGAATCACTGTGCATGGGATCTCTCCATGGACGTCAATATATCTCAGCCTCCTTCCTGGCAACTTTATATTGCATCACGGAACCAGTGTTTGGGACACTGTGGACAGTTGCCTACAACACCCAACCTTTTCCCTCGCAGCGCGTCGTCATGCTGTCGAATAAAACAGTCGGATGGAGCGAAAAGTGAGTGTGGCACAACAATGAATTCCAGTGATTGCATTGCTGGAGGAGCTGAATCCTGCGCCTAAGTTGTGTAAGTGTGTCACAGCACACCATGCTGTAGACAGTTGTTGCTGGTGGAAACCAGTCCATTAGCAGTATACCCCAGGTGCCCCAAAAGGTGGAGATCATCTGTTTACCTGCAGGTGGGCCGGGGGCTCCCAGGATATTTCCATTGCTTGGTTTGGATTTGTTTTTCAGATGTATGGTAGTGAGACCAAAGTTCGTCACCATTACCAGTTTCTACAAGAAATCGGGATCTCATTGTTCATTTCCAATAGTCGACGACCCACTTCAGTTATATCTCCTTCTGAGCTTGTGCGAAACCCGATGAACTTTTTTCATGTCCAAATCATGGATAATGTGTGCAGAGTTACGATTCCAATTCATCAAAGGTCATAATCTATTAGCCATAATCAATTCGACACAACTTCAGTGTTCCTCGAAGATCGCGATGTTGACGGACGACCAGGACTCACATTCTTGCTTGCTGATTCCCTTCCACTGGTGAACCCAGCGATCCATTGAAAACAATTTACTGTGCAGGAGCTTATTGGCCACAAACGCGGTTAACTGTTTATTAATGTCTGCGCTTTGACTCCTCCTTTCCACAAAAGCCATGCAGTCCACCTATGTCCATGATAATCGCCCTCCATCTTGTCCAAGGCTTTCTCTACTTAACAAATAAGCGCTGTATTTTCACTGTACACTGTGTCCAAACTGCCATCTAGCGTCTGCGTGGTGTCCTATCATCAGGTTACCGTCTTCTGAGTGGATGTGCTCATAGATTGAGCGGTATTTTTAAAACAACGTAATTATAAATAATTTCCGAAGGCCCCTCGTACTTTCGGAGATAGAAGAAATAACTGAAAAAGATGCGAAAAGGGAGGTATGTGAACTTGTAAGTAAAACACTGGGAATGGAAGTCAAATTATGAAGCTGTTAAATTCGAGAAAAGGAATATATTAGTAAATGGTCGAAAAGTAGTACATTAGGGGGGGGGAGATGAAAGATACAGACATCTATATTAATTACCTGAATTATGAGTAAAAGGAGCTAATGAGAAGATTAATAGAACAAAGAAGGGCGGCGCATAGTCACGGAAAAGTGGCATATATTTGAGATTTTAAATTACAGTTTGACGGTAACGCGGTAGAAGTGATACGTATAAGAACAAAAGCAGTGAGCTAGGATGACGGCAACAGTACAGGGCAGAGCAATGACATGTAGGGGAACGACCAAAGGACGCTGGGACAGGAGCAGACACTAGAACAGCAATACATAGCAGAAGAGAAGATAGACAAAGCGAAGCAGAACTACACTTCGGAAAGAGACGGCATGGAGAAGAGGAAAGAGAAGACAGCTAAATGTGAGCAGGAGAGGTGAACCGAAAAAAGAGGAGTTGTATGGGCATATGTGGTGGAAATGATAAAGGGTTGAGAAGTAAGACGAGGTATGAATCTGGAAAGACGATCGATCGGGGATATAATGTAGAAATAGAAAATATGCTATAATATACATGAAACGGAAGGATGGTGAAGAAAGAGGCACGGCTAGACGTAAACAAGGCAAAAAAACGTAGAACGTCAGTCATAGATAGAGGGGGGGGGGGAATATAAACCGAAGCACAGTGAAAGAAAGAGGAGAGTCAAGTGGGAAGGAATAAATGAGTAGACAGGAAATGTGAGAGGGAGGAAGCAACTTAAAGCAAGGTTAAATTTGGGAATTTCAAGAGTAAAGAGGAGCTATTAGCTAGAAAAATGATGAAAGAGAAATTAAAGTGACAGACAAAATTCAGTGGAAACCTTGAACACTAAAGAAGACACACGCACAAGCTGCAATTATATTTAAAATATATAGAGAGCTGTCCAATGGCATAAGAGTAGGCCCCAAGTTCAAAGGGCAGTCTAAGAGTAAATTCAATCCATTCAAAACTTCCAAGTTGGCGAAATACTTATTTACGCCATTCGGGATTAAAAATTGGGGAAGCATGTGCTACACTCACAGTGAAGGACTTATCACTGAACTGAATATATCTGTCATATGTATCATCCTCCATTCCTCTCATAGATGTCAGTGCAAAGCCTTGAGCGACTGACCCCTTGCTGAGTACCAGTCGCCGAAGCCTCACGTCAACGGTACAAAAAGTAATGGCTACGGCTGTCAACATTTTAGGAATATGTATTCTTAAATACTGTAAAACTAACATCCATTATGTAGGTATCAACGTTCATTAAAGATGAGCAAAGTCAAGTGATATAGTTGTAGAAACACATTATAACATACCTGGATTGTCAGCCTTGAAGCGAAGAGCTGCTATACCGTTGCGGGGTACAGCTATAGTGTCCTTAAGTAGAGGATTATGTAGATTTCTCTTGAGCAGAGCTCCTCGTCTATCCATGTCCTTTAGAAGTGTCAGAGGTATCGGTGTCTTCAGCGCGGTAGCACCGACCACATAGAAGCTGTACCCGTGAAGATGGAACACGTGGCCCGACTCGCTTCCTCCTGCAACCCAGTCATCGTAAAATATCAGAGTGGGTGAAGGCGAGGGACTAATGGGAGATCCTAGCCCCGCAATAGTTAGCAACTTTTTACTTTCTCTACACATTGTATTGTACCCAAACATTCGATACCGAGATTTAACGGGAAATACATGTTTTGGATCCCGTAGAATCCAAAAAAAAAGAAAAAGGTCCGTGTGTGCGTGTGTCTGTGTGTGTGGACAGCATAGCTCAAAAACGAAGAGGCCGTTAAATACCAAACTTGGTATTTTGGTTCGGTATCTTCCAAGGATGCGACACGAAGATTTTCAAGAAAATCCCCCCCACCTCCAACTAACCTTTATATGGAAAAAAGTTCGTAATTTTGGATTTTCTCAAACGGTTTTGATCAACATAGCGCATATTAAAAATATTTACATTTCAAGCAAAATGTATATTTTTGAGTTTTCTGAGAATAGCTACTGAAGACATCCTTATTCTGGATGAATTTTGTATAAGTGGTAAACCGTAAGAGATGGAAAATAACTTGATAGAAAATGTTGAGCTCGTTAAAACATAAAATTTATGGTATACATATTTTTGGTGGAGTTGACTGTTTTTGAGATATTTCTTGTTAATGATTTCAGCTTTAAAATACTTATACCTTTTGCTCTGCGGGACTTTGTCAACTCCTGACCATACCCACAGTCACTGTAATCACATAGCAACCAGCTTTCAAAAGATTTGATTATCACTTAGGCCTATGGTTTCCCTTCTATTTACAAGGAAGCAAGTAATAACACTATTTCTGCTAATGTTTTCTCGATTAGCATGAAGTAAATAAGCTTTTTAACAGTTCATTGCAGTGATGTACAGAAAGTTATATGAATGGAACACATCAGATTTTTCCCCATAGAATTAACCAAAATAAGAAATTTGCAGAAAAAATAGCTTAAAGTAGACGAGTTTAAAGGCAAAATTTTAAATTGTACACACACGTGATGGCTATCATTTAGAATGGAATGCTTAGAAAATTGCCGACGCCATCGCAATGCATTGCAATTGGACGAGAGAGTGGGCACCACCGCTATTCTGAGTAGTGCCTCCTGCTAACAGTAAAAGATATACGCAGATTAGGAATGTTCCGAGAAAACATTCTAACATTGTAGTTGCTGGCTGTTCCTGGGGAGAGTATTCTCTATGCAAGCCCAATATTGATAAACGAAAATACAAATACATATTTAACTCCTTGCATATATAGCTTTTTTAATACTAAACGACAGAACTTATGTAGAGAAAAGTTGTAGCTCGAGTTGTATTTAATAAAACTTTCGTGAATAAAATAACGAGTACCCTATACGGATATTCCTAAAATGCCATATTGTGGCCAATAAACACAGATCTCTTTGTATTGCTACATCCTATTGCAATTGATGTCTACCGGAACTTCCGCCATTATGTACGGAATATCACTGCAGACTGATATTCAGAGAGAAAACAAATGTACATGGCTGCGATAAATTTAGAAATAAGCAGTACTTGGGTGTGATAAAAAATGTGAAAATGCTGAGATAGTTCCGATTAGTTGGAATTTTACGCGCCAATGTACTGGATTGGCCACTTCTTTCAATCGCGTGTCATGAACGAAATAGTCAAAAATGAAATGGTTATTTTGAATTTTCTGGGAATAGCTTCAGAAGAGGACGAGCTTTGTAGAATTTTGCATAAGGGTTCAATCGTAAAGAGATATGCCAAAGCTTACTACATAAACAATGTAGATCTAGTTGAAACACATAATTTATATCATACACGTTTTTCTGGTAGGGTTGACCGTTTTTCAGATATTCCTAGTTATTGTTTTCAATTTTAAACTACCTAACTTTTCTCAAACGGAACCATGCAAAGCAAAGCGAACCGAACCTCTATTGTTTCACGTGGAGACCAGGTTTTAAACGGTTTGACTATGGCTTTAGCCTAATGTACTCCTTTATTTGCCTTTTACTTTGAAAGAAACAAATAAAAAGACTATTTCTAGTAATGCTTATCTCGATTAGCATGGTGTAGATAAAAGAACCTGTTGTAAGAATAGTTTTTATATGGAACAGCTAGAGAAAGTTGTGTGAATGGAACATATAAGATTGTTTTAATGTTACACCATAATTTGAATTGGTTTGGGTTTTTTAGCATTATATCTCATAGCGGCAAAAAGTTACAAATATTTCCATACCGCCCATTAAGCCACAGGCGTTCTAGACAAATCTGATGTGTTCATTCACATGTCTTTCTTTATCTCTCTTTAACACATTGGTAAAAGCTTATTCTTCTATCTACTTCATGCTAATAGAGATAAACATTAGCAGAAATTGTCTTAATTACTTAGTTCCTTATAAGCAGAAGGGAAATAAGGGAATACACTAGGCTAAACCGACAGTCAAATGTTTTAAAATGTGGTTGCTATGGGATTGAAATCCGTTTGCGTGGCCAGGAGTTGACAAGTTCCCGTATAAGAAAAGTATAAGTTTTTCGAAACTGAAACCAATAACAAGAAATATCTCAAAATCGGTCAAGTCCACGAAAAAAGGGTGAAACAAAGTTTGTGTTTTAACAAGAATTACGTTTTTTGTCAAGTAAGTTGTCAATCTCTCATGGGTTACAGTAATGTAAAATTCCATAAAATTCATCCAAAACAAAGACGTTACCCATTTTTTGAAAAAATCAAAATTTTCCCAAATTTTTCGATGTAAAGGGTAGTTGGTAGATTTCATCGGAAATATATGTTTTGAGACCTCCTCAATCGAAAAAAGTGTTATTAGAAATATTCCCATGTGTGTGGGGGGGAGGGGGTAACAGCTAAAAAACGATAAACCCAGACTTATTATTTAAGTTCAGTGTCGTCTAAGGATGCGACATGAAGATTTTCAAGAAAATCCCCCCAACTACCCTTTACATGGAAAGGTTTTCGGAAATGTTGATTTTCTCAAAAATGCCTCCAACGATTTTGATTAAAATCTCAAATAAAATGCATATCTTGAATTTTCTGGGAATAGCCTCTGAAGACCTCTTTATTCTGGATGATTTTTATTGAATTTTTCGTAACTGGTAAACCGCAGGAGATTGATAAAAACTTGCTACACAAAAAATGTAGATGTCAATTTATGTAATATACATTTTTTCCTGCAGTTGGCCGTTTTAGAGATGTTCCTTGTTATGGATTTCAGTTTTTAAACACAAACTTTTCTCATACTGGAACTTGTCAATACAAAGAAATGCATTTCAATGCCACAGCAACCACATTTTAAAACAATTGACTGTCGGTTTAACCTAGTGTATTCCCTTATTTCCCTTCTACTTATAAGGAACTAAGTAGCAAGACCGTTTCTGCTAATGTTTTAGCTTGAAGTAGATAGAAGAGTAAGCTTATTAACAATACTTTATTACAGAGATGTACAGAAACTCACGTGAATGGAGCACATCAGTTTTTTTTCAAAAGAATGTAACATTGTAATGGAATATTTTATGTAAAGGCTTCAAATTCCTTGGCATCTGCTTTTAGATCTCAACGAAAAATCATGTAATGTTAATTTGAGGATGAGCTTTTAATTTAAAGTACTTATAGCAAAGGTGCACGTTTCCAATCGTTTAAGAATAGTCATATAGTGCATTACCTGCGTGACCGAAACGGCCCGCGACTGTCGTGAAACGGTCCGGTCGCTCAGGAAACGCACTCCAGTAATATATTACCATGGCTCAGTTACGTCAAAATTAAATTTGTATTTAAAGCTTGAAATATACATGTTACGTTTTCTAAAAATAACATCGATGTTTTAACAATGTATTCTATTTTCTTTATTATGTTATATTCTAAAATGAAGTTCTTTTTTATATTGTTTTATTCCTCAAGCGACTAAACTGTTTCTATTCTCTACTCTGGCATCAGCCCAATTTCGAGTCTTCGACTCCTCTTTTTTGATCAATGAAATGTCTAGTTCGCGAATTCGCCTGGGCACACATGTTGACGAGAGACCAACGAGAGAGCCCATAGATGGCACTACAGGACGAAAACACGATTTGTGGACGTGAACGATGGCGAATTTAGCCCAGGGATCTTTTCTTTCAAAGTATGGGGTTCTTCTATGTGCAAATAAACATTACATGGGCCAATTGCTTTGATTTCCTTCCCAAAATAAAATCTGATATGTTCCATTTACATGACTTTCTCTACACATCTGTAATAAATTATTGTAGTAAGCTTATTCTTCTATCTACTTCATGCTAATCGAGATAAACATTAGCAGAAACGTCTTATTACATAATTCCTTATAAGCAGAAGGGAACTAAGGGAATACACTAAGCTAAACTCACAGTCAAATATTTTAAAACGTGGTTACTATGGGGTTGAAATCAGTTTCTTTGCGTGGGCAGGAGTTGACAATTTCCCGTATGAGAAAAGTTTTAAGTATTTTAAAACTAAAACAAATAATAGGAATATCTCGAAAACTGTCAACTCCAAGAAAAAATAAATGTATGACATGAATTGTGTATTTTAATGAGATCTACTTTTTGTCTATCTCTTACGGTTTAGTAGTTATGCAAAATTCAAAAACACTCATCCAGAATAAAGAGCTTTTCAGAGGCTCTTCCCAGAAAATTGAAGAAACATCTAATTTACCATGTAGATATATTTAATATGCGGTATTTTAATCAAAATCGTGAGTTATTTTTGAGAAAATCAAAATTTTCTAATTTTTTCCATGTAAAGTGTAGTTTGTGGTAGGGGGATTTTTCTCAAAATCTTCGTGTCGTATCCCTGGAAGATACTGAACTTAAATACATACACACTGATGCTTTTCTAAAAATGCTGTTTTTGATACAGGAAACCCTAAAAGGTTTATTTCCGGTGAAATCTTGGTATGGAATTTTTGGGTGCAATACAATACCTTCTTTATACACTATGTGCATAGTACGTGTAGAGAAAGTAAAAAGAGGAGCGAAGGAAAAGTCGTTTCTCCTGAAAACAGTATCCGTTGATGAGTCTGCAAGTGGACTACCTCAACTATACCAAAACATACTACACCTCAACCCATCCTTGTAGTTAAGCTCTTACTAGGGTAGGTGTACACAGCAACACCACCTATTTCACACGCACGCTACAACACAATCTCCGTCTAGGTGCTCTAACCACTGAGCTACCAAGAGCTACTCGGCATTTTCCCGGTAAACCACAAGGAGATCTCAAAATAAAGTGAGCTAGCGGAAGATACCGAGGTCATTGCAATACAAGCGAATCAGGCATATAGTTTTCACCAAAACATGATGGCCCTCAAACGAGACCACTTCCTCCTACCACTGGGCAATAACCATTAGCAAACAAGGGGTGAGAGGCAACGTAGTAAAGTCTCTGTTTTCTGGAGACTCTCGAAGACTCTACTTGCAAGTCACGATTCGTGCCTCAGTTAAGGGACCAGTAAGTGGAAATCACCTAAACGCAAACTTTAAAGTCAGGTTGAGGATGATCATGGTGGAATTGCAAAAGTCCGCTCTGTATAGCCACTACCATACTAAAGACGTACCTTGATCCACCAAAACAATCTCGACGATGGCTCCCAGAGGCAGGTCTATGACGTGAACACACTCGCAGACGCCGAGGCCATTACACCGTGAGGGCAGCTCATCTCCTCGCGAACACATGAGGTCAGCAGCCACATCATCAGCCTGGGTCAGCAGTGGCGACGGAGGAAACGTGAAGGTAATGTTGTTCATCTGGGGCACCAACACTCGTCCTGCACACATACACAAAACAAAACTTTAAATAAAAATCTGATCTTACACCCACACGTTTTCTCTACAGCAAATTGTTCTTGTATCTATCTACTTTATGATAATCCAGATAAATATTAACACAAATTGTCTTAATTACTTGCTTCCTTATGAAAAAAAAATAAAGGAATACACTAGACTAAAACGATAGTCAAATCTTTTAAAAGCTGGTTGCCATGAGGTTGAAATACGTTTTTATGCAGGACCAGGAGTTTACAACTTTCCGTGAGAGAAAAATTTAAGTATTTCAAATCTGAAACAAATAACAAGGAATATCTCAGAAACGATCAGTTCTACCAAAACAAACGTATACAAAATATGTGTTTTAAGGAGATATACATTTTTGTGTAGCAAGTTTGTGTTGGTCTCTTACAATTTACCAGTTATATAAAATTCAGAAAATTCATTCAGAATAAAGGTTTCCAAGGCTTTTCCCAAATAATTCAAGATATACATTTTATTTTGGATGTTAAATATCTTTAATATGCGGAATTATAATAAAAAATCGTCAGAGACATTTTCGAAAAACAAAATTTTCGAAAAAATTTCCAGGTAAATGTTAGTATGGGGTGGGGGGATTTTCTTGAAAATCTTCGTGTCGTATGCTTGGGAGATATTAAACTTATATACCAAATTTGGTATTTAATGATCTTAGTTTTTGAACTATACTATACACACATGGGCATTTTACCAGTTTTTTTACTCAGGGGACCTCAAAACATATTTGGGGTGAAATCTCGGTATAAAATGTTTGGGTGCAGTACAATATCTTCTCTGTACACTACATAGTATGTGTAGAGAAAGTAAAACTCTGATGTGAAACACTCAACACTACCTAATTTGCAACAAAATATTCTTAAAATAGTCGATTCGTCTTACTACTTCACATTAATGCACACAAACGTTTGCATAAATGTTTTTATTGCATATTCCCTTGTAAATACAAGAAGTATGCAATATGCTAGACTAAAGCAATAGTTACAAATGTTTAAACCTGGTTGCTATGTAGTAGGTGTTTTCCTTTGCTTGACCAGGAACAAGGAACGCGCATTTGAGGAAACTACAAGCATTTAAAATTTGAAAACAATAATAGGGAATATCTCTGCAATGGTAAACTCCATAGAAAAACTGACAAAGTGTATATTTTAACGAGATCTGCATTTTTATGCAGGTAACAATAACATTTTGTCTGTCTCTTATGCTATGCCGCCGGTTATGCAAAAGTTCTATAGTGAGATCTTCGGAGGCTATTTTCAGAAAAGTCAATATATAGATTTTATTTCTGATAAGATATTTTATACATAGGATATTTTAATCAAAATCGTTAGCAATTTTTGAGAAAATCAAAATTTTTGAGAAATGTTCCATTAAAGAGTGGCTCAGAATGAGGGGAATGTTCTTGAAAATCTCTGTGTGGCATCCTTGGAAGGTGCTGAACTTAATTATCTAGTTTGGTATTTTTAAAACTTTTCATTTTATAGTTATGTTGTTCACATACGCAGACCTTTTTCTAAAAATGATTTTATGTTTTATTTCCCTTACTTTACCGTCTTTGACTTCCTTAATTTTTACGCATACTTCTTCCACTATGTGCTACAAACATAAAAAAAAATTAACAATAAACTTCAGAATGTGTTAGAAAGAGATAGGTATTAGTTTTTCAATCATGTGTACTGTGCGAGATGTCTTGCTACAAAAAGAAACAGACTCTTCCAGACCAAAAGGTGTAAGAAATATATCGGACATTAACATAATGTATTATTAGTATGCACCTGTTACGTCTTGTAATGTTGAAAGGAGTTTCTCACGATATACCTCTTATTTAAGTGAATATTCACTTTCGAGAATGCCCGCATGTACCTTATTGCCAACTGCAATGCATTGACTATGTAGTATTCACATGTAAAATGTAGTGTTCAATAAACACAAGTACAGTATAACGTACTCATTCTTTTGATAGAACCTGTAACAGACAGGTGCTTGTGGTCGAGGTCGGGACTCACCCTCTCACTTTCAACACACACAGACTGAAGTCAGCCTCACAGAACACGACCTCACGGATCCACCCTCTAGTGATCATATCAGTATCGGCGCTTTAAATGTGAAACGACAAAAAGGACCAATAAAGCAGACTAAGCGCTCATCATTGCGCATGTTTGAAAGCATACCATTATTTTCACCAAAACGTCACCTGGAACTGTTAATATTCGAGGCTGTTTAAAAATTGTAGATAACAGCACATGCTAAAAGTGGAGTGCCCCCCCCCCCACTTGTAGGGTTGCTTTGCTCTTCTTTCATAGTTTCACTTCTCTAGTTCCTCATGCTCAAAAAATAAAAGTCCACTTTTAACACTTATATAAAACGGAATACTCTTCGCAACGTCATGGTCTCTAAAGCATTGGCATTGAAATGATTGTCATCACGTATAATAAAGAATTCAATTTCTCAGCCTATTCATGAATTAGCACTTAATGCAATTAATACAGCTCTGATTAAAGTTTTTAAAAAGAGGATTTTTATCAAATTATTGGGCATTAGAAAAGAGAGATTAACTCTTTAGATGGGGTATGAACCCGTTAGCTTAAATTTAGCTTATTTTCCTACATCACTGCTGCTTTACTACCAAGTTATGTGTTATAATATTCAGACATACAAGATGATTCAAGAACAATTCAGATTAACATATCAAATGACTTGAAGCAAAACTGGAGCGCTATTCCGGGTTTGACGACGATAATTATCTGAAGGCCCTATGCTGGGCTTAATGGGATCTTTAGATTCAGGCTATTGATGTTGAGCGGTCATTTTTCAAATAATTCATTACTCGAGTTCATTTTGTAGAACTGTGATTTATTCTCCATCAACTGTTACAGTGAATACACGAAACTGCAATCAGTGCAATTCAATGCTTTACTATCTCGCGCGATACTTATTCCTTATTAATTCCGACGGAAAATCTAGTTACTTCCTCGGAACAAAATATAATTTCACTTTCCAATACTATGCAAATATGTACGCGGAAACTTAACTGCACGCGTAGTAGTAGCAGCGAATTCCAATCAACCACATTCGACTAGGAAGCACAAGGATTAATTATATTGCACTTGGTGATTTCAGCCTCGGTGTGCAACAAGAAAACACCTGAACATCAAATACACAAAATGGAATAAAATTTACAAAATGTCGGCAACATGGAGTTAGGATATAAACATTGCCTCATTGTTGCCGAGATCAACGTTATCAATCTGTTAGTGCTGAAGTCAGACAGATCGATACGTAGGTGATACTTATTGATGAGTTTACCTGGTTGCTTGGCTTCGCTCGAAATCTGCTTAAAGCTGAAGGAGAGATAGAGTGTTACGTCTGGTTGTTGCTTGGAGAGTTCTGCTGGCAACTCGTCAGGGGTGTTCACATCCAAGAGACACAGTTTGTCCACGTCACCTGTACCACACTGCACCTTCGTGGTTGTCAGCACCTGTACAGTACACAAACAAAACATAACAGTTCATAAATGCAGCACGAGAAGATCAACTTTTGTCAAATAAATTGCGGCTTTCAGTCCAGTTTCTTTCTTTATATTGAGCATAGTAAGTGAAGTATTACCTTCCAGTAAAAAAAAAAAAATGATGTACTCATGTGGCACATGACCACGCACCTTTTTCTAAAAATGTTTTTTTTTTATTCAGCGGTCTCAAAACAGATTTCGGGTGCAATACAATACCTTCTCTATACACTATGTATATAGTATATGTAGAGAAAGTTAAAAATGAATGTAGGATATTTTCATGACGAGTAAAATTTATACGTCTATTTTATTATCTTTGCCAATTCTATTTTGTTTATTTATTTTATGCATATATATATTTTAGTCCAACATCCTTTAACCAAATTGATCATATGAGATGACGAATGAAATCTGTGAAATGATACTCGAATGATCTCGGGGGGTCTATGGAGTTTAAAGTGCCTTCTTAGGATAAGGGACCCACCCCGCCCCCCCCCAAAAAAAAAAAAACTCGGATAACTATCTAAGTGACATTCAAACTCCGGATCTCTTGAGCCTGAGGAAGACACGCTATCGAGGCGGTAATAGCCTCTGAAGTTCCCTTCAGTTCGAATACTTGCAAACACAGAGAGAGAGAGAGAGAGAGAGAGAGAGAGGGAGGAGAGAGCCATTTCGAACGCATTCCATATATATATATATATATATATATATATTAAAGTGGTGAGCCTCTATTGCCTTCTACTTTCTCTGCTTTACACTTACATATAATATATAGGCAGAGAAGGTATTTCATTCTTCCCAAAAATTCCATATCCAGGTTTCGCAGGAAATACAAGTATTTGTTCCCCTGTATTTAAAAAAGAAAAAGCTTTTTAGAATTAGGTTCGTTTGTGTGTTAACACGATAACTAAAAAACGAAAAGTCGGTTAAGTAACAAACTTGCTTTTAAAGGATGCAACACGATTTTTAAAAAAAAAAAAAAAAAAAATCCCACTCCAAACTACCAACGATCACATTGAAAAAAGATTCGAAAACTTTGATTTTCTCAAAAATACATTACTGATTTTGATAAAAATTACCGCATGTTAAAGATAATTACCAGGAAAATAATGCATATCTTGAATTTTCTGGGAATTGCCTCTGAAGTTCTCTATATTCCGAATGACTCGTGCTTAACTGGTGAATCGTTATAGACAAAAAGTCATTATACTAAAATGTAGACCAGGATAAAACACACAACTTACGTCGTGTACACTTTTTGTTGTTTACAAGAAATTCCCGCTCTCCAAAAATTTCGAAATTTTTTATTTTCTCAGAAAGGCTCTAATGATTCTTATTGAAATACCCTACATTAAAGATATTTACATATACACGAAATGTATAAGCATCTTAAATTTCCTGGGAATGGTCTCTGAAGTCCTCCTCTTTCTCAACGACTTTTGCATAAATAGTAAACCGCAAGAGATATACAAAAACTTACTTCAAAAGAATATAGACGTTGCCAAAACACTCAATTTATGTCCTTTCATTTTATTGTAGGGCTAATCGTTTCCTAGATATTCCTAATTGATTTCAACTTCCTCAAGGGGAAAGTCAACTTTTGTTTTATTCCCGGGAATGCAAAATAGAACCGAATTTTAATAGTTTGACATATCGTTGAGCTTTTAAAAGATTTGGCTATCGCTTTAGCCTAGTATATTCCCTTATTTCCCTTCTACTTACAAGGAAGCAATAAGACCGTTTCTGCTAACTTTATCTCGATTAGCATGAAGTAGATAGAAGTACAATCTTTTGTAAGAATAACTTGCTTGCAGGGTCGTCTCCTTAGCGCAGCTGCCTACCAAGCGGGAGACCTGGGTTCGATCCCCAGTACCGGCGTGGGGATTTTTCCCCCGCTGGGAGACCTGGAGCGGGGTGCACTCAGCCTCGTGAGGTCCCTGGGGAGCCAATTGAGGAGCTACTTGATGGAGAAGTAGCGGCTCCAGGTCGTGAGGACCGCATTAACCGGCCGGGAGGGGCTCGAGGCGCTGACCACGTCTCACCCTCCAATACTGCACCCCATCCATGACGTCTGTAGTGGACCGAGATGGGGGACGCAGCGGCCGGGCGGTAGGCCAAGGTTCCCCGTGAGCTGTCGTGCCATGGAGTTATTGTTAACTTGCTTGCAGAACAGAGAACGCCATGTGAATGGAACCCTTCAGACTTTAAATAGTAATCATGCAAAGAAAATGAAATTTTAAAACAATCACATAGGGAACCAATTTTTACTTTCTCTACGCGTACTATGTACATAGTATTTAGAGAAAGTATTGTATTGCACACAACAATTCCATACCGACAATTCACCGGAAATACATACTTTAGGACCCACAGAATAAATAAATAAAAAAAATCTCGATATGTTCGATTCACATGACGTTCTCTACATCTCTGCAACAAATTATTGTTAAAAAGCTTAGGCTTCTATTTACTCCATGCTAATTGAGAAAACATTAGCAGAAATAGTCTTACTACTTGCGTCCTTGTAAGTAGAAGCGAAATAAGGGAGTACCATAGGTTAAAGTGGTAGCCAAAAGCTAGTTGCTATGTGACTGAAGTTCCTTTGTTTGTATGAACAGGAGTTGACAAATTTCTGTATGAGAAAAGTAGGTTTTTCAAAGCTGAAACTAAAAACAAGGAATATCTTAAAAACTACCAAGTCCACGAAAAAATGTATAGATTATAAATTGTGTATTTTAATGTGCTCTACATTTTCTGTGTGTTAAGTTTTTGTCCATCTCTTACGGTTTAGCAGTTATGCAAAAACCCGTAAAATTCATCCGGAGTAAAGTAGTCTTCAGAGGCTATTCCCAGAAAATTCAAGATATAAATTTTATTTGTCAAGTAAATATCTTAAATAAACGAGATTTTAATCAAATTCGTTAGAGCCATTTTTAAGAAAATAAAAATTTTCGAAATTTTTCCATGTACAGGGTAGTTTGGGGTGGGGGGATTTTCTTGAAAATCTTTGTGTTACATCCTTGGAAGATACCAAACTTAAATACCTAGTTTGGTTTTCAACGGTCGTTTCATTTTTGAGCTATGCTGCCCACAGACAGACACACACACAGACAGACAGACTGACCGACAGACAGACAGACACACACGGACATTTTTCTAAAAGCGCTTTTTTGGATTCAGGGGGTCTCAAAACATATATTACCGGTGAAATCTCTGTATCGAATTTTGGGTGAAATACAATACCTTCTCTGTACACTATGTATATAGTACGTATAAAGAAAGTAAAAATAGAAAAATGTCCGGGTGTGTGTCTCTATGTGTATGTGTAAGTGGGGGAGGGCAGCATAGCTCAAAAACGAAAAGTCCGTTAAATACCAACCTTGGTATTTAAGTTCAGTATATCCCAACGATGAAACACAAAGATTTTCAAGAAGATGCCCCCATCCCCAACTACTCTTTACATGCAAAAAATTTCAAAATTTTTGATTTTCTCAAAAATGGCTCTAACGATTTTAATTAAAACCCGTCAAGTTTAAGATACCTATGAATATGACAAATAAAATGAATATCTTGAATTTTCTAAGAATAGCGTATAAATACCTCTTTATTCTGGTTGATTTTTTATAAGTTTGGATAACTGGTAAACCGTAAGCGACAAACAAAAACTTACTACAGAAAAAAAAAGTAGATCTCCTAAAACACATAATTTGTCAGATTTTTTTCGTGGAGTTGACCATTTTCGAGATATTCATTATTGGTTTCAGTTTTAAAATACTTTTCTCATACGAGAACTTGCCAACTCCTGGCCACGCAAAGAAACGGATTTCAATGCCATAGCAATCGCACTTTAAAACATTTGACTATCGGTTAAGTTTAGTACATTCCCTTATTTCCCTTTCACATATAAGGAACTAAGTAGTAAGACCGTTTCAGCTCATGTTTATCTCGATTAGCATTAAGTAGAAGACAATCTGTTACAGTGAGTAGAGAAAGTCATGTGAATATAGCACATCAGATTTTTAAAAATTGGACTGTTTGTTTAGACAACTGTATTCTTCTTATAGTTGAAATGAACTGTACAAATTTGTATAAAAGCTTATCTTTAACAAGAAGTAGATGCAGAGCTTGGGTGGTAGCGTCTGTGGCCAGCATTTGTTTCAAATCCCGTGAGCCGACTCGCTAAGGTAAATATAAGGTTACTTATTAAATCCCTTGACCCAAGGTCCCACTTATGGTGTAAAATAGTAAAAATAAGATATATATGTAACAGCGAATGCGCTGGCATTTAATCCACAGCGTTAGCGGATAGACTTGACGGTACCCTAATACATCTATCTGCTCACCACGTATCGAAACAGAGATCTGTTTCCTGGTAGTAAGGTATGAGGACTGTCCCAGAAGTACCCGATCTGACGTATAGATAGCGGTTGTTTTAAACAACAATGGTAACCTTAGAAAGCTTAAGTTTGAAGTTTGACGATTTACGTTGTTTAGCAGCTAGCATTAGTGAATGCTCTCAGCGAATTTGTAAACTTGGATAAAACTGGTATTCATTATGTAATACAATACTTTCATTTGAAAGGTCTTAGTACAACTAATATTAAAGCTGAGCTAGATTCTACTTTAGAGGAGTCTGCTCCTTCGTTTACATCAGTGGGTGACAGAGTTTAAACGCGGCCGTACGAGCTGCCAAGACGAACATCGCAGTGGTCGAGTAATTAAGGTTACCAGTCCAGAAATTGTAAAGAAAATCCACAAAAAGGTATTAGATGACCATCGACTGAAAAGCGCGTGAGCTAGCAGACATTGCAGGCATTTCAAAAAGTTCTGTACATCGCATACTGACTGAAAATTTGGATATTACAAAGTATGTGTAAGATGGGTGCCGCGTTTGCTCACAACAATAAAAACAGCGTTACGAGGATGTTTCAGTCGAGTGTTTGGCAATGTTTCGCTGCAATAAAGCTGAGTTTTTGCGTCGATTCATAACAATGGATGAAACCTGGGTCCATCATTTCACATCTGAGACGAAGGAACAATCAAAACCGTGGATTGGAAGGGGAGAATCGCCTCCAAAGAAGGCGAAGACAGTTACATTTGGAGGCAAGGTCATAGCACCAATTTTCTGAGACGCACGCGGGAAATGTTCTTTAATTATGTCAAAAAAGGAAAAGTAATCAATTGCGAATATTATGCGAACTTGTTACAGCGTTTGAGTGATGAAATTGAGCAAAAACGGCCACATTTAGCGAAAAAAAAGTTTTGTTTCATCAAGACAATGCGCCAGTTTACACATCCAGCATCGCCATGGCCAAAATCAATGAGTTAAAGTTCGAATTGCTTCTTAATGCACCCTATTCGTCAAATTTAGCTCCCCTCTTTGATTATTTTCTGTTTCCAAACTAGAGGAAATTGCTTGATGGTAGAAGATTTGACAACAATGAAGAGGCGGAGTCTGCAATCGATAGCTATTTTGCAGACCTCGATAGTTCTCACTGTAAACAGGTTATTGAAGCTATTGAACATCGCTGGGAAAAGTGTATCTAGCTGAAAGGAGACTATGTAGAGAAATAAAGATGTTTTCCCCCAAATGTTTGTGTTTTCTTTGTTAGACCAGGTACTTCTGGGACAACCCTCGCATTTGTGGGCACGCGTCGAAATGGAAGTGGAGTCTTATTTATAGACTCTCTTTAAATGTCGTGTTTCTCAGCGTTCTATTCTATACTGGCCGTGAAAGACCGCTCAATTTTGCTCAGAGGCCTCTCAATCAGGCTTGAGGTTCTTTTACGTGTCGTAAATTTACGACACGGGACCAACGGCTTTACTTCCCTTCCGAAGGAAGCCATGCTAAGGTTTTTACGTTCGTCCTCCGCCGGGTTTGAATCCGCGACCTTGGTTATATGAAGTTAGTTTGGTGGCCATTACACCACGGAGGGCGACGTATGCGTCGAAGCAGTCATTTATCCATCACAAACACACACTCGAACATGCTCGTTCTTAAAATGTGGCTCGTAATGGAAGGGAGCTGTTTATGTTATCACTGATCAAATCTCGCTCCACACTTTCCAAACGTGCCGCCCCTTTTTCCTGAGCATGATTCTAGCCACTGAGATTGGCAGACTACTTTACCTCCTCCAAAATGTGGTCGAACTGCCGAAGGAAAACTTTGCAACTTAAACCTTGTATTTTTATGCTATATTACCATTTTCTTAATTTCGTTTGGTTATTGCCTTTCGATAATGGCAATAACTTGAACTCTCGTCTCCACATTACTGATGAAATCTCATATATACGTAAGTGTCGTAGCTATTGTTCGGTACAACGACACATGCATATAATTTGTACCTCATCTTCCTTATATTGTAATTGATTTAACCTTTTTTTTTAGGTTATTATAGTCGCTTCAACAATGACGTCATATCGCGACTGAACACTGAGTTGTACAATGAAGTAGAATTACAAAATGTTACATTAAATCTTACAGTGGTTAATTAACAATAACAAACTTGGCAACAATTTAAATATCATTAATAATGTTGCACATTTTCATGAAGTTGATGGCTTTCTTGCGGCAATGTTGATGAACCAAGGCCAGCTGTAGGTTTCCAGGAACTCCACAGCTCAGCAGTATATCTCGGGCAAGCTGTGATCAGATGTTGAACGGTGAGAGCAGAGTTACATAGAATACATGTAGGAACAGGTTCATGAGATAGGAGGATTTAACATTTTCTTTGTGTACCAACT
This sequence comes from Hymenopus coronatus, assembly GCA_030762935.1. Lineage (NCBI taxonomy): Eukaryota > Metazoa > Arthropoda > Insecta > Mantodea > Hymenopodidae > Hymenopus > Hymenopus coronatus. The sequence goes on along the minus strand of CM060897.1, from coordinate 151,074,202 downwards.
GGAGAAAAAACTTTCATAGAGACGGTGTATGATCAATCCCTTCATTTCACAACGATTATAACATCGTTCATTGGTTATGTTTATGTCCCTGGGATGTTTTTCAGACCAGCCACACAAAGAACTGATACTGTCTGTGAGAAGTCAAAATTTGGTTACCCGAGGCGGAAACCTTACGGAGAGAAAACGATACAAGAAATATAGGGGAATGCGATACATTTTATACACACAAAGTTACTTAACACTGAGGATTGCCGATGCGGGATGAACCTGCCATCTTTCTGCCACGCATAGAAGCAGAGGCATACTTGTTAAAACGACATATAATAAAATAGAGAGGAACAAGAAGACGATAAAACAATAGGCACTTGTTAAAATGATTTTCAGAAAAAAATAAAACTACTTGAACTATCAACCATATTTTTGAGTAGCCAGTGTTTTATGTTTTCACTATTCGTTTACGTTCTTTCTTGTACCCGACTCGGTATTCAACATTCCCAGTAGTCGTTTGGGTTGCTAAGTTGGTTAGGTGCTGGCTTTCTGAACCCAAGGTCGCGGGTTCAAACCTGGCCTAGACTGATGGGCTTTAAAGAAACAGCCCATATCAGCAGATTTATTGGCATGTTAAAGAACTCCTGCGGGACAAAATTCTGATATGATTCTGGCAGCGTCGTTAACAGATAAAATAATAATATTCCCAGCAGTCAATCATATTGAGGAGCAGCCATGTTTGTGAAATACCGATTAATCAAATTTATTTGGCATTTGTCGTGACAGAGCTAGAATTGACAACTTCACTGTTATACAGCGAATCTCTATCGTAGCCGAATTGTTTTGAGGAACTGCTGAAGAGCGCACCAGGTGGTAGTCGAGAATAGGAGTCCGGCATGATTACATCAGCGCCTTTGGTAGTTCTGAACGTGAGTAGCAGTGCCCCTCGTGGGCTGAATGTGAGTTCTTGCACAAATGGACGCCGTTTGTCACAGCAACTCACGGTGTTGCTATTTACTCTGTCGACTGTTGTTTTGTTTCTTTCCTCAGCCCTTTTTCTTTGTACAGCAGGTAGTTATTATATCAACGTACACAAACACACTTTTTATAACAGTTGTTGCGAAAACTGCTGAAATTCATGAAAAATGCAAAGAAATTCGTGTATGCAGCGAGCGTAACGGACTGTTTCTTGAATCCTTCAAGCAGCTTTCGATCACGTTTGGTCGTGCACCTAATTCCACTATAGTGAAATTAACGGTTTGCATGCATGTGGTTCGTCATTATTTCAAATTATATCGCTGAAACAATTTGACTACTTGATATGTTCAATAGCAACAACGGTTAGTAAAGCTAGTTATTAAGTGTAAATTGTACTCAGTAGGCCAGAAAATAGAGTAAGTCAATTTCTATTTAGCATTATTAGTATTACGTCAAACTGAGATCTCAAAACCATGAAAGCTTCATACTTACCGTGTGGGGGGTACCGGCATCACCATCAACAAGGTCATTGCCTCTCTCATTAATGTCGCCGGAAGCTGGTTTGTCAGAAACAGAACCTTCATAACGGAGAATGGCTGCTCCGTGAACGGGATGAGTGTCACAGTCTTCTGCTGTGTCCACCTTGAGCCAATACGACCCCACTGGCTGGTCCGCTGCTAAAACAACATCAGCCCTCTCACCTGAAACAGTACGCAACAGAGCATTCAGAAGGGTCTTTCAAATTTAGGAGTTACGAATTTTAAATTTTCTGAAGCCTTATTACACTGATTTTAATCACTAGAGCTCGGTTTTGGGTTCCGAAGTGCACACAGTTACGAACACACAGAAGTCAACGATATAAAGAGAGGATAGGGGGAGGGGTTTGTAACATAAACATGCACACGTTGGGATATAAACTGTTCCAAAAGTAACTCATGTGTATTGGCATTATATGCATCGCTGTAATTCATAAAGTAACAATAAAACAATCACTCGGAATACATTGCAGTGAATTACAAAATTCATCTTTATTGTATCGAAAGAAAAGGCTCTACTCCTGTCACTCAAAATATGTTCGAATCATCCACAAGTTTGTTCAGTGTCGAACGCCTATCCTTGCGTATTTTCCACATTTTTCAATCTGCGCTCTCTTTCAGTGTTCGGTGATTTATCTACTAGCAGGATCTGAACAAGACCTGGCAGTGAGCAATGCTAGATAGTGCAACATATGTAGAAACCGGTTGTAGAGACCACGCCTACTCCAACACGTCATAGTTATAATCTGTGTGCACCGAACATCAATCCGGGAATTCCGTGACACCGGACGGAGCTCCATTAATACCTATAATCTGCCTCTAACAAGAATGATCCCTTTTATTGAAGGGAAGAAATAGAGACACAGTGAGATATAATACTTGTTAGGACACTGATTGGCATAGTGAGGTTTACGAGTGTCATTTATTTGCTATCCTACAATAACTGATTCTAATAAGTACAGCACTGTAATTAACGTGTCTTCGTTTCATGCCAAAGCCGCCTTTTATACGTATTGGTCATCCCGGTATTATGCCACTGCGCAATTGCAGCGCAGGACGTTTCAAAGGTACGTTTATGAGCTGTTTCAATTGCTGCTTTGTCTTCATGATGCGAAGCGTTTCTATATACGTGTGTTATGATTTCCTTAGGAATGTTATTCTTATTAGTTCACGGAAATGCCTACCAACCACATATTTTTATGTACGATATATACGTGAAAACTGCATCATGTAGACAGATATGTAGAAAATTTCAGCAGAAACTTTCTGGTTATCCAGTTCCGGGTAGGGACACAGAGATGTTTGGTCAATAAATTTAGTACAACTCGCTAAATGTTAAACCAAAGAAGCGAAAACGACAAGTTTAACAGAGGAAAAGCTAAATGAAATTGATGTTGCATTCGAAAGCTCACCTAAGATGTCTCTCAACCGTGTTGCATAGCAAGTGGGTGTTTCACAAATCTCTGTGCATATGCTACTGAACTTTTAAAACTGAAACCCTACTGTGCGACTATAGAGTAGAAGTTATGAATACTATGATAGCAGAACTTGAGTGGGAATGGTAATTTCATCCAATATGTCAAGAATGTCTTTCTTGCAGATGTACGCTACTTCCAATAACACTAATAACAAGGTTAGTGCTCATTGCTATGTTATTGACTCTCGTGATTAAGTAACGTGGGATCGGAAAACTCCGCAGTATAGTAGATACCGTGCGGAGAACGCTATCCACGTACTTGGCTAGGTACTGTATAAACATCCGCAGAATGCACGACTTCCTTAAGACTCTAACGCTTGCTGTAACGTATTTTACACAAAGGTATAGCAAATGTATGAGAAACAATTCTGATGTGCCCCATTCACATGACTTTCTCTAAAACTCTGTAACACACTATTGTTAATAAGCTTATTCTTCTTTCTGCTTCATGCTAATCGAGATAAACATTAGCAGAAACGGTCTTATTACTTAATTCCTTTAAGTAGAAGGGAAATATGGGAATACACTAGGCTAAACCGACAGTCAAATGTTTTTAAAATGTGGTTGCTATGGGATTGAAACCCTTTCGTTGCGCGGCCCGGAGTTGATAAGTTCCTGTACGAGAAAAGTTTAAACGTTTTAAAACTGAAACCTATAACAAGGAATATCTCGAAAACGGTCAACTCAATGTAAAAAGTGTATGTGGCATAAATTGTGTATTTTAATGAGATCTATATCTTTTGTGCAGTAAACTTTTGTCTATTTCTTACGGTTTACAAGTTATGCAAAATTCAGAAAAATTCATCCAAAATAAAGAGGTCTTCAGAAGTTATTCCCAGAAAATTCAAGATATACCTACCTACATTTTATTTGTCATGTAAATATCTTAGATATAGATGATTTTAATCAAAAACATTAAGGTTATTTTTTATTAAATCAACATTTTTTTTTTAATCTTCGTGTCGCATTCTTGGAGGATTCAACTTAAATATCAAGTTTGATATTTAACGAACTTTTCATTTTTTAGCTATGCTGCACACACACACATTTTTCTTTAAATGTCTTTTTTTATTCAGGGGTTTCTAAAACATGTATTTCCGGTGAAATCTTGGTATGAAATTTTTGGGTGCAAGACAACCTTCTCTATACACTATGTACATAGTGCGTGTAGAGAAAGTAAAAAAATGTGATGTAGTGATTACCATGATAGCCTCTGGCATCCATGGTCGTGGGTTCAACCCTGGCGTGCAGTTGTGTACTTTTTCGGAAGTAAAAATACTCAGCCTGGCTTCCTTCGGAAGGGATGAAAAGGCATTGGCGCTACGTAATGTTTATTGGCATTAAAAAGGCCCCATACTTGAAAGACAAACTTGCACCTTTTTCAAGTCCGCAGAGTCATGATTTGGAACTATGGCGCCATCTGTAATCAATGAGCCTCAGCATGTGCGCATAGCGGCGAAATCGCGAACTGCAAATTCTACTCGATCAAGCACACGTAGTTATGTGTCCCAAATACACCGAAAACCGTGATAGAATATCAATTGAAAAATATGATGTGTTACGCTCACATGACCTTCTCTAGCTTCATTAGCAGAAGAAAGTAAGTAGAAGAAAACTAAAGGAATGTGCTATACTAAAGTGCTAGTCAAATGTTTTAAAGTTATCGTTATGCGATTGTCAATGCAAATCGCTTCTTTGGTCGGCCACGAGTAGAACACAAGAAAAATCGACACTTCCTCTCTGAGAAAAGTATAAGTACTTTACAATTGAAACCAATAACAAGGAATATCTCAGAAACGGTTATCTCCTCAAAATATTGTGTGTTTGGAAGAGATCAACATTCTTTGTGCCATTAGATTCTATCTATTTCTTAAGTTTTATCAGTTAAGCAAAATTCGGCACAATTCATCCAGAAGGTCTTCAGGGGTTATTCTCAGAAAATTAAATATATGCATTTTATTTGGGGTGTAAATATATTTAATATATGACATTTTAATAAAAATGTTACAGCCATTTTTTGAAAATAAAATTTTTCATGTAAAGAGTAGTCTGTAGTGGGGGGGGGGATTTTCTTGAAAATCTTCATGCCGCATCCTAATTACCAAGTTTGATATTTAATTGTCTTTTTGTTTGTGAGGTATGCTGTTCACATACACACACCGACCTTTTTCTTAAAATGTTTTATTTTCGGACTCAGGAGACCCCAAAACATATATTTTCGGTGAAATCTCGGCATCGAATTTTTGGGTGGAATACAATATCCATTATGTATACATTGTACATGCGGGCTACAGAAAGTAAAAAATGAACAAACTGTATTAGCTGTAGGCATGCAAAGTTAATAAACGCACAATTTCTGTATTTATAAAAGCTTACTTTATCGCTTCTCAGCAAAAGTATTGTGAATCAAAATGATTGACATAGTTCCACTTAATTTCTCCAGCATGTATTCGTACAATGTGCATATGTAGAGAAGGTATTATATTTCACCCAAAAATTCAATACCGAGATTTCATCGGAAATGTGTGTTTTGAGACCCTCTAAATAAAAAAAATAGAAAAATATTCGGATGTATGTTTGTGTATCTGTAGACAGACTGTTAAATACCAAACTTGGTATTTAAATTTGGTATCTTTCAAGGATGCGACATGAAGATTTTTCAAGAAAATCCACCCACCCCAAATTACCCTTTACATGGAAAATATGTTTGAAACTTTTGTTTTTTTTTCAAAAATGACTAACATTTTTGGTTAAAATCTGTTATATTTAAGATATTTATATGGCAAATAAAACGTATATGTTGAATTTTTTGGGAATAGCCTCTGAAGACCTGTTTATTCTGGATGAATTTTGCATAAATGGTAAACCGTAAGAGATTGACAAAAAATTATTACAAAAAACGTAGATCTCGTTAAAACACACAATTTGTGTCATACACACTTTTTTTCGTGGAGTTTGACGTTTTCGAGATATTTATTGTTATTAGTTTCAGTTTTAAAATACTTTTCTCATACGGGAATTTGTCAACTCCTGGCCCCGCAAAGAATTGGATTTCAACCCCATAGTAACCACATTTTAAAACAATTGACTGTTGGTTTAGCCTAGTATATTCCCTTATTTCCCTTGTACTTACAAGGAACTAACTAACAAGACGTTTCTGCTAATGTTCGTCTGAATTAGCATGAAGCAGGTAGAAAAGTAAGCTTATTAACAATAATGTGTTTCAGAAATGTAGAAAGTCTGAGTTGTACACACCAGATTTTTCTTTTTATTTGCGTCATGCTACTCTAGAAATGGTCTGACTACTTGCTTCCTTGTAAGTAGAAGGGGAGGAAGGGAGTAAACTAGGCTGAAACTATAGTCAAGTCTTATAAAAGCTGGTCGCTATTTGAAACAATTAAAGTTCGAATTGAGTAAACTTAATTAGTTTAAAGTTGAAAACCAATAACAATATCTAGAGAGAGGTAAACTCTATATGAAAAACAAATATGAAAAATTATGTGATTTAACAAGATGTTTATTTTTGTACATTTAAGTTTTTGTCCATCTCTTGCGGCTTACCGGTTATGCAAAATAAACTCAACTAGAACAAAGAGCTCTTCAGAGGCTATTCCCAGAAAATTGAAAATACACATTTTATTTGTGATGTGAATAACTTTACATGGTGTTTAATCAATATCGTGGAGCCATTTATGAGGAAATCAAAATTTTCTAAAAATGCTCCATGTAAACGTTAGTTGGGGTGCGGGGATTTTCTTGAAAACCTAAAAATACTGAACTTAAATACCAAAACCTCAAAACATATACTTATGGTGAAATATTGGTATCGAATTTTTGTGTGGAATACAATACCTTCTCTATACACTATGTACATAGTGCGTATAGAAAAAGTAAAAAGAAATGACTATCACTTTAGCCTAGAGTGTTCTCTTATTTCCCTTCTACTTAAAAGGAACTAAATAATAAGACCATTCTGGTAATGGTTATCTCGATTAACATGGAATAGAAAGAAGAATAATCCTTTGTAAGAACAGTTTGTTTATAGAACAGGTAGAGAAAGTCATATGAATGGAACACTTTTTTTCTACTGGAATGCATTTCGAGTTGCATTACTTTTGGTAGTAATTTGAAAGTTGCAATGTTGATATGCATATCTTGTGCGATTATCACATTAGCTGCACTAAAATGAGCAGGCGCTAGGATGTGCAGTAAAGTTAGATTTTATCAAGGCACAGAGATGATAAATAGCAGAACCGCTTGAGTTACTCTCAAGTCACATATATTAACAGCTTCACTCTGCGAAGTGCTTAGCGGCAGTCGCCATTCAAATGGAACCAACATCGCAAAACTGAATAAACGTAGTAAAAATATTCTGTGTTCCATTCGCATGGCTTGCTCTACATCTCTCTAACAAATCATTGTTAGAAACCTTGTTCTTCTATCTGTCTACTTCATACCAATCGAGATATAGACATCAGCAGAAATTGTCTTAATGACTTGCTTCCTTGTAAGTAGAAGGAAAATAAGGGAATACACTAGGCTAAAGTGATAGTCAATTCTTTTAAAAACTCGTTGCTATACGACTGAAATTAGTTGTCTTTGGCCGGCCGGGAGTTGGCTAATTCCTGTTTGAGAAAACTTGAAACCAATAACAAGTGTTTAACTTCACAAATAAATTGTAATGACAAATTGAGGACCGTTTTAACGGAACCCAACAAACGTCATTTTAAACAAATTACAGGAAACGTTATTTTTAGTTTAATCTGAGGCTTTTGATAAAGTAACTGCGGGAAAAAAATGTTAGTGTTTCTCTTTTTGAGATGTAAGTATTGTTAGGTGGTACAACTAATTTTGTTATTTTATTTGAAAAAAAAAAAAATACGACAGTACTTAAGAATTTAAGAATTTTGCAAAACTCAACATATCCACTTTTTGAAATGCACATAACTTAAAATGTTTAATTATTTTTCATTCGCAGCTGGCAAAAACCTCATCAAAATGTATTTTATAATAATGCTTAAATACAGCTGAATTGAAAATTGGTTAATTTAAACACATTTAACCCTAATTTGTTCAAAATTAATTATTGATACACAGAAAAACTTCAATGTAGGATTTAACTTTATTTATTTATTGTTGCAATAGCCAAAATCACTGAAAATTGGGCGTACAAAATCTTAATGCAATGGTTCCTCATCATAATCCATCCTGTTGTCAGAATCTTTGCCGCATCCTTTTAGAACTTTGCCATAAAATACTTTACCCTCTTCCGAATTATTGTGGAAATAACTCATTAACTTCCTCACGTCATCAGCTTTCTTCTTGCTGGCATGGTTCACCATTGGAAGTTGAGGTGCTTTAGGCATTACAGAAGCTGTCTGCCTTGGCTCAAACCTTCAACTTCTATTGTTGCACAAAAATAAGTGTTTTGTTTAAAAGGCAATTTACCTTTTACCATATTTTTACCGTCGATTTTAAATCATAGGTATGCCAGTCTTTACCCAAAACTTTTATCTCCCTAAAGTTCCCCATAATTCCATAATACTCAGATAGCAATGTGATCGAGTCGTGTTTTCTCTATCAAACCGAACACACGGTCCGGAGGCATGTAGCTATGCCCTCGGATAGGAAAGACATTTTTAATCTCTTCTAGATAACCAACAAGCATAACCCAAATTTTGGAATTCTTATTTTGAGGCCCACAAGAATCTGAAAACAATCTAAGAGTTCAATTTCTGGATGTTCTGTGATTAAAATTTTTCTAAATTACCCTTGTAGTCCGTCAATGCTGAGGCTATTTCGTTTGAACCTCCCCAGCATCTGTTTCAAGCCAGGTATAAATCACAATAGTTTTTATATTTTTGTGAATGCTGTAAGATTGTACAATTGCATAGTCATACTTGGCGAGAATAGAAAATGTCCCTTATTGAAAGTTTGGGCAGTGGCTGGATTTGTTGGCAATCAAAGCAAACAGATACATTATCTTTATCATTATTGTCGTTTAAAATAGTGAACAACTTCTTTGCCCTTAGTTTATGCAACTTATAATAAGTTCTTGCTTTATTTTTTCACTCGAGACCTACTACAGGGGATTTTATTTCTAGTAGAAGTTTTTCACATGATGAACATGTGTCAGTATGGGGATTCCCAAAGCCTAAATTGAAATGTTTGTAAAACACAGATTTGTACTTAGAAATAGAACATACTAAAATATGCCCTTCCCTCATTCTAGAGGCACAATACCTGTCATGCATTTTTGTCTGGTGGAAGATAAGAAAGTACTATTTTATTTCCTGAACAATGTGCCGCGCTACTCTTATATTTCAGTATCTCTCTCTTAATAAACTCAGTCTGCTCTTCATCCCTCTCGCTACTGGCCCTCCTCGGTTTTCCTGAGGTGCTAGACCTTCCAGTTTGTATCTCCAGAAACACCTGTCAAAAGTACATTGCTGGATACTAACAATGCAGATATTCAATAAATATTTGTGATTACAAACATCAGTCATAGTAACGTACCTGTCACTTTTCTAAACGAGCAGCACTTACTGGGAAATCATCTCCATTTTCACCTCTTATGGAATATGAAACAGTCACAGATCTTTCTAGTTTTTTGAAGTCCTCCTTTACTCTACGCCGTTTAGGTAGATCAACTTTGTACTGTTTCTATTTAAATTGACTCGAAAATGAAATAGACCATTTAAGCAGTAAGAACTGGCAGTGCATTTACTTCCTTTTCCCAGTTCTAAACGATTATAGTTAGTCGTCATTTTTAGGGGCAGCTGTACTCTACTCCTGCTCATCCTGCCCTTTTCAGTCATTTGAACGGCTTCTGGATTGTTATTCATTTTCGCCACTACATACGGACCACATTCGCTCACTGTAGCGGTCAAAAAACACTGAACTAACGCGGAAAATAAAATATTGTATATAGCTTTAGCTTCCAACAGCTGTGCCATTGTTGTCGAAAAACAAACGCATGGCACGGTTGTAACAATGTATTTGATGATAATGGGATAAAAGTGTGAGATGTTGATTTATTGAAGGATATGTTGAGTTTTGTGAACATTTAAGAAATGGAGATAGATGTTGAGTTTCGTGAAACGCTCTATATTGAGCCACTCTTTTCAATGGGAAATATTGAGTTTTGTGAAGTTATGAAAAGTGTATTCTTTTCCTTTCATTACAATTGACCAGAATCCGTCAAACCCTGCATTTCGAAAAAATGGCGTTTGTTGAGTTTTGTTAAAACGGTCCTCAGTTGTGTGTTTAAACGAGCTGCACATTTCTTGTGCAGTAAGCTTTTGTCTATCAGTACGGTTTACCAGTTATGCAAAAGTCATTCAGAATGAAGAGAACTTCAGAGGTTTTCCCACAAAATTTTATATGCCATAAGTATCTTTAATACATGGTGTTTTAATTAAAATCGTTAGAGCTATTTTTGAGGCAATTAAAATGTTTGAATCTTTTTCCCCATATAAAGGGTATTTTGGGGTGAGGGAATTTGTTGAAAATCTTCATGTCGCATCTTTGGAACATGTTGAACTTAAATATCAAGTTTGGTATTTAACCGACTTATCGTTTTCTACCTATTAGAAAGTAACTAGCGAATGAAAGGTATCATTTATAACTAGAGCTCGGTGTTTCGGTGCACAATGAGTATAGCTATGACGTGATAGAGTAGGCGTAGTCTCTACGACTATTTCGAAACGTGTGGCATTACTTAGCATTGCTCACTGCCTGGTTTCGTTCAGTTCCTGCTAGTAGATAACAGTGAATGAACACTGAAAGAGAGCGTAGATTGAAAAGTGTCGAAAATATGAAAGGGTAGCATTCGACACTGGACAAACTTGTGGATGAGTGAAACATATTTTGAGTGAAAGGGGGAGAGCCTTTTCTTTCGATACAGTAAAGATGTATCTTGTAATTAGCTGCAATGAATTCTGAGCGAGGTTCTTTGATTTATGTTTTGTTTTTTCAAGGCTCTGCATATTATTATCCTGAAGTTTTGTATCAAGCTTTATATTTTTATTTTTAAAAGTACAAGACGTTTTTATTTACTAATATTGAAATAATTATTTTATTATGTTACTCTAAGAATTAGAACGATGCATATAATGTCAATACATGTAATGAACTGCTTTTGAAACAGATCATACCTCAAGTGTGCATGTTTACGTTACAAACCCCTCCCCATTAACTTCTCTTTTTACCGGTGACTATTTTGTATGTTCGTAACTGTGCGCGCTTTTCGGAACCCAAAACCGAGTTTTTGGCGATATAACGATGGACGTACCTGTGGTGAGCTGCAGATGAGACACATCCCGTGGAGTGACGGAATGACCATCCAGCGTGATTACTTTCATCTGGTGATGTTGTACATGTACGACAATAGGACAGCCTCTTCCTCCGCCGGCGTATGCCAAACGGAAACGATAGCGTTTACCAGGAGACACGGTGAATGTAGATAACGGAGTCTCCGTACCCTGCAACATTTGTTTGAACATAAACCACCCTAATTTAAATTCTGAAGATATTAATCCTTTCAGTCACAGAATATTATACAAATCTCAAAAGTGTTTTAAATTAAAGTAAGTCTGATATAAAACTCATTTATTTTAATAAACATTTATTTACTCGAACCGAACTGCTCTCTGCCGTTCAGACAGCCTCTATTTCACGGTCAGAAGTACCCCGTGGGTGAAGTGTCCTAGAGCCACTTGGTGCTCCGTCTCGCCTGAGGTTTAGGAAGGGGTGGGGCCAGGTAAAATAATAGGTGACACCGAATGTCTGGATGATGACGGAATAGGTAGAAGCACTCAGTATGATACCTCTTTTGTATATTTTCGAAATATATTACTATACTTACTTTTTAACTAATGTTATATTGCATTAGAAACAACAATTTTGGATTCATTTGTAATAAACCAGCTGCTATGATGGAAATTCCGAATATATTTCTATTTTTCAAAGAATACATAAAAAGTAGATGCAGCACATTAAAAGAATACACAAAATGTAGACGTAGCACAGGATGCGAGGACACCGCTTCAAAACAACCCAACGTAAGATAAATATGGCACCTTCAAAAGGAGATTTTGGAAATTTAGAAATACGGTTTAGATGCCAGTACATTCAAAGAGGTTTCATTTGAAACCACTGTTTAGGTAGCAAGGAAAAAAATAAATACTGGGATAGTTCCAATTGAAACCATTATACCTGAAAGGGTTAAACCAAATCGCAACTCTGAGATATCAAGTGATGCTCCTTAGACAGGTGGTACAGTAACTGAGGGAACACAAATAAAATAAAATAAACTCTGTAAACCTACCGTGGCACCTAATTTCTTATACTGAACAAATAGCCCAGATCTCACTAGTTATATTCAAAATGTTCGTAAAGCTTCCGCAGAACGTCCAGATTGAACTTGTTTAAAATATTAACCTGAGAAATGAATATTCACATGGAACGTGTGTTTTTTAGTAAATGTGATCACTGAGTTGCTTTGGCTCACCCAGCCGCCCTAATTATATACATTTTCTTATATACAAAAGTAGTAAACAACATAAACCATTTTGTAATTTTTACGCACTCACAGTTATACTACCCGCTTATTTTTCTTTTACAAAATCCACGAGTGTTGTCATTTTCTTTTAAATTGTTGATTTGGTTCACAAAAAATTACACTACAGAATACTTTTCTGATAAAAAAATGGCATGTAGAGAGTGTGAAAAAACAACCGTGACAAAACTAAATTGAAATGCTCTTCTTACTCGTTAGTGGATTGGTCCACACAATTATTTACACATACTAATTTAGAACAAGATGGCGTATAGTCGCTTCTATCGTATGTTTAACTAAAATTACTAAAAGCCAATTCCACGACAGCTAATTTATTTACACACCCTCATTAATTAGTTTATTGTGGAAATTTGATGATAGAATAAGTAATAAGGATTTATGGTCCGCTCGGTATCCTGATCTTACGCATGCGATTTTTATTTATGGGGCAACTTGAAAAATAAAGCATACAAAAGTAATCCCCACACATTGGAATAATTAAAAGAAAACATCAGGACAGAAATTAACGCTATTTCGGAAGCTGAGCTAATACGTAGATGTATTGATGCCGTAGATGGACGGGATTCCCGTGATAAGGTATGTTGTGTGTTTATTCTGACAGTTGTTAATGTGATTTGGGATTTTGTTTGACGTCCATGCATGTGTGATTGGTGACGGGTCGTGCGATTGCCAGACCGTGCGTCTGACGGCCAAGCTTCGTAGCATACTTACTGACAATGTAACACATCACATGTTCATTATTTTATTCCTTTTATTTTTTGTGATTTCACACCAAGTTAAATTTTAATCCAGATGAATATGTCAATAAAACTTCAAATGTTGCAGTTCTAATATTCACGAACAATGTGAAAGAAATGCAGAAAAACACATACCTGAGAGTTTCCACGACCATTTACCAGGAGACTGGTAGCTTCTCCAGGCCCAGGCCCGGGCTCCAACAGCCGCTGAATCGCGAACCCATGGCTCCATTCATTAATGATAACGACATGGGACACATCGTCCACGTCGTAAAGGTGACTCTGTGGGTCTGTTCTCAGCGACTGCCGCACTATTAACGCACCAAATACACCATCCGTCAGTTGTACTCCTGCAAAATACATTACCTTACATTACTGCAACTGCCATTCGGTAATACTTAACGGGGCAGAATCCAAGTTAGCGCAGCATCGTATATAGCTTTTTATTAGAGTCTTCTACATGCCCCGTTTCCACTATCATTACATTATTTGATCATTTTGGACATTATTTCAATATTGTTAATAGCTGAACACACGCATGTTTGGATTTTCCTTAGAATACAATTAGGCACAGTTTAGCCGACTTCTAATATATTACATCATATACAATTTATTAATCACATGCATTGGTGTGTTGTTTCTAGTTTAACATATTTGCTGAAAGTTCGTTGGTGTTTAGAGATTAGATCTTGATTATAGACTGGCCAGGCACCTCCAAGTTGTGTTACTTATTTTATGAGAATGGATCTTTGATGTTCTGTGTTTATGTATTCGTAAATGAGATGGTTGATTGTTTGTGGCATGTGCAGATCGGATCGATGTAAATATGATTTTGTTTTCCCGTGACTTGTCACTATGGCTGTGAATTCTGGGTTTACTAATAGTTTTATTTTTAGTCTTTCTTTAGTTGAGGGAAGAAAGGATTTGGTCACTGCGCCTTTTGTGGTGATTGTCCATCTGTCTTGCTATTCCTCGATGACTGAGTTCTGATTTCTGATTTGATAGTAGATTTAGGGATTTTGTTGTATATTATTTCTTCTCCTGCTGATGCTTCCTTAGTTATGTAGTGGTACTAAAAGAAGAAAAGTGGAGCAATGGTTGCGTACTAGACTATGTTGTTTTCACTAGCAGTGAAAGGCGATTGAGGTTGGACGAGTGGTAAACATAAATACCACTGATTTATGGGAACTAACAATTTTAACATGTACTACATTCAACTGCTGTTAAAAATGTAAATGACGTGTTATATATGGACACTCTGTAGTTCTCAGCGTCCCATTCTATGCTGGGCATGAAAGACCACCTAATTTTGCTCAGAGGCCTCTCTATACCTCTGAAGGTTCTTTTAGTACCGTAAATCTACGACACGGGACCAACGGCTTTACTTCCCTTCCGAAGGAAACCATGCTAAGGATTTTTACACCAAAAAAAAAAAAAACATCGTCCTCCACCGGGTTTGAACCTGCGACCTTGGGTATATGAAGCTAGCATGGTAACCATTACACTACGGAGGTGCAACAAGTCATCGGTATCATTATCCATTTTATTTTCTCTCAAGGTACAATGCACAATCTACATTCGTAACCTCTCAAATGTGTATCATCTCCGATTGGCACGTGAACAGGCTTTTATATTGTGGAAAACTTCGCTCCACATTACAAGATGTGATTGAAGCAAAAAGGAAAAAGGACACATCGACTATTGTGCAAGATGCTCCATCAATAATTATTTCCGTAGCAACACCTCGTAGCACATTTCGTATTATGCGCATTATTGAAAATCCGAATTCTTTTGCAAACACAGTCTTCACTTTCTTTTTCACTCGGTCTAAAGCAGGTGTCACGGGTCTCTGATTATTGCTTGCACAAGTTCATCGACAACTTTCAGAGCCGACAGAACTTTCAATGTTCGACGTTCCAAATGTGATTATTGTCTCAGATATATCTGCAAAATTCTTCTGTATGAATTGCAAATCTTCATGTAATCTACTTGAAGAAAAATATTTTATCATCTAGATTGATTATCATCAAAGGCACTAATTACCTATTAAAGTTCATTGTAATATACAGCATAGTATATTGCTGCGTCGAGCCACGTTCCCCAACGGGTCACTACAGTTGTTTACATGCGGCGCTTGCATGCAGGTCGCTCTCTAATCGGTAGGAATGCAACTGTATCCGCATGTATCTCTCTATAGGTCTCCAAGATGCTATCCCTACTAATGGGATAGGGAAGGGAGCAGACAAGCTCTTGTCTCTCACCGGTCCTGAATCCAATGGGTTAAAGCAGGGCCGGTAAGATAAGCACCCGCTTAGTGAAATGCTCTTCCAACCGGCAAGGCAGCAGAGAGGTTATGTGTGCAACTGTGGCGATGATTTGTCTTTTGCGACGTAATCAAATGTATACTTTTGAATTCAAAAGTTTGCTGGGAAAGCACAAAGATAGGTAATGCCAACTAGAGAATATGGATGAAAGACTATCTTGAAGAACAAAAAAATCTGATGTTTTCCATTCATATGCCTTTCTTTACATCTCTGTAACAAATTATTAATAAAAACGTTATTCTCTTATCTACTTTATGCTAATCGAGATAAACATCAGCAGAAATGATTTCTTGCAAATAGAAGGGAAATAATGGAATACGTAGGCTAAATCGATAGTTGAATCTTTTAAAAGCTGCTTGCCCTGTGGATGAAATCAGTTTTTTTGCACTGCCAGGAGTTGAAAAATTCCCGGATGTGAAATGTTCAAGTATTTTAAAACTGAAACTAATAACAAAGAATATCTCAAAAAAGTGTCACTCTACGCAAAAATGAATATGACAAATTGTGTGTTTAAAAGAGGTCTACATTTTTGTATAGTAGCGGTTTACTAGTTATGAAAAATCCAGCAAAATTCATCCAGAATAAAGAGGTCTTCAGAGGCTATTCCTAGAAAATTCAAGATGTACATTATATTTGTCTAGTAAATATCTTTAATATACGGTATTTTAAACTAAATCGTTAGCCATTTTTGAGAAAATCAAAATTTTCGAAAATATTTCAATGTAAAGGGTAGTTTGGGGTTGGGGGATTTTTCTCAAAATCTTCCGAGTCGCATCTTGGGCAGATATTAAACTTATATATCCAGTTTGGTATTTTACCGACTTTCGTTTATGAGTTATCGTGTTCTCGGACACACGGTTACAGACGGAATTTTTTCTAAAAATTCTTTTTTGGATACAGGGCACTCTAAAACCTCTATTTCCGGTGAAATATGGTATCGAATTTTTGGATGCAATACAATATCTTCTCTATACATTATGTACATAGTACAAGTGAAAATACTTGTTCTCCCAGTCCCGATTAAACATTCGCCGTTCACTCATATTGCACATGTAAGCCACCACTGTATTGATAAGGCCGTCATGGGGCTAATATTGGAATGAACTATTTCTTTGGCTCTACGTGACTGTTGAAAGATAGTACTGACGACGCTCTACCTGCCAAGCCTAGGTTAAACATAAGGATCAACCAGATGCGGTCCCAAGTCACTGTTTCACAGGAATGCACAGGGGCTTGAAGCCCTTTACGAGTTAATGACCCCAGGGAGAGGGGATGAGGCGAGGGACAAGATAGGTTGATGACGGGCGCAAACATAGGCAGGACCTCTAATATTTCCAGATAGAACGCAACCGACGCTACTCGAGGCCCGTCCACAAACTCCGTTGCTCCAGCGTCCCCAGAAGGTGAATCCCGACAAAGTGGTGCCGCAACCTATAGGAAGAAACCTCCTCAGCGTGCAAGCCACTATCAGCCGAGTATCATCGCCTGGCCCTTCAACACTGAAACAGACAAGGAAATGAACAGGAAATGATTGACAGAAAAGACAAAGGATTAAGCAACCCAGCATTAGTCTGGGCAACCAGGGGAAACCACAAAAAACTTGTGGGTAAGAATGGGGAGTGTCTGGGGATCAAACCTGGGACTACATGTTACCGCGGCTCTACCTCGCTCGTTGTAAACACAGGCAACCTTGAGTAAAGGTTCCAGTTAGTTTGATCTAAGCGTCTTCTAGATAAAATGTGGAACATAATATATTCTGTTCAAAGACCAATAAGACATGCAAAGTAGTCACTAGAGTGTAAATCAGAGATGATATTCCACTGAAAGGAAACTGCTGACTGTGGTGAACAAACTGCTATTTCCAGGCGTGAAAAACTGTTGAAGGCGTCAGAAAGAAATCTTCAGGAAAACTAGGTTATAATTATCCAAGAAAACTGCAATTAGCTTGCCACTCACACAATCCGGAGGTGAGCTCCAAAGAGGATGGCAGGCATTCATGTCGCTCACCAACAGAAAAGGCGTAGATGCCTAGGTCAACTAAATCTCTGATACACACACCCAGATACACACACACACACACACACACACACAAACACACTTCCATCTGATGAGTTCTCATTACACTACAAATGGTAAATCTAGTGGATGGCAGTTTAATCCTTACAGCGAATAACTGGACGTTAGACTAACCATACAGATTCCTCGAAAATATCATTTCTGATGAGCACCATAGTGCCCCCGTGTGCAGGAATAGTTATGGTCACACCTTACAGGAGTGTGCAGCACGATTTTAAAGCTGTTTTGTGGACGGAACTTAAGTCTATTGCAAACATATTACCCAAGAATCATTCAGGTTGAGCAACAGTTCAAGCTCTGGTCAATGTGTTCTCATCTTGCGTATGTTCCATTGCAGTATAGCCATGGTCTTTATTACGAGTGAAGTTCTAAACAGTGAGACATTTCTGTTTTGAAGCTTGCGGTGGTTTGCTCAATTTATTCTTGTTTGATGTTGGGTTAACACATTTTACAAGAGGATGGTCGGACCTGAGTCCTTCCCAGAAGTTTTCTCATCTGCGTAGAGATTTATGTGGATTCGTTTCTTTTCCTTGTTTTTGGAGCAGACTTTATACTTTCCTTGAGTAAGTAGGTTCTCTAATAGGTCGTCTTGAACTTCATATCAGATGCATTATATATTATAATCGCCTTGCCTTATAATCGTCTGATTGGTTCACGTCAATTGTTTTGGTGGCGATGTTGTTGTAGCGCTGTTTACAGTTCCAGATTTAGCAAATGTTGATACCGACTTTAATGCTCAAGTCGAAGGTTTTGAGAAGGGGTCTGAGAGGACCTTTTTTGCAACTTGGCTGGTCTCAGCTGCGATTTTCTGACTTGTACAGATTTAGCTGCAACTGAGATATTAGTACCAGGGTTCGGGACAGAGGTTTGGCGAATTCGCAAGAGTTTCTGTGAAGGACACCTCCTCTATATCTCAAATCTCCTTAATGCTCCATCTTGAGAGATGTCACCACAGTTGACCAGGTAGACACGCCCTTACAAAATTCATGGTGTGGTCAAACACACTTCAATGGATTCATACTCGGCCATAATCCTTTGTGGAAGATCTACACAATTAAAGGTAAAGAACAGGTTATGATTAGGCAAGAAGTCACTTCTTTCTTTGTTCCGAGCCCGATACACAGGTGTAAAGATGCTCTTAAAGGCTTTCTTCGGAAAAACCGTCAAATACGCGAGTATTTATCACCGCGAGAAGAGTTGAAGGTCTTGTGCAAATCTTTTTTATGGGGTAGTTGGCTAACGGTCTGCTCTTTAGCATTCTCGCTGCCTGCAATGTTCAATTTGTTTCAATTAGAAGCGTGCCATTTCGAGATTTCATACACGAACCAACTATCTCATCTACATCATTTTATATTACAAATGGGCTAACCGACGAAAATGTCCTCCTTTCCTCTATTCTGCGAGGACCAGAAGAACCGACTATTTCTTTTCGCTTACCATATCTTATGGATTTTTTATGGTATAGAAATGTGCATCACTTCATCCCCCAGTATTCTCCGCCCAACAGCGCTCAACTGGGGTCTTCCCACTGGGATGACAAGGTTACACAGGAGATATAGCGGGCTGGCGAACCTATTCACCTTGGAGCTCCTTATAATATCTTGTCCTGACCAGTTGGCTAGGAGTGGGTTAGTCCCTAACTTCCCATTTAACTGAAGTAGAAGCCCTATCGGTGCATTAAATTGCGCACCCTCCATGGTTGCTGAAAAAAAATTGCCCAAAAAAACGGAAGGCCCAGGCTCAGATCTGCAACCCTCAAGCAACTATAATATTTCTTTCCACCGACAGGGCTCTCCATGCACGGCCTACATGTGAGTGGACGTTTCGACTGACTTCGTTACCACAAGGAGCAGCCCACACCAAGGAACTCGGGGTTAGCTCGGGACCTCAGGTGCGCCAAACCCATACCTAATACAGTAGGCCACTGCGGGGATTTCAAAGGGAAAATTATACAGCTGCACCTCTTAATTGTTCCTTCCGTAGTTCCGAAAGCACGTCAAATGTTTTAATTCCACCATACATGCTCATTACGAGAGGACCGGGGGGCGGCGGCAAAAGTCGTGACGGTAATTTTATTGTATGCAATAATGAAAAATCACAAGTGACGTAAAAATGTTATTGATTGCTTCACTAATAAGGAATGGAAATATGAACAGATAAACATAACTGGGTCAGTCAGCGTCATTATTAAACATCTAATATTTCGGTGTATTCACCATTATTGTCAGCGCACAGTTGAATGCGCCACCATGTCCGTGTGCCTTAGCATTTCGGAGTGATCGTTCTGAAGATGCGGATGATCTCTCGCTCTTCAGTTGTTCAACAGAATCCCTCCAAATCTTTCCAAGATTTTCTTTTAAATAGGACCACAGTCAGTTGTCGCACGTTGTCAGGTTGAGGATTCTTGGAGACCAAATGAGAGGTCCTCCTCGTGCAATCCATACAGGAAAGATGGAGCTTAACCATTCCTGAACTGGAGCCCAGAAATGCCTTCTTGTAGAAGAACAACGGTGTTAAGAATTCCAAGTTCCGGAACTAGCCAATGAGATAACATTTTGAGGTACGCTTCGCCAGTCACAAAGGTTTCAAAGAAATATGGTCCGATGATAATTTCACTGGTGACACCGGCCCAAATCATGACCCGAGGGGAATATTGTTAAGAGTTATGTTTGGCCTACACTTAAACATTACGCGAACGAGAGCTGAGATACATGGCGCATTCATCAGTCATCAAGACGTTAAGACGAACCACTAAGGTGGGAAAAGCAGAAAGTAACATTTCACTTGCAATATTTCTGCTGCGTTTTGCATCTACTACAGAGCCTGCTGAGAAAGTCTTCTTTTTCCAATTTTCGGAGATTGGCTTCACTGGGAGCTGCTGCATTGAAACGAAGAAAGAAGTTTTGTCTGATTTCTTCGTATATTTCGTCAGTTTTCTTTTTCATGAACCCAAAGACTAACGATGAGATATTCCTCAATTTATATTTGTTTATATCAGTCGTTGCTTACAATACAAACAGCACTTCACATTGACAACATCAACAAGTGGACCCGCGAAAGAAAACTCTGGCTTGCCGCTATAACATAAGAATGCCCTTGCTCTACTGGAAAATTGACATACTAATGCAACAAAAAGCATATGAAGGGGAAAAATATCCCTGTCAACCTATGAATAGTTTTTAATTAGTTTTAGGTTTCCGAAAGTGAGTTATTTCAATACAACATTACACTATCACGACTTTTGTCCCCCTCTATACATTTTGATTTCTTCATTGTGAGTTAAGACTCATTTAAATGTTTCATGCGGGTACTTTTTAAAATAGGACACAAGTCCAAATTACAGAAAGTAGTTGCAAAAACGGAAGGCTAAAGCTTTATACACAGGATTAGAATCCGCCTTAAAACTTTGCAATGTGCAACTAGCTCTTTTGCACCTCAACACTACTGGCTAAATGGGCATATATACCTATCACGTACACTGAACTGCAACTACATCTTCTGTTATATGCGGGAAGGTCAATAACCAATGAAAGATTATGCTTGCTTTAAGCGTTGAACGAAAACACATAATACTTAAATAGTTGAGTCCTTTAAAACACACAGTTTAACCAAATAACACTTTCATAGTATAAACCTTTTCGGGATATTAGCACATGATTTGTTAATTCGTCATTAAGCCATTTGAATTTTAAATTGTTTCTCCCGATATTATATAAAGAGCTAGCATATGGCACCGAGTTGTTAATAATTTGACTATCGCTGTTCGCTTTGTATAAAGTATAAAATAACTCAACTTTTATCTGTATTACATGAAGTGATAGAGAAATGAGGTTTATTAAGTGTAGTTTTATGTATATCCACTGAAAAGACAGAGGGTAGGGGATCTCATGTAAACGTTAATACATCTGTTATAAACCTGTTTGAGCGTGCCAGAGATTTATACCGGCTCTGGAAGCACAGCATGTGTACTGGAACGTTGTGGAACTGGGTATGAAACACTGTTACCAACCTGTTTGGGCGTACCAGAGATGCGTGCCATCTCTGGAAGCACAGAATTTGTAGTGAAACTTGCGGAGCTGGGTATAGAACACTATTACCAACCTGTTTGAGCGTGCCAGAGATGTGTACCGGCTCTGGAAGCCCTGAATTTGTACTGAAACGTTGTGGAGCTCGGTATGGGGCACTGTGTTACCATAGGAACACCATCCATGACTGGAGTCTCTTTCTGTGGTTGTCCTCGCCAATGTATTCCAAATCCCTGTCCAGGAACTCTGTTCACCACATCTACCAGAAGGATGTCGTTCTCGCATACCTGTATGTCAATAAACAAGCTTTAGTCACATACTCTTGATTTTGTTTTGCTGTTTATCAATTATGGGAATAAGCACTGTCTGCCTTGATAATGTTAATCTGTCTAAATTTAAGTGCACATCTCTTATAAACTATTTAACATATAAGCATGACATTTTAAATGTCTCTAGATGTATGTTCTGGAAAACACTTAGGACAGTTGGTATTGAGGAATCGATAATCTCTGTACTATAGGCAATTTATTATAGAAACATGTGTCAGATGAAAAAAGGAACAGAAATCTGAAGAATATAAACAAATTAAACAAAAATGCAGATGAGCAAGTGATCATAATACATGGTGAGGATGCAAATTGCATATGTAAAACATATAGAAAATGGTAACTTGAAATAATCTCAATAGAACTGAACATGCTAAAGATGCTGATTAACACTATATTGATGGAGAAAAAATTAAAGCGGAGACAACTTTTACTACCTGACTCAGCAGTAGAAATTGAGTACTTCAAAAATGGAAATAATTAAGAGAATAAGTAGTGGTAGGAAAGTTATAGAATTGCTGAACTTTGTACTTTGGAGCAGAAATATAAGTCATAGAACCAATAAATTAATACAAAAAGCCATTCTGGAAAGGACAAGTATATTACACACTTGAATAAGCTGGTTGGAGTTGATATGGACTTCTGAAGAGGATTCGAGAGAAAATCACATCAAAACAAGGTCAGTAATATGGAAATAAGAACAATGATGGGTGTCCAAGAAGGAATAGTGAACACAATTGAGAAAACAAGATTAAAATGGTATAGTCATCTACTTCGGATAGATGGTTCACGAATTCCTAAAATGATCTAAGAGTTGAAGGACGAAGAGACTACCAGACATCCTGGCGATCCAAAACAATCTTCCGCGTGGAAATGTTGCTGACCCGACCAATAATCTCAAAAGTGTGTCTAAATATCTACATTACCTCCATATTGATGGAGAAAAACTTAATACAGAATACTTTAGCTATCTTGTTTTAGTAGTAGATATTCAGGGCTTTTCAGAAATGGAAATAATGGACAGTAAGTAATGGTAGAAAAGCTGTAGGATTACTGAACTCTATACTTTGGAATGTAATTAATAGAACCTAAATTATATAAACTAACGTTGGAAAGTGTGATCCCCTATGGCGCAGAGACCTGGGCAGAACAGAAGAGACTTGAATAGGCTGGCTACAGTTGAGATGTACTACTAGAGACGATTTGCGAGAAAATAACATCCAGAATAATGATGAGTCTTCAAGAAGTAAGAATAGACACAACTAAGAAAAGTAGATTAACATGGTATGGGCATCTACTTCGGATGGATGGTTCACGAACTCCTGAACTGTACTACAAATGGGAACATAAGGGAGGAAAACGACAACCACAGACTTCTTGGAATCACAAATATAGCTGTCGGTGTGGAAATTTGGTTTCCCAATAAATGATTCTCAGGATAGAAAAAGAGAACACTTAGACATGAACAGATAAGAGTAATTACAACTATTTTGTCAGTCTGTTGAAAACCCTCCATTATGAGGAATTAAATCTTAATTTTAAAATCTGATGTTTCTATTCACACGTATTTTTCTACAAACTGCTGTTACGAAAGCTCATTCTTCTATCTACTTCATACATTCGAGATAAACTTTAGCAGAAATTGTCTTATTACTTGCTTCCTTGTAAGTAGGAGAGAAATAAGGGAATACGATAGGCTAAAGCAGTAGTCAAATTTTAAAAACGGTCGCTATGTAATACAATTGAAACGGTTCTCTTTGCAAGGCAAGGGTAAAGCAAAGGAGATAAGTAACGACAGATGATTGTCACTGAATGCAGTTTGCATTATTTGATAATAGCAGTTAAATTAAAACAACACAGCATCGACTGAATTTTTAAACTCTTTATCTTCTGTTGGTTGAAATGTTACAACATGGCCATCTTTAATAATACAATCTGCAATAAAATAGAATCAGCTTTTATTATATGTTATTGCAAGTAATTTTTGTAGCAACCATTTACTTCTGTTGAGTAAAAATACTGTTTTCTACTTCATGGTATTCTCAACTGATTGCCAAGGTCTTCCTCGTAAGGACATTTTATAACTCCATTGTGTTGATATTCAAGTATAAGGGCATTGTAAATCCTGCTTAATTTTTTAGTGATTTAGAAATGTTATGACACGGTTTAAAATAATAATAATAATAATAATAATAATAATAATAACAACAATACCAATAATAACAACAATAACAACAACAATAATAACAATAACAACAACAACAATAATAATAATAATAATAATAATAGGGTAGCGTATTCGAATCTCTTTTAGGTTGCGTTACACCAATAAGTGAGGTTTTCGGGGTTTTCCCTTTTCGTGAGAAGACGAATGCCGAGTAACTTTAAGCTCCATGGACTCCGAATCGCCCTCCGTGGTGAAATGAATGTAAATGGCCTGTTATTTATGGACGCTCTTTGAACTGCTGTGGTTATCAGCGGCTCATTCTAAATTGGGTGTGAAAGACCGCTTAATTTTGTTATCAGGTTTGAGACACGACACGAGACCAACGGCTTTACTTCCATTCCGAAGGAGGCATGCGGATTTTTACACCCGAAAAAATCTATCGTCCTCCGCCAGGTTTGAACCCGCGACCTTGGGAGTATAAAGTTAGCATGGTAACCATTAGGAGTAGGAAAGGCAGTCATATTGCAAAATTCACTACCATAACCGGAATTTGAAGTACGGATCTCCTTGTCTCCGTTTAGTTCCACTAACCACTGAGCTACCATGGAAATATTACATGACTCTAAATTCCCCAAATAAGTTGCGTCTTTTCCGGTAAACCAAGAGGAGATCTGAAATTATTATGGGAAGACATATCCAATGAGAACTAACAATGTCGAAATACTTTTAAGTCATGGGCTTCATAATTTAACTCCCTACCGAGGAAGGGGGGACGCGTCTCAATTGAGGAATTTGGTGTCGTGTTGGCATGTTGCCGTGGTAGCTCAGTGGTTATAGAAACTGAACAGAGATCAGGATATATATAGTTCAAATACCGCCTATGACACTAATTTTTCAACATACGCCTAGTATGGAACAAACAATTGACAATGAGTGATCTAATATGTGTCTTCTTAACTTACGGAGAAGGTCGCATCATCTTGCATAGGATTGCCGACGTTTCGCTCATCTTGCAGTGAGCTTTCTGTGGACTCTTTTGTGGTCCTTTTTCTTTCCTTCAGGTTTCAGGTTTTTATTAAGCAAAATAGCCCTTTGGCTGTTACAGAGCCATTAGGGTAAAACTTACATCTGTTCATAGAAATCATACTTGAATATATATGCTGGAGGCCATACAAAGAGGCTGCCACCTCCAAGAGAAACGGCCCCAGAGTAAAAGACATAGATCATAAATTAGCGAAGCACAAACAATTGAAAGAAAACAAAAGGCTCAACTGCAGTCATCAGTGTTTGGTAGGGTCAACGCCGAGGCGAAGGCGAAAAATGAAAAATAAAAACAAAAGAAGCACACGAATCTCACTGTAGCACTACACAGACACACGCAAGCTCAGGAAACCCGGAGGGCGGAGACAACACATTAATGGGGGGAGATTAAAATAGCCTACCTCCTCGGTGCTTACGGTGTCGAAGTTCGTTGGTACCAATGTTCCGAACCATGGGGTTGGAATATGAACGGAGTGATGCCCATAGACGGCGACCACGAATGTGCACAATGGCCTCAAGTTGCGGCACGGCCAATTCCTCGTGGATGGCCCTATTGGTAGTAAAGTGTGGGGCCCGAAGAATACGCCTGACACAGATTTTGTATGCATTGTAACATGGCCCAGTGGGTGCGTGAGGCGGCCGCCCAAGCGACACAGGTATACAAAAGATAAGAGCGAATAAAGGCCTGGAGAGGATGATCTTGGAACGAATCGCAAGCTGGCGGCTGCGGAAAATCCGGCAGCAGAGGTGTAGTCGAGTCCGCCCCTGGATGCGCAGACGCGTGATGTGTGGGCGCCAGGTCAATGAACGATCTAGTGTCACCCTAAGGTAGCGGGTTTGAGTGCGACAGATGGATGAAAAGCACAAATTGAAGGAAGGACTGGATCTGTTGTTCAACCACGAGGATGTGGTCAACATCGGGGGTGTCCGCCGCTGTGAAAGTCGTCTCTAGGAAGGCCGCATGGAGTTCCGTCTTCTTTGTCGGACTGGGCCACGGCTTGTCCATGGCGCAGTGGAGGAGCATTGCGCGGGAGGTTGAGGAGTGTCTTGGTCATATGCCAGAGTTATCTGTCCTCCACATGCAGGGTGGTGATGCGTTCCTCCCAGCATTCGTTCCGAAAGCCTCGAAGCCCCAACTTCAGGAGTTCCTGAAGACGGCGATACTCCCGGCGATCTGCTGGGCAGCGGGTGTGCATAAACCTCCTCCCGCTTGATTCTTGCACCGGATTGTGTCACGAATGGCCTGAGGTAACGGATCTCTGTTGAACGAGGTCGTTCGAGGTCTAGGAGACGATTGGATACAGCTACGGACATCCGGGTGGTGATGGTGTCCAGGAAGTGTTTAATGTTTTCAGGGGAGTGACACTGTTGCTGGGGTGGGCGAGTCTCCTCCATAAGACGGCAGAAGGTTCCTGGGAGATGGGATGGGTCTTGGTGGCTTAGACGTTGGGTTGCCAGGGAAGGATAGAAGGACAGGGTAGTGGTCAGATAAAAGGGCGGGAACTGTGAAGATGGTAATATGAGACCGCAATTTTTGCACCAGGGCAATATCCAGCCAAGCTGGGGGCCTGCGGTCTCCGTAATTAATGGTTGGCTCCGTTGGTGCGAGAGTCAAAACATTCCTGGATGTTAGGAAGTGGTGGAGTGTGAAACCACGGTGGGTGGGGGTGTTGGAGGAGTTCCAGTTGTGGTGCTTACAGTTGAAATCACCCGCAGCAACAGTGACAGTAAGTGCTGAGAGTAGATGAACCAGTTCTGTGGCCAGTACGGGTTTGGTGGGTGATATGTAGAGGAACAGAGGCCCCTTGCTGGTCTCTACCCGTACACCTGTGGCCTCCAAGTTGTTGGTTTGGGTGATGAAGAGAGGATAATGGGCGATAGAACTGTGCACGAAGATGGCCGTGCCCCCGTATCCATCACCCCGGTCAGATCGGTAGTTCCGCATCCCAGGGAGGCTGCCCTGCTGGTGAGCCTTGAGATGGGTCTTCTGCACCAGGAGTATATTCACCCGCTAAAGCACCAAGAAGATCGCGACCTCCGCAAGTTGTCTATGGAAGCCGTTGGCGTTCCGGTAGCATATCCACATTTTTGCTCTCGCTTATATAGTGGTGGAGGTTGCCCCGCTCCCTCGCTTCTGGTTGGCTAGTTGCCCGCCAATTGGCGTGGGTGCTGGCGCCGCTCTTTCCTGTTGATGCTGGAGTTGGTTTATAATTTCTGTTTCCTTTTTGTCTTTTTTCTTTTCCTGGATTGTTGTTTGATTCTTCTTTTGTTAAAGACTGCTGTGGTTTGGCGTCAGTTTAGAGAACGCACCTTGCCTCTCACTGACTGGAGGCCAGCTGATGGCTCTCCTTATGAGCAGAATGATCTAATAGTTGGTTAAAATAAGAAGCCAGGGTCATAGGTTTACTGGAAAAAAAATGCGTGTCAACTGGGGAATTTAGTGTGGTGTTGGCATGTTGCCATGATAGCTCAATGATTAGAGAAACTCAATGGAGATCAGGAAATCCATGGTTCAAATCCCGATAAAGACATAATTTTCAGTCTTACCCTACCTTTCCAACAATTTCGTTTCGCAGTCGGCTTACCCTTCCCGTATTTGCTACTGTCATTATAGGGGGATAAGCGGGTGCCGAAACCTGTCGGAGAATCAACGGCACGAAACCACAGAATGGAAAACCTGGAACGAGAGGTCGGCCCATAGTTGGCGAGAGGAAGTGGATGATATGAAACGCAAGTCAAATGGATGGAGTGAGTGGCGGGGAAACCGCAGGGGATAACCGGAGATAACCCGCCCAGACGCCGTTTCATCCAACACAAGACCCACATGCGGGCACTTGGGATTGAACCCGGGCCGCCTAGGTGGGAGGCCAGCGTTCTACCACGCGGCCACGGCTCCGCCTTCTAATAACTAATAACAAAACAATAACACTATTACTTATTATTATTATTATTATTATTATTATTATTATTATTGTTATTACAATAGTAAAAGGGTTTTCTTTCTATTATATTTGTAAGCAATACAATCTTAAACAAAATTACTATCTGGGATATACCTTTAATCGTCACATTTCCTAGTCAATCCACCATATGAGAAAACGTTTCCCACTGAACTTGCACGGTCCTGAACTACCACACGCAAAAGTTCTTAGAGACAAAAGAATACATACCTGTATAACAGGGCCTGGTAACTGCCTATTGGCTGTCAGAAGACCTCTCTGAAACCCATCTGCTGTGATGCAGTATTTTCTGAAACAATGTGACGCATTTCTGGGACAGTCGCCACATGATCTGTGAATAAGTACAAGTATACAGGTTGTTAACGACTCGTCAAACTTTTGTGTAGAATCTTAACACTATACTCTCTCATCTTAATGCAGTTTTCTAGCAATTTCAGATAAGTGCTTAAAATGTCTGTCAATATCTATAGTTAATAACTGAAATATCCGGCTCATGATTTGGCAGTTCCACTTGATCAAAAGCGTTGCCTATTCTTCGCTATATACTTCATTTAAAAGTATATTACTTCTCCACAAACGTTTCACCTGTAAATCTATTAATATATTATTTCTAGACTGATATATAGATTTAGGAATTCAAGACTATTTTTACCTTCTCTACACGCAATCTGTCACAATCACATGACATTTTCTACACCTCTATAAGAAACTATTGTTATAAAGCTTGTTCTATCTACATCATGCTAATCAAGATAAATATACGTAGAATTAGTCTTATTACTAGCTTCCTTGTAAGTAGAAGTTAAATATGAAAATGCACATGCTTAAGCAATATATTCGTTCTTTAAAAGCCGGTCGCTATGTGAAATAATTGAAATTCCAATCTCTTTGATTTCCAGGAGTAAACACACGACGACGATGATGATTGGGTTTAGGGGCGCACAACAGCTAGCTCATAAGCGCCCGTAAAAAATAAGGCGTGGCTCCGTACGCAATTGAAACGTCATAGAAAATTAAAATATGGATAAAAAGGAGCCATTCACCAATAAAACCCACTGGAAATAAAAACGCCCAAGGCTGAACATAAAGAAACTAAAAGGCTAATAAAAATGGAACTAAAAAGACGGAATTAAAAATCAGTTCCTCCGTGCTAAAATTCAAACAGCTAAAAATTTTAAAACGTATAAAACCTAAGCTACCAATACGCTACCAGCGGACAAAAGAAATAAAACAATAAACAGCAAAGGCACACCAGATAAAAGGTTAAAAACCCTTGCTACCGCTCTGGTATCTTCCGCTAGGATCTCTCTGAGCGTCGCCGGCATCCGCAGACCGGCTCGTAGATGTGCTAGACGAGCACACTCTAGCAGTATATGAGAGACCGACAATGCCTGTCCACAGAACACACACACTGGGGCATGTTTCTTCTGACAGTGTAAAATGACAGTGGCCAATACGCAATCTAGCCAATATGACCTCCTCACGACGAGAGATACCTGAGGAGGTTACCCAGTTCACTGGAAGGTCCTTCACTACTTGGAGCTTGTTGTCACGGAGTACAGACCAGGAAATTACCAACTTCCACACAACAAGCCGGAAGTCCTCCGATGTCACTGTTGATACTGGGTTCTGTAGTTGCCGTCTTTGCTGCTGAGTCCGCTAAGTCGTTCCCGAGCAAGCCAGCGTGTTCGGGAATCCATGCACAAGTCACATTTACGTCCAGGATGTGCAAAAGGTGCAGGAGATCCTGAATTCGCTGCACGAGAGGGTGGTGGTTGTACATTCACGAACGCTCTGAAGGGCACAAAGAGAATCACTTAAAATAAGGCAGTTACCCAAATTACTGCGGCGAACATACAGAATGGCTCGGTAGATGGCATACGGCTCGGTAGTAAAAATAGATCTGTTAATATGCAAACCGAAAGTATGTGGTTCGGTGCCAGTAAGAAAGGCACATCCAACGCCATCGCTGCACTTACTTCCATCAGTGTAAATAAAAGATGGGCCACTGTATTGAGATAAAAATTCTAAAAAACAAATACGGATACTAGACAGACGCAAAGCAGGTTTCCCGTAAGCTGTCATCCCGAGATCTACATAGGAGGTAGCACGTAACCAAGGGTGGTACACCCTTTCCCCCTTCGGAAACAGGCGAGGCACTACAATATTGTGTTTCCGAAGAAGCTCACGGAAACGGAAACCAGCAGGCCTTGGAGTAAGTAAGTCGTTGCGATATCGAGCGTCCAGCTCAGTAGAGAAGAAATAGGTTACCGTCGGATGCAAAGGCATGCACTTAAGGGCACAGCCATCATTTCCTAACAGGACATCACGCCGACATCGCAGAGGGCGTTCTGCCGATTCGGCGTAGAGGCTCATAACTGGGCTGGTTGGAAAGGCCCCAACAGCCTCACGGATGCCCTGATGATGGACAGGGTCCAAACGTCTCAATACAATTTGTAGTGCAGAAGAATAAACTATGCATCCATAGTCTAACTTAGATTGGATCAGTGCACGATAAAGACGCAGGAATACTGTCTAATCTGCACAACAAAGAATTCCACTTAGTATCCGTAAAATATTTAGAGAAAGGTCACACCGCGCTTTAAGCTGTGCTATTTGCGGTGACCAGCACAGTGTTCGATCGAATACCAACCCCAGGAGCCTCACCTCATCTGCGAAGGGAAGTAAATCTGGTCCAAGTTGAAGAGTAGGAGCCAATCGCCACCTACGACACCAGAAGTTAAGGCAGACTGTCTTCTCAGGTGAGAAGCGAAAGTCAGTTTTCGAGCTTCAATCATCGATTGTCCAAACACCGCTGGAGACGGTGTACCAAAACCGGTGTACGCTGAGAAGTACAGAAGATGGCAAAGTCGTCCATGAATAATCAAGAAGAGACACCTGGGGGAACACATTCCGATATGGAACTTATCGCTATAGCAAACAGCGTCACGCTTAGTACCGAACCCTGCGGCACTCCATTTTCTTGAATAAAATGGTTTGGAAAAATCGACCCGACCTTTACTCGGAGGGGGGGGGGGAACTCCTCTGGCCTGTGCAACCACAGACCAGAGGGCTCTTCTTTTCTTTTAGTCTGGTATCTTTTTTATATCCCAGACTATTTTTCCATCTTTATTGATTCTCTAGATTACAATTTGGTACATATTAACATTACATATTTAACAAAACAAAGGAGTTTAACTTAAATTAACTTAAAATTAACATAAATTTACATGTGTATTTACACACCCATAACTAAACATAACAATATAACAAAAGAATAAAGGAAATAACATAAATTCAAGACATTTTCTAACTTAAGCCTACTTTAAGCGTTTCTTCTAAAATCGTCTTCTCCTAAATTCTATTGTTGCTCTCGTTGAAATTGTGTCTGCAGTTTTAGCTAGCCAAATCCAAAGTTTTCTGTTTCGTAATAAATGGTAAATACTACTATCTTGGACATAAGGTAGCGCAGTGGTTCTCCAGTCTGACTCCATTGGACATTCCCACGTTGCATGTTCTACTGTGTCCTCAGCTCCGCAGCGGCATTGACTCGTTGAAAAAGCTGTCCCGCAAACTCCCAAATGAACAACGGAAGCGCCCACGTATATTATAGCTGTGGAGGGAGCGTAAAATCCCTGCCCGCCAGCACGTATCATAAGCCTTCTCGAGGTCAAAAAATATCCCAACCGTCTGACAATTCCGAAGAAAGCCGTTCTTGATCTGCGTCGATAACGGCACAAGGTGATCAACCGCTGATCGACGTCTTCGAAAACCACATTAGATGTTGGTCAGAAGATTGTGGGATTCCAACCACCACACCAATCATCTATTGAGCATACGTTCCAACACCTTTCAAACACAGCTGGTGAGGGAAATTGGACGATAGCTGGAAGGAAGACGACGGTTCTTTCCAGGCTTCAAAATAAGCATGATGGTGGCCTCCCGCCACTGAGTTGGAAAAGTCGCATCTACCCAGACGCGATTATACGTAGACCTCGAGGAGGAAAGCCTTAACCTTAGGAGAGCGATGTTGTAACATTTGGACGTGAATACCATCTGCACCTGGCGCAGAGTTTCGAGAAGATGAGAGGGCATGGTCTAGCTCCACCATGGTGAAATGGCGGTTGTAGTCTTCAAGGTTTCCAGAGCGGAAGGCAAATCTTTGAGATTAAACCCAAGCCTTATCTGGAAGCAACTCAGGGGAATAATTCACTTGAGCTAAAGCACTGCCAAGAGTGTTAGCCACGTCAAACGTCTTCAAACCAGCTATCGGCAGATGTGTCGGTTTTCTGGCTATACGCCAGAACTTATCCCATACGACAGGGGAAGATGTATGTTGATTAAAGGAGCCTACAAACTGGCTCCACGATTGCTTTTTGCTATCCTTAATAACTTGTCTACATTTGTCTTCTGTAAATAAACAAGAAACAAGAAGAAACGTTTAAGTGGTTCAAATTGAAATTAATAATCCGGAGTATCCCGAAAAGGTTAACTCTACAAAATGTATATAACAAATTTTGTGTTTTAATGAGATCTACATTTTTTTGTGTGGTGAGTTTTTGCATATCTCTTACGGTTTGCTAGTTATACAAAAGCCATCCAGAATGAAGAGGTTTTCTGAGGTTCTTCCCAGAAAATTCAAAATATACATTTCATTTTTCATAAAAAAATCTTAAAAATATGGTACTTTAATCAAAATCGTTTGAGCCATTTTTGAGAAAATCAAAATTTTCGAAAAATATTCCATATAAAGGGTAGTTGGGGTGGAGGATTTTCTTGAAAATCTTCGTGCCGCATCCTTGGAAAGACTTAGCACTTAAGTTTGGTATTTAACCGTCTTTTCGTTTTTGAGCTATACTGCCCACAGACACATACACGAATTTTTTTAAAACTACCTTTTCTTGAATTCAGGAGGTCTTAAAACATGAATTTCCGGTGAAAACTCTGTAGAATTTTTGGGTGCAATACATAACACTATGTACATGGTAGGTGTAGAGAAAGTAAAACAGAATTTTTAGAAAAAGGTCCGCGCTCATGAGTGTGTGTGAACACAATAACTCAAAAACGAAAGGTCGGTAAAATACCGAACTTAATATTTAAGTTTAATATCTTCCAAGGAATGACACGAAGATTTTCAAGAAAATTCCCCCTCCCCCAACTACCCTTCATGTGGAAAGAAGTTAAAAAATGTCGGTTTTCTCAAAAAGGCTAACGATTTTGATTAATTCTCTTATATTTAAGATATTTACATAACACAGTAAACGTATATCTTGAATCTCCTGAGAATAGCCTCCGAAGAGCTCTTTATTCTGGAGGAGCTTGCCTGAATTGTACATAAACTGGGAAACCGTTGGAGATGAACACTTATACACAAACAATGTAGATCGTCTTAAAACACACAGTTTAATAGGTAAATACAGTTTTTTTTTTTTTTTTTTTTTTTTTTTTTTTTTGTGGAATTGACAATTTCAGAGATATTCCTCGTTATTTGTTTTAGATTTTAAATACTTGAACTTTTCTCACCCGGAGATTTATAAACTCTTGGTCCTGCATAGAAATGGATTTCAACCACATGGCAACCAGCTTTTAGAAGATTTGACTATCGTTTTAGCCTAGTGTGTTCCCTTATTTACCTTCTACTTACATTGAAGCAAGTAATTAAGACAATTTCTGCTAATGTTTATCTCTATTATCATAATGTAGATAGAAAAATAAACTTAACAATAATTTACAGAAAGCCATGTGAATGTTACACAGTTTCTGGTCATTGAGGTGCAATGCAGCACACGATTTATATTCAAATACACCAAAAGTACTTCATTTGCTTTGGCAGCTTTATTGTGTTATGTGAAACACAACTGCAGAGCTAGCAACATTTTTCACCAAAGTCGTTCGCATGCACTATTTTAGTCTAGGTTAGTGTGTGTACACTAATTTTCGTGCAGTCGAGACTCCAATTTAGCGAGTTTCCGTCGCTGTATCACGTTTGCAATCGCACAATAGTGGCAAAATTGCGTGATTTTCTTCCTCACTATGGGTACTTTCGAAATTTTTGATATTTAAGAAAGTGCCTAAACACGGCGGGTACGGTGTGTTGATTCAAAGCTTACAGAATAACATCCAGACCCACTACAATGGATAATACCTACGGATTATTTTTAAATGCTTTATTTGCGCTGGAAAATTAGAATAGTAGCATAATTACTACATAATCCATTTAAACAGTGAATTGTCGTTGTGAACAAATGAAAGGCTACATTTAAATTATATGGACAAAGCCTTCTTATACACTCTTTTGTTAATGAATTTTGTAATTAAGTCTTTACTTGAAGTAGCACATGTCTCGAGTGTTACGTCATTTCCTAATTGTGCTGTAAGTATTTTTTTTTTTTTTTTTTTTTTTTTTGTAGCTTAACGCCCTTTAACCTGATTGGTCATATCGGACGATGAATGAAATTGGTGAAATGCTTATATGATATCGGGTCCAGGGAGCTTAAAGTTACTCGACATTCGTCTTCTCAGGATAAGGGAAAACCCCGAAAAAAATCTTATCCGAGTAACTCACCCTAAGCGAGATTCGAACTCACGATCTGTTGAATGTGAGGCAGACACGCTACCTCTCAAACAAGTGACCTCTCAAACTCGTACTGCAAGTACTTACAGTGCTTGGCAGTTAATACATGCATTGTAAATTTAGCTTACATTACCAATTATGTGTTCAGAATGATCAACTTACATATCAAGTATTTAAAAGAAATTAATATATTACAAAGCGTATTGTAACGCTGAGGATTCTAGACGCTTCGCAGTGAATAACAGCGTCTGTGTCACTTATTAAACGCACCACACAAACCAACTATTCTTTCCTTGCACCATTTCTTTAAAATAAATGCATTAAAACCTGTTCCTTTCTCGCCAAAACTCCTTGCAACTTTAAAATAAATACATTACAACATCGTGGCTTCCTCATACACATATATGGGTTATTAAAATATATACTCTTGTTAACTTTGAAAGGGATCAGTGGACAATGCGATCACTTTCACTTATGAAATGCGTTATATTAACAATGTCAGCTGTTACTTAAGGTGTATGCAGAAGCACAATACTGCACTTGCAAATGAAAATCTCGAGTGACCTTCAGGTTGTTTTATTGCGGCTGCCTCGTCATTGTTTATAGCAGTTTTCTTTTATAGTGTTTA
The DNA here is from genome assembly GCA_030762935.1 of Hymenopus coronatus. Lineage (NCBI taxonomy): Eukaryota > Metazoa > Arthropoda > Insecta > Mantodea > Hymenopodidae > Hymenopus > Hymenopus coronatus. Next base: position 151,038,785 of record CM060897.1, on the reverse strand, counting down.
ACGCCGGATTTTACCCCTTGTGGCACCGCAGGCGAAAAATCTCAGTGGGAAGAACAGTTTAAGTAACGTCACTATAACCTGTGTATTCTTAGTAAATACATAGAAATACTAATAAAACGTACATTATCGTACATAAGACGAACAAAATGTCAAAAAGTTTTAATGGTACTTATTTTTCTTATATTGGCAATGTTCGAGTTATATCGATGTACGTTGACAAAAATATAGATCACCTTGAGATAATTTGAAGGCATTACATGAAATTAAACAATGAATGGGACGGAAATCTGTGAAATGTGACAACATTTCTAATTCCATACACACATACACACACATAATGCCAGATATTTTCTCATCTGTTCTGTCTTAGCACAATGTCCTAAATCTCTTACGAGTAGTTGTTTTTTTCTTTCTAAATTAGGGACAGATTCTTATACCTACTTCAAAACAAATTTGCACATCACTTTATGTCGCTTCAGAATAATAACTCACTATCCTGGAAGCACAAATGCATATATAGCCACTGGAGTTTTCTAAGGAGTTCCAGAACATTTGGAAGATGGGGAGAAATAACCTTCCAGAATTATGTAGTTGCCCCTCGAGCGCTTCTGGAATTTACGTCCAGGTGGAGAGGTCTTCTAGGCAGTCTGCGCTATCCACATGGTAGCGTTCTGCCCAGAAGCACTACTTCATAATATAATTAAAATGCAGTGACAAACTACCTGGAAGTGATGTATATAATACATATTTAATTTATTAACAATTAGGAATATTAACATTTGAAATATTCATATATGTTATGTAATTTCACTTTTTGAAACAACCTATCAGTATGCTTTAATGTAGCCTTGATTAGACAAGCAGCGTGAAGTGGTAATATGTAACCTTTAAACATTTTTTACGAACTTGTTATAGTTTTGCTTATTTTCATTTAGGCACATTTAGTTAAAATTCAGTACGAAAAAAAAAAAAGAGTTGGAATGAAAGAGTTATTTTGCAAGTAACGAAAAAATCTGATGTGTTCACTTCACGTGACTTTTTCTACATCGCTGTAACAAATTTTGTTAATAAGCATATTCTTCTATCTACTTCATGATAATCGAGATAAACATTAGCAGAAATTGTCTTAATTACTTGCTTCTTGTAAGTAGAATGGAAATAAGAGAATACACGAGGCCAAAGTGATTGTCAAATCTTTTATAAGCCGGTCACCATATGGACGAAATCCGTTCTTATGCAGGGCCAGGAGTTAACAACTTTCTATGTGAAAAAGGATAAGCATTTCAAATCTGAAATAAATAACAAGGAATCTCTCAGAAATGATCAATTCAATGAAGATAAAAAAAAGTATATGACAAATTGTGTTTTAACGTGATCTACACTTTTTGTGCACTAAGTTCTGATCTATCCCTCACGGTTCTGGTAAACCAAAATTAATTCGCAAAATTCATTCAGAATAAAGAGGTCTTTAGAGACTATTCCCAGAACATTCAAGCCATATATTTATTTTATTTGCCATATAAATATCATTAATATACGGCATGTTAATCAAAATCGTTAGTTATTTTTGAGAAAATTAAATTTTTTGAAATTTTTTCCATGTAAAGCGTATTTTTTTTTCTCAAAATCTTCGTGTCGCATCCCTGGAAAATATTAATCTTAAATACTAACTTTGGTATTTTACCGACTTTTCGTTTTTGAGTTATTGTGTTCACAGACACACGGAACAAACAAACAAACAAGCGCACGCGCACACGCACGCACACACACACACACACACACATGGATCTTTTCCTGAAAATACTTTATTTGGATACAGTGGACCCTAAAACGTCTATTTCCGATGAAATCAACGTATCGAATTTTGGTTACAATACAATTCCTTCTCTATACACTATGTACATAGTATGTGTAGAGAAAGTAAAAATCTGATGTGTTCCATTCACATGACTTTCTCTACATCACTGCAACAAATAATTGTTAAAAAGCTTATGCTTCTATTTACTTCATGCTAACCGAGAAAAACTTAGCAGAAATAGTCTTATTACTTGCTTACTTTAAGTAGAAACGAAATAAGGGAGTACCATAGGTTAAAGCGGTAGTCGAAAGCTGGTTGCTATGTGACTGAAGTTCCTTTTTATGTATGGAGAGGAGTTGACAATTGAGAAAAGTATAAGTTTTTCAAAGGTGAAATCAAAAAGAAGGAATATCTAAAAAACGATCAGTTCCATGAAAAATATGTACATAGCATAAATTGTGTGTTTTAACGTGCTCTACATTTCTTGTGTGGTAAGTTTTTGTCATCTCTTACGGTTTAGCAGTTATGCAATATTCCGTAAAATTCATCCAGAATAAGGTAGTCCTCAGAGGCTATTTTCAGAAAAGTCAAGATATACATTATATGTCAGGTAAATATCTTTAATATACGACATTTTAATCAAAATCGTTAGCCATTTTTGAGAAAATCAATATTTTCGAAAAAAGTTCCATGTAAAGGGTAGTTTGGTGTGGGGGGATTTTCCCCAAAATCTTCGTATCCCATCCCTGGAAGACAGTGAACTTAAATACCAAGTTTGGTATTTTACGACTTTTCGTGTTTGAGTTATCGTGTTCACAGACACACGGTCACACACACAGACCTTTTTCTGAAAATGCCTTCTCTGGATGTAGGGGACCCTAAAACATATGTTTCCGGTGAAATCTCGCTATCGAGTTTTTGGGTGGGGTGCAATACCTTCTCTATACACTATAAATATAGTATGCGTAGAGAAAGTAAAAACAGTAACGAATAACTAACAAGCGGGGACGAAACGTCGCGGGAGGCAGGGTAGACAATCTCTACTCAAGATAGTTTGTGAAATAAAGTACTACATTACTACGTCAATTATTCCTCGTCACGACATCATTATATTTCCCAAGTAGCAGGCTTCGGCCGTCTTTGGAATTTTCGAAGTTCCTATGCAAATATAAAATTGCGGGACTGCAGTGGTATATGTTCTCTTGCCAAGGTATGTGAATAAGGGTAACACACGTCCTCTGGTCGTCTCTCCCCCTTAATGGAGTGTGCGTAGGAATTACCAAGATGTCGAGGGTGAAAGATAATAGGGGCGGAGGGAGAGGGAAGGTTTGGAGTACTGTTGTCACCTCCATTAGTCTTGTTACGTGGTACAGCTGCCGGTACTTAACCGGGAGCGAATATGCCATACCCGTGAGATCAGCCATAGCACAAGCACCTTGCTGCCCCCGGGGGATCATACATGAAGATAGGGAAACTTTCCTTATGCATGTTCTCATTATTTGTTTCATACGATGCTCATTAATTTAGGGGACAGTAGCTCCCTCTGCTGGATGTAGAACTGGAAGCACTTGGGGTTTCTGGATAAAACTTTAGCTCTGTTGAAGCTTGCGATGTCTGTTTTGTAGTTGTTGCAGTTTCTGGAGTGCTCTGAATGCGATTTTCTAATGCAGCTCTCGAATCGCAACAACTGAGGCTTCACGGGATCGTCACCGCTGTTTGCAGGGTCCTCCAGTTCCATTAGGTGGCACCCAATACGCATCGGTGACACGAAGCGAGCATCTCTGGGCTGATCCACCAGCAATACAGGCTTAGCCTAAACGGGAGCTGTTTAGGTTGACTGTTGGGTACAGTGGTTCAGCATCTCTGCGCTGATGCCATCTGTGATACAGGAACTGTTTATGTTGACTGCTGGGTACAGCGGTTGAGCATCTCTGCGCTGATGCCACCAGTTATACAGGCTTAGCCTACACAGGATCTGTTTATGTTGACTGTTGGGTACAGCGGTTGAGCATCTCTGCGCTGATGCCACCAGTTATACATGCTTAGCCTACATAGGAGCTGTTTAGGTTGACTGTTGGGTACAGCAGTTGAGCATCTCTGCGCTGATGCCAGCAGTAACACAGGCTTAGCCTACACAGGAACTCCTCCCAGGGACCTACTACGGTATGTACGGATTTGGCGCACCCGGCGTCCCCAGCCAACCTTGACTTCCTCGTGTGGTGCGGGAGTCAGTAGGTAAACATGCCCGCCCACGTGTAGGCCGTGCCTTGAGACTCGTGTCGGTGGAAAGGCATATCCTGGTTGGTTGAAGGTTGCGTACCTGAGCCTGGGCTTCTGATTTTCAGTTACTGGGGAGGGTGCGCAGCCTAATACACCATTTTGGTTTCTGCTTCGCCAAAACGGGAGGCTAGAGACTAACCCACCCCAAGTCAACCGACCAGGATTAGGTATTATACCGAGGTCCAGGGTGAGTGGGACGGCGAGCATGCTATATCCCCTGTGTAGCCCTGTCATCCCAGTGGGGTGACCCCTTGTTGGGCTTCATGGTTGGTGGGGAGCACTGGGAGATCAATTTGTGGATGTTTTATGGCAAAAGCAAAACACCCTAACACTGCTGATGGAAAAGAAGTAGTCGATTCTAGTGGTCCTCGCTACTTGGTAAGAACTAGGAAGGAGGAAGAGAAGAAATTTACGTCGGCTAACCAATTTTGCTATACAAAAGGGGTTGGGTAAAATTGCTGGTCCCGTGAAATATATCATTAGAGCACGCAATGGCACACTCCTGGTTGAGGCCCTTTGAGCCTTCCAGGTAGGAAAATTACTGAAAGCCAATATGTTAAGTAGTTATCCGATCCAAATTGCGAAGCACAAGAAGATCTAGTGGAACAAGGTGTAGCATCTGTTTATAGGGTTCAGCGGAAAGTGAATGGAGAGTTCATGCCTACCCGTACTCTGTTCCTTTCCTTTGATCGGATAGATCTTCCCCTAAGGATTAAGGCAGGGTACGAAGCCATCGAGGTTAGGCCCTATATACCCAACCCACTCAGATGTTATAAGTGCCAGCGGTTTGGGCATACCAGTCACTTTTGTACTGTCCATTCTGCCTGTGCTAACTGTGGAGCGCATCACTCGATGGAAGTTGTACTACAACTTTATCTTGTGTTAATTGCAGCGGGAAATATCCATCTAGTTCCCGCGATTGTCCCAATTTCACAGAAGAGAGAGCGATCCAGGAGATACGGGTGAGGGAGAGGGTGTCCTCCGACGCCCATAGGCTCCTGCGCCTCCGCCAACCTTCTGTCCCGCGCTCTGGTACCTACAGCTCAGTTGCAGCTAAACCGGTACCGAGGCGGGAAATCGCGACTCAGACCGGCGATATAAACGGGATCACTATTGCGGAGAAGAGTTCTTTGCTAGTCCAATAACAAAGCCCTCAACATCTAGATCGGCTATAACACCTACGAAATCTGTCATCGTAAAGAGCACTCTGGCAGCAGCGTCACCCAAACCGTCAACCTCGGGCAATAACAGCTCTACACCCGTAGGATATTCTGCACCGGCAAAGAATTTTAAGGCAGCTATGTGCGAACCGATTTCCTAAAGCATAATGCAAAGTCCTCTCCCAATGTATCTACGGGAAGGAAAAGTCCACGTCCTTCTCCACACAGATCCTCTTCTGAGGAATCTTCTGGGAGGAGTACCGATCTGCGACGACCATCTTCGCCGATCAGCACCTCTAATCGGTTCGAGGTTCTCGAACCGAAATTCTGTATTGGAAAGGGGTCCTCCGACGTGGAGGAGATGGACAAGGAGGATTCTGCCCTCACTTCCAGGTGGCCAGGATCGTACTTCTCAAAAAAGTTTTAGTTCGACGGACAAGAAAAATAAACTAAACCGACCGGCACAACCGAATATGCAGAAACGCCTTTCCATATAAAACTTATCCCATATCATTGCCCATGGCTATCCTACAGTGAAACATGCGTGGTATTAGATCACATTCACCTGAGCTTGAATTATTGTTCCACCATATCAGCCTTTAGTCGTATGCTTGCAAGAGACCAAGCTCCGTCTCCAAGACCTTACAATAAAACAGTGCTCTTCTGTCCATTGTGATATATCACCGGTGGGTGGAGCCCCTGCAAATGGAGGTACCATGATTCTTATAAGAGATGATATCTTCGCCAACTCTGTACCTATTCAATCTGACACAGTCCATTGCTGTTAGGATTAAGCTTTGCTTCACCATTTGTAGTATATATGTACCTCCATCTGATGGCCTCTCGCGCACTGATTTAGAAGACCTAGTCTCCCAGCTATCAACACCTTTTCTGTTGGTAGAGAATGTGAATGCTCACCCCCGCTTTGGGACTCCCCGTTTGTGCGAGAGGTCAATTGATCGCCGATTTCTTGGATAATATTAAACTATCTCTCCTGAACACCGGAGAGCTTACCTTTCTTTCTGACGCCTTTAATAGTTTTTCACACATCGACATAGCCAGTTCTCCACAGTTAGCAGTTTCCTTGCAATGGAATGTCATCTCTGATTTATGCTCTAGTGACTACTTTCCAGTCGTTATAAGCCTCTTAGCACACAATTTATGTTCCACACTTTTTCCTAAATGGCGACTAGATCAAGTCAGCTGGAACCTTTATTCCGTTTGGCTGTGTTTCACTGCAGTGAGCACGACCCAACTGATTCCTTAGTTGAACACCTCACAGCCACCATTCTTTCTGCCGCTGAAGAACATTCCTCGATCGACTGGCCACTCTCGTTGTTTTCCTATCCCGTAGTGGACAGTTGAATGCCGGAATGCAATTCGTGCTCGCAGGCTTACTCTCTGGGTTTTCCAGCGTCACCCAACACTGGATAACCTGATACAATATAAAAAAAGTGCGTGCAAAATCTAGGTAAGTTATAAAGGTTAGCAAGAAGACATCATGGAGCAACTTTGTAGCATCTTTTAATCGACATAGACCTTTCTCTGTTGTATGGAATAAGTTCTGGCAAAGCAATCCATATGCCCATATCCGGTCTAAAAACAGCCGCAGTCACCGTAGTTGATCCGTTTGGCATGGCTAATAACTCTTGGCATGCTTTCGCTCACATGTTTAGCTCAGATAATTATTCGTCTAGTTTCTTCCAGTTAAGGCTCAGGTTGAATCTCAAGGATTTGCCTTACGCTCAGGAAACCTTGAAGACTACAACCGCCTTTTCACCATGGTAGAGCTAGACAATGCCCTCTCATCTTCGCGAAACTCTGAGCCCGGTCCAGGTGGCATCCACGTCCAAATGTTGCAACATCTCTCTCCTGAAGGTAAGGCTTTCCTACTCGAGGTCTATAATCGTGTCTGGATTGATGCCACTTTTCCAACTCCGGCGGGAGGCCACCATCATACCCATTTTGAAACCTGGAAAGGACATTCAACTTCCTTCAAGTTACCGTCCTATTTCCTTCACCAGTTGCGTATGCAAGGTGATGGAGCGCATGATCAATGGACGGTTGGTCTGGTGGTTGGAAAAACTGCTGACCAACATCCAATGTGGTTTTCGAAGACGTCGATCAGCGGTTGACCACTTTGTGTCGCTATCGACAGTATCATGAACGGCTTTCTTCAGAATTGCCCGACGGTTGGGATGATATTTTACCTATGAGCATTGGAACAAACGAGGATGTCTTCCGTTATTCATTCAGGAGTTTATGCGGGACAGAGTTTTCCGAGTACGGGTCGGCTCGGGTTTTTCTAATCTTTTTGGTCAAGAGAACGGAGTACCGCATAGCTCGGTACTAAGCGTCACGCTGTTTGCTATAGCAATTAATTCCACATCGCAATGTGTTCCCCCAGGTGTCTCTTCCTTTATTCGTGGATGACTTTGCCATCTTCTGTACTTCTCAGCGTACAGCGTTTCTGGAACGCCGTCTCCAGCGGTGTTTGGATAATCTGTGATTGGAGCTCGAAGAACGGCTTTCGTTTCTCCCCTGAGATGACAGACTGTGTTATCTCCTAGCGCCGTAGGTGGTGAATAGCACCTACTCTTCAACTCGGGCCAGATTTACTTCCCTTCGCAGATGATGTGAGATTCCTGGAGTTGGTGTTAGATCGAAACCTATGCTGGTCACCGCAAATAGCACAGCTTAAAGTGCGGTGTGACCGTTCTCTAAATATTTTACGGATACTCAGTGGCAAATCTTGGGGAGCAGATCGGACAATACTGCTGCGTCTTTATCGTGCACTGATCCGCTCTAGGTTAGACCATGGATGCATCGATTATTCAGCACAAAGTCTGTGCTGAGACGATTAGACACAGTCGAATCGGCAGAGCCCCCTTTGCGATGTCGGCGTGATCTCCTGTTAGGAAACCTTGGTTAGGTGCTACCTCCCACGTAGATCTCGAGATGACAGCTGACGGGAAATCTGCTTTACCTCTGTCTAGTATCCGTACTTGTTTTTTAGAATGTTTATCCCGATCTTTTATTTACACTGATGACAATATGTACAACGACGATGTTGGAGGTGCCTTTGTTACTGGATCCGAACTACATACTTTTGGTTTGCATATTAACAGATCTATTTATACTGCAGAGTTGTATGCAATCTACCGAGCCATTCTGTATGTTCGCCGCAGCAATTTGGATACCTACCTTATTTTAAGTGATTCTCTTAGTGCCCTTTAGAGCGTTCGTGAGTTGTACAACCACCATCCTATTGTGCAGCGAATTCATGATCCTCTGCACCTTTTACACACTTCCGGTGTTCATGTGGAGTGTGCATAGATTCCTGGTCACATCGGCTTGCAAGGTATTGAACAGGCGGATTTGCCAGCTAAGACGGCGGCTACGCAACCCAGTACTGAGCTTCCTTTTGTAAGCGTTGCGGACTTCAGGCTTGTTGTCCGGAGAGTGGTGCATTCCAGCTGGCACGAAGAGTAGGCGTCTCTCCGCGGAAACAAGCTCAGGGAAGTGAAGAGCTTCTGTTACATGGGTAACCTCCTCTCGTAAATCCTGTCGGGAATAGGTCAAATTGGATCGCTTGCGAATCGGTCAATATAATTTTACCCATAATTATGTTTTTAAGAGGGATCTTGTGCCCATCTGTCCGCTCTGTGGGGTGGTATTGTTGGTACGTCATGTGCTGCTAGAGTGAGCAGTTCTAGCAGCGCTTCGTTCAACGTTCTACCTGTCGGCCTCCCTCCCTGAGGTCCTTAATGACGACCACAGCGATCGATAGAGTTTTTACCTTATTATCTAAATTGACGTTTCCAATCAGGATTTACTTTCTTAGGTTTTACTTTCTACTTTCTCTTGCTTTTAATGGAGCGGAGGTTCATGGGTTTTAATGTATTTTATCTGTTTCCCGCATTAATTTTAACCCGTCGACCGCGCTTTATTATATGGTATACTTTTCGTTCCGTTTTTTTAATAGTATAGATTCAAGTGCATCTTTTAGCCATGCATTGTTTTATTCTGTGTTTTTAAGTGTCATTTGTTTCATATTGTCATTATACCTTTGGTTTTTTTTATCGTTGTTTTTTGAGGGCGCTGATGACCTCGGTAGTTAAACGCCCTTAAACACCTACCATCATCATCATACACAGGAGCTGTTTAGGTTGCCTATTGGGTACAGCGGTTAAGAGGTCTAGCTCGTGAAATGTTTACCCCCTACACGAGTAGCAGTACGGGGAGTATGGACCAGGTTATACTCGATGCAGAGCGTAGTGAAGTTCGGTGACCCGCAGTAACACAGTGAGGTTTGCTCGGTGCAGAGAGCCACCGTGTGTCCGTAACAGCAACAGCGGTGCCCTGAAGTGTGACTGATACTGCGACTTTCCTCTATCCTGTAAGACTGGTGTAGTGGTGTCAAAGGAGATTATGCTTCCTTTCTGCAGGTAGAGGATTCCGCGAGCATCCCCAAAAAAACCGAGGCCACCACTTTCTCTGCAGATTGCACCACCTCTGCCTTCTTTGGAGCCGATTCGCCTTTAAAAACCCACTGTTTCGACTGTGCTTTTGTCTCTGGAGTGTAGTAGTGTATCCATGTTTCATCCACAGTTATGTATCGATGCAGAAAATCGCCAGGATTGCGACGGAATATTGACAAACCAGCTTCCAAATCGCTCAACGATTGCGTTTATTCTCCAGTGAGAGCTAACGCGGCACCCATCTTGCAGAGACCTTTGTCAGACCCAATTTCTGGTGAAAAAAATTGAGAACAATGTACGTTGTGATATGTCTGAGGCCTTTACTATTTCGCGAACTTTGACAAAATCCAGGATATGGTTTTGGAGGAAGTCACTTCTACTGGACTTCCGGAACGATGTTCATCATTTGTGGATGTAGGGCCACGTTTAAATTCATTTAGCCAATTGTAAATTGTTGCAAACGCATGAGCGGATGTGTGATGATCTTCATCTAATTATCTTTCAGTGTTAAGCCTTTTAAATATAAATTTTTAATCACCGCACGAAACTCGTTTTTTTTTTCATCTTTCTAACAAAGCACAAGATTGTTGATTCAACCGCCTATGGCAACGAAACCCCGTGATGGATATATCTGAAATTTTAACTGCCTTCTAATAAGAGATGACAGTTACTAAATACAAACTTTTCAATGCTACGATTCTAATTTCTAAGGAATTGCTGAACGCCCTTAGTATCGAAGACACGGTTAATCAAACTTACCTGCTGAGAGTCTGATACACCTCCAAAGTGAGTTTTATTCGACATATCATCGGCCAGTCAAGCTCGTTACACGGTCTTTCACATGTCACGAAGTCCACATCTGGAAAACAATCACACCATTAGTAAGACTGAACAACCTACGTATCTGAAAGTCACATGTCGTAAGCTATTACAATCATTGTTATGGTCGACAGAATATCCCAAATTGTGCATGAACACTTTGTGAAGCGTGGAACAATGCAGCAACATTTATGGTCATGTTCAATAAGCTTACTTAACAACGAAATGTGTAATCTAGCTATTCAGCAAAAATCAATGTTTTCATCATTAGATGGGGAAATTAAAATCTGGTGTTACACTTACATGACTTTCTCTAGCTCCTCTACAAACTTCTTACAAAACATCATCTTTCTACACAATGCTAACCGAAATAAAGATTTAACAGAATGTTCTTATTACTTAGTTTCATATGAGTAGAAGGAAACTAAAGGAATGCTCTATGCTACAGCGATAGTCAAATATTTTAAAAGCTGTCGTTAGGCGATTGCCATTGCAAATCGCTTCTTTGCTTGCCCAAAAAACGGACGCTCCATGTTTGAGAAAAGTATAAGTACTTTGCAACAAACTAATAACAAGGAAAATCTCAAAAATGGTAAACTCCGACGAAAAAAAAAAATATTACATAAATTAAGTATTTTAAGGAGATCTACATTTTTGTGTATTAAGTTTTTATCTTTCTCTTACGGTTTACTAGTTATGAAAAATTCAACTAAATTCATCCGGAATAAACAGGTCTTCAGAAGCTATTCGAAAAAAATCAAGTTATACATTTTATTTGTGATGGGAATGGCTTTAATATGTGGTATGTTAACCAAAATCGTTAGAGCCATTTTTAAGAAAAACAAAATTTTCAAAAATTATTCCATGTAAAAGGTAGTTATGGGGGGGATTTTCTTAAAAATCTTCGTGCTGCATCCTTGAAAGATACCAAACTTAAATACCAAGTTTGGTATGTAATCGTCTTTTCGGTTTTGAGCTATGCTGTCCACAGACGCACACGGACGTTTTTCTGAAAATGCCTTTTTCTTTGGATTCAGGGACCCTAAAACGTGTATTTTCGGGAAATCTCGGTATCGAATTTTTGGGTGGAATACAATATCTCCTTATACACTGTATACATAGAACGTGTAGAGAAAGTAAAAATCGACTAAAGATAACAAAACCGCAATGAAATTGTATCTTCACAAAAAGGTAACCAAGGAGTAATAACATACATAAAATGACTGAAAAAGACGTATTCTAAAGAAGACTATCAAAAATACAAATAAAACTTGAAATAAATGCGGCTATTGGTCCGCAATGCAACATCTCGCTTCAACACAAAACTGCCAATGTTTCCTGTCGAATGTTTCTCTGAACCGTGAACTACTTCCTGCCACGCCTTTTTACTGATAGTATTTGCTAACTTTTCCAACAGGACAATGCATCTGCCCAAAAGGTGCTTTGGCAATGGGAAAACTGAGGGACTTAAAACATTCCGAATTATTGCAACATCCACCCTATTCACCAGATTGGGCACCCCGTGACCTCTACTTATTCCCACATCGAAAGACATTTCTCGCTGGAAAATATTTTGTGGCAACATTTTGGAGACCATTCATTACCACACTTCAGGGTGGAATATAATCACAAAGGGACTACGTAAAAATAATGTGCATTTCCCTAGAAAATGTAGTCTTTCACTGCAAGGCGTAGTACATTTTTATCTAGCTACCGTAATATCTAAGAATTAAAATTGCCAAAACACATTTTAGAAAAATCTGATATGTTACACTCACATGACTCTCTAGCTGCTCTACAAACTTCTTTCAAAAGATTGTTCTTCTTTCTACACAATGCTAATCGAGATAAAACATTAGCGGAATGTTCTTATTACTTAGTTCCTTATAAATAGAAGGGAATTAAAAGAATACACTACGCTGAAGTGATAGTCAAATGTTTAAAAAGCTATCGTTATGCGGTTGTCATTGCAAATCGCTTCTTTACGTTACCAGGAGTAGAACAAAACAAAAACGGACACTTTCTGTCTGAGAAAAGTATGAGTACTTCACAATTGAAATCAATAACAAATAATATTGGAAACAGTTACTCCACAACAAAAAGGTAAAGAACATAAATCTGTGTTTTGATGAGATCTACGTTTTTTTTATAGTAAGTTTTTATCTATCTCTTACGGTTTAGCAGTCAAGCAAAATTCAGCAAAATGTATCCACAATAAAGAGGTCTTCAGGGGTTATTCCCAGAAAATTCAAGATATACATTTTATTTCGTACAAAAATATCTTTAATATACGGGATTGCAATGAAAATTGTTAGAGCCATGTTTAAGAAAATCAGAATTTTTGAAAATTTTTCCATGTAAAGGGTAGTTTGTGGTGGAGGGATTTTGATGAAAATCCCCGTGTCGCATCCTTTGGTATTTAACGAACTTTTCGTTTTTGAGCTATGCTGTCCACAGACACACACACACTTTTTTTTTAAAATACTTTTTGTGGCTTCCTCTATACATTATGTACATAGTACGTAATAACCTCCTGCAGGATTCCTGAAGATCATAAGAACTTTTTATTTTGCGTTTATAGCAAAAACTAAACGCCTTTCTTTTATGTTTCAGGACTGGCGGTTGGGAATTTATTTTGGATAGTGTTTAACGCCCGCTTTTACTACATATGGCACCGCAGGCGATGGCATTGATGATACATGGAATGAAGATGGGGCACCGGTGGAATGCGGTAGCGGGGGAAACTGGAAACCCGGAGAAAACCCGCCCCTGCGCCGCTTTGTCTGCCACAAATCCCGGGCGCCGGATCCATTCCTGCCGAATCCAAGTAGCTGTCCAGGTAAGAAACCCTCATTCCTCCCGTACCGACCTCGGCCTAGTCAGCAGGTAATATACCGATGTGATGTAGGCAATAGTTGAACTCCTTACTCCTCGTGCATTATCAAAACAGGTCTGTTTTATTGGCTATAATCGTTATACACTGTCGTTTGATGTTTAAATTTTCGTCTTTTGTTTTTATAACGTAATACAGTTTTGACAGCGTCGATAAATAGATAAATACATTGCGCTTTAATTTTGTGAAAAAATAAATTAAGAAAATCTGTACCTAAGAGATTCAAAGCTTAGGATTCTTAGAATTCTAGAAGCGGGAGGAATGAATACCATATAATTATCCGACCCTTAAGGGTACGGGAGGAATGAATCTTATTTTTATGGCCGCGGGAGGAATGGATCCTGCGCCCCAAATCCATCCCACATGCGGTCGCTTGGGATCGAACCCAAGTCCAGGTGAGAGGCGGCCTGGGAATGTTGTACACGTCTGGACACCCCTTATTGCGTTCTCTCAAATTAAAGCGGAAGAAGGTAATGATATGAAGTGACGCAAAAAGTAGTCAAACTCTTGTGAAAACAAATGCTACAGAATAATACCAGTTCTCTTGTTCCTAGATGAATACCAGTAGAAACGTAAAGCTGCAGGTGAGCTTTTATCTGATTAAAGCAAAAACTTTCAAGGTCAATCTACTGACAATACAAAGAACAAAGGAAATCTGATGTGGTCCGCTCACATGACTCTCTAGCCTATCTACTTATAAGGAACTAAGTAAAAAGATCATTTCTGCTAATGCTCAACTCGATTAGATGAAGTAGACAGAAGCTTTTGCGAGTATATATTTTTTACTTTTTCTAGCCCGCATGTACAATGCACATAGTGGAGAGAGGAGGTATTCTATTACACTCAAAAATTCGATGTCGAGATTTCACCGGAAACATATGTTTTGGGGTCCCCCTTAGTCCGAAAAAAGCATGCGTGTGTCTGTTGTCAACATAGCTCAAAAGACCGTTAAATACCAAACGTGGCATTTAGGTTCAGTATCTTCCCAGGACACGACAGGAAGATTTTAAAAAAAAAATCCCCAACCTTAACTACCCTTTACATGAAAAAAAGAATCGAAAATGTTGATTTGCTCAAAAATGGCTCTAACGATTTTGATTAAAATATCGTATATTAAAGATATTTAATTCCCAAATAAAATGTATATCTTGAAATTTCTAGGAATAGCCTCTGAAGACCTCTGGATGAATTTTTCCGAATTTTGCTTAACTGCTAAACCGTACGAGCTAGACAAAAATTCACTACAAAAAATGTAGATCTCGTCAAAAACAATTTATGTCCTTTATGCTTTTGTTGTGGGGCAACTGTTTCCGAGGTATTCCTTGTTATTGGTTACAATTGTGAAGTACTTATACTTTTCTCAGACAGGCAGTGTCCGTTTTTCTTTTGTTCTACCCCTGGTCAAGTAAAGGAGCTATTTGCAATGACAATCGCATAACGACAGCTTTTAAAACATTTGACTATCATTTTAGCACAGTGCATTCCTTTAGTTCCCTTCTTCTTATAAGGAACTAAGTAATAAGAACATTTCGCTAATGTTTATGTCGATCAGTATTGTGTAGAAAGAAGAATAATCGTTTAAGAAGTTTGTAGAGCAGCTAGAAGAAGTCATATGAGTGTAAGATATATATACTAGATGATTCATGTATAAAGTCATTGTAATTTGAACTCTGCAACATCAGTAGTATTTTTATTAATGATTTTGTCTCAAAATCTATCTCCTGTTATAATTTTAATGCAGAGAATATTGTTGCTGAATATTCTAGAAACTGATTGATAAAACTAGATTAGTGCCAAAGTTTCGATATTTGTTTCCTGTGGAGAATACAAACAATTTAATGTAGGTACTCATTACAACATTGTGCTTTTACTCTCATATTATGTTTTATTTTTGGTACATGAGCTATAGCATATATAAAAAACCCAAAATTAGTTTTATTAGTAATACGAGGAGCATCCAGAAAGTGAGAGACGATTTGGCATAACTAAACAATAACGGAAGTTATCAACAAAAAACGTTATTGCCCGCCTGGGTAGTGTGCTGGTAGCGTGTCTCCCTCACATTCAAAAGGTCATGAGTTCGAAACTTGCTTGGGGTAAGTTACCCAGATAAGGTTTTTTTCAGAGTTTTTCCTTATCCTGAGAACACATATGCCGAGTAATTTAAGCTCCATGGACCCCAAGGTCATTTGAGCACCATTTCACCAATTTCATTCATCGCCCGATATGACCAACCAAGTTAAAGTACGTTAAGCTAAAAAAACTTTGTAAATAAAGTTGCACTACCTTACTCTATTTTTCAACGTCATTGCTATTAAGGTATTTAATGTCACGTGATAACGGTTTTTCTATGCAGATGTTATACTCTTCCACCACTAAAGATCTGAGCCAAGATGTCGCTGCCACTTTGAGGTCTTCATCGGCTGGGAAATCTTTTCCAACCAAAGAGTCATATATAGTGTTCAAAGAGAAACACCGGTTTTTCTGAATTCTTTTATCAATATTTGCATTTAACTACTCCATAACGATTGATGAACTTCCACTCCGGTCTTTATCGTACACAGTGGTTCTTCCTTGATTACTCGTAAATTATTCGCCATTCCCTCACTGAAGATTCGTCCATTGCATTATCACCACACGCTGGCGCTATTTGCCTATAAAATTCTATTAATGAACATTTTTTGCATTAAAAAAACCAATAAGTTATTTGGTGGTAGAAGAGCATAAATTTGGCCTTTATAACTCGCAGCACGTGGCAAATGTTTTGACAGAATGAAGATTACTTTGAGAAATAGAGCAAGGTACTGTAATTTTGTAAATAAAGTTTTGGATTGATATCTTTTATTATCTAACTATGCCAAATCGTCTGTCCCTTTCTGGATGGCTCTTGTGCTATATTCTTGAACATTCAGTAAAAGTTTCATTACTTGTAGGAACAGAGGATTTTTTATTTCTGAAAAAAAAAAAATGAAGTCGAAAAAATTTAAACTTAAAAGTTTACATACGTTGGAAGTATAAAGGGGGATGGGGTTGGTTTGGGTGGGGTGGGGGTGGGGGTGGCGGCGGCGTAATGCAATTTTTAGTTTAGAAAAACTATAAATTACTGTTTATTAAAATACCTGATGCTGGTTGTGCTGCCTTTGTGTGATCCAATTCAGAACATAATAGGTTCAGGTGGTCTAGTTTAAGTAAATATGTTCCCAAGTTGAAATTTTGCATTACAATACAATACATTTATTTTTCGATACAGTAGTTTTTATTTCTAAATTTAACTTCTATATAAGTTCATAGTGGTGCTAAGTGTTTGCTGTGTACTTAAGGTACACTGGGAAGGAAATTTCAAAGTTATATATTTCTGTAGAAATTTTTCCAAACATTTTTACTTTCATTGCTTTGCTGTTATGTTAATACGAATACCAAATTTCATTGAAATTGGATAAATACTTTGCAAGGCATGATATTTCATAAACTTTATTATGTAAATATATTGCATAGTCAAAATATTCCACGTGCCTCAAAATTTGAGAAAATTTATTTGAATTTTCTGAATTGGAGCCTTCAACCAGACACAAACATTTTAAATTGTCATACTTAAATATTTATGATTACTTAATTATACATATATTAAAAGTAATAGCATTCAATCTCTAAATTTCATCATTTTTCATAGAAAAATATATATTTTTTTAAGAATTTCTATTTGTGGCAGGAACATTTTGTGCTTTTAATATTATAGTAGATACTTCTGCACATTGTGGAAAATTTTAGTTGTATTTAAATAAAAGTTGAAACGTGTGAAATATTTTGAAGGTGTAAAGATGTAGTTTTGAGAAAAACGATGTGTAATAAAATAGTGTCGCAATATGACCATGCTGTTAAAGCGACCCAAAATAAATTATATTATAAAAGAAATGGATTATTACGAAACAAGGGCAGTATTCGATATTTAATATCTGTAAAAGTTTAAGCAAGATGGGTCAGTTAAATGTTGAGTCTTTGTAGAGGTTATAACTACTTGCTATAGAAAGGAATTTCCGACTGGTTGTATGATTATAATCAACATTTCAATGTCCCCCAAGTCTGCTACATATTATATTCAATGTGCGTGACAGTTACGTGGTCCAATACAGACGGTGTTCCTCTACATTTTACGTGGTGCAGAAAGTAATACATGTTTGAAAACAATTTGAACCTTAGCCATTAAAAGTGACACTAGTAATAAAGGAAGACTAGTCCAAGGAAACAATGATATAACTCAACCTGAAGACAATAAAAACAATATTATGTTGTACTGTTTTATCGACAAGTACTCTTGTTACAGCTGCTTCTTTTGTTACTTGTGTGATTGTGTTTCAAGTAATATTCTTGAGCATGACTACGCACTCCTGGGGTGTATTGTTTTAATGGAAAGTTATTAAGCAACGCCGTTATACTTAAATCCGTAAATCATGTTAATTTAATTAAATAATGTCCACGCCTTAACTTGCCTACATCGTTTACCTTAAAGCACGGTTATCCCTGCAATTTCAGCTTACGCTCTTAAAAGTGGGAGGCAATTTAGGTTCTGCCTTTATTGACCAAAATTATTGAAAATGTGGATTTTTGGATTTTAACACATTAATATACCTTGGTACTTTTAGATTAATGAGCCGAAGTCATTTTCAACTACTTGTAATTTAAATGTTGCGTGAGCTATTATATGGAAATTTTAAAGATAAATGACACTTCAAATATTAAAACGCATGCATCCTTAAATGCAGTTTCCAACACATGTAAATGTTCAAAATGATCGCTGCGGTGGACATTTCAACCAATCAGTTTGATTTTCCTACCAAAGAACCTTAATATCATTTTCGTAATCGACTTACCCTCCCCTTATGCAGGACTGATACCCCCCTAGTAGTCAACGGCACAGGACCACAGAATGGACATCCTGGAACGAGTGGTCGGCCCATAGCCAGGCATGAGCGTGAGGAAAAGGATATGAAATGCACGTAAAATAGACAATAGGAATGGTGATGATGGAACAATTGGTGGAATGGGTGACAGGGGAAACCGGAGGATCCGGAGAAAACCCGCCCAGGCGCCGCTTCGTCCGTCACACGTGGGCTCTTGGGATCGAACCCGGGCCGCCTAGGTGGCAGGCGAGCAGACTAACTGCTAGGCCACGGTGCCGTCACCGTAATATCATAATAAATGTTCTAAGTAAAATTATTTATATTAACAAAATTAATTTGAATTAAAATTAATTAATCCAAAAAAAAACACGGAAGAATAAATTTATCATACTTTTCCTTAGTAATATTTCGTACGACGATTTTTAAACAGGATATTCCTGAAATGTAAATATGAAGTTTTATTACAAAATTTTTAATACTAAAGCGCAAGGAGTTTTTTTGGTAATGTACTAAAAACAAACGAGAACATTTCTTTCTTAAAAACTAGTTGTATTTACCTCAGCATTTCAGAATAAGTTGCGCATAACAAAAGGTGCGTGGTAAAAAATGAAAGTAATTGCTTAAGAAACATTGAATTTGGAATTTTGACAGTTTGGTTCCCTTAAGCCACATGAACATTCTGTGAATTGAACTGCTTCTGCTCTACTAAGCTTCAAGCCCTACTTAGTTGATAATTGGAATTAATATTACATGTACTTAAAAATGGTATTCTCTACTCACAGTGGTTTATTACTATCTGCACAACGGATTTTAAGCGAGGGAAATATTAAATTCCACCCAAAAACTATATACTGAGATATCATCGGAAATACATGCTTGAGCCCCCTGAATCCCAGAAAAAGTGATTTTAGAACAAGCTCCAAATGTGTGAACAGCAAAAGTAAAAAACAAAAAGTTGATAAACACTAAACTTGGTATTTAAGTAGAGTATCTTTCAAGGATATAACGCGAGTTTTTACAAGAAAATCCTATCACTCCAAACTATTCTTTACAGGGAAGATTTTTCGAAATTTTCAAGTTTCACAAAACGGCTCGAAAGATTCTGATTAAAAATAAAGTCTGATGAGTTCCATTCACATGTCTTTCTCTAGCTGTTCCACAAAGAACTTTTCTTACAAAATATCATTTTATCTACGTCATTCTGATCAAGATAAACATTACCAATATGAAAAATAAGAACTATAGCTTTCCTGGCGACGTGTTAATTCAAAATCTTCTCGGGCTTCTAGCCAGGTAATAACTTGGCTTGACACCAACGTTTCGAAGAAGTGCATCTTCCTCGTCTTCACCCTGAAGACGAGGAAGATGCACTTCTTCGAAACGTTGGTGTCAAGCCAAGTTATTACCTGGCTAGAAGCCCGAGAAGATTTTGAATTACCAATATGGTCTTATTACTTGCTTCCTTGTAAGTAGAAGGGAATACACAAGGCTAAACATATAGTCTAAATGGTGGTCAAGTTTTTTAGAGGCTGGTTGCCATGTAAGTGAGGTTTGTTTCTTTCCATGAATAGCAATTGACAAATTCCCGTATGAGAAAGGTTCAAGAGTTTAAAATTGAAACCAATAACAAGGAACATCTCGGAAATTGTCAACTCCACGTAAAAAGGTATATGACAAATTGTGTATTTTAACGAGATTTACACTTTTTGTCTAATCAGCGTTTGTCTATCTCCTGCGGTTTACCAATAATAAAAAATCTGATATGTTCCACTCACATAAATTTCTCTACATCTCTGCAACAAATTATTTTTAAAAAAAATATGCTTCTATTTACTTCCTACTAATCAAGAAAAAATTAGCAGAAATAGTCTTATTACCTTCTTCCTTGTAAGTAGAAGCGAATGGAGTACCATAGGTTAAAGTGATAGTCAAAAGCTGGTTGCTATGTAACTGAAATTCCTTTGTTTGTGTGGACACGAGCTCACAAAATCCTGTATGAGAAAAGTAAAAGTTTTTTACAGCTGAAACCAAAAACAACTCCACGAAAAAAATGTATATAACATAAATTGTGTGTTTTAAAGTGCTCTACATTTGTTGTGTTGTAAGTTTTGTGCATCTCTTGCAGTTTAGCAGTTATGCAAAAGTCTGTAAAATTGACCCAGAATAAAGTAGTCTTCAGAGGCTTACCTTTAATATACAATATTTTTATCAAAAATCGTTATAGCCATTTTTTAGAAAATCAAAATTTTCGAAAAAAGTTCCATGTAAAGGGTAGTTTGGGGTGGGGGGATTTTTCTCAAAATCTTCGTGTCGCATCCCTGGAAGATACTAAACTTAAATCCCAAGTTTGGTATTTTACCGACTTTTCGTTTTTGAGTTATCGTGTTCACAGACACACGGACACAAAGACACACGGACACACACGGACCTTTTTCTGAAAATACTTTTTTTGGATATTAGGGACCCTGAAACATATATTTCCGGTGAAATCTCGGTATCGAATTTTTTGGTGGAGTGCAATACCTTCTCTATACACTATGTACATAGAGCGTATAGAGAAAGTAAAAAGTCATCCAGAATGAAGAGGACTTCAGAGATTCTTTCCAGAAAATTCAAAATATACAATTTAGTCATGAAAATAACTTTAATATACGATAGTTTAATTAAAATGGTTAGAGCCATTTTGAGAAAATCAGAATTTCTAAATTTTTTCCATGTAAAGAACCGTTTGAGGTGGAGAGAATATCCTCCCAATCTTCATTTCGGATCCTTGGAGAATACTAAACTTAAATAGTTTTTGAGTTATCGTGTTCTCAGACACACGTACACACATACAAACGGATCTTCTTTCTAAATGGACACAAAGGACCTTAAATAGTGTATTTCCGGTGAAGTCTGAAAATATAATTATTGAGTGGAGTGCAACACCTTCTTTACCTATGTATTAAGTAGAGAAAGTAAGGAGGAAAACATCATTAGATGTGTGTACACCATAACTTAAAAACGAAAGATTAAATATTGAACTTTTATACTATACTTATACTATACTATACTATACTTTTTCCACATCACAAATTACCCATTGGTGGAATTTTTCGAAATGTTGGGTTTTCTCTAAAATGGTTCCAACAATTTTGATGAAATTACCATCTATTAAAATATTTTCATGACAAATGAAATTTATATATTTTCTGGGAAGAGCCTCTGAAAACCTTTCAAACTTCTTACAAAAGATTATTCTTCCTTCTACACCATGCTAATCGAGATAAACATTAGCAGAATGTTCTTATTACTTAGTTCCTTATAAGTAGAAGGGAACTAAAGGATACTATGCTAAAGTGATACTCAAATGTTTAAAGTTATCGTTATACAATTGTCAATGCAAATCGCTTCTTTGCTTGGCCAGGAGTAGAGCAAAACAAAAACTGACACTTCCGGTCTGAGAAAAGTATAAGTACTTTACAATTGAAACCAATAACAAGGAATATCTTGGGAACGGTTACCTCTTCAACAAAAACGTAGACATAAATTGTGCTTTTTTTCTCTCTCTCTCTCTCTCTTACGATTTAGCAGCTAAGCAAAATTTGGCAAAATTCATCCAAAATAAAGAGGTCTTCAAAGGCTATTCCCAGAACATTCAAGATATATTTTATTTGTAATTTAAATATCTTTAATATAGGGGATTTTAATCAAAGTCGTTAGAGCCATTTTTGAGAAAATAACAAATTTCGAAATTTTTTTCATGCAATGGATAGTTTGTGGCTGGTGAATTTTTCTTTTTTTTTTTTAATCTTCCTGTCGCATCCTTTGAAGAAATGTCCGCGCGCGCACACTCACACACGATGTTAATGAACTACACCGAAATAATTTGCAAGATTGTGCACGTGACTGATATAAGTAATTTGAGATTGGCGATGCATGGTCCTCGGATAAACATAACGCAGCTACATAACGTTAAAAAGTGTGGGTATCAGGTGCTGATAAGTCGGTGTTAAAGCAAAGTAGGCTAAAAAAATGACTTAGAATGTCTTTAAAACTGCTGCCCAAGTATAGAAATATCGATTTTTAGCAATTCGTTACTAGCGTTCTCAAGATTTAATACCGCCAAAATCTGTAAAATCTCGAACTAATCACTTGGCAGTGCGATACTGAGCATTCATTAACAACGTTCCGCGTAACGCGGAAAGCTGATATCTCAAAGATCATGAGTTCGATTCCTGTCATAGAGTAAATAATATTTTTTTTCATTCCAGACGAAGTGCCGCGATACGTGAACGAGACCCGAACTCGGAAACTATCTTTCACTTGAAAGCCAGTATCATAACCACTACGCTAGAGAGGTACGCTGTAATATGTAGTGTAATATAATAATATATATATATGGTTTTTAACGGTATTTTAGTTTTTGAGCTGTGCTGTCCACAGACACACACGGACGTTTTTCTAAAAATGCTATTTTCGGACTCAGGGGACTCCAAAATATATTTCCGGTGAAATCTCGACATCGAATTTTTGGGTGGAATACAATACCTTCTCTATCCACAATGTAGGTACATTGTACATGTGTGTTAGAGAAAGTAAAAGTAACATTCTAGAAAAAATCCGCGTGTCTTTGTGTATGAAAGAGAGAGAGAGAGCAGTATTTCAAAAATGAAAAGTCTTAAATATCAAGCTCGATGTTCAAGTTTTACATCTTCTAAAGATGCGGTAAGACGAATTTTAAGAACATCCTCCTTCCCAAGCTACGCTTTACGTGGAATGTTTTAAAAATTTTCATTTTCTCAAAAAAGGCTATTGATTTTGATTAAAATATCATATAATTTAAACAATTTCATGACAAATAAAATAAAGCTTTATAATTTTCTGCCAATAGCCTCTTAAGTGCTCTTCGTTCTGAATGAATTTCATGTAACTGGTAAACAATATGGAATGGGCAAAATCTTACTCAGAAAAAGGTAGATCACTTTAAAGCACACAATTTATGTCAAATATATTTTCCGGAGATATTCCTGGTTATTGGTTTGAATTTTCCAATACTTATATTTTTCTCTAATGGGAGAGTCATCCTGGTCGTGCAAGGAGAGCGGCATTCCCAAATCCACATAATGAAGAGCTCTTAAAATAGTTGATAGTCGCTTTAGCCTATTGCATTCCCTTATCCCTTTTGTATTTAGAAGGGAAATTTGTTCTTGGAACTTCCCGAAAATTAGAAGTCAGAGCAAACCGTAATTAACCATCTCAGAGTTGGTCACTACAAACTGACGCCTCAAAATATGAGACCTGCTTACTGTAGAACGCATCCTGCTGCAATATACCAAACAGAGACTTCAGGCCGGCTTCAGTGACTTGCCAAGTGCTCTACACAACCACCACACAATTAAAAACACTATCGTATTTATATGAAAATGTAAACTTTTTGAATTATTGTGAAGTATGTTACCATTTTGTATTTTATCGTTATGTAAATAACTATTTTATGTGCAATTTGAAAGATCGCGATATGACCATACTATTAAAGCGACAAATTTACAAAAATCTCGATTAGCGTGAAATAGAGGGAGAAATAAGATTTTATAATAATAGTTATTGCAGAATAGTTAAGAAAAAGTCATGTGAATGTGACAAGATTTTTTTAGTTTACCTTTACCATACACTTTGTGCTAAGTACTCACCACTTTATTTATACGTGAAACAATTGCAACGGCTGATGCTAGGAAACGAATGTTGGAACTAAGCTTCCTCGGACATGTTAACAATGGTACACGAAGTAGATAGAAGAATAAGCTTATTAACAATAATTTGTTTCAGAGATGTAGAGAAAGTTATGTGAATGGAACACATTTTATATAGAGGATCCTAAAACGCCTATTTCCGATGAAATCTCGATATCGAATTTTGGTTGATGTGCAATACCTTCTCTACCTTCGTACGATATACAATGTAGGGAA
The DNA here is from genome assembly GCA_030762935.1 of Hymenopus coronatus. Classification (NCBI taxonomy): domain Eukaryota; kingdom Metazoa; phylum Arthropoda; class Insecta; order Mantodea; family Hymenopodidae; genus Hymenopus; species Hymenopus coronatus. Next base: position 151,014,508 of record CM060897.1, on the reverse strand, counting down.
AATAAAAATCGTGCGTCACATATTGAAAAGAAGAGTTAAAGCTTGATTCAAGCTACTCACTACAAAGAAATGACACAGTATGAAAGTAGATAAGCATGGACCTTATAAAGTAATTTGTTTTACTCCAGTGAGCACGAAACAAATGTACATATTATACACTCTAGGAGGTGGTTGCAAGGTTAGACCGCTCATCTGGGTTCAATCCCAAGTATGTGGGATTCGTGGTGGACGAAGCGGTGTCTGGGCGGGTTTATTCGGGTCCTCCGGTTTCCCCCGCCACTCATTCCACCAATTGCTCCATCATCACCTTTCCAAACATCAAGTTTGCTTAAATTTCGTATCATACACCTTCTCATATTCATACCTGGCTACGTAACAGGTTCTCCATTCTGTAGTTTCGTACCGTTGACTCCGACAGGCTTCTGACCCCTAGGGTGGTGTCAGTCCTACAAATACGGGGAGGGTAAGCCGATCATGAAACGAAACGAATGAACTCTAGGACTCCGAACAAATGCCGAGCTCTTATAACATTTCTGAAAATGAAACAAATATGCGAGGGCCATCCTGAAAATGATAGACGATTATATGATAATGAAGGTTAACACATAACTTTATTTACAAAGCTAGAGTACCTTGTTCTATTTCTCAACGTAATCTTCATTCTGTCAAGACATTTATTGTCACATGATACCAGTTTTTCAATGACGATGGTGTACTTTTCTACTGCCAAAGAGTTTATTCGTTTTTTGAATGAGAAAATGTTCGGCCAATCGATTTTATAAGCAAATAACGCAAATGCAGGGTGATAATGCAGTGGACGAGTCTTCAGTGAGGAAATGACACATAATTTACGAGTAATCAAGGAAGAACCAGTGTGTACGATAAAGACCAAAGTAAAAATTCATCAATCGTTATGGAGGAGTTTAAAGCAAATGCTGATTAAAGAATTAAGAAAAACCGGCGTTTCACTTTGGACACCATACATGAACTTTTGGATGGAAAAGATTTCCTAACCGATAAAGACCTCAAAGTGGCAGTGACACCTTGACTCAAATCTTTAGCTGTAGAAGAGTAAAACATCTGCGTTGAAAATCTGGAACCACGTGACAACAAATACCTTGATGGCAATGACGATTACGTTGAGAAATAGAGTAAGGTACTGTAAGTTTGTAAATAAAGTTTTTTGTTGATAATTTTCGTTATTGTTTAGTTATGGCATATCTGAATGGCCCTAGTAGAAACTTATGACTTTGCAGGTAGTTAGTCATACTTTCAAATGTTACTGCTGAAGAACCGTATGAAAGTGAACTTGGTGAAAGTGAGAAGTCCAAACAGTTCTTAACCTTGAAGTTTCCAACTTTGTTTGTTCAACTCTCAACACTAACATTTGAGGTCACTCAAGTTATATACAAAAGAAGGTCTAATGATGACACGTAAAAGATTCAGACAGATTTCTGAATTTGAAATCACTATCATTTTATAACAATAGTGGATATCAAATATGAATATTAGTGAAAACTACGGAAATTCGGAGTCAACATAAAGCCTAAACCAACGAACAGGGGGTACGGTACATAGAAAACCAGCTCCACTTTAACAGCCGAAAAACTAGATGAAATTCAGAAAGAATGAACATGCAGTGATTCGAAACCAAAATTTGGAATTCCTTAATTCATTCCAATACTTGTAAATAATTTAAGTACCGTGCTTTATAACTTAGCCAATTAGTAACACTATTTGGCCTAATAGTTGGTACCTCAAGAAAATAGACGGCAATAAACGCGCCAAGATAAGCCAATCACAGCTTAGTTTAATGCTTCGGCAGAACCGGGGTATTTGGTACAAGTGGCGTTCAATAAGTCCATAGAAAAAGATAGAAAAACAAATTGTTTTTGGTAGAATATTTCATTAGAATCTAGAACCTGGGATGTATTTTATGAAGCTTACTCGTTACATATCACAATGTCCACTTCATTGTGAAGGTGTCGATTCTTGTGATTTAGTTTCACTTGTGAAAAAGTGTTAACAAGTTAATGTGAAACAAGATCGTGACAATGAATTAGTCGGAAGAAATTTTTGGTCAAATCCAAATACACCCATGTGGTTAACCACTTTTTTTACATCCTCATTAAGAACATCAATATTTTTACGACTGTCATCGACACAACCATGATATTTGGTGGCCTGGCCAAATATTAAAACTTCGTCACACAATAAATATTCTTTTAGACAGTTGATACTAAAAGTAGGTCTTTACCAGATGTCAGTAGTGTTAAAATTTACAAAATTCTGTCACCCAGTGTTATAAAATTATAACACTTCCAGTGTAGCCAACTTTGGTTTATGCGTCCACGGCCTCATTTAAGTAGGCTATGACTCTGAAAGCTCGTATCGATCCGTAAAATGGCGAATGATTTGAATGCTATGAACATGGAATCTGCTGAACCAGTTGGAATTACGCAAGCAGCGAAGAGAGCAAAATTACAACTGCTACACTGCCTCCGTTGTATAGAATGTTTTCGGAGTAAGTCATCATGTTGTCAGCACTGATGCTAAGCAAGGCAACAACTGAATATCGCAGACGATTAAGCATGAACTCCGTGAAAAGATAAAACAATCTATTTATAATTATAATATGTCTATAAATATTGAGAACTGCTCAAAATAGTGTATGACACACCCGTGTTAAACTTGTTTTACATTGCTTAGCCTACGGTCTCGTTTCACAAGCTTCCTGCTCACAATATAAAACACCATTTTTACCACTTGCATCATAAATAACTATTCTCAACTTGGGAAAAGCATAACCTGATGTACGGTCTCTGTAATACAAGGCACAATGCCAATCACTTGCCGAAGAAACACCATATATCCTCCAGAGCCAGTTTTGCCTTCTCTGAAATCTTGTTCGACGAATCGCGCAGAATTACATCCATTTTAATTGCTTAAAGGCACTATCAACAAGAGTATTTGTAATACTTTTACAATATTAAGAACGCTTGTGAAACGTTTATTCTTTTTAGAAGTACTTGTGTTTGTGGAGTAAGCTTTATGAAATTAATCGCAATACCCTTGTGATTTGCAACTTGAAATATGCCCCTGAATCAGTCACTGCCAGTCACTGATTCCACGCAGAAAGAGAAAAAAAAAGCTTTCTATTCACATGACTTCTCTAACTGTTTCAAAAATTGCTTCTTACAAATGATTTAATGTACACCATGCTAATCGAGATAAATATTAGAAATTGACTTATTACTTGCTTCCTTGTAAATAGAACGTAAATTTTGGAATACAGTAGAAAATTCTATTCTCTTAGCATAACCATGAGTAAAACAAAATATTACTTCCTGTTTGTGAAAAGTTTAGGTAGTTTAAAACCGAAACCAACAACAAAATGGAAAATGTAAATGGCGTGTTATTTATGGACGCTCTTTAACTGCTGTGGTTCACAGCGTCCCATTCTATATTGGGCGTGAAAGAACCGCTGAATTTTGCTCAGAGGCCTCTCTATCAGGCTTGAGGTTCTTTTACGTGCCGTAAATATACGACACGGGACCAACGGCTTTACTTCCCTTCCGAAGGAAGCCATGCTAAGGATTTTTACACCCGAAAAAATCCATCGTCCTCCGCCGGGTTTGAACCCGCGACCTCGGGTATATGAAGTCAGCATGGTAACCATTACACCACGGAGGGTGACTAAAAAAAACCAATAACACATGTCATGTTCCATTCACATGACTTTCTCTAGCTGTTCCAAATATAAGCTAATCTTAAAAAAATATCTTCTGCTATCATGCTAATCGAGATAATATTAGCTTCTTTGCAAGTAGGAGGAAAATAAGGGAATATACTTGGCTGGTTGTTATGTTAGCTTTGCATGGCCAGCAGTAAAACAAGAGAGACGAAATTAAAGGTGAGGAGAGATAGCGTACTTTAAAATTGAAAGCAATAACAAGGAATATCTCGATAACGGTCAATTCTACAAGAAACACATATATGACAAATTGTGTGTTTTAACGAGATCTACGTATATCATTTGTGTAGTAAGTTTTTATCCATATCTTACGGTTTATCAGTTATGCAAAATTCACAAAAAAAATAAAGGTCTTCAGAGGCTATTCCCATAAAATTCAAAACATTTACGTCACAAATGAAATGTTTGTCTTTAATATACGATATATTTTAATCAAAATTGTTATCTATTTGTGAGAAAAACAAAATTTTGAAAAATGTTTCTATGTAAAGGGTGGTTTGGGGAAGGAAGATTTTCTTGAATATCCTTGGAAGATACTTAACATGAATAACCACATTCTTAGCTATGCGTCCACAGGTAAGCGCGCGCGGACTTTTACATACTTCTCACCTTTTCCAAATGTTTTGACATAGGGGGCCTCAAAACATACATTTCTTGTGAAATCTCGATATTGAATTATTGGGTGGAATAGAATTTCTGCTCTATCTACTATATACATTGTACATACGTGCTAGAGTGAGTAAAATTTTGAGGAAGTAGACACGTTCTTGAAAACGCTGGAAATGACATGACCCGGTTCGGTATGCGCCGCTTCTGTACAAGGACGGCAACCCAGCGCTTCCATCATCACATATTTATTTAGAAGAGGTACGTACCATGTTCCAAACAAATGCAAATGTGCACCTTGTGGACTACCTTATAGCAGCTATAATGGCTGAGAAAAGAACTGTCCCATTGTTGCTCTACGGAAACTAGAAAGTAGCACACGATTCCGCATAACTAAATAATAAAGGAAGATATCAACACAAAACTTTATTTACAAAGTTACTGTACCTTACTCTATTTCTCAGCGTGATCTCTATTCTCTCAAGACATTTGTTGTCACATGGTACCAGTTTTTCAAAGCCAATGTTATACTTTTCTACCACCAAAGAACTTATTCGTTTTTTGAATGCACATAATGTCGGGTAACCGAATTTTATAGGCAAATAAAGCAAATGTATACTGATAATGCAATGAACAAGTCTTCAGTGAGAAAATGGCGCATAATTTACGAGTAATCCAGGCTGAACCAGTGTAGGAAGTTCATCAGGTTATGGAAGAGTTAAAAGCAAATGTTGATAAAAGAATTGAGAAAACGGTGTTTCACTTTGGACATAGTGAATGACTTTTTGGATGTAGCCATGAAGATCTCAAAGTGGTAGTGACTACTACTCAGATTTTTAGCATTGGAAGAGTAAACATCGGAATTCAATAACCGTTACCACTGTACCACAGCTGATGTGTACCATTCTCTACAACAAATTATTGTTAAAAAAACTAATTCTTCCATTTCTTTCATGCTAATCGTGAAAAAACTAGCAGAAATGGTATTTTTACTTGCTTCCTTGTAATTAGAAGAGAAATAAGGAATTACACTAGGCTAAAGTGATAGTAGAATCTTTTAAAAGCTGGTTGCCATGCCTTTGCTTGTATGACCAGGAGTTGACAAAAGTCCCGTATGAAAAAAAGTATAAGTATTTTAAAGCTACAACCATTAACAAGGAATATCTGAGAAACGGTCAACTCCAAGAACAAAAATGTTTATAACATATATCGTGTGTTTTAACGAGCTCTACAAGTTTTGTATACTAAGTTTTTGTCTATCTCTTACGGTTTACCAGATATGCAAAATTGCGCCAAAATAGAGGTCTTCAGAGGTTATTCCCAGAAAATTCAAATATTCACTTTATTTATCAGATAAGTATCGTTAGCCAATTTTGAGAAAATCAAAATTTTCGAAAAATTTTGCATGTAAAGGGGTAGTTTGTGGCGGGGGATTTTCTTGAAAATCTTTGTGTCGCATCCTTGGAAGATGCTGAACTTAAATACCAAGTTTAGTATTTAACGGACGTTTCGTTTTTTAGCTATATTGCCCTAAAAATGTTTTTTTGGATTTAAATCTCTGTATGGTATTTTTGGGTGCAATACAATGCCTTATCTATTCACAATCCACATAGTATGTGTAGAGAAAGTAAAACAGATCGTTATAATCACTTCTGAAAGCCAGAGGTGGTTCATGAGCCCCCATTTGGAGAGTTATTGTTTGGCTTTGTAATGCGGATGATGGATGGAGTCTTGACATTCGCAACATAGACTGTTCAAGCGATGCGTGGATGATGGGTACATAATTTAGCTGTGAGTGTGTAATAAATACCCTGTATAAAAACAACAAGACTCTCTGAAATGAAACAAATGTGACAGCAGTACCTTCCTTCTCATGCTGGTATTACAATACCGAATGATGCAACTAAACCTGACGCTTATCTGAATGCTTGACCTAAGGTATTTCTCCATCCCTCCAAATCCACGCCTTATTTAGTAAAACCTCCTTATCTTTTTACTTTCTCTACACGCACTATGTACATAGTGTATACAGAATATATTGCATTGCACCCAAAAGTTCGATACCGAGATTTCACCGTAAATACACGTTTTAGGGTCCCCTGCAACCAATTTTCTTTTTTGGGAAAAAGCTTCGTGTGTGTGTCCATGAACACGATAATTCAAAAAGGAAAAGTCGCTAAAATAGCAATCTTTGTATTTAAGTTTAGTATCTTCCAGGGATGCGACACGAAGATTTTGAGTAAAATCCCCCCCTACCCAAAACTGCACTTTATATGGAAAAGAGTGATTTTCTCAAAAATGTCTAACAATTTTTATTAAAATACCGCATATTAAAGATATTTATGACAAAATGTATATTTTGAATTTTCTGGGAATAACCTCTAAAGACCCCTTTATTCTGGATGAATTTTGCGTAACTGATAAACCGCAAGACATAGATAAAAACTTACTACAAAAAAAAAAAAAAAAAATGTAGATCACTTTATTTTAATGAAAATCGTCAAAGATTTTGACCAGAATTTTAGAAAATGTTCCATGTAAAGGGTAGTTCGGAGTGAAAAATATTCCCGTCGCGTGGAAGAAGACTCTGAACTTAAATACCAAGTTTGGTATTTTTATAAATTCTTTTTAGGGGGGGATGGACTAAAAACATATTTTTCATGTGAAATCTGGGTATCGAGTTTTTGGATAGAACACAATATTTACTCTATGCACTAAACACATATTACGTGTAGAGAAAGAGAATACTGAGCTAAATAAGTGGTGCTAAAAAGTTTAGAACAAATATTTTTAAACAAGTTGAATAACACAAAACATTAACATTTTTCACTAGAATTCAACAAAATTGAGTTGACTACCTCCGTGGTCAACGAGCTGACTTCCCATCCGGAAGTCCCAGGTTCGATTCCCAGTTGGGGTGGGACATTTTTCTTTAACCAGAAATATTCCCTATCTCTTACAGAGTCTGGAAGTATGAATGTAAGAGTGAATTTGGTGTGTTTAGTGATATAAAAATCTGGTTTATTCCATTCACATGGCTTTCTCTATATCTCTGTGACCAATTATTATTAATAAGCTTATTCTTCTTCTATCCAATTCATGCTAATCGAGATAAACATTAGTAGAAACGGTCTTATTATTTAGTTCCTTGTAAGTAGAAGGGAAACAAGGGAATACACTAGACTAAACCGACGGTCACGTGTTTTAAAATGTGGTTGCTATGGGAGTGAAATCCGTTTCTTTGCGTGGCCAGGTGTTGACAACTTCCCGAATGAGAAATGTTACTCAGGAATTTCTCGACAACGACCAATTCCACGAAAAAAATAATATGGCCTAAACTGTGTGTTTTAACAAAATCTACATTTTTTTGTACAACAAGTTTTTGTCTACATGTCTTTTATAGTTGAGCAGTAATGCAAAATTCATAAAAATCACCCACAATAAAGAGGTATTCACAGGCTATTCCCAGAAAATTTAAGACCTACATTTTATTTGGGATATAAATAACTTTAATTTACGGCATTTCAATCAAAATTGTTAGCCATTTTTTAGAAAATCAAAATTTTCCAATTTTTTTCTAAGTTAAGGGTAGCTTGCGGTGGGGGGATTTTCTTTAAAATCTTCGAAGATGCTGATCTTAAATATCAAGTTTGGTATTAACAGACTTTTCGTTTTTGAGTTATCGTGTTCACAGACACATGGACATAGTACATTTTTTCTAAAAATACGTTTTTTGTATCCAGGGGTCCCAAAATATGTGTTTCCGGTGAAATCTCGGCATAGAAATTTTGGGTGCAATAAAATACCTTCTCTATACACTATGTACGTAGTACGTGTAGAGAAAGTAAAAATATGATTAACCTAATGCTCTAAACCTACAGTAATGCGAGTTGTTCCACAAGAATGAAACAAAATCTGACATGACTTTCTCTATATCTCTGCAACAAATTATTCTTAAAAAGCTTATACTACTATTTACTTCATGCTAATCAGAAAAAAATTAGCAGAAATAGTCTTATTACTTGATTCCTTAGTAGAACCAAAATAAGGGAGTCATAGGTTAAAGTGATAGTCAAAAGCTGGTTGCTATGTCGCTGAAGTTCATTTGTTTCTATGGACAGCAGTTGACAAATTCCTGTATAAGAAAAGTTTTTCATAGCAGAAACCAAAAATAAGGAATGTCTAAAAAACGATGAACTCCAAGAAAAAATGTATATAACATAAATTGTGTGTTTTAACGTGCTCTACATTTTTTGTGTAGTAAGTTTTTGTCCATCTTTTACGGCTTAGCAGTTATTCAAAATTCCGTAAAATTCGTCCAGAATAAAGTACTCTTCAGAAGCTATTCCCAGAAAATTTAAAGTATACATTTTATTTGTCAGGTAAATAGCTTTAATATTCGATATTTTAATCAAAATCGTTGGAGCCACTTTTTGAGAAAGTCAAAATTTTCGAAAAAACTTACATATAAATACCCTTGGGGTGAGGGATTTTTCTCAAAATCTTCGTTTCGCATCCCTGGAAGATACTAAACTTAAATACCAAGTTTGGTATTTTACCGAGCTTTTTTTTTTTTTTTTTTTTGAGTTATCGTGTTCACAGACACACGGACACACACACGGACCTTTTTCTGAAAATGCTTTATTTGGATTCAGTACATATATTTCCGGTGAAATCTCGGTATCGAATTTTTGGATGGAGTGCAATACCTTCTCTATGCACTATGTACATAGTGCGTAGAGAGAAAGTAATAAAAAATGAGTTGGTTATATCTATTAGTAGGCGAACAAATGGATGTTTTACTTCTAATAGATGATCAACTAGAACCCTTTTAAGACTAGTGCATTAGGTTACTCTCGTAAACCTACTTGGTATGTTGAGAGACAAGACTATATTGCATTAACTCTTCAGACAAAAGACAACACGGCAACTATAGCTAAGTATCAAGCACTTCAATGGTCTACTTTCACGTGACCTGAATGAAGCGAGTCAGCCGGCAGAGAAAGTAGTTTTGGTGAGAAAAAGGAAGGAGGAAAGTTAGTCACAGCACGGCCCCATAGTTTCCATAAGCCTCCATCGTTAGTGACAGGTGATACTGGCATCCACGTGACAAAAAGAGTTGAACATCGAGTGTTTGCAAGAGACATCACTCTTCTGAAGATTACCGAAGTAATGGTTATTCACGAGTTTCATTTATGTTTATTTCTTTACTGAAATTCTTACATATATTATAAATAAATTTGTTTTAGTGCTTTCTGACTGAATTTCGTGCTCACAAAGGCATTCTAATCAAATAAAATAAAAATTATTGATCACTATAAAATCTGATGTATTCCATTCACATGAGTTTCTCCACATCTCTACGACAAATTATTGTTGAAAAGCTTATTCTTCTATTTACTTCATGTTAATCGAGAACACGTTAGCAGAAATCGTCTTATTACTGGCTTCCTTGTAAGTAGGAGGGAAATAAGGGAATACGCTAGGCTAAGGCGATGTCAGTCCTTCAAAATACGGTTGCTATGTGATTGAAATTTAAATTCCGTTCTCTTTATGTGGCCATGAGTAAAACAAAATAAAAATGAACGACAGGTTTAAGAAAAACCCTTTTGTGAAACCATCTTTATGGGATACACACTGTTTAATTATATATTACCTGTAACTAAATAGAATGCATACCCTTATATAGTATTAGAAAATGTTCTCTATTATCATCATTCATCATCATTATCAAGCTTGCTTTTGAATACCGCAATTTTTGTGTGTGTTTATTTCATTTTTCAAGTATTCTGTGTCTTTTGCAAACCCTAAATAGCTTCAGATGGTTAAATAAAATTTTTAAATCTGAAATCAATAAAAAGGAATTTCTCGAAAATAACTCGGTAACTATACAAAAGTGTACGCCAAATTGTATATTTTATTGAGGTCTACATTTTTCGTGCAGCAACTTTTCTCTCTTACCGTTTACTAATTATACAAAAGTCATCCAGAATGAAGAGGGCTTCAGAGGCTAATCCCAGAAATATTAAGATTTGTCATTAAATATTTTATATGTCGTATTTTAATCAAAATCGTTACCTATTTTTAAGAATCAAAATTGTCCAAGGGTAGTTTGGGGTTCTTCAAAATATTGTGTCGCATCCGTTGAAGATGTTGAAGTTAAATATCAAGCTTGGTGTTGAACTGACTTTTCGCTTTTGAGATGATAAAGGGAAACGAATTGACATTGTTTTGCTGGTAATGAAAATTTCAGTCAGGCCACGTTTTAATATTTTCATCCCGTGTTTGCATTAGTGAATGCATCGTCCCAATACTTTCTTCAAAATAATATGACGATCATCTGGTATGAGAATAAAGACCATTAGACATATGTTTGCAATAACCAATTAAATTAAATGAGCCTAAGATAAAAGTATGATGTGTTACACTGACATAACTTTCTCTAGCTGCTCTACAAACCTCCTACAAAAGATTATTCCTCTTTGTACACAATGCTAATCGAGATAAACATTAGCTGAATGTTCTTATTGCTTAGTTCTTTATAGGTAGGAGAGAATAAGGGAATGCGCTATGCTAAAGTGATTGTCAAAGGTTTTAAAAGCTATCGTTATGCGATTGTCATTGCAAATCACTTCTTTGCTTGGCCAGGAGTAGAACAAAAGAAAAACGGTCACTTCCTGTCTGAGAAAAGTTTAAGTACTTCACAATTGAAATCAATAACAAGGAATATCTCGGAAACGGTTACCTCCACAACAAAAACGTAAAGGACATAAATTGTGTGTTTTGACGTGATGTACACTTTTTGTGCAGTGAATTTTTTTCTCTCTCTTACGGTTTAGCAGTTGAGCAAAATTCATCCAGAATAAAGAGCTCTTCAGAGGCTATTCCCCAAAAATGTGAGATATACATTTTATTTCGGACATAAATAGCTTTAATATACGGGATTTTAATCAAAATCGTTAGAACCATTTTAAGAAAATCAACATTTTCGAATTTTTTTCCATGTAAAGGGTAGTTTGTGGTATGGGGATTTGAAAATCTTCGTGTCGCATCCTTGGAAGATACTAAACCTAAATACCAAGTTTGATATTTAACGGTCTTTTCGTTTTGGAGCTATGCTGTCCACAGACACACACACACACACACACACAGATAGACAGACAGACAGACAGACACACACACGGACCTGTTTTTAAAAATGATTTTTTCAGACTCAAGGGACCCCAAAGCATATATTTCCGGTGAAATCTCGATATCGAATTTTTGGGTGCATTACAATACTTTCTCTATCCCTATGTACAGAAAGTACAGAGAAAGTAAAAATTGCTTTGAACATGGCTGTGACATGTTTGTCAATATTGTTATTGAAATTACAGATTATGAATAAATTGTTGTTACAAATTTGGTACACATGATGCTGAGTACCTCTGTAATGGTCACTTATTTCTGTTTAGCATCAGTATTGACATGATGCATAAGAAAAGAACATTATATATAAAGAAGGCTATAAGAGTAATTCGGCTTCTGATCTTCATTCATCCGTTTCAAGAATGCTAGTTTTTACTTTCTCTACACGTACTATGTACATAGTGTATAGAGAAAGTATTGTATTCCACCCAAACATTGCACACTAAGATTTCACCAGAATTATATGTTTTAAGACCCACTGAATAATAATAAAAAAAAAAAATTAGAAGAAGGTCCGTGTGTGTGTGTGTGTGTGTGTGTGTGTGTGTGTGTGTGTGTGTGTGTGTGTGTACAACACACCCCAAAAAACTAAAAGACCGTTAAATACCATACTTAAATTTATTATTTTCCAAGGATGCGACACAAAGATCTTCAAGAAAATCCCCCCCTACCCCGAACTACCCTTTACATGAACTTTTTTCGAGAAATTATGATTTTCTCAGAAATGACTAACGATTTTGATTAAAATGCCGTATGTTTAAGATATTTTTATGACAAACGAAATGTATATTTTGGATTTTCTGGGAATAGCCTCTGAAGACCTCTTCATTCTGGATGACTTTTGTATAACTGGTAAACCGTAAGAGATATACAAAAACTTACTATACAAAAAATCTGATAAGTTCCATTCACATGACTTTCTCTACATCTCTGCAACAAATTATGGTTAGAAAGCTTATGTTTCTGTTTACTTCATGCTAATCGAGAAAAAAATAGCAGAAATAGTCTTATTACTTGCTTCCTTGTAAGTAGAAGCGAAATAAGGGAGTACCATAGGTTAAACTGATACTCAAAATCAGGTTGCTATTTGAATGAGGTTCCTTTGTTTGTATGGACAGGAGTTGACAAATTCCTGTATGAGAAAAGTATAAGTTGTTTAAAGTTGAAACCAAATACAAGGAATATCTAAAAAACGATCAACTCCACGAAAAAAAAAATGTATATGACATAAATTGTGTATTTCTCGCGATATAGATATTTTGAGTATAAATTTTTTTCTGTTTTACGGTTTACCACTTATGCAAAATTTGATAAAAGCCATCCAGAATAAAGATGTCTTTAGAGGCTATTCCCAGAAAATTCAAAATATACACTTTATTTGGTGTGTAAATATCTTTACTATACGGAATTTTAATGAACATCGTTACAGCCATTTTTTAGAAAATCAAAATTTTCGAAATGTTTTCCATGTAAAGGATATTTGGGAGTGGGGGGATTTCTTGAAAATCTTCCTGTCGCATCCTTGGAAGATACCAAACTTAAATACATGTTTGGTATTTAACGGTCTTTTCGTTTTTGAGCTATGCTTCCACACACACACACCCCATAACCCCAACACACACCCACATCCACACACCCACACACACGGACTTTTCTCTGAAAATGCTATTTTTGATTCAGGAGGTCCTAAAACATGTATTTCCGGTGAAATTCGGTATCGAATATTTGGGTGGAATGCAATACTTCCTCTATATACTATGTACATAGTACGTGTAGAGAAGGTATTGTAATGCACCCAAAAATTCGATACCAAGATTTCACCACAAATACAAGTTTTTGGTCCCCCTGAATCCCAAAAGAAAGAAGCATTTTTGAAGAAGGTCCGTGTGTCTGTCTGTCTATGGACAGCATAGCTCAAAAACAAAAAGACCGTTGAATACCAAACTTGGTATTTAAGTTTGATATCTTCCAAGGATGCGACACGAAGATTTTCAAGAAAATCCCCCACCTCCAACTTCCCTTTACATGGAACTTTTTTCGAAAAATTTTATTTTCTCAAAAATGACTAACGATTTTGTTTAAAATATTGTATATTAAAGATGTTTACCCGACAAATAAACTGTACATGTTAAATATTCTGGGAATAGCCTCTGAAGACTACTGTATTCTGGATGAATTTTACGGAATTTTGCATAACTGCTAAACCGTAAGTGATGGACAAAAACTTACCACACAAAACATATAGAGCACATTAAAACACACAATTTATGCTATACACATTTTTTGTGGAGTGGATCGTGTTTTAGATATTTCTTCTTTTGGTTTCAGCTTTAAAAAACTTATACTTTTCTCATACAGGAATTTGTCAACTCCTATCCATACAAACAAAGGAACTTCAGTTACATAGCAACCAGCTTTTGATTATCACTTTAACCTATGGTACTGCCTTATTTCGCTTCTACTTAGTAGGAAGCAAGTAATAAGACTATTTCTGCTAATTTTTTCTTGATTAGCATGAAGTAAATGAAGCATAAGCTCTCTAACAATAATTTGTTGCAGAGATGTAGAGAAAGTCATGTGAAAGAAACATTTCATATTTTTTGTAAGGTTAATGGTTTTCGAGTTATTTCGGATTATTAGTTTCAATGTAAGCCACTTACACTTCTCTCAAACGGGAAGACATCTTTCTTCTCGTTCCTCCTTAGTTTACTTTTGGAAAGCAAAGAGCTTGAGATTGCAATTGTTTGAGATAGCGACCCGCTTTTAAAGGACGAGACTGTCGCTTTAACCTGTGAATTTTCTTATATCCCTTTTCCTTACAAGGAGCTAGTAATAAGACATCTTGATTAGCATGATGTAGATAACACAATCTTTTGAATAAAAAGTAGACATCATGTGAATGGAACACATCAGATTTTTTTTCCCTGCTACTTACAAGGGACCAAGCAGTAAGAATTTCTGCTAACGTTGATCTCCATTAGTATGAAGTAGGTAGATAGAAGAATAAGCTTAACAATACTTTGTTACAGAGATGTAGAGAAAGTTATATGATTGTAACACAAGACTTTTTTTTCTTTCTTTACTGCACTCCTGAATTGTGATATAGCCGACTGTGCCTACACCCAATGTACGAATATCGATACAATAGAAATAGTGAACAATTATTGTATTTCAGCTTTCAATAACTAATACATGAAATGGAAACAAACGTTATTTTATTTTAGGTTACTGCACTCATCTCATAGATAAGAAATACAAATAATGATTTTTTTCACTCCTTTTTTTAACTAAATACATTATGAACTGGATAAAACCTTATAAAAACATTGTAACTGAATTAATTGAAGGTACACTTGTGGAACTGATAGTTATTAAAAGTGAAGGTTGGCTGTCTGGATTGTCACCTTGCAAACAATAAGCAAGACAGGAGAGTAAACAGACGAACGTCAGGTGCGACAAGATTTCAAAGCAATGAACATCAGCTGTAATAAGATGTTTCGGCAACATCGCTCCAGTCAGATGACCGCGATTGGTTGAAATTGCCCAATGCATTGGCGATGTAATAGCTGAGCTAACTTTTCACCATAATTAGTGGCGAGTTTCTCGCTTTACATCATTTAGAAAACCTGTCATGCTATTTCATACTGTTTCCTGGACAATGCCAATGTTAATGGAACAGTCAAAGTGTTTCACTAAATTGTGATGTGTTTTATTATTAAAATTCTTTGTTTTCTTTCCTATTTAAAAGTTTATATATATGTATATATATATTTACTTACTTAGTGCCATTTTGAAATGTCTGAGTGGACATTTAAATGTGGGAGTACACAGCATTTCTTGTGGTGAGTGAATCCCTTTAAGTTATTTTTTTGTCTCATAACTGCATTATTTTTTGCAAAAAAGTCTTTTGAGAAACAATTTAGACTATATTGTTATGAAATTTAGAATATAACCTCTTTAGGACATTTGTTTTATAATTTGGTATGCATATTGATGATAATGTATTAGTTTAATTTTTATATGGCAATATTTATTTCCCGGTACCAGTGTGCGCATTTTCTCCCGCTGGGAGCCCTGGTTCGGGATGCACTCAGCCTGGTGAGGTCCCTAGGGGCCAATTGAGGAGCTGCTTGAGGACAAAGTAGCGGCTGCAGGTTGTGTAGACCGCATTAACCGGCCGGGGCGCTAGCCACGTCCCACCCTCCAGTACCGCACCTTACCCAAGACGCCTGTATTGGGCAGGGATACGGGGAAACAGTGGTCGGGCGGGAGCCTTGGCTCGACTTCGGGCGGTTGTCCCACCGAGTTTTAATGTATATATTTTAAAAACTAACGATTTCAGATAAGAAAAATTCCTGCACCTTTCATCATACAAAAAATACAAACCTAAATATTGCATTAAATATTATGCAAGAAACATGAAAACCGTTCCACAAGGAATATTTTGTATCAAATAAATTCCTAATTAAAATTGATAAATCACAAAGTAATTTGAGTAGTTGGCTAATTTTTTTTCTGGGAGACTATTATAAGTAAGGGGATACAAAATGTAAATCTGTCTAACATTATGGAATTTAGTTTTCACTTGACTGCTCCCTTAACCTCTGAGCTGCCGGTTCTTCAGCGGTCATACTATACATCATTACATCTCTTCGCATGTGCCAGGAAATCAAAGTTAGTAACCCGGAGTTTTACTTTCCCTAGCGTGTATGTACAATGTACATAGTGAATAGAGAAGGTATTGTATTCCACCCAAAATTGTGAAATCGAAGTTTCACCGGAAATACATTTTTGAGATCCCTGAATTCGCTTGTGTTTCTGTGGTCCGCATAGCTCAAAAAGGAAAAGTTGCTTAAATACCCAACTTGGTATTTAAGTTTAGTATCTTCCAAGAATAAGACACAAATATTTTGAATAAAATCCCCCCACCTCCAACTACCTTTTACATTGGAGCATTTTTCGAAAATTTTGATCTTCTCAAAAATGGCTGACGAATTTTTATGACAAACGAAATGTATATCTTTAATTTTCTGAGAATACCTTTGAAGACCACTTTATTCTTGATGACTTGTGTATATACCGTAAGAGACAAAAACTTACTGCACCAAAAAATGTAGAAATTTACTTCGCATAGTTTCTTTGTAGAGTTAACCGTTGCCGAGATATTCCGATGTTATTGCTTTCAGTTTCAAGGTACTTGAACTTTTCTCAAACAGGAGACAACTTTTCTATCGTCTTTTTTTAACATCTAGCAATCAAAGAGAACCGACTTTCAATTGCTTCACTAAGCGAACGGCTTTTAAAAGATCGGACTATCGCTTTAGCCCATGTATTCCCTTATTTCCCTTCTGCTTACAAGAAAGCAAACAATAAGACCGTTTCAGCTAATATTTATCTTGATTAGCATGGCGTAGATAAATAATCTTTTGTAAGGAAATGCTTCTGATACAGATACAGAAAGTCATATGAATGCAACACATCATCCTGGTTAAGTGTCATCCTGGTATTACAGTATATATATATATATATATATATTATTTAACTAGGTGCAAAAGTCGACAGTTATTTAATGAGTGATCTAAGACCTAGGAGTTAATAAAACTACTTTTGCACCAAGTGCAATACAATACTTTATCTGCGTTTTTTAAGGAAATATGATTTTAATGCAGGAAATAATTATAACATGGCATATTAAATCTTATATCAGTGAACAATTTTAATTCTATTACTTTTCTTGTCGTGGACTTGATTGTAGTTATGCAACCATTGTAGTTTATTTACATAAACATTTTCGGTAATGCGTGTTAAAATTGTAGATGTTTTTTACTTTCTTTACACGTACTTTGTACAGATACAAGGTTTTGTGTTGCACCCAAAAATCCGGTACCGAGATTTCACGGGAAATACATGTTTTGGGTCCCCATGAATAAAAAAAAAAAAGCATTTTCAGAAAAAGGTCCGTGTGTGTGTGTGCGCGCGCGCGTGCGTGCAGCTGTGGACAGCATAGCTCAAAAACCAAAAGACCGTTAAATATCAAACTTGGTATCTAAGTTTGGTATCTACCAAGGATGCAATACGAAGATTTTCAAGAAAATCCCACCAACCACAACTTCCCTTTACATGAAAAAAATTTCGACATTTTTTATTTTCTCAAAAGTGGTTGTAATGATTTTGATTAAAACCTCCTATATTTAAGATGTTTACATGCAAATAAAATATATATCTTGAACTTTCTGGGAATAGCCACTGAAGACCTCTTTGCTCTGATTTTTACTGAATTTTGCTTAAAACATAGATAAAAACTTATTATACAAATAAAATTAGATCTTGATAAAACACACAATTTATGTCATATTCATTTTATTCGTAGAGTTGGCCGTTTTCGAGATATTCCTTGTTATTGATTTCAGCTTTAAAATACTTAAACTTTTCTCATGCCGAAACTTGTCAACTCCTGGCCATGCAAAGAAACTGAATTCAATCCCTTAGCAACCACATTTTAAATCATTTGACTGTCGGTTTAGTCTAGTGTACTCACTTATTTCCCTTCTACTTATAAAGGAACTAAGCATTAAGACTGTTTCTGCTAATGTTTAAGCATTAAAAGTATAGAAGAATAAGCTTATTAACAATAATTTGTTACAGCGATGTAGAGAACGTCATATGAATGGAGCACATCAGATTTGTTATGCTGTAGAGGACATTGAAGTAGCGGAAAATAGCAGTACTATAGGATTATTACCGGACACGGACTGAGACGTTCATTTGTCACTCTTCTAGCAGACGGTGGTGTGGGTATACCAACATTAAAGAGACATGGAGGTTGGATGTCGAGCTGTGTAGCGAAAACTCATGTTGAAGACTCCAAACCACACAAGAAAACTGGCATTGCTATTGGAAATAAATCAAATTATGGAGAGTCTGTTTTTGGTGGTCCTGTGATACTATTGATACGCGTAACCAGAAGTTGGTGTTAGCAGTGTAACAAATGTCAGTTCATGTGATAATATGGCTCCTCAAATCATCAACGTTAAAAATTGTACAAATTGTCACATTACTATACATTTCTGTTTGAATTTTCTTGTGTTGAACTCACACTGTCCACCCAATACAAGAGGGCCTGAGGAGCGAGGGCTTGAACTGTTATCTTGTCATGTACTAGTGGATCTGTTTACGTTTACTACATGTGTATATGGACCAACCTACTGCTGCCAGATCTAATGCTCGTTTCAGTAACTGCAGTGATGTATTATGCAATATTTGGCTCTCTCTACTAACACGCGCTATGGCATATAATACTACAGTTATATAATATTTTGTTACTTTTATTCTTGGTTTAATATTTAAATGCAGAGAGCGGCAGCGAAGATGAGTTCTCCGACTCGGATCTTGCACGACAACTGGACTTCTAGCTAAGTGCGAGTTATGTGACAACACTGTGTATTTTAGATGAACCTAACGTCCTTGTCATATTCAGATGTCGAGCATAAACAGCAAAAGTGTTTACATAAGTGCTTACGTTACACATTCCTCTACCTTGCCTTCTTGTGTTGGGTGGACAGTACTTAACCTTTGTACCAATATGATTTATGGTTGAACTCCTACTTAACCTAAAAGTTATAATATGTTTTCATGTAGGTATGATTAGCAATAATCAGCAGAATAATATATTTTTTCAAGGCCCTTCTATTGTACTTGAGGGAAACAATATACAAAAGGTTTGGAAAGAGAAATATTTATTTCTTAAGAATCATGACGTAATTTATAAAGTGCTTTGTAACACGTTGCTATGTGAAAATACATAACGACGAGAAACATTTACTTTATACGAAAATAAACATCATCTTTTGCAATAGAAAAGTCTCAATTGCTTTTGAAACGAAAGTAGATAAAGGCAATTGCATATATTTACTTAGCTCCTTTTGTTTTATAAAAGAGTGCTGTGACTTGTCTTGCAAACTTGCCTTCTAGCCGGATGGGTTACATCCCAACAGTTCGCTGACACTGCATAAAGATCTCTGCCAGACTTCGCATCTTTCATAAAATGGTACTTAGATAACAACTTTAAAAAATCTTATATTTTCCAGTCACATGACTTGCTCTACATCTCTGTGACAAATTATTGTCAATAAACGTATTCTTCTATCTACTTCATGTTGATCGAGACAAAACACTAGCAGAAACGGTCTTATTACTTAGTTCCTTATAAGTAGAACGGAAATAAGGGAATACACTAGGCTAAACCGAGTCACATGTTTTGAAATGTGATTGCTATTGGATTGAAATCCGTTTCGTTGCGTGGCCAGGAGTTAACAAGTTCTCGTATGAGAAAAGTTCCAAGAATTTCAAAACTTAACCAATAATAAATATCTCGAAAATGATCAACTTCATGAAAAACATGTATTTAACATAGAGGCTATTCCGAGGAAATTTAAGTTACACATTTTATTTGCCATGTAAATATCTTAAATATAACAAGAGTTTAATGAAAATCGTTGGAGCCATTTTTGAAAAAAAAAAAAAAAAAAAAAAAAAAGTTCGAATTTTTTCCCATGTAAAGGGTGATTGGGGGTGGGAGGATTTTCTTGAAAATCTTCGTGTCGTATCTTAGATGTCGAGTTTGGTATTTAACGGACTTTTCGTTTTTGAGCTATGCTGCTCACAGACTGACAGACAGACACTCACACTTTTCTAAAAATGCTTTTTTTTTAAAATCAGGAGTCTTAAAACACGTAGTTCCGGTGAATTCTCTGCATCGAATTTTTGGATGCAATACAATACTTCTCTGTACACTATGTACCTAGTATGTGTAGATAAAGTAAAAATCTGATATTTTCCAGTCACATATTTCTGTAACAAATTATTGTTAAACAGCTTGGTATTTAAGTTTAGTATCTTCCAAGGATGCGACACGAAGATTTTGAGGAAAACATTTCTAAAAATTTGATTTTCTCAAAAATGGCTCTAACAGTTTTGATTAAAATACGATACAGGATTAAAGGTATTTACATGAAAAAATGTATATCTTGAATTTTCTGGGAATAGTTGCTGAAGACCCCATTATTCTGAATGGCTTTAGTATAACTGGAAACAGTAAGAGGCAAGACAAAATCTTACGGCACAAAAATGCTTACCTCGTTAAAACACACAATTATGACATACACTTTTGTTGTACGGTTGAACATTTCCAAGAACTCCTAATTATTAGTTTCAGTTTTAAAATACTTGAACTTTTCTGATGCAGAAAGTTTTCACCTCTTAGCCAATTCAAGAAACACATCACACAGCAACCGGCTTTTAAAAGATTTGACTGTCGTTTTAGCTTAGGGTATTCCCTTATTTCCCTTCTACTTACAAGGGACCAAGTAATAAGGACAATTTCTGCTAATGATTATCTCAATTATCATGAAGTAGAAGAGTAAGCTTTTTAACAATAATTTCTTACAGAGGTGTAAAAGTCATGTGAATGGAACAAGTCAGACATGTTAGCAATTATTGATCTAATAGTTAAACTATGAACCCCGGGACTTGAAACACTTATGAAATTTTAAGTCATTAGGATGTATCATCCCATAATAATTTGAGATTTCCTTGTCGTTTACCAGAAAAACTTCGTGTCAGATAGGAAATTGAATGTGGTGTCGACATTTTGCCATGTTAGTTCAGTGACCAGGAGATCCGGGTTCAAATTCGGACTGTAGCATGAATTTTTCAATCTGACACTATCTTTCCGACTTGGAGAGGTGTTTCTATGGATATAATATGCTGCTATGGAGGAAGAATGTTAACTTCATGATGCAGTTGAGTAGTACCCATTCTTATAAGCCATGGAGAATTTGTAGCTCTTCGGAGAAATTTGTTCTTTAAAACAAATGGAAGTTTGTTACTTTCTCCAGCCAGTATGTACAATACACAGTGGATAGAGAAGGCATTGTATACCACCCAAAATTCGATGTCGAGATTTCACCGGAAATGTATGTTTTGAGACCACCTGAGTCCGAAAAATCATTTTTGGAAAAAGGTCCGTATGTGTGCGTGTGTGGACAGTATAGCTCAAAAACGAAAAGCCCGTTAAGTACCAAACTTGGTATTTAAGTTTAGTATCTTCCAAAGATGTGACACGAAGATTTTTCAAGAAAATTCCCACTACCCTTTACATAGAAACATTTTCGAAAGGTTTGATCTTCTCAAAAATAGCTCTAAGGATTTTGGTTAAAATATCTATATTAAAGATATTTACATAAGAAATAATATGTATTTCTTGAATTTTCTGGGAATATTCCCTTAAGACATCTTCATTAAGGATGACTTTGTATAACTGGCAAGTTGTAAAAGATAGACCAACTTACTACAGAGAAAATGTAGACCTCATTAAAACGCATAATTCAGGTGATATACATTTTGTTCACAGTTATCCGTTTACGAGATATTTCGGATTATTGGTTCGATTTTAAACCACTTAAACTTCTCTCAAACGAGAAAACATCTTTAGCCTGTCATTCCCTTCTACCTACACGGAAGCTAGTAATAAGACAAATTCTGCCTATGTTTATCTTGATTAGCTTGATGTAGATAAAATATTAATATTTTGAATAATAAAAGTTTCTTTTGCAGAATAGCTAGAGAAAGTCATAAATGGAACACAGACTTGTTTACTTGCTATCCGTCATTTGTGAATTGCATAAGTCAGTAATGATCGAATTAGATATATATATATACAAAGAAGAGTAGAGAGTTCAATCCATTCTATTAAAAATTAATGCGTATAACTTGGTGAGCTTAGTAAGTATTATTATAAGTGTAATAGTATAATTCCATGTCGAACTTGTGACCAGTAATATGCAAGATATTCTACTGGAGTTTCGAATGGTAGCTAGATAGCTGTTTGTTCAGAAGATATATATTGCAAGAGTTTTTGTAAGGTCTTAGAGAGAAAAACTTTGCCTTTCTCTTGTAGATGTTGAGAGAAATAATTGAAGTTCCATTCTTATAGTTATTTTGAGAAAATAAAAATATCTAAAATTATTGCATGTAAAGAATAATTTGCGCTGGGGTAATTTACCATGAAAATATAAACGCCATATTCTTGGTACATACTAACCTTAGATATGTACTAAGTCCACATTTTGAAATGTTGACCGCTGTGCCCTGCTGTATTCTTCTTACACCAATCAAATGTGTAGATGTATAGTGAATGCATATCTTATTTAATAAAAAGTTGATAGAAGAATAATCTTTTGCAGCTATAGTTTTTTTTGTTTTTTGTTTTTATTAGTTTAACGTCCTTTAATCTGGTTAGTAATATCGGACGATGAATGAAATTTGTGCAATGATGCTCAAATGATCTCGGGGTCCATGGAGCTTTAAAGTTACTCGACATTCTTTTTCTGAGGATAAGGGAAAATCCCGAAAAAAAACATATCCGGGTAACTAACCCTAAGCGAGATTCGAACTCACGACCTTTTGAATGTGAAGTAGACACGCTACCACCACACCCCAGGCGGGCTTATCAATAGTTTGTGGAAGAATGAGTGTTTGGCAATGTACCGCTGTAAAAAATCTGAGTTTTTGAGTCGATTCCTAACAATGGATGAAATCTGGGTCCATCCTTCACACCTAAGACGAAGGAACAATCAAACAGTGGATTGGAAGGGGAGAATCGGCTCCAAAGAAGCCGAAGACAGTTCATCTGCAGGCAAGGTCATGGCTTCAGTTTTGTAGGACGAACGCGGAATAATTTTCATTATCTATAATAATAAAAAAAAGGAAAGTAATAAATGGCGAATATTATGTGAACTCGTTACAGCGTTTGAGTGATGAAATCGAGCAAAAACGGCCGCTCTTAGCGGAAAAAAAGAAAGTTTTGTTTCATCAAGACAATGCACCAGTTCACACGTCCATTATCGCCATGGCCAAAATCAATGATTTAAAGTTCGAATTGCTTCCTCATGCACCCTAGTCGCCAAATTTAGACCCCTCTGATTATTTTCTGTTTCCAAACTTGAAGAAATGGTTTGGTGGTAGAAGATTTGCCAACAATGAAGAGGTGAAGTCTGCAGTTGATGGCTATTTTGCAGACCTCGATAGTTCTCACTATAAACAGAGTATCGGGGCTATTGAACATCGCTGGGAAAAGTGTATCGAGCTGAAAGGAGACTATGTAGAGAAATAAATATGTTTTCCCCCAAATGTTTGTGCTTTCTTTGTTAGGTCGGGTACTTCTGGGATAATCCTCGTATACAGGTTTTATCTATCCCTTATGGTTTACGTGTTATACAATATTCATTCGGAATGATGGCTTTAGAAGCTGTTCCCAACAAGCTCAAGATATAAATGTTTATTTCCCATGTACATATATTTAGTTACAATTTTAATCAAAACCATGTTTGAGGAAATAGAACATTTTGGAAAATGTTCTGTGTAAAGGGAGTTTGCTGTGGAGGTTTTTTTTTCCGAAAAGAGGGTAAACTTAAGTACCAAGTTTGGTATTTAATGTACTTTACGATTCAATAATGTTCCCAGAAAGACACATACACACACAAACGGACCCTGTTTCTAAAAAGGCTTTATCTTTATCCAGGGTTCCTCAAAACATGTATTTCCGGTGAAATATTACTTTTGGGTGGAATGCAATACACTCTCTACCTAGCATTGATAGAGAAAGTAGTAAGGAAGAGTGAGAAGTGTTGTATGGTTTGGAACAAAGATTGGGTTATCCCACGTGATTTAGCAGACTGTGCAGAGTATCGACCGTCAGATGTTGGCAGAAACTGAATATCTACAGGATTGTCTGCAGCATCACCACAACGAAAACTTGCACGTAATATTCTTTCTGTTGATATTAGTGCTTTTGCTGTACCTGTAACTTTAATACCTTCCAACAACACGACACCAACATTTCGCATCCCAATCTACCCTAGATACGGAGAATGTTATTAAAATATTGAGTTTCTAAAAAATACCGCATATTAAGGTATTTTACATGTAGAATAAAATGTATAACCTCTGTAGACCTCTTCATTCTGGATAACCTTTATATAACTAGTAAACTGTAAGAAATAAGCAAAAACGTATAATAGAAAAATCTGATGTGTTCCATTCACATGACTTTCTCTACATCGCTGTTAAAAAGCATATTCTTCTATCTCTTTCTGATAATCGAGATAAACATTAGCAGAAATTGTTTTAATTACTTTCTTCCTTTTAAGTAGAAGGTAAATAAGGTAATACACTAGGCTAAAACGATAGTCAAATCTTTTAAAAGCTGCTTGCCATGTGGTTGAAATCCGTTTCTATGCAGAGCCAGTTCCGTGTGAGAAAATTTTAAATATTTTAAATCTGAAACAAATAACAAGGAATATCTCACACATTGTCAATTCCACGAAAACACGTGTATGACAAATTGTGCATTTTAACGTAATCTACATTTCAGATGCAGCAGGTTTTTGTCTATCTTTTACATTTTACCAGTTACGCAAAGTTCAGCAAAATGCATTCAGAATAAAGAGGTCTTTAGAGGCTATTCTCAGATATATTTTTAATTTGAAATATATAAAAATCTTTAATATACTGTATTTTAATCAAAATTATTAGACCAACTTTTGACAAAATCAAAAGTTTCGACATTTTTTTCATCTAAAGGGTAGTTTGGGGTGGGGATATTTTTTTTTCAAAATCTTTGTGTCGCATTCCTGGAAACGCTCAAATATCAGGTTTGGTATTTTACCGACTTTTCGTTTTTGAGTTATCGTGTTCAGAGACACACGGCCATACACACATGGACATTGTTCTAAAACTGAGTTTTACTTTTTCTATATACATAGTGTATAGAGAAGGTATTGCATTCCACCCAAAAGATCGATACCCAGGTTTCACCGAAAATAGACGTTTTAGAGTCTCCTGTATCCAAAAAAAATATTCTCAGAAAAAGGTCCGTGTGTGAGTATTTGTGTCCGTATCAATGTGTCCGTGAACACGATAACTCAAAAACGAAAAGTCAGTAAAATACCAAAATTGGTATATAGGTTTAGTATCTTCCATTGATGTGAAAAAGCTCCCCACCCTAAACTACCTTTTACATGGAAAAAATTTCGAAATTTTTTATTTTCTTAAAACTGGCTCTAACGAATTTGATTAAAATACCGTATATGAAAGATATTTATATGCAAATAAAATGTATATCCTGAATTTTCTGCGAATAGCCTCTAAAGACCTCTTTATTCTGAATGAATATTCCTGAATTTTGCGTAACTGATAAATCGTAATAGAGAGAGAAACTCACTACACGAAACATTTAGATCACGTCAAAGCACACAATTTATGTCATGCTTTTTTTTTTTTTTTTTTCGTGGAATTGACCATTTCTGAGATATTCCTGGTTATTTGTTTTGGACCTAAAATACTTGAAATTTTTTCACACGGAAAGTTGTAAACTCCTGGCTCTGCATAGAAACAGATTTTATCCGCATGGCAACCGGCTTTTAAAAGATTTGACTATCGTTTTAGCCTAGTCTATTCCCTTATTTTCCTTCTACCTACATGGAAGCAAGTAATTAAGACAATTTCTGCTAATGTTTATCTGGATTATCATGAAGTAGGTAAAAGAGTAAGTTTTTTATTACTAAATAGCTCCCCGCTCCGGCTTCGTAGGGTGATGTACCTAATAAGAAATCTGAGACGAAAGCTTCCGTTTACAATACGAACATGCAATGAAATTAAATTACAATTAAATAATTTGACAATACTTAATTGTAATGCCTTGTAATGTGCAATTTTCTTTCCGGAGAGAAAATAAATAGCGCCGATGGTTTGCCGACAGTAATTTTTCCAATCGCCAATGCCTAATAATACCTTTGCATCTGCAAAGCACAATGTAGCATATAAATTGCATATGTATTGACAAAAGGACAAAGTCATCCCCATAAGGTAGTGTGGAAAAGATGGCATATGCAATTAACAGCGTGGGTAAGCAATGATGACGTTGGCATAATAACAAAGGTGACAGCGCTTTCATAGTGAGGCGGGTAAACGCTGAAATAGGTAATGAATTACACATGTTAAGGAGAAAGTCACGAAGTAACATTCATGCGTCTTCCGAATCTCTTTCTTTCCTTTATTCCTAATGTTTTCCACCTGTTTCTTTATCTTTTTCTATGTCAAAACAACCATTTTTAAGGCTAACACTGACATAACTAAAGAGCAAGTAGATCTGGTCGGGCAACTGATAAGTTTTTATTTGATGATAACGCTGTATATTAAATTTCCCCGTTTAACCCAAAATATTACTTGAGCAAATGTATTAAGAGCACCGCAATTGCGTGTGATGGTGACGGGGCATCTTCTTGTTCTGATGAAACCACCTTTAGCTAGCTCATGTACCACATAACCTCAAATAATCAGCATCTGCAAAGGGAAGTTAACCTAAAATGGTTTACTAGTTGGGTCCCGTTATTTCTCCGCCATTTTCAGATGCCAAGAACGATTATTGTTTATGTGCATAGTTTATAACTTGTTCATTTTAAAGGATTACAACAAAAATACTTATTTCTATTTCTTTATTAAACGATGTGAGGAAACGAAAGTTATTACATAGGATATATATTTGATTTTCACTGTTATCTTACGTCATTGACTCCATAACCGGGTGCATTCCCTTAGCATTGAATGGGGAAGAAAAATTTAGCAGTACTACGGCCATCTAGCGGCAAATAAGTACTTATCCTGGGTGCTTGTCACCAGGAAGGCTTCTTTACTTCTTTATTTTAAACAATAGGAGTAAGGAAAGGACAGTTAATACATAAAAACGTATTTGAATTTCACTTCTGCGTTGCGTCATTGTCTCGATAAACTGGTACGTTACCTAACATTGAATGGGGAGGAAATATACAACGGCCATCTAGCGGCAAATAAATAAGTACCTACACTAGATGTTCGTCGCCAGGAAAGCTTCTTTGCTTCTTCATTTTAAATGGTAGGAGTAACGAAAGGACAGTTAATGCATAAAAATGTATTTGAATTTCACTACTGCGTTGCGTCATTGTGTAATAAACTGGTGCGTTACCTTAACATTGAATGGGGAGGGAAAATATAGCAGCAGTACTACGACTATTTAGCAACAAATAACCGTGGTATCACCGTCATCTGGCGGCCATTAACTGAAATGCGTTCCCTTGACACTGTTATTATTAAAAAACTTCCCCGTGCTATTTTTAAATATTTTCCTCTCCACGAAACTTCTGACAATAACGAACGCCACTAAAAAAGAATTATTCAATTTGATGAAGTCGTTTGGAGGTGATGCGCGTACATACATTTCGGCGTTTCATTTTTATTTATTTATATATATATAAATAATATATATAGTGTATATATATATATATATATATATATATATATACACTAGCTGCCCGCACCAGCTTCGCACGGGTAGTGTACCAAATTAAAAAACAAAAACAGACAAAATCTTCTGTTTACAGTACAACCATGCAAATGGAGTAAATTAAATAATTAATAATACTTTATTGTAATGCCTTGTAATGCACAATTTTCCTTCTGAGGAGAAAACAAATAGCACCGATGGTTTGCCGACTCTCGAGCACGCAACGTAAAACTAACCACGTGAAAAACACAATTCAAGGTATATTCCACACACTTCTAACGAGTGACCTTGAGATTTATTGTCATTGCGAATGCAAGGCGCGTCGGAAACTGAACACGCTTACATTCAAAAGTAAAGTCGGTTGGCATTAATGGTATTCTTGGAATAAGTATATGCTCGCCTTTGAACTTTCCTATGTTATAGTAGCTTAAATCAACATTTTCATAATTTTTTTAACAGCGAGCTTTGTTTCGCTGCATAATGTAATCCTGGCAAATCCAATGAATTTAGGAATTCAGTTAGATAATTGACGACTTCATTTGGATTAGTAATGGAGTCGATCGATTTAAATGAATGCATTTCTCCATCAATTTTACTCTGAATTTTTATATTCAAATCATCTACATTTTTATTAGTTGCTGCTAAAATGGCTCGTTCGCTCAACCAAGCATTTTTTGTTGTTGTAATTTCCACCAATATTTGGGAACACTTTCGATATTAATTCTTCCTTTGACGTTGTGAAGTGACAAAAATTTGATGGAAACGAAATGAGGACAGTAGAAGTGTCAATAGGAATTTGCCCATTGTCAATGTCTAATAATGTTTTTCCATCTGAAAAGTGCAATGAAGAGCATTGATCAGCTCAGTGTAGCATATTTAGAAGTCAGCGCAACCATAAGGTATTGTGGAAAGGATGATATATGCAATTAACAGCGTGGGCAAACAAGGATGTCGTTGGCATAACAACAGTAATGGCAGCCCTTCCATAGTGTGACGGTAAACGCTGACATAGGTAATGAATTACATTAAGGAGAAAGTCACAAAGTAACATTCATGCTTCTTCCGAATCTCTTTTTTTTTTTTTTTCCTTTACTCCTAACGATTCCACCTCTTTATTTACTTTCTGCTATGTCAAAACATCCATTATTTAAGGCTAACATTGAAATAACTAAAGAGCAAGTAGATCTAGTTGGACAATTGAGTTTTTATTTGAGGATAGCTTTGTGTATTAAATTTCTCAATTTAATCCAAAACATTATTTGATCAAAAGTATTAAGAGCACCAAAATTGCAGTGTGATGGTGACGCGGGTATCTTCATGTTCTTTAGCTAGCTCATGTACCACATAACGTCAAATAACTAACTTCTGCAATAGGCAGTTAATCTAAAACGTATCCCGTCATTTCTCCTCCATTTTCAGATTCCAAGAAGGGTTATTGGTTATGTGTATAGCTTATAACTTGTTCATTTTAAAGAATTGCAACAAAAATATACTTATTTCTTCATTTAAACAAATTGACCAAGGGAACGATAATTAATACATAAGAAATATATTTGATTTTCACAGTTATCTTGCGTCATTCACTCCATAACCGGGTGCATTCCCTTAGCAGTGAATGAAGAAGAAAAATAGAGCAGTAGGTACTACGGCCATCTGGTGACAAGTAAGTACGTATTTTAGCTGTTCGCCGCCAGGAAAGCCTCTTTGCTTCTTTATTTTGTACGATAGGAGTAATGAAAGTACAGTTAATACATAAAAATGGATTTGAATTTCACTGCTGCGTTGCGTCATTGTCTCGATAAACTTATGTGTTACGTTAACTTTGAATGGGCAGGGAAATAACTACTACGGCCATCTAGCGGCAAATAAGTACTTGCTCTAGGTGTTCGACGTTAGGAAAGCTTTTTTTGATTCTTTATTTTAAACAATAGGAGTAAGGAAATGACAGTTAATACATAAAAATGTATTTGAATTTCACTGCTGCGTTGCGTCATTGTTTCGATAAACTGGTGCGTTACCTCAACTTTGAAGGGGGAGGAAAAATACTACGGCCATCTAATGGCAAATAAATAAGTACTTACTCTAGGTGTTCGTCACCAGGAAAGCTTCTTTGCTTCTTTATGTTAAACCAAAGGAGTAAGGAAAGGACAGTTAATATATAAAACTATTTTAATTTCACTGCTCCGCGGTGTCATTGTGTCGATAAACTGGTGCTTTACTTTAACATTGAATGCGCAGGGAAAATATAGCAGTGCTACGACCATTTGGCAACAAATAACCGTGGTACCACTCTCATCTGATGGCTATTAACCGAAATGCGTTCCCTTGGCACTGTTTTTATTTATATGATATTTTAAAAATTTCCGGTACTATTTTTAATAATTTTCTTCTCCACAAACCTTGCCCTGGCAATAACGAATGTGTGTGTGTGTGTGTGTGTGTGTGTGTGTGTGTATGTGTGTGTGTGTAGATTTGCTAGAGATGTGGAGAAATTCATGTGATTGTAACATCAGCTTTTTTTATACAGGGGACCCTAAAACCTGCATTTCGGGTGTAATCTCGATATCGAATTTTTTGGGTAGAATGCAATACCTTCTCTATACACTGTACTTAGTACTTATAGAGAAAGAAACATTGTAGAGCTCGTTAAAACACAGTTTATATCATCCATTTTTACTTTCTCTACACGCACTATGTGTATAGATAAGGCATTGCATTCCACCAAAAATTCAATACTCAGATTTCACCGTAAATACACGATTTAGGGTTCGCTGTATCCAAAAAAGTATTTAAAAAAATGTCCGTGTGCCTGTGAACACGATAACTTAAAAACGAAAAGTCGGTATAATACCAAACTTGATATTTAAGTTTAATATCTTCTAGGGATACGACACCGACACGATGATTTTGCGAAAAATCCCCCCACCATAAGCTATCCTTTACGTGGAAAAAATATTCGACATTTTTTACTTTCTCAAAAATGGCTCAAACGATTTTGATTAAAATACCGCATATTAAATATATTTATATGGTAAATAAAATGCATGTCTTGAATTTTCTGGGAATAGCCTCTAAAGCCCTCTTTATTCTGAATGAATTTTGTTGAATTTTGCGTGACTGGTAAACCGCAAGAGTTAGACAGAAATTTACTAAACAAAAAATGAAGATCACGTTATAACACACAATTTATGTCATATACGTTTTTTTTTTCGTGGAATTTGCCATTTCTGAGATATTCCTTCTTATTTGTTTCAGATTTAAAACACTTAAAACTTTTCTCACACCGAAAGTTGTAAACTCCTAGCCTGCATAGAAACGGATTTCAAGCACATGGCAACCAGCTTTTAAGAGATTTGATATTCGTTTTAAATTAGTGTATTCCCTTATTTCCCTTCTGCTTACAAGCAAGCACGTAGGTAATTAACAAAAGTTCCGCTAATGTTTATCGCGATTATACGAGGTAGATAGAAGAATATGATTTATAACAATAATGTTACAGAGATAGTCATGTGAATGGAACACATCAGAGTTTTTACTTTCTCTTTTTAGTGTATAGGTTTGCACTCCACCCAAAAAATTCGATACCGAGATTTTACCGGAAATGCACTTCTTGGGATCCAAAAAAAAAAGAGGTAGAAAAAGGTACGTGTGACTCTGTGAACATAACTCAAAAACGAAAAGTCGGTAAAATAGCAAACTTGGCATTTAAGTTAAATATCTTTTAAGGATGCTACATGAAGATGTAGAGGAAAATCCTCCCACCCCAAACTACCCTTCACATGGAATTTTTTTTTAACATTTTGATTTTCTCAAAACTGGCTAACGATTTTGATGAATTTCGTATATTAAACAAATTAACTGAGAAATAAAATGTTGGTTTATTTTCAATTTTCTAGGAGTAGTCTCTGAAGATCTCTTCATTCTGGACGAGTTTTGCCGAATTTTGCATAACAGATAAAAACATACTAAACAAAAAATGTAGATCTCGTTAAAACACACGATTTATGAGAGATACATTTTTTTTTTCGTGATGTTGACCATTTTCGAGATATTCCTTATTATTGATTTAAGTTTTTCTCATTCGGCAACTTGTAAACTCCTGGCAATGCAGAGAAACAGATGTTAATCACATGGCAACAATCGTTTTAGCCTAGCGTATTCCCTTGTAGTTGCAAGGAGGCAAGTAATAAGACAATTTCTGCTACTATTTATCTCGATTAGAATGAAATAGATAAAAGAATAAAATTGTAACAATTTATTGCCCGCCTGGGTAGTGTGGGGATTGTATGTCTGCCCCACATTCAGCAGGTCGCGAGTTCGAATCTCGCTTAGGTTGAGTTACACAAATAAGTGAGGTTTTCGGGGTTTTCCCTTATCCTGAGAAAACGAATGTCGAGTAACTTTAAGCTCCATGGGCCCCGACGTCAATTGAGCATCATTTCACTAATGTCATTCATCGTCCGATATGACCAACCTGGTTAAAGGACATCAAGTTACATAAAAAAATAACAAAAATAAATTGTTACCGAGATGTAGAAAAAGTCATGTGAGTGAACACATCAGATTTTTTTTGTCATTTTTATACAAGTGTGTCTCGCTAACAAAATCCAATTCTTGTAAGGTTACTAGTTCAGTCTATTACGCATCAGTAATCTTTTAGGACTGTATCCTATATCTTCGGTTTGACGTCGCTGTTCTAACGGTAACATTTAATATACGCGTTTGGTGAAGAAAAGGGAAAAAAATCAGGCGAAGCTATTTTATAGCTATATTGCTAAGCTGAATTAAATAGATATCGTGAGTTACTCTCCATATTCGTAAATTGATATCTTGTAATATTCCTCGTGAAATATGGACCTTCAGACGCACAATTGCTGGAGTAGTATACGAGTTACGCGAGTATTATTACACAATCGAAATTTTATTTTATTTCCATGATTCTGATATGCATTTAGTGTTTATACATAACATTGTTTTTCTCCACGCTGGTGTATTTTATTATTTAAAAATAATAGTAATAATAATACAGATAATACGCTTTTTACTTTCTCTAGCCCGTAAGTACAATGTACATAGAGGATAGAGAAAGTATTACCCAAAACTTCGATACCTAAATTTCACTGCAAAAATACGTTTAGAGGCACCCTGAGTTCGAAAAAAGCATTTTTGGAAACAGATATGTGTGTGTGTATGTGTGTGTGTGTGTGTGTGTGTGTGTGTGTGTGTGTGTGTGTGTGTGTGTGTGTGTGTGTGTGTGTGGACAGCACAGCTCAAAAAATAAAAGTCCATTTAAAACCTAACTTGATATTTAAGTTCCGTATCGCCCAAGAATGCAACACAAAATTTTCAAGAAAATCCGCCCAACCCTTGCTACCCTTTATATGGAAAAAAAAAAAACGTTGGAAAATTTTGATTTTCTCAAAAATGACTATCGGGTTTGATTAAAATCGATTATAGTTAAGATATTTACATCTGAAATAGAATGTATATATTGAATTTTCTGGGAATAACCTCTCAAGACCTCTTTATTCTGGATGCATTTTTTTTAATTTTTCGTAACTGGTAAACCGTAAGAGATAGACAAAAACTTACTACACCAAAAATGTAGAGTTCCTTAAAACACAATGTATGCTATATAAATTTGTTTCCTAGAGTTGACCATTTATTCCTTATTGTTGGTTTCAGTTATATGAACTTGTCAACTCCTAGCGATGCAAAGAAATGGGTTTCAATCCCATAGCAACCACATTTTAAAACATTTGAATGTCGGTTTGCCTAGCGTCTTATATCCTTTCTACTGTAAGGTAATAAAACCGTTTCTAGGATTCGAGTAGGCCACGACTTACGGCAATGTTTATCGTGGTGTGGATTCTGCTCAATTTTAAGTGTGTTATATGTCCTTAAAGGGTAAAACAATGTAAATATTCGCCAATAGTGTTCCAGTAGAAAGATAAATTAAATTCAATTTTCCTGTATATTTTGAAGATTACAAGAAGAATAATATACTATTAGCCTAGTACAGCTGAAAGAAATAAACAAAACACTGCGTTTCTTCGTAGTGTTTAAACAACACGGAACCTGCAACCCAAAGAATCCTGAAACCCCAAGGTAATGTTTCAAATAATGTTTCTAATAATGTTAATGATAGATCTGTAACCCAACTGTACCTATAGTTCCACAAAGCTATTCTTCCATTACACAAACCGGACCTAAAAAGGAACAAGCTATAGTGATTGAGGCGCATGATGATATACTACTTAAGGTTTAAAATAAGGTTTGTTATCGTAATAGGCAAACTCACGGATCCATCAAATATTCGGTTTGTTTCATGCATCTCTAATGCTAGAATCTGTATATTTTTGTAAGTCAAACCCTAGTGGAAGAAATACCTAGCAAATATCCTAACATAACTGTAAACAATGTGCCTCTACAAGTGCGGCCATTAATAACAAAGAACAAGAGGGTAATAGCAAATGTTTGTCCAGTCATACCTAATTACCTAATTGAGCAACACTTGCTGCAATATGACGTCACCCCAGCTTCTGCTATAACATATTTTAATTGCAATCCCTGATTTTAATCACATAATAAACTTTCGTAGACAGATGTATGTGAAAGCAGAGGATTTTGACAAACTGCCGCACTGTATTCAAATTCAGTTTGAACGAACTAATTACTGGGTTTACCTGACTTAAGATATCCCAGTATGCTTCTTGTGTAAGTTGGAAGGCCACTTGGCTAAACATTGTCAGGCTTCAGATAAAGTAGTTCCATTACAGAACACACCTGAAGAGCAACAGCTCTTGAAAAACAACCTCCTGCTGCGGAATGCAAATTAAGCAAAGTTGATGTTCCTCAGAACACTGTTTCTGAATCTGATCCTCCCCCTGAGAGTTCCACAGCCGACGCAGCGGTTTCCAGGAAAGTAATGTCGCCTGGCACTTCTCTTCTTCCTACTGTAACTAGTGAAACAAAAATCGAGTCCTAGGAGGTTAAAAAAAACTAAATTAAAACGGCCAACACCGCCCTCAAATAGTAGCACTGGAACCTCAGTTGAGGAAGAAGCCGATATCTCGGACTCCTCATCAATAAACACTGATTGAAAAATCAACAGATGAAACTGTTACTAAACCAAACAATATAACCAAAAAAGTAACAAAATCTGACTCCTCCTCAAAGATTGACAGTCAGTTATCAATAGTTCAACACACAATAGAAAAAACAGGCCAACGGCTTTGTCCTTAATTTTTCCCAATTTAAAAGCTTCCTTGAAAACGTATATGATTCAAAAAATGTTGCAGAGCTTGCTCTAGAATACTCACAAGACCTCGATAAATTAGCAGATATGTTGCACAAAATCCATTCAGAATTTAACGAATGAAGTCTGAAAAACAGAACCTGGAGAATAGAGAAAAAAAAAACTGCTAGAAGCCATTGTTACAACTAGTAACACACATTACTATTAAGTCACTAAACAACAATGGAAACAACGATACTGCAGTGGAGCCTTAGGAGTTTTCAAGTCCAATATGAATACCTCCAGGTGCTAGTAAGCAAACACAATCCATGCGTAACATGCCTGCAGGAAAAAAACTTTTCAGGAGACTACATAACCCATATAAAACAATACACAGCATATAATAAAAACCGTACAAAATCAAACTCTGCCAGCGGTAATGTAGCCACTTAGGTTAAGAACAGCATTCCGCAAAAAGAAATAACATCAAATACTCCTCTAGAAGCCAATGCATTTTCCTAACCAGAACGATATGTATCTGCAATGTATACTTAGCCAATAGCACTAACTTAGGTTACAACTCACTTTCATCACTTGTTAGCCAGTTACCAAAACCATTCATATTGTTGGGCGATTTCAAGAGTCATAATAATATATGGGGCTGCAATAAAACTGACCAAAGAGGAAAAATAGTTGAATCCTTATTGCTCAATTTAGACTTAATTTTAATGAACTCCACCGAACCAACCATTACTCACAGCAGCATCGATGTTACAATTTCTACTCCTGACATTTTCAGAATATTCGGTTTCACAAGAAAGTGACCATTTTCCAATAACCATAGAGATGTACAACAACCCACCAGTCTACCCAAGAATTTCAAAATGATTACTAGATCGGGCAGACTGGCCACAGTATAAAACAATCATTAACAATAATATCCATTCATTACGGAAACCACAAGAAAGTTCGATTGCTGACAAAGACCCTCTATCAAAAGATTTTACTAGCCTACTGAATACTGCTGCATTCACGAGCATACCTCAGCAAGGAGGTACATACAGTTCCTAGAAAGGCAGTCCCTTGGTGGAACAACGAATGCAAACTCGCTATTGCCAATAAAAACAAAGCATACTATAAATACAAGAAAAATCCCACTATTGAAAACAAAATAGAATCGTTAAAACTTAGGGTAGCGTCACGGAAAATTATTAAAAACCATAAAAGAAAATCCTGGTTAACATTTTTGTCCTCTATTAATAATCAAACACCTCAAAATGTTTTATGGAGTAGAAACCTTATAAATAATAAAGATAATTCAATGCTAACCGAACCTAAAAAGAATGCTGATCATTTGGCTAATATCTTCGCTAAAATTTCTAGTAACCACAACTGCCAAAAGTGTTCTGAAGCTATAGAAGCAAACTATCTTCCACAAATAGCTATTGATCATACTCATAACACAGAATATAATGACAGCATTACACTGCAGGAAATCAAAGAAACTCTCCAAAAATGTAAACCAACAAGCCCAGGACCTGATAACATCACATACGAAGCACTAAAACAACTATCTGAAACAGCTCTAAACTATCTAAAGGAGCTCTATAACTTCATTTGGAGCAAAGCAGTCTTTCCGTCATAGTGGCGAAATGCAATAGTTATTCCTATACCGAAACATAACTGCAACCTGACCATTACAGACCAATTAGTTTAACCTGCACTATGTGCAAACTACTAGAGAAAATAGTAAACCGCAGATTAATGTGGACACTGGAGAAACAAAATTTCTTCACTGAAGTACATAGCGGCTTCCGACAATCTCATTCAACGATGGACCACCTCATCGCGCTCGAGTCAAATGTATGGACGCTTTTGATTCCTCCCAACATCTATCACTTGTAAGTGTGGATATAGAGAAAGCTCATGATACAGCTTGTAGGCGGCACATAATTGAAACTCTTCAAAAGATCAATATCACAGGTAATATGTTATTGTTTATCTACAACTCTTTTCAGAAAAGATACCTCCGAGTAAGAGCAAATGGAACGTTATCTCTGCATGTCACTGTTAAGAATGGAGTACCACAAGGATCGGTGTTGAGCGTTACTTTGTTTCTAATTGTCATCAACGATGTAACATCTTATATCACCGCTCCTGCCAATGCATGTCTTTTTGTAGATGACTTAACGATATTCTGCAAAGGCAAAAACATTTCTACGACTCAAGAATCCCTTCAGGCAACTATTAATTCTCTTCTAAAGTGGGCTAATCACATTGGATTTAAATTTTCCAATACAAAAACAAATTGTGTTACCTTTACAAGTAGATGGAAAAATCGTGATCCTCTTCGGCTCTACATGGGCAACCATAAAATCAACAATGTAAGCACTATAAAACTGCTAGGAGTTGTATTTGACACAAAACTCTCTTGGTTACCGCATCTTAAGAACTTAAAAGCAGATTGTAGCAGAAGAATGAGCATTCTAAAAACGCTTCTGGCTAAAAACTGGGGAGCAGATTTAAAAACGCTACTTTTAACATACGAGGGCCGTTCAGAAAGTAGCCTCCGGTTGATTGCAAAAAATTCACCAAGTTAAATAAAAATATTTTAATATATACATCTTACAACTACATCTTTGCACTATTTTTCTACATAGTTTCCATAACGATTGAGGCACTTATCGTATCTGTTCACAAGCTTTGAAATTCCTTCTGCATAAAAATCACCCGCTTGTGCCTGGAGCCAGCCTGTGACCGCATCTTTGGGCTCTTCGTCGTCATCAAACCGCTGGGACCCGAGCCATTTCTTCATATGCATGAAGAGGTGATAATCGCTTGGCGCCAGATCTGGGCTGTAAGGTGGATGGTTGACAACGTCCCACTTGAAGGACTCAAGAAGGGCTGTTGTTCTGCGAGCAGAGTGAGGACGGGCGTTATCGTGCAAAAAAACGATACCGGAAGTCAGCATACCACGGCGTTTGTTCTGTATAGCCCGTCGTAATTGTGAGTTTTGTGGTGGTCGGTAAGAATTTTGGGCACCCATCGTGCACAGAACTTACGGTAACCCAATCTTGCTGTCACTATCTCGTACAAGAGTGTCTTAGAAATCTGTGGAAAATCAGTAGACAACTCCGACATTGTGAAGCGTCGGTTTTCACGAACTTTTGCATCAACTGTCTGAACGAGTTCGTCCGTGACCAATGATGGTCTACCACTCCTCTCTTCATCATGAACGTTTTCTCGTCCACTTTTAAATAAACGTACCCATTCACGGACCACTCCTTCACTCATAACTCTTGGTCCGTACACGGCACAAAGCTCACGATGAATAGCTGCTGCAGAATATTCTTTGGCTGTAAAAAACCTTATAACAGCACGCACTTCACATTTGGCGGGGTTTTCTATTGCAGTACACATTTCAAACGGCCACAAACACTAAACTAGCGCAGGTACGACTTTCACTCGACCACGGCTTGATGCCGACTGACCTGCTGAGTGCGTGAATGCACAGATGGCGTCGCTACTCCCCCCACTACCCGCACTGTGACCGATCGGAGGTTACTTTCTGAACGGCCCTCGTACAAAAGTTTAATACGATGTAAGCTAGACTACGCCTCAATAGTTTGCAATTCTGCCTCAACTACTCACTGAAAGAATTAGACTCGTTACAATCAACCTCGCTGAAAATAATCCTTAGGGCCTTCAGGACAACATGCAAATTGACTCTCAAGAACCACCACTGTCTGTCAGAAGAAAACAACTAAGTTTGTCATATGGAATTAAAGTAGCAGCCAACCCAGGCTCTCGAATGCGTACATACATATTCCCTAAAGCTGCAAGGTTAATAAGAGGTCGTCACTATTATAAACCATTAAACGCTAGAATTGCTCAATATTTCAAAGAAGGATTAGATATTCCAACAATGACGCATATAAGCACCCTGGTGCACCCTGAAGAATAAATCTACCCATGCTCAACATGCAAATGAACTCAATAACTAAAAATACAATCCATCCCAAAATGCTCCAATCATGTTTCTACGAATTAAAGGGACACTATAATGATCATGTGTCAATTTATACAGATGGGTCTATTATTGAAGATCACAAGGGAGCTGCGATTGTATATCCTGACTTTACAATGCTCTACCAGATTTCTATACCATATTCACATGCGAACAATTTTCCATAAAACAAAGACTTATATAGATACAGCAAGAACACAGTAATAGCTTTATAATTTTTACAGACCGAATGAGTGCAATAGAAGCCTTAGAATATAGATAGTCGCATAATGCCATCAGGAAATACAACAGCTGCCACAAAAATCAAGAACGGAGGGAAACAAATTACAATCGCATCTCACGTTGGTATTAAAGGCAATGCAGAGGCAGACTCTGCAGCACGAGAAGCTACTAAACACCCTGTGAATCACCCTGCTTTACCTAGCACATACCAGGATGTTAACACCCATATGGAAAAGAAAAGAAAAGTTAATTGGACCAATACATGGCTTACTACTTCCCAAACCAAGTTGCATGACATTATATCTAATACATTTTCATCACCTACTATATTATCAAATTTAAAACGACAAGACCAAGTGCTGATATCAAGACTTCGCATTGGACACGCAAAACTCGTCCATGCACTCCGCCATTTTCCTGAAGGAGTCAGCCTGAATGCCAACACTGCCAAAAGACCTTAACCATCAAGCACATCTTCACAGAATGCCCAGCTTATGAGGAAACAGAGAGAGTACAGCATGGCTACTCATCTTGCAACAATACTTAATCACCAGAAAACGATTCAGATTGTCTTAAAATTTCTTCATTCAACATCACTATATAACAAACTGTAACTGTAAACATCCTTTATTAAACGCTGTTCATGATTTTATTGCAATTCATTACAACGATTTCCTTACATTGTAATGACTATTTATGTGACTTGTAGTGTATTGTAATTAACTGTTGTACAGTTCTGTTTTTATGTCACAAAAAACACCATTTGCAGTTAAGATATAAAAAAACCGTTTCTGCTAACGTTGATCTCGATTATCATGAAGTAGATAGAAGAATAAGCTTATTAACGATGATTTGTTGCAGAGAGGTAGAGAAGGTCATGTGAATGGAGCACATCAGGTTTTTATTGTTATGATGTACACTGGTAGAGCAAATAAAACTGATCGCAGCGTGCTGAAATAATTGCGACAAATTAAGGATTTTTACCAGATATTTGAATATAAGTTAACGTTTATGAGAAAATATAGAACTATGATAGTATAGTATACAATATTCAGCTCCACACGAGTGACAAGTTAGATACGCAGACGCGCGTAAGCACCTAATGTGTAATGGAGATATGTGCAAGCTAAATAAAACACCATTACTGGCTGTTTGGGTCATTGTAACGCTTTGTTACCACACCCACGTGGTTCGAGGTCAAGCGAGGCCTTCCCCATTTGCTTCAGGCAATACATCCGCAAACTTGCTTT
Source organism: Hymenopus coronatus (assembly GCA_030762935.1). Lineage (NCBI taxonomy): Eukaryota > Metazoa > Arthropoda > Insecta > Mantodea > Hymenopodidae > Hymenopus > Hymenopus coronatus. The sequence goes on along the minus strand of CM060897.1, from coordinate 150,973,846 downwards.
GGCTCTTGTATTTCTGGTGGGCAAAGTAGAAGTGATTCATTTAGGGTGTGTATGTCTCAAATTTCATGAAAAAACTGCAACAAATCGACTTGATTTTAATTCCATAAAATAATTTAAACATTCCTGAATATAAATAAATCCGATGTGTTCCATTCACATGACTTTCTCTACATTCTGTAACCAATTATTGTTTAAAAGCTTATGCTTCTATCTACTTCATGCTAATCGAGATAAACATTAGCACAATTACTTAATTGTAAGAAGAAGGGAAATAAATAAGGGAATACACTAGGCTTGAACGATAGTCAAATCTTTTAAAATCTGATTGCTATGTGGATGAAATCGTTTCTTTGCACTGACAGGAGTATTTTAATACGGAAATCAATAACGAACAATGGCGACATCCGTGGTAGAATGGTCAGCGAGCAGATCTAATGACGGTTAATTTAAAACAATTGAATATGTAGTTTTGTCAGAAACACCAGTGTGCCATTTTTCCTGGTATGTCATTTTAGGCTAGTCTCCCCTATATCTACATATTCCTCTAACCATTATTTCTCTATTTTACGGAACAAAGCGAATGTTAGGTATTACTTTCTCTTCATGGTACATTGGTAGGGAAGGTATTGCACTCCACCCAAAAATACACGTTTTAGGGGCCCCTGCATCAAAAGTTAGAAAAAGAACCTATATGCGTGTGTCTGTGTTAACACTATTACTCAAAAACGAAAATTCGGTAAAATAGATAGCATGGCATTTAAGTTTAGTATCTTCCAAAGTTGCGACACGAAGATTGAGAAAAATCCTCCACCCCAAACCACCCTGTACATGGAAAACATTTAAAAAGTTGTTTTTCTCAAAAATGTCCAATGGATTTGATTAAAATACCGTATATTAAAATATTTAAATGACAATAAAAATATGTATGGAATAACTGTTGTTTTTTTGCTTTCTCTACACGTACTATGTACATAGTATATAGAGAAGGTACTGCTCTCCACCCAAAAATTCGATACCGAGATTCACCGGAAATATGTTTTAGGGTCCCCTGTATTAAAAAAAAAACAAAAAAAAACACATTTTCAGAAAATGGTCCGTGTGTGTGTGTGTGTGTGTGTGTGTGTGTGTGTGTGTGTGTGTGTGTGAACACGAAACTTAAAAACGAAAATTCGATAAAATACCAAACTTGGTATTTAAGTTTAGTTTCTTCCACGGATGCGACACTAAGGTTTTGAGAAAAATCCCCCTATCCCAAACTATCCTTTACATAGAACTTTTTTCGAAAATGTTGATTTCCTTAAAAATAGCTCTAACGATTTTGATTATAAATATCGCATATTAAAGATATTTACCTGACAAATAAAAGGTATATCTTGAATTTTCTGGAAATAGCCTCTGAAGACTATTATGGATGAAGTTTACGGAGTTTTGCACAACTGCTAAACGTAAGAGATGGACAAAAACTTACCACACAAAAAATGTAAAACACACAATTTAAGTTGTATGCACTTTTTTCGTGGAGTTGGTCGTTTTTTAGATATTGCTTGTTTTTGGTTTCAGCTTCGAAAAACATACTTTTCTCATACAGAAATTTGTTAACTCCTGTCCATACAAACAAAGGAACTTCAGTCACATAGCAACTAGCTTTTGAATATCACTTTAACCCATGGTACTCCCTTTTTTCGCTTCTTCTAACAAGAGCGCAAGTAATAAGACAGTTTCTACTAATTTTTTCTCGATTAGCATGAAGTAAATAGAAGCATAAGCTTTTTAAAAATAATTTATTGCAAAGATGTAGAGAAAGTCATGTGAATGGAACACATTAGATTTTTGCACAAGCTGTGTGAAGGACAGGAGTTGGATAGGTAGAGTCAGACTGAAAAATTCAACGCCACGGCCGGAATTTGAACCACGGATCTCCCGATCTCTAGCCGGTTGTAAAAAAAAGTTATTCCATAAGATTGAACATAATAGTTGGTCATACTATGAATCCTGGGTGTAAAGTGCTTACAGCATTGTAAGTCGCCATTGGGGTTGTCATCTGAAAATAATTTGAGTCACCTTGTGGTTTACCGGGAAACATGCGAGTCAGTTGAGAAATTCAACGCTACGCCGGTATGTTACCATGGTAGCTCAGTGGTAGAGCAACCGGCTAAAGATCGCAAGATCCGTGGTTCAAATCACGGCCGTGGCGTTGAATTTTTCAGTCTGATTCTACCTATCCAAAAAATATATATCTTTAATTTTCTGGGAATTGCCACTGAAGACCTCTTTATTCCTGGCAAGTTTTCATAACTACTGAACCGTAAGAGATAGACAACAACTTACTACACAAACATTTAGATCTGGTTAACGTGCAATTTATATACCTTTTTTTTTTTTTTTTTCGTGGATGAGACTATTTCCGAGATATTTGTTATTGGTTTCAGTTCTTAAAATACTTAACCTTTCGCATGTGGGAATTTATAAACTCCCGACCATGCAAAGAAGCGGATTTCAACCACATGGAAACCATATTTTAAAAGATTCGAGTATTGCTTTAGCCTACTGTATTCTATTATTTCCCTTCTACTTACAAGGAAGTAATAAGACAATTTCTGCTAATGTTTATTTCGATTAATATGCAGTAGATATAGGAATACGTTTTTTAACAGTTTGTTACAGAGATGTAGAGAGAGAGTCGTGTGAATAGAATACAATTTTTACTTTCTCTATATGTATTATGAACATAAGAGTATGAAGTTCAGTATCTTCCAAGGATGCGACACGAAGATTTTCAAGAAAATTTTCTCACCCGCAACTACCCTTTACATGGAAAAACATTTCGAAAATTGTGATTTTCACAGAGACGGCTCTAACGATTTTAATTAAAATCTCATATTTAAGATATTATGATAACAAATAAGATGCACATCTTGACTTTTCTGGAAATAACATCTGAAGATCTGTATTCTAGATAAATTTTGCTGAACTTTGCATAACTAATAAACCGTAAGACATAGACAAAAACTTACTATAAAAATATAGATCTCGTTAAAACACACTTGTGTCATTTACTTTCTCTACACGTACTATGTACATAAAGTATAGAGGAAGTATTGTATTCCACCCAAAAATTCGATACCGAGATTTCACCGGAAATACATGTTTTAGGACCCCCTGAATCCAAAAAAAAAAAAAGCATTTTCAGAAAAAGGTACCCGTGTGTGTGTGTGTGTGTGTGTGTGTGTGTGTGTGTGTGTGTGTGTGTGTGTGTGAACAGCATAGCTCAAAAACGAAAAGACAGTTAAACACCAAATGTTGATCTTCTAAAAAATGGGTCAATTGATTTTGATTAAAATCACGTATATTAATGATATTTACATACCAAATAAAATGTATATCTTGAATTTTCTGGGAATAGCCTCTGAAGACCTCTTTATTCTGGACGAATTTGCTTAACTGCCAAACCGTAAGAGATAGACAAAAACTAACACGAAAATGTAGATCTCGTCAAAACACACAACTTGTGTCCTTTACATTTTTGTTATGGAGTTAACCGTTTCCGAGTTATTCCTTGTTATTGGTTTCAGTTGTGAAGTACTTATATTATTCTCAGACAGTAAGTATCCGTTTTTTCTTTTGTTCTACTTGTAGCTAAGCAAAGAAGCGACTTGCAGCGACAGTCGCATAACGATGGCTTTTAAGACATTTGACTATTGGTTCAGCACAGTGTATTCCCTTATTGTTTTCCTACTTATAAGGAACTAAGTAATAAGAACATTCTGCTAACGATTATTTCGATTAGAAAGGCGCAGAGGAAGGTACCTTATGTAAGAAGTTTGTAGAACAGCTAGAGAAAACCATGTGAGTAACACATCACATTTTTTTCATGGATTTAACCATTTTCGAGATATTCCTCGTTATTGGTTTCACTTTTAAAATGTTCTCAAAGCGGAACTTGTCAACTCCTGGCCACGCAAAGAATGGTTTTTCAATCCCATAGCAATTACATTGTTAAATCATTTGATTGTCGGTTTAGCCTGGTGTATTCCCCTATTTCCCTTCTACTTACAAGGTACTAAGTAGTAAGACCGTTTCTGCCAATGTTCATCTCGATTAGCATGAAGTTCGAATAAACTTTCTTTCTATCTATCTGTCTGTCTGTCTGTCTGTCTGTCTGTCTATAAATGAATCGCCGAAATACGCGTATCACTTCCGAACGACTGCACCAAATTGAACAATTCTTTTTTTTGTTGTGTTCGCTATTGTCATGACAAGGCTTGTGGAAAAGAAAATGTTTAAAAATTGTACGGGAAAGTTTTTAAAATCTCATAATATGAATAAAAACAGTGCCAAGGAACGCATTTTGGTTAATAGCCGCCAGATGGCAATGGTACTACGGTTATTCGTTGCTAAATGGTCGTAGTACTGCTGATATATTTTCCCTCCGCATTCAATCTTAAGGTAACGCACCAGTTTATCGACACAATGACGCAACACAACAGAAATTAAAATGCATTTTTATATACTAGCTGCCCTTTCCTTACTCCTATCGTTTAAAACAAAGAAGCAAAGAAGCTTTCCTGGCGACGACCACCTTGGGCAAGCATTTATTAGCCGGCCGTAGTAATATTTTTCTTCCCCATCCAATGTTAAGAAAACGCAACATTTATCGAGATGACACAAAGCAGCAGCGAAATTCAAATACATTTTTATGTATTAACTATCTTTACCCTATTCCTATCGTTTAAAATAAAGAAGCAAAGAAGCTTTCCTAGCGACGAACATCTAAAATACGTACTTATTTGTCACTAGATGGCCGTAGTGCCTACTGCTCTATTTTTCTTCCCCATCCACTGCTAAGGGAATGCACCCGGTTATGGAGTCAATGACGAAAGATAACTATGAAAATCAGGTATATTCTTTTATATATAAATTATCGTTCCCTTGGTCACATTGTTTAAATAAAGAAATGAGTATATTTTTGTTTTAATTCTTTAGAATGAACAAGTTATAAACTATGCACATAACCATTAGCCCTTCTTGGAATCTGAAAATAGTGGAGAAATGATGGGATACGTTTTAGGATAAATTGCAGATGTTGGTTATTTGATGTTATATGGTACATGAGTTAGCTAAAGAACATGAAGATACCTGCATCACCATCACATGCAATTGCGCTGCTCTTAATACATTTGATCAAGTAATATTTTTGGTTAAATTGAGAAATTTAATACACAAAGCTATCATCAAATAAAAGCTTATCAATTGTCCAACTAGATCTACTTGTTCTTTAGTAATGCCATTGTTGGTCTTTAAAATGGCTGTTTTGACATAGGAGAAAATAAAGAAAGAATGGAACATATTGGGAGTAAAGGAAAGAAAGAGATTCGGAAGAAGCATGAATGTTACTGAGTGTATTTCGCCTTAATGTAATTCATTATCTATGTCAGCGTTTACCCGCCACACTATGGAAGCGCTGCCTTTACTGTTATTATTGCAACGACATCCTTGGTTACCCACGCTGTTAACTGCATGTCATCCTTTCCGCAATACCTTATAGGTGCGCCAACTTAGTCCTTTTCGCAATACCAATTATATATGCTACATTGCGCAGATCATTGCGCTTTAAAGATGTAAAGGCATTATTAGACATTGGCAATGTCCTGTTGACACTTCTGCTAGCTTCATTTCGTTTCCATCAATTTTTTGTCAGTTCACATCGTCAAAGGAAGAATTAATATCGAAATTGTTCCCAAATATTGGTGCAAATTACAAAAACTATATTTAGTTGAGCGAATTTTAGCAGTAACTATTAAGAATGTAGATGATTTGAATATAAAAATTCAGAGTAAAATTGATGGAGAAGTGCATTCATTCAAGTCGATCGATTCCATTACCAATCCAAATGAAATCGTCAATTATCTAACTGAATCTTAAATTAATTGGATTTGCCAGGATTACCGCCACACTATTTACAGCTCAAGGCTGACGGTGATAATTATGCTACGCAATCTCAATCAGCCGAAATTATGCAGCCGAAATTATGCTTATTTAAGCTACTATAACATAGGGAAGTTCAAAGGCGAGGATATATTTACTCCAAGAATACCACTAATGCCAATCGACTTTCCTTTTGAATTTAAGCGTGTTCAGTTTCCGGCGCGCCTTGCATTTGGAATAACACTAAATCACAAGGTCAATCGTTAGAAGTGTGTGGAATATACCTTGTTTTTCTCAAGGGCAGTTGTACGTTGCATGCTCGAGAGACGGCAAACCATCGGTGCTATTTGTTTTCTCTCCGGAAGGATAATTGTGCATTACAAGGCATTACTATAAAGTATTATCAACTTATTTAATTATAATTTGATTTTATATCATGGTCGTACTGTAAACGGAATATTTTGTCTTAGTTTTTTTTTTTCATTAGGTACACCACCCATGCGAAGCTAGTTAACAGTAATTTGTTACAGACGTACATAAAGTCATGTGAATGGAACAGGTTTTTATATGTCGTTTCACCGATTTCAAGTGAGTTTTGATTTACAATGGGTTTGCTTTTTTTTCAAGACTAGTTTTTCTTGCAGTAGTAAGTCGACTCCGTGGTGTAATGGTTACCATGCTCACTTCATATACCCAAGGTCGCGGGTTCTAAGCCGGTGGAGGACGATGGATTTTTTCGGGCGTAAAAATCCTTGGCATGGCTTCCTTCGGAAGGGAGGTAAAGCCGTGGGTCCCGTGTCGTAGATTTACGGCACGAAAAAGAACCTCAAGCCTGAAAGAGGGGCCTCTGAGCAAAATTAAGCGGTCTTTCACGCCCAATATAAAGTGGGACGCTGAGAACCACAGTAGTTAAAGAGCGTCCATAAATAACACTTCATTTCGTTTCTTGCAGTAGTAAAATGTCAGCAGTTATAAAATCCTCTCAGGTTTTTAGTTCCGGGCCGAGTTTTTTTCTCTCTCTCTCTTTCCTTCAGATGTTGCACAACGCAACGAAGCAATTATTACGCACGAATCAGCCTGGAGCGCACAGGTTTGACCTTCATAAGATGTAAAATGTTCAATGACCTTGTTCTACCTGATGGAAAATAGTGGCGGCGCTATTAATGTTGATGAAATAGTTTCTTCATCATCTAACCCTCACGCTGAGTCCCAGTTCCAGAGAAAAATATTAAGGGAAAGGTTATGCACGAGGGACGTCCAGAAAGTAACGAACCATTTGGCATAACTAAACAATAACGAAACATATCAACACAACACTTTATTTACAAAGTTACTGTACCTTACTCTATTTCTCAACGTGATCTCCATTCTGTCAAGATATTTACTGTCGCGTGGTACCAATTTTTCAATGCACATGTTATACTTTTCTACCGCCAAAGAACTTATTCGTTTTTTTTAATGCACCAAATGTTCGACCAATCGAATTTTATAGGCAAATAACGCAAGTGTATAGTGATAATGCAATGAACGGGTCTTCAGTGAGGAAATGGAGCATAATTTACGAGTAATCAAAGAAGAACGACAAAGACCAGAGCATAAGTTCATCAAAGTTGAAAGCAAATGTTGATAAAACAATTCAGAAAAATCGGTGTTTACTTTGGACATCGTAAATGACTTTTTGGATGGAAAAGATTTCCCAACCGATGAAGACCTCAAAGTGACAGTGACACCTTGGCTCAGATCTTTAGCGGTGGAAGAGTATAGCATCTGCACCACGTGACAAATATCTTGATAGCAATTGAGATTACGTTAAGCAATAGAGTAAGGTAATGTAACTTTGTAAATAAAACGTTGTGTTGGTTATTTACATATGCCAAATCATTCGTTACTTTCTAGATGACCTCGTATTATGTGCACACCGGGAAGCGCTGGTCAAGGGAAAGAAGAACAGTCCGATTGTCTTTCTACACTGTATTCCCCAGCCATTATCATGAATAGATCATCTAATTTACGTGCGTAAACTCTGGCATCTACAGACAGAATAAAACCTTAGCATTGAAGTGGTGTATAATGTACTAGGAGTCTCAATGTTGTTGCTCAATTTGCTTCCGAAACTGCGCGAAACCTACCGAACGAAGAAAGCCGAGAAACGAAGAATAGGTGCGCGCATAGAATTAGGATTCTTTTTACTTTCTCTGCGCGTACTATGTACATAGTGTGTAGAGAAGATATTGTATTGCACCCAAAATTGGATATCGACATTTCACCTCAAACAGGTGTTTTGGGACCCCCTAAAACAAAAACAAAAAAAACATTTTTAGAAAAATGTCCATGTGTGTACCTATAAGCGGCATAGCTGAAAAACGAAAATTCCGTTAAATACCAAACTTGGTATTTAAGTTTATTATCTTCCAAGGATGCGACACGAAGATTTTTAAGAAAATTCCCCCATCCATCTACCCTTTGCATAGTAAATGTTTCGAAAATTTTGATTTTCTCAAAAATGGCTCTAACGGTTTTGATTAAAATACCGCACATTAAAGTTATTCAGAACACAAAATGTATATTTTGAATCTTCTGGGAATAGCGCTTTATTCTGGCTGATTTTTGCAGAGTTTTGTATAACTGGTAACCCGTAAAAGATTAGCAAAAACTTACTACAGAAAAAAATTTAGATCTCGTTAAAACACACAATTTATGTAATATGCATTTTTGTTGTTAAATTGACCGTTTCCAAGATATTCTTCGCTATTGGTTTCAGTTTTAAAATTCTTCTACTTTTCTCAGACAGGAAATGTCCGTTTCTTTTGTTCTACTTCTGGCCAAGCAAAGAAGCCAATTTCAATGACAGTCGCATAACGACAGCTTTTAAAACATTTGACTATCACTTTAGTATAGCACATTCCTTTAGTTCCCTTCTACTTATAAGGAACTAAGTAATTAGAACATTTTGCTAATGTTTATCTCGATTAGTATGTGTAGAAAAAAGAATAATCTTTTGTAAGAAATCTTTTTGTAGAACATCCTCCTACTCCAGCGAACCTTTACAAGGCAAACTTTTCGAAAATTTTGATTTTCTCAAAACTAGCGCCAACGATTTTGATTAAAATATCGTATATTAAAGATAGAAACATGACAAATAAAATGTATATCTTGAATTTTCTGGGAATAGTCTCTGGAGGCATCTTTATTCCGAATAAATTTTGCGAAATTTTGCACAAAAAAGAGATGGACAAAAATTTTTTTAACAAAAAATGTAAAGCTCTTTAAAACGCGCCATTTATATTATATATATATATATATATATATATATATATATATATTTTTTTTTTTTTCTCATAGAGTTGACTGTTTTTTCAGATATTCATTTTTATTGGTTTCAGTTTTAAAATACTTATACTTTTCTCATACGGAATTTGTCAACTCCTGGCCTTTCAAACAAAGAAAACTTCAGTCACAGAGCAACCAGCTTTTAAAAGATTTGACTATCACCTTGGCTTATGCTACTCCCTTATTTTCCTCCTACTTACAAGGAATCAAGTAATCTGCTACTCTTTTCTTATTAGCATGATAAATGTGAGTTAAACGCATTTAAAATGTTTTAAATATCGATTCTAAACTACTTGATTAAGGTTCAGCGATTGGAATTAAAATTATATCTTGTTATTACATTTTAAATTTGCATAGTATGAGGGGGCAGGGGAGGGAACCCTCAACGTCCTTCCCCCTGGCGATGTCTCACCCCAGTTCAAATCCCCATTTGATCAAGCTGGCCGATTGAAGCGCGCGCGCGCGCACGCATACATTACTCGGGGTTTTTCTTTACTGTTCAGGAAGCTTCAGCACTGTAGGCCTCCGAGTTAATCTATGCATTCATTTCATAGTTCATTCCTGGTCCTATACCATTTTTTTAGTTTAAAGATTTTAAACTTAACAAAATATCTGATGTGTTCCATTCACATGACTTTCTCTACCTCTCTGTAACCAGTTATTGTTAATAACCTTATTCTTCTATCTACTTCATGCTAATCGAGATAAACAGCAGAAATTGTATTATTACTCCTTATAAGCAGGAGTGAAATAAGAAAATACACTAGGCTAAAGCGATAGTCAAATGTTTTAAACTGTGGTTGCTATGGATTAAAATCCGTTTCTTTGCGTGACCAGGAGTTGACAAGTTCCCGTATGAGAGAGTTTAAGTATTTTAAAACTGAAATGTCTCGAAAAAGGTCAACTCTACTTTTTTTTTTTTTTTTTAAGTAAGCTTCTGTCTATCTCTTAAAATCAAATAAAAATCCAGAATAAATATATTAAATATAAGACATTTTATTCAAAATCGTTAGAGCCAATTTTGAGAAAATCATAATTTTGGAAATGTAATCATGTAAAGGGTAAACAGTTGTGGATGGGGAGATTTCCATGGAAATCTTCTTGTCACATCAAGTTTGGTATTTAACGGAATTTTCGTTTCTGAGCTATGCTGTCCACAGACACATACACGGACATTTTTCCCAAGGTCGCGGGTCCATACCCGGCGGAGGACGATGGATTATTTCGAGTGTAAAAATCCTTAGATAGCTTCCTTCGGAAGGGAAATAAAGCCGTTGGCTCCATGTCGTAGATTTACGATACGTAAAGGAAACTCAAGCCTGATAGAGAGGCCTCTGAGCAAAATTAAGCTGTATTTCACGCCCAATTTAGAATTGGACACTGAGAACCACAGTAGTTAAAGAGTGCCCTTAAATAACACGCCATTTTTGTACGGATATTTTTCTAAATTCTTTTTTTTTTTTTTTTTTTTTTTTTGATTCAGGGGGCCCGGTGAAATGTCGGTATCGAATTGGTACTTTCTCTATACACTATATACATAGCGCTGCAGAAATAAATAAAAGTATCTGATGTCACATTCACACGATTTTCTCTTCTTGTTCTACAAACTTCTTACAAAAAATTATTCTTTTTACTCCATGATAATTGAGAAAACTTTAGTAAAATGGTCTTGTCACTTAGTGCCTAGTGCCTTATAAGGGAATACACTATGCTAAATTCACAGCCAAGTGTTTTAAAAGCGTCGCTATTTGGTTGTCTTTGAAATTCGCTTCTTTGCATGGCCAGGAATGAAACAAAAGAAACACGAACGACTTTCTGTCTGAGAAAAATAAGTATTTTGAAACTAAAACCATTAACAAGGAATATCTCGGAAACGATTAGTTCCATAAAAAATATAAAGGTCATAATTATGTGTTTTAACGAGAACTACATTTTTTTGTACAATGAGCTTTAGTCTATCTCTTACGGCTTACTAATTATACAAAAGCAATTCAGAATGAAGAGGACTTCAGAGGTTATTCCCAGGAAATTCAAGCTATACATTTTATTAGCCATGTAAATGTATAATATATGGTATTTTAAACAAAAACTTAAGAGCTATTTTTGATAAAATCAGCTTTTCGAGACTTTTCCCTGTAAAGGGTAGTTTGGGGTGGAGAGAGTCTCTTGAAAATCTTCGTGTAACATCCTTGGGAGATACTGAAATTTATTGGTTTCAGGGGACCTCAGAAATTTCCGGTGGAATATCCACATCGAATTTTTGGGTAGAATGCCTAAACGCATACCTATGCATACCTTCTATACGTAGCACATAGTACGTGTAGAGAAAGTAAGGGGTGGTTCTTATAGAAATCCTCTATCCGTCCAACACCAGCAGATACTATTCGTTTATAATTTCTTCAGAAACTGTTTAAAACTAATCTTCGAAAGTTTAATGGTGGGAAAATGGAGAAAATTATCCTAAAAGGGGGGGGGACAAAATACCTACTACATTTTAAACAGCTAAATAAAACCTATTACAGCAGTACGAAAAAATCTGATATGTTCCATTCACATAACTTTCTCTAGCTGTTGTATACAAACTATTCTTACAAAAATTATTATGTTATCTGTATTAAGTTAGTCGAGATAAACATTAGCAGAATTAGTCTTATTACTTGCTTCATTGTAAGTAGAAAAGAAATAAGGAGACATTAGGCTAAAGCGATATTCAAATCTTTTAAAAGTTGGTCACTATATGAAACAATTGAGATTCGCTTCGCTTTGCGTGGCCTCGTTTAAAAAGTTAGGTAGTTAAAATTGAAACTAACACCAACGAATATCTCCAAAACGATCAACTCTAGAAGGAAAACGTGTATGAAATAAATTGTGTTTTAACGTGATCTACATTTTTTGTGTAATAAGTTTTTGTCTACCTCGTACGGTTTACCAGTTAAGCAAAATTCAGCAAAATGCATTCAGAATAAAGAGGTCTATAGAGGCTATTCCCAGGAAATCCAAAATATACATTTTATTTGGCATGTAAATATCTTTAATATATGACACTTTAATCAAAATCGTTAAAGCCATTTTTCAGAAAAATCATTGGCCATTTTCTCATGCAAGGGGTAGTTGGGGTATGGGGATTTTCTGGAAAATCCCCGTGTAGTATGCTTGGAGGAGGCTGAACTTAAATGTCAATTTTGATATTTAACAGACTTTTCCTTTTTAAGCGCCAGTCCCCCTCTCCCACACACGCGGACTTCTGCTTTTTTTTAAATCTGAAGTGTTCCATTCACATACTTTCTCTACATCTCTGTAATAAGCCTATTCTTCTATCTACTTTCAGCTAATCGAGATAAACATTAGCAGAAACGGTCTTTATTACTTAGTTCCTTACAAGTAGGAGGGAAATAAGGGAATACACTAGGCTATATTGACAGTCAAATGTTTTAAAATATGGTTGCCATGGGGTTGAAATCCGTTTCTTTGCGTGGTCAGGAGTTGACAAGTTCCTGTATGAGTGAAGTTTTAAGTATTTTAAAACTGAAACAAATAACAAGAAATATCTCGTAAACGGTCAACTCCAAGAAAAAACTGTATATAAAAAGAGTATGTATTAAGGAGCTTTACATTTTTTGTGTTTCAAGTTTTTGTCTCTTAGGTGTACCAGTTATGCGAAATTCTGCAAAAGTCGCCCAAATTAAGATGTCTACAGAGGGACTCCCAGAAAATTCAAGATATGCAGTTTATTTTTTAGTAAATATATTTAATATATTTTAATCAAAATCGTCAGTCATTTTTAAAAAAAAATCATGTTATTATTCGTGAACATTCTATAACATGCAACAATTCCCAAGTTTATTAATTGCACACTCTGCTCGAGTATTCCTTGTACTTCCACAACATGCAGGTCTTCGCAGAAATATAAAAAATTATGCTTAATACCTCCGGTAACATGTTTCATATACTATGCATGCTACACATTATATATAAACTAACTTTCGCGTACAGTACTGCATTGACGGACCCGCTAAAAGCCCAAAAATGTGACGTCATTCATCGGCTTTCTCTTTAGGTGGTGTTAGGCCAGCCCTCTCGACTCATAAACCCAGCAACATCAGCTACGCAGGTGAAGGTTTGACAAGCAGAGTAAAGGGTGTATTTACTACTTTCTCTAGCCCCATATGTACAATGTATATAGTGCATAGAGAAGGTATTGTATTCCACCCAAAAATTCGATACCGAGATTTCACCGGAAGTGTTTTAGGACCCCCTGTATTCAAAAGAAGCCTTTTTAGAAAAAGGTCCGTATATGTGTATCTGCCTGTGTGTGTGTGGATAACATAGCTCAAACTTCCAAGGATGCGACACGAATTTTTTTAAGAAAATCCCTCACCCCTAACTACCCTTTACATGGAAAAATATTCAAAAATTTTGTTTTTCTTAAAAATTGCTCTAAGATTTTGATTAAAATACCACATATTAAAACCATTTCCACCACAAATAAAATGTATATCTTGAATTTTCTTGTAATAGCCTCTGAAGATCTGTTTATTCTGAATGAATTTTGCATAACTAGTAAACCGTAAGAGATGGACAAAAACGTACTACACATAAATGTAGATCTCGCTCAAATATACACTTTGTCATATTTTTTTTCCCGTGGAGTTTACCGTTTTCGAGATACTCCTTGTTGTTAGTATCAATTGTAAAGTACTTATACTTTTCTCAGACAGCAAGTGTGCGTTTTTCTTTTGTTCTACTCCTGGCCAAGCAAAGAGCCAATTTCAATGGCAATCGCATAACGACAGCTTTTAAAACATTTGACTATTACTTTGGTTTAACGCATTCCTTTAGTGCCCTTCTACTTAAACCTTTTGTAAGAAGATTCCTTGCAGAGCAGCTAGAGAGAAAGTCATGTGAGTATAATGCATCAGATTTTTACTTTCTCTACATGTGCTATGTACATAGTGTATAGAGAAGATATTGTAATGCACTTAAAATTCAATACCGAGATTTCACCGGAAATATATGTTTTGAGACCCCCTAAATCCAAAAATTAAATACGTATCTTGCAATGGCTATGAGCATCAATTTAAAGACAGCGTCTTACTGGTTGTTCTGTATGCATCTGTTTGTTTAGTGACAGTTAAAAGTCAAGTTATTATTCATTGTGTTTAGTTTTTATTGTCTCGCGGAATGAAACAATAGTCTATCATAAAATCAAAAAAAAGTGTGTTTTACGATAACAAGTACAACAATAAATATCAAAAGAAACAATAGTGGTGGTCGTAAACAATTCAAATTTGATTTAGGTTATTTGTGATAAACAATGCCAACGAATGAATAAATATTTTGAAAACAATTTTTACAAGACTATATTATGCTTAAGGATTCAAATAGCAATAAAGAAAATTATGAGATACAGTGCTAGCAATTCCACAGTACCAAAATTTATATTCTCTAAAAACTCAATTGTCCGCGCGCGCGTGTGTAGATACTATAGTTCGAAAATGAGAAATTGGCTAAATACCAAACATGGTATTTAAATTTAGTATCTTCTAAGAATTCGACACGAAAATATTCAGGAAAATGCCTCTAGCGATTTTAATTAAAATACCGTATATTCACTCGACACAAAACATATGCTTGAATTTGTTGAGAGTAGCCTATGAAGACGTCTTCATTCTGAATAACTTATGCATAGCTGGCAAACTAAGAGACAGACAAAGACTAGCTACACAAGATGTAAACCTCGTTAAAACACCAATTTAAGTCATAAACTTTTTTGTAGAGGTAACAATTTCCTAGTTGTTACTTGTTATTGATTTCAATTTTAAAATACCTTTACTTTTCTCAAACAGGAAGTCGTCATTCGTTTAATCACTCGTTTTATTTATGATACAAAGTGAACCGAATGCCAATCACAAGCGACAGTTTTTAAAAGATTTTACCTTCGATTTAGCTTAGTGTATTCCTTTATTTCCCTCTGCTTACAAGGAAGCAATTAATAAGACAATTTCTGCTAATGTTTATCTCGATTAGCATAGAAGTAGATAGAAGAATAAGCGTTAGTAAGAATTGTTACGGAATAGGTAGAGAAAGTAATGTGAATGGGACAAATAAGATTTTTTGCATACATCTGCAAACAATTTTACGAAAGTTTATTATTTTACCTACTTCTTGATGATGGCGATAATACTAGTAATAATAATAAATAAAATAATATAATAACAGAAGCCTTTAATCCCAATACGACAACGGCCTCTCCAAGAGGAGGGTAGCTTGAACGCTCCTCCCACATTTGAGCTATGAATGTGGAATTCACCTTCACCTTGTATATTTGTCTTAACCTAGTTATTTACACTAAACGCAGATATTTAAAACAATTGTTCTCACTGCCCTATTCCGGTATGTCCCTTATTCCATGACCAGCGGTCGCATTGAGTTTCTCAGATCTTATACACTTGTTTGTGATCCTTCCAGGCGTCGCGGTCCCTCGCAATCCTGCCAGATGTTGCCAGCGTTCCTCTTCATTTCGTCCGTTCTCAGTCTACCAGGCCTCCTCTCTCGTCTTGAGTCCCATAATGTTGCTATGTTTATCCAACGATTATTTGGAGTTTACAGTGTGGCCTGCCCATCTCCATTTCCCTACTTGCGCAGCTATTGCTGCGTTCTTCACTTGTGTCCTCCTAATTTCGGTGTTTCTTATCGAGTTTCATATTGATATCTGTAATATCTTCCTTTCCATGTTTCTCTGAGTGACCTGTAGGACTACCCTTTATTCTGAGTTGCTGTCCAGTTATTAATGCTGGGAGGATGCAATTGTCTAGGACTTAGCTGTTGCGACTCGTCCATTAGGATGAAGCTTAAGCTCCGGAGCTTTCCCCTGGCTATTGAGATCCATAGTTTATTTCTTTGTTGCGGCTGTCTTTGACTAAAGTATACATACCCTTGGACGTACTGTAGTGCTTCTGCTTCGACCTGGATCTGTGTTTCTTGCCTTCGTCTTCGTGAAATTCATTTAAAGACCTCCAATCTTACATTGCGTCTGGAGTTGATTTAGCATGCTCTCCAGGTCTTCTGCCAACTTCGCGAACAAAACTACATCATCCGCGAATCCTAGGTTTGCGAGTCTCTTCATCTACGTCTATCCCGTAGTTGTGCCATTCTATTTGACGGAACTCTTGCTCTAATAGGCATGTGAACAGTTTAGGAGATATTGGGTGTCCTTATTTGATAACTAAATCTTGACTTTGCTGTTGGAGCATGTCTTCGCTAGTAGTCTTATGTACTAGATGCATTCAATAAGTCCTTAGAAAATACAAGAAATTACACTCGTAGCATCGAAAAAAGTTTGTATTTAGTAACCGTCGTCCCTTACTAGATGGCAGTTACAGTTTCAACTATACCCATCACGTGATTTCGTTGCAATAGGCAACGTTCAACAATGTTGTGCTTCTTTAGAAAGATGGGGGGGGGGGAAAGTTTCGTGCGGTAATTAAACACTTCTATCTAAATGGATTAACACCGAACGAGATAAAAGCCGAGTTGGATGAAGTCCATCTGATCCTGCGCTTGCGACAATTTACTATTGGATAAATGAATTTAAACGTGGCCGTACATCCACATGATGAACATCGTTCCGGACGTCAGTAGAAGTGATTTCCCCCAGAAGATTGACAAAGTCCAGGATATAGTTTTGAGTTATCGACGAATCAAAGTTCGCGAAATAGTAGCGGCTACAGGCATATCATAAGGTACAATGTTCTCAATTTTGCACCAAAAATTAGGTCTGACAAAAGTCTCGGCAAGATGAGTGCTGCGTTTGCTCTCAGTGGAGAATAAACGCAATGGTGTGGTCGATTCGGAAGCTGCTTTGGCTGCTGCGTTGGTACATAGCTGTGGATGAAACGTGGATACACTACTACACTGCAGAGAAAAAAGTAGTCGAAATAGTGGGTCCGAAGAAGGCAAAGGTGGTGAAATCTGCAGACAAGGAGATGACCTCGGGTTTTTGGGATGCAAGGGGATGTGGATGAAACATGGATACACTACTACACTCCGGAAACAAAAACACAGCCGAAACTGGGGTTTTAAAGGCGAAACGGCTCCGAAGAAGGCAAAGGTGGTCAAATCTGCAGACAAGGTGATGGCCTCGAGGTTTTGGGATGCAAGTAGATCATCTAATTGATTATTTGCAGGAGGGAGGAACGATCAATATTTTTACTGTTAATAGATGAAAAATAGTAGATATACTTCTGTCTATTAGAAGGAAATTTGTTTTTTTTAACTAAGCTCTAACATTTTTATTGAAAAATGATTTTTAAAGTTTAAAAAAATAACTAATCCATACACATAAAAGCATTTTCGTTAAAATAAAGCATATTTAGGTGCAAACGTGTGGTAAAAATTCCAGCCCTTAGTTTCAATTGGTTTCTGAGATGATGGGGCATTTGTATAGACAATTTTACTTCAGAAATTTCTTTCAAACATAGCATTAAAAAAATGTAACCTAACTTTCCAAACACAACTTTGCAGTACTTCTCAAATCTCACATGAAGGAAATATCAAATGGAATGTCAATGCTGACAATAGCTAAAGTAAAACTTTCTGATCAAAATATAACAAAATCTCTTCTCAACACTAATATTTACAGAATTATTAATGTTTTACCAACAGAGTGTACCAACATATTCTAAAAAGCTACTACGCAGGATTATTTTCAAGATTGATTTTAAACTATTTACAATTAGTGTACCTCTAAGAAAGTTAACCAAAATGAGCAGGAAACCCGAAATATTCATATGCAATTAAAATATGAAAATGGAAAAAAATTACGAAATAACCATTTCAACTCCCGTTAAGCTAAAGTTATAGTCAACTCTTAAAATCTGTCGCTATGCCATTGCCTTTGAAATTCGTCCCGAGATTTCACCGATCCCCTGAATGACTGTGTCTGTGGGCAGCATAGCTCAAAAACGAATAGTCCGTCAAATACCAAACTTGCTATTTAAGTTCAGTATCTTCCAAGGATACGACACGAAGATTATCTTCAATTATCTAACTTTTCTCAAAATGGAAATTGCCTTTCGTTTCATTTTTCGTTTGTTTTACTGCTAACCGTGCAAAGCGAACCTAACCTACATAGTGAGCAGCTTTCTAAAGATATGACTACCACCTTAGCCTATTGTATCCCAGGTGCATGCATCTTCTGCTTAGGAGGAAGCAATCATCAAATAATTTGCTGTAATGTTTATCTCGATTAGCATTATGCAGATAAAAGAATATTTTGTTTACATAACAGGTAGATAAAACCATGTGACTTGAACACATCCGATTTGTTTATATGAATACTATACTGCCCTAGTTACTGCATTACTAGAGAAAGTAATTAGTCATATTGGGCTTGTTTTACAATATTATTTTCTTCAAATAAGTGGACTAACACCGCTTCCATCCTGTAATAAGCTATTTCCCGGAACCCCATGACATTTATACTGTCAATAAAAATGTTTCCTATTTTAAGAGATGGGTTACATTCCATGTATAATTAAGAAGCCAGAATGTAAAAACTACACAAAAAATAAAGATCTTCTTAAAACAGCTAATTTATGTCATATACATTTTTTTTTCGTGAAGTTGACCGTTTTCGAGATATTCCTTGCTATTGGTTTCAGTTTTAAAATACTTTTCTCATACGAGAACGTATCAACTCCGCCACGAAAACAAAAGGATTTCAATCCCATAGCAAATACACTTTAAATCATTTGTCTGCCAGTTTAGTTTAGTGTATTTCCTTATTTCCCTTCTACTTATAAGACCGTTTCTAGCCCACCTGGGTAGTGTGGTGGTAGCGTGTCTGCCTCACATTCAAAAGGTTCCGAGTTCGAATCTCGCTTAGGGTGAGTTACCCGGATAAGGTTTTTTTCGGGGTTTTCCCTTATCCTGAGAAGACGAATGTCGAGTAAATTTAAGCTCCATGGACCCCGAGATCATTTGAGCACAATTTCATTCATTGTCCGATATGACCAACCAGGTTAAAGGACGTTAAACTACCCCCCCCCCAAATCCTGCTAATGTTTATCTCGATTAGTATGAAGTAGATAGAGGAATAAGCTTATTAACAATTACCACGTTTCCATGAGGAATTGAAATCGATTTGAGTCCAATGCCATCTCATTACGATCCGCGTTTCACATGTTAAATTCAATACGAATTGAGCTCCGAGAATAATTTGTCCATCCATTACTTGCAGGTTTTGAAGTTAAATAATTATATTTAAGAATGCATTGCAAACTATAGAAACCATAAAAGTGGTTCTGTTATAGTTTATCACATAGTCATTTTAAAAAAAATGCTGATGTTCCATTCACACGACTCTCCACATCTCTAACAAATTGTTAATAAGCTTATTCTTCTATTTACTTCGTGCTATCCGAGATAAACATTAACAGAAACGATATTTTATTAATTTCTTGCGTAAGCTTCGGCGGCTAGTGTCTATGGTATCTTGGTCTTCCGGGAAGGCCGCGTCTTGGCTTGAAATGTTGCCGACGTTTCGCCTCACTATGTGGGGCTTCCTCAGGGCGTGTGCTCTCATCACGACAGTGCCAGGTGAACTGTGTTCCGATCAGACCAGAGCAATTGGCAGGCTGAGGGCAGCCCGAGGTGTGTTAGACGTGTCCCTGTTCTCAGAGAGAACTTAACCACGTTCTGACGGGATTGTGGGGTTTTGCAGGATGGCGGGTGAGTGTTGGGGTTGTGGAGGGACGGGAGGAGGCAAGTGTTGCCCCTCGACGGTTGCTTATGATGGTGCACGGCCCTTGTGCACCGCTGGTGTGTGTTTATCAAAATGTTTGTTTTGAGGTTTTAATTTTGAATCCAAGCAACTCTTGAAGGATTATAAGGAGCTTTAGCCGTAGCAGCTGTTGGAGGTGCTCCTTCGTTACCGGGGATGCCCGCAAGCCATGCGGGGAAGCCGGTATCGCCTGAAGCGGCGGTTTGTGGGATCGTAATTCCCAAGAGACCTAACGAGGGCGCTCCGATGGAATGGTAACCCTTCGTTGATTTTGCTGCCCGACGCCTAATCTCGTCCTCCAGGTATGGTAGACCAGAGGCTTCGTGCAGGAGTCTCGTTGGAAAACCTCGAGGCACAGAATAGATAGCCCGAAGACACCTATTCTGTACCCGCTGAAGCAACAGCAGACTGGAGTCTGCCGCTATGCCCCAGATCTCACAGGCGTAGATTAACAAGGGGACTATAAGAGACGTCAAGAGGCGCAACTTAAGGGAAACCGTCATCGAGGACTTCAGCATCGGGTACAGTGAGGCCGCAGCCCCATTGCCCCGGCACCACCCCCCTGATGTGCTCCCTGAAAGTGACGCCGTGTTCCGACAGCGCGGCCGAGCGCTCTTTATACTGTGGTGGAAGGGGGCAAAGGCCGGCCCCTCTCGCGCCTATTGGCTAGTGGTCTGCCAATCCCCGCATTCCTAATTAGGGTCTGCCAGATTGAGAACTTTTTGATAAAAAACACACCAGCGGTGCACAAGAGCCGTTGCACCATCAAGGCAACCGTCGAGGAGCAATATTCGCCTCCTCCTGTCACTCCACAACCCCAATACACACCCGCCATCCTACAAAACCCACAATCCCGTCAGAACGTGGTTAAGTTCTCTCTGAGAACAGGGACACGTCTAACACACCTCGGGCTGCCCTCAGCCTGCCAATCACACTGGACTGGAGCTGAGATGTTTGCCGCTGTCTCGGTTTAAGGTGTGTTGTTGTTTGTAAATGTCTATGCTTTCCCATACCATCCTGTGTGGGAAATAGTCAGAATGTGCCAGTAGCTGTATCTGGTCGAAGTCTATGTGGTGTCCTGTGGCTATGGCGTGCTCTGCAAGTGCTGATTTCTCTGGTTGGTGCAGTTTTAAGCTTCTAATGTGCTCTTGTCGCCTGGTTGTCACCGATTTTATTAGTTCCTTATCAGTAGAAGGGAAATAAGGGAGTAAATTAGGCTAAACTCACGCTCAAATATTTTAAAATGTGGTTGCTATGGGATTTAAATCCGTGTCTTTGCGTGGCCATGCGTTGACAAGTTCCCGTATGAGAAAAGTTAAAGTTTTTTACTTTCTCTATAGGCACTATGTACACAGTGTATAGAGAATGTATTGCACTCCACCAAAAAGTTAGATACCGAGATTTCACCGGAAATATATGTTTCAGGGTCCCCTTTATCTAAAAAAAACATTTTCGGAAAAAGGTTTGTGTGTGTGTGTGTGAACACGATAACTCAAAAAGGAAAAATAGGTAAAATACCAAACTTAGTATTTAAGTTTAGTATCTTCCAGGGATGCGACACGAAGATTTTGAGAAATATCCCCCCACCCCCAACTACCCTTTACATGAAACTTTTTTTTCGAAAATTTTGATTTTCTCAAAAATGGCTTTAACAATTTTGATTAAAATTTCGTATATTAAAGATATTTACCTGACAAATAAAATGTATATCTTGAATTTTCTGGGAATAGCCTCTGAAGAGTAGTTTATTCTGGATAAATTTTACTAAATTTTGAATAACTGCTAAACCGTAAGAGATGGACAAAAACTTACTGCACAAAAAATGTAGAGCACGTTAAAACACACAATTTATGGTATATACATTTTTTCGTGGAGTTCGTCGTTTTTGCGACATTCCTTATTTTTGATTTCTGCTATGAAAAACTTATACATTTCTCATACAGGAATTTATCAACTGCTGTCCATACAAACAAAGGAACTTCAGTGACATAGTAACCAGCTTTTGATTATCACTTTAACCTATGGTACTCCCTTATTTCACCTCTACTTACAAGGAAGCAATTAATATGGCTATTTCTGCTAATGTTTTACTGATTAGCATGAAGTTAATAGAAGTATAAGCTTTTTAAGAATAATTTGGTGCAGGGATATAGAGAAAGTCGTGTGAATGGTACACATCAGATTTTTAAAATGTAATATCATTAACAAGGAACATCTCAAAAATGGCCAACGGCTCCACGAATGACATAGATTGTATGTTTTATCGAGATTTATAGTTTTTGTGAAGTAAGTTTTTGCCTATCTCTTACGCCTTTCCAGTTGTGCTAAATTCAACAAAATCCACGCAGAATAAAAATGTCTTCAGAGGCTATTCCCAGAAAATTCAACACATACATTTTATTTATGTAAATCTATTTAATATACGGTATTTTAATCAAAACCGTCAGGCATTTTTGAGAAAATCAAAATTTTGAAAAAATGCTCCACGATGGTAGTCGCAGGGGGGGGGGATTTTCTTGAAAATCTTGTGTGGCATCCTTGGAGGATACCAAACTTAAATACCAAATTTGGTATTTAAAGATCTGTTCGTTTATGAACATGACCCCCCCCCCCCCCCACACGCACACGGACATTTTTCTAGTTGTTTTTAATTCAGGTCTCAAAACACGTATTTTCGGTGAAATCTCAGTATCGAATTTTTGGATGTATTACAATACCTTGTCTATACACTCTGTACATTCAAAACGATTTGAATACGAAGATGTTTTCCTGCAACATATTTCGATCCGATCTCGTTCCGGTCCCACTTTTCAAGAGGATCGGATCCAGGATTCAATACGATTTGAAGCCGTGTTTACATGCAGTATTCAATACGATAAGTCACTCAAATCGTTTTCAATCCCCCATGGAAACGTGGTAAGTAATGTGTTACAGAGATGAGAGGCATTCATGTGAATGAACATCAGTTTTTTTTTTATATGGAATAGTATACTTGTCTAGTTACTGTACGTACTATAGAAAGTAACAAATTGTATTAGGATTGTTTTACGATATTCTTTACGCCAAATAAGTGGACTAACACCGCTTTCATCCTGTAACAAGATACTATTTCCCGGAACGCATGGCATTTACACTGTCAATAAATTGCTTTGTTATTTTAAAAGAGGGATAATATTCCCTGTACAGTTCTTACCTGGAACAGGAGTGAGGTATATGATGGTGGTGACGACGGAAGCAAGACCGACGAAAATGCCGGATCGCAGGAGAAACGTCTTGCCTTCAGATAGCATGACGTCCAAACCTGCACTGGGTCTGTCTGCCTGAGCAAACCAGCTGGTCTCGCTCGCTCTCCTCCGCCCCTCTTCGATTCCTCTATCGATTGTAACCTCGCTCTCACTTTCTTGTACACCTTCAGGCCAAATTCTAACGCAAATTTGGGATCAAGAACTTTCAAGTGTCATTCCTAAAGTAGCATTTTGCTACGATATATAAGATTGTGCTTCAACTCCTGTGTTATTAGAATATCCACTTATTTTCTAGTATTCTTCCTCTTCTTTTTCTTTCTTCTCCTTGTTCTTCCAACTTTTTCTTTAGTTGAGATGTATTCCGTTTTTTTTTTCTTTATCTGCCACGTCTCCACCAAGTACTAGCAGGGAGAATAAGTATTGCATTCAGCCCAAAAATTCTCTACCGAGATTTTGCCGGAAATACAATGTTTTCAGACTCGTTGAATAATGCACAAAATTGGAGGTGAATAAGTGCAAATAATTTGACATTTAGTAGGCAACAATAAGTATAACATATAAGTGCATCTCATTTTGTCCGTTAACTAATGAACATTGTAATAAATGAAGCATACATTTCGGGATCTAATGTGTTTTAAATGACCCTGCGTTATGTTTCTCCTTTGTTTTCATACATCTATCAGAGAACGGGTAGCTCCTGTGTTTAGTACACTCCCACTTGCCTTCACGTGACTCACAATGACGAAACGAGGGACCGATTCAGTTGCAAACTTTCCTTTACACAATGAATGACTGAAATACCAGATACAGTAGAAGCCCGGAATAGCGCGGTCCAAAATACCGCGGATTTGGATTTAACACGGGGGGAAATATGTCTTCCAAAAAAAAAAAAAAAAAACAACAAAAACGTACTTTTTGAATTGTTTCATTTGTATAGCCCTCTTTAACGTCAATGATCATATCGGGGGCTTTGACTTGTGAAGCAACTCGTAGTAGGCTAATCATGTGTTATATTACTAAACACACGCACATTCACATTTCCAGACTCTGTGGGGGATAGATAATAATTCTGCTTAAAGAAAAATTCCTTGTTCCAGCCGGGAATCGAACCCGGAACGCCTGGGTGAGAAGTTAGCCCGCTGACCACTCGACTAGGGAGGCAGTCAAAAACGTACTTTTTATTTCTATTAGTTTTTACTTTTGAAAGTTGAGTTTAACATTTTCTTCAAAGAGCGGTTCTGCAATATAGTATTCGCCTTCACCACACCTCCAGCTTTGACATTTGTTATAATCAAACAATACACGGAGAAAAGGTGTGTATTAGTCCGCCAAACAAAACTTACTGATTTCTTAAAGACGGTGCAAAATTACGTTAATGTAAAATGTGTAAAGTGTAATTGTATTATAAATTAAGATTGGTTACAGTAGTAACTGTTGAGAATTTCCATTTAAAAGTGCTGTACTTTATTGTATATCACATACGTTATAATTTACTGCAATGTATTATTGCACAAATATTTCTCACACCCCCGCGGGACCGTTTTTTGGCACATATAAGCTCACATTTCGCTATAACACGGGGGTGCACGTTTCCCAGCAACGCGTTGTTTTGAGCTTATACTGTATTCATTTAATTTACGCCGCAACTGGAGAATCTGCCAATGCTGCGAGGAACTGCATCATCGGCGATTTCTAAATCGTCAGCTTCCCAAAAGACGAACGCTCACTGCAGTGTATCAAAGGCCCTGCAACACAGATTCTCTTAATTCACGATTTGAAGGTTTTCTGATTGTTGGAGTTTCATTTAATTTTTCACCTTTGTAAGAACAGTGAGAGTGATTTTGTAGTTTAAAGAACGGAAGTGCAAATACTTACATGTTGGTTTGAGTTATGTACTTGTTCCATAAAGTCACATTTAAATAAAGTATAATAATGTCAAGGTGTTCAATATTTTAAGTTGACTCCTGAATACAACATAATCAGAAAATGTATGAAAATAAAAACTATGGTTATCTAAGTTGAAGTTTCAGGGCGTTAGATATTCTTACCTCACATCACATATAGTCGGGCAGGGTAAAGGGCAGAAGGGGATCAACTGTGTGACCTGTTACGTAAACAATCACAGAATATCTTAAATAGGGAATAATAGTCATTCTAAAAACATCATGAATACAACTTTAGAAAATAACCTTACGCAGCAAATGCTGGATGACCATGTTGTCCTCAAACTCCGATACAAATATTTACACTTGTTTATCTCTCACTCTGTGTATCAGGCGTCACAAACTCGCCTGATTTTGTTGCGCAGCAAATAGGCTTGCTCCGTGGCATGCAGTAGGTAAACACGTGAAAGCAGGAATTGTCTCTCTTCCTTGTGTAATGTGTCTTGACTCCTCCGTTTGTGTCTAGCCAAGAGGAATATTTCTATTTACAGAAACTGGCGGAATAAGTGTTCAGCTTTCAGCAAGGTTCTGCACACAAAAATGCCATTTGCAGCGTCATTACGCAACCCATGAAAGATATAATGACAATCACCAAGGAGAGGAGCATTTCTTTCAAATTGAATTCGATAACAATTAATTACCAAGATGTCTGTTCATATTCACTGATATAGATATGAAAGGTTTTCGTAACAAATTAATTCTCATACTGTTAGAGTTTACTATTACAATGACCGTGTTAAGAAGTCTGGGACTTATTATTTTGTCTTAATACTACAATTGTCATGTTTTTGCAATTGTTTATCTTATGACTACCAATTACCACCAAACCCATGAAAATATGTACATGTTCATATTCGAAACACATACTACATTCAAAAAGTTTCCGGGATGTGAAATGACACAGACACAAGTTACCATAAGAAAATTTACACAAATTTCCTTCAATATAGTTCCCTTCCGCAGTGACCCACTTCTGCCACCGCGTGTAAAGAGACTGGAAGCCATTTTTAGATACCTGTCATAGTGCCCTTGTCGCATGTACAGTAATTTCTTCAGCGTTCGAAAATCTTGACTGAAACATTTGTGCCACTCATACACCTGAGTTTTCTTCATCGCTGCTTCACCATAAGCTTCTTCCTTCATTCTCAATGTCTCTGAGGGAGATTTGTTTAACAAAACACAAAACTTTATGTCCGAACGTTGCTCCGTTGCCGACATTATGAAATGCGATAAACAAATATGCATACATAGCAAAAACTAACTGTAAAGCAAAGACAACAATCTTATTAGCATGAAAATTTAAACGAAATATCGTCATGGATATTATCAACATCTAAAAATAAAATATCCTTTACTTTCGTATACATCAGAGTATTAACGATTCCGGGGAGTTTTTGAATCTAGGGTTATAAATACTAATGCAAAAGACGTAATAGGGCAATTATTACTCTACAATCAGCAACCCACAATATGTGTACTAACCTGTGAAAGGTGGATGATGTATACTGCCATAACACTGAAGAAATGGTCTGTTCTTTTTTTCCGCGCAGTTGGTCGCGCAGCACAGTTAAGAACAGCTTCAAGAAAATCATCATATTCTATACTGTCCTTTACATAAAATGTGTTTCATTATTTGTTTTCCCAAAAATGGCTCTAAAAACTATGACTAAAATATCACATACTTCAGATATTTACTTGGCAACTATAATGTATATCTTGAATTTTCTGGGAATAACCTGAGAAGCCCACTTCACTCGGAAGGAATTTTGTATAATATATAACTGGTAAACTTTAAGCGATAGACAAAATATACTGTACAAAAAGTTGTTCTCTTTAAAAGACAAATTTTATTTAAAATCATTTTTGTTGTAGCTCTAGCCATTTTCGATATATTGATAATTATTCCTGTATTCTTCAATACTTGGTCATGTCGTGTCTTTATATGTTAATACTGCCCAAACAATTATTACTCAATTAGCATTGATTTATGACGGGTGTGGGAAAGACACTTTTTATGTGCCTTCTTTGATGTGTCAGTCGAGTAAAAACCGACACCGTATTTGATGCAAGGACCTCTACAGTTATCACGTACCTGTTTAGTGGAAGTTGATTCTTAGGTAGAGTTGTTGATGCTCTCGGGTGGAAACAGGAAAGAATGTAGGTACGGATTCTGGGTTTACAATTAAGACTAGCAGCAGAATCCTTTTTCACTCTGATATTCATTCATCGACGAAACATCAAATACTATTGATGAAGTCATCTTGACAAACAGTAATATTGCACGTTCATCTTAACACTTTTTACACTCGGAGAAACACTTCAAAAAGAAAGAACAGATTTCAAACATTTATTGCTTCCAAACTACAAAAGATAAAAACATGATTCGAACGTTCATGGAGAGAGAAAAATTTACAATTGAAATAGCGCGGGGGGGGGTAGAAGTTTCAATTACGGCCGCATTGGCGCTGTTGTTTGTTGTATGTCTGTAGTGAAATGCTGGCGACACCACAAGAGAAATCATTTTGTGTGCTGCAATCAGCAAAACTAGTCTATTGTTGCAGTTCAACGAGTATTTCACCGTCAATTTAAAAACAACCGCCGCGTCATAACCCAATTCGTAGATGGTTGCATCTGCAAAAGGAAAAGCACGGACGCGATGTTGAGCGTAGTTGTACACTATGCGTTAGGGGGCCTAAAGAAATCCACATCACGAGCAAGCATGGAACTTAACATTCCTAAACCAATGGTATGGCAAGTTCTTAAAACATTGTCTGTACCTGAAGCCATACAAACAGCAGTCCATTGCATCCTGACGACCACAACAAAAGGTACGAATTGTGCATTATCGCCGGTGGCCTCCCAGGTCTCCAGATCTCACTCTGATTTTTATGGGGTTACGTAAAATACCGTGTTTTTATTCCTCCTATGCCTGATACTCTTGAAGATCAACGATATCGAATTGTTGAAGCTGTCAATTTGATAACGGGAGACCAGCTGATTCGTGTGTGGATAGAAATGAGCCACCGTTTTGACATATGTCGTGTGACACACGGTGCTCATATTGAATGCATATTATAAAATTGTACACTTTTCTCTCTCCATGAATCATGTTTCTATCTTTTGTAGTTTGGAAGCAGTAAATGTTTGAAATCTGTTTTTTCTTTTTGAATAAGCCTGTATATGCAGAGGGTCACTGCTTAAACTTGAGAATAACACTCATTACATTTTAACACTAGTTAACACTTATCTCACACTTTAAAATTTAAGCGCCGAATTCTTAGGCAAAGTGACGTGGAGTACCTACTCGTCAGAATAACAGAAGACTGTACAATTTTTTTTTTATTTTTTTTATTTTCGAGTGGAGGGGAAAAATCCACCTTATGGACTAACCCGGGCAAGCCCGGAGTGTCGGGGTCTCCCATGTGGGCATACCGACTAAAAAACCCCTCCACCGGTATTAGAAGGAAGAAAGGAGAGGCGGTACCGCATGATTGCACCCGCGGATTCAAGGCGATAATATAACTGACTGCAGGGTGTAGTCAGAGGGGTGAAATGAGGACCGGGAGACAGACTTGACCGAGGCCCAGACTGCCACCGCGAAGTATTCGGGGAGAGGAATGAAGGAATTCTAGGGTGAAGGATGGAGTTAGTGCTGGTTGACTCTGTTGAGCCAGTCGTATCCTGGGACGTTTTCGAGCCTAAGCCCTTGGCGTCTACTGTGGATGTTGAACTTTGAAGTTTGAGGTGCCGACTTCTCCAGTAGAGCTCTCACCTCCACCTTGAAGATGAGTCGGATGTCGGTGACTGCTGTTGCTATTGCTTGGTGAAGTTCTGGATGTGAAGTGGTGCTGTCCTGTTCCTGAAGCCTGTCCTCCAAGGCCGTCAGCTTAGCCGTAAGAATCAGGACCTCCGCGTGGAGGTCCTGAATGGCCTCAGTTAGGCCCTGGATTTCCTGCTGCAGGGTGGTTGGTGTTGGTTGTTCAGTCTGCGGAGATGGCTGTGTAGATGAAGGTGTCCGGGCTGGTTTAGGCGATGAGTGCCTGCTCTTTGGGTAGCTGGGGCACTGGGCTTGCCCGGTGAAATGTCCCGTACCACCACAGGTGGCACAGAACCGGCGACGGCGGCGGAGGTCGTGCCCAGTGCACTCCGAAGTGTATGCGTTGGTGCCACAGTAGTGGCACTTCGGCGGCGAAGAGCAGTCTTCTTGGCTGTGCCCGTAGGCGCAGCAGCGACGGCAGGGCCGGTGTGTTTCCTGTCTGCTTGCCTCAACGTGCAGAAGTCGCCCTAATAAGGGCAACCCTGACGCCAAGGCAGCCTCCAGGTCTGATCGGTCCTGTAGCTCCACTCTAACTAGTGGTGTCGGACCCCGGTCACAGATAATTCTAGTGGCCCTCGAACATGAAGGCCATCTAGATTGTGCAGCGGCGAGGAGGTGCCGGGTGGAGAGATCCCGAAGGACCCCCCTAACCACGGCACTGTACCGGGGCAGCGGCGGCGATGTAGTGTTGGCTGCCGGTGAAGCAGCGGCGGTCGGCGGCAGTGGTGATGGTGAGCGCGGCAAAGGTGCAGCGCTCACTGCCGGCGTAACGGCAGGTGGCGGAGATGCCGGTGAGCGCTTCCTACCGGCAGTTGCCGGAGAAGCGGTGGCTGCTGTAGGAGCTGCTGGTCTGCGTTGTTGCTTCCTCTTCGGCATCTCGAAGCGAACACCCCAATTCTGAAATGGGTCTCTTTAAATAGCCCAAGAGACAAGATGTCTGCCTTAAGCTTTCTTAATGCTAATTGGTCATTATTTGCCGCCAAAACTTATGCTCGGCGTCACCATATCACGTGGTTTTATTGTATTTAGATCAAGTAACTCTTGGATACAAAAAGAAATACCCTGCTTGGTAAATATTAGAGCTTGCACTTGTAACTCTAATACACGCACGCGAAATAGAGAAAATCTACGAATTTCCAAGGGCAGACAATAGAGGGAGTTTTTTTGTTTTATTTTTTTTTTGCAGTGTTTAACGCCCGCTTTAACCACTTATGGCACCGCAGGCGGTAACACTGATGATACATGAATGATGATGGAGCACCGGTGGAATGAGATGGCGGGGGAAACCGGAGTACCCGGAGAAAACCCGTCCCAGCGTCGCTTTGTCCACCGCAAATCTCACATGCGGTCGCTTGGGATTGAACCCCGGCCGTCTAGGTGAGAGACTTTTTGTTTTATCCAACTGCCTTGGAACACTTCAACATAGCTAAAGTTACAATTTATGAAATAAAGTAAATCACTTATACAAACATGTAATTAGAATAATCAAAGTATTGGGGATATTAGAACAATAATCATTATAGAGCAGTGACGTCAAGAATTACCGTCTCAAACTCCTCTGACATGCAGATTGTAGGAAAGCATAGCATTTAAGGCAGTATGTAAGTCCAGTTCCCAAACATTTGATTATTATCGCTAATCCCTTTTGATCTATAGCGAAATGTGTAATACAGTTATTTCTGTTGTGATTTATTTTGATTGAATTGAACTAGATAGAAAAACAAATCGAATGTATTACATTATTTCTCTACCAACAAATATTTTTGCAGAAGCCAGGTCGTCCAATTCGTGTGCAGATAACCCTTCGTGCGATAAAGAAGTTGCAGAACTCAACAGAGCAATTGGAAACAAATATCGGCCAGTGATGGGTGAGAAAACAGCGCGAGCGATCTTTGTTGTACACCTATTGCAGTCAGAGCAAACGTTGAGAGAATCACCTCTCGCAGTTTCCAGACTTCTAGTGGAGCCCGTGAATATATACACGAGACTGAAAACGTTGTTAACTGCTTTCCACTTCAGTTACGGAGATTTTATTTTTGAGAGGAAATGAAATAAAATGGCGTCTTATTTATGGACGCTCTTTAACTACTGTGGTTCTCAGCGTCGTGAAAGACCCTTAATTTTGCTCAGAGGCCTTTTTTATTAGACCTGAGGTTCTTTTACGTGTCGTAAATCTACATCACGGGACCAACGGCTTTACTTCTCTTCCGAAGAGAAAAAATCTATCGTCTTCCGCCGGATTTGAACCCGCGACCTTGGGTATATGAAACTAGCATAGTAACCATTACACCACAGTGCGACTGCTCAGCAATACCTAGTGTTGTAATTGTGTTTACGCTGTTCTTATTTAACATTACAGACTAGATCCACTGAAGGGCAAGTCAAAACATTAAGGTACGGTAACAGAAACCACATAAGATTACGCAGCTGTTCTCTGTAGTAATACTTTTTATTATTATTATTACGAATTATAGGATAGCAGAATAAGTCAAAACATAAAAGCGATAACATACAAACATAATAGCACATTTGTATTATTAGGTGTTACTTATGTAGCAGAGAAAACCCAAACTTGAAGAGAGAACAGCAATTTCGCACCAATGAAGAAGTTCAAAATGCTATAAAGACCTATCTCCATACTCTGACGGCAACTGTATATGAAGCGGGTATTGGAAAACTTGTTTATCGATACGACAAATGTCTTAAATCTTCTTAAATCTTAGAGCCGTTTTTGAGAAAACCAAAATTTTCGAAAAATGTA
Organism: Hymenopus coronatus; assembly: GCA_030762935.1. Lineage (NCBI taxonomy): Eukaryota > Metazoa > Arthropoda > Insecta > Mantodea > Hymenopodidae > Hymenopus > Hymenopus coronatus. The sequence continues at coordinate 150,942,042 of CM060897.1, read as the reverse complement.
GCTGGGGGTGGGAGGATTTTCTTGAAAATCTTCGTGGTGTATCCTTGGAAAATACTGAACATAAATACTAACTTTGGTATTTTAACCGACTTTTCGTTTTTGAGCTGTGCTGTACGCACACACGCACACACACACACACACACACGAGCATGTTACTAGAAATGCTGTTTTTTAGACTCACGGTATCAAAACATGTATCTATTTCCGGTGAATTCTTGTTATCAAATTTTTGGGTGCAATGCAATACCTTCCCCTTCTGCTATGTACGTTGTACATACGGGCTAGAGAAAATAAAAATCTGATGCGTTCCATTCACATTACTTTCTCTACCTATTTTGCAAGCAAACTATTTACAAAAGCATATTCTTCTATCTACCTCATGCTAATCGAAATAAACTTTATGAAAGATCAACACGAAACTTTATTTACAGTAGCTTACTCTATTTCTCAATGTTTTTCATTCAGTCAAGGCATTTACTGTCACGTGGTACCAGTTTTTCTAGAAAGCTGGCTGTATACCAACTGTGTACAAATATTGAAAACATAGCCAGACTGGATGTCACCCTAACACCATCTGCTTGGTGCGAAGCGAAAGTGATACAGGTACAGGGAAAAAATAACATGAAGGGCGCATACAGATAAACGAATATTACAACAGACCGTCGCAATATGACCAAGCAGTTAAAGCGACGTTAAATATGTAGAAAACAAAAAATGAAGCCCATTAAAATGTATGGCGCATAATTGTGGAATAACCGTTTCACTTTTAAATTTTCCCTATAGAAGCACACTATTTCAAATGTTAACTGTTTAAGCATTTCCCCCCGGCCTCGTGGCTATCATATCTATCTACTTGATTAAAACATTTTTTTAAATTTAATTTTATTTTACTTCACTTTAACAACTTGGTCATATTGCGAAGGAACTGTTCGTTAAGGTAATTCGTTGACGATATGTGACAAACAGTAGTCCTTTAAGTTCTCATCCTCGAACCATACTATCTTCACTTCGTGCCAAGCAGATGCTGTTAGAGGGCCGTCCAGCCTAGTTGCACTGCCATCCGTATTCAGATAGTGGCATCTGTAGTCAGATTGCAAAGTCATCTCCTCACACCATATTACTGTTTAGCTCCTTGAAGTAGATGGGGTTAGAGGTGCTGCCCAGTCTGCTGTTTATATTATATGTGGTCAGGCGTACCATAATGGCAATTACCATCTATTTTGACCGAGCCAGGTGGCTCAAGTGCTTACTCTGGGACTGGCATTCTGGAGATCCTGGGGTCTGTTCACCGCGGTCGACCCCTCTGACCACTGCATTTTTCAGGGGTTTTCCCGGGACCACGAGGAGAATGCTGGAGAGGATTCTTCGTTCCCCAGAACTTCCAGTCCCCCTTCATTTCATCCCAACTGGTCTCTTTCAGGGTTGTAAGTGTCGGCGAGGATTGCAGCGGAGACGTCATTTCGTGGAAGTGAAATACAACTCTCAGCGGTGGAATGGCGCTAGTGGTTGTCTGCGGACTTGAGTGGTTTATTCGGACCCGAGCCGGCTCCTGGCGCTCCTCGCGTAGGGATGAAGAACTGCTTGTAAACTGTTACAGACTCTCCATGACGGCTCTCTACTTGGCCGGATTTCGGCCCCTCTGAAATGACATTCATCTCATTCTTCCTCCCGGGGTATGGTGTGCAATAAGCCCACGGCTGTATGTGGATTACCGTTCCGTAACTACACACACAAGTTTTTTTTATTGTTTTAAGACTGAAGGTACAACTCTGGGTCGCGTTATTAAATGTCCAATCCCGTATTTACCTTGCGACTGAGGGAAACCAAGAAAAGCCCCAACCACATTTGATTTGAGGACCTCCGAATGTGGGCCACAGACGCTGCCGCTTGAGCCATCCTGCTCGATAAAAAGTATATTGGCTACTTACGGTTTATCAGTTATGCAAAATTCATTCAGAATAAAGATGTCTTCAGAGGATATTCCCAGAATATTCAAGATAAACATTTTATTTGTCTGTAAATATCTTTAATATAGATATTTTAATCAAAATCGTTAGTCATTTTTGAGAAAATCAAAATTTTCGAAAAATGTTCCATTTAAAGGGTAATTGGGGGTGGGGGGATTTTTTTGAAAATCTTTGTGTCGCATCCTTCGAAGATACCAAACATAAATACCAAGCCTTTTCGTTTTTAAGCTATGCTGACCCCAGACAAACACACACAACGGACATTTTTCTAAAATTACTTTTTTTTTTTATTTCAGGGAGCCTCAAAACATGCATTTCCGGTAAATCTCGGTATCGAATTTCTGGGTGGAATACAATATCTTCTCTATACACTAGTACATAATACGCGTAAAGAACATAAAAATAAATTTTATTTATAGACGCTCTCTAAATGCTGTGGTTCTCAGCGTCCCATTCTGCATTGGGCGTGAAAGACCGCTTAATTTTCTTCAGAGGTCTCTTTAGCAGACTTGAGGTTCTTTTAAATCTACAACCGTTACCAACAACTTTACTTCCTTTCCGAAGGATTTTTACGCCCGATCATCGTCCTCCGACGGGTTTGAACCTGCGACCTTGGGTATATGAAATTAGCATGGTAACCATTACACCACGGAGAGCGACTAATTAGAAGATGCAGCAGAAATAGAAACGGAAATGACTTACGATGAAAATGGAGTTTTCTAACAAAATCAACGAGCACCTGAAGAAGGATGTGGAGGAGCTGGGAAGAAAGGCTGAAGAGCTAGGAGGAACGATGAAGAACCTTCAACATCGAGCTTACACCCTCTCGGCGAACGCGTTAATGCTTTGGAGAGCAGAGTCGATAGCAGCGCCAAGGAACTGAACGCCATGGTGGAAAAAATGCTCGACGGGAGGCTTAAAGATTTGAAGGTCGAGACGACAGCAAGCGATACAATATCCGCACGCTTCAAGACCACCCAAGTACGACGGAACATCAACCTTCAAAGTCTTCCGCCAACAGGCCACCCACAATCTGTGGTCACCAGAAGAAGAAGAAGCCGCACGGCTGATAGCAAGCGAACTACTGAATACGATTCCGACGTCGGCGAAGTCCGGAGACATCTGGGAGGACCTTGGGAACCTTCGTTTGGCTGTGACCTACAGCGGTCAGCTTAAGGCGAGAGGATACTGGAGTTCACCTTAGCCATCGAACAGCTTGTGAACCTACCACCTAGCTACGTGTCCCTTCGTCGACGGGGTGCGTGACGCCGAGATATGACAGTGAAAGATCCACGAGGCGTTAACGCCAGCTACACCTGTAACTTAGTCAGATATTCCCAGAATATTAATATTAACTATTTATGTTTCAGACAGGTCAGATGGCAGCCAGGATGGAGCAACTAATTGCAGTCATGAAACCTTCACCTTATTCCCTCTTACCATGAGCTGTAGAAACAGGTCCTAGCCCGAGACACTCTCCTGTGTTAAGGACATCTTTACGTAGTCATCCACAAATCTCAGGTTGCTACGGCGGTACCTGATTCCTGACCATCTCCTACACAGTAGCTCTAGTGCATAGTATGGGAGACGATGTACATCCCTTTTGGACGATTGCCACCAGAAGTGGCGGAGGAGGGACCACCCCTATGGCAGAAAGAAAAAATCTGACGTGCTCTATTCACATGGCTTTCTCTACATCTCTGTAACAAATCATTGTTAAAAAACATATTCTTCTATCTACTTTATGATAATCGAGATAAACATTAGCAGAAATTGTTTTAATTACTTGCTTCCTTGTTAAGTAGAAGGGAAATAGGGTAACACACTAGACTAAAGCATTAGTCAACTCTTTTAAAAGCTGGTTGCCAAGTAGTTGAAATCCATTTCTTTGCATGGCCAAGCATTGACAAATTCCATTATGAGAAAAGTTTAAGTATTTTAAAACTGAAATAAATAACAAGGAATATCTCTAAAGCGGCCAACTCTACGAAAAAAATGTATATGACATAAATTGTGCATTTTATCGTCATCTACATTTTTTGTGGGTTAAGTTTTTGTGTATCTCTTACGGTTTACCAGTTACACAAAATTCAAGACATACATTTTATTTGCCATGTAAGTATCTTTAATGGACAGTATTTTAGTCAAAATCGTTAGAGGATTTTTGAGAAAATCAAAATTTCAAAATGTTTTCCATGTAAAGGGTAGTTTGGGGATGGAGGATTTTTCTCAAAATATTCGTGTTGCATCCCTGGAAGATACTAAACTTAAATACCAAGTTTGGTATTTTACAGACTTTTTGTTTTTGGGTTATCATGTTCACAGACACAAGGACCTTTCTCTCAAAATACTATTTTGGATACAAGAGATCCTAAAATGTGTATTTCCAGTGAAATCTCGGTATCAAATTTTTGGGTGCATTACAATACCTTCTCTAAACACTATGTACATAGTATGTGTAGAGAAAGTAAAAAACAGGTAGCACTCGGCCAAGACAACAGCTGCGCCTACCACTAGGGCAAGAGTATTCACTATGACAGGGAGAGAGATATGACCACCTTCAGGTGATGGGTACTGAGGGTGTAGCGAGTCAGGTCACCTAGTGAAGAGCTCTCCACACCAAAATGAAGAGCAGGAGGTCAAAAACTAGTAGGGACTGGCATGATGAGATATCTTTATTTATTTTCTGAAATTATAAAGTAACAGTCTTATAAGCTACCATTTATCTTTAGCAAGATCACAATGGTCTGATATAAATTAATAACAATAGTTTTTTATTTATAATTGTTTTAATTAACAGCATACTCTTTTATAGTATAATTACAATATTTACAAAAGAAAATATTACTTATCTATATCCTATTGAATTTTTTTCTGCATTGTACTTAGTTTCAATTATATTTCATTTAATGGTATTCCTAAGTACTGGAGTATATTCAGCTTTCAGCTCTGACTTCACAAATGACTTACAGCTATGTGCTGATTCTTTCCAGCATATAAAGCTTTTCTTGTTTTTTCATGAATTTTGTTTTATATAAAATCAAATGTATTCAATATTATTTCATAGATGTTAGACACTATTTTCTATGTAATCTGCCACAAAACAATACTAACTTTTCCCATCAATTCATTGCCAGACCACAAAAAGTATTATCACAGAGATAACTTACTAACTGTAACATATATTGCAGTGTATAATTACAAATAATCTTCTTAGAAGAATCTTGTGCATACACAAATGCTGTGTAGGTGGATGTTAAAGAAAAAAACATGCAGCAACCTGGAAAAGAAGAAACACCACATATATTTCAAATAACTTAGTATGTAGCAGTCAAAAAGTTAAATAATATCATCCTACTAAGAAGTGCACTAGTTCTTCCACTCAGGTGATAGGAACAAAATCTGTATTTTTTACTTTCTCTTCTATTTTCCTATAGAGTATGAATATGAATATTTATTTTCACAAATTTTACAAATTATGATACATTTCCTTACATTTTTATCTCTCCCTGGGTTGTTATTTACCCTGGGGCCCAATAGGCTCAAACCCTTTGGTTGCCAAGCTATTGGGTTCTACTATATCTTAAATCTAATACATATTACCTCTTAGTGTTTAATTTTCTTCTTCTTTGTCCTGCTTATTAATTTTCCTTACCCATTTGGCTCTTATTGTACCTAAAAAGTTACTAATTTCAATTAAGTTTCTCCAAGATTTTACATTCATTAACTTTCCCTATCCTCTGCCTCAGCATCCCAGTTACTTCACATTCTAAAACTATATGCCATTATTTATCCTTCAGATGACACAAGGGGCATTTCTCTATATCACTCTTTCTGAAGTCTTTCAATTTCACCATACCTATTCTAACCCAAGCAAAGGCTTCTCTTGTTGCTTTATCACAAAATATATCCATGTAATTTTCCCTGTTCCAGACCACTTTCATCTCTCTATACAATGCCAATGAGCTTTTTGTATTGAAACTTGCTCTTATTTCTTTTCTTTCAATATCCTCCATTCTTAACCTAATTTCTTTATAGAATTCATTGTCTAGTGATTCCCAAAAATGGAATCTATGAGTATAAAAATATACTGTGAAGTATATAATAAGTGTTTTATTAATTTGTTGAGTTGGTTTTTTAACACTACGTCACTTACATTGTTATTATGAGGGACTAGTTTTGAAAGCCTATGCTTTCATTTTCAACCTCACGGGTCCAACTGCCATTGCTGGCTGCATTTGCTTGTACTCTCTTCTCTGGTGGCAAATGATGAACTTCTTAACTAAGCTGTCTACTGGCGGGATTTCAAAGTTTATTAGCCGATCTTTGTTTTTCCATATGAGGATGTTTTCCCAGGTTGTGAGTTCATTGTGGCCTGACATGGTTTTAAGCACTTTTGGATTTGGATCTAGATTGTGGTTTTCTTTCCAAAAGTGAAATGCTACTGCCGATTTGTCTTCTTGTTTCAATTTTAGGTTTCTAAAGTGCTCTTTGGATCTGATTTTTAAACTTCTTTTGGTTTGTCCTATGTAGAACTTTTCACAATTTGTACATTTAATTTGATATATTCCTGACCTATTTTCTGGTGGAGTTTCATCTTTTATTTTTGAATTTAGTAATTTTATGACAGAAAATCTGTTTATTGGAGCCAGGGTGATGTCTTGTTCTTTGAAGATTTTTTTGAATTTTCTAAATGCTCGGGGGTGGTAAGTGAATTTTTTGAATGTGCTGATATTGTTTTTTCCTGCTGTTAGGGTAGTTATTTCTTTTATGGTTTTTTCTGCTTTGCTTTGTTTAGTTTCTTGTACACAAGGTTCTTGCTGTATCCATTTTGTTCTGCTGTTTGAATTATGGTTTTTAACTCTCTGTTGAATTCGGTTGTGATCATAGGTACATTTACTAATCTATGTGTGAGGCTATTTATTATTGCATGTTTGTGTGGTAAGGGGTTGTAGCTTTCATTTTTAATGTAATTTTCTGATTGAGTTGGTTTTCTGTAGATTCCAAAGTTTACTTTTGTGTCCTTTCTGATGATTCTTAGGTCTAAGAATGGGAGTTCTCCATTGGTTTCTGTTTCCATTGTGAATTTTATTGTTTTTTCCTTTATGTTTAATAATTTTATGGCATCATCTAAATGTCTACTTGGTACTATTGCAAATATGTCGTCAACATAGCGGTACCACACTTTGAAAATCCATGGGAATGCTTTCTTCATGTGCGTTTCGAATTTGCTCATAAATAAATTTGCCAAAAATGGAGATAGAGGGTTGCCCATAGAGAGTCCTGATTTTTGCCTGTAATATTTACTATTGAAGGTGAAGTAGTTTTGCTCAATGCACAAACTTGTTAGCTGTATGTAATATTCTACTTCTGCAGGCTCTATTTCTGCTGTATTTAGCCAATTTTTTAATAGGTCTTGCAGTTTTTGTGTTGGGATGCTAGGGTATAGTGCTGTAACATCAAATGAAACTAACGTGTCTTCTGAGTCTATTTTTAGATCTTTGATTTTTTCAACTAATTCCAAAGAGTTTGCTAGATTGGAACTTTCAAATTTTGGAAACGAATCAAATTTATTCAATAACCATTTTGCTGATTTATATGTTGGAGAATCAATACTACTGGTGATTGGTCTCATTGTTTTTCCTGTTTTGTGGATCTTTGGTAGGCCATAAATTCTGGGTAATGTTGGATTGTCTACTTTTATTTTATATGATTCTGTTTTTTTGATGATTTTACTTTCTTTTACTGCTTTGTTTAATGTCTGGATGCAAGAGTTTAGTGGGTTGGTTTCCACTGTGATGTATTGGTCATCCTGTAATAAATTTTCCATTCTGTTTATGTATTCTGTTTTGTCCAAAATTACCATGTTGTTCCCTTTATCTGCTTTAGTGTATATGACTGGTTTGTCTTTTAGTGATTTTAATATTTGGCTATTGCATATGGATTTCTTTTCATTTTTAATCTGATCAACTATTTTTGAACATTTACTTTTTATTATAATTTTATCTTCATCCTTTAAGTTTTTTGTGGCGATTTGGATGTCTGCAATATAATCCTCTACTTGATTTGAGTAGTCCATACACGTTTTTAACCTTTGGTTCAGAAAGTTTAACTCTTTTTTGGTGAAATTTTGATTTGATAAGTTTACTACATTATCTGTGATTTTACTTTGTTGTGGTTTTAGGTTATGTTTTGGTTTAGTTGGTGTTTTTTCTTTTTTTGTTTTCAAACATAATTTATCTAGTTTCCTTTTTAGTTTTATTGTTTTGTTTTTCATTTGTCTGTTCAAAATTTTATAAAGGTTGCTTTCCATGTTTTCCCATATTATGTTTCCTAAATTTCTTATTAGTTTTAGGTGCAGTGAATATAGTTTTAGTTCTACATCATTTTTATTTTTGTAATGTTTGTTTTTTCCAGTTCTAGTACTTTTTTCTCTGCCGTTTTTTGTTGTTTACTGTTGTGATCGAATTTTACTACCCTTCTCACGAAATTTGGTACTACTTTTTTAAAAATGCACAAATTAAGGAACCTAATATCGGCGGCTATTTTTCTTCTTTTCTCCTGTAATTTAGTGAAGAGCTTAATTTCTATTCTGTTTGCTATTAAAGATTGGTTGGGTCCTACCTTGTGTGTATCCATGTTCCTTTTTGCTCTTTCCACATGTTTGTTTACGTATCCGTTATTCCTCAAGACTTGTAGGCCTTAATTGATTGATTGATGTTTGGAGGAATTTAGTAACAGTGACGGTCAAATTATATGTTTTATTAATTTGTTGAGTTGGTTTTTTAACACTACGTCACTTACATTGTTATTATGAGGGACTAGTTTCGAAAGCCTATGCTTTCATTTTCAACCTCACGGGTCCAACTACCATTGCTGGCTGCATTTGCTTGTACTCTCTTCTCTGGTGGCGAAATGATGAACTTCTTAACTAAGCTGTCTACTGGCGGGATTTCAAAGTTTATTAGCCGATCTTTGTTTTTCCATATGAGAATGTTTTCCCAGGTTGAGAGTTCATTGTGGCCTGACATGGTTTTAAGCAATTTTGGATTTGGATCTAGATTGTGGTTTTCTTTCCAAAAGTGAAATGCTACTGGCGATTTGTCTTCTTGTTTCAATTTTAGGTTTCTAAAGTGCTCTTTGCATCTGATTTTTAAACTTCTTTTGGTTTGTCCTATGTAGAACTTTTCACAATTTGTGCATTTAATTTGATATATTCCTGACCTATTTTCTGGTGGAAAATAAACAGATTTTCTGTCATAAAATTACTGAATTCAAAAATAAAAGATGAAATTCCACCAGAAAATAGGTCAGGAATATATCAAATTAAATGCACAAATTGTGAAAAGTTCTACATAGGACAAACCAAAAGAAGTTTAAAAATCAGATCCAAAGAGCACTTTAGAAACCTAAAATTGAAACAAGAAGACAAATCAGCAGTAGCATTTCACTTTTGGAAAGAAAACCACAATCTAGATCCAAATCCAAAATTGCTTAAAACCATGTTCAGGCCACAATGAACTCACAACCTAGGAAAACATCCTCATTTGGAAAAACAAAGATCGGCTAATAAACTTTGAAATCCCGCCAGTAGACAGCTTAGTTAAGAAGTTCATCATTTCGCCACCAGAGAAGAGAGTGCAAGCAAATGCAGCCAGCAATGGTAGTTGGACCCGTGAGGTTGAAAATGAAAGCATAGGCTTTTGAAACTAGTCCCTCATAATAACAATGTAAGTGACGTAGTGTTGAAAAACCAACTCAACAAATTAATAAAACATATAATTTGACCGTCACTGTTACTAAATTCCTCCAAACATCAATCAACTATATAATAAGTGTTTAATATGTGGATAAACAATGTAATTTTATTACTTTTACTAAATTACTGACCATAATCTATGTTTACTACATTTAACAGAATTAAACTGTAATCTTAAAATATCAAAATATATCCCCAAAGCCAATTTTTACTTTCTCTAGCCTGCACGTACTATGTACATAGTGGATAGAGAATGTATGTAATCCACAGAAAAATTTGATGTCGAGATTTCATGGGAAGTATATGTTTTGGGGTCCCCTGAGTCCGAAAAAAGCATTTTTAAAAATGCGATGGGGTGGGGTGGGGTGGGGTGGGGTGGGGTGGGATGTGGTGTGGTGTGGGGTGTGGGGGTGCATGTGCCTGTGCGCGTGCCAGCAGTTTCCAAAATACTCATGTCTATTTTTAGGTGAGGAATTGAGTGCCCCACAATTTAACACTTTCCGGTCTAACAATGGGTTATGCTTGCAGTTTTGTATATAGTGCTCATGACGCATGACAGGCTATGCAGGCAGTGAAATATAAAAACACAGAGAAGATGTATGACGATCCATACTCACATTTTGTTTTGTGCTACGTAGACAGATGTTTCAGTTAACAAAAGAATCCACTAGATGAAACCAGAAAAACAAAAGAAAATATGCTTTGTTTGAAAGCCTGCATGTCTACAGATCCTACTGCATACATGGTTCAAGGATGGCTAGCTCAAGCAAGCATAATCTTACCGAAGAAGAAATGCTCGACATTTATTTCAATGATTCAGGCTCTAGAGGAGACTTTAGTGAACTTTTTGAGAGTGTAAATGATGCTGAACGAATTAAATTGTATGCTATGGAATTTTCTACATTGTAATTTACTGATAATGTGAAGTTATTAGTAGTAAATTGTAGATGTAATAATGTTTTTGCAAGTTTTCTTATGTGACTATTTTCCCTTCAAGAAAATATGTAGTATATTTCTTCAATATTTATATTTACAGAAGAGCATTAAACTAATGTAGAAAACATAGTGAGGCATGAAAATCATGCTAATTTTTACTTTCTCTATATGTACTATGTACATAGTGTATAGAGAAGGTATTGCACTCCACCAAAAAATTCAATACCGAGATTTCACCGGAAATATAGTTTTAGGGTCCCCTGTATCCAAAAAAAGTATTTTCAGAAAAAGGTCCGTGTGTGTGTGTGTGTGTGTGTGTGTGTGTGTGTGTCCGTGTGTCTGTAAACACGATAACTCAAAAACGAAAAGTCGATAAAATACCAAACTTGGTATTTAAGTTTAGTATCTTCCAAGGATGCGACATGAAGATTTTGAGAAAAATCCCCCCACTCCAAACTACCCTTTACATGGAACTTTATTCGAAAATTTTGATTTTCTAAAAAATGGCTCAAACGAATTTGATTAAAATAGTGTATATTCAAGATATTTAGCTGACAAATAAAATGTATATTTTGAATTTTATGGGAATAGCCTCTTTTTTTTTTGGGTAGTGTTTAACGCCTGCTTTAACTACTTATGGCACTGCAGGCGATGACACTGATGATACATGAATGATGATGGAGCACCGGTGGAATGCAATGGCGGGGAGAACTGGAGAAAACCCACCCCACAAATCTCACATGCGGTCGCTTGGGATCGAACCCCGGCCATCTAGATGAGAGGCGAGTGGTCTAACCACTCGGCCACGGCGCGGCCGAATAGCCTCTGAAGACTAATTTATTCTTGGTCAATTTTACAGAATTTTCCATAACTGCTAAACCGTAAGAGATGGACAAAAACTTACCACACAACAAATGTAGAGCACCTTAAAACACACAATTTATGTTATATACATTTTTTTCCAGGAGTTGATTTTTTTTTAGATATTCCTTGTATTTGGTATCACCTGTAAAAAACATACTTTTTCTCATACAGGACTTTGTGAACTCATGTCCATACAAACAAAGGAACCTCAGTCACATAGCAACAAGCTTTTGACTATCACTTTAACCTACGGTACTCCCTTATTTTGCTTCTACTTACAAGGGAGTAAAAAGACTATTTCTGCTAATTTTGTCTCGATTAGCATGAAGTAAATAGAAGCATACACTTTTTAAAAATTATTTCTGGCAGAGATGTAGAGAAAGTCATGTGAATGGAACACATCAGATTTTTTGTTTTCTTATAAGTTTGCTTGTACAAGTTTTTTATTTTTATAAAATCACTATTCAATTTTTATTTTTCCAAATTTTTATGTGACATCTAAAAATAGTGTGTTTACATTCATTAATAAAAATGCAACAAAAATCAGTGAATTATCTCAAACAGTTAATGAGTTGCCATTTTTTTAAAGAACCCTTAAAACACAGAGTCAGGAGGGCAGAACTGTCAAAATAAGTCCCAGACCAGAATGTGGTAACTGATCTGCAAAATGACACCAGTGAAGAATGTGAAGACAGGCTGGCCAGATTCAATAGAGGTAATTCTTTGCAGGCTTCTGACATTGTCACTGGTGATGAACCTTGGATTTAACAGTTCTTTCTGGATGATGATGTTCCAAAGGAAGTGAAGCGTCAGTACACATTGGGAAGAAATGGTGGCCACTTTCTTCTCTAAATCTCATCATGATTACCATTCCTCTTGTGGGACAAAAGACAGTCTACAGTCTGCTTCGAGAATTGCAGCCAAGGTCAGGACTGCAAGGAATTCTGCTATAGCATGACAATGCCTCTGCACACAGAACCAGTTTCTGGAGTCCACAGAGTTGAAGCTGATGACTCATCCTCCCTATAGCCCTGATCTGTCTTCAGTGGCTTCTTTTTGTTCCCCACAGTGAAAAATAGTATGCATGGAAAGAGGTTTCCGAGCCCTGAAGAAGCTCTTGCAGCATATGAAGGTGAGGTTTTATATCTAATCGTAATGAGTGGCAGGAGTGTTTTCAAAAGTGATGGTTTGAATGAGACAGTGAAAAAATCGTGGTGGTAAATATTTTGTAAAATCCACCCATCAGACTCATTTTATCCAGTTTAGTTTTTATGTATCTCAAAACTTTCATAGTGACCCCATACTTCCCCATAATCTGCACCGTATTCCCTAATGGGATCAAGAATTGCGCTAATGTAGTAGGTAACATTTACAGACTCAAGAAAATGTTCGGGAACAAAATTGCACAATATTCTGAGTATTCTGAAACATTGTCTCATTCTGTCTGTGATCTCATCACAGAAAAAGGCAATTTTTTTTTTTCTTTTACCTTCAGTAGAACTTCTGCTAGCTGCCTCTGCTATGTACTTCTCTCTAGTGTAATTGCATGTGACTGAAAGGAGTATTAGAAACAATAAAAGAACTACAAATATCTAAAACTACAGACAGTCAATCTAAGTTAAATTTCTTAAGATCCCTCTCTTTATCAAACAAAACATTTTTCAAATAAGTTTCTGCAATTTATCTCTATGTAACTGTATTAAACAGTGAATATTCCTAATTGTTTCATGTTTCATATTATTAAGATCTGGACACAATTTCCAGTATGGACACAATTTCCCCATATAAGTATGATTAGCATAAAAATGTTTTCTCCATTATGAAACACAATTTTGTAATTTACCTAACAGTAATGACTTTTTGTTTAGTAATCAGCTTACCCTCCCTGTATTGGCAGGACTGACACCCCCTTTGAGCTTACAAGCCAATGCCTAGTGGTCAGAAGCCTGCTGGGAAGCCAACAGCATGACACCACAGAATGGAGAACCTGTTATGAGGGGTCGGCTTGTAGTCAGGCAGGAACACGAGGAAGTGGATAATATGAAATGTAAGTGAAATTGATGACAGGAAAGGTGATGATGGAGCAATTGGTGGAATAAGCGGTGGGGAAAACCAGAAAACCTGGAGAAAACCTGCCTAGATGCCACTATGTCCACATGCAAGTGCTTGGAATCGAACCTGGGCCACCTAGATGGGAGGTAAGCAGTCTAACTACTCAACCATGGTGCTGTCACATGGTAATAATAATATAAATAATAATAATAATAATAATAATAATAATAATAATAATAATTGGAGTTAAAATACTTTTATCAAAATAATAAAAATTAAAATAAGAACTATAGCTTTCCTGGCGACGTGTTAATTCAAAATCTTCTCGGGCTTCTAGCCAGGTAATAACTTGGCTTGACACCAACGTTTCGAAGAAGTGCATCTTCCTCGTCTTCACCCTGAAGACGAGGAAGATGCACTTCTTCGAAACGTTGGTGTCAAGCCAAGTTATTACCTGGCTAGAAGCCCGAGAAGATTTTGGAATAATAAAAATTATTACAAAATTTCATTTCACAACAATTGCATTTGGATTAACCATTATTTTTTTCATGCAAAGCACATTTATATGAGGGGACTTGGGTTCACCTCCAATAATACAATAAATGTTCAATAGAGACTGTGCAAGCAGGGTGAATCTACATTATGCTTGAATTAAATCCCCTTTCGAACATTGAATATTACATCGGTTTCTGTGAATTTACAATATCCTGAACACTAGCGTTAATTTTTTATACTGAACATAACTTAGGAGTGCTTCAATCCATTTGGATACAAGTTTTTACATGTCCAAATTCAGATACAACAGTCAAGCTGACTTTCATGATTCAAAAGAACAGGGATCCTGCACATTGTATGCTGTTACAAAAAATATGTTTTAAAATAGCTCTCTTTCTCTCTCTTTCCTTTGAATTTCAGTTCCTGTCAAACTCGACCAACAATATGAACAAGCAATATAGGTACAGGACTCCTATTTATTGCAACAACCCTAGATCCACTGTTTATGTACAGTAGAAAAGAATATTGAATTTTATATGCAAATTGAACTGAATACTCACTTTCCATAACTATAACATGCAAAGAAAAATTGATCTCCATTTTCAGATGTGCAGGACAAATATTTTACCTGGTAAATCTGGTGTGTTCCATTCACGACTTTCTCTGCATCTCTGTAACAAATTGTTAAAAATCTAATGCTTCTATTTACTTCATGCTAATCAAGAAAAAATTAGCAGAAAAATAGTCTTATTACTTGCTTCCTTGTAAGCAGAAGCGAAATAAGGGAGTACCATATGTTAAAGTGATGGTCAAAAGCTGGTTGCTATGTGACTGAAGTTCCTTTGTTTGTATGGACAGGAGTTGACAAATTTCTATATGAGAAAAGTATGTCTTTCAAAGCTGAAACCAAAAACAAGGAATATCTCAAAAACAATCACCTCCATGAAAAAAATGCATGTAACATAAATTGTGTATTTTAAAGTGCTCTACAGTTTTTATGCGAGTTTTTTTTTTCCATCTCTTATGGTTTAACAGTTATGCAAAATTCTGTAAAATTTGCCCAGAATAAAGTAGTCTTCGGAGACTATTCCCAGAAAGTTCAAGATATACATTTTATTTGGCAGGTAAATATCTTTAATATATGATATTTTAATCAAAAGCATTAGAGCCATTTTTGAGAAAATCAAATTTTCGAAAAAATTTTCATGTAAAGGGTAGTTTGGGGTAGGGGGATTTTTCTCAAAATCTTTGTGTTGCATCCCTGGAACATACTAAACTTAAATACCAAGTTTGGTATTTTATCGACTTTTCGTTTTTGAATTATCGTGCACACCCACACCCACCCACCCACCCCCACCCCCACACACAGACCTTTTTGTGAAAATGCTTTTTTTGGATACAGGGGACCCTAAAACATATATTTCTGGTGAAATCTCGGTATCAAAATTTTGGGTGGAGTGCAATACCTTCTCTATACACTATGTACACATACATAGTATGTGTAGAGAAAGTAAAAAGTAATATCTTACAAATATAGGTGCTAAATTCTATAATAAATTATCAGCAAAAATAAAAGAATATCAAATATAATGAAATTAACAGAGAAATTAAAACCTTTCTATTACAGCACACATTTTACTCAATAAACAAGTTTGTGTCATAGATAAATAATGTACATACTGGGTTTTCATATTTACTCACCCAGTGGGTTTAAATGTATGATGTCATTATTAGTTCAGCGAGACCCTTGTCTCAAAGGCTCAAAGGGAAGGTGTGGAATTGAACTGGTTTGTATACTCGTGATACAGAACTGTTTTCACCAGAACATTTGTGTGTTTCTTTAGTACGAGATGGAAGTGACCAACATTTACAGAATTTGTTTGGTTGAGTGCTACTTTTGAACTGGAATAATGTTACCTATCAGCGTAAATGTTGCAATTGTGACTTTACAAGATGCAAGCGAATGTTCCAAATGTAAATATTGGAAAGGTATGATACAAATCTCGTTTTACTAGGCTGACCTCAAAGCTGTTGACACACACCCCTTTAACTCATCGTTCGCAAGTTCTCTGCAAAAGCAATGTGTGATAAACTCACTGCCTAATATTGATGTCATGTACGGCCAAATGACTGGAAGCAAAGGTACCATGATCTTATGCTGAATAAAGGATGTTTATGTTTGTTTCTATGGTAGTCCTCTGTACTTGAGTTTACTCTTAAAGATTACTGGGGTATGTTATTAACTGCTATATTAATAATTGTGTTGCTTCAGTGTTGCTAGCTTCAATTTATACATATCACCTACTTTTGTTATGTTTTTCCTAATTATTATTATTATTGAACAGTGAACAGTGAAAGTAGACGAGCATTTCTTTTCCTGTCAAATTAATGAAAGGTAGGTATGCATTTTACAACTGACAGCAGACGAACACTATCAGCTGGTTATGCACCATTCATGGAAAAATGCATTCTGGTTTGTTGACATTGCTGGTGAAGTAATGATGGAGTAGATAACAGCAATCTGTCAGCTTCCTTTTTCGTTGTTCTCCACTGAAAACCTTGGAAAAACACTTGAATTTGACATATAATGTGTATGCTTTATAACGGAGAGCATAGTGACACAAGATGATGGCTTTGGTGATGATTGCTGACCTGTGTGTGTTACTAACAACCAACAGAGGAATTTTTATGTTATTGCTATAATTTCTTTTGTTTATTTACTTATTTATAAGTGCTACTATGGCTGAGCTGCTCTCCTGTATTAGAATGAGATAATTTTGTAAGCATCATTCAGAATGTATGGCTTTAATACAACTTACCAATTAATTAGCTAACTTGTAATGAGATATCTCTGGCAGCTACTACATCACCTTTTCCTTGTGGCTGAAATGAAAACAAATACACAAATAAATAAATAATTTTCTATAAACAACAAAATTCTCTCTCTCAGGTTGGGAAACTAAAGAGACTGGATTTCTCGATGCAAGAGTTTTAGAGTTATTACCTCTGAATGAAACCTTGTGTCAAGAAAAACCAGATCAATGAGAAATCTATTAATACAGCATGTATATTAAGTAAAAGCTTATAACAGTAATACCTTACTAAGTATTAAAGAAGGCTCTGCATTAACTAAGGGAGTTGTTTGAAAGTAAACATACATAGAGTTAAAACTGTCTAAGCAGTCCCTCAAAAATGGTCATTTTCCTGTGGAACCAGTTCATTTTCCCATAAGTTTATGTTAATATCCTCTTCCTTAAATATTCTGCACATGCCACAGTCAACGCCACACAAATTTTAGAATTAATCAGCCACTACAAATGTTTTTATTGAAACTGTCACACAGGCCTGTGATTCATAAAAGTGGTTTTACATCACAAGACTGTTCCTTTTCTCCATATGAGGTCAACATTGAATAAGATTTTAAGATTTTAATCATTCATTACATCCTTATGTTTGTTATTTTTAAAAAACTGTAAAGTACTATTGTGTGTGAACATGTGATAAACCAACATATTCCATGATTTCAAAAATTTTGTAACCTTAATTTAGTGGCCACCTGCACTAATGTCAATCTTTTATAACAATTGGTGACTGCTTTAGGCAGGTTTCACAGTATTTTATATCAATGTAGTGCTAGGCAGTATGTATCAACAAAGCAGGATGGTACTACATGAATTGAATGAATTAACTGTCATTAATCACAATATACACATTTGTTACATTTCATACAATAACATACCTTTCTTCCTTTTTTTAGCTTTATCTAGCCCGTATATACATACAATGTAGAGATTGTATTGTATTCCACTCAAAAATTTGATGTCGAGATTTCATTGGAAATATATGTTATTAGATCCCCCGAGTATGAAAAAAGCATTTTTAGAAAAAGGCTGTATATGTGTGTGTGTGCGTGGGTGTGTGTGTATATGGGAATGTGTGTGGGAGTGTGTGTGTGTGTGTGTACAGCATAGCTAAAAACGAAGAGGCTATTAAATACCAAATTTGGTATGTTTAGTATCTTCCAAGGATGTGACACAAAGATTTTCAAGAAAATCCCCCACCATATGAAAAAATATTTGAAAATTTTGTTTTTCTCAAAAATAGCTCTAATAATTTTGATTAAAATGCCATATGTTACAAATATTTACATCACAAATAAAATGTATATTTGGAATTTTCTGGGAATAGCCTCTGAAGACCTCATTATTCTGAATGAGTTTTGCAGAATTTTGCATAATGGTTAAAGCATAAAAGATAGGGAAAAACTTATTACACAAAAAATGTAGACCCCGAAAAAACACATCATTTGTCATATATGTTTTTCTGGTAGAGTTAACTGTTTTTGAAATATTCCTTGTTATTGGTTTCAACTTTAAATTACCTAACTGTTCTCAAACAGAACCATGCAATGCTAACTGAACCTCAATTGTTTCATATAGTGACCAGCTTTTAAAAGATTTGATTACCACTTTAGCCTAGTGTATTCCCTTATTTCCTTTCTACTTACAAGGAAGCAGTAATAAGACTAATTTTGCTAATGTTTATCTAGATTAACATGATGTAGATAAAAGAACTATCTTTTGTAACAAAAGTTTGTATATGGGACAGCTAGAGAAAGTTACGTGAATGGAACACATCAGATTTTTCATTAAACACATATAGCTACTTTCTAACCTTGAAAGTTGCTTTTTCCTTTGGACCTTACACACACTAACACCTTGGTCATTCGCTTGTAACAATCTAATTTAAAATGTTATTTGTTTGTTAATGAAACTGTCAACTGCCAGGATTGTGCACACCTAAAAACCACTGCTCTCGGCAAGATTTGAACCTGCAAGCTGGAGATCAGAAAGCCAGCGCCTAACCAAGTGAGCTACCCAGACCAACTAAGAATCCAATGGTACTGTAGCTAGCTAACTAATGAATCAATGAGCTATCAGTGGAAACTCGTATAAAAATGAAGACATCCTCAAGGGGTATAACTATGATGATCAAAAGATGATGCTGATATAGTATGCTAATGATGATTGAGGTTTAAGGGCATTCAACTACTGGGCTATTAGCGCCCTTAAAACAAAAATCAAGGGAAAGGTCTATAGATACAAGCAATCTAAAAATAATCATAACACTTAAAATTAGAAATAAAAATCTAATGTGATCCAGTCACATGACTTTCTCTGCATCTCTGTAACACACTATTGTTAATTAGCTTATTCTTCTACCTACTTCATGCTAATCCAGATGAAAATTATCAGAAATAGTCTTATTATTTAGTTCCTTATAAGTAAAAGGGAAATAAGGAAATACACCAGGATAAATTGTGGCCAGAGTTAACAAGTTTCGTATGAGAAAAGTGAAAGTATTTTTAAAACTGAAACCAATAACAATGGTCAATGCCCCCCCAAAAAAATGCACATGACATAAATTGTGTGCTTTAACAAGATCTACATTTTTTGTGTAGTAAGTGTTTGTCTATCTCTTACGGTTTACCAGTTATGCAAAATTCAGAAAAATTCCTCCAGAATAAAGAGGTCTTCAGAAGCTATTCCCAGAAAATTCAAGATATACATTTTAATTTGCCACATAAATAACTTATATATAAGAGATTTTAATCAAAATCATTAGAGCCATTTTTGAGAAAATTAAAATTAACAAAATTTTTCCACATAAAAGTTAGTTGGGGGTGGGGGGATTTTCTTCAAAATCTTCGTGTAACATCCTTGGAGATACTGAACTTAAATATTAACTTTGGTATTTAACAGACTTTTTGTTTTTGAGCTATATTGCCCACAGACACACACACACACACACACACACACACACACACACACACACACACACACACACATGGACATTTTTCTAAAAATGCTTTTTTTGAATTCATGGGGTCCTTAAACATGTATTTCAGGTGAAATCTCTGTATCAATATTTTGGGTGCAATACAATAATACCTTCTTTATACACTATCTACATAGTACGTGTAGTGAAAGTAAAACAACTAGTATAAAAGAAAGATTAAAACCATCCCTGGCAAAATCTAAAGCATCAGTCTAAAAGTACAGGGACCCAAGAAACAAAGTTATTGTAGAGGAAACTAAAAAAACCATAGAGACCTGTGACAAATGGTTAAAAGTTTCTACTACTGTTCCATGAACCTCTGCCAGGAGAAATAAAAATCTAAGTAAAGTCATATCCTTACTGGAAAAGGAAGTTGGGATAAAAATTTAAAAACGTGAGATATGGTCATCAATCTTGAAGAAGAGCACAACATTCACAAGATCACCCTGTAAATATCATATCTGAGGGACTGAAGTAGTCAAGCTGCTAAAGCCTATATTGAACAGCAAGGAAAGTCTATGTGGTTTGATCTACCGTCCCTATAGCATTTCCATTGTATTGCACTGTCCAAGAGAGGCAAGTGAATAGCACAAAAAGTATTAACTCCTTTTTATTTTGCCTACTTTGTACATAGTACACAAGTAGAGAAGATACCTATTGCATTTCACCAAAAAATTTGACACTGCGATTTCACTGCAAATACACATTTTATGGTCCCCTGACTTAATAAACAAATTTTAAACAAATTTAGAAAAATGTCTGAGTGTGTGTATATACAGCATAGCTCAAAAATGAAAAGTCGGTTAAATACTAAACTAAGTATTTAAGTTCAGCATCTTCCAAGAATGCAACACAAAGATTTTCAAGAAAATACCCCCATCCAAAAGTACCCTTTCAGAATATTATTTTTGAATAGTCCGAACATTTTAAAAAATCTGATATGTTCCATTCACATCTCTGCAACAAATTATTGTTAAAAAGCTTATTCTTCTATTTATTTCATACTAATTGAGAAAAAATTGGTCTTATTACTTGCTTCCTCGTAAGTAGAAGGGAAATAAGGGTGCACGGTAGGCTAAAGTGACAGTAAAATCTTTTAAAAGCTGTTTGCTGTATGATTGAGGTTCCTTTGTTTGTATTGCCAGCCAGGAGTTAACAAATTCCCATATGAGAAAAGCATAAGTATTTTCAAACTGAAACCAATAACAAGGAATATCTCAAAAAAGCTCAACTCCATGAAAAGAACATACATTACATAAATTTTATGTTTTAATAAGCTCTAGAATTTTTTTTTTTGTCTATCTCTTACAGTTTACCAGTTATACAAAATTCCACAAAATTCATCCAGAATAAAGATGTCTTCAGAAGCTATTCCCAGAAAATTCAAAATATATATTTTATTTATCATGTAAATATCTTAATGTACAATATTTTAATCAAAATCGTTAAGAGCCATTTTTGAGAAAATCAAAATTTTCAAAAATGTTTCCATGCAAAGGGAGTTAAGGATGGGGGGAGTTTCTGAAAATCTGTGTCACATCCATGGAAGATACTAAACTAAAATACATACACACACACATGAACATTTTTCTAAAACTGTTCTTTTTTTTTTTTTTTATTCAAGGGGTCTCAAAACATATTTTGGTGAAATCTCAGTATCAAAGTTTTGAATGAAATAGTCGCCCTCTGTGGTGTAATGCTTGCCATGCTAACTTCATACACCCAAGGTCGTGGGTGTAAAAATCCTTAGCATGGCTTCCTTCGGAAGGGAAGTATAGCTGTTGGTACTGTGTTGTAGATTTACGGCACATAAAAGAACCTCAAGCCTGATAGAGAGGCCTCTGAGCAAAATTAAGCGGTCTTTCATGCCCAATATAGAATGGGATGCTGAGAACCATAGCAGTTACAGAGAGTCCAAAAATAACATGCCATTTCCATTTTTTGAGTGAAATACAATACCTTCTCTATTCACTATGTACATAGTATGTGTAGAGAAAGTAAAAATCTGATGTGCTTCATTCACATACTTTCTCTACATCACTGTACCAAATTATTGTTAAAAAGCTTATTCTTCTATCTATTTTATGATAATTGAGCTAAACATTAGAAGAAATTGTCTTGATTACTGGTTCCATGTAAGCATAGTGACTGCAATGGAAATATTTACATTTTAAAGGCAAGGAAAATCTTTGCATAGACAATGTACTGTTCTCCCACCACTGTACGAAAAAGGTGGGTGGAGCTGCAAATCACATAATTCTCTAGTGCACAGCAGCAACTTGCTTACATTAGCAGTTCAGGTCTCAGTCTGCCTCTGGTATTTGCTGTACAGCGATTTGTTTGCTGTGTGTTGTTCTCATCTGATTTTTAATCTGAGCGCTGTTTTTGAAGGTGTGTATTTCTGCATCTAATACACAAAATGGGATGCAAGAAGCTCGTTTCTGAGGAGAAGACTTATGCTTTAACTCTGTTAGACCTCTGTAATTCGTGTAGCTGCTGATCTAAAGGTTTCAAGACAAGCTATTTACGACCTAAAAAGAGCAGCAGCACCTTTGTCATGTGGCACCACACCGAATCGAAAAACAGGCTCAGGTGATAAAAGAAAGACTTCACCAAGGACTGATGACCTTCTAAAACGTGAAGTGATGGATAATCCATGGATTACAGCGACTGGGTTAAAGAAGAATCATCCAGACCTGCTCAACAGGTTTGCAATCTGGACCATTTAGCATCGGCTTCAAAAATACCTAGGTTTAACAATTTGGTGTGCTCCCAAGAAGCCTCCTCTAACTGAAGCTATGATGAAGAAAAGAGTACATTTTTGCAAAACATATCAGCACTAGCATGGGGACTGGAGCAAGGTAATGTTTTCTGATGAAAGCCCTTTCAAATTGGTTAGAGAAAAGTCAAAAAAAGGTGAAAAGGCCAAAAAATGTCACGATATGATCCAAAATTTACTGTCAAAACTGTTCAACATCCAGAAAGTAAGATGGTATGGGGTGCTTTTAGTGGTAATTCAGGTAATGGTGGCTTGTACTTTCTCCCTAAGAACTTAACAATGAAGGGAAGTAATTATTTAGAAGTGTTGCAACAGCATTTGGTCACATTTTGGCCAATTCATCAGTGTCAGAACTTTATGCATGATGGTGTCCCTGCTCAGAGAACAAAGATCGTTCCGAAGTTCCTTAAAGACAATAATATACCTGTACTTGACTGGCCTGGTAACTCTCCTGACTGCAAAAGAAAATGCTTGGGATCAAATGAAAGATAAAATAGATGAGTTGCATCAAATATTAAGGAGCTGCAGGAGGTGTTGAAGATATGGATGGAAATGGACAAAAACTATTTTAAAAATTTAGCAGACTCGATGCCTAGGAGACTCATGAAAGTGTTACAAGTTAAAGGAAATATGATTAAGTACTAATTGTACAGAGAAGTTAAAAATAAAACCATGTAAAGTCAGTGTTTATTGTTTTTATTACCATGTAAAGATTTCCATTGTGGCAACTGTAGAAGAAAAATAAGGGAATATACTAGGCTAAAACGATAGTCAATTCTTTTAAAAGCTGGTTACCAAGTGGTTGAAATCAGTTTCTATCCCAGGCCAGAAATTTACAACTTTCCTTATGAAAAAAGTTAAATATTTTAAATCTGAAACAAATAACAAGGAATATCTCAGAAAACTTCAGAAAAAAAAAACGTAAATGTCATAAATTATATGTTTTAACATGATCTACATTTTATTTATCATAAACTTTTGTCTATCTCTTATGGTTTACCAGCTATGCAAAATTCATTCAGAATGAACAGGTCTTCTGAAACTATTCAAAGAAAATTCAAGATATACAGTTTATTTGTGATGTAAATATCTTTAATATAACGTATTTCAATCAAAATCTTTAGAGCCATTTTTGAGAAAAACAAAATTTTCAAAAACTTTTCCCTTTTCGTCACACACACAGGCGCAGGTGCACATGCCCATGCCCACACCCACACACACATTTACACACAATTTTTATACAAATGCTTTTTTTTTTTGGATTCAGGGGGCCCTAAAACATATATTTCCTGTGCAATCTTGGTATCACATTTTTGGGAGCAATACAATACCTTCCCTATACACTATGTATGTAGTATGTATAGAGAAAGTAAAAATGAGTTAATTTTAGTTTTATTTGCATTTTTTCATAGAGCATAAAAATAAGACTAGCTGACATTGAGCATTCCAAAGTTTAAGAGTGTTTATTATAAGAATGCTGTACTTACCATCACATAGACGTGAGATGGAAGAGATCTCTCTATAAGCTCACCCAGCTGTAAATGATTTGTACTTGTACTGGAGCAATTCATTATTGTAAGCTTTAGTCGAGGCAAAGCAACTAGTCCTGATAATAATGGATACAAATTGTAGTCCAGTTGACGCACAGACTCTGGCAGAATACACAACTGTAACTAAAATTAACCATATTCATTTAGTGAAAGTAAAAACATAAAATTCAAGAGCCATTTTTCAGAACTTAATTTTCAAATTTAGCAACTCAGCAATATAAACAGAAGACATGTTTTTAAAATTAAATATAAAGTTTTGCTTATATATAAATTTTTTTACTAATTTGAATTTGTGGAGAAATTCACATGGTGGGTAGGAGTGAGGGAGAGGGTTCAACGAAAATGAAGCAGTGGTATGGTGCGATCAGACATTATACACTGCAATAAAAAGTTTTATCTTGGTTAATTCTTTGAATTCACGTAGAAATACATGCGTTGAGCGGGTGAGAGATGGAGCAGGGAATATGAATATGTACTGGCTGTATGCAATAGGAGAATTTAAAACCGGTGGCAGTGACAACAGTACAGCTGTAACGAGATGATGAATATGATTTTCTAGTTAGAGAACATACTAAACATAATGATACACTGAATTTTTGAATGTGTGCTCTGTTTGTGTGTGTGTGCATGAGAGAGAGAGGGAGGGGGAGGGAGAGAGAGAAAGGGGGGGAAGAATGGAAATGTATGCATATGTCTGTACTGGGGAGTGATAGCGGTGGCAGCCTAGCTATAGCAGCCATGATGGATACAATTTTCTATTAAAACAACATTTACTATAACATATTGTTATAAAAAGTTTTAGCTAATTTAAATTTGTGCATAAATTAATGTTATGAACTACAAAGCGGTGAACCAAAATATATGGTATATGTGCGGCAAGAGTAGGGAAACATGCAGCTAAACCTCTTCTCTTTCTGCTTGACTGCTGGTTCCAAATACAATGTTATGAGCAACCACCAATGTGAAAAAAAGTCTTCTACTTTTATTTTAGTCTCGGAGAGAAATATTTTTTATAGTGAGAATGCTTATAGGACCAACTTTTTGACATGAAAGGAAATGCATAAAACCTGGTGCATACGTCAGACCTTGGTGATAAACTTTACAATTTCCCCCAGGGTTTGCCACGGCTTTACCCGCAAAGTTTGAAACTCACTTTTCCTGCATGCTATTTGGAAAATATATCGCAAATGCAAGATGACCCCCAATTTTCAAAATTAATATTTTGGAAAAAAAACATTTTCTTGGGAGATTCAAGATGACTGAAAGCAATGCAAGTGTCATGAGCATTTGAACAAAAAATAATGTATGGTATTAATCAACTTGTATTAATATTTATTATTGTTTTTCTATTTAAAGACTCATTTCTATATTTTTATTTTGCAGATGATGAATAGTTTTATATCATATTACAAAACCACATATGCCCACTAATTTTAACAACTTCAAACCCAAATAGGTTATAATGTAAGATTTGAAGCTTTCATGGCAATGATTATTGATTAGAGCTTCTGGCTTACCAGCCATATGATGTTGATAAAATCGCTCGAGCTTTCGGTCATGATAACTCTATGAGGAAGTAATGAGATGCCCCACACTATGCTCTCTAAGTGGAGGGCAGTGAGTCAAATATCAATATAATTCATGTTGAATTTAGAATGAGTCACACTATCTTTATACATATCTTCACTTTAGTTTTTAAAACTGAAAATTATTAAATAAAGTTACATATTCTAAATTTGATTGGAAAGAACTTTTCAAGTATTTTTCTAAGGTAACACTTTTATGATAAATGTAAAGGCTGGTTCATGATAAGAAACAGAACAAAAATAATAAAGTTAAAATTTGCAAGTATTCAGAATTAATGTGTACCATTTGCCCAGCTAAACACAAAAGTCTCTATTTAAGCCACATGGAACTCTTGATTGCTGCACTCTGGTGGCACCTGTTGAAACAACATGCACGAAACTGGATGTGCAAGAAGAAGCCATTTCCCAGGAGGTTGTAGCAGCATGATTTGTAGAGAATGAGTTAGTCTTCGACACCAACTTGCACCAAAGAGATTGCCTGGGAAAGTATTCATTCCTCTCAGTATTCATGAGCACCATTTAGGCCTATTCTAAATTTATTTCATCAACCAGTTGATAAGTCATTTATTTTCAAAATTCATTACTGCTGTACTTAGGGAATTTAGTGTAATTATTTTCGATGTGGCAAAGATGAAAGGTCACTCACAAAGCAGCAAAGGGAAAGGAAGGAGAGAATAATTTTCTTGAAGTTTCTATTCATGTTAAATTTTAGGTAAAGAAAATCTGCTTATATAAAAGCTATTTTGGTCAAAAAGGCAAGAAAAAGATAAAATTCAAAATGGAGAAAATTTGTTTTTAAAAATTCATGTTTGGAAAAAAAAATACTTTGGAAGGAGTACCTTATGATTATTCATTTGTTACAAACTTTTTAAAGGGCATAACCCACCATTTGTTTCCTATGGACCTTGACCTTATCCATACTTAATGCTCATTGTCCATTGTAACAAATGGAAAGCTTTACTGGAATGAGGGAAAAGACTAATTTTTAACTTTCTTGTTTCCATTCCCAGGAAGAGCATATTACATCCCTATTGTGCATGTTACTCTCTTTACTGTAGAAATTATTCACGACAACTATGACATGAAACATCCACTAAAGCTCTTTCTGGTAGCATGCTGGGAAAATGAAACTATAAAAATTCCAGGTTTTAGCCAAAGGATTATTTCTGTTTATTTGTAACTCAAAACTGACTATTGCCTCACAACATAATAGAAAAAGCTCTAAAACAGTAAAAACTGGTACACTTAATACAGAACAACAAAACAAATAATTACGTTAAGCCTTCCTGGGCAAAACATGCATATATCTGAAATTTACAAAGAATCTTGATGACGGAATTCATCTGACATTAACAACATAGAAAATTTGTGGGCTTTTGGTAAAAAGAAACTTGACTTTCCACAAAAGAGTGTTTAATATTAGCTTTAATTCAAGTGTGGTTTCATGATGATCTCAAAAATGTATGTTCCAATCTTGTGGAGTCAATACCGAATTGTGAAAGGAACTTATAAAAAAAGAAAGGAGGAAATATTAAGTATTAACAAATGTAAATTGGAAGTAATTTATGATTAAATTTATGAAATCATGAAAAATGCAATGTTACTGTTCTATTCCTATTAATTTGCATTGTATGTTTTTGTAGAAACCATTGTAAAGCACTCCAAATATGAGAACAGGCAATATAAGAGAACAGAAGCGGTTTAGTTATCTCCAATGGGCAACACCAACTTTAAGCAACAAAACTTTGTCTGCACATACCAAAAATACAACATAAAAACCCTAAAGAGAGCATATTTAAAAGACAAATATTCGAACACAAAAGTAAATCTGGCATCTATTGAATTAAGTGATTGGAACATACAAAGGGGAAACTAAGAGGGATTTAAAAAATGGTTTCCATTATAAATAATTAAACCAACTAGTAAAATTAGTAATTGCCTCTGACTTGTGAACACAGCATCATGCAATAAAATAGGAAGTAAAATCACTAACATTCCTTCAAAATCAGGTAGAATTTCAAAATTGGAGAAAATACACTTTTTATAACCAAGAAAGAGTGCTGAAATTTGATATCAAATAATAATTCATTAGATCTCCAAATAAACACTGTAAGAACCTGCAGCTGAGAGCAAGAGCCCTTAAAATGTTTTGTGTTTTCAGTAATAAGAAGTTATGCCCCATTCTCAATGAGATGCAAGCACAACACTTTGCACTCTCATTATTCAATATAAGCATTCGCATAGAAGCATACAACATATTAAGCAATACAATGCAAGAGTTTGCACACTCCAAACTTGCATTGCGTGCATAGAGAAACAATTCTGTATTCCTATATGATTTGCCTGCTATGCAACAGCAGACAATCGCAATACCAGATTTTTCAGCATCTACTGGAAAGGAAATGGAATTTTATTTATGGACGTTCTTTAACTGCTGTGGTTCTCAGCATCATAATCTATACCGGGTGTGAAAGACTGCTTAATTTTGCTCAGCAGCCTCTTTATCAGGCTTGAGGTTCGTTTATGTGCCATAAATCTATGATATGGGACCAATGGCTTTACTTCCCTTCTGAAGGAACACATACTAAGAATTTTTATGCATGAAAAAATCCATCGTCCTCCACCAGGTCGGAACCCACGATCTTGGATATATAAAGTTAGCAACTGAGGGCAATGGCGCGTATTATATGTACATGTTGTTGTATTTGGCGTACTGCACCATCTCTCATTTCCCTCAAGAGACAGTCTCCTTATTAATCGTCCTTTGATTTAATGGATGTACCCAACAACTACGTCTAGATTTCTTGGCTCTCACAAACACATAATGCAGTGAATGTGCTGCTTTATCACTTTCTGCAGTCTCCATGCTTGCATTATTTTCAATATTTTGGTCAAACAATTATTGTGACATCACTGCCGCAAGTGCCAGTTTTGTGTATGCAATGTGTGTAATCTATTTATTCATTTATAAAAGGGTTAGTGAATTTTTTTATTCAACTTGAAACTTTGAAGTTATCCACATATAATTTATAGATCTAGAAAGCTGTGTCAACTTCTTGCGTTGCGCTTGCAACTGCATTGTGAATGGGCTTCCCTCGTGCTTGCGCTTATGCTGCATTTGCATCTCATTGTGAATATAGCTTTAGTCTTAAAAGTTCTCCACTTTCACTACAATTAGCTTGTTATTTAACAAAGTTCTTTAAACCTACCTGTTTATGCCCAGAGAACATAAAAGCATCACTTGCCTCTATGTTTAACTCTAGATCCAGAAGATCTGTTGTAAGATTGTGAATGTTGTATGAAACTGCCATGGGTGTCCTGACCCATCCATGAGCAGGCAACACCATATCAACATAGAGTGGCGTACTCTCTACACGTATTGTAGGCATAGTAACTGTGCTACTGGTTATGCTTTCTTCCTCACTCTCTCTGTAAAAATATAAAACTGATTGGCACATCAAAATACAGGAACACAGCAAATGGATATATCAGTTCATAAAGATTTGGTGACTGACAAACATACAGGGGAATATAAAAACCTGGGAATAAAGATTATACAACATGAGAAACACAAGAAGGAAATAAGACAAAATATAAACCCGGGAAGTATGCTATATCTACTTTGAATGGTACAAGGCATGTTTTTTAAGTAAATGCCATTTTGATAAAAAAAAAAAAAAAAAAAAAAAAAAAAAAAAAAAAAAAGAAGAATTTTATTTTTACATATCATTCTTTTATCTAAGCATGATACTGGGTTCAATTGCCAGTACCGGAGTGGAGATTTTACCCCACTGGGAGACCTGGCCTGGGGTGCACTCAGCCTTATGTGCTCCCTGGGGGGCGGCCAATTGAGGAGCTACTTGATGGAGAAGTAGCGGCTCCAGGTCATGAGGACAACTGGCCCCCTTGTTCAAGGTGCTGACCACCTCTCACCCTCCAATACTGGACACCATCCATGACAACTGTCATGGACCGAAATGGGGGATGCAGCAGCCAGGTGGTAGGCCAAGGTTCCTAGTGAGCTGTCGTGCCATGGAGTTATATTCTTTTATCTACTTTGCCACATAATTGCTACCATTGTAAAGGCCTATATCGTATCAAACAAGATTTTGTATTCCGTTGTCATAGAAGGTTGCCACCTGACTTGACAGCCACTGCAGCATGGCTATTTTGAGGCTGTTGGTGTCATCATGGTGCTGGCCTCTGAGATGCTTCTTCAGTTGTAGAAACAAGTGTTAGTCATTGGGCGCTAGATTAGGGCTGTATGGAGGATGAGCGAATGTTTCCCTGCCAAATGATGCAATGAGAATGCAAGTTCAAGTGGCCCCCATGTGGATGGCCATTGTCATGCAACTTTACTCAGCATGCTGCGTCTTTTGTTTTGAATAGTACTGCACACTATTTTTATAGTCCCACAATACGTTTTGGAATTTATTGTGGCACCACGAGATAAAAAGTCAAAAAGCAAGACCCCCTTTCTGTCCCAAAACACGGAGCACATGATTTTCCAAGCTTAAACTTCAATTTCGTGAGCAATGTTGAATATCACCATTCCATGGAATGTTGTTTGTTTCTGATGTGACACAGGCCACCCATGTTTCATTGTCTATAACAATTTGGCTTAAAAAAACATCACCTTCAGCATTATAACACTCAGCGTTGTGGTAGTATGCCTGCCTAACTTTCAAGAGGTCCAAGTTCAAATCTCAGTTAGGGCAAGTTACTCAGATAAGCTTTTACCCATTTTATTTATCATATGACATGATCCAATTGATTAAACAACATTAAATACAAACCATGAATTCCCTGATAAGTTTGCTAACTTCACCTTTATTTAGGTATTCAGCAAATTAAAATACTCAAATTTATAGAGGCTGAGATATAAAGAATGGTTCAAGAATTCATTTAATTAGACAAGTGAAACATCACAAGACCAAAAATAAAAAATACTAATTTTAGGTGTAACGCCCTACAACCTATTTCCAAACATACACAATAGTATGCATCCACCTACACATTCCTACATTTCTGGAAATATATTTTTAGAGCTCCCTGGAATAAAAAGGATTTTTAAAAACTATCTATAAATGTGAACTTAAATAAAAACCTAAAAACCAGATTAATATCATACTTGGTATTTAAGTTCAACATTTTCAACACAAAATTTTCAGGAAAATCTACCCACCCCTAAAGTGCTTTTCAAATTTTTTTATTTTCTCTCAAAAATGGCTTTAACCTTTTCATTAAAATATCATATAAAAGATAAGTACAAGACAATAAAATGTGTATCTTGAATCTTCTGGGAATAGCCTTTGAAATCCTCTTCTTTCTGAAAGACATTTGTGTAACTGGTAAACTAATACATAAAAAGCCATAATGTACATAAAATGTTGATCAGTTAAAGAAAATAATTTGTTTTTGTGGCTTTAAACATTTCAGAGATATTCTTTGTTATAGCTTTGAATTCTTAAATACTTGTACTTTCTCACCATGTATTATGTGAAAGTGTATTGTATTCCATCCAAAAATTTGTTGCAAAAAGAGAGAGGGAAATTTGTGTGTGTGCGTGCGTGCGTGCGTGCGTGTGTGTGTGTGTGTGTGTGTGTAAAATGAAAAGTTGGGAACATACCAAACTAGGTATTTAAGTTCCGTTCTTCCATGGATATGAAGCAAAATGTTCAAGAAAATCCCCCACCCCCACCAATACTTTACATGGAACATTTTTCAAAAATTTTAATTTTCTCAAAAACAGGTCTAATGATTTTGATTAAAATACCATATGGTTAAGATATTTTCATGACAATATGTATAACTTTAATTTTCTGGGAATTGCCTCTGAAGACATCTTAATTCTGGATGATTTTGGTATAACTTGTAAACCACAAGAGATAGACAAAAACTTACTACACAAAAAAAGTAGACCTCCTTAAAACACAACTTATACAATATACACTTTTTTTGTAGAATTAACCATTTCTGAGATATTCCTTATTATTGGTTTCAATTTTGAACTATTTAAACTTTTCTCAAGTGGGAAGTCAACTTTTGTTTCATCTCTTTTGGTTTACTCTTAGGAATGTAAAAGAGAATTGAATTTCAATTATTTATATTACCAATAGCTTTTAAAAGATTTGGCTATCACTTTAGCCTAGTGTATTCCTTTATTTCCCTTCTACTTACAAGGAAGTAAGTAATAAGACAATTTCTGCTAATGTCTATCTTGATTAGCAAGAAGTACATAACAGAATAATCTTTTGTAAGCAAAATTTGTTTGAGAAACCTTTATTATGGAATAAAATATAATTTACATTTATATTTTGATAGAATAAAGACTTTAGTTTCTATGTTTTATTAATTTGTTGCGTTGGTTTTTTAACACTACGTCACTTACATTGTTATTATGAGGGACTAGTTTCGAAAGCTTTCATTTTCAACCTCACGGGTCCAACTGCCATTGCTGGCTGCATTTGCTTGCACTCTCTTCTCTGGTGGCAAATGATGAACTTCTTAACTAAGCTGTCTACTGGCGGGATTTCAAAGTTTATTAGCCGATCTTTGTTTTTCCATATGAGGATATTTCCCAGGTTGTGAGTTCATTGTGGCCTGACATGGTTTTAAGCAATTTTGGATTTGGATCTAGATTGTAGTTTTCTTTCCAAAAGTGAAATGCTACTGCCGATTTGTCTTCTTGTTTCAATTTTAGGTTTCTAAAGTGCTCTTTGGATCTGATTTTTAAACTTCTTTTGGTTTGTCCAATGCAGAACTTTTCACAATTTGTGCATTTAATTTGATATATTCCTGACCTATTTTCTGGTGGAAGTTCATCTTTTATTTTTGAATTTAGTAATTTTATGACAGAAAATCTGTTTATTGGAGCTAGGGTGGTGTCTTGTTCTTTGAAGATTTTTTTGAATTTTCTAAATGCACGGGGGTGGTAAGTGAATTTTTTGAATGTGATGATATTGTTTTTTCCTGCTGTTAAGGTAGTTAGTTCTTTTATGGTTTTTTTCTGCTTTGCTTTGTTTAGTTTCTTGTACACAAGGTTCTTGCTGTATCCATTTTGTTCTGCTGTTTGAATTATGGTTTTTAACTCTTTGTTGAATTCGGTTGTGCTCATAGGTACATTTACTAATCTATGTGTGAGGCTGTTTATTATTGCATGTTTGAGTGGTAATGGGTTGTAGCTTTCATTTTTAATGTAATTTTCTGATTGAGTTGGTTTTCTGTAGATTCCAAAGTTTACTTTTGTGTCCTTTCTGATGATTCTTAGGTCTAAGAATGGGAGTTCTCCATTGGTTTCTGTTTCCATTGTGAATTTTATTGTTTTTTCCTTTATGTTTAATAATTTTATGGCATCATCTAAATGTCTACTTGGTACTATTGCAAATATGTCGTCAACATAGCGGTACCACACTTTGAAAATCCATGGGAATGCTTTCTTCATGTGCGTTTCGAATTTGCTCATAAATAAATTTGCCAAAAATGGAGATAGAGGGTTGCCCATAGAGAGTCCTGATTGAAGGTGAAGTAGTTTTGCTCAATGCACAAACTTGTTAATTGTATGTAATCTTCTACTTCTTCAGGTTCTATTTCTCTTGTATTTAGCCAGTTTTTTAATAGGTCTTGCAGTTTTTGTGTTGGGATGCTAGGGTATAGTGCTGTAACATCAAATGAAACTAACGTGTCTTCTGTGTCTATTTTTAGATCTTTGAGTTTTTCAACTAATTCCAAAGAGTTTGCTAGATTGGAACTTTCAAATTTTGGAAACGAATCAAATTTATTCAATAACCATTTTGCTAATTTATATGTTGGAGAATCAATACTACTGGTGATTGGTCTCATTGTTTTTCCTGTTTTATGAATTTTTGGTAGGCCATAAATTCTGGGTAATGTTGGATTGTCTACTTTTATTTTATATGATTCTGCTTTTTTGATGATTTTACTTTCTTTTACTGCTTTGTTTAATGTCTGGATGCAAGAGTTTAGTGGGTTGGTTTCCACTGTGATGTATTGGTCATCCTGTAATAAATTTTCCATTCTGTTTATGTATTGTGATTTGTCCAAAATTACCATGTTGTTCCCTTTGTCTGCTTTAGTGTATATGACTGGTTTGTCTTTTAGTGATTTTAATATTTGGCTGTTGCATTTGGATTTCTTTTCATTTTTAATAAAATTATTAAACATACAGGAAAAAACAATAAAGTTCACAATGGAAACAGAAACCAATGGAGAACTCCTATTCTTAGACCTAAGAATCATCAGAAACGACACAAAAGTAAACTTTGGAATCTACAGAAAACCAACTCAATTACATTACAATAAAATTACATTAAAAATGAAAGCTACAACCCCTTACCACACAAACATGCAATAATAAATAGCCTCACACAGAGATTAGTAAATGTACCTATGAGCACAACCGAATTCAACAAAGAGTTAAAAACCATAATTCAAACAGCAGAACAAAATGGATACAGCAAGAACCTTGTGTACAAGAAACTAAACAAAGCAAAACAGAAAAAAAAACATAAAACAAATAACTACCCTAACAGCAGGAAAAAACAATATCAACACATTCAAAAAATTCAAAAAAATCTTCACAGAACAAGACATCACCCTAGCTCCAATAAACAGATTTTCTGTCATAAAATTACTAAATTCAAAAATAAAAGAGAAATTCCACCAGAAAATAGGTCAGGAATATATCAAATTAAATGCACAAATTGTGAAAAGTTCTACATAGGACACACCAAAAGAAGTTTAAAAATCAGATCCAAAGAGCACTTTAGAAACCTAAAATTGAAACAAGAAGATAAATCGGCAGTAGCATTTCACTTTTGAAAGAAAACCACAATCTAGATCCAAATCCAAAATTGCTAAAAACCATGTCAGGCCACAATGAACTCGCAACCTGGGAAAATATCCTCATATGGAAAAACAAAGATAGGCTAATAAACTTTGAAATCCCGCCAGTAGACATTTTAGTTAAGAAGTTCATCATTTTGCCACCAGAGAAGAGTGTACAAGCAAATGCAGCCAGCAATGGCAGTTGGACCCGTGAGGTTGAAAATGAAAGCATAGGCTTTCGAAACTAGTCCCTCATAATGACAATGTAAGTGATGTAGTGTTAAAAAACCAACTCAACAAATTAATAAACATATAATTTGACTGTCACTGTTACTAAATTCCTCCAAACATCAATCAACTTAATTTCTGCATGAGTTAAAACCAGATATATCGAACATCAATAAATTAATGTGTAAAAATCTTAGGTTTCAGCATAATGACAATTATTTATTGAATTGTTTCACACTGTGAAGCAATATAATTATGTTATAGCCGAATATGGCTTCAAAATTTCTATTGTTAATACATTTTGCATTTTAAATATCAGATATGTTGATAACAAATTTACCAAACAGTGTAATTAATTCCTGCATTTATTTATTGATATAAATGTCTATCTGAAAATGCTATGAATATGTTGTTTTCCTAAGGCAAATAAAACTCAGAAATATATGATGGTCTCTGTGGTGAAGTGGTCAGCATTCTGGCTTCTCACCTATTAAACTATTAAATTATTTGTAGAGCAGTGAGTAGCGAAAGTTGTATGAATGCAATATATCTGATTTCATGTTAACTCCAATAACAGCACATCATTGGTATGTTTAAGGCATATACTGTTAAACTGAAAAGGAAATATACTACTGGGTGCCGTTTTGACAGAATGAAGTTATGCATTTGTCTATGTACTGATGGTAAATGAACTGGCTAGATTAAAACTGCAAGGGCATGCTGTACTTTGATAAATAATGAAAAAATATGTTTAAAATGTTGGTTTTGAGTAGCAGTTCCTTGACTTCAGCTTTCACTTTAAATTATTTATGTACTAGTAAGGGCAATATAAAATACACCTTACTCAAAAACTACTACAGAACCATTCTCTGTCTAATAGAGGAGAAATTTATTACAAATTTTTTATTTTTTACAACATCTATAAATTAATGTGTAAAAATATTATGTTTCAGCATAATGGCAATTAAAAGCAAGTATCTTCAAAATTTCTATTAAAAATACATTTTGCATTTTAAATATCAGATATGTTGATAAATTTACCAAACAGTGTAATTAATTCCTGCATTTATTTATTGACATAAATGAATGTCTCAAGTTTGAATCTCAGCTGGAGCAGCGATTTTTTTCTTTAGTTAGAAGATTGCCTATCCTCCACAGAATCTCTAATGAACGTCACAGCAAGAACGAATAAAATAAACATCACAAATTATAATCTAATTATAAAATCATCAGCTAAATCAAGGATATGACCACAGAAGTTAAAAGGGGGCTATGTGAATGAAACAGAAAGGGATACACTAAAAATATTTAGTGACTATATACAAATTGCATATTTGTAGAATTAGCCTCAGTTTTTAATCATCTTACCTTCTCCATTTCAGAGTGTAAACTCCAAGAGCAACAGGCTGGTCACTTGACTCACACACACTAACGCAAAATGCATCTGTTCCTGTTTCACCAACTTTCAATCTCAACTTTCTTAGCTGCGATGATAGTTCAGCATCTATGGAGGCCACATGATTGGACTGAAATACGTAGGGCACAGTCATTAACTATATTCATTCATTTAAGCAGAAAATGTATGAACTTAAATCATGATAATACTGTACAGAGAACTTCTTTAGAAGTTTGTTCACAATCAACTTAGGATCTATTTAACTGCAAGAAATACTTGTTTTATTAAATTATTACTCTAATCATATATTATTTTACATTAAAAAGAAAGTAATATGAAACACACTTTAAACATAACACATTATTTAGAGTAATCACATGAATACAAATACTTCTCCCCCCTCCCCCAAAAAAATCCACTGACTCGTGCTTTACATTCATTTTTAAAAAAAATCTGATGTGTTCCATTCACACGACTTTCTCCGCAAACTACTGTTATATAAGATTATTCCATTATCTACATCGTGGTAATCGAGATAAACATAGACAGAAATGGTTGTATTAGTTCCTTCTAAGTGAGAAGAAAACAATATAATACATCAGGCTAAAACAATAATCAATGTTCACCACAGTTGTGGACAAAACGTCTGGACCATCTTACTCCATCAGACCACAGCAAAACAGTCCACAAAAAACTCCTAGTTATATTGATTCCGGCTATGAAAACCTACATTCTTTCATGACTCGCCTCTATGGGGAGAAGATATGCCATCTGATTTGTTGACTAGACGTACTATGGAAACAGAAATCTTCTTTTCTGTACTCACTCACATTTCTTCTACGCTGCCATGACTTGGGAATTATTCTAAAATTCCTCCGACAGAAATGCCATCTTCAAACAGCTGCCGCTCACCAAATCTACAACTGCTCTGAGAATACATCCATCACACCAGAAGGGAACTTTCTTCAAACAATAGACAACTACTTGCTCTGCAACTCTGGGCAAGTAACTCACTTCATAGATTGATTGGGACAACACAGACACAATCATGTACAAGACCAGCACTTCATTACTCTGCATCATAAGAAGAAGTTTGAACGCCTTTCGGTGGGAAACAAACCAACTACTCCTCTTGACACCAGCCGCACAGTGGTGAACTTATCTGATCACCAACTGTCACCAGCTGAGATTTCATTGCTTGCCAAAGGAGGTAATTATGCAGTGGTCACACCGACTCTACCAGTTGAGGACATCATTTCCAGCATTGAATTGGGAATATGGGGCCTGCTGGGAGTAACAGCTGACAAGATTCGCTGGGAAGCCCCTAGGATTCTCCAGCATGCCAAGACCATGCACAACAATTTATACTTCAAAGAGAGAACCACTTTGAAGAATCTGAATGCCAACAAAGAACATCATTATCTGCTCAGCAGACAAGGGTTGTGACTCAGTTATTCTGAAACAACAGGACTACAAACAAAAGAGAAAAATTCTGGATCTCCTAAAACCACACTCTCAATGCAATCCCATAGCTTGAATTCTACGAAAGACCAATCTGATAATTATGAATTCTTCCTTGCCAACAGAAGATAAACGCCGCATCATCAGATCAGAAGCTTAGCCTCCTAGGCTTTATGGCCTTCCAAAAATTCAAAAGCCTGAAGTTCCTTCAAGGCCCATCGTCAGCATCATTGGTTCTCCCACTTACACCATAGCCAAACATTTAGCTTGTTTATTACAACCCCACATCGGTTCAACAGACTCCTACATCTAAGACCCTACTCATGTCATCCAGAAACTGCAAACTATCACCTTACAGCCAGATGACCTCTTTATCAGCTTCAACATTGTCTCACTCTTCACCAAGGTTCCAGTACTGAAAGCCCTTACACATCTGAAACACATCTTCTCAAACAATATAGTAACACTCTTTCATCATATTCTCACTATGACATATTTCCAGTGAAACCACTTGTTCTACAAACAAATAGACAGTGTTTCCTTGGGCAGCAAACTTTTTCACAGAATCATTGGTGATAGCTCCACAAAAACCAACAGCCTGGTTCTGCTATGTAGATGACACTTCGTTATATAGCCTCACAGAAAAGAAGCCCTTCAAGATTTCTTCCTACACCTCAACAGCATTAAACACCACATCCCGTTTACTATGGAAAAGGAAAAGGCCGGGCAGCTCACATTTCTGGACATCCTGATCAGCAGGAAAGCAAACGGCTCTCTTGGGCACCTGTCTACCGTAAGCCCACCTACACTGACTGTTACCTCAACAAGGACTCATACCATCATCCTAGACAAAAACAAGCCATGATCAAACCTCTTCTCACATCTGTGAATGACAACAGCTACAAGAAGAACTCAACCATTACAGTCTAATGGTTATTCCAGCCTCTGTCATCAGCCAGTGTATATTGCATTCCCTGTTCTTGCAGTGTTAACACCAGAATCAAGTAACGCAAAGATAATTGTCAATTGGACAACACAGGAAAGTCCGTGGTCGCTGAACATGCCATTGAGGCGGAGGGTGAACACATCATAAAATTCCAGACACCAGCATCCTTTCATCCACAGTGTATTACCAAGCCTGACTACAGTGAGAAATCCTAGAAATTTACAAGCACCCTAACAATTCTAATAAAAAAGAAGAGGCCTTAAAGCTCAACAGAAACTGGCATCCAGTCATCAAAGGCAGGAAACATCATAAAAGTGGCAAGATCGAAGCAGACCAATCAGAAGGCACCTGCGCTGGAGAGGCCAAGCCCCGCCCCCAACCAACCAGTACAAATACAGCAACTCTGATAGTCAATGTTTCAAACACAATGAAACCTTCTCCAAGGAAACTTCAACCATGCCATTGAAGATGCTCGCTGCAGTTGTGGACGAAATGTCTGGACCATCTTACTCAAGCAGACCACGGTCAAACAGCCCAGAAAAAAATCTTAGTTATATTGGCTTCGGCTGTGAAAGTCTACGTTCTCTCTTGGTATTTAACACTTCCAAGGATCTGACACAAAGATTTTCAAGAAAAAAAACCCATCCCAAACTACTCTTTACATGGAAAAACTATAAAAAATTTTCATTTTCTCAAAAATGGCTGTAACGGTTTTGATTAAAATAGCACATATTAAAGCCATTTCCATCACAAATAAAATGCATATTTTGAATTTTCTGGGAATAGCTTCTGAAGACCTGTTTATTCTGGATGAATTTTGTATAATTGGTAAAGTGTAACAGTCAAAAACGTACTACACAAAAGATGTAGATCTCGTTAAAACACACAATTAATGTCATACAAATTTTTTTCATAGAATTGACCATTTTTTATGCATTCCTTGTTAGTTTCAGTTTTAAAATACTTAAAACATTGCTCATGCAGGAACTTATCTTCTGACCACACAAAGAAATGGATTTCCATCCCATAGCAACCACATTTTAAAACATTTGACTGTTGGTTTAGCCAAGTGTATTCCCTTATCTCCCTTGTACTTATAAGGAACTAAGTAATTAGACTGTTTCAGCTAATGCTTATGTTTAACATGTGCTCTGCTTTCATCACTTTTTCATCCATTGTTGCTGTAGTTGGCTCCTGCTTGGTTTTCATTTATGAAGGAATCCCTTCCTCTTCTATACTTTGCATACCATCATGGTGGATTACAAAGGGCAAAGTTCCCCAAATGCATGATGCAGTCCTTCAAGGCATTCTCTCTCCTAAATTGAATTTAAACTAATAGAAAAGCATAGCATGGGAATGCTATTACTTGAGACCCATACAAGCATGTGGGGTAGAAATACTTGCTATATATCTGCATGCAACACAGCAAAGGAATTTGCCCAATTAGAAATGGGTAGAGTAGGAAGGAAAGGTATCATCAAGGAGAGAGCACTTATGTTTTGGTTTACAATTTTAAATTTAGATTAAAAGAATCTGCTATGACAATGCTTAGAATATCAAGAAAAGGGTTTAAAAGGCAATGGATGATGCTATAGTGTACAATATAACCTCGAAAGGAATGGTCTGGGAGAAATTTGGAGAATGAGGGAATACAATGTTAAGGGTTTATGGAAAGGAGTTAGGAGAAGATTTGAAGACATAGAAATAGAAACAGTGTTTGCTGATACAGCTGGAAAAAGATCATTAGAATCATATATTACAATAAAAAGTATATGGAAAAGAGTAATTTATATAGACAAATTAAATAAAGAACAAAGAGGAGGTACAGCGTGGGTGAGAGCAGGTGTATGGAGGTTGAAAGGGATGAGAAAAGGTTTCCCACAAAAACAGTGCCCAATATGCAGGAGAAAAGATCTAGAGCACATAATATTGAGTGTGAAGGGACAGAGCTATGGAGAAAAAAACATATAAATGATGATGATGATGATGGTTAGTGTTTAAGGGCGTTCAACTACAAGGTCATGAGTGCCCTTATCAAACAAATCATGGCAAAAGCCAGAGATAAAGCTCAATAAGAAATATTATAAATAAGAACGAAAGATAAATCTAAAAATCAATGTATAAAAGTAATCATGGAAAAAAACCACAGATTGGTGATTTAAGAAAACAAAATATATTTCAAAACTAATACAAAAACAAAGGTAAGAACAACTAAATTTGAAGGTTATCTTTGATAAAAATGTAAAAATCTTAGCTACTGCTCGATTATCGTCCACCAAGACTTCTGCAAGACTGACCAGCAGTTGCAGTGATTCCCGAATGTGCTAGATTAACACACTCTAGCAACACATTACGGACAGACAAAGCTTCTCCACATAGCGGACACACAGGAGCACATTCACTCTTAAGAATGAAACTATGTGTAAAATTGCAGTGGCCAATACGCAAACGAGCTAAAATCACTTCCTCCTGTCGAGATTGACGAGATGAAGTTACCAGTTTGTTGGAAGATCCTTCACTACTCTAAGCTTGTTTCTGCAGAGAGCTGACCACTCTTCGTGCCAGCATGAAAGTATCACCCTGCGTACAACAAGCTTAAAGTCTTCCGAAGTTACACAAGAAATTTTTGTACTGGGTTCGGTGGTTGCCATCTTTGCTGCAAAATCCGCCAATTCATTCCCCGGCAAGCCAATGTGACTAGGAATCCATGCACACTCCACATTAGCCCTGGAAGCATACAAAGCATGGAGAGCATCCTGGATACGCTGCACGATAGGATGGTAGTTGTACAGCTCACTAAGGCTCTGAAGTGCACTCAGGGAATCACTCAATATAAAGCAGTCCCTCAAATTTCGACGGCTCGATATATTACGTACAGCTCTGCACTATAAATGAAGGTACCACTATGAAAACCGAATATATATTGTTCGGTATCATAAACAAAGGCACGCCCAACACCAATGGTGCACTTATTTCCATCAGTATATATACAAGTTTGGTCATTGTAGTTTGACAAAAATTCTAAAAAACATTGGAATAATAAACGCATACGAGTCGTTTTTCCGTCCATGCACCTTAACTTATCCCATACGATAGAGGAAGGTGTATGTCGATTGAATGACGCTACAAACTTGCTCCATGATGTCTTTTGCTATCCTTAACAACCTGCCTAGATTTGGCATGCATCTTTTTATACTCAATCAGGTTATCCAATGTTGGGCGACGTTGGAAAATTCTGAGAGCACGCCTGCGGGCACGAATGGCATTCTGGCATTCATCCGTCCACCAAGGTACCAGAAATCGACGACAGGTTTGGGTCGTCGACCGTGGAATAGACTGCTCGGCAGCATCAAGAATATTTTTCGTGAGGTGCTCCACTAAAACATTCACAGAGTCGTGTTCATTGTAATAAAAGGCAGCCAACTGGGAGTAAAGATTCCAGTTGGCTTGATCTATGCGCCATCTACGTAAACGTGGGGAACACGTATCTTGTGGCAAGAGACTAACAAGACATGGAAAGTGGTCACTAGAATGTAAATCAGAGACGATATTCCACTGTAAGGAAGATGCTAATGGTGGTGAACAAACTGCTAAATCCAAGTGTGAAAAACTGTTGAAAGCACCAGAAAGAAATGTAGGTTCTCTGGTGTTCATGAGAATTAGGTTAGAATTATTCAAGAAATCAGCAATTAACTTACCTCTCGCACAAGCCAGAGGTGAGCCCCAAAGTGGATGGTGGCATTTACATCACCTACCAAAATAAAAGGTGTTGATAGTTGAGAATCTAGATCCCCTACATCAGTGAGCGAGAGGTCGTCACTCGGAGGACGGTATATATTACAAATGGTGAATCAAGTATGCGGCGACAGTTTAATCCTTACAGCTACTGACTGGTTGTCGGGCTGTAATGATACTGATTGCGCGAATATATCATCTCTGATGAGCATCATAGTGCCTCCGTGCGCAGGTACACCCTCTTCCGGTGATAGATCACACCGTTTGATTTTGAAGCTGTCTTGTGGACGGAGGTTAGTCTCTTGCAAACATACGACCAAAGGTTCGTTCTGGTTAAGCAGCAGTTCAAGCTCAGGCCGATGTGTTCTTATTCCACGTATGTTCCATTGTAGAATAGCCATGTTCTTTATAATGGGATAAGTTGTACCTTGTGGTTATTTCTATTTTGAAGGCTGCGGAGGTCGGTTGAGTTTATTCTTTTTAGGTGTCGGGAAAACACCTTCTACGGGAGGATGGTCCTGCCTCTTTGTCACTGTCCTTCTGGCAGTGAGGGCAGTATCACCTTTCTCCTTCTCCTCCACTTGGGAGGACCACTTTCCAATTGAACATTTCGGTTCGAGTACCTCGAACCGATTGGAAATACAGACCGGTGAAGATGATGGTCGCCGACCTGAGTCCTTTCCAGATGAATCCTCAGAAGAGGACCTCCGTGGACTCTTGTTTCCCTTTGTTGCTATGGGAATAGACTTTACCTTTGCTTGAGGAAGTCAGTTCCCTCATAGGTGTTCTTTATATATTATTAGCTTGCCAGACTTGTTGGTCAAGGTCGATTGCTTTGGCGGTGATTTAATTTTAGCGTTTTTACAGTTTTAGATGTAGGAGATGTTGCTGCTGACTTAGATGTTGAAGTCGAAGGCCTAGGAAGTGAACTGGCTGTAAGAATCGTTTCTGCAATCGTGACCCCGTTTATATCGCAGGTTTGAGTTGTGATTTTCCGACTTTGTACCGATTTAGCTACAACTGAGCCTTAGGTACCTCGGGACAGAGGGTTGGCGGATTCACAAGAGTTTCCGGGCTTCCAAGAAGGACACCTTCTCTTTAACTCAAATCTCCTGGACCGTCTTTACCTCTGCAAAATGGGGACAATAATGGAAACTTGATGGATGTTCACCGTTACAGTTAACACACGTTGGAGCTGACGTGCATTCTCCGTCATGCGAGATTTTGCCACAGTTCACACAGGTAGACTCGCCATTGCAGAATTCACTGGTGTGGCCAAAGCGCTGACATTTATAACATCTGAGCGGGTTCGGCATATACGATCTTACCTCAATGCCCTGCCATTATCCTTTGTGGGAGATCTACCCGATCAAAGGTAACAAACAGGGTACGGGTAGGCACAAATTCTCCATTTACTTTTCTTTGAACACGATGCACAGATGTTATGCCTTGGGGAGCAAGATTTTCTTGAATTTCCTCACTGGTCAAGCCGTCCAACACGTGGGTGTTTACCACACTGTGTGAGGAATTCAACCTTTTGTGTACATCGACCTTTA
This sequence comes from Hymenopus coronatus, assembly GCA_030762935.1. Classification (NCBI taxonomy): domain Eukaryota; kingdom Metazoa; phylum Arthropoda; class Insecta; order Mantodea; family Hymenopodidae; genus Hymenopus; species Hymenopus coronatus. The sequence goes on along the minus strand of CM060897.1, from coordinate 150,898,047 downwards.
CTGGATAGCTGGCTAACATTTTGGCCTTTAGTATTTTTACTCCTGGTATAAGTGTGCTATTACGAGCTCTTATACAAGATTTTACAAGACCAGCAATGTTATCAAGACGCTTTTGAATAACAAAAGGACTTACGCTAGAGAACTTTCTTCCTTCCTTTGTTCTATTAACAATCAAGTAGCGAGGACCACAACACTCGACTACTTCTTTTCCGAACTCAGTATCATATTTAATGTATTTTGCCATGAAAGTAAATTTTAATTTTCATCCCCCAGTGCTCCCCACCCACCACGGAGTCCAACAAGGGGTCACCCCACTGGGATGACAGGGCTACACAGGGGATATAGCAGGCTCGCCATCCCACTCACTCTGGAGTTCGGTATAATACCTAGTCCTGGCCGATTGACTAGGGGTGGGCTAGTCCTTAGCCTTCCGTTTAGGTGAAGCAGAAACCAAAGTGGTGTATTAAGTTGCGTACCCTCCCTAGTCACTGAAAAGCCAGAAGGCCCAGGCTCAGATACGCAACCCTCAACCAACCAGGATATTCCTTTCCACCGACATGGGTCTCCACGCACGGCCTACACGTGGGTGGGAATTTTGACCTAGTGACTCACTCACCACTCAGAGTTTGCCCACTGAAGGAGTCAAGGTTGGCTCGGGACCCCGGGTGTGCTAAATCCATACCTACCGTAGTAGGCCCCTGGGGGGACATATAAATGAGAAATGGCTTAAAATGGATAGAAAGGTTGCATTAATTAAAATTTTTTGTAAACACTATATGAAAGCTGGAGAGTTTTTATGTAAAGTTCAAAAGAAATGGAATTGGTCATTAACCTTCCGTAAGTCCCATGCGGACTGCAGCACTGCAGAATGTCGTTAAAATGAATTTCCCACGTGCCCATAACTCTTTCTTCCTTCCATTTTGGTACCTTTCAACAATATACTTCTCATTATTGATGCAGTATTTGAGCTCTGTCTGCACATTTGCTAACACGCTATGCAACATTTCAGAGTGAGAATCCGCAGTGACCTATAACGTCAGACTAAACTGTTTAAGTTTTGGATAGGTAGAGTCAGACTGAAAAATTCAATGCCATAGACGGGATTTGAACCACGGATCTCCCGATCACTAGCCGGTTGCTCTGCCACTGAGCCACCTTGGCAACATGCCGGCATAGCATTGAATTTCTCAAGTAACTTGCATGTTTCCCAGTAAAACACAAGGTGTTCCCAAATTATTTTGAGACGACAACCCCAATGGTGACTTACAATGTTGCAAGTACTTTAAGTCCCAGGATTCATAGTATAGCCAAATATTATGGTCAATTGTTATTGCATTAATGTTTTTTCACATAAGCCGTGTGTAGGACAGGAGTTGGATAGGTAGAGTCAGACTGAAAAATCCCGGCTATGGCAATGAATTTTTCAGTCTGACTCTACCAATCCAACTCCTGTCCTACACAAGCCTTGTGTGAAAAAACATTAATCCAATACCACTGACCATAATAGTTGGCTGTACTATGAATCCTGGGACTTTAGTACTTACAACATAGTAAGTTGCCATTGGGGTTGTCATCTCAAAATAATTTGGGATTACCTTGTGGTTTACTGGGAAAAATGCGAGTCAGTTGAGAAATTCAGTGCTATGCCGGCATGTTGCCATGATAACTCAGTGGCAGAGCAACCGGCTATAGATCGGGATATCCATGGTTCAAATCCTGGCTATGGCACTGAATTTTTCAGTCTCACTCTACTACCTATTCAACTCCTGTCCTACACATGGCTTGTGTGAAAAAACATTAATCCAATACTGTTTAAGTTTATCAGAGAAAAAAAGATACATGGCTACATATGAAGAACAGCAAAACCGTATCCTGTTTGGAAGAAGATCTTGAGTCTAATGATGACGAGGTTGACTATGATGATGTGATGATGCTGAAGAAGAGGACGTCGAAACAGACACCAAACAAGAAATATCCGAGGAAGGGAAAGAATTAGGTACCATCCCTGACCATCTGTTCTACATGGGGAAAGATAAAATAACCAAGTGGAGTAAACATGCTTCTCTAAAAAACATACAAACTAGATCTGAAAATGTAGTGACACACCTACCAGGTGTCAAGGCTGCTACTAAAGAATTGAAAAATCCACTTGAGATCTGGAGATACTTTTTCCCCAGAAGTAATACAAATTACTGTGGATAACATACAACAATCTCATTGAATCCATAAGAGAAAACTGCTCCCGTGACAAGAGATGCAAAACAGACAAGCAGTGCTGAAATTGAGGCTCTTATTGGTTTGATTTACCTAGCAGGGGTAATGAAATGCAGCCAACAGAATACAGAAGATCTATAGAGAAAAGACATCACAGGTGTTGAAATATTCTAACTTATGATGTCATCATTCAGGTTTAGATTTCTTTTGGGGCATCTCAGATTTGATAGCATTACTACTCCTCAAGAACACAAGGCTGAGGACAAGCTAGCACCAATCAGGGAAGCATTTGATATATTTGTTGACAAATGTAAAACTGCATACACACCAATGGAATATCTTATTGTGGATGAGAAGCTAAAACTTTTAGGGGACGATGTGGATTTCAGCAATAATCCCAAGTATGCCCAACAAATATGGAATCAAAATCTTTGCCCTTTGCGATTCCAAAATGTATTATACCAGCAATCTTGAAGTGCACGTGGGCAAGCAGCCTACAGGGCCTTATGAGGTGGACAATCCCCGAGTAGTTTGTAGAAAGACTTTGTAAACCTATCATAGGAACAGGGTGAAACATCACAACTGACATTTGGTTTATGAGTGTAGATCTGGCAAAAAAATTGAAAGCAAACTACAGACTCACATTATTAGGCGCCATCAAAAGAGAGCTGCCTTGCGAAGTTTCACAACCTGTAAGTTGCCCTGAAGGAGCCTGAATGTTTGCTTTTGAAGAAGATTGTGCATTGGTGTCATTCATTCCCAAGAAAAGAAAGAATGTTTTGCTGATTTCCACCATGCATCATGTTGACCTTGAAGTGGGGAAGCCAGAGATGATAATGATGTACAATGAAACCAAAGGGGGCATCGACACAGTTGACAAATTGTGTTCTGTTTATGACTGTGCAAGAAACACTCGAAGGTGACCCATGGTGGTGTTTTATGTCATGCTAAATGTGTGAGGCATAATTTCCTTTATCATCTTCAATGCAAACAATCCCGACGTGAGTATATGTCACTGCGAATTTCTTAAGATGATTGTCCTTTGAGCTGATAAAGGGTGTTCCAAGTTCAAGGCCTGGTGTCAGCAACATATCTGTGAATATGAAGAAGAGAATTCACGAGATTCTTGGAACTGAAGTACCTGAGCAGTTGAGTAAAGTATTCAAAGATGCCCGAGGGAGGTGCAGTCAATGTGACCGAAAGAAGAATAGACCAGCACAATATTTTTGCAGAAAGTGTAAATTGTTCTTGTGTTTAGAACATGCATAAGTAATAATGTGTGCATAATGTTATGGAACTGCATCATGGGAAAAATAAATTCACAGAATACCTGATATAGTGTTTGAACATGATGAGTATCCATGCCATTCTTTATCAATTAGGACATAGGATTACTGGAGATATAACAAATATTTTGTAGAATAAAAATTTGCTTCACTCATGGATTTTCAGTACTGGGATTTCAATTGTAACTTTTTTTTTGTACTAGAAGTAACTGACACACAATTATTTTGACATCAATTGACTTTAGTATGTAAAATACTCCTAGTTTATAATAAATATATTCATGTAACCAGCATATAATATAAATGTTCTGCAGATTCATATTATTGACCTACTATTGCAATTTTGTAGTTTAAATAAATATTTTATGCATAAAATGATTTTCCAAACGTTCTGAAAATTTAAACCCATTTGTATGTTCGTGGAGCAGTCCGCAGTGACTACTTATGTAGGTCTACTTGTAGCGACTGTTTTAGGGTTAAAAAGAGAAGTGACAAGGTATAATTTTAAGGGAAAATTAATGTGTAGCTAGTAGAAGTTCTATAATGAATATGGTAAGTTAACAGCTTGGGCTGAACACAGCCATATTCCTTGTATTTTTTATTTGTAAAAAGCTTAGTATAGATAAACAGCATATATACACATGCAATGCTGATGATACACATTGTTGGAGCGTGCCCTGACATGCACATGTTGCTATCTGAATTTCAATCAAAGCTAAAATATGCTGTTTTGGCTTACTACAACTCATTGTTGCCCATCCTCAAAACTTTTGGAGTGACCTTGTGAACCTATACCCATAATGCTTTTAACCAGAGTAAAGTTAGTAAGCATATCATAATTATTACATTTGCTTACTTACCAATTCAACAGAGGAATCTTCAATAATGAGAGGCCAAGGTGAAGCACATTTAACATGAGGCATGACAATAAATGGTTCCTTGGAAAATGCTTTTCCTAAAGCATCAAATTTCAACGAGAAGAACTTTGCTGTGATATCAAATGGCTTTACCACTGGAACGGTGACTACTTCTTCTTTCAGGCAAGAAGTTTCTACTGCATTTGAGTCTGATCCTAAAATAATTGTGTACTCCACCTACAATAAAACCATTAAAAATGTTCAAATCCAGCACCTCATAATTTTATAAATAATAAGAGAAAATGACCAGATTACAAACACAAGTGACCAGCATAGAAGCATTCATGTACTATTTTCACAAAGTGGTACTTGTATTGCAGTGAGAGGCAACAATGCAACAATGCCCTGCACTGCGAACCTTTGCACATCCTCAGCCTTATTTCATTGATATTCATAATGAATTGAATCAAACTCTGGACCGCAGTGTTAAGGCTCTTCAATTTTGGAAATTTACTCCCAAAAATGTGGGCTCTTTGGTGAGCAAGTAGTGAGTCACACAATAGATGGGCGACACTCGTGTTGTGTACAGCATTGTATAAATATTCTCTACACACACACACACACACCTTTTTCTAAAAATGCTTTTTTCGGACACATATATATTTTACATATATTTCTAGTGACATCTCGACATCAAATTTTTGGTTGGAATACATTACCTTCTCTATCCACTATGTAAATTGTACATATGGGTTAGAGAAAATAATAAACTCACCTATTATGGTAATATCTATTCATTAAGCGGTCTTTTACACCCAATTTAGAATGGGACGCTGAGAACCACAAACGTTAAAGTGTCCATAAATAACACTACATTTATTTACCTATCCTTTCTGGTAGCAAATTTATCAATCATGTCATCTATGCTTAATCAATCACATAGATAAATAAACATTAAATGGAGAAACCAAAACAAAAATATTTTAAAGAGAAACTTACTAATCTATTGAAAGTTAGTTGAGTCGATTTTGTAACACTACATCACTTACTTTTTATTTCGGAAAACATGTTTCAGAAGCCATGTGCTTCCATTGTCAATTCCTTTGGTGTTACAAAATTGACTCAACTAACTTTCAATGGTTAAAACACATCACTGTCACAAAGTCCACCATATATCAGGATATTATTAATCTATGTTTAGAATCACAAAGAAAATTACATCAAAATGCTGAAATACATGCACATAACACACATAAATAATAATTTTAATAAGAATAAATAAGAATAAATTTCATAAAACAAAACTCTTTGAAACATCCTTTAAATATAAGTTTAAAATTATATAATCACTTAGCAGAACTTCAAAAGAATATTACTTTGGCAAATAAATATAAAGTGGAAATTCACACATTTTTACAATTTTATTCTGTCAATGAATATTTAGAACACTGCTGTACTAAAATATAAGTTTTTGATTTATATCCAAATATAATTACTAATAAAAAATTAAAGAATTTGAGTTGGTTTTTGTAACACAAACATCACTTGTTTTTACTGGTTTCAGAAACACTTGTTCCCATTTTCAATGAGTCGGAATTAAGGGTTGAAAATGGGAACAAGTGTTCCCAAAACCAGTCCCAATAAGTAAAAACAAGTGATGTTTGTGTTACAAATTCTTTTATTTTTTATTTAATCATATCACTGTCACAAGCTTCTATGCATATTTGCAAGTTTTGAATAATTCCTAATGCTGATGTTGTGTTCCTGTGTTTCAACTGATTGAGAGCTGACAATGCACATAACAACCAAGCTGATAAAGACTATGTGACTATCCCAATGAATTAATGGACCAATGGACAATGTTTAAGAACATTTTGTAAAAACTATTTTGTAAATATTGCTATATTATTGTAAATATTTTGTAAATTATTATTTGACAATGCCTATATCCATTGTAAGATCACTGGCTGCTTAATAAATTAAATTAAAAAACTGGCAATTTCAGCACCAAATTACATTGTTAGTAAAAAAACATAATGCATACCAATTAAAAGTTTATAAAGTTCAGGATGGTGAATAAAATGCTTTAATGAACACCAGAATGTTTTGAACATGAGCTATAACTTCACTGTCAAAGCTCATTTATATTCCATTATAATGAGCACCTTCCCAAGGCATTTAGAAATAAACTGCTTACAGTTCACTTACTGCTTACAGCTTTCAAATTAGATTAAAATTACAATAGTTTTATATTAATTATTGAATATACGGCGTTCCAAAGATACAGGGATTAAAGAGATTTAGCTAAGACAACATTTATGTCAAGGGAGTGATGACAATTAAAGGAACAGTTGCTTCATTCGAATCGTTCTTAGCCGTATTGCTGTGGTATGTGCCAGGCAAAACATTAAATGGCAGCACTGTCTTGAGCAGAGGTATTGTTTATACAAGGGGTGTTCATTAAGTCCTTAGAAAAAGATAGAAAAACAATTTTTTTTTTTTTTTCAGCAATCTTCTTTTAGCGCAATATACTTTTCCCAGCATTTCTCCAACTGTTTTAAGCCTTCTAAAATATAGGATTTCGACTTTAGGCATCTGTTTGGGAGATGACCTCTTTGTTAGATGTGACTGTTTTCTGCTGAACCACTTTTTCAAGTTTGGAAAAACAAAGTCACTTGGGGCCAAATCTAGTGAATAAGGTAGAGGTTGTTGTAATTCAAACCTTAACTCTACAATTTTTGCTATTATAACTGCACACGTGTGACCTTGCATTGTCTTGATGGAAGAGAATCTTTTTCTTTGCCAGATGAGGGTGTTTTTTCTTGATTTTTCCGTTCAACTGGTGCAATAAGAATGCATAATACTCTTCATTTATCGTTCTTCCTTTCTGCAAGTAATCAATGTAGATGATTCTGCATGCATCCCAAAAAACCGAGGCTCTCACCTTGTCTGCAGATTTCACCATCTTCGGAGCCCTTTAAAAATCCACTGTTTTGACTGTATTTTTGTCTTTGGAGTGTGTTAGTGTACCCATGTTTCATCCACAGTTACATACCAATACAGAAACCTGTCAGGACTGCGATGGAAAAGTACCAAACAAGCTTCTGAATTGGTCACACAATTGCATTTGTTCTCCTTTAAACGCAGTACCCATCTTGACGAGACCTTTTGTCAGAACTAATTTTTGGTGCAAAATTGAGAACTCTGTATCTGTGATATGCCCACGGCCTCTACTATTTTGCAAACTTTCATTCGTCGATTCACTCAAAACCATATCCTGGATTTTATCAATAATTTCGAAGGAAGTCACTTCTACGGAATGACATTCATCATTTGTGAATGTATGGTTACAACTCGTTTTTTTCTATCTTTCTAAAGAAGCACAAGATTGTTGATGCAATTGCCTCTGGCAACAAAACCACATGATGGATACTACTAAAACTTTAAACTGCCATTCAGTAAGAGACAATGGTTACTAAATAGAAAGTTTTTTTGATGCTGCATGTGTAATTTTTTTGATTTTCTAAGGACTTATTGAATGCCCCTCGTATGTCATTTACACTCATAAAGCACGTCATTACCCCATAAAACTCTGTGTTAACAAACCCACACCTCAAAAGTTCTCCCTTCACACCTGCCCTTTGAGATTTCATATTGTTGTATCAGAGTCTTTGCTAACAAGGCTTGCACAGATGGACATACAAGTCCTTACAGACAACTACTTTTTAAGAGATCTGGAGAATCTTTATAAGGGAAAATATAGATGTTCATTAAATGGATTGCTGGTTACATTATTTTTGGGAGTAAGTGTAACTTGCTACTCCCTTCTTGAGTGACCCCTTCCTTTTACTAATGTTTCAGTGTTTGCTTTGCCACAAACTGTAGATACTTCTACTGTAACATATCAAGCCTTCTTTATAAATGTAAGCATATTGTACTTTACTAACCTTGATGAGTAATCTGCGATTACCTACACGGTGAGCTCGAATGTAAAAGTATTTCAGTAATGAGGCTTCTTTATCCAAATCACCAACCACCAAGTGAAGAGGGACTTGAAGTGGTTCTTTATTTATATCATCACTAAGCTGTGCTGAACAAAGAGTCACACTATATCCTATTGTTACTTCATAAATCTCATTACAGTACATATTTTACTCTACATAAGTATTAAATTTACACATGTGTAAGCCCCATTCACAATGAGATATAAATGGTGATGCAACCTAAGCACAAGACTTTGCACTCATGTTATTCAATATAAGCATTCACATAGACTCATGCAAATGCTACACAATGCAAGAGTTTGCCAATTTCAAACTTTATGTTTGTGTTGCATACATTTTGCTAGTTGCCAGAACAACAAAAAGGTTAATTCCATATTACATTAAGAAATCTGAATGTACAATCTAATAAAAAAAAGAAAAATGAAAAGCATTCACCGAGGTTCAGGAAGCAGGTTAAGAGACTTTTAATTGATCAATATTTTTATAATGTGCAAGAGTTTTATGAGTTAGCCATAATTAATGAATACCATGTAAATAGGATCATTATTTTGTATATGTCTCTCAATTTGTATGCACTGAATTGTTAATTTAGTTAGTCAATCTAAATATAATAATTATGTGTAGTATTATATAATTGACGAAGTCAAGAAAATGTAACTAATTTCTAATCAGTGAATAAAATATCAGACAGATGAATGAGTGGGTGGATGGATGGACACATTAAGAAAGAAATCTGCATTCTTTCTTCTATGCTTTGCCTATTGTTCAACAGCCTGAGCATTAGATTAAATAAATAAATTATTGCAACATCATGCCATAGTGTCAGTTGTATGCATGTAATTTTTATATCCTATTTATTTATAAAAGAGTGAGTGAATGATATTATTGATTATGTTATTCAATTTGAAACTTGTGGTGCGCTTAGAAGATATTTGCATGTAATTTACGGATCTAGAACCCTGTGCCAACTTTGTATGTTATGCTTAGGACTGTATTGGGAATGATCTTCCCTTGCACTTATGCATCTGCGCTTGCATCTCATTGTGACTGTAGCTTAAGACAAATCCCAATTTTTAAGACTTTACCTCTAAAATCATTCTGCATTTATAAGGTGCAATGACAGATATACATAACAAAGGTACTTGCATATGTAAAATGTGAGCTGAAATTGTTTTATGTAACAATTGGCCAGCAAAAACACTGAGCAGCAGTCACATGCCTTCATTTATGTGGCCGATTCTAGTGTCAGTTTGCATTTCTACATGTTCACTACACGTTCAAAGTAAAAGTAAGTAAAGCTTAACCTCTAATGTCCTTAGGATCATGCATAATAACTCAGTAATATATGGTAACTCAGGTTTTGAGGTTTTTTTTCTCGCTCAATGAATGATTCAAAGTACATGATATGATCAAAAGGTTTCTTGAATGAGGCTATAAACATAACACAACACTTTATTTTCACTATTCTGCACTTTCACCCTCAAAATAGTTTTGGGAGTTGATACACTTGTCCCACCACTTTTGCCACCTGCTGGAAGTAGCTCTGAAAGTCATCTTCTTTAATCATATTCAGAGCCTTCTGAAATTTGCAATGAATAACATCCTTGTTACCAACAGTAAACACTTACCCTTGATAGGGTGTTATATAACATTACCAATATAATAATTGTCCAACAGTTAGCATAACTAAATGAATATTACCTTGATACTAAGCACTTACAATACATAAGTCACCATTAAGGTGTTCTCTGAAATTTGGAGACATACCAATTGGTTGACAGGGTGAAAAATACAAATTAGTTGGATTGAATGTCATGCCTGCAGGCTGTCAAGTAGCCCAATGGTTAGAGCAACCGCATAGAGATCAGGAGAACTGTGTTCAAATCCCGGCTGTGGTACTGAATTTTTCAACTGGTTCAAATAGTAAAACATCACTGTCCTCAGAGCCATATTTTAAGCCACAGCACAAGTAAAAGTCTGCTGGAACCAAATCTGGAGAATAGGTGAAATTGCAGACAGATATTGGCAGATAGAAAGGGTTTGCATGCAGGCACATTGTCATGATACTGGAACCAGTTACCAGTCCAATGAGAATCCTAATGTATCACAAAATTTCTCTTATTGTAATACACCTATCATTTAACACTGTTTCAACAGTTTTGCTGGAAGAAGATTGCCTCAAATAATCTGCATCCATAACTGATGTCACAGCACTTTTAACTTTTGAAAAATCAATGAAATGATTGAGTTTTGCCTGTTACTTCTTCCCCATAAGCTTTCTAAATATTTCATAGGTTTCTATTGCAATTTTAGCAAGTCTGAAGCAAAATTTGATGTTTGTTCTTTGTTCTTGTAATTTGCTAGACAGAAAAACTGCAGGTGCAAAAGTGTTAATTTCAGAACAGTGAAAGGTTGCACAAAGTCATGTGGAGGCTGCATGTGCAGTCTGAGTAAGAATTAAAGATGGCTCAATGGCAAAATTGTTCTGAAACCATTCCAAAACCTTTTGATCACGCCTCACAATGATGGCCAGTGGTATCATGTTTGATATATTTGCACTGCAAGCTAATATTTTTTTTTCTGTCTAATCTGCTGTATATCAATACTTACTGTGATTCATATTCCATTACATGACTCCTTGGCATACTGCCCAGCTGCTGCATCCCCCATCTCGGTCCATTACAGACGTCACATATTTCATTATGTAAACATTTATACTCATAGGAGGATATTCATTTATGTATTTCCAAGTACTACGCATGCACCATTTTTGGGTGATCAGTTACCTAGTCTTCATTTGGTAGGTTTTGTGCAATTTCAGAAGCAGAGCAACAACATTGAGAACCATGTTATACACCCTGACATACAGTGGCTTCAATGCTAAGGTTTCATTCTATCTGTAGATCCTGAGTTCATGTGCATGCACTTTATTTTGCTTAATAATTCAGCTGATTTGCAGTAAATTAGATAACCTAGTTACCATAATGGCTGAGGACCTCAAAGAAAGAAACTTTGTTTGGTTGATAGCACTGTGGAAACAAGGCAAGTGAGAGAGCTCCCCCTCCAGCCCCCCAGGCCTTTGTTTGCCTGTAAAACTAGTGCCTAAGAAAAAGGTGCACACATAGTAGCATAAGTTTCTATTAAACTTAGAGATAAAAATGATTTCATTATGAAATAACTGCCCCTTACTTGCTTGTTCGAAATTTGGTTCTTCTCCACTTGACTGCAAACTAACATTCACTGTCACACCAAACACTTTACAATTCTCCTGATTTAAAAGCACCAATTTGATAGGATACCACTCTCCAAGTAGAGCAGGAGAGTCATGCTTTACTTCCAAATTCATTTTGGAATCTCTTGGTACAATTTTGGCAGTTCCAAGAGGCTTAATGTTATCAAAATCATATGTGTTCTTGGGAAGCTGCCTGCAATTGAACAAAACATCTCATTAAAGTTCACTGCTACTCTGCAGGCTTTTATTCCTAAATGTTAAACTTAGCAGACTGCCTAGTTAACAAGTTATGATTTTCATTTTCAAATATAAGCTTGAATTGCAATTGATTCCTCTAAATTGCTATTTCTGCAGTTTAATAAACTTCACAATATCTGCACCAACACAGAAAAAGAAAGATAGTTTGAACCTTCACAAGAAGCTTAAGGGGAGTCAAAATGGGATTTTCATCATTTCTTTTCATATTCATGATTTAATTACAAATGAATATTTGGAGTCTCCCGTTCATTTTGGTATAACCTTCATAGAGGTACATTAATTGTAAATAGTTTTAAAATATTGTTAAAAATAATCCTGCATAGTAGTTTTTAGAATATTCTGTTACTCTCACTTGGTAAAACATCAATAGGTTAGAGAAGAAATCTGTTTTTTATTTTGTTCGGAAAGTTTTACTTCAGAGATTCGCACCATTGGCATCCCACTCATATTTCTTTTATGTGAGAGTTTCAAAATACTATGTTTGGAAAGTTAGATTACTTTTTTTTTTAATATGTTTGAAAGCAATTTCTGAAGTAAAATTGTTGTTAACAAACGCCCCATTATCTCAGAAACTAATTGGTAGAAAGGGCTGACATTTTTACCACACATTTGCATCTAAATAGCTTTATTTTAATGAAAAACTTTATATATATATATGAAATGGTTATTTTTTTAAAATTTAAAAATCATTGTGAAGAGCTTTATTAAAAAATCATACATTTCCTTCTAATGAACAGAAGTATTCTATTTTTCATCTATCAACAGTACAGGCATTGCTGAATATACCTTGAAAAATTTAACTATCTTAAATAGTTGTAAATGGGTCAAATTTTAACATTGGCAAGATACAGCATTTTTACTCCCCTTAAAATAAGATGGATGCTTATTTCCTCACTGTAACATTATACACATATCATTAATTACTCTTCCTGTGAGTTGTACAGGAAGAAATCAACATGGCTTGCCGGCCACATTGCATACCTTATCATCCCTAAGGTATGCCATGATATCATTTTATTGCTGATGCTATCATACTTTTAATGTGTATTGGACCAATAAGCATACTTACACTATTCTGTCAACTTATTGGCTAATCACAAATAGGTATATATACATACAAAATTCGCATTTATGGTAATGCAAATTTTTACATGAATTTGGGCATTTTTCAAAGAATAATGTTACTTTAACCCATTTCTAAGAATAATGCAAATTCAGAAATTAAAAACAAATACCATTAATTTTTGTGAATGAACCAAATAAGTTGTAAATTATGATCTCAACCTCATGACATACTTAGACAGATACCAACACCTTTTGATGTTAGGGAGCCTGATGTGCAAGTAAGTTATTTACTCTGCCTACTCCTGTTTAAGAGGCTGTGTGTGGTCCTTAACTCTGGTTTACAAATGACATTGATCTTACCAATGTAAGCAAACCAGAAATCACAGTTACGGAACACTTCAGAAACATTAAATACAAACAATTGATAAATTAGCTGTAGCAGAATATTTTTGGAAATTTAACCATGAAATAAATTCCGAATTTAAATTTTCAAAACATTTAAATGTTTTAATTTTTTTTCTTTGGAACTCGAAAAGACCACCATGAGCTTCTACAAGTACGAGGGTAATCCCAAAAGTAAGGTCTCCAAAGCGCTGGGGTCACAGGGAAACTGTTTGTGCGGATATTGGCCATGCTGCTTTCTTCCTTCCTCCCTCCAATCTCTACAGAGACCAACATCTGCTAGCACCCTCAGTCTTGGCTTGGCAGCCAGTTATAATGGAGCTCCAATTAGCCACTACCACCAGATTCAAAGTTCATGCAGTTATTGGCTTTTTGAGTGCAAAAGGGGTTAAAGCAATCAAAATTCATCGACAGTTGATGGAAGTGTATGGAGAGTCTTGTATGAATGTCAAAAATGTCTGCAAATGATGTAGAGAATTTGCAGATGGTCGTAGGGAAATTCATGACAAGGAAAGAAACAGGAGACCATCCATTTCTGATGAAACAATCACAAAGGTTGAACAAATCATGCTTCAAGATCGGCGGATCACTCTCAATGAGCTCTGCATTGTTGTTCCTGAGATTTCTCAAAGCACCATTCATCGGACTTTGATTGAAGGGTTGAAATTTTGGAAGGTGTGGGCAAGATGGGTCCCAAGAATGCTGATAGATCACAAAAGGCAATTGTTGAAACTTCCCGCCAATTTCTTTTACATTATGCATTGGATTCAATAGTCATGGGTGATGAAACTTGGAATTTCCACTTCACACCTGAGACCAAAGAACAATCACATGAATGGTGGCATTCCGGTTCACCCAAGCCGCGAAAATTCAAGAGAACCAGTCTGCTGGTAAAGTCATGGCAACTATGTTTTGGGATCGAAAGGGGATATTGTTGATCCACTTTATGGATCCTGGGACAACAATAAATGCAGACAATAGATAAACTTGGATGGATAATTCAGAACCTAAGAAGAGGAATGTTGAGCAAGGGCATAAGCTTTCTCCATGACAATGCTCGCCCCCACACCGCCCATCAAACCATGAATCTTCTGCAACAGTTTGGATGGGACATCATCACCCATCCACCCTATAGTCCGGACGTACCACCAAGTGACTACCACTTATTTCCCAAGTTAAAAGAACATTTGGCAAGAAGTTGACGATGATGTGAAAAAATGAGGTCCATCACTTCTTCAAGAGCATGGTGGCAAGCTGGTATGACATGGGCATACAAAAACTGCTACAGCATCTACAAAAATGCATCGATCAAAATGGCAATTATGTGGAAAAATAGAAAAATGTTCAAGCTTCAAAACTATGCACCATTTGTTGTCAATAAATGTTTCTTTGTATTTTAAAACAAATTGGAGACCTTACTTTTGGGATTACCCTCGTATTCCAGGAAATTATGCAAAAAATGGTCCACCATATATTTTATGACAAATCTGCTTAAGAGCTAGTTGGTAATAAATATGAACATTTTCTTCATATTATGGATCTCGTAATCCTGATGGTGATTTGTCTGCTGCAGGTTATTATATTCCAAAATATAAAGAAAAATATTATATCATGTACATCTTCCTCCAACCTTGAAACTAAATTACTGGCTATATATAGCATATCTGATAAATCTTGTGTACATTCACTGACTCTATGGGAGCTATTTTAAATTTAATGAAATATACATTACACTCCTATGCTAGCTTAAATTTTATCTATATAACAAGATTTGAATGAACTCATGCAACTTCATAAAGAAATAACCTTTCAGTGGATATCAAGCCACTGTGGTATAACTGGCAATGAAATAGCTGATAATATTGCTAAACAGGGAGCCTCTTTGCAGTCTAAACCTACACAATCATCATCTTTATCTACACATATTCTACAATCAATTCCCATATAATAAATTCATGGATCAAAACATGGCTTTCATCTGACAAACACTACAAATTATTCAAAACAAGCCAAATGATTTACTAATGTACAAAACTATCCCCAGAATAATACAAACTTTCCTAACAAGAGCAAGAACAGGCCACCCAGACATATCTACTTTGTTTTAATCTCACTGACTCTAGTATTTGTTGTTGGTGTAACATTCATGAAGAAGATCTTGAACAATCCTCATAAAATGCTCTTCCCTAAACATTCAAAGAACCAAACTTAAATCTTCAATACTTGGAACTTTGGAAAAAAACACTGCAGTATATCTTGACTACACCTCATCTTTGAACTCTAGCAGCTGGGCTTATATCCATCATTTATGAAAAGAATAACTATATAGTGGAACTTGTGCTGTATGCAAATAGCTGGATACACTAAGAAGATAGATAGGTAGATTAAATGTTTTAAATGACACTAAACACTTAAATGACCACAGATTTAATGATTTGGGAGAAAATATTTATTTTAAAGAATAACAATCATGCAATGAATTTTGCTTTAAGACTATTGTTTCTGTCATCAAATTTGTTTTAATTTCAGCAGTTAGCAATACCTTAGAACACAATCCATCACCCAGTAGCAGTAACCATAACAATGTTGGTTGGTGTCTAATGTTGAGCAGCTGGCAGTGAAGCCATTTGCTCTCTTGCATTCCAGTATTTTGATGTTAGATTATCATGTTGACTGTTCTTTCCTGTCCATACCTTTCTTTACTTAGATGATGTAACCACCATTTATAGTGCCTAATTTTAAATGGCTACAAAAAGTTAAATAAAAAAATAAATAAATAAATAGAATAAAAAAAAAAGTAACCATAACAATGTAAATAAACATCAACAAGCAATTAAGCTGATGATGCAATAGAACTGTGATTGGAAAACTAACTAGTCCTTTGAATTTGAAAAAGATAAATGAAGTTTTGTTACAAGTTATTGTTAAATTAATATTTGTGTTGCTTCACTGTTACTAGCTTCACTTTTATATGTCACCCTCCTTGGATCAGTGGTTGCCCAAGGCCGCGGATTCAAACCTGGCAGAGGATGATGGATTTTTCAGGCATAAAAATCCTTAGCATGGCTTTCTTCTGAAGGGAAGTAAAGCTGTTGGTCCCGCATCATAGATTTACGGCACATAAAAGAACCTCAAGCATGATAAAGAGGCCTCTGAGTAAAATTAAATGGTCTTTCATGCCCAACATAGAAAGGGATGCTGAGAACCACAGCAGTAAAAGAGCATCCATAAATAAAACTCCATTTTCATTTTTACATACAATAATGTATTGATATAGATATGACGACTGCCTTGTGCTAAATGGTTCCTCACTATATTAAACAATTAGTTTATATAATGTTTCACCTGAAATGCTGAAGCTCCATATTTATTCCATCATTAGGAGAAGTCTCTGCACCAGCTCCTGTGAAACGCAATACAATACTCCTCTCCTTTTCTGAACCTATGTGTAGGATTACAGAACCAATTTGAATGTCTTTCCCAACGTCTTGCAAATTGGGTAGGAAGTGGCAAACATAATGTTGCACTTGATTACAATGAAACTGCAGCATCTCAGTCTCTCCTTCACATACTGTAAGCTCTGAGCTGTATGATGGATTGTTTAAATGTATTGATAATTTCCTAAACTGTAGTTCATGAGGACAAGTACTTCTGCAAAAAAGTATGAGAAAAAAAACAATAAAAGTACATTATTTAAAATACAGAAAAGTATTTTGTATTAAGAGTCATTAACAATGAAAATCATAACAGATAACATAACAAAAGCATAAAGTTTGTTTCATGTTATCAAATGCATTGCCTAAAGTTAATACAGGATGTAACAAAAATGTACAGCACAAATTGCAGGATACATTCCTCACATTTAGACAAAGAAATTATATTACATGAACATGGGTCTGGAAATGCTTTGTTACCATGTTACAACTCATTTTCTCTAACTCAATAATCACACAAGAACAGAACGTACCAGCATACCACATGCAGCTCTTTCTCACAGGGGATGTTCAATATGCCCTCCATCATAGTGAATTCTGGATATGCTGTTGAATCCCTGGAGTACTGTGTATGGTTTTGCAGCCAACCTGGTACTGGGGTTCGATCCTCAAGATCTTTCAAATGCCCCCACAAATAAAAGTCTAGTGAGTTTAGGTCCAGGGAGTATGGAGGTCAGTCAATTAGTTCACCTCTACCTATTCATCTGTCACTGACTCTTGTTATTTAGAAGCCAATGGACATTAACACCTTCATCCTGGAAATCTCTTCTGAAACAAACGTTGAGCGCCAGCCCCATTGCCATCTGCTAATGGGCATCTGCCATCTCTACATTTGTGTATACTGCTACTGCACAAGTCAAATGGCAACATAGACATGTAAAACAAAACACTGGCAGTGCTCTTACGATAATGATGATGTAACCAAGAGTGCATGTTCCCCATGATTCTAACATTTCATTCATGTGGTTTTCCCATAGTTAATGAGTTGGAGAAAATGAGTTGTAACATGGTAACGAAGTGTTTCCAGACCCATGTTCACATGACATAATTTCTTTGTTTGGGTATAAGAAATGTGTCCTGTAATTTGTGCCGTATATTTTTGTCACACTCTGTAGAAACATAATTGTAAACCTAAGGTTCAAACAGTTTGCAAGCTACAAAGGTTTTATGTTATGTCTTCAACCTAAAATTTTGATTTTCCTTACCTTACTCCGAATGTCAACAATATGATGTGCTTATAGTCCTTGTTATTGGCTATAGAGAGGACTATAACTATGTACCACTGTGGAAACTAATTCTCTAGTTAAAATAATAATTTATTCTCTTTATTCAGAGTATTTCAGTCAAATTCCATTTTTTCAAGCAATAACACATCTGTATGCTATTATTGTATGATATGAGAGAGCTCATTTCTCTTGTTTATGCTGGGATGTTTATAACAGCATCATGTGTGACATTACCTCACTGGCCAAGCTGAATTGCAGCTTTGCTTTAATAAGTCATTAATATTCACAGATGGTGAAAAGTATGTGTTTTTATTGCATGAGAAAATCACATGTAATGACCAAAAGAGGAAAACATTCTCTGTAAGTGTGACAATAGTGTGATGTGATGAGTTTGTGACAATTACTTTGGGCAAGAAGTAACATCACATTAACCTGCCTAGATAGTATGGTGGTAGTGTGTCTGCCTCACATTCAGCAGGTTGCAAGTTCAAATCTCGCTTAGCATGAGTTACCCAGATGAGTTTTTTTTGGGGGGTTTTCCCTTATCCTGAGAAGACAATGTCAAGTAACTTTAAGCTCCATGGGCCCCAAGAACATTTGAACATAATTTCACCAATTTCATTCATCGTCCAATATGACCAATCAAGTTAAAGGATGTTAAGCTAAAAAAAACAACAAAAAAAACACCATATTTAAACTGCTAGAGGTTAGGGTGCTACTTAGTACAGCATTGTCACAGGTTAATGACGTCAATTAGAAAGGAGCAATTACTCATGTGGTCAGAGAGGGAAAAAACAACAAGGGAGGCAGATGGCAATATGGGCAATATTACTGAAAGCGTCGCTGTTAGCCTTGCTGAAAGTTCATCTGACATGGAAGGGATTGCTCCATTACCATATACTTCATAATTCTGAGTTAAATATTCGTTATACATTTTTTGCAAGTTTCCAAAAGTTAAGCTGCATGAGTGTCACATATTATTTTAGATTTCCAATTAAGTTGTCTTCTGTTCACTCCACATGCTATATAAATCACATTTACATTCTCAGCCAAGCAACAAAGGGAATATGGATGGATACATTTAGGTGCATTTACTTGCAGGTAAGTTTATAAAAAAACAAAGATTAGCTAATCAGAAAGCTTAATGATAAGAAAAATCATAACTCTAAAATCACATCAGATTCTGTGTTCAAGAAAGTCACATTTGACCATGGGGACAGAGAAAATTCCAGAAGCTCTTCATTAATCTTTAAAAATAAATTTTGTATAAAATTCATAATAAAAGCTAACCAAAAAGATAAAATACCCCGCCTCATAAGAAATGTGAGATTTACAGGATAGATTGCTAGGACTGTGGAAATAGTTATACAGGTCAAATTAAATTAAACTTAAGGAACATAACACTTAGAGGAGTGGAAAAATTGGCAGTAATGGGTCATTTTTTAATAAAAAGGACATGAAATTATCAACTCTGTGACATTAATTAACCATGCAGAAAAACAACTGAACTGAATACTTGCAAAAATTATTTTTATGCAAAAGTCACCCAAGGTTAATAAATTTTGTCATCCCAATGGCCCAAAATATAATCAAAATTCTTGCAAAATACCAACAGAGGGACATGTATTGAGATGTGATCATTGAGGGCAAGCCAGCTAAACTGTGATTGTGCTGATTGCTGATTGTGAGAAAGATATTACTCAAAAGGAGTTCTGAGTCAGATACCTAACTTAGTGAAATTTGTATATGTAAGACACATCCAAAACTTTTACCAGTTGTATTTGTCCAAAGTTGAGTCTCTTATCTCATTGTTGCAATTACATGCACATAATTTTTATTTTCTCTACAACATACATAATAGGTATAGAAGATATCCAACCAAAAATCTAATACCAAGTTTTCACTGTAAATAGATGTTTTGAGGCCCCCTGAATAAAAAAAAGCATTTTATAAAAATGGTTTGTGTGTGTATGTGAACAGCATTACTCAAAAAGGAAACATCAGATGAATACCAAACTTAGCATTTAAGTTCAGTATCACCTCTATGAAATTTTTTATTTTCTCAAAAATTGCTCTAATGATTTTGATTAAGATATTGTATATTAAAGATATTTACATGACAAATAAAATGAGAATCTTGAATTTTCTAGGACTAACCTTTGAACGTCTCTTCATTTGGAAGAAATTTTGTATAATCTTGTATAACTTGCAAACGTAAAGCAATAGACAAAAATGCACTGCACAAAAATTATTTTAATTCTCTTTAAAACATACAATTTATTTCAAATAACCTTTTTGTGGCTTAAACCATTTCTGAAATATTTGCTATTAATGGTTTGAATTATTCAACATTTTACCATTCTTATAGTCCTGCAACATTCAGCTGTTTCTCATGATTGCATGGAAAGAGTATGGAATTTCAAGACCAATTCTTAAACAATTGAACTATATCAGTATTCCCTATGCACTTATAATGAAATGTGTAATGTAGCTATTTCTATAAAGATTTATTTGATTAGATTGAAGGAGATATAAAATTAAACTTTTTTGATAAGTCTGTATGCCCCTTAAAAATGAAAGGATAGAGAAAGTAATGTGAATGTAATATGGAATAAAGCTTTTAATTCAGTGTAAAAGACAATTAATTACTTATGTATGTTTTAAGGCCAGTTTCATCAACTTATTTACTTTTAACACAATATTAAACTGATTTAACACTGAAGTTAATGTACAAACTCTTGTCCTACAGACTGCTTGTATGGCAAAAGCAATTAACACTAATTGACCTAAGAGTTGGTTAAACAATGACTTAAAAGTAGGTCATTAAATTGTAAGTTGCCATTGGGGTATATCATCTCAAAATGAACCTAGATCACCCTGTGGTTTACTGCGAAACATGTGAGCCAGTTGAGGAATTTAATGCACAGTCAGCATGTTGCCATGGTAGCTCAGTGGTTAGAGCAACCAGCTAGAGAAACCAAGAAATCTGTGGTTCAAATCCTGGCTATGACATTGAATCTTTCAGTCTGATTTTACCTAACTTCTGTCTTACACACAGCTTGATTGCAAAAAGAAATTAATTAACATTAATACAAATTCTGTTTTACTAAAAAAATTTTAGCTTTAATATCAAGTTAAACTGGGCATCAAGGTAGCTCAGTGGTTCTGACCGCAGTTCTCGTACTGTTAGCTATCATTAGTCTGTGGATTGATTCGCAACTTTGGGGTGGTGATTTTAATTTGCCCTACATGAACATCAAGCAACTATGTATTCAATGAACCTAAAATAGTACTCTTTGGGTACATTTGCACACTCTAGAAACACTAAATTTGATACATAAAATATAACTAACTTACATAAAAGAATCAGAATATCATAACTACAACATACAAAACTCAACTTACACTTGGGTAGTCATAGGCTTACCAAGAGACTTCTGACAATTTCCCTTTTGGGTGTACATTCTGACAAGAAAGTACTGGGAACTAATCATGCAAAAATCCAGCTTAAAGGGGGATTTGAACTTATTGCTGTCGCTACGTTGGTACAACTTTCCTCTATACCCACTCGGCGTTTGATCATCATCTTCATCTAGTTTGTTTAGTGCGCCATTCTATTAGTTCATGTCACAGGTGTTTTGCAATTTTGTGATGGATAAAAATATTGAACAAAGAATCTGTCTCAAATTTTGCAATGCAAATGGTATTTTGTGTGCCGAATCACTGAAAATGTAACAGAGGGCTTACGGTGAGTTGACTTTATCAAAAACACATGTGTATGAGTGATACAGTATAATCAAAAGTGGTCGAGATGTGGTGGAAGATTTGCTTTGCTCGGGTCCCATCAACTATTTCAACGGAACTGAACATTGCTTAAGTGAAGGAAATGGTGTCTGAAAATTGTTATTTAGCTCTGAGAGAGATTGTCCCTTAACTTTCTGTGTCTCATGAATCAATTCATACCATTTCAAACACTGTTTGGACATGACACGCGTTGTCACTTGGTTAGTTCCAAAAGACTTAATTTTCTGCAAAAAACTCAATTGCCTAAGGAACACTGAAGACATGCTAGAATGAGCCAATTCTGATCCCACATTCATGAAATGCATTAACTGTTGATGAGATGTGGTTTTCCAAGCTTGACACACAAACTAGTTCATCAAGCTTTCAAATGGCGCCTTTCAACTGAACTAAAACCCAAAAGGGCACGACAAACTCGATCAAAAGTGAAGGTCATGTTGACAGTTTTTTCAATTATCATGCTGTCGTGCACTCGGAATTCTTGCCAGAAGGTCAGATGGTAAATAAACAGTATTATCTTAGTGTTATACAGCATTTGAGAGAACAAATACGGCAAAAAAGACCAGATTTGTGGAAAGACAACTTATGGATTCTGCACCACAATAATGCACCAGATCACAAGGCTATCATTGTGAACAAATTTTTGGCCAAAAACTCAACAAATTTTCATTGAACAACCTGCATATTCACCTGATCTGGCTCCAGCCGACTTCTTTCTCTTTCAAAAACTCAAGTTACCACTTTGAGAAACCTGTTTTCAGTCGATAGAAGTCATAAAGAAGAACTGGCTGCGACAATTGACATTTATTCCAAAAAATGCGTACAAAAAACGTTTTGATAGTTGGATTATTCGTTGGCATAAAGGTATAATTTT
This sequence comes from Hymenopus coronatus, assembly GCA_030762935.1. Taxonomy (NCBI): domain Eukaryota; kingdom Metazoa; phylum Arthropoda; class Insecta; order Mantodea; family Hymenopodidae; genus Hymenopus; species Hymenopus coronatus. The sequence continues at coordinate 150,875,334 of CM060897.1, read as the reverse complement.
GGAAGGGGCCTACTTTGAAGATGATAAAATAAAATTTGATGAATAATACATATTTTGTTTTCATTGACCAATGCATGGAACTTTCTTGATGCAGTAGTATTAATGTACAACAAATTAGATAATGCAATATAAAACTTAATTTCCAAATACTTTAAAATTAAACTAAGAAAGCTGCTCCTAAAGAAACAATATTTACATTTTGAAAGATCCCTAATTTTTTTCACTCTCTGATATAAAGATATAACTAATTTCAATACTCTCTCTAAACAGTTTCTCAGTATTATAGTATGTCTGTATTCAAATCTCTATTTTAAATTAATTTGTAGTTTGATTACTTAACCAAAGATGCGAGATTTTGTATGGTCACTCTATACATACTAGTGTCTGTTTAGCGGTATTATAGCTAGTGGGTTGGAGTGGCTTATCGCTCAAGAAACACTTTAACCTGTGGGAGGAGTACATGTATGCTGGACTCATGCCAAACGTCCACTCTGTCATGCGTCTTTACGCCTTGTTTGTTTTAACATTACCTCCTTCCAATTGCTAAACCCCTACCTGCTTGGAAGGGCACCCAACCCACTTACTAAAACACTGCTGAACGCAGTATATGAAATTTTGTTCAAAGACTTATGAGATATATTAGCATAATCATTTTTAAGCAACACAGACAATCCAAAGTAATTCAGAGCAGAGTTGTAGAAGAAGTACAAGAGATGTTAGAATACTACCAACAGAAACACGCTTACCTGACAAACACTTCTATCTCTACTTGTTGATCTGCTTTATATTCAGCTAGAGTGAAGCGAGCTTTACTTTCCACACATGGCATAATGTTACTCATATCCACGGCTACAGAAAATGGCTCAGCATTCACAGCGGCAATCCACAACTCTCTGGCATGGTTACATTCTTCTTGTGGAATGTCTGGTTCTGGATCAGGAACACTTTTCTGTAACAATTATTTTATTTGTCTCCTCTCTGTTTTAGGATATCTGTCACTACATCTACAACCTGGGATAGGTTGTATACAACTTTGGATTTAGTTTGCATGCACACATCCTTAATGAAATATAATGATTCAAATATAAAGGGTATTTGAGCCAGAGTTTTTTTTATAGTGTTTAATACCCGCTTTTACTACAAATGGCACTGCAGGCGATAACACTGATGATACATGGGATGAAGATGGAGCACTGGTGGAATGCTATGGCAGGGGAAACTGGAGAATCTGGAGAAAACCTGCCCCTGCACTACTTTGTCCACCACAAACCCCATGTGTAGGTGCTTGGGATTGAACCTGGGCCATCTAGGTGAGAGGCAAGTGGTCTAACCACATGGCCATAGCACCCAGAGTACTGCACACGTAGATCCAAGTGGGATAGTGGACTGGGGGTTGAAGATCGTGTGTTAGGGAGGGGGAACCAGCATGGTTTAGCTGCTTTAAATAGGTTTCGGCATCATATAATTATGAGCGAACAAGAGGCTCCTTAGCTTATTCACAATGCATTATTATAAAGAATTTAACCAATTAAGAGGTTAAATTAATTTAAAGGCACAGTTAGGGACACTGCACTGTCCCAGAATCAAGTGTTTACCTGGACCAGACAATTTAAGGGTGGCCTAGCAATTGTACAAAATAAAAGTCATGCTTGATGCTCAACATCAAGTCTCACAAATGACAATATCCATGCTGTTTGAGAGATTCTTGAAGGTATTCGCCGCTGCACTGTTGAAGAAATTAAATCAGAAGTGGGTGTCAGAATTGGCAGTACTCATACTATTATCAGTAGACGTCTTGGATTTAAAAAAATCTGTTGCGCTCCATTCACATGACTTTCTACATCTCTATAACAAATTTTTGTTAAAAAGCTTATTCTTCTATCTACTTCATGCTAATTGAGACAAACATTAGCAGAATTGCTTTCTTGTAAGAAGAAGGAAAATAATTGAATACACTAGGCTAAAATGATAGTCAAATCTTTTAAAAGCTAGTTGCCATGAGGATGAAATCCATTTCCTTGCATTGCCAGGAATTGATAAATTCCTGTATGTGAAAAGTTTAAGTATTTTAAAACCAAAACCAATAACAAGAAATATCTCAAAAATGGTCAATTCTATAAAAAATATGTATATGCCATAAATTGTGTGTTTCAACGACATCTACATATTTTTTGTACAAAGTTGCCTTACGGTTTTCTAGTTATGGAAAAATCCAGCAAAATTCATCCAGAATAAAGAGGTTTTCAGAGGCTATTCCCAGAAATTTCAAGATATAAATTATATTTGTTGTGTAAATATCTTTAAAAATAAATATCTTTTAATAAAAATCGTTAGAATCATTGAGAAAATCAAACTTTTCGAAAATTTTTCCATGTAAAGGGCAGATAGGGTGGGGAGATTTTCCTTAAAATGTTCGTGTAGCATCCTTGGAAGATACTAAACTTATATACCATAGAAATCAAACACGTAATATCTACTGCTAGAAACAATGGCTTCAACCGAAAATTAATAGATAGAAAAATCAAAAAATTCAAACAACAGAAAATCACGGAAACCACAAAATTGAGCCTAGCAATAGATAAACCTTGCTTCAAAAAGTTTACCTATCACCCAAAAGTACACCACAAGTTCCAAAAAATATTCAAAAAACATAAAATCACACTTGCCCCCCAGAATAAGTTCAGCCTACAAAAACTGCTCTGCAACAACCAAAAAGACCAAATCCCAGAACATAAAAAATCAGGAATTTACAGAATAAATTGCACAGATTGCAACAAATTTTGCATTGGTAAAACAAAAAGATACCTTGAAACAAGACTTAAAGAACACATGAGAGCAGTAAAATACAAACAAACTGACAAATCAGCCATTGCAAATCACTTTTGGTCTACTAACCATGAAATAGTACCCAACATACACCTTGTAAAATCTGCCAGATATGCAGCAGAACTCGACGTCTGGGAAAAAATCCATATCATAAAAAATCAACACCATGTATTCAACTTTGTTGCCGCCACAAAATATATTGTGGAAGTTCGTCACCCAGCCACCAGGGACTGTCACACCTCAACATAGCACACCCTGTGGAAATTCAGTTGGAATCCATCAACATTAATGCCCACATGGCATCGAAACCGGTCTGAAAAAATTATACTTAAGTGATATTTAAGTGTTACAAACCCAACTCAAATAATATTCTAATATACCATGTTTGATATTTTACCGACTTTTCGATTTTGAGTTATTGTGCATGCACACACACATACACCCAACTTTTTCTAAAAATGCTTTTTTTTTTATTCAGGGAACCCTAAAACATTTATTTCTGGTGACATCTCAGTATCAAATTTTTGGGTGAAATGCAACCTTTACAGAAAGTAAAAATGAATGCTCACTGGGTTCCAAAGTTGCTGACCAAGCAGCAAAAACAGGTCCGGTTGGAGGTTTTGAATCAATTCTGCCAAGAAGGGGAGGATTTTTTAAAGCGTATCATTGCATGTGATGAGACATGTGTCCATCATATGACTTTGGAATCCAAAATGGTTTGCAAGGAGTGGTAAGGAAAGGATGTTGCCTGCTTAGTGAAGGCCAAAACCCACCACTCAAACAGAAAGTTTCTCAAGATAGTGTTCCCTGACTACAGAGGAGTCTTACTTGTTGATTTTCTTCACAATCAATGTACAGTAAATGCAGCTTAGTATTGCCAATTGTTAAGGTCAGCAAAAGCTACCTATTGAAACAATCATCAGAGATGTCATCCTTCTCCAAGACAATGCTAAGCTCACACTGCAAATTTGACAGGAACACATTGGAAGGCAGGTACTGGAAAACCCTTGAACACCCTCCCTACAATCCAGATTTATCCCCCTGCACTATATTTTGTATGCAACTATGAAAGGATCACTTACAAGAGAACGATTCAAAACCAATGAAAAATTGAGAAACATATGCTCAATTGGTGATGATACACTCTTAAATTTTTTTTGAACAAGGAATATTCCAGCTTTCGAATCATTGGCAAAAGTATGTAGAGTGTGAAGGAGGCAATGTAAAGAAGTACAGGTGTCACTTCTGTATATGTTTAATCAATGAATGCATAAAAAAATTACTAATATAAGAAATTATCTTAGATTGTGATATATTTGTCGTTATGTTTTATTACATTTTTTCTATTAATATTTATGTCTTTATTAAGATTTATTTTTGGTATATATTGTATATTGAATAATATAATTTATTTTATTGAAATGACCATTTATATTTGAATCACCCACATATCTTATGAACTATCAATACTCCAATATTTATTCTTATTCTACCTAATATCCAAATCCCTTTTACTTTCTCTACCACTAATATATAGCAAGCAGAGGAAGTACTGTATTCACCCAAAAATTTGATGTCAAAATTTCACCTTGAATATGCATTATGATGTCTCTGAATAAAAATTGTTTTTAAAAATTTGGAAAACAGGTCTGTATGTGTCTATGAACACCATAACTCAAACTTGGTATTTATGCTTTTCAAGAACAGAACACAAAGGTTAAGAAACTTCACCCACCCCAAACTAGCCTTTACTATGTTGGGCACTCAGCTCCCTAGCCTTCATTTGGTTGTTTCATGCAATTTTGGAAGAATAGCAAGGTGACCACATTGAGACATGAAGTATGCTATACACCCGACATATAGAGGCTTCAAGGTTATGGTTTTGTTCTGTTTGTAATGCGTGCTGTGTTTTGTTTAACAATTCAGCTGGTTCATGGCAAATTAGATAATTTGCTCATTATAATGGCTGAGGGCCTTTAAAAAAGAAGCTTTTTTTGGTTGTCAACACTACAGAAAGACAGGTGAGCAAGCTGCTGCTGCTGCTTCTTCTTCTTCTTCTTCTTCTTCTTCTTCTTCTTCTTCTTCTTCTTCTTCTTCTTCTTCTTCTTCTTCTTCTTCTTCTTCTTCTTCTTCTTCTTCTTCCCCTGAGCCATTCTTCCCCATAAAACCAGATCCTAAGAAAATGTACATGCATAATACATAAACAAATTTTCAGTTTTCAAAAATGGCTGCAACAGTTTTGATTAAAATACCTTAAGATATATATGTGACAAAATGCATATTTTGAATTATTTTCTGGGAATAGCCTAAAGTTCTCATTATGAATGAGTTTTGTATAACTGATAAACAAAATCTTACTACACAAGAAATATAGGCCCCAACTTGACAAATTATGTCAAATAAAACTGTTTGTGGCATAAACTATTTCCAAGATATTCTTTATTACGGTTTGAAATTATAAATATTTTATATACTTTTTTAAGTGGTAATGCTATTAGTTTTTTCATGTTGTCATGCATAAAGCATGGAATATTAAAGCCATCATAATAGTGATATACTCTTTAAAAATGTGATGTGTTGCATTCACATGAATTTCTCCATATCTCTGTAACAAATTATTGTTAAAAAGGTTATTTATCTACTTCATAATAATCAAAATATACATTAGCAGAAATTGTCCTTATTACTTGGTCCCTTGTAAGTAGAAGGGAAAAGATCTAATGTATTCCATTCACATGATGTCCTCTAGCTTTTCAGTAAACAAATCTTTTATTCAAAACATTAATCTGTTATATATCATGCTAATCAAGATAAACATAAGATAATTAGACTTATTACTAGCTTCCTTGTAAATAGAAGGAGGATAAGAACATTACAGGCTAAAGTGATAAGTCTCGTCCTTTAAAAGCCAGTTGCTATGTGAAAAAATTGAAATTCCAATCTCTTTGCTTGCCAGGAGTAAACAAATAAGAAACGAGAAAAAGGATGTGTGCCTGTTTGAGGAAAGTTTATATGGCTTAAAACTGAAAAACTAATAATCCGGAATATCTCATAAGCAGTTAACTCTATAAAAAAAGTATATAACATAAATTGTGTGTTTTAACGAGATCTACATTTTTTGTTAGCACGTCTTTGTATATCTCTTATGCTTTGCCAGTTATATAAAAGTCATCCAAGATGAAAAGGTCTTCAGAGGCTATTCTCAAAAAATTCAAGATATACTTTTTGTTTGTCATAAAAATATCTTATACTTAAAGTACTTTAATCAAAATTATTAGTCATTAAATACAAAGTTAGGTGTTAAATGGTCGTTTTGTTTTTGAGCTATGCTATTCACAGACAGACACACACACACAGACCTCTTTTTTCTAATGTTTTAATTCAGGGGCCTTCAAAACATGTATTTCTGGTGAAATCTCAACATCACATTTTTGGGGAATACAATACATTATCTATATACTATGTACATAGTATGTGTAAAGAAAGTAAAAATGGTATTATCACTGAAGCTTAATGTATTCTTCTTATACCTACAACAAAATGTAAATATGTAATAAAATGTTAATATAATAACATTTTTTAAGAAGACAAGAAGTGTAGAGAAAGTCATGTGAATGCAACACATCACAATTTCTGCATCAGCTTCAAAAAAGCACACTTGCATCAGACATGAGTGAATAAGAAATAAAATCAAAGCACAAATACAAGCTTAGAGACCAAAAAACGGATTGCCTTCTTTGTAAAGAAATGCAGAAATGTAAAAAATACAAAAGAGAAATACAAATAGAAAGTATAGGACCTGTACCTTTAATATTTTGTTAAAATTGCTGTATATTCTGCTCTTCTGCTCCTGCGTAAGGTGTGAATTGCTGCCCAATGCTTCCAATGCTAAGATAATGTAGTCCTTAATACTTGCAGACAAATATGCACAGCTAATAGCTCGGAGTACTAAGTTCGTTAAAAGGGACCACCACTTCTCACAACGATAATCCCATAGCATGTGTGTCAGCAATCTATGAAAAACAAATTAAATTATAAAGTAAGAGCTGAAGCTTTCCTGACCACATATTAACTCTAAATGTTCTCAAGCTTCTAGATGTTGCAATAGTGCATCCATTTGACCAATGAACGCTGCGCTGCATTTGCAGGAATGTGGTAGACACCAGGTACCCTTAGAGCCAAATTTCTGATTTTAGGCAGCGGCTTATGGATGGTTTTGATACCATATTTGTAGAGTAGTCTACTTATCTTTCCAGAAAAATTGCATGCAAACTGTACATGTAGTCATAGCGGCTGGCTTATTTTCACCCCAAAGTGCTAAATTAGCATCAAATTTAATTTCTCTAGCCGGTGTTTGTGTATGCTGGTTGAAACATGGCATCGTCTAGCCAAAGATTATGAACTGAAGAGAAAATAAGAACTGCAGTTCACGATGTATTAGAAGAAAGCAAGTGATTTTGAATTTTCAGACCTTGATGAAAGCGTTTCTGACATCGATGTAAGAGAGGAGTTCTAACTTCAGTGATGAAAATGCATTTGATATCAATAGACCTCGTACACATGAAATAATTGGTGTACTTATCAAAATGGATTTACGGAGGTGTAACCAGACAATGCATACAATATGAAACAACCATTCAGCTACACAATAATACAAGTGCTAAATTGTACAGTAATCCACATTATATTTGTATCCTATTGCTTTATGCTATTTTCATTAATAGTGGTGTCTGCTTATGTGTGTGTGTGTTTTTTTTTCCCCAGTTGTGGGTTATGTGGATTTATTTTCTGTATTTTATAAAATAAGACACCACACCAAAACAGGATGCTGTTTAAATAAAGAAATATCTATACTTTCATTTAATTAGCCTGACCTTTCTGTGTAGTAAGCTTTTGTATGCCAAATTATTGATTATTTTGGGATTTTAATTTTATTTTTGAATTTTCCTTTTCTTTATAGTTTTTTAAAAATAATGATAAGAATTTTCATCCTTATAATGCATATTATACAACAGACAAGAGGGTTTACTAAAAATGAAAAAATACAGCTCTCTATGACATTTGGTACTCATTTTATTACTAATAATTTAAAACCCTGTATTCTCCTCTAAAATTGCTTGGCACTTTTCAAACAGAATTTTGCTATTTGGGCTGGCACTAAAAGGGTTAAGGCAGCTGTAATATCCTTGGCAGAATATCCATTTTGTTGGAGTGTGAATTTTAGCTGTTGAAATTCAGTTTGAAGGATATCTGGATCTGATACAGAAGCTGCTCTATGTGCCAATGTATTAAAAATGCTCATTTGTTGTGATTTATGGTGGAATCTGTTTGCGTTGAGGTACGGATTGGTGTGTGTAGGTATGATGAGTACTGAACTCTTTTCTGGAAACCAGTGTTTCCAGGAAAGGTAGGGAGGCATGCTTCTCAACTTCCATAGTGAACTGTATTTGTGATCAGAGGCTATTTAAGCATGAAAGAAAATCTGGAAGAGTATGGAGTCCATGCAGCCAGATCACAAATGTGCCATTTACATATCTGAAAAAATGTGTAGTTGCCACTTACCTGGCAAGAAGCTTGAGAACAGTTAGAGTTAATTTAAATTATATGTGGCAAAGGATTCTTTATATTGAGCCCTTTTTGACACACCTTAAAATTATTTTAGTTGAATATAACAAACATGTTAATATATTAAATAATGAGTTGAGTACCAGAAGATGTCACTAGTTAGCACACTTTCAAAATTTATAACATTTATTTACAGTTAAATAATGACTATGTTTTCCCACACAAAAGTTTCCGATGGTGTTTTAATGTGTTTTAGTTGCTTTGACCTGTCCAATAATTCTGTTAACTATGAAGACTTTCAAATGGGATGAGATTTGACCTTGAATGCCACCAGGCTGGTAGCCGACCAGAGTGCTGCTGTGTTGACATATTGCATTCCCGTTTAACTGGGGAGTAACGTGCTAAGTGATTCCACCACTCATAATTACTACTTCGCTAAGACAAAATATTCAAATTTTGCAAAAATTAATTCACAAGGAAGATAGGGAGTAATGTTTGTAGCACAACTGTGAAAACCACAGATTTTTAGCTCAAATACTTTCCATAACACACATGAATAAACATACCAATGTATTATATCATAATCAGAATCACATACACACTGTAATGATCATTATTATTTGTATGTATATATATTCTACTATATATGTACATACATGTTTAATTATACACAAACGGAATGTAAACTAATGACACGATGGTACTAAAATAATTATTACATTTATTACACTTAGCAAGCTGTTAAAGTCGAGAGACAGAGAGTGAACACACTCTTGTTAGCTGTAGAATGCAGCATCAGCTATCACATGCTTATGTTTTGAAATCAGGGTTTGTGTTTATTTTAACCCTAGTCCCTACAGAGTTCAAATCAGTTTTCAGTTGCTGTTTAGTCTGGAATAGAGCAAGTGCAATGGCTTTTAGTGATGAATTTAGTGGCGAGTCTAAGAAGCAGGTATTGCATAGCCAGGCTCGAAGTGATAGTTTTAGTCTGCATGCTTTTTTAAAAAATGCAGCAATGATGAATGTCTCCTGACATAACTGATGATAGCGATACAGCAGGGCCATTGGCAGTTCCATTGGATTAAAAGAGCAGGTAATTCATAAACTATAATAATATAGCATTTAAGAAAACGTGTACATAATATGCAAATATGCATGTTCAAGTTTTAAATTTAAAAACTGCAAAAATATAGAAGTTTAGAAAAATCAGTTAGGGTTTCCTGACGCAAAGATTATGTTGCCAGGCAGAAATGCATGCTCAGTGTGCGAGTGAGAGAGAATTATGAAAAGTGTAGGGATAGTGACCTGGCAATGCAGAGCATGATAATGCATTTCAATCATGCAGAGTAGAACTCTTTCATCTGAAAAACATTATAATGACATTTAGTATTGTGGAATATCCACCAAGGAGCAGCCAAGCAGAGACCTGCCTGTATCTATTAGGGACAGTGACAACAAGCATTGTACCGATTTTTATTGGTCAGCAAAGTCACATGGTATTCGCTGCCATTTGTTGTCCATTTAGCACATGTTTCTGTAAGTGATTACAGGTGTGATCCAAATATTTTCAGATCTCTGGCTTCATTTCATCAACATTTTGTGATGACATATTATTATAAATTGTTGGTGTGTAACTAACATTCACAATAAAATCAGTAATAAGTAAGATATTTCCATAATTCACGATTTTTCCGCAAAATTGATCACCACTTTCGATCGCAAAAAAAAAAGTGAGTGAGAAGTTGCGTTTCTTCTTGAATTGTAAGGTGTTATTATTGTTTATGTGAAACAGTGGATAAGGTGCAAGACAAGAATTTCTTTGAGATTTTGACAGAAAAAAAGTTTGAGAGTGCGATTTCTTTTTCCAAAATGCCGAAAGTTGTGACGGTGCAGTCACATAGATGAGTTTCAAAAAGATGAATTTTATGTTTTTAATTGCGAAAAGAAAATATGCATGTGCAAATACTGTAACTCCATCATAGATTGAAATAGACTGGATAGCTGCAAGAAACATGTGGCCACAGAAAGTCACAAGGCAAAGAAAACAGAATCCCTAAAAAAAAAAAAAGGTCAAGCAAAGTGCCAGACAACATTAAATGCTACAACACTTGGAAATTCAAACAAGCATCATAAACAAGAAAAAGAAGAATTAGCAAAGGATCTGACGGAAATATTCCTTGCTGCAAATATTTCACTTGAAAAAATGGAGAACGTAAATCTTAAGAGTTTTCTCAACAAGTAAATGGCATGTTATTTATGATGCTCTTTAACTACTGTGGTTCTCAGCGTCCCATTCTAAATTGGGTGTGAAAGACCGCTTAATTTTGCTCAGAGGCTTCTCTATCAGGCTTGAGGTTCTTTAACATACCATAAATCTATGACACTGGACCAATGGCTTTACTTCCCTTCTGAAGGAAGCCATGTTAAGGATTTTTACACCTGAAAAAATCCATCGTCCTCCGTCGAGTTTGAACCCGCAACTTTGGGTATATGAAGTTGGCATAGTAACCATTACACAATGGAGGGCGACTCTCAAAAAGTACATTCCAGGTAAGTTCAAATACAATTTTTTTTTTTATTTATTTATTTGTAAATTAATTACAGTATTATCTCGCATTTATGATCCCGTCGTTTCCAACACCATTTGCTGGTCCCTCTGTTTACAGTCTGTTAAAAGTTTACATTTATGAAATGTTATGCTTTGCTCCACGCCATATAGTACGCAAGCCAGTTGGAAGGAGGGGGGGTGGGGTGGTATCAAAGTAAAATGTTGCTTCCAAACCAAGAAGATAATGTGAAGATCAAATCGAGCAACCATGGCATGATCCCTTTTCCCTCGCATGTGATTATGCATTGGCACATCACACTTCTTCATTCTGAAGCCACATTGGTGTAAAGTAACTAAAACTATCAAGTTTATCTTGTAGAAGCTTTTCGTTATTGGCTGAGAACTGCTTTAGGCATGCTTTTGTCACAGTTGGAGTCATTCTTGCCGATTCATTTACATTTGCAATCTATTTATTTGTTACGCCTTTCTTTTGACACTTTGTTCTTTATATCCGAGTTCGGCGAAAATTGCTGTTGCTTTCTCGTATATCCACTAATTCTTTTTTGTTATTGTATAATTCTTGGAGAGGAACATATACAGGCTCTAAAGGAGGCAGTGAAGGACAAGCCAGTGGTGATCCTCAGCGATGAGACTTCAGATAGCAAAGAACAATGCATTTTTATAGCTTTGCTTTGTCCACTTATTTGTGCTGAAACCTCTAGAACATATGTGGGTGGGGTCAAAGGCCTGGAAAATGCAACAGCAGTAGAATGTTCTCGTGTCATATTAAGTGTTATGTCTTGAATTTGATAAAGTTGTAGCAGTTGTTTCAGACTCAGCAGGATATATGGGTGCCTGTGTGGATTCACAGCAAATACCATTTTCAGACTGTATGGTGCACATTCAATGCTGGCACACAAATTGAATATTATAGTCAGCATGTGGTCGAACCTTCTTCCTGAGCTGAATACTTGTGTTGCCCAGTCAAAGGCAATGTTTATGAATACAAGGAAGAGAAGACTACTTCCTTTCCTTCCTAAGGCAGAAATATGAAAATGATGAGAGCAAGTGCACTCTGTTTCCAATGCCTGTAATAACTCGCTGGAATTCATGGTTCAAATCTACAGAATACCATAAGGAACACGTTAAAAATATTAAGAAATTTTCTTCATCACTACAAGAGGAAAGCTATGCAGTCACATATTTCAGAAACCTTGCACAAAATGATGAGAATGTGATAGTGGCCTCAGCATCCTTTCTTTTAGAACATTGTAAATCAGTTATCAGTCTAATCCAGGTTCTATAAGGTAATTCATACCCACATGTGCACAAACCTACATCAAAGATCAAGCATATTATTGGCACGTTTGAGGCAGTAGGTGAAGAACCACAAAAACGTGTCACTTTAGTTCACAAGAATTACAGCATTAAACAAACATTCTAGAATTAGGACACAAATGTCACACAAAACTATCACTGCTACAACGTCAGGATGAAGGGCGAGGGTTCATCACCAACATGAGGAAATTATTTGATGAAAAGTATATGAACAAATTCAGTTGGTCCAAATCTGCATTCTGTCATTGCTGACATGTCTGTGATGAAAGATTTATCGCTTCATGAACTAGCTGAAGGGTACAGTGCTTTGAAGGCCAGCAGTAAATAGGAACCGAATTAATATTCTGACAATATTGCTAGCAATGAGGAATGAATGTCCAGCATTTGTTGAGAAAAGAATCCAGGCACTATGGATTCCACCATCCAATGTTAACGTTGAGTGCGCCTTTTCTCACTATGGAAATATAATATAAGATTTACGTACTAATTTAAAGCCACAAAATGTGGAAATAATGCAGGGGAAATAGAAAATATCACATTGTATTACAAATGTTAAAAGAGCATTTCACTGTATATATTGTATGGTAATTTAGCTTTATTTAGTGTTTATCTTTTAAGACATTACACACCATAAATATCAAAACTGCCTCGAATTATTTCACAATTTTATTTACAGCTTTCCACATGTATGAGCCTTTCTATATTTTTTTCACCATCATCCGCCACTTTTTTCAGTGATTTTTAAGAATTTTATTCACTATTTTCTAGGGTCCCTAATAATTAGAATCATTTGACACTACATCAGTGTTACATAATGAAATTATATTTATTTATACATTTTAACACTGACTTTTGATACTTATTGTTTATATGTGCATGTACATAAGGAAGTACACATGCTTTTATGGAGCACATTAAGCATAGTACAGTGACGTATAGGCCTCAAAAGCCAAATGATGAGATATATCTATTCTGCTGTTTTTGTAACCCGTGTTTCCAGCATTAGAGCTTCATACATTGTTTTCTCGTAGTTTATAACCATACATATACATATATATGCCTTGACAATTCTATGTTCAGTGGCTTGCTGGCCAAATCGAACCTACAGAATACTATCTAATCTAATTTATTATATTGTAGTTCTAGAAGACTTTGAAGTTATGAAGCAAACTTAAATGTAGTTTATACTGACAGATTATATCCAAATGCCCCTGAATTTAAAACTCAGCCTCATTTTACATATTTTTGTGGATAGATACATAGAGCTTTTGCTTGCAGCAGCAATAACATGGTGGATGGGTGTGGTTTTTACTGCTACTTGTTGTCGCTGCACTTTAGTTCAGCCCAACAAGGACTAAGGACATAAGAACTAACCTCAGTTGGCTAATACCTGAGGATGAAGGTTCAAGATCTTATGTATACTGATGACACTACCTTATTAGCATCCCATTCAGATTATAATGAATTAAAAGGGCTGCGACTAAATCATTTTACTGCAAAAAAACTGCAATACATATTTAGTTTAACTAGTCTGCAAGGCCTAACACCCACTGCTACATCCCTCATCTCGACCCAGGAAGGTGTCAATGCCTGGGGTGCAATGCTGGAAGGTGAGATGTGATCAGCACCTTGAGACCCTCCCTGCCAGTTAATGTGGTCTTCTCGGTCTGGACCCACCTCTTCTCAATCAAGTAGCTCCTTAATTGGCCTCCCAGAGACCTCACTGAGTGCATCCAGGACCAGGTCTCCCAGGGGGGAAAATTCCCCACACCAGTACTAGGAATCGAACCCAGGTCTCCCACTTGGCAAGCATCACGCTACCTCCATGCTAAGGAGATGACCACATATTTAGTTTATCAGAAAAAATTACAAATGAATTGTGAAATAATTGTTTCTTTTACACTAGCCGTGTGTAGGACAGAAGTTTCAAAGTGAAAAATTCAATTCCAGCCAACATTTGAACCATGGATCACCTGGTTTTACATTAATGTTTTACTAACATAAGATAGAAAATATATTCTAAATTGCTGTGGTATTTAGTTACTATGTTTAACTTGATTCAATAAATTACGATATTGAAAAAACTTTGACCTTCAATTTCTCCATTTTTAAAAACTGGTGCTTGGCCCATTATGGTTCTCAACCCTTCAATTGATAAATGTACCCTTGACACATCCTGCACCGCTTCTGCACATTGGTCACTGCCATCTCAGCCAATATGCATATGACTTGGTTGGAGTCTTAAACGAAGGCACAGTACAAGGAACTATGTCAAATTGGGGGTATTCTAACTGGACTTCTTACCATAAATAATGTGCAGCTAAAAAGCACATAGATTAGCATTTAAATTTGAAATTAGGAAAAGTGGTAAACTGAGGTGTGGATTTCCTCTGAAAGATGTCTTGCCATCAGTTTCAACTCGAAGAACAGGAACATAGAGGTTTTGAGACGAAAATGACTTTGACTTAAAGCACTTTTCTGAATAAATATCTCAATCTCAAATATTTTGGTACTTAATACTTTTCAGAATTTCAGACAATTATTACAATGCTATGCATTTAATGTAACTTAAAAGCTACAATTAATGAAAATTGTATTAGTTTTAAATGTAAAATTACTGACAATCGCTTTTGGCCATGATTTAAAAAAAAAACATACGAACAAATATTAACCCATTAGAACCATTTGATATTGAACACTATCTATACTTAGCTGAAGAATTTACAAAATCTGAAATCTCTTTGTTCTGAAACAAATGAATCTAGAAATAATAAATTTAAGATACCCTACCAATGAATGGCTACATGTTTATGCTGACAGTTCTAGCTTACCAAATAACAGTAATACTGGCGCAGGTGCAATATGCCCTCTCTTCTCTTTCTTCAAAAGATTAAGTTTAAATACTACAAATTTTGATGGAGGGATTTTGGCAATACTTCAGAGCTCACAAAACCTACTATATCATATACATAAATTTGAAAAAGTTGTACTATTATCTGACTCTAAAGCAGCTATTATATCCAATAACATCTGGTGTAACACCTAATAACCTAAATATTACAGAATACCGTAAAATCATAAAACAATTAATGAATTTAAACAAAAGATTAATACTTCAATGGATACCAGCACATTGCGGAATACAGGGTAATGAAACAGCTGACTTTCTAGCCAAGAAAGGTAGTAAAATTACATCAAATTCTTCTGATCCAATAAGTTATCACTCTATCAAAAGAATCATTATATCAACATATAATATGAAAATTAAAGAAGATAATGTGTTACAAACAAAAGGAAAACCATGGAAAAATTTATGTAATAACACAACCAGAATCACTACATTACCAAGAAAATCCTCTGTAGCAACTTTTAGACTCCTAACAGGCCATGACTGTCTCAATAAACATTTACTCAGGATTGGTCTAGTGAGATCTCCTCTGTGTCCTTTCTGTGCACTTAAAGAAGATATGGATGGAAACCATCTACTGTGCTGCCCAACCTTGAGTCGACATGATAATATGACATCAAAATACTGGAATGCAAGAGAGCCAATGGCTTCACTGCCAACTACTCAACATTAGATAGCAACCAACCAACCAACTAACCAACCAACCAACAAGGGCTATCACAGAATTTTTTTCTTTTAAAACTCTGACTAAATTAGTTACATTTCCAGCAGTTGACAATCATCTAGCAGCTATGTGCATAACAAATGTAAATAAATATATAGATGATGTGAATATATTTCTTAAATTGGTATTTTGAATTTTTAAAGTAAGTGATATACAAATGGAGTTTAAACTAAACTCATAAATAAACTTACTGTTGCAAGTTCATGCTTCATATTTACACCCCTAATTGCAATTAAAATTTACTCACGTTAATGCTTTTCCATAGTCCTTCGAACTATAGTATTCCTCAGCCATTTGAACAACTGAAACAAGAAAATTACAGACATGTTCAATATTATTGTTAGCATTTGGCAATCAGGTTTTGGTTCAAATCCCAGCTATGGCATTGAATTTTTCAGTCTGACTCTACTTATCCAACTCCTGTCCTACACATGACTTGTGTGAAAAAACAATTAAATCAATGCTAGGACCTTTGTTTAAAAGCCTAAAAAAAAAAAGCTATAAAAATTGCTTAAAAACCTAATGAGGCTAGTAGAAAATAATAAAAGGCTAAAACTGCATTTATAAAAAACAAACTCTGTGCCCTGGTAATAACACAAGATAAGCTATTGTTTAACAGTACATATATCCCAAAGGAATTCACAATAAACGGTTTGAATGAGCGACATTAATTGTTAATGATATACCTATACTTTGTGTTGCTATGTATAAACATATTCAGATTACAACCAAAAATAGAATTACTTCTTAAGACATAAATGTCTTAGGAGTAACAAAATATATACACTTATTTGTAATAAAGGTGGAAACCATGTACACATATCTTAAGATTGTGTGGTACCATATTTCGTTTTTAACCCTTTCCCTACTGTGGGTTATTTAAATGCCATCCTTGGCCTGGTAGGCTATTTAAACCTTAAATCATTTAAACAGATGAAATAATATAACTTAAAGAACTGATATACAAGTTTTTGCACATTACACTGCTGTCTGTAGCTCTCCGTGGTGTAATGGTTACCATGATAACTTCATATACACAAGGTCGCAGGTTCAAACCTGGCGGAGGATGATGGATTTTCTCAGGTGTAAAAATCCTTAGCATGGCTTCCTTCAGAAGGGAAGTAAAGCCGTTGGTCCCATGTTGTAGATTTACCTCAAGCCTGATAGAGAGGCCTCTGAGCAAAATTAAGTGGTCTTTCATGCCCAATTTAGAATGGGACGCTGAGAACCACAGCAGTTAAAGAGTGTCCATAAATAACACGCCATTCACTTTTTTTCACACCGCTTTACTTATGAGTCTTGCCAGTAATCGACAATCTCATATGCTTGCTGGCCAAGCTCTCTCCTGCCAGCTATGTGTTCAGCTCCATCTACTGGCTACAAGAGGTATGCTTAGTGGTAGCAAGTAATGAGCGAGATTGAAAGCTGACTTGACTGGCTCTAATTAAATCACATGAGTTGACCATTACAAATGTTACTAAAATAGGTCCTGATTAAAAATAAATAAAGGGAAACTCACTTACCTAAATGCCTTCTCATTCTTGGGCAGCGATATGTTTTGAATTGAGTAATTGCATTTCCTAATAAGCTAATAATTATCACCTGGAACAAAACCAAAATATGATGGAAACTATACTATTAAGCATTACGATTTTGTCATAATACATTTATACAGTCATAATACTCCCTAAACAATCTGTACAATATTTCTAAATCAGTTTTATTGAATGAACAGGTACTCATGTAAACAGAGACACATGCACAAAAATGAATCAAGTGTACATTCATTGGCTGATACCAAGTATCACAAGGTACATCGATTACAAAATACTTTGCTGAGTAGTAAAAAAAAAAAAAACTACTGAAACTCCTCTGAATTATGTACCAATGGTATGTTTAACCTATTATGTAGAGTTGCAGCAAAATAAATCTTAAGCAATAAATCAAATTGGACTTAATTAGAAAATGAGCGAACATGCACAGACTGCCTTCTGTTTGTGAGCTTTGGAAGCAGGAAGGAGAGACTGTTAATACCCAAACCATCATGGCTGAACAGCAGTTTGTAAAACATTGCAGGAGTAAGCCTTTAATGAGTGGTGAGAAAGTTATAATTTTGAATTGCTGCACAAACTATGTAAAAAATATCCCATGTTGACCAGTTAACACAAAGACCTTGGAATAATATTACCTTGACTCACCACTGGCGCTGGTGTGCTGTCACTAATTGAAACCTCTCGCACATCGGTAGGTGAAGAGCAAACATGCTTTCTGCTGTATGTTCAGTACGCTTAAAAGGCTTTAAAAGTGAGGTGGTTTACGGGTATTGGGGTTTAATAATTAACATGGTGCACTTCTATGCTGCATAACTGTACCAACCACCGGAAAAATGATTCCAAGATCACTTTCCATCGGTAAGAATAAATTGTAACATTTGTGTTCCAAATTCATTCCGATTTATTCTCGTGGGTTTCCTCGGTCACTAAGCGAATGATAATTTACTTTAGGTTCCTAATGCATGAACTAGAATTATTGAGTAAGCCATCTGCTGCTCCGAGACGTAACAAAATTGTGCCATCAAAGTTTAACAGGCTATACTCAGTGCATTTTGCGAAAAATTGTCTCCATGAGAATAAAGGCAAGATGATGCTAAACCCTGACACAGTTCCTTTAGTAATTAATTTCCCTTCTATGACAAAGGTAACAAGAACGCTAATTTCATTCTTATAACTATTTTGTATATGTTTTATTAGCATTAGAATACAGTGCTAAAATATTAGATTCAATATTATAATTTGTCTTAAAAAAAAAAAAACCCAAAATCTCAAATCTGTAATTTCAAAGTGAAACACTACCCCACAGGGTGCAAAAAGGAATTTGCAAAAGTGTAAGAACATAAAGAATATTAAGTAATGATTGATTATAATTTTAGATTTGTTTATAAATTATTTCAGGAAGCACAGACCATACTCTCCTGTTGTGAATATATTTATCTTATCTAACTCAATATACCACAAATACTGAGAGAAAATGTTTACTTAATGTCTTGAATATAGTTTACTGAAGAGGAATACAGGTACCTAATTTCACGTTTATTTTATTTGTATATTGTACATACCATCTTTGAAAATCTAGAATCGCATGTTTTTTTTCTGCTATATCATTTTATTTATTTGTTTGTTTTTATTTCTTTACATAATGCCTTATGTAATATTGTTATATTACCACTTTAATCCTCTATAGCGACTGCTTAAATTTGAGGTGCACATTAAAACTGTACTTCTTGATTAACTTAACACACATTCAATATCACATTCACATTTCCAGAATCTTGAGGGTGGGGAATAAGAACAGCTTCGTCAGCCTAGAATCAAACCCAGCATATTTTTCATTTTTAATTCAGCATTATGACCACTTTACTGCAGACACACTCTTAACAAACCCTCTAAGATCTTATTGACGACTTTGTGCATTAAAGTAAAAAGGGGAAAGTATACATGGAATCACACCGAGAAGAAACTGAGAAAAGAGAATTAATGCTGAATTATGCTCTCTGTGATGCTTAGATCCTGTTCGTAAAACACTTTAAATGCAGGTAAGCGATATTCAAGCTCAATAATATTTACTTCTGTTTTGTTCAATTGTGGGATGAAATTCCATCTAGTCAATGAAGTGATTTTATTCAACTTCCAACAGGACATTCAAGGTCTAATTCCTGTGCATAGATGCTGACGATCATAAAGAACGTCTTGATGCAATTATTTGTTACTCGGGTATCCTTACGACATAATTATAGCCGTTTTAAATTTCACAGTTTTCCCATTACAACCAATGTATTGCACGTGACCTAGGGAGTCTCTTGCCCTCCACCACACTTCTTCATATTATGACACACAATTTGGTCTGTGCAGATAGGCGTGTAGAGGCTTGAGTTAACATGACAGTGGAGTTTACAGAGTGTGAGAGAGAGGGGGGAAGGGAGGGAGAGAGGGGAAGGGAGGGAGAGAGGGAGGGAGAGAGAGTGTGTGTGCATGTGCATGTGCGAGAGTGCGTGTGTGTGTGTGTGTGTAGAATAAATTCCACACATTGAAGGGAAATGTAAAAACTCAGTGCTAGAAGTTCAGTGAGACAAATTTCTTAGGAAAAGTTAATCATTTCTTCCGCATTCATCGGCCAGATACAATCAAGAAACTACTTACATTTGTAATGGTGGCTCAAATCTTCCTACGTTTAAGCAAAAATCTTTTTATAAGCTGTTACATGACAAAGATTTTGAGTTCCGTAAAAGAAATGGTAAGAATGTCATTGTTAGGGACACTCAAATTTCGCGACTCGCGAAAATTTTTAAAATGCTTAAAATTAGGGAATAAATGTATACGAAGACATATTTGATTAATTTAAATACTTTTTGACACACCATCTACTCGCGAAATTTTGAAATTCCCGCTCTATATACGAATTTTTAGGTTCACTCGCGAAATTTATCGCATATAGCAAAAAGATCACACATTCTTGTTATCAAATTTCGGTTAACGTTTTTTGCTTCCAGCTTAAGCTTTGTTAAGTGCCGTGGGAGTCTGTTAGCATGGTATTGGCTATCTTGTCAGCGTTCGATCGATAACAACAGCAGTCTGCAGTATCGGCGGACCAGCGAAACCGTTGAACCAGCGAGATAGGAGCGCTCATATCCGGTATGCGCTGCGCACGCATTCTGTTACTACCCTAAGTAACTTCTTCTACGCGTATCCCACTAGTTCCTGTTCACCCATGCGTTCAGTTCGTTTTAACTAGCAGTAGCGTAGTTCTGAAATATCGTACAGCATGCCACCGAAAGTGAGCTTAGATGAGCGGGTAAAGCAATTCTCGCAGGACGGAATGAAGAGGTCGGGAGAAATAATGCTTTGCAGCTTTTGCAATAAAAGAATTCCATATGAAACTTCGGATGCTGTAAAAAAGCATATTGCTAGCCAGAAACACGTGGATGCAACGAAAACGCGTAAGCGACAAAGAACAATGTTCGAGGCGGCTGAATGTTCAAAAGGAGCAAAGGTATGTAATTTCCACATTTTCTGCATTTATCTACTTCAATTCTGTGACAATTTTTATTTTGTTACTTAGAGTTTGAAACTTGTGTGTAAAGAGGTAAAGGTGTATTACCTATTTAAAATTAAATGCCAGTTTACTTCCTTTTAAAGCACATGTTTTTAGAAATCAGAACATTATTTGGCTAATAGTAAAATATCGTGTGTAGTTGCACTCTTCGCTTAATCGCATATACTTATTTTGCTCAGTTATATGTTTTACATGATTTTATATCATATTTCAAATTTATTTTGGTTTATAACTTGACATCGGGTGTATAACACAACGCTGCTTTAGGTTCGCGGTGATTTAGCCGGTTGTATGACGCACGTTGAGGGACATGCGAGCACGCTCTCACAGATATGAAGTGTAGCATACAAAATACGCGGGTAGGACATAATTTTTAGTTCTGTTAGGCCTGTTGCCGTTGAAAGTTAAAGCCTCCGATATCACCAAAGAAGTTAAAGGGGGCTATAAAAATGAAAAATAAGGCAACAAAAGACATGTTATAAAAAGGAACATAAACTGCAGCATTTTAATCTCAAAGAATCAATCTTAGAGATTCGCTTTCAAGATTTAACACATTTAAAAAGACATTTTGCAAAAGTTCTGGTCTATGCTTATATGTTTTCTTTTCTACTTTTACCAGGCTGCCAAACTGGATTTTGTCACTTCCACAGTTGAAATGATGATTTCAACCAATATTCCATTGGAGAAGGCAGATCACCCAGCCTTCAAGGAATGGGTGAAGAAGAACGTTATTGGCGGTGGAGACCTTCCAGGAAGCAATGTTCTCCGTAGAGAATATTTACCTCTCTTGGCAAACTCCAGGAAGGAAAAAGTTGTTGCAGCCCTACAGAACAAGAAGGTTGCTGTTATGGCTGACGAAACAACAGACAAGATGGGCAGGGCAATTTTCGTTGTTCTGCTGTCTACAGTGGGGCCCTCCAGATCGCAGGAGCAATATGTGGCTGCTGTCACTTCACTGGAGGTAGTGAATGGACGGTCCTGTGCTCGAACAATTACCGAGGCACTACGGAACACAGGGGTAAACTTTGACCAAGTAGTGGCATTAGTAAGTGACTCAGCCAGTTATATGACCTCCTGTTATGCTGGGTTATCACTTCTCCTGCCAGATGAGTCCCTACATATTCAGTGCTGGGCACACAAAATAAATCTGATTGGTGTGGTGATGAAGGACTACTTGTCATCGCTAAATAAGCTAGTCATTTCAGTCAAGCAGACTTTTCTGCATGCCCGGAAAAAAAGACATGCATTTCGGCAATTCATGCAGGAGAAAGGATCTGCAGCAGGAATGTTTCCAATTCCAGTGGCCACAAGATGGAATTCCTGGGTGGAAGCAGTTGAGTGGATGGCAGATAACTGGACCATTCTTTTTGATTTTTTTCGCTCCATTGGTGGCAGAGAGTCATTTACTGCAGCATATTCACACCTGCAGAATATTACTGATTCTGAGCTACAGATGCTTTATGTGCAAGCTCTGTTTGTGAAATCTTTAGCTTCAGTGATGAAGCAATTGTTGCTCAGCCTGGAAACAAATTCCAAACCGATGGCTGCAGAAGTGTATCCCAAACTTCAGAATTTGAAGAAGCGCTTACAAATAGTTGCTGCCGGAACTTTCAGTGACAGAGTTCAGGAGGACCTTGATGCCCTGAAAGGAAATCTCAGGGGAAGTTCGATGCAGGACATAAAAATTGCAGCAGGCCATATGCACACCAAGCTGGTCAATCTTATGTTGGGGGACCCTGCCCGTGCATTTTTGGAGCCTGTGGCTGCACTCTTCTACAGGCAGAATGTGCTGTCACAGCCTGCTGCAGGAGACGAGCTGAAAACCCTTTTCCACAAAGTACCATCAATGAAGGGTATTCCCATCGATGAAGGACTGCATGCTTACAGGGATCTTCAGGATATTCTGAAGAGCAATGTAAATATATCAGTAGAAGATGCTCTTCATGCAATGCGTGATGATCATCAACTTTTTGTTGATGGTGCCTTAAGGGCGCTATGGGTTCCTGTCTCAAACGTGAACTGTGAAAGGTTTTTTTCCAACTTTTCGTGTGTGTTGACGGACCTCAGAACAAATCTCACAATCACAAACTTGGAGATGCTATCAGCTTATAATTATGAAGGTAAACCATAAGAGTGTGTGTAAATTATGCTTGCTATTAGCGTTTTTATATTTTAGATTGTATAAATTAATTATGCATTTATTAATTATGCATTTATTTCTATTTTTGTAGGTGAGTAAGTTAATATCCAAGAATTACCGTATCCAAGAATTTTCCTTTCTAACTCAAGAATTTTACCTTCTCACTCAAGAATTTTCTCTCTTATTACTCAAGAATTTAGCAACATTTTATTCAAGAAATTTGAGTGTCCCTAGTCATTGTTGACCATGAGGAGATATTGTCAAATTCCTGTATATAGGCAGTTAAGTCGGAAGCTGTATTTTCTTGACGAAATATGGGTAAATGAAGGTCACAATTAAGAGTAAAATGCAAGCAGAAGAAGATGAAGCAGAACTCTGATTTGGATGGAATAGAACCTCTTTCAGATTCAGATTAGGTATTTATTTTCGTATAGTGATTTTCATGTTTCTTATTCATATTTTTAGTTCAGAGTGCCAGACACAATTGTTATCTAACAATTAGCATGTTTCTAAACTATCCTGTGAAGAGATTAATGGGTAGAAGGAAAGTGATGGTTACAAAAGCAGTCCCGTTACCCCTCCAATCAGAGCAAGAAAGCAGAGTACATTTTGTGCTTTATTGACAGGAGGCAAATTCATATGGTGAAAAGGGTTTAGTAACACATAGTAAATGGAAATGAGGGAAAGCAGTGAAGGAAGTCAAAATGGCTCGTGAGATTGCAGAATTTTCTAATAGTTTTTTTTTTTTTATAAAATCCAAATATCACAATATTTTTGGACTTCCATCCAGAATAGACATGTTATCAAGTTTTGGAACACACAAAAAAATCCACTAGCATTCAACACATGGAAAAATATATTCATTATAAAATAAAAACAGTGTATAATTATGAATTTTAAAATCCTGCCAATAGATTATGTCAGTGATGGCCAATTAGTAATGCACTGAGGGCCAGAATATAATAAGGACCTTACTTGAGGGCCAGGAAAATTAATAGAACTATATTAAAAATAAAATAACAGCAATGACAACTTAAGAGCATATTATTTTTAATATTATTACATGCACAGTGAAGGAACAAGCATCGCTTTTTAATGGGAACAATGAGGTTTGTCAAAATCTTTTACAAGAGATTTAAAATCCACTTCCAGTTCTGATGTTGCAATCTTAAGAATATGAGATAACATTGAAACTTTAACCACTAATTTTTGGAACAAAATGGAACGTACAAAACATGCACTAAATCTGCCACATAAGTTGCAACCTTGGCATAATGTATACTATTTTCCCCAGATTTTGCCACAGCCATACCCGCAAAGTTTGAAATTTACTTTTTCCCCACATGGAAAACATACATAGCAAGTATAAGATGACTCCCCAGTTCTGAACTTAATATTTTGGAAAAAAACATTGTCTTGTATTCAGATAAATACAATATACAAGATATGCATAAAACACTTTATTAAATTCACTATGTTCTATTACTTCAATTAGGTAAACTCCCAATCCTAGTAAACATGTTTTACTTGCTAAATATGCATCTGCAGTAGTACTTTATTATCAAAATGTGGGTAATATACAGAAATGACATTTATTTATTCATTGCATTTATAACCAATAACCTTTCACTTTTGTCACTTCTGTGTCACTTTGTTTCTCATACACAACGGACATCACATGAAAATGATGCATGTCTAATACGAGATATCATGGGAATATCGCTTCTTCTGTCCTTGTCTTTCTCCATGTATTACCAACATTCACAATCTGAACATAGTGAAAGGTACATATGGCTCAAGGCAGTCAACATCTGAAAGGAAAGCGATTGCCAACAAGAGCCCTATGCCACAAAGTGTAGTAAAGGGGTTAAGGCCCCTAAGCTGCAAAACGTAGCTGAAGGATCTGTGAAGAGTAAACCCCAATGAACCTCGTATAGCTGAGTGATGTGTGAGGCCTAAACCCAACCAAATGATAAAAACTGTGATTTAACAATATTGTGACAATGCTGTCTGTGCGTGCAACCTTTCTCATAACGTGAGACAATGCAGTTCGATAGCGAACAACAGTGCGATGCAACAGGTTCCTTCAGAAACAAAAACTTCCTACAACATCAAAATCCTTCTGATATTCTAGATGTTTCTCTAAGCTTCAGTTTCTACTACCTTCGAAAAATTTTCAGAAAGGTTGTGACGTAATTTTTTCGTTATAAAAGCAGAAGAAGAACACTTTGGGGTAGCAGTTGTGAATTGTACTGAGTCATCATGTCTGGAGCATTATCGCACAGTGATGTGCAAGCCATGGATGGGATACAGCTGTAAACTGTCTAACATTAAGTGAACTATTTGGAGCAGTGATTTAAAGGCTTTATTTGTAATTGTTGACTCAATAAAGACATTTGTTACAATGTTTTCATAGGTTGGCTGCATTTTAGTAACACTGATCTGCCACTATTTTTGGCACTCTTTGCATGCATTGTGACTGATAATGGCGATTCTTTGCTATATGTAAGAGTGGTCACAAAGAAGGGTGGTTGTGTGGGCAATATGACTTCGCTGGAGCTACATTTTCTGCTTCATATATTCATTCCTTTCTGCTTCAGGATTATGCTGGATATAATAATTACCAGAATCCTTAAATGTTTAGCAAATAAAACATTGATTCTTAGGGTCAGGAATGAAACCCTTCATTTTAACTTTTCTGCTTCATATATTCATTCCTTACTGCTTCAGGATTATGCTGGATATAATAATTACCAGAATCCTTAAATGTTTAGCAAGTAAAACATTGATTCTTAGGGTCAGGAATGAAACCCTTCATTTTAACATATAAAATTAGAGAGTGCAATGGTTTCGTTCAAGCTCATGCTGAGAGTTTGCGGTTTGATTTTCAACTCTGGAGTGGCTCATGTGAAGTTTCCCCATGGCCCAATGTGGTTGAGAGTACAAGGTAAACTATGTCCATTCTCATCACTACCCTATCATTGGAATTAAGGGCACTATCCAGTAGAAAAATGGAAATGTAGTTTTATTTATGGATGCTCTTTAACTGCTGTGGTTCTCAGTGTCCCATTCTATACTGGGTGTGAAGACTGCTCAATTTTGATCCGAAGCCTCTTTATCAGGTTTGAGGTTCTTTTATGTGCCATAAATCTACCACATGGGATCAATGGTTTTACTTCCCTTCTGAAGGAAGCCATGCCAAGGATTTTTATGCCTGAAAAAATTCACTGTCCTCCACCAGATTTGAGCATGCGACCTTGGGTATATGAAGTTAGTATGATAACCATTAAACCATTACACCACAGACGGCTACACACTGTCCAGTGGGTACCTCCACCTCATAAATGGGTTCAATCATTCCTGGCGGAATGAGATACACCTCAAAGGTCGATCACATTGTATGTGGAGCAATGGAAAACAACAATAACAACATACAAGATTAATTAAGAGTAAAAACACATCACATTCAAACTTCACTAGTTGAAATAAGTAATTTATTTTGGATATATTTCAGCTGCTATTGTCACCATCTTCAGCAGAGATTCTTTCATCAGTAAATCTCTGCTAAAGATGGTGGCAATAACCGCTGAAACATGTCCGAAGTAAGTTTCAATTAGTGAAGTTTGAATGTGATACTGTGTTTTAACTCTTAATTAATTAGTTAAATCACTGTGCATTCCCTTTAATGTTTTAATTCAAGATTAGTTTATGCTCAATGATACACTAACAAAAAAATCTGCTACTCTGAATGGTTTCTGAAAAAGTAAACCTAATTTCTTGTTAAAATAAACAATGAAACTACAATGAATTAAGAATTTCACTTACTGAATGGTTGATCTTGTATCTTTCTAAATACTGTAATGCCTGAATGCCTGCTTTTTCTTTAGCGGCATCAGAAGGCTCTGCACTAAGCTTACCAGGACGCCATGCTCTTTGACCATAGAATTCCAGATACACAGCTCCAACAAGAGGATCTGGTTCTGGATACGTGATGATATTCTGCAACAGTGATCATGGGTTCTAAATTAAAAAATTCTGACGAGTTCTATTCACATGTCTATCTCTACATCTTTGTAATAAATTATTGTTGAAAAGCTTATGCTTCTATTTACTTCATGTTAATCAAATAAATATTAGCAGAAACACTTTGTTGTAAGCAGAAAGGAAATAGGGGAATACAATAGGCTAAAACGACATTAAATGCTGGTTGCCGTGTGGATGAAATCCGTTACTATGAATTGCCAGGAGTTGACAAATTCCTGTATGTGAAAAGTTTTAAGTATTTTAAAACTGAAACAAATAACAAGGAATATCTCAAAAATAGTGAGATCTATGAAAAAAATGTGTATGGCATAAATTCTGTGCTTTAACGAGATCTAAATTTTTCGTGAAGTAAGTTTTTGTCTATCTCTTACAGTTTACTAGTTATGCAAAATCTAGCAAAATTCATCCAGAATAAAGACGTCTTCAGAGGTTATTACCAGAAAGAGTGTGTGTGTGCGCGTGTGTGTGTGTATCAGGTGGAAGGGAACTTATTACATTCCTTCTAATTACACACAAAAGAAGTCTAATGGCATTTTGTTCTTTGATCAACCGATTTTGAAAAAATAAATGGTTTTTGTTCCAAATTGGGTGTGTAATTCCATAAGAATGTATGAAGATAATAGTTTGTTACTTGTAATATGCAGAGAGTAACGTCTTTGGGGCATTAGTTTTGGTAGGAATTATGGGAGATCACACAGAGTTTCAAAATAATTAATCACTTAAAAGTATTAAAGGAATATTATGAGCAGCTTTTTCAGGTGTGAAGTAACTCAGCAACCTTGAGTTGAGGTGGGCGGGGATCTGAACCCGTCAGTCGCTTGCAAACACAATGCAGGGTGGTGTAATGTTTTGGCAGATAACGAGTGCAACTGGCTTTCTAATTCGCCTACTCTCCCATACTTAAAAATGGAAGGAATTCCTTCGTCCTAGTGGCGTGATGATGATTGGGGTTTAGCGGCACTCAACTACTAGGTTACAACGCCCTTAGAAAACTAAACGGGGCATGAGATGAGAACTAAAATGGGTTTAATACGGTAGAAAGCTTGTTAAAATAGATGTAAAAGAAACTGTTAAAACTAGACACTCATAAAGCCATAAAATCCATAAAACCAGTTAAAACAATGGAGTATAAAAATGGATAAAAACTGGTAAGACTAAATGTTTTAAAAGCTTATAAAAAGGACTAGATCCTGAACGTGAAATTAATTGTAGATAAAAATTTAAAAACTCTGTCGACAGCAGACATTGCCAAGGACCTGTCCGAGGGAGGCTGGCAGCCGGAGAGTGGCGCGAAGAGATACAAGAGCAGTACACTCTACCAGCATTTTGAGCATGCCAGCTCAAAAATACAGCGCTATGCACAACCGCCTTAAAATCTTCCGCTGTTGCACTGGCAACATTAACCCTGGGCTCTGTAACTGCCAATTTTGCTGCCAAATTCAAGTTTATTCCCCGGAAGGCCAACGTGTCCAGAGATTCATGCGAGCTCCACAGACACCCCAGAAACTTGTAATATGTGGAGGGCATCCTGGATGCACTGCACTAAAGGATGGTAACCATATAGCTCATGAATGCTCTGAAGGGTGCTTAGCGAATCGCAAAGAAGGAGGCAGTCACTTAATTTTTGATGCCGAATATACAGAAGGACTCGGTAAATAGCATACAGCTCTGCAGAATGAAGAGATGTGCTGCTAGGCAAACCAAGAGTAAAAGATACGATCCCATGGACAAAAGCACAACCAACACTGTCGGGACACTTACTGCCATCGGTATATATAGAAATATGGCCACTGTATTTTGATAAAGATTCTAAAAAAAACTCTACGGATACTATAAACAGGCACAGCAGATTTCCCGTAAACCCTCATCCCAAGATTGAC
This sequence comes from Hymenopus coronatus, assembly GCA_030762935.1. Lineage (NCBI taxonomy): Eukaryota > Metazoa > Arthropoda > Insecta > Mantodea > Hymenopodidae > Hymenopus > Hymenopus coronatus. Next base: position 150,846,252 of record CM060897.1, on the reverse strand, counting down.
ATGGGAGGCAGCAAATAACCAAGGAGGGAACCTCCTCTCCATTTTGGGAAACAGCCTCAAAATGACAATAACATGCTGCCGAAGAAGCTCACGGAAATGAAAACCTGCAGGCTTTGGACTCAGGGAGTGGTGGCGATACCGATCGTCCAGCTCAAGGGAGAAAAATGCATGGAAAGTTGGATGGCCAGGCATGCACTTGAGCCCACAGACATAATTAGCTAGCAGGACATCAAGCCAATATCGCAGAGGGGGTTCTCCTGTTTCAACGTACAGGTTAACAACTGGGCTGGTTGGAAAAGCTCCAACCGCCACACGGATGATTACGGACTGTGTCTAATGTTTTCAGCACTGATGGTCATGCTGAAGAATAAACAATGCTGCCAGAGTCCAACTTCGATCGAATCAGTGCGCGATAAAGATGAAGCAACACTGTCTGATCTGCTCCCCACGATTTACCACTTAGTATCCATAGAATATTGAAAGAACGGTCACATTACGCTTTCAACTGTGCTATATGCAGTGACCAACAAAGTTTCCGATCAAAGATCAACCCAAGGAATCTTACCTCGTATGCGAAAGGAAGTAAATCTGGCCCGAGTCGAAGTCACAGCAGATGTCGCCACCTACAACACCAGAAGTTAATGCAGACTGTCTTCTCAGATGAAAAGAAAAGCCGTTTTTTGAGCTCCAATCATAGAGATTGTCTAAACACCGATGGAGGGGGCGTTCCAAAAATGGCATATGCTGAGAAGTACAGTAAATGGCCAAGTCTTCTATGAATATAAGCAAAACGAGACACCTGGGGGAACACATTGTGATATGGAATTAATCGCTATAGCAAACAGCATTATGCTTAGTACCGAGCCCTGCGACACACCATTCTCTTGAATAAAATGGTTAGAAAAAACCAAGCATGGAAAGCGCGGTCCTGCATAAACTGGATGAGCAGCGGTAAGCATTCACGAAAATTCCAGTTGTGGAGGGAACATATTATCCCTGCTCGCCAACACATATCATAAGCTTTCTCAAGGTCAAAAAATATTCCAAACGTTTGACAGTTTTTAAGAAAGCCATTCATAGTCTGTGTCAATAGCGATATAAGATGGTCAGCTGCTGACAGACGCCTTAGAAAACCGCACTTTGGAATGGACTGCTCAGCAGAGGATAGAACTATCTCTGTGAAGTGTACCATTAAATAATTCACAGAGGCGCACTCAACATAGTTAAAACAGCCAACCAGGAATACAGTTCCTAGTTGGCTTGATCAAAGCACCAGTTTGGTAAACAAGTGTAACATACAGGATGCGTCAAGAGACTAATAAGACATGCGAAGTGGTCACTTGAATGCAAATCAGAGATGATATTCCAACTTGAGGAAACTGCTAACTAGAGTGAAAAAATTGCTATATCAAGGTATGAAACAGTATGAAAAGCGTCAGAAAGATATGTGGGCTCTCCAGTGTTCAAGAGAGCTAAATTATTGCTGTCCAAGAAGTTTGAAATGAGCTTACCTCTCGCACATGCCCGAGGTGAGCCCCAAAGTGGGTGATTGGCATTCACATCTCCTACCAACAGAAATGGTGGAGGCAGCTGCGCAACTAGATCTTCTTAGTCGGTGAGCAAGAGGTCAGCAGATGAAGGTAAATAGATATTACAAATGGTGAAAATGATGGAGGGAAACTTAACCCCTCAGCGACAGACTGGATGTCAGATTGTAAGGGCATGGGTTCGACAAATATATCATCTCGGATAAACATCATAGTGCCTCCATATGATTTATCACCTCCCCCGGTGATAAATCACAGTGTATGGAGGAGTACTGCCTGATGGTAACGGTATCCTTGGGATGGAGCTTTGTCTCTTGTAAGCATACGACCAAAGGCTGATGCTGATGTGGCAACAATTCAAGCTGTGGTCAATGTGATCTAACTCCACGTATATTCCACTGTAGGATAGGCATGGTCTTTATGATGGGATAAGTTCTAAATTGAAAGCCATTTCTGCATATTGGGCAGCGTTGGTTGGTTCAGTTCATCCTTTTCTGCGTCGGACTAACACTTTATTCGGCAGCGCGATCCTGTCAATTACGCACTGTGTGTTTGCCACTAACGACAGAATCCTCTTGATCCATATCCTCCATGAGGGAAGTCCTCTTTCCAATAGAAAATTTCGGTTCGAGATTCTCGAACTGATTAGAGGTACTGATCAGCAAAGATGGTAGTTGCTGATCGGTACTTCCCCCAGAAGACTCCTCAGAAGAGGATCTCCATGGAGAGTGTCGTGGACTTTGCTTTCCCTTAGATGTTTTGGGGCGGTCTTAAGACTATCTTTCAGAAAGTTTTGCCCAACATAGCTGGACTTAAATTGCTTGGCAGGTGCAGAATACGTTGGAGGCTTAGAAGTTTTATTTCCCGAGGTCGAAGATTTAGGTGATAAGGTTGCTGAACTACTCAGTAGGCTGACAAATTTGGCAGATGTTAATGCCGACTTGGAAGGCAATGTAGGCTTGGGCACTGTTCTGGCTACAAAGTCCCTTTCTGCGATAGTTGTCCCATTTATATCGCTAGTTTGTGTTGCGATTTCCCAACATGGCACCGGTTTAGCTACAACAGAGCTTAACGTGCCAGACTTCAGGACAGAGAGTTGGCAGAGTCACAAAAGAGTCTGGGCTTCCGAGAAAGGCACCTTCCCTTTCACCTGGATCTCATGAATCGCTTTTTCCTCCTCTGTAAAACGAAGACAGTTTCTGGAATTAGATGAATGATCGCCGTCACAATTCATGCACGATGGAGATGAACTACAAACACCATCACGGGATAAGTCACCACAGTTACCTCAGGTGGATTTGCCCTTTCAAAAATCACATGTGTGGCCAAAACGTTGACACTTATAGCATCTGAGCGGGTTCAGTATATAAGGCCTAACCTCAATGACTTTGTACCCTGCCTTAATCTTTTGCGGGAGATCTACCTGATCAAAAGTAAGGAACAGGGTAGGGTAGGTATGAATTCTCCATTGACTTTACGCTGAACCCGATAGACAGATGTTACTCCTTGATCCGCCATGTTCTCCTGAATCTCCTCAGTACTTAGTCCATCAAGACACCGCGTGAGGAGTTTTCGACCTTCACGGGGAAGCTGGCTAACAACTTAGCTTTTGAATCACAAAAGGGCTCACCGTAAAAAGATTCCTTCCTTCCTCTGTCCTATTTACAACTAACACAAGACTTGACTACTTCTTTTCCCATATTATTAACAGTAAGGTTTTTTGTTTTGGGTGCCATAAAGGTATATAGAAATTCATCCCCCAGGGGATATAGCAGGCTGATTGACTAGGAGATGGGTTAGTCCCTAGCCTCCCGTTTAGGTGAAGCTTAAACCAAAGTGGTGTATTAGGTTGCGCACCCTCCCCAGTTACTGAAAAACAGAAGCCCAAGCTCAGATATGCAACCCTCAACCAACCAGGGTATTCCTTTCCACCGACATGGGTCTCCATGCACGGCCTACACATGGGTGGGCATTTTGACCTACTGACTCCCTCACCACTGAGATGTGGCCCACAGAGGGAGTCAAGGTGGCTCGGGACTCCGGGTGCACCCAACCCCATAACTACCGTAGTAGGCCCCTGGAGGGGCCCTAGTGGCGTGATTGTTTATGTACTGACCTTGTGCAAGTGACATCCACACAACCTGCAGCATTGCCAACTTGCCTGTTTCTTGTTTTTGACAAAACTAAACTCCATAGAAAATGGTCAGAAACAAAAATGTGAGATACAAAATGTGTTCCAAATACCGATCTATCACCGGTTAAAATTAATATAATGACTTCCCTTTCACCTTGTACATAAATATATATATAGGTATATAAAATGTTTAGCTGAGAAGAACAGATACCTTACAGAGCTCTAAGCAAGCTGTTTTCCTATCAATTGCATACTGTGCCGCTTGCTGATAGTAGAAACCAGGATGTTGAGTTTGTAATGCTGGCAGGCCTTGTCTGATTGCTTCATCAAATATGTCACCAAACACATTAAACCTGTAAAACAAAGGTTCTATTATAAATCATCCCTTTTTAAAGAAGACTTTATATTGTTATGAGGGTGGGTATCTGCTTTGTGGATAATAGATATGTCCTTCAGCGCTAGCCAGTGCATATCATTGGTTGGAGAGAGAGAGGGAGAGAGAGAGAGAGAGAGAGAGAGAGAGAGAGAGAGAGAGAGAGAGAGAGAGAGCACGCGGAGGAGACACAGGATGAAATGCTACCGTTTGAAGCAAGAGCCGTCATCTTGTGGCACTGCACATTACCATATATACCATATGCAACATCTATCAAATTGTTTTTCCAAGTTTTTGAAGTAAAGAACAAAGGACACTGGATGGGGAGAGATCTCTAGTTGAAGGAATATTTAATACAGTCGCATTTTTTGGCTTGTCAGAATTATTATTGATAAACTGGTATTATTGCAGTAAACATCTCGGCAAGGTCATAACTTAATTTTGTTCTAATTTCTTGACTTAAAACTACTGTTAATGTAACAAAAGGCTGTACCATATATTACAGCATTGGTTTAAAGTTTTAGCAGAATGTGTGATATTAATCAAGAATTTGGTTGAGAGACATTGAGATAATTAACATTGCATTCCAAGTCCAAGGAACACACCCCCATTCTCACAGTTCTGGTATCATAAGCACATGATTATTTTTCGCAATAGCTGCTAAATGGACGAATTAACAAGAGGTCTCTTATAAACTGGAGTAGGTTGCCAATGTTGTCTGTGAATTGCATTTAACCAAGCTTTCCAACAGTCTTTCCGAGATGGAAATCTAAAATCTAAGAAACAATACAGAACCGTTCTGTTGATAATGTATAACATATTTCACTAAGCATACCACCAAAAAATCACTTAAATAAGTACACAACCTACGTATTGAAACACTTCCTTTTCCTTGTTTTTACTTCTGCTATTTGAGAAACTATAACCAAACATCACATATGTATTGACCGTTACACTGGTTTAAAACTAACAGTCTAAATTTACAGCTTAATTGAACATTTAGCACCAAAAAAACTTATTTTTGTGTGCACGTTTTATGCACAAGGGGCTTTCTCATCTCAAAAGTGTAGTGACTAACTATGGCGGCTGCGTGAAAATCATGTTTCACCAACCACAATGCATAAGGATAGGGCATTTCCAATCTATTCTCTCTCTATATCTGTGGGAGGAGACATGCATGGAGGGCTAACTAAATAAAATGGTGAAGCTTAGAGACCTACTACCCTCAGTTGTGTTAGAGATTTCTTGAAGCTCTTATGGGTATAGGGGTTAATTCACTGTATTTGATGATGTGATAGAGTGCTGTGTGCTGTTACTGGAGTACCAGTGAATGATACAAGAGGAGAAACCTGTGGCAATACTCTTCTTAGCAACTGCAAGAGAAAGTGACGAGTGAAGGGAGAACTAGACAAAATCACACAGATGACAGAAATGGGATTTAAATACTGTGATAGAAGAAATGCTTCAAAGATTATTATGATATTTATCCGAATACAAAACAATATTTTTTTCCAAAATATTAATATTCAGAACTGAGGATCGCCTTGCATTCACGATATATGCTTTCCAAATAGCATACAGGGAAAAAGAAAGTTTCAAACTTTGTGGGTATGGCAGTAGCGATGCATGGGAGAAATGGTACAGATTACTGCCAAGTTTGCAACCATAGATTAATAGTCACTACGTATGCAGCAGATCCTAGGCATTCCATTTTGTGCCAAAATTAGCTGCTAACGGGCCTATGAGCACTCTCATTGGAAAGAAGATTACTCATACTCTCTGAGACTACAATAAAATTAGAGGGCTTCTAAGCTATTCTCTAGCCACTGCTACCGCCGTTGTATCATTGTATCGTTTCACACACGCCATACATCCATTCTTCATTTCTCCTGCTCACAACATAAATTTCTGCGCAATTTTAAAATTTGGTAAAAACATTAAATGTTATCTAAATACAAAATCATATTCATCATCATCATTACAGTTACACTGCTGCCACTGCTATAGTCATGTGCCGTCACACCATAAAGTACACTTCTGTATTCCCCTCTCTGTCACCCTCCCAAAACGTGAATTTCCGCGCAAATTCAAATTCAGTAAAATAAAAAAAAAATAATAATAAATAAATAAATAAAATAAAAATAAAATAACAAATTTAATGGACTTAATCAGCTTAAGTGTCCATTAGTTTGTTCAAAGTATATGGCAAACATATAAATCTCATTTAGAAATTCTTCTTTTTATATGTCTTTTAAACATGTCTTCTGTTTATGTATGTAGATGGTATGCTAAGTTCCAACCTTAAGTTCTGAAAAATTGGGGTCATCTTGCATTCAAGATTGTGTTGTATTTGGATAAATACAGTAGTTAGAATGAAAAGATAGTGATGGAAATAAAATCCAGAATGGACAAGATGCAGGCAGAAATGAAGAACAAAATGAGAAATGAAATTCAAACTTGATGTTGTCTTAAATTTGAAATAAAATGCCATGGTGAAAGATTTACATGCTTTTGGAAGAAAAACATCTGGATTAGAAGGTGAATGAAAGCAAGAGGATAGGAGACTGCAATTGAGGAGATGCACTGTGACCTAGAAGCTAAGATCCATGTCAAAGTAATGGAGGATTCCATGATTAAGATACCAACTCAAAGTGTTTGATTTGTGAGTATATTCAAGGAATAAGTTGATTATCTACAACTTTCATATCTTTTTATAAACTTACTGCTTTGACATCCAAGCATAGTGTTCAAAGGCCAATTCTTTAGGGCCTACATATGATTTGAAAAGTTCAATGTGCTTGCGGAACTGGCTGATTGCATCCAATGGTAGACTTAACTGGAACATCAGTTTACAAAGCTTGTAATTTATGAATCCTGCAACAGTTTTTATTTCCAGGGCATTGGTATCAGACATGCGCACTTCCAGTAAATTAGTGTAAGATTGCGAATAATGCCTGAAAATGAAACAACAAAAAATTAGTTTACCAATACTATGGTACTCCTCCTTAAATTAAGAAGATATCAACAGTGGCATTTTAGTTAGACAATTTTTCTGAAATAAATAACACACATTTAGAATTAAAATTATGACAAAAGCTGTTATATACAATGAAGCTATCATGTTGTACAAGCTTGGACGTCCATTACTGACACTTGCTCCACTACTTTTGAAGCTGGTGACGTGGACACATTTTGACAATTTTTATTGTCAACCTCTAGCAGGCTTGTAGACGTCTGAAGTACCTGGAATTCTTTGATCTGTAATATAGGTGCTGTTCTGATTAGGCAACATCAGGTGGTATTAATCGGACTTCATTAGTATCTGCCTTCTTTCTACATGACCTTGGGACCTCCGCTGGAGCAACTTGGAAGTGTTTGCTAATTTTAAGTCTTTAGCTTGACTTTCAGACTATATTAATTTGTACAGCACAAAAAACAACTCACAACTCACAAAATTACGTTAAAAAATCTGATGTGTTACACTCACATGACTTCTCTAACTGTTCTACAAGTAAACTTCTTACAAAAGATTTTTCTTCTTTCTACACCATGCTAATCGAGATAAGCAATAGTAGAATGTACTTTATTACTTAGTTCCTTATAAGTAGAAGAAAACTAAAGGAATACACTATGCTAAAGCAATAGGCAAATGTTTAAAAGCTATCGTAATGCAATTGTGATTGAAACTGGCTTCTTTGCTTGGCCAGGAGTAGAACAAAAGAAAAATAGACACTTCCTATCTGAGAAAAGTATAAGTATTTTAAAATTGAAACCAATAACACTGAATATTTTGAAAACAGCCAACTCTACAACAAAAATGCATTTGACATAAATTGTGTGTTTATCAAGATCTACAGTATACTGTATAGTCAGTTTTTGTCTATCTCTTATGGCTTAACTGTTATGCAAAATACTGCAAAAATCAAACAGAATAAAGTGCTCTTCAGAGGCTATTTCCAGAAAATTCAAAATATACATTTTATTTAGGTTGTGAATAACTTTAATATATAATATTTTAATCAAAATTATTACAGCCATCCTTGGAAGATACTGAACTTAAATATCAAGTTTAGTATTTAATGGTCTTTTAGTTTTTGAGCTATGCTGTCCACGCACGCACATTGACCTTTTTCTAAAAATGCTTTTTTTTATTCAGGAGGTCTCGAAGCATATATATCTGGTGAAATCTCGGTATTGAATTTTTGGGTGCAATACAATACCTTCTCTACACACTATGTACTTAGTACATGTAGAGAAAGTAACAAATTGATGATGAACGTTTTACTTGAGCACTGCTTGATACCTGAAGAAATAGTGTAATGGTGTTGCAATGCTGTTCATGTACATATCAGTGGTTATGGAGATGATTAAAGTTACAATGCTCTGTGAAAGAATATCCACTAGAGTGCATTAGTGTTATCATTATGTGATCCTGTTAACGAAAATTAAATTGAGTTTTATTTATGGACACTCTGCAGTTCTCAGTGTCCCATTCTAAATTAGGCATGAAAGACCACTTAATGTTCCTCAGAGGCCTGTTTATCAGTCTTGAGGTTCTTTTACATGCTGAAAATCTTTAACACAGGAACAACCGTTTTACTTCCCTTTCAAAGGAAGTCATGTTAAGGATTTATATGCCTGAAAAAAAAAATCTATCACCCTCCGCCAGGTTTGAACCCATGGTTTTGAGAACCAGAGACTAACATGTTACCCCTAGACATTGTGAACCACCCGTGTTAACAGACTTGAAAATGGTTTCAGTCTGACTCTACTTATCCAACACCTGTCCTACAATGACTTGCGTGAAAAAACAATTAATAACACTAATTGAGCATAATAGTTTGCTAACTATGAAACCTGGAACTTAAAGTACTTACAATATTGTAAATCGTCAATGGGGTATGTCATCTCAAAATAATTTGGGATCACTTTGTGATTTACCAGGAAATATGACAGTCAGTTGAATTTAAAGATGTGTCGGCATGTTGCCATGGTAGAGCAACCAGCTAGAGACCGGGAGATCCGTGGTTCAAATCCCAGCTAGGGCACTGGATTTTTGCTTATCCATCCTGTCCTTCACACGGCTTACATGAAAAAACAATTAAATTAAAACAAAATCAGCTATGTTTAAAGTGGTGCCATGCCTGATGAGTTTAGTTCTACATTACTTTGGATGTCCAGCATGTGAGAGTATGATGGCAATCTAGGTAGAGGTGCCATTCTGACTATATTTTGGAGAGACAAATTGGAGTTACTCCAAGCATCATGGTGTGAGGGGCCATGGGATATGATTTTCGGTCACAGCTGGTACTGATTCAGGGAACTCTGATGGAATCACATTACATTACTGCATCCTCAGGTGACAGTAACCTGGTATCATCTGTCAACAGGACACTGCTCATCCACACATGGATGTCAACTCTGTCACAATACCCTTATCCAATATACTAAGGACCAGTTATAAAAGTCGTGAGGCAAATGGCCTCAGGAGTATACGCCAGTTATATGAAACCCTTCTCAACTGAATTTGTGCATGCATACAAGCCAGAGGAGGTGCAAAAACATACTGATAAGCAGGCTTCTACTGCCAACATTGTTGAATGTATCACTCTATTTTATAATCATTGAAATATAGTTACATAACCCTTCAATACATGAAGTTTCATTTCATTTTTTCCACTCCGAGGTGCTTAACTTAAAGCTGCTTACACTCCATTAATTGAAAGTTCAAAAAACTCTCCCTCGGTTTCAGAATTTTCCAGAGCATCATTTTTATCCTGAACTTCAGCTTCAGTTCACAGAAATCGAGGAAAATGCAGCATTTTAACATTTAAGAACACAAACCATAACAAACAGACCTTCAAGGAAAATGAGTGACTACCTGAAAGCAACCAATATTACCAGCTCTCCTAAATTTCCTAATAGTTGACTAAAGCAAGGGCAAATGGTAGCACAAATCAGACAACTAAATGATAACTGATATATGTTCTTTGCCGCATAGCCCAAGACCGAGTTAAGGTCGTGGAATTGCATTAAAAGTGTTAGAAATACCTGCCTGCCCGAGCTATGCTGTTGGACTTCAATGTGTTAAATTCCATGGATCTCGAGCATATTTCAGCATCATTTCACCAATTTTACTCACTGTCTGATATGACCAACCAGGTTAAAGTATGTTAAACTACGGGTAAAAAAAAGAAATCCTTATTCACCCTAGCTTAATATCAAGCTATCCTGCACTTAGGAGAATACAGTTTACTCCTAGAAACTAACTCAGATGGACACAATCACAGCACTAAACATAACATAACAATCCCCAATCATTGATTACACTTTTTACTCTCTCTACACATCCATGTACATGGTGTATAGAGAAGGTATTGTGTTCCACCCAAAAATTCCATACCGAGAGTTCACCAGAAACATATGTTTTAGAGTACCGTATATTAAAAAAACATTTTTATTTTCTCTACACGTACTATGTACATAGTGTACAGAGAAGGTATTGTGTTCCACCAAAAAATTCCATACCAAGATTTCACGGGAAACATATGTTTTAGAGTACCATATATTAAAAAAATACATTTTTACTTTCTCTACATGTACTATGTACATAGTGTGTAGAGAAAGTATTGCATTCCACCCAAAATTTTCATACCAAGGTTTCACCAGAAATAGATGTTTTAGGAGATCCCACGTATCCAAAAAAAGCATTTTCAGAAAAGTGTGTGCGCGTGAGTGTGTGAACACAATAACTCAAAAATGAAAAGTCGGTAAAACCCAAACTTGGTATTTAAGTTTAGCATCTTCCAGGGATGCGACACAAAGATTTTGAGAAAAATCCCTCCCCACCCAAATCTACCCTTTACATGAAACAAATTTCAAAAATTTTGATTTTCTTAAAAATGGCTCTAACAATTTTGATTAAAATACTGTATATTAAATAAATAAAATCTATATCTTGAATTCTTTGGGAATAGCCTCTGAAAACCTTTTTATATTGGCTGGATTTTGCATAACTGGTAAACCGGAAGAGATAGCCAAAAACTTGGTACACATGAAATGTAGATCTCACTAAAGCACACAATTTAGGTCATATAAATTTTTTTTCATGGAGGTGATCATTTGAGATATTCCTTGTTATTGGTTTCAGTTTCAAAACACTTATACTTTTCTCATATGGGAATTTGTCAACTCCTGGCCATACAAAAAAAGGAATTTCAATCACAAAGCAGCCAGCTTTTAAAAGATTTGCCTATCTCTTTAGGCTAATGTACTCCCTTATTTCCTTCTACTTACAAGGAAGCAAGTAACAAGACCATTTATGCTAATTTTTTCTCAATTGACATGAAGTAAATAGAAGAATAAGCTTTTTAACAATTTGTTGCAGAGATGTACAGAAAGTCAAGTGAATGGATAAACACATCAGATTTTTTAAATAGGTTCCTAGTTTCATGGGAATAAAGTTTTAAAATGTTCTTTCAGTTAGTATCAAATTGTATAATAACAGAATATTTAAAACTATTAAAAAGACTTCTACTATATAAAGTATATTATACTAAAGATGAGTTTTTAAACTCTTTTATTTACTTATTTTTTTATAACAACACTGTTCAAACTTCCACCATAAGAAAAGTGGAGAAAAGTGTTCTGAACTTTTATCAATAAGTATGTGCAATCTTAGCCCATTTTGTGACTGTAAGCTTTTAACTTTTAAGTTTTGAAATTTTAATGAACAAATAAATAAATACTTGTCATGCAGGCCAGGAGTTCTGCTGAGTGGCATGCATCACTGTAATATGGGTTAACTCATAACTTGAGATCTCATGAATAAAAAAAAATCTTATGTGTTCCATTCACATGCCTTTCTCTACATCTCTGTAACAAATTGTTGTTAAACATTGAAATCTTGCAAATATGCAAAGGAGCTTGAGACAGTGATGTGAATAAATTAAAACAACAGAATTTGAGTTCACGTTTTGTAACACTAACATCACTTAGTAATTACTTAGTAGGACCGGTTGCGGGAACACTTGTTCCCATTTTCAACCCTTAATTCTGACTAATCTTGCTTCGTTTGCATCAACAAGGAGGGTGATGGTGTATCACTTGTGGAGGCATCTGGTGCTAGATCTAAGAACTTCCAAAGGTTGCTGTATGGTGGTAAATCAAAATTCATATTATGGTTCTTTTTCTACATGATAAAGATCTTCTCCCAGACATCTAATTCTGTGTGTTTTATATTTGGTGTGATTTTGTGTCCTGATGTCCAAAAATCATAGGCAACTGCTGATTTTTCTGTTTGCTTGTATTTTAGGTTTCTCATGTGTTCCTTTAATCTGGTAATCTAGTGCATATACGAAGGAAGAAAAGAAGTTTGGAAACCAGATTAAAGGAACACACTCTAATTGTTCGGCAAACAACCCTTTTATTCAAAGATTATTCTTTTATCTACATCATGCTAATCAAGATAAACATTAGCAGAATTAGTCTTATTACTAGCTTTCTTGTAAGTAAAAGGAAAATAAGAAAATGCACAGGCTAAAGTGATGGTCTTGTCCTTTAAAAGCCAGTTGCTGTGTGAAACAATTAAAATTGCATCTCTTTGCTTCCAAGGAGTAAACACATGAGAAATGAGAAGAAACATGCCTTCCTATTTGAGAAAAGTTTAAGTAGCTTAAAATTGAAACCAATAATGCAGAATATCCCGAAAATGGTTAACTCTACAAAAAACGTATATATCAAATTGTGTTTTTTAATGAGATCTATATTTTTTGTGTAGTAAGTTTTTGTCTATCTCTTACAGTTTGCCAGTTATACAAGTCATCCAGAATGAGGATGTCTTCAGAGGCTATTCCCAGAAAATTTGAGATATATATTTTGTTTGTCATAAAAATATCTTAAACATACAGTATTTTAAACAAAAGTGTTAGAACCATTTTTGAGAAAATTAAAATTTTTGAAATGTTCCATGTAAAGGGCAGTTAGGGATGGATGATTTTCTTGTGTTATATCCTTGGTAGATACTCAATTTAAACACTAAGTATGGTTTTTAACAGACTTCTCATTTTTGGGGTATGCTGCACACAGGCCTTTAGCTAAAAATGCTTTCCTTGGACTCAGGGGACCTCAAAACATTCTTCTGGTGAAATATCGGTTTTGAATTTCTGGGTGCAATACAATACCTTCTCTATACACTATGTACATATAGGGAGGCTGCACATGTATGAGAGGTACTGAAGTAAAAAGAGAGAGAACAAAAAGTCATACTTAAGTGCAATATTTCCATCCTGCTTTAGTTCATTCAAGAAGCCCATTTTGAATGAATGTCTCACAAACAGATACTGATGAGTAGTTTTATTTAAGTAATCTCGATGAGATTTGATGTTCCGAGCTTCATGATGGTAATAGCTTTGTGCCAAATCATAAAATGCATTTTCTAATCTGAAACAAATTTTACACATATTAAAGTTAATAACATTTATTTTAAATTTTCTTGCAGAGGAGAAGTGAGTACATATGATGGAATAAATATTATACAAGGGACACTGAAAGTTTTGAGAATAAACACAATACATTTTATAATTTAGATCTGATCATTGTATCTTTTCATTGCACACAGCATCTCATCCTTTCAAACCATTTTTCAAATGCCTAACGCCATTCTTTTTCAGAAAGGGTGTAAATACATTCTTTGTAAATCAACCATTATAGTTTCAGGTGATTCGAATTGACTTAGAATCTCTTTTTTTATTTTGAGGAATAGAAAATTCATATGGGGCCAGATCTAGACAGTAGGGAAGATGGACTATAATTGGTGAGAACTTACCTTGTGATTGACATTCCTGCTGACACTTGGCTGTCTCAGTACGCTGCTGTCATATTTACTTGCTGTCCATTTGCAGCAGCACATGTTCCACTGCTTACTCTAAAATGCCTTCTTCTTCCCATGCATTTTCTATCATACCTCTCATATGTTGAACTACTTTTCCCCATTTCTCACTAGTTATATCTCTATTCCTTTCAACATTGGGTCCTGTACTTCACTAAATGTAAAAGTTTTATTATTTAGGCTAACATAACCTCAACAGGTTTATCACGGCTGTATGACTTTTCAAATCACAGTGTCACTTGTGGTTATAGGATGAGAATAAGAGCAATATATAAGAGGTAGCAAGATTACAAATGTAAATCCTTATGGAATTACTGTGTGTAACACAACCAAACTTAACACAGAATGAAATCTAACAATCTGATTGTAATCAGATTAGTCATGCATGAGAACATGCACATAAATTTTTACTGAACTTGTAGGTGTTACAACCCGATGACATGATCTTGCTCCATTTTGGGATCCTCTCTTGAGAAGACTCAGACTGATAACTGTCACTTGGTTTCCATATCATATTGCTATATTCTGCTTTCATCCTCTGTTACAATCTTTAAATATGTTTTTGTATTTTATCTCATCAAATTATTCTATAATTTCCTACCACCGTTGCACAAGTGCCTGATTCTGCTCAATTGTGAGATGTTGGGGGATCCAACAACTGCAGACCTTCCTGAAGTTAAGATTTTCTTTAAGGATAGTCCTTGCTGCTGCCGATCCAATTTTCAGGGCTTCTTGAATCTGACAACATGTGCAATGATTGTCCTCCCACAACATGTGTTCTTTCACATATTTTCACGTGTTATTGTTGTTGAAGCTAGCTGTCCTACATAATCTTCAACTTCAAGGGAATGTTTTCCTTTTCTAAACTCTTCGAAGCATTGATAAATGGTGGATTGTAAAGGGTCAAGATTCCCCAAATCCAAGATGCAGTCTTTCAAAGACTTCTCTCTCCCCTAAACAGGCTTTAAAGTCATAGAAAAGCATAGTTTGGAAAAGGTCTTGCTGGAGATCCATCCTAGTATTGAAGCAATATTTATCTCTGCCATGTTTGTTTTCATTTTGATATTAGCAATTTGTGAGTCTTTAGTAAACATTTACACATTTTGGTAGCCATCCAGATGAGAGCACATCCTTTTTTAGTTTTGTTACTCTATAGTTTTACTGATTAATCTGCAATCTCTTTTGTTTTTGCATTACTGATAGAATTCTGTTGCATTTTTGTTTCTCTTCATTCATTCTTGTGTGCAGTGAAGAGCTGTTTGTTTTGCATAATTTATTTTAGTAACTGAAAACTTTTTTCACCACAATGAGGTAGAATTTTGAGTTTTCACGAGTTCTTCAATGGACCTCATATGAGAAGGAGGTCATAGTGCAACTCAAGAGAGACTTTGAGAATAGGGGAATCATATTGGGCTTCTCCACAAAGATTTCATCTGCAAGCTGATATAATGCTACATCAGTTAAGATAGGGATCTTACCTGATTAATTGTTAGTTACAAAACAGTATTGCAACTTGAATTGATACTTATAAAATATTGGATCAAAATTTTTGCTACAGTTAGGAAAATTGACAAGATAATTACATTCTCAGGAAAAGTCACCAGATTATTTTTCAGAATACTTTGCTAAAATAGTAAAAGAGAATAATTTAAAAGGAAGAATATTTTAGATAACTTGATTATTTCAGCGCTGTTAGCTAATTCGCCAGAGTTGGAATCATGCTCATTTGACCGCAATTCATTGTGTTCTGCAGGGAAGGCTATCTTCATGCTACTTTCAATTGCTGTGTTGAAAATTTAATAAATAAAAAGCAAACCCGTTCAAAGAAAATGTATTTCTTCTGAACTAACTCCTTCATCATCAAGACACCATGAGTATACAGCTAGCCCATTAATTGTCTACTGAGTACACCAGCCGAGGCACGATCCAGCAACCTACCAACCCCTATCCCAGGTCAGTGTCTGGCATTGCAACAACTCTATGCACATCACAGCAGTGCCAATGCTGCACTGTTGGAATGTTACTCTCTGAACTTCAATCTAAAGCTAGAAAGAACTGGATTAGCTTATATGTGGTATTCATTTGTTGAGTTGGGTTTTTAACACTACGTCACTTACATTTTTATTATGATTATTATATCTTATTATTTTATTTACCTCATAATAAAAATGTAAGTGACGTAGTGTTAAAAAACCCACTCAACAAATTAATACCACATATAATTTGACCATTACTGTAACTAAATTCCTTCAAATATGAATCAATGGATTAGCTTATATCACAATTCATTGTTGCCGATTCTCAAAGCTTTCAGAGTGTATCTAGAAATGTTTGCCAGCCAAAGAGAATCCATTCTTCTTATTTTTAGGTATTAATTATGTTGTTGACTCCATCACGTTGTGCTACATTACCTGTGAGTGTAACCTTGCAAATGATCTCCATGTGGAAGGAAGAACAAAGATTTTATATTAAGTTCACAGCTTGCACACAAAGCTTCTGCCCTTTCAGCTGCTAGTTTGTCCTCTTCAGTGGGAAGTGGTGCAGTCTGTTGAATTAAGAGAACGCCAATGCGAGTGTTTCTTCCTTCTAAAGCTGCCCTGTAATTTTATTCATATAATATTAGTAATTCATATTATTTCCCAAAAGTATATAGTAATAGTATAAGGTTGTTAAATTATAAGGTAACCCCAGTCGCGGCCTCTCTCCACTGTAAGAGAGATCTGAGAGTCACTGGCAAAGGTACAGTAAAGTACGTATCTTAAGATAAATTACGGAAATGTTGACCTTCTGCTCACATACGGGCAGCACAATTTGCAAAAATATTCTCGCTCACTTATCTAAGCTTAGCAGCAGGAATACTTGTGATTTCTTGCATGATGCTATCACTAAGTGTCTGTAGATTACAGAAGGATTTCTGCTGCTGAGTGAGAACATCTTTAATTTGTTATACTGTCTGTTTGGGAGCAGATGGTCAATATTTTCAGCATTTATATTTATTTATTGCTGGCATCACTTTCTTGGTGACTCTTGGATCTCTCACGCAGTGGAGAGAGGCCTCAACAAGGCTACCTTATAAATTAATTATCCTATATTTCTTCTATCTCCTGAGTGGAGCAAAGGTCATTGTTACAATGTTTCCACGATCGCATTTGAATTTCTAGTTTATGAGTTTGCCACTATGTGCCTTGGTGATGAAGGATAACCTTGTCGCCCACAGATAGCACTGTAGGATGAAATCACTGCTTGCTTGCAGATGTGAAATGGCAGAAAGTTTTGCCCAGGGGCCTTCTTTCAAGTTGTGTGTTTTTTTCCATGCAAATAAATATCACATAGGACTACCGGCATTACTTCCTTTCTGAAGAAAGCCATGCTAAAGATTTCAGCATCTGAAAAAATCCATCACCCTCTGCCAGGTTTGAACCTGCAATCTTGAGTTTTAGAGGCTAGCATGGTATCCACTACACCACAGACAGCAAACAAAAGTACATGGATTTAATTAATTTGTATGAAATTGCCATGAAAAGATAGAAAACATATAAAATAAAGAAATATCGGAAATGCACTTTTAATAGAAGAAATACATGTTTTGAAGTTTCCTGGATACAAAAAAAAAAAGGCATTTTTAAAATTTGTGCACGCGTGCATGTGTGTGTTTTCTCAACAAATAGTTCTAATGATTTTGATTGAAATGTCATATAGACTGCCTCCGTAGTCGAGTGGTCAGCGAGCTGACTTCTCAACCGGAGGTCCCGGGTTCGATTCCCGGCTGGGGCTGGGAATTTTTCTTTAACCGGAATTATTCCCTATCCTCCATAGAGTCTGGAAGTATGAATGTGAGAGTGAATGTGTGTGTGTTTAGTAATATAAAGTTTAACCTAATGTTCTGAACCTACAGTTTCACAAGTGAAAGCCCCCGATATGACCATTGATGTTAAAGGGGGCTATACAAATGAAGCAATAAAAAATAAAAAATAAAAAAAAAAAAGTCATATATTAAAGATACTTAATTCAAAAATAAAATTTATTTCTTAAATTTTCTGGGAATAGCTTCTTAAGCCATTGTTATTCTGGATGACTTTTGCATAACAAGTAAACTGTAACAGATGCGCAAAAACTTACTACACAAAGAATGTAGAAATTATTAAAACACACAGTTAATCAAATGCATTTTTTGTATGTCAAACGTTTAAAAAGCCGGTTGCTGTGTTTACCCTTTACATGGAAAATTTTTTTTCTCAAAATGTTCAATTTTCTCCAAAAATGGCTCTTATGATTTTGATTAAAATGTCATATATTAAAGATACTTAATCCAAAAATAAAATGTTTTTCTTAAATTTTCTGTGAACAGCTTCTTAAGCCCTTGTTATTCTGGATGACTTTTGCATAACAGGTAAACTGTATAGGATGCGCAAAAACTTACAACACAAAATATGTTGATCTCATTAAAACACATAATTTATGTCAAATGCATTTTTTGTATGTCAAATATTTAAAAAGCTAGTTGCTGTGTGATGGCCTTGAAATGTCATTCTCCTTACATGACCAGGATGAAAAATGTGAATAATGACTTGCCATTTCAGAAAAGCATTTAAGTATTGCAAAATTTAAAACAAATGCAAGAAAAATATTGCAAATTGTTAACTCCACAAAATGTGTTTTAAAAAGATCTATACTTTTGGTGCAGTAAGGTTTTGCTTATTTCTTAGGTTCACCAGTTAAGCAAGTCATCCAAAATGAAGAGGACTTCAGAGGCTATTCACAGAAAATTAAAAAATCAATTTTGTCATGTAAATATTTCTAATATATAGTATTTAACCAAAATCATTTAAGTAATTTCTGAAAAAGTGTGTCACACTCACATGACTTTCTCTAGCTCTTATACAAACTTCTTCCTTAAGATTATTCTTATTTCTGCACCTTACAGTCGCCCTCCGTGGTGTAATGGTTACCATGCTGACTTCATATACCCAAGGTCGCGGGTTCAAACCCAGCGGAGGACAATGTATTTTTTCAGGTGTAAAAATCCTTAGCATGGCTTCCTTTGGAAGGGAAGTAAAGCTGTGGGTCCCGTGTCATAGATTTATGGCACATAAAAGAACCTCAAGCCTGATAGAAGGCCTCTGAGCAAAATTAAGCTGTCTTTCACGCCCAATTTAGAATGGGATGCTGAGAACCACAGTAGTTAAATAGCGTCCATAAATAACATGCCATTTACATTTTCTGCACCTTACTAATCGAGATAATCATTAGCAGAATGTTCTTACTACTTAGTTCCTTATAAGTAGAAAGAAAATAAGGGAATACACTAGGATAAACCGAAGGTCAAATATTTTAAAATCTGTTGCTATTCGATTGTAGTTGCAAATAACTTCTTTGCTTGGCCAGGAGTAGAACAAAAGAAAAACGGACACTTCCTGCCTGAGAAAAGTATAAGTACTCACAACTGAAACCAAAAACAAGGAATATCTCGGAAATGGTTACCTCCACAACAAAACTGTAAAGGACATATATTGTGTGTTTTGATCAGATCAACTTTTTTTATGTAATAAGTTTTTGTCTATCTCTTACCACTTAGTAGTTAAGCAACATTTAGCAAAATTCATCCAGAATAATGAGCTCTTCTGAGGCTATTCCCAGAAAATTCAAGATATACATTTTATTTGGTATGTAAATATCTTTAATATACAGGATTTTAATCAAAATCATTAAGTCATTTTTTAGAATATCAAAATTTTCGAAAATTTTTCCTTGTAAAGAGTAGTTGGGGTGGGGGGATTTTCTTGAAAATGTTCGTGTTGCATCCTTGGAAGATACCAAACCAAATACCAAGTTTAGTATTTAATGGTCTTTTCGTTTTTGAGCTATGCTGTCCACAGACAGACAGACACACACACACACATACATACATATATACGGAAATGCTTTTTTTGGATTCAGGGAGTCCTAAAACATGCATTTCCAGTGAAATCTCGGTATCGAATTTTTGGATGGAATACAACACTTCCTCTATACACTATGTACATAGTATGTATAGAGAAAGTAAAAATGCTTTCTATAGATTTTCAAAACATGCATTTTTGGTGAAATTTTGGTGACTTTTTAGGTGGCATATAATATCTTCTCTACCTTTGCAATAGTAGAAAAAGTAAAACTGCTATATTTACACTTTGTTTCTACAAAACCATTGTTCTCATAAAATCATGTGGATACCTTACAGACTGCACCCGAGATGCACATTCCATGCTCTTTTCTTTCCAGAAAGTGTCATCCCAGTCAAGTTCATAAAAAATGATAACCACTGCAGGAACCTCATTCAAATGCTTCTTCATCCAATTGCCCTTCAAAATGCCTTTGGGGATGAACCAGTCATAAGTACTCCTCTGGAAACAAAATGCATCTGTTATATTTTACATTTCCTGCAGCATTTAAAATATCATAGACCCCACAGGAAATAGTTCCAGATTACCCATGATAACTTATTAGATAGATAAGACAATTTATTTCATCTTTTCAAATTACAAACATCACACATACTTTCCTGAAGTTGCTGAATTTGTTATCATATGCAGTTAACATCCTGGTTATTTATGTATATGTAACGTTCCCTCTATTTGTACATTTTTATACCCTACAAACTTAATATATTTACCTCTTATATTAATTGCAACCTCATTAGTTCTACTATTAACATCCTCTCTTTCTTTGGTGATTTTTCTGCCCCATTTCTCTCTTATTTTCCCTGTATAATTACCTAGTTATCTCAGAAATTCTTTCCCATTGTTTCCAAAAAGTTTTAAGTACAACATTTCTGCTGGTAACTTTTACCCGTTTTTGTTCCATATTATCTGTCTCCACACTTTGGTTTCCTCACAATCTATATGGTGTAAACTGTTATCGACATTGCCACATAGTTGGCATAGATCTTTATCAACTTTCAGATGTTTTAATAACATCGTTCCTGCCCATGCCAGACCCTCTTCACAAACATCAATGTATTTTTCTCTTCGCCATTCCTATATAATATTAAAACACTCTTATCCCTTAAGCTACCTATTATTTCTTGTTTCTCTATGTCGTCTATCCTAGCTTTCACTTTATTCTATTTTGTTTGTTGATTGGCTAGCTTGCATAATCCATTTTTTCTTACAGTTTCCTTTAATTGACATATCCGACTTCTTTCCCATTTAGCTGATATTTGTCTTAAAACAGTTTTTAAAAATATTTCCTTCCTCTAATACTTGGATCCTGTTCCAATATTTCACTATCAGTTTGACCAATGATCCTTTCCTCCCAACTCAACTAGTTCTAATAACTTCTTATATACAGATAAGCACATTTTTACAAAAAATAAAAATCTGATGTCTCATAATCACGTGACTTTCTCTGCTTCTCTGTAACAAATTTGTGTTAAAAAGTTTATTCTTCAATCTACTTCATCATAACTGAAATAAACATTTGTAGAAATAGTCTTAATTACTTGCTTATGTGTAAGTAGAAGGTAAATAAAGGAATACACTAGGCTAAAACGATAGTCAAATGTTTTAAAATGTGGTTGCTATGGGATTGACATCCGCTTCTTTGCATGGCCAAGCATTGACAAATTCCCATATAAGAAAAGTTTAAGTATTTTAAAACTGAAATCAATAAGAAGGAATATCTCAAAAATGGCCAATTCCATGAAAAAAATATATATGACATTAATTGTGTGTTTTATCGAGATCTAAATTTTTTGTGTAGTAAGTTTTTGTCTATCTCTCACAGTTTATCATTTATGCAAAATTCAATAAAAATCATCCAGAAAGAAGAGGTCTTCGGAGGCTATTCCCACAAAATTCAAGATATACTTTTTATTTGTCATGTAAATAACTTTAATATATGGTATTTTGATCAAAATCGTTGATCATTTTTGAGAAAATCATAATTTATGAAATTGTTTCCATGTAAAGCCTCAAAATATTTATCACATTGTTGGACGATACTAAACTTAAATACAAAGTTTGATATTTTATCAACTTCTTATTTTTGTTTTATCGGATTCACACAATGCACATATACACAAACACATGCAGAGACCTTTTTCAGAAAATGTTTTTTATTTTGTTTCAGGGAAGTTTTTGGTCTTCAGTCAATAAACGTGGGACTAAACAGGTACAAACTTTTTGATAACCTAAGTTCTGTATTATTTCATTCACAGCGATATGCCTATCTGCTCTAATGATTTTGTCAACTCTTTCCTTGTTGTGTTATGTGGAGTCGGGGCCGCTACAATCTTTGAAATGCTTCATCCAACTTACACTGCTAGCACAAATGCAAACATCTCAATAGGCAAGTTGAAGTCTGAGGTGAAGTTCAGCAGCACATTTTCCCTCTTTAACAAATAATTCAATGATAGCATGCAGTTGAAACAAAACATCAATGTTCACCATTTTGGAAATACTGCCTGTAGTTACATGATAGAACAAACAGCAACTTGTGATGTACAGTCAATAGATTATGATCCTGCAGTCCTTTTTGTTACATTGTTGCAATTTGAACTTTAACAATGAGTTCTGACAATTTTCAGAACTACCCTTATGCTTTCGGGTGAAGAAGGCGAGAGATTAACAATTTATGTACAAAAAAGTGACAAAATACCCTAGTTTTTACCTTCTCTACATGTACTATGCACATAGTGTATAGAGAAGGTATTGTATTGCACTAAAAAATTTGATACCAAGATTTCACCAGAAATACAGTTTTGAGACCCACTGATTAAAAAAAAAATCTTTTTTGAAAAAGGTTCATGTGTCTCTCTCTCTCTGTGAATGCGTGTGTGGTTGGGTGGGTGCATGCGTGCGTGCGCGTGCATATGTGCAGCATAGCTCAAAAACAAAAGTCGATTAAATACCAAACTTGGTATTTAATTTCCCCACGAAAACTACCCTTTACATGGAACATTTTTCAAAAATTTTGACTTTCTCAAAAATGGTTCTAACGATTTTTATTGAAATAACTTATGTTTAAGATATTTTTATGACAAACAAAATGTATATCATACACTTTCTGGGAATAGCCTCTGAAGACCTCTTCATTCTGGATGACTTTTGTATAACTGGCTAACCGTGAAAGATATACAAAAATTTACTACACAAAAAATGTGGATCTCATTAAAGTACATAATTTATGACATATACATTTTTTTTTTGTAGAGTTAATTTTCAAGATATTCTGGGTTATTGGTTTCAACTTAAGACTACTTAAATGTTTCTCAAATATGAAGACATCTTTGTTCTCGTTTCTCGTTTGTTTACTCCTGGCAAGCAAAGAGAATGGAATTTCAACTGTTTCACAAAGCAACTGTTTTTAAAGGAATAGACTATTGCTTTAGCCTGGGCATTCCCTTATTTCCCTTCTACTTACAAATGAGGAAAATTTCTGCTAATGTTTATCTTGATTACCATGAAGTAGATGGAAGAATAAGCTTTTTAACAATAATTTGTTACAGAGAGGTAGAAAAAGTCATGTGAATGGAACATCAGATTTTTTAGTTTACAATTGTAGGAATCTTAAGTTGCAATATGCTAAAAATCTTGTGCACCACTTACCTTTGGTTTCATTGGTGGAAATTCATATGCAGCATCCAAAAGTTTAAACTGCACAAATGATCTGTATTGTCTTCTGCTGTTGCTGAAGGCATCCCATATTGCTCTATGGACAGCATTATTTAATGTGTCTAACCCAGTAAGACCAATGAGAGCCAAAGGCTGGGCACAAAGTTCAGGAGGAAAATCAAATGGATCTGCAGCCATTCTTCAAATCTAAGGGAGAAAAAGAATAGATTTTAAAAACACTAGTAAAAAAGTATTCCACCTTAAAAACAAAAATATAAATCTGGATTACCAGCAGTAGCTGTCTGCGGTGGGTGAGAAATTTTCTTGTGATTGACATTGTGGGGTATGTTGTCTACTGGCAGGGGTTCGTCAAGTTGCTGACCTGAAAATTTTGGCTGTGTTATACACAGTAATTCTGTAAGGATTTACATTTATTTGTTACTACCTTTTATATATCACAGTCATTACTCTTGTTCTCATCCTGAAACTGCAAGAGTGACACTGCGGTTTGAAAGTGTCTTAGTGCTGTAATAAATATTTTAGGTTTAGCGAAGTACTGGGCCCAATGTTGAAAGGAATAGAGATAACTAGTGAGAAATGGAGAAAAGTAGTTCAGCATATGATAAGTGTGATAGAAAATACATGAAAAGAAGAAAGCATTTTAGCACAAGCAGTGAAATGTTTGCCGCTGCAGAAGGTTAGGGAATAAATAGGTAAAAATGTACTATGTCAGCAGGAATGTCAATCACAAGGTAATTCCTCACAAATTATAGTTACAGCTCTTTTGATAGTTTCGACATATTGTGAAAATTTGGAATTTTATACCACATTCTTTTTACTTACTCTACATGTACTATGCACATTATGTATAGAGGAAGTATTGTATTCCACCCAAAAATTTGATATTGAGAATATTGATCAAAATACATGTTTGGAGACTCCCTGAATCCAAATAAGCAGTTTTAGAAATATGTCCGTGTGTGTGTAATTGGACAGCATAGTTCAAAAACAAAAAGCCTGTTAAACACCTCACTTGGTATTTAAGTTCATTATCTTCCAAAGGATGTGACACAGAGATTTTCAAAAAAGTCCCTCCAGTCCCAACTACCCTTTACATTGAAAATGTTTTTAAAATTTTGATTTTCTCAAAAATGATTTTGATTAAAATGCTGTATTAAAGATAGTTACATGACACATAACATTTATATATTGAATTTTCTGGGAATAGCTCCTGAAGACCTTCATTCTGAATGACTTTTGTATGACTGGTAAACCATAAGAGATAGACAAAAACTTACACAAAAAATGTAGATATCATTAAAACACAAGACCAATATTATACCTATATGTGTCTTCTTTTGTAGAGATAATTGTTTTTGAGATATTCCGGATTATTGGTGTCAGTCTTAAGCCATTTAAACTTCTCTCAAGCACAAAGATATCTTTCTTTTTGTTTCTAGTTTGTTTACTCTTGGCAAGCAATGAGTGTAATTTCAATTGTTTCACACTGCGACCGGCTTTTAAAGAACTTAACAGCTTTAGCCTGTGCATTCCCTTATTTCCCTTTTACTTACAAGGAAACAAGAAATAAGACAAACTCTGCTTATGTTTATCTTGATTAATATGATGTATATAAAAGATTAATCTTTAGAATAAAGGGTTTGTTTGAGGAACACCTAGAAAACGGCATGTGAGTGGAACACATCAATTTTTGTTATTCTGGCATAGGAGCTGCTTTGTAGTCACTTACTGGCCTGTTTTAAACTTTTACAGACATAAGCCACAGAGCATTGCTGATGGAGCTGCGAGGCTAAAAAACCAATGATTCCAAGAAGTCAAAACCTTGACAATCTAGCAGGTTTCAAATCTGAACACAATGTTTTTAATGCTTTCAAATCTGGATGGCCTATGGAAGTTTTGTATGGTGATATTTGTTTAGTTATCTGTGGTTGTGAATCAGACAACAGCAAAGAGCTAGGAAGCGTAACATTCAATATTAGCTGTTTCTGCTCACAATTATTGGTATTGAAGAATGATTTTATTTCCCTTGTAAGTATTCCCAAAAAATGTACCAAACCATTTATCAACTTGTGAAATGAAAGATCAGAGCTTATGACTTGAAAGATTGTGTGAACAACAAATTAAACAGCAGCACTACGGTAAAGCTATAAAATGGTTGCAACACACGGACGGACGACACACACATAACGGTCTTAAGAAGTAGCTTAAGTGACTTCTTCTGATGATCTGTAATTGACAGTGTTGAAAACATTAAGTTGTTCAGAAGTGAAAGTCACCAGATTCCCAAAGTTTTTACTTCTTTTGGGATCATTGGGATTTTAGCTTCACGGATCCCTCAGCTACGCCCAGTCATCGTTCGCTTTCGGCCGCAACTGCTACACTCCTCTACTTATAACAGTATCCCTCGACTACGCTTTGCGGCTCTAGGTCCTAAACGTTTATAACAAATCTGTAACTACAAAGCGGCTCTAATAACAGAGTAACAAAAGTGCACACATATTGAAGTAATGTCAAGTGGAGTAACCATCGTATAGTTATAATAAGTTTACAGCCGCTTTGACAGGTCTCAAAATATTAAGCTTGGTACGGGTTCCGACCGCTGGGATTTATAGCAAATAGGGTTACATAAATTAAATAGCACATTATTCATTGCCATTTTTGGATTTTTATGAAGTCATCTAAAGTAGAAACATCTCGAACACAAAAGATTAAGTCAACAGTATACACATTAGTTAAGAATTTTAAATTATTGTATAACATAAATCCCATCTGACAGAAGAGGTTAGGTACTCACATTTTACTAATAGGTAATACTCCTAGTAAAATGCAACAAAGCGAACGATTAATTTCTCAAAGAAAACAGAAAGTTGATATAATTTTAAAGTCTACACTCCATTTCAGTTATTTTGCCACTATTTGATTTGCAAATTAAATCCCCTGACGCACACCCACACTAGTGATAATACTATCGAATGAAAACTATCGAATCAATGTGGTTAGAATACTTCAGGTGCGGGTGAGCCACTCCGGGTTGAGATGCTACTATTGGCTCTGTGCCTATAACGTATATGAGAGTGAAGTCGAGCGTGCGGAATACATATTCTGTGCAGCGCAAGTACTATTTTGTTCACTAATTATCAACTATTAAAACATATTTTGTCAGTTTTTTCAAAGGCATATTAATTCACGTATATTGTGGACATACTGAAAACCAAAGTCCGTGAAAACTACATTACGCTAGTAATGTCTAATTACCGGAACAAGAAGTACGGGAGAGCAAACTGTAGGTGCTATAAGAGATTTAAAACATGTATTTCTTTAAGAGCAATAAAGAATAATTTACAACTATTCAAATAATACATTAAATAGACATGCTGCTACATGTTTTGACCGTAAATAATTAAAACTTACATACCACTAGTGTTGATTTATGGTGTTTTGGAAGATGACGAGGCCCACTGCTTATTCTTCCTTTCTGCGTATTTATTTGATACTTGTTGCCTATTTTTTTAATTTAAATATCTAATTCTAATAAACGTTCTACTTCGAACATAGAGAGTAATATCTTTTTCCTGGACGCCTGGAAACTTTTCTATTAGTAAAACTAGTAAAGCTTTCAACATACATTTCACTTTTGAAACGGTTTGCCCGTGAAATGCACAAAACACTATTTCAAATTGGCGAATTGTTTCCATCCATTTCTCAGTGTGTCTCGTTAAATCACATGATTTATGTCAAATGGATTTTTGTTGTAGAGCTGACCGTTTCCGAGATATTCCTTGGAGAAATATGGGAATTATATGCAATTATCTTATTAATTGCTTCCTTTTAAGTAGGAGGGAAATAAGGGAATTCATTAGGCTAAAGCGATAGTCAAATCTTTTAAAAGCTGGTTGATATATGATTGAAGTACCTTTGTTTGTATGGACAGGAATTGACGAATTCCCGTATGAGAAAATACAAGCTTTTACTTTCTCTACACGTGCTATGCACATAGTGTATAGAGAAGGTATTGCATTCCACCCAAAAATTCGATACCGAGATTTCACCGGAAATAACGTTTTAGAGTCTAAATTCGATACCGAGATTTCACCGGAAATAAACGTTTTAGAGTCTAAATTCGATACCGAGATTTCACCAGAAATAAACGTTTTAGAGTCTCCTGTATCCAAATAGTACCAGCTATTTACTGCAAACAATATTAGCCTTGAAACCAGGCAGAATTTATTACAAACATATGTATGGAGTATTATGTTATATGGATGTGAAACTTGGACAATTTTAAAAGCAGAAAGAAAGAGATTAGAAGCATTTGAAACATGGTGCTATAGGAAAATGTTAAAAATTAAATGGAGTGACAAAATTAAAAATGAAGAAGTATATAAAAGAACAGAAGCGGAAAAACGAATTTGGAACCAAATTAAAAGAAGAAGAACAAAATTAATAGGCCATTTATTAAGACATCAGAGCACGCTAAATATTACAATAGAAGGTATGATAGAAGGAAGAAATGGCAAAGGAAGAGCAAGATCACAATATATAAAACAAATTATGGAAGATATGAAATGCAGTAAATATGAAGAACTCAAACGGAAATACCAAACTTGGTATTTAAGTTTAGTATCTTCCAGGTATGTGACACGAAGATTTTGAGAAGCCCCCCCAAACTACCGTTTACATGGAAAAATTTCGAACATTTTTATTTTCTGAAAAACGGCTTTAATGATTTTGATTAAAATACCGTATATTAAAGATATTTATATGGGCAATAAAATTTATATTTTGAATTTTCTGGGAATAGCCGCTAAAGACCTCTTTATTCTGGGTGCCTTTTGCGTAATCGGTAAACCGTAAGAGGCAGACAAAAACTTGCAATACAACAAATGTAGATCACATTAAAACACATAGTATGTCATATACGTTTTTTCAATAAATGGACTATTTCTTAGATATTCCTTGTTATTTGTTTCAGATTAAAATACTTATTAAACGTTTCTTACACGAAAAGTTGTAAACTCCTGACCCTGCATAGAAACGGATTTCAACCACATGGCAACCAGCTTCTACAAGATTTGACTATCGTTTTAGCCTAGTGTATTCCCTTACTTTCCTTCTACTTAGAAGGAAGACAGTAATTAAGACAAGTTCTGTCGTTTATCTCGATTATCATAAAGTAGATAGAAGAATGTGTTTTTTTTTTTAAAAATAATGTGCTACGGTGATGCAAAGAAAGTCAAGTGAATGGAACACATCAGATATTTTTAAAGCTGATACTAATAACAAGGAATATCTCAAGAACGGCCAATCTCAGGAAAAAAAAGTATATAACCTAAATTATGTGTTTAAACGAGGTCTACATTTTTTATGGTAAGTTTTTGTCTATCGCTTACGGTTTACCAGTTATGAAAATTCCACAAATTTAAGTCAGAATGAACAAGTCTTCAGAGGTTATTCCCAAAAATAGAAGATATACATTTTATTTGTCATGTAAATATCTTAAATATAAGAGATTTTAATCAAAATTATTAGAGCCATTTTTTAGAAAGTCAATATTTTCGAATGTTTCTCCATGTAAAGGGTAGTTAGGTGGGATTTTTTTTTAAAAAATTAGGCTATTTAGCCGTAAAAAGTGACAGATTTACATTTCTTGTTTCTAAGATAAGGTGAATTACTATAAATGTGATCTGGTTTCAATTGTGGGTGTGATCAAATTATATCATAATGTGACTTTTATCTGAAAATGCATGCTCAAACGAACGGGCAAGGTACTGAATAGCTGTGACCTCACTATCGATGACGTCACGCGCCAGGTCAGTCGAAAGCAAAGAAAGCGAGAAAGATGCCGGAAGAGACACCCCTTCCTATCTAATTATTCGACAGTCTCTTTAACTAAAGTTGTTCTCCTACTTCTTCTCCTCCCGAGCAACCATTAATGCTGCATTCACAATGAAATGCAAGCGCAGACGCAATGTAAGCACAAGAGTTTGGACTCATATTATTTAATGTAAGCATTCATATAGAAACATGCAAGACGCATCGCAATACAATGCAAAGCAAGAGTTTGCAAACTCCAAACTTTATCCTTGCGTTGCGCGCAAAGAGGAAGAATTCAGCTTCTTTTCTCTATGTATTGACTAAGAATTCAATAACAAACGATCACACGTGAGATTGCAGATTCCAGTTCAGTTTTAGACTGAACCCATCTGAGCTGTTCCTATTGGTTACTGAAACAATATGGTATCGGGACAGCTGATCTCAAGGGGTGTGGTAAAACAACTTGGCAATATTTATGTTCATATGTAGTAGAGTAAATGTAACATAGTATTTCTTCTGTCTGTGCGTAAATGGGACAAAAGTGACATGTAGTAGGCACAGGTACAATAACTAATATAACTCCTTTATAACACTTTATCACCTATGCGTAAATGTGGGAAATCAGCACACAAATAAATTAAAACAAAAAAACAAAAAAACATGCACCATAATTGTGTTATTTACGACCACTAGAATTTTGGTTTACACATTGTCCAGAATTGTTATATACCTACAAATAAGATTAAGATGGATATATCTATTGATAGCTGTTACCGTGTGAAAACATATTACTTAAAGCATACGACTTGATTAGAGTATATGGCAGAGGTCCCGGCTGAGGTGGGGAATTTTTCTTTAATCAGAATTATTCCCTATCCCCCACTGAGTCTGGAAGTATGAATATGTGTGTTTGAGGAAAAAATTATTAAAACCCAAGGAAAGGTTCTCTCTAATGCAAAGCTCCTCAATATGACCTTAGATGCTTAAGGGGTCTATATAAATGGAAGGAAAAAAAAAAAAAAAGAAAGTACGTGGCGTGCGTGTCTGGTTGGCTCGAGGTGAGCCAGGTGTTGTTGCTGTGTACCTACCCTGGTAAGGGTTTAACCACAGGAATGAGTTGAAGGTTGAGGTTTTAGTTTTGGAGTTTTCGAGTGTTGGTGTTAAGGAGGTAGCGCTGGTAGGCTCCTCGAGCGGTTGTATTTTCAGGAGCAGCATCCTTTCCTCTGCTCCGCTGGTGTTTATTTTTTATTTAATTATGGTGGTGAAATTTTGATAGACCTCTCCCAATGGGAGGGGGGAGTGCTTTGTTCAGCTATTACGCTGTTGGCTGGTTTAAAGCCGTTGTTACCGGGGGTGCCCACAAGCCATGCGGGGAACCCGTAGCCGTCTCTTTCGGCGTTCAGAGGGTAAGTACTATCCCAGAGATCTAACAAGTGCGTTCTCATGGTCGCCCAATCTGGCGTAGAATTTTTGAGCCCGGCGCCTAATAACACCTTCCACATATGGGAGGGCCGAAGCTTCATGTAGTAACCTCAAAGGGAAACGTCGACATATAGAATATATGGACCGGAGTCCTCTATTCTGTACCCGCTGTAACCAGAGAAGCCAGGAGTCTGCTGCCATACCCCACACTTCGCAGGCATAGAGCATCAGGGGGACTATAAGCGCCTTGAAAAGGCGTAACTTTAAGTGATCCGGCATCTGGGAGGCCAGTGCAGGGAAAAGGGAGGCTACCGCCCCCTCCGCTCTGTCCGACGTTCCCCGCACGTGTTCACGAAAAGTTAGGCCCTTATCAAGAGTGACGCCCAGGTATTTGATGGAATTCCTCCACTCTATCCTTTAGCCCTGATAGAAAAAGTTGGGTATCTGGTTTATTGCGGGTCGTTTTCTGGAGAACAGAACAGCATGACTTTTGCCCGGGTTAACGGACATCCGCCATTGTCCGCACAGTCCTGGACGAGACGGAGGTGTCTCTGTATGGGGTTGAAGGCTCTGCGTATGTTCCCGTCAGTGCGGTAGAGCAGGACGTCATAAGCAAACTGGGCCATGTTAACGCCCTGCACAGTAGGGAAGTCTGCCATAAAAAGGCTAAACAAGGTGGGTGATAATACAGAGCCTTCGGGGACTCCACCTCGTAGGAGTTTTGGTGTAGATGTTTGCCCCGCAACTGCAACTACGAAGGTGCGTTGGTGTAGGAAGCTGTGAATGATGTTGATTAACTGTGTATGTAGGCCAATCTGGATGAGTTTAAGCAGGAGACCCTCATGTCAGGTGGTTGAGAAGGCCTTCTCGACATCCGAAGACACCGCCGGCGTGAAGGCCCCGTCCTGGAGCCCCAGGGCGGCAGCCTCCACCACCCGCAGCAGCTGTTGGGTTGTCGAGTGCCCAGGACGGAATCCAAACTGATGGAGAGGGATGGCTTGAATGTTGACTACCTGCGGCGACAAGCGGTGTAGTACTAACCTCTCGAAGACCTTCGAGAGGGTGGGTAGGAGGCTAATGGATCTGTAGCTGGAAGGAAGTGCAGGGTCATTATCAGGCTTTAAAATGCACACCACCCGTGCCACCTTCCACTCGCGCGGAAAGTGGCCTAAAGTGAGGCACATGTTGAATACCTTGGTGAGGAATAGCACTGCTCTGAATGGAAGGTTGCTGAGCATGGCGGGTGTCAGCCCGTTCCTGCCCGCAAGCCTTTATGGTGTCTGGTACGTGGTCTGGAGCGCTCGGCTTATATAGTGTGGGAGGTACCGCCCTCGCATGGCCTGATTGGTCCGGATTGCGGTCCTCTGCGTCCGTGTTGTGTCTGATTGGTGTACGTGCTTTCTTGTTTGGTCTGTTCTGTAAGGCTGGGTGCCAAGTTTTATTTAGTCTGAATGTTTCTTCTTTTTTATTGAAATTGTTGGTGTGTTTATAGATCTCAATTGCTTCACGGTGCAAACGTGTGTAGTAATGAGTAGTGGAGGAGAGGATGTCAGTTTCGTCGTAATGGATCACATGTTCCCCTTCTGCTTCTAGAGCATGCAGTGTTACCGCCGATTTTTTCCGGTTGACCCAAACGGCAATGTCTACAATGTTCTGTAAGTCTGGTGTTGATGCTCCGTTGTGTGGTCCCCACGTAAACTGCGCCACATGAACAGGGGATCCGATACACTCCTGCCGATACAAATGGTTCTCTGGGATCTTTGGCTGAGCGAAGGAAACCGCGTATTTGTTTTGTTGGTTTGAAAATAGTGTCTATATTGTGGGTCTTGAGCACCTTGGAAATTCGGTCTGTGATGCGTTTAAAGAAGGGGAGATAAACCACTCCTTTGTTTTTGGGATTTTGTTCCTGTGTTTGTGTTTTAGGCTGTATTTTTGGATGTAAGGCTCTTCTTAATTCGTTTTTCGAGTATCCATTACCATGTAGGGCCTGTTCTAAGAGCTGTAGTTCCTGGCGAAATGTTGTGGTTCACGTAAATAGGTACGGAGTCATGGCTCAGTGTTGATATTAATGACGCGGAGATATTTATATCAGATTACAGGGTGTTTAGGAGGGACAGGGAAGGAAGGGGAGGGGGAATTTTTATTTGTACCAAGTTAGAGTTAAGGAGTAAGATATTGTGGGTGGAAGAAGACGTAGAAATGATGGCCATTGAAATTATCGATCACGAAAACGAAGCAAATAACATTACATTAATAGCGTGTTAAAGACCACCTGGCGAAACTAACTTTAAAACTCTTCATAAATTAGTGGAAAAAAAATCTTCGGAAACGGGAAAAAATGTTATTTTAGCAGGAGATCTAAATTTGCCAAATGTAAACTGGAATGGGCAGTTATTAGGAGGCGAAGCTCAATCTGTTGTTAACATTCTGGTTTGGGATCATTGGGTTTTCGCAGGTAGTCAAAACAGATACCCGGAAATCGGCTCTATGGGGCGTGTTTCTATGCAGACCTGAGTCATTGTTTAGCGCATGAGAGGTTTTGCCAGGTATAAGTGACCACAGCTGTGTACAATTAGACATAAACTGGAAGGTGCGAAACCGGTTTGAAGGAGAGGAAATTGTTAGTTTTAACTTCTGCAGAGCAGACGTAGATGGAATTCAGACTTTTCTCAAAAAGCAATTTTGCCTGTTTGTAAAATCTGCAACAAATGTAGATGCAGCATGGGATAGTTTCAAAATACTTATTTCGGAATCAATAAAGAAATACGTTCCATCCAAAGTTATCAAACAAAACATGATCCAGAATATTACACAAGATCCATCAGAATACTTAAACGAAAGTCTAGGCCCGCGTTTCATAAACGGAAAAAGTCAGATTGGCATTTTAATAGATAAAATGAATTAGCTAAACAATTGAAAGACGAAACGTTGCAAGCCCAGGAGCGATTCTTAGAACAAATTCTTAGCGGGACCAATAATAGTTGGAAATCTTTTTTACAATTATGTAAGTAGACGCAGGGGAAATAAACTTGGCATACCAGATCTCAAGGAAAATAGAATTGCCATATTGAACGATAAGGAAAAAGCGAACGCATTAAATGCACATTTTGTGTCTGTTTTTAACAAAGCGGATTATAATTATAAACTGGAAATTGAGGATAGTGGAAAATCCGTTTTTCAAATAATGGCATCCAAATTGCGCAGAAGGATCAGAATGTTGCAAAATCGAAAGTCGAGGGGGCCTGATAATATACCGATCGAAATACTAAAAATTGGAGGGGAATCCATGATTCCGTACCTAAGGCTTTTATTTAATATGTCAATAAATAACTGTGCCTTACCGGAAGACTGGAAAACCGCGATTGTAGTTCCAATTCATGAAGGGGGAAATAAAATAGAATTAAATAATTTTCGACCAGTCAGCCTAACTTCAGTAGTGTGCAAATTGATGGAACATTTAATTGTGGAATATATACGGGAGGAATTAGAAAACAAAAAGTGGTTCAATAAAGCGCAACATGGGTTTAGACCTGGATATTCGTGTGAAAGCCAGATAACGTCATTATTTCAAGATTTAGCAGAGGAGGTGGATGCAGGAGGAAGAACAGATGCAGTGGTGATAGATTTTTCCAAAGCTTTTGGTGTTGTATATACTTATCCAGAGCTAACTGCTACAGGAATTGATAAACGCGTAGTTCTATGGGTTAAAACATTTTTGGAAGGAAGATCGCAAAGGGTAAAAGTAGGCAAGGAGCTATCTGAGAGGGGTATGGTAAGCTAGGGCGTACCCCAAGGCTCAGTACTGGGGCCGTTACTTTTTCATATTTTTGTAAATGACATAACTGTTAATATAAAATGCCAGATAAGATTGTTTGCAGACGATTGTATTATTTACAATAAAATTAGAAATGTTGAAGATGAGACTGCTCTTCAGGGTGATTTAAATGAAATTAGTGATTGGGCTGCTGCAAATAAAATGAAAATTAACGCTGACAAAAGTAAGTCAATTGCATTTAATAGATATAGGGAAAAATTGCTGCAAAACTATCACATGGGTGAGGTAACAATTCCACAGGTGGACAGCTGCAAATACTTGGGAGTTTACTTGGCGAGTAACGCTGGATGGGACGAACAGGTAAATTCTGTACCTAAGAAAGCGTGGAAAACACTGCACTTCCTAATGAGAATTTTAAAAAAGGGGAGTGCAAAGTCCAGGGAAATCGCGTACAAGTCCTTAGTGCGGCCGGTAATGGAATTTGGAGTAACTTATTGGGACCCGTATAGAGTAAATCAAATTGATTCGTTAGAAAAGATCCAGAAAAGGGCTATAAAATTCATAAAAAGGGGTAAATATTTTGGGCCTACAAACGCTGAGGAGATAAAATGGGAGCCGTTGAAAGTTAGGCGTGTGAAACAGAGGTTGTGCGCTTTATTTAAAGCTTACGCTGGCTTAAACGCATGGGAGGACGTTACTGACAAACTGGAAAACCCAACTTACTATGCACGAAAAGATCATCCTTTAAAAATTAAGGGTAGAAGATACAGAACTGACGTGGGAAAGTTCTCCTTTGTAAATAGAACCATAAAAGACTGGAATGAATTGCCTGGAGCAGCCTTTCGGGGTTGTCCTCTGTCTCTGAAGAAATTTAGGAAAAATCTTGATATTAATGTTGGATAATGTTTGTAAATATTCCTTAAATGAAATGCTTATGATTTTATATTGTTGTAAATGCAAATGTTAAATTTGGTTGGTGATTCTAATTATGAAATGAATTAATCTGAATTGAGAGAAAAATTAATGTTTTTCATATTTGTTGTAAATAACTATTATATCTAGCTTACAAAGCCATAAACTGGCAGCTGTGATTTATTGTTTATACATCTTGTATACATACATAACTCTTCCATCGGGTGATACCCACTTGCAGAGAAATACATACATACATACATACATACATACATACATACATACATACATACATACATACATACATACATACATACATACATACATACATACATACATACATACATACATACATACATACATACATACATACATACATACATACATACATACATACATACATACATACATACATACATACATACATACATACATACATACATACATACATACATACATACATACATACATACATACATACATACATACATACATACATACATACATACATACATACATACATACATACATACATACATACATACATACATACATACATACATACATACATACATACATACATACATACATACATACATACATACATACATACATACATACATACATACATACATACATACATACATACATACATACATACATACATACATACATACATACATACATACATACATACATACATACATACATACATACATACATACATACATACATACATACATACATACATACATACATACATACATACATACATACATACATACATACATACATACATACATACATACATACATACATACATACATACATACATACATACATACATACATACATACATACATACATACATACATACATACATACATACATACATACATACATACATACATACATACATACATACATACATACATACATACATACATACATACATACATACATACATACATACATACATACATACATACATACATACATACATACATACATACATACATACATACATACATACATACATACATACATACATACATACATACATACATACATACATACATACATACATACATACATACATACATACATACATACATACATACATACATACATACATACATACATACATACATACATACATACATACATACATACATACATACATACATACATACATACATACATACATACATACATACATACATACATACATACATACATACATACATACATACTCTGTGTGTGTGGATTTGCGGTAGACCTTATGTCCCAAAGTGCCATCACTGAGAGACCACGAGATGTACACGCCATTGATGATGCCTGCCGCAGACGCAGGCGAAACGTCTGGGGAACAAGGGGAGAAGCCCAGAGGACCACGGCCTACAAGCCCGGTTTTGTTTTCTATAAGTGATTATGCACATATAGTTTGTCGAAATTCTTATACCGTGTAAAAAAAGAAAAAAAAATGTATAAAGCTCTAGTACTAAAATCAAGGGTTATATCTCATCCCTCCGTGTTTCGACACATTAAATTGCGGTAGCCTCCGGACCTGTCTGGGGTTTTCTTAAACCTGCAAAATGGGTGGAAGAGTGGAGTGGAATGGGTAAGCAAAGCCTTCCTTCTTGGAAAAAAGTTTGTTGTGATTTTGGGCAGTCAATCTGAGGCAAGGTAAGTAGAGTTAATGATGCACTATTCTCAGGGTTACGCACGTGGTGCTGCCATGTGCTTGGCGGAGTCATACATTAGGTTTAGTTTATTTCATGAGTTCTATAAGTGCAAAAAATAAAACACGTTTTAGTCCTTTTGTTTTTGCCTCATTGCATCAAGATGGCGTGTTTGAGGATAATAATTACTATTTGCTGAGAAAATTTAAAATTCAGAAGTAAAGAAGTAATTTCCAAACATAACTATTCTTGTGAACTATTATGTCAATGATAATTGTACTGAGGGACATACCTTAGGTGATAAAGTGTTTTTTTTTATGTGATCTTAAGGTATGTTGCTATTCCTCAGATGTAAAATTTATTTTAGTTCGCATTGGTAACAGCAGTAAAGTTACCCAATGCTCGGGAACTTAAGCCTCACATCATAGCATAGATCAGCATAGATGGACCTGCGCAACTAAAAGCCCAGGTAATTCTGCGCGAGCGCGACGGCTAAGAATTCCTCTAAAAAGAACTTCAGCGAACTTTGATATTAGAATCAGTGTCTTCCAAAGACGCTATTGTTATGAACATAATCAGGAATAGTCCTCCAACCCAATGAACCCAAACAACCTTATATATGGAGTAATTTGCGATACTTATTAAATTTCACATATCAATAATCCCATCATTTTGCAGATGTTTATTGAGTTTATGTATGTTTTGCTGTAAACATTAATGAGTTCTTTTGATCTGTGCGTTTTGTTTTTCGGTATTATTTCTGTGGTTTTGCACACAATTTCGTATATTTAAACGCTATATAGTCATGTTTGTGCACATAACCTATCATATCCTTATAGAGAATAGGACTCTTTTAGCTGTACACGCTTCTGAAGTTGGTGGTACTTCATTTGGTTCCTGTCAGAATTAATAGAGTTGTTACACAGAATTACCTAAATTGAAATGCACATTCTTTGATATCTGTAGTTATGAGCGGAAACAGTTTGCTGATATTCCCTTCAGATGCACTTCCTCTCTATTACTGTTGTCATTCACAACTACATATAACTAAATTGTACTTAGGGATTGAGGTTCGTAAGATGCAAAGCATAGTCCTGTGTGTTGAGGGCCCTAAGCCATAAGGCATAGCTAGGAATGTTTTTAGAAGTAGGGGAATGTACAGCAGAGTATAGCTGAGGAGCCTAAGCCCCGAAACCCCCATGATCCCTGGTGGTTATCACTATGTTTTCATACACTTTCTATGGAACTATAGATATTATAGAAACATCATTGTAAATTGTGTTTTGCAATACTTATACCTGTTAATCTGTTTTTATTTATCCTTTTAGAACAATTTACATTGTTATTCGGACATGTCAATGGTATAAATCTTCCACTAACTTTATACATGTGTACAGTAGTACTGTAGCTAAATGATAAGACAATAAACACATTTTCAATTACACATCATTAAGTTATTAAGAGCTAGTAATTCACATATTTTGAAAACGCACTATAACACAGATTTATTAACTCATGGTATTTGTACAAAATGATGCATACTCATCTATAGAATAAAACGTGTGCAGTAGTAGGAACGATTTTAAAAGTTTTTTAAAATGGTGGATTTTTAGTAATTACTTTGATATTCTGAGGCAATATGTTAAATAGTCTAATACCCAAATTCTTTACATTATTTTTAGTTATGTTGGTTCTACAGAACTGAATATGCAGTGCATTCTTTTGTTGAGTGCTATATTGATGGAAGTTTTGATTTAATTCAAGCTGATTACCTGAGTAGAAGAAAAATTAAGATCTGCTGCTATTAATGTCCAAAAGCATACCAAGTGGTCTAAATCAAACTGCCGAGAAATTGTGTTCCAAATGTGCTTATTGGTGTATTCACCATTGTCAGTAGTTGCAAGTGGCTTCTAAATGCAGTAGTTGCAAGTGCTGTTGCCATCTTCAAAGTTAATAAGTTAAATTGTTAGTGATTGTTTTTACCCATCTAAACTATCTATATAAAAATCTGATATGTTCCATTCACATAACTTTCTCTAGCTATTTCAAATGAAAACTGTTCTTACACAAGATTCTTCTTTTATCTACATCATGCTAATCGAAATAAATACTAGCAAAATTGCTCTTAATACTTTCTTCCTTTTAAGTAGGAGGGAAACAAGAGAGTGCTTTAGCCCGATAGTAAAATCCTTTAAAAGCTCGTCGCTATGTGAAACACTTAAGGTTCAGTTTGCTTTGTATGGTCCCATTGAGAAAAGTGCAAGTATTTTGAAGCAGAAACCAATAACAAGTAATATCTAAGGAATGGTCATTTCTACACAAAAAAAAAAAAAAAAAAAAAAAAAAAAAAGGTATGTGATTTAATTGTGTGTTTTAATGAGATCTTCATTTTTGTGTAGTAAGTTTTGTCTATCTCATACAGTTCAACAATGACAATACGCTCGGATATCGAATACCTACATTATTATCACACATTCACACCCAGCTTCACACAACAATGCCTTTTCTCAACTGTTTTCAACAAGTTTCACTGACTGCAGCTACAGCTGCCTGCATGTGACAGTCTCCTGGTAGGAAGTTAGATACTTTAATTATTGCCAAAAATGCAATATATGAATGTAAACAAATAAATGTAAATAACACATAATGTTATATGAGGCTGGTTTTACATGCTGCATCCTGTATAAATTAGTCATGGCATGACACACCTATTTATATAAGAACTCTGCTCTCCTCTCCTTGTGCTTAACGTATTTATCTATAACTTCTGTATTAAAATCATTGATCTTTATTACAAATTCCTGCTCAATCTAAAGCATTGCCTGGACTGACAATCTTATCTTGAGTCTGGTGTTCCTCAGAAATGTTTTTATTCTCTTCAGGGTTGAGAAACACCAGTCTGCTTCTGCAGTAGACATTTACTTGTCCTCCCGGGCTTAGAGTGGGTCCTCACATAAACATTGCTGATTGCATCACTCCATTAATGAACACGTTCTGCTGTTCACTAACTATCAGCTGTATACTGAGCTGTTTACATTTCTATCATGATTGTCATAAAGTATGCTATCTTTCATTGCAGCAGTACTGGGTGTCAGAATTGCACTCAATCATAGGAAATAAATTTAATTCAGTGAAAATAATGTATGAAATATAATTTTGTGAGTGAAAGCTTGCATTAATCAGAGTCATGATACAGGTGTGATGCCCCACTTAGGATCAGAAGCAGTCATATTGGAAACACTATTCAGAGATACACCAGTTTCTTCTGACATTAACTTGGTTATATCTTTCGCAGCCGTAACATTTTAAAAAAGTTACACACATTTTAAATAGCCTTTTCACCATTTTTGAAGGCTTGCCACTTTTATGTTTCTCTACACTACTCTTAGGATGTGTACACTCCTCCATTATGATTGCACTGTACATGCAAACATACATTATTAATAGGACAGGCACCATAAAATTACTTCGGTGCAATAAACAAAGCAGTCGGAGAAGTACCAACTACCATATGACATAAATAGAAGTAAAATATTTAAATTCATCTTTAAATGCTTTGAAAGTTGAATTATAGTGCTTATTCATCCTGTTCATCATTGAAATATATCAAATAAGCAATAATACATGCAATGTAGTAACAAACTATTTTCATTCAATGTGAAGAGTTGAGAAGTGGCATAATGTTAATAACCAGATACACTCTAGGGCAGAAAGACAGTAGTTGATAGAACTCTCAAGAGTTTAATACATTCATTAAAAGTAGCATCTATATTGTTTTCCATAATGGAATCCATTAAACACAAGGCCCCAGATATACATCAAAACTCCTCTCAGGTGTAAATTACAGTCAATTCTGTGCAAAGCTTGATGAAAGGATAAGCTTTTACTGTCGCTATAAAACGTTCTTCTGCAAATATGTTGCCATATTCTGAAAATTTTTATGAACTAAACATGATGTCCTGTGAAACTAATTCTAGTCCTTGCCTCTCTTAGAATTATTTTCACATTCTTCTGCACTTCTCCTCTTGGTTCCACATTCCTGCAACTCCTCACAATCCATATTATTTTTTTTTACTTTTTGTGTCTCATGTTCAAAAGAGCTAAGCTGGGCTAGAACAAGGGATGATTGCAAGCACTTTTCTGCAGATGATTTTATAAAAATGTCTACATGGGACATGAATTGTGAAAGAAAGAATATAGATATATTATATAAAGTACCTATATAAAATTCTCATCTTGCAAAATCTCTATAAAGTCTTAGGCCTATACTTGTTGCTGATATGTTTTCTGAATTATTTTCATCCACAATT
Source organism: Hymenopus coronatus (assembly GCA_030762935.1). Lineage (NCBI taxonomy): Eukaryota > Metazoa > Arthropoda > Insecta > Mantodea > Hymenopodidae > Hymenopus > Hymenopus coronatus. The sequence continues at coordinate 150,804,783 of CM060897.1, read as the reverse complement.
AGATCTTCTCTGAGCACAAATACTGGTCCTGGAATGAAAATTCCACAATTTTGCAACCGAACCCCATTATTGTTTCTGCACAACTTCATCCAAAACTGCAGATCTTCATGGAGAATTTGAAAAAAAATGTGCTGATTCCTAGAAGGTTTCCAAAAAATATTTACACATTTGGGTTTATTGAAGCTGCATTCAACATATTAATGTAAGTTTATCTGCATGGCAGTACACTTAAGAGGCAGAAGAATATTTATCCCTGCCTCTGCGGTCAAGTGGTCAGTTGAAGGTCCCGTGTTCGATTCCCAGTTGGAGCAGGGAATATTTCTTTAACTGGAATTATCCCTCACAGAGTCTGGAAGTATGTATATGAGAGAGAATGTATATGTGTTTGAAGAAAAGAAAAGAATCAAAAACCCAATGTTAAAGAACCTACCATCAAGGAGTTGCTTCTTAAGTCAAAATCCCTAATAAGATCATAAATGAAACAATTAAAAATAAAAAAGGATATTTGTACTTCAGAATTGCCTGAACTCCACATTTTGTACTTCCCATGATGCGCCATCATATGTCTGTGCTCCCAAGCGACCGCATGTGAGATTTGTGGTGGACAAAGTGGTGCAGGGGTGGGTTTTCTCCAGGTTCTCCGGTTTCCCCCGCCATCCCATTCCACTAGTGCTCCATTTTCATTCCATGTATCACCAGTGTCATCACCTGAGGTGTCACAAGTAGTAAAAGTAGTAGTAAAAGTGGGCATTAAACACTATCAAAAAAAATATGTCTGCGATAAATTTATTTGGGTATTCTTCCAGATGCATATCTAGTTCAGACTTGTGACAGCTGAAAGAGAGCCTGCAGAATGACCGGAAGGTCAAACAAAGCCCCAGAATATTTTTACAGGCATATTATTATATAAGATACCTGTAGATAATGACCATGTGATAGTGGAAACATCGCTAGTTTCGTCTGTAATGACAGCAAGTAATTCTGCATCTTTAATTTTAATTTCCTCTTGGTGCACCTCTAACATGCACTGAAGAATTTTGTTTTGTATTGTTTTGAGGTACCTTTAAAAACAGTTGCCTTTTTCAGGTGACCTCTCAAGATACTGTCAAGTTCAGTGCTGAAATTAATTAAGCCTCTTAAAATACCAGGGTTTCATGATGCCTCAGTTTCATTTTGGTCCCACAGTGGAAGCTCAAATAAGCCAAAAAAATCTATGCAGTTTATTACAAGGGTTAAATGAACAGTAATGTCTCCACCTTCGTAACTCTTCAACAGATGGCAGCATCGGTATGCGGTAGTACTGGCTTGTTTCATAGCCTCTTCTGTATAGCTCCAGTTGGCGGGAAGCCAGAGTATTGAACGGCTGTGTTGTTACAGTGTTAAGTATGGAACCCTGCACAGACGGTTGGTCAATGCGATTTAAGCAATGTGCAGTCATTGAATTCTTGACAGTAGAAGGTGCCACCCCAAAGGAGATTCATCAGAAAATGAAAGCAGTTTATGGTAATTGTGTTCATGTGAGTACTGTGAGTGAGTAAGTTTAAAGATGTTGAGGTGGAAACATCTGACTTGCATGACAAACAAAGAGTTGGACATCCTGTGACAGCAACCACCGAGTTTGACAAGCAAAATATTGACAGATTGATTCAAGTTGATTGTCGTATCAATCTGTCAACATTTTGCTTGTGAAACTCGCACCTGCCACATACCAATGCTGCCATCTGTTGAAGAGTTATGAAAATGGAGGCATTACTTTTCATTTAACCCTCGTTTAATATTTAGGATGTACGTGTTCTGCATGACTTGTATCTTGTGCAGCTGTATATTCCTTCCTTCTGTATGCAACAATATTAGCATTGCCAAACATTGTCAGATTTAATGAGTTTTTAATGTGTGAAGATGATTTGTGCTTTCTAACACATTCATGCAAATATTGTATGTCCTCCATTCCTTGCTCTACCCATGAAACCCCCCTCACCCCAAAAGATAGACATGGAAAGCAGAAGAAAGTGTTAATTTCACATCCACAGAGTAAATGTTCTATGTTATATCTTAATAGTTTGTGTCATACAAGGTTCAGCATAGGACTACGCATTTGCTTTATTTCTGATTTCTCTTCTGCCCTGTGCAATGAAAATGAAAATGGTCTAGTTATTCATCTTCCTTGTCTGATGTAAAATCCTTAATGCCCACAATAATATTAGGTGCTTTACTGAATAAACAAGCTATAGTATGTGACCAAGCTCTGTGTGGCTGTAAGGAATGCACCTGAGTTTACCTGAGACTAGGGATAGCATTTTGGGGACCGATAGCAGGACAGAATCAAAGTTAGTGCAGCATTGTATATAGTGATGTGTTGACAATGCAATGTGTATATAGTGATACATATAGAAGGAAAATGGGGCAGTGGTTGCACAGTAGACTGATGTTTTCACTAGCAGTGGAAGGCGATTGAGGTTGGATGGGTGGTAGATGTAAATGCCACTGATTTACAGGAGCAAACAATTTTAATATTTACATACATTCAATTTCTGCTGTGCAACAAGTCATCAGCCTTATTATCCGTTTCATTTTCTCTCAAGATACATAGATTACAATACATAACATACATTTGTAACATCTCAAATTTGAATCGTCTCTGATTGGCACATAAACAGGCTTTATATTGTGAAAAACTTCGCTCCACATCACAAGATTGGGTAAGATACTCCATCAGCAATTATTATTTCCATAGCAACACCTTGTAGCACATTTTGTATTTCACGCATTATTGAAAATCCAACATTTTTCCCTAACACTTGTCTTCACTTTCTTTTTCACACGGTCTAAATCAGGTGTCATGGGTCTCTGATTAATTACTTACACAAGTTCATTGACAGCTTTCAGGGTTTGAGGCATTTCAATATTCAATGTTTCCAAATATTTATTATTGTCTTAGATATATCTGCAAAGTTTTTCTGTATGAATTGCAAATCTTCATGCAATCCATTTGAAACAAGAGATTTTACAATCTTGATTGAAGAGCATGCACTATCATCAAAGGCATTCACCTAGATGGCTCGGGTTCAATCCCAAGTGACCACATGTGAGATTTGTGGTGGACAAAGCGGCGCAGGGGTGGGTGTTCTTTGGGTTCTCCAGTTTCCCCCACCATTGCATTCCACCGGTGCTCCATTTTCATTCCATGTATCACCAGTGTCATTGTTGCAGTGCTACAAGTGCTAAAAGCAGGCATTAAACACTACCCAAAAAAAAATTAAAGGCATTAATTACCTGTAAAACAGTTGTATACTACTGCATCAAGCCATGTTCCCCAATGTGTTATTATGGGTTGTTAACATGTGATGCATGCAGTCGCCAATGCAGGTCAGTCTATACTCAGTAGGTATGCAACTGGTATTTGCTGCTATCGGTCCCAAGATGCTATCCCTACCTAAGAAGACATTATACTATGGGGGGAGGGGAGGAAATGCAGTCCGGTAATCAGTGGCGTACCATAGTTTTCAATCAAGGCACAAAAACAAACAGTGCATCTAAATATCTAACCTTGTAGTTTGGTGCTAATCGTGAGTGTGCTATATCATGTTACAGTAGTAATGGGTGAAATTTCAGCAATTTTCAATTAAAATAGGCTTTTATGGGGAGATACTAAACATATTCAAATATATACATGCAAAGTTTCAAAGTCCTTTGATGTTTGAAAGTTACTTTACTTACATCAAATATAAAGTCTGCACTATTTAAATGCCCCTTATAATGCACTATTTAAGACATTTTCAATACTTAATTTTTAGAACATATCTGAATATTCAAATCTTAATTTAATCCACAAAATACTTACTACAAAACTTTTACTGCATCTTCCCAAATCTATTCTTAATTAAAGTATGATTTTTTTCATTAAGCATTAATTTTTAAAGTACAAAATTAAATAAATGGTGAAATAGTAAAAGGTTTTATAATTTTTCTTTTACAGTGGACATTTTTACTTTCTTTAACACATATGTACAATGTACCTACTGGGTAGTGAAGGTATTGTATTCCATCCAAAATTACACATGGATACTTCACTGGAAATACTTGTTTTAAGGTCCTCTAAATCCAAGAAAAGCATTTTTAGAAAAAGATACCCACACATGCATGTATGTGTGTGTGTGTGTCTGGACAGTATAACTCAAAAATGAAATGTTGGTTAAATACTAAACTTGGTATTTAAGTTCAGTATCTCCAAGGATGTGACACAAAGATTTTCAGGAAAATCTGCTCACCCTCAACCACCTTTAAATGGAACATTTTTCAAAAATTTTGATTTTCTCAAAAATGGCTCTAACAATTTTGATTAAAATATCATATACTTATTTATTATATTTTTATGACAAAAAAAATGTATATCTTGAATTTTCTGGTAGTAGATTCTGCTGACCTCTTCATTCTAGAGAGCTTTTGTATAACTTTTGTAAAGCTGGTAAACCGTAAGAGATAGGCAAAATCTTAATACTCCAAAACTATAGATCTCATTAAAACACACAATGGAAACCATCGACAATGATGCCCACATGGCTTCGAAACCAGTCTGGAAAACTTATACGTAAGTGATATTTAAGTGTTACAAACACAACTCAAAAATATTGTGCACAATTTATGTTATATATTTTTGTTGTTGTAGAGTTAACTACTTCTGAGATTATTCCATGTTATTGGTTGCAGTTTTAAGCTGCTTAAAACTTTTCTCAAACAGGAATTCCTCTTTCTTTTCATCTCTTTTGTTTACTCCTAGCAAGCAAAGAAAAGCTGAATTTCAATTGTTTCATATTGTGATCAGCTTTTAAAAGATTTTATTGATTTAGGCTAGTGTATTCCCTTATCTCCCTTCTACTAATAAAGAAGCAAGAAACAAGACCATTTCTGCTAATGTTTATCTTGATTAGCAGTATGTAGATAAAATAATCTTTTGTAAGAAACTTTGATTTACGGAACAGATAGAGAAAATCATATGAATTGAAAACATCAGATTTTTTTCCTTACTGTTTAAATAAGAAAAATCCAATGCTTGAATCCTTTCTATATTCTTCGTTGATAATGCCAAGAAGTTTAGTGATTTTACTCGAGAACTGTACAAGAAGATGAATTTTGAAAAATGCCTGTGTTTTTACATCTAAGGAAATGAAATTCGGCGAGTAAAGTCTGTAGTAATAAAATTGTGGAAAACAATAATTTCCCCCATCATCCACCTTTAGGGTAAGTCTTATTGTGATATGCATTTTAGTGTTCTTAGAGGCAACAACACTACCACTGGACAGTGTAATTACAAGAAACGCATACACAAGCATCACATACGTCTCCAATTCCCCCCTTCTTAACCTTTCCTGTAAATATACAGAGTTTGGTAGACAATGTGCCAGATATTGGTAGACACAGGAGCAGCCATGACTGCAGTCAGATTTGATGTGGGAAGGGCTTGCCGGCACAAAAACACAGTCAACCTTACCAACTAGTGATGGTTTTTTGTTTTTGTTTTTTGGATAGTGTTGAATGCCTGCTTTTACTGCTTGTGGCACAGCAGGCAAAGACACCTATGATATATGGAAAGAATATGGAGCACCGGTGGAATGCAAATGTGGGGGAAACCGGAGAACCCAGAGAAACCCAACCATACACTGCTTTGTCCATCACAAATCTCGCATGTAGTCACTTGGGATTGAACCTGGGCTGTCTAGGTGAGAGGTGAGTGGTCTAATCATTCGGCCACAGCGTGGTCATAACTAGTTATGTTATCAGGCAACATATTGCCTATAGAGAAGGAGGCTCTGATGGACTTGACACTGGGAAGGTGCACTATGAGCCTGTGGGTATTCATCATGAAGGTGGCTGAGGATGCACTTGGAAGTTACAAGGGAATGATCAATTTTGACCAAAGGGTCTGGCAACTTGGTCAAGTTGAAGTGATGCTGCAGAGCTGCAATGAACATCCAGGGATCTGCAGGATGATCCTGAAAGAAGCTAGGTGGTGGTGAAGGCGCATCTGGAGGACCAACGGTCAGGAACCTAGTTTTGGACCAAAGACACCACTGAATGTATTATGTGTTGCCTGGGCATTGTTGACTTGTCTGGAGGAAGTCCCATGAGACTGCTGAATCCAATAGACACTGATCATGACTTCCAGGCTTGGACTGAATTAGGGAAATATGAGCCAGCACCAAGTGTATTGCTATATAGTATATCCAAAGAACCAGCACCATTGCAGGATATGGTGCTCCGGCCGAGCTTGCTGAAGAGGGCAGACACCCATCTGACCATTTCACAGATGGAGAGCATCAGGTATCTGCTAAGCTAATGGATGACTGCACTGACCACAAGTACTCCATCACATTGACACTGGAGATGCCCAATCTAAGCAGCAACTGCCAAGATGTGTTCCTCTGATGAAACAAGCAGAGGTATGAGGCATGCTGAAGGATATGACTTCTAGGGGTATCATTTTAGAGTCCAACAGCTCTTGATGGTAGTCTTGGTGAAGAAGAACAGCAAGCTTTTCTTCTAACTGCCAAAAACTGAATGCTGTCACCAGAAATAAATGTTTCCCTTTATCCAGGATTGACAACACCATGGTCCCACTTGCTGATGCCCAGTTGACTTTGTTTGAAATTGGGATACTGGCAAGTAGCCATAGATCCCTGAGATAAGAGGAAGACCATATTCTTGACAGGCAATTTATGATTATGCCTTTTGGGCTGTACAATGGGCCAGCCATATTCTAGTGCTTCATGGAATCAGTGCTGAGAGGTTTGACTTATGATGCCTGCCTGCTATATCTGGATTACATCATTATTGGCGTCAACTTCAAAGGCATCTCGAGAATTTGACCAAGATATTGCAAAAGCTGCTAATATGAAGCTGAATGTGAAGAAGAGCCAACTCTTCTGCAAGGAGGTGAACTGCTTGGGCCACATAGTCTCATCATCTGGATCTGGAGAAGGACTGGGCCATTAGAGATTGGTCCCACCATGCAGTTGGCCATTGCACTAAAGATGAGCAGAAAGAGCATGCCACAGTTGTCCTTGATTTCAGTGGTGCCTGGAGCTGGATGGGATAATACAGGCTTGAGGAGCGGCTGGCAGCACTGACTTGGTCCCATTCATGAGAGAAGACATTGCATCTAGGAGTAGACTCAGGAAGGTAGAATATGTGAGTCACCTGATAAGAAGATCAAAAGAGGGCAATTGAACTTCCCTTGGTGTAAGGAAACAAGTTCTGAAGGAAATATAAGCAGGGACTTCAAGAGGACATCTTGGACTCAAATAATCAACAAGCTCCAACTGGTTGAATCTATGGGCACATGCTGAAAACTGATGCAGCCAATGTCATGTGTTTGCTGCAAGTCTTGATTTGCAGAGCAGGAGCCATGGTCTCATGCAGCAGTACAATATAGAGCACCCTACTAACACATCGTGGGGCCATTCCCTATGTCAGACAGGGACAACAATATCTATTATGGTTGTGGATTATTTCAAATTGCTGGCATCCCTAACCAGAAGACAGACACCATTGCAAACTGCCTAGTTGGACTATTTTGCCACTATGGACCACTGTTGGAATTACGCAAAAATCAGGGAATCATCTTCGAGTGTAACCTGATGAGGGAAAATCTGGAGCATTTAGAGTATACAAGATGAGCACAACACCTGATTACCTACAATCAGGCAGCTTGCTTGAGCATTATTTTAAGACTATAGAAGAACATTTGAATAAGGTTGTAGTCATTCACCAGAAAGACTGAGATGTAAGGGTGCCATTTTTCTTGCTGGCCTTCTGCTCTTCAACCCACAGCACACCAGGTTGACACCAACCAGTTTGGTTCATTCAGGGAGCTGCATCTACCATGCAACCTAATGTTCAAGAGTCCCCCTAGGGCTAAACAGCCAGCAGTTGACCATGTGGAGAACTGAGTAGACTGGCTTCATGACATGCATGAGATGACTCATCAGAACATTCAGGTTGCGACCAGATGAAGGCCAGCAGCCAAGGTTTCCAGCAGGGTGATCTGATAATCAGGGTGGTTTAGGTAGGACTATATAGCCTTACCTAAACCAAGGGTTGCTCCCAAAACTTCAACAACAGCCATATCTTGTGGTGAAAAGAATTAACAATGTCCTCTACTGCCCCAAAGGAAGAGCTGATGATACACTTAGATTGTCCAGCCACTACAATGGTGCTGGCTGGAACAATGAGCCCTCAGGAGGAAGCAGTGGTACTATGCAGGAAGCTGCCCTGAATCGCTGCACGTCTATAGTCAGCCTGCTTTCCATTGTTAATTGCTAATTTTGCTGACAGCTTCCTTTCCATGCTGGACCCTTTGTTGCATCTGCATGAGTGAACATTTAAGGTTACACTACAACTAGTACTGCATTCCTGCACCTGTGTGTAACAGGTCACACCTGTGTTTAATTTTCATGAGCAACAATGACCACTACTTCTGGAAATTTCTTGCCACATCGAGAGGTATGAAAAGAAGGCAGCAAGACCTGAGAGTTTAGTTTGGAGAGAAAATTCCAAGTGTATACTTAGGTGAGAGAGATATCCAAAGAGGCCAGCAGGCATCAGAGCTGAGATATAAAATTGTGCTATAGCATTGAAATAAAAGCACTGTAAAGAGAATTTGAAGTAATAAAGACATTTATGTTACAATACTGACACATACTCTCATACTCATATACACCCTCAAGCTCGCATACACTCATATACATTCATTGTCATCCTCTGTGGTCTAGGGGTAACATGCCAGTTGCAAGTTCAAACTGACAGAGGGCAATAAATATTTTCAGGCATAAAAGTCCATAGCATGGCTTCCTATGGAAAGGAAGTAAAGCTGTTGGTCCTGTGTTGTACTTTTATGGCATGTAAAAGAACCTCAATCCTGATAAGGAGGCCTCTGAGCAAAATTAAGCGTCTTTCACACCCAATATAGAACTATAGCCGTTTAAGAGCATCCATAAATAAACTCAATTTCACTCACTCATTATCAACATGCATTCATACTCACATACATTCATACCACTCACATGCACTTAAATGCACTCGTACACACTTGCATGGCATCATATATACTCACATGCACTCATACTCATGGACATTCATACCCACAGAGATACTCAAAATACGGCCCAGACCTATGATAGTATGTGTGCTGAAAATGATAACCTCATGTCAGTAGATTTACTGGCATGTAAGAGAACTCCAGCAGGTCAAAATTCCAGCACACCCGTGGCACTGATATCCTGGCAATTGACAGCATTGTTAACAAATAAATGTGTGTTATACTCAAGTACAGTCTCCACACTTATACTCACATACACTGACACACTTGTGTACACTCTTGTATTCAATTTCTCATACTGTCATACAAGCACTTATATATATAGACACACACACACACACACACACACACACACACACACACACACACACACACACACACACACACACACACACACACACACACACACACACACACACACACACACACACACACACACACACACACACACACACACACACACACACACACACACACACACACACACACACACACACACACACACACACACACACACACACACACACACACACACACACACACACACACACACACACACACACACACACACACACACACACACACACACACACACACACACACACACACACACACACACACACACACACACACACACACACACACACACACACACACACACACACACACACACACACACACACACACACACACACACACACACACACACACACACACACACACACACACACACACACACACACACACACACACACACACACACACACACACACACACACACACACACACACACACACACACACACACACACACACACACACACACACACACACACACACACACACACACACACACACACACACACACACACACACACACACACACACACACACACACACACACACACACACACACACACACACACACACACACACACACACACACACACACACACACACACACACACACACACACACACACACACACACACACACACACACACACACACACACACACACACACACACACACACACACACACACACACACACACACACACACACACACACACACACACACCCCCCCCCCCTCACACACTCACACTCATATATCGTACACCTGTAATGCAAATATTCTCATACAAACTGTAACACAGTTACCATTCACATTTTCTAGTGCAAACACCCACATACTCTCACAGAAGTACTTAAACACCTGTACTTACATACTCGCTAATGCACATATTCACATAGACATGCCCTAATACATGCGTTCTAATGCAAACATTCTCTTACTCGCACAAGCACTCATACATTCACACATACTGTAATGTACACCCTCCTCTCACATTCACTTTCAGTAACATGAGTTCTTATACCTTCACTAAACCCAAGGCTAACTTTGGGTTAAATCTATAAGACAGAGACCCTTAAAAGTTATGGTGCATGTACATTAGCACATATCTAACAGAGGTTTTCCAACAAACAAAATTGGTAACAATGTAATCGCCATAAAACAATCTACCAGTAATGCATCTCTTTAATTTTTTGTGTGCAACTTCTGCATGATTACCATATATAATGTAAATAAAGTAAACCAGATGAATTGGTGATTTGAAGTGAGATTTAGAGGAAAACAAAAAGAGGAAATGTGATATAAATCATATTCTATTACTTTTCATTTATAATGGAGTACATATCATTTTGATAAGTTAGTTGAACCATTAGTCACCAAGCTTCTTCAAAATGAAACATTTAAAATGTTCCCAATTGAATGACACTTATTTTTTGGCCCTAAGTCAACCTTCTAGGAAAATACACCTTGTGTGGTTTTAGTAATTGTTCATGATTAGTTGTGTGTAAAGACTGAGATGGAAACCTGAATCACATTTAAAAAGTTCAGTTCCGCTGTCAGGACTCAAATCATGGAGCTGTAAATGGCGTGTTATTTATGGACACTCAACTACTGTGGTTCTCAGCGTCCCATTCTAAATTGGGCATGAAAGACTGCTAAAGTTTGCTTAGAGGCTTCTCTATCAGGCTTGAGGTTTTTTTATGTGCTGTAAATTTACAATACGGTACCAAGGCTTTACTTCCCTTCCGAAGGAAGCCCACTTAAGGATTTTTACACCCCAAAAAATCCATCGTCCTATTACACCATAGAGGGTGACTCATGGAGCGGTGACACACTAAGTCACTGTTATTATCAGTTGATCTACCATGACAAGATACCAACATAATCATTAAACCTTCCCTTTCTATTTAAATATCAGAGTATACCTTGAACATGATATCAAATACAAAGATAAAATACTGGTAATGTTGCAAGTGCTTTCTACCTAATCAATATTAACTTTAACTTTTCAACTTGTTTGCTGCACACAGCTAGTCAGGAAGAACAATTATCAAAATACAAATTAACCATAATAGTTGCCAACATTGCAAGTTGCCTTTTAGGTTTATGTGATATTTGAGATTGTCTCGCACAGGTATTTCAATGAAGTATTTGGAGTGGTAATAGCAATGAATCACTTGCCTCTCACCTAGGCAGCCCGAGTTCGATCTCAAGCAATTGAATGTGAGATTTGTAGTGGACAAAGCGGCATGGGCAGGTTTTCTCCAGGTTCTCTGGCTTCCCCAGCCTTCGCATCCCACTGGTGCTCCATCTTCATATTATGTATCATCAGTGTCACTGCCTGCGGTGCCATGGTAGCAAAAGCGGGCATTAAACACTATAAAAAAGATCCATACTTCTAGTCCTAGATATGGCATTGCATTGTTGAACTCTGACTCAACTTCCCAAGAAGTTTAGAACAATGGCTGATGGCATTATAATAATGGTTGGTGTATGACAAGCTCTTAATCCTTGAATTTAGACAAAACTGAGGATGTTACCGTTAGCCTCAATGCAAAATACAAAGTTGAGAAAGTAAAGCTCTTGAGAATTTATATTGCTTCAAACATCAAATGAAAATTACACATAGAGCAAGTTTGTAAAAAAGCCATCTGGATATTTTTTTATCAGGAAGTTGAAATACCAAGTGAATATACATGTTTTAAAAGTTGTGTATTACTCATATTTTCATTCTCACTTGACATATGCTATACCAGTATGGGGTAATGACTCAAGTGTCAAAAAACTTTTAAAATTACAAAAGAAGGCAGTAAGATTGATAGGCAATGTAGATAGAGCTCATTGCAGGCCATTATTTGGGAATTGTTTCTTTATATGTTAGTAAATGTTTGTTTCACATAACAAATAATATTGACATATTTACCCAATAATGGCACCCATTAGTATTACACTAGAAATAATGAAAGTTAAGGATTAACTTGTGCAGAAAAGTAAAAACCAAAAGCAGTTTGAATGACTTTGGTGTAAAATTGTATAATGTACTACCACAGCACATTAAAAACCTGGACATTAATAATTTCAAAACAACAGTGTCTTTGCAATGTACATGCTCTCAGACAGTAAATTGATTGATTGAATCAAAGAAGCAGACGATTAAAATTATAATATGTTTCTTTCTCCACAGACTGGCTAAGGAAAGTTAGAACAACAGCTGAGAAATGGATCCCAGAATAGAAATCAAAGACGATGATCCTCTGTCAGACATCATAGCCTCACAGAATGAAAGTGATGCTATTGTTCTGGGCACTGATTGTGACATGACAATCAAAACCAAAATTAAATCAGAGACCACTTTTCCAGACTTCTGTTCACGAGAAGAGAGAAAATGTTTTACCAAACATTTGGTAAAGCAAACTAAGTCTGAAACTGTTGCAAGCAGCAACAACTGTGAGGATACAAAGACAGTAACTGAGGAAGAGACTCTGTTTTCAGACTTCAGTTCACAAAACAAGGGAGAAGTTCATCCAGAGAATCCTGTAATGAAGGTTAAGAAATGCAGCAATGATCATGAAATGGATTTTAAAATAGATATTAAAGAAGAACCTTGGTTGTCGGAAACAGAAACTTCATATGCTTGCAATGACATTAAGGTAAGTTTCATATAAATATACTGTAGCTGCAATATTTTAGTATACAGTTAAATAAAATATTTTAACTGTTCAATAGAAGATAAATTAGGATAAAGGCTAGTCTGTGAATGTGTACAGTGTTTGACAGATGATCTATATGAAGGGTTGAAAGTATTATGGTGATACTTCTTGAAACATAAGTTATTTGAGAGAAGCCTTTTTGAAATGAAACCAGAATATTGTGATATTGTAGCATCTGATAATGGGCTGTACTTGAAATAAAACTGAAATGAATGTTAAATGAAGTTAAAAGGAAATTCAGTAATTTGAAGACAACAGAGAGGAAGTTATAAAACCATAACCCATTGTATAATGGACATTTAAACCCCATTGGCTATTCCAAAATACCCAATATGCAGATTAGGTATTTAACCCATTTGCTTACTTTGACAGGTTTGCCCATCATTGCTTAACTTGCACATTCTGTTCAGTGCTAGGTATTTCTGTTATCAATGTTTACAACAATTTAATGCATGCTGCATTACCGATCAGACTGATTATACCATTTTATCATTTGTTTTGGTCTTACAAATCTCCAAGAGATATCTCTGAAGGAATTATTGAAATGAGTAGATTATTTTTTTGAGATTTCCTTGAAAATGCACATTTTCTCATTTATGTTTAATATGTATTAATATGTACAGTTATCTGAATATTTATGAACAAATGTTCATTTTCATTGTTTTACTTTGGGTTCTTCCAATTCCTTTTTGTTTAAATGAAATATAAAATAAAATATACAGATTGAACTATTATTGGTGAGAAATTACCTTGTGATTCACAATCCTTTCGTCACACGGCTGTCTCGGTATGCTGTTGGCATATTTACTCGCTGTCTGTCTGCAGTGCCACGTGTTCCACTGCTTCCTTTGAAATGCCTTTTTTCTATGGTTTTCTAAAAAATGTTATTATTTCGGCTAATGTAACGTCAACTCATTTACATAGCTGTGATACTTTTCAAATCACAGTGTCAGTCATAGTAGTTATAGAATGAAAATAAGAGCAATGTCTGCGATGTATAAATGGCAGTAATAATTATAAACATAAATACTTATGGAAACACTTTGTATAACACAACAAACTTTTTATAGAATGAAATCGATCAAAACAGTCATGCACGAGAATATACGTATAAATTTCCACTGAACCTGTAGGTGCTGCAATGCTGATAACATGATGTCCCTGACGGTAATGCATTCTTACACTATGATTTGTCAGCAACCTGACGAGCCCCTGCCAGCAGACGACAGACCCCACGACTGTCAATCACAAGGACATTTCTCACTGATTGCAGATTGTGACCCCCTGCATATAGTTGAAGGATTGAGTCCGTCAGCTCTTAAATTATTGTGTAGAACTAAATTCTAAGATAACTCTTTGCAAAACCAGTATCTCATACACCTCAACACCCAGGTTTTTGATGTAGAAGAACCCAGTTTATTCCTGTCCTCTTGTTTTTGATGTAGAAGAACCCAGTTTATTCCTGTCCTCTTTCCCAATGCTGTGTCTTGTACATCTCAACTTTAGTACTCTGATTACTAAACTTTCCATTTGCCATTCTTATACTGAACAATTTATCTACATCTAATTACTTTCTCCATATCTTGTATTCTTACACCTCATTACATGATGAAATATCAAATGTTCATGTCTGCATATCTGCTAATACCAATTTATAAACAAAACAAATCTGATACTTTAAAAGATATGTTATGAGGAGATTTAACCCTTCTACTGTCAATTACAATTTAATTATGATCCAAAAATCTGCGAGACTTGCCAATCACGATCTATAATGCCATTTTTATATGTTTTAGCTCTTTGCAGCAGGAAAGTCTGAGTACTTTCTGCGCCATAGCCATAGAGAAAAGTTCTCTGGAATGTTTCTTTACACTCCAAAGCTCTAAATTAGCTGCAAATTTAATTTCTCTAACTGGTATTTGTTTATGTTAGTTGAAAAATAGCATCATCTAACAAAAGATTATGAACCAAAGAGGAAATAAGAGCTGCAGTTTGCAATGTACTAGAAGAAAGCGAGAGTGATTTTGAATTTTCAAACCTTGATTTTGACTTAAGAGATGATGATGATGAGTGGGGGTTTAAGGGCACTCAACTATAACAGTTATTAGCGCCCTTGACATAAGAGAGGAGAATACCTATTCTAGCTTCAGCAATGAAAATGCATTCAATAACAACGGGCCTTGTAGGCATATAAATAATCGGGTACTTATCAAAATGGATTTACAGAGGTATAACAGACCACACAGACAATGTAAATCAACCATTCAGCTATGCAACAACACAAGTGTTAAATTAACAACAGTAATCTACATTAAATCTGTACCCTATTACTTATGCCATTTCCATTATTATGCTTGTGTGTGTGGGTCTGTGTCTGTAAAATGTAAAATGGCGTTTTATTTATGGATGCTCTTTAACTGCTGTGGTTCTCAGCATCCTATTCTATAATGGTCATGAAAGACTGCTTAATTTTGCTCAGAGGCCTCTCTATCAGGCTTGAGGTTCTTTCACGAGTCGTAAATCTATGAAACAGGACCAATGGCTTTACTTCCCTTCTGAAGAAAGCCATGCTAAGGATTTTTATGCCTGAAAAAATCCATCATCCTCTGCTGGGTTTGAACCCGCGACCTTGAATTATGAAGTCAGCATGGTAACCGTTACACCATGGAGGGCGATCTGTGTGTGTGTGTGTGTGTGTTTTTTTTTTTCCCATTGTTTTGTTGGCTACTTTTTTTTCAGTTTTCAGCCTTTAGTTTATATGAATTCATTTTTTGTATTTTAAAAAATAGAACACCAGACTAAAACAGATTGCAGTTTTAATAAAGAAGTATCTGTACTCATTTCATTAGCCTGAACTTTCTGTATATTATGGTTATATATGTCTTATTATTGATTATTTTGGGATTTTTTATTTTATTTTCAAATTTTTATTTTGTTTATAATGTTTTTAAAAATATTGACAGCTCATCCATATCATATATATTATACACTAGACAAAGTGTTTACTGCAAATAAAATAAGATTTAGCTCCCTATATCATTTGGTACTCATTTTATTGCTAATAATTTAAAACCCTGCAATCTGCTCTAAAATTGCTTGGCACCTTTCAGACAGCATTTTATTACTCAGGCTGTCACTAAAAGAGTCAACTAACATTGTATAGATGAGTGTATGAAACTGTACATTTGAATTATTCTGTTACAGGATGAGGACTCTCCTCCAGTAAAATCTTCAAGGTAAGACTTGACTCTTGGCCAATTTTGTAATTAACTTGTGTTATATTTCATTTTAGTTTATGTAACTCACATTTAGTTCTAATCAATGTCTCATGGTGTTCTTAAACTGGTATAAATATCACATCCAAGAAAAAGTATATATATATTATAAAGTTTGCTGAAAACAGAACTAGCATATAAAATGTGTGTGTATGATCTTGGTATCAAAATTTTACATCATTGGTTAGCTTTGGAAAGCTTATAACTTCACTATTTCACATGTTTGGTTGGCTTCCATTTAAGTAGCTGTATATATTGTTAGAGAGACCATAAATTTAACACATGAAGAGCGGCTGCAGAACTTCAAAGACTTGGAATGCCACACCTATAAACAATGGACAGGTGTTAGAATGTTCGCTTTGCTGGAAATTTCTGTTGATGTCATTGACAACTATAAAAAGGAGAGCTGCAAGCCAGTCAAGTCAGCTTTTGACTGAGAGTTCTAGTGTGCAGTAGCTTGAGAGAGCAGTCAACTATCTATGCATTGAAGCAACAAAAAAAAAAAAAAAAACAATGGAATAAAGAGACTTTTGATTTGCAGGTATCCAGAAGTACAAGTTAATGTGAAAATAAAGATGAAAACATTATTAGCTGAAATTAATAAGACCATGGTATCGGGAATGGAGAAGATGCAGGTGGAAATGAAGACAAATGGAATCTGGAATGGAATATGGCATGGAGAAGATGGAAGAAAAAAAAGAAATCAGGCATTGAGAAGATAAGAAATGAAATAACAAAGACATGAACATGGTGGAAACACAAAGAATCTTGTCTAATGCATTAATACCCTGGAGAACCGCTTCAGGATTTGTCACTTACTGCAGTCTACCACAGTTAGCTTCAATTAAGGCTGCAACAGACAAGGGAGACAATGCAGGGGTATGCTATGGTGACTGAACAGCTTGTGAACAAAGCTCTGATGAACCTCCTACTTAGTTACACGTCTCAGGAAGCAGCTTACTTCTTCATTGATGTTGCGCATGATGCCGAGGTAAGATAGTGTCTGATGATCAGCAAATACAAGACCATCCACAAGGTATTATCAGTGGCACTACAATTGGAGGTGGCCAAGATAACAGCTGCACCATATTGTGAGTATTTGCTATGACAAGGAGAAAGAGATAACCCAGAGATGACAAACTTTTAGTGGTGTGTGCTGGGGATATGGCGAAGGTAACATTAAAACTGTCATCACCCTTTCAGGTGATACTATGTGCTTTGGGCAGAGGAATGAATGACAACCTCGTTGCAGATGGTTGGATACAAGGAAAGCTGTGCCAGATACTAGCAGTCACAAGTGCAGCCAAAGGTTTGCCAACACAATCACCCAGTCAGTCCTACCAACTAACGATGCCATCTGATGACATATTACATGTGGAGAGGGAGGCCCTGCTGGAGTTGACATTGGGATGGAGCATTGTGGATATTCATTGTGATGGTGGCTGAGGAGTAATACAGGGCTTGAATGCCCTCAGGAGCTATGAGGCAACAGTAGAGCTTGTGACTCCTGAGATGAGGTGTTGCTCCGAAGTCCCTGCGAATGTCCAGGGATCTATAGGGTGATTTTGAGGGACGACATGCCCACAAGAAGCAAAGTGATGGTGAAGGCACGTCTGGAAGGCCAATGGTTAAAAAAACTTTGTTTTGATGTGGAAGACACCACTGAGTGATTAATGTAGTTGTTATGTTGTTCAGGAGTAAATGTCCATGGGGCTGCTGATCCAATGGACACTAATCAAAACATGCAGGTTGGGGTGAAGCTAGTGAAGTGGGAGCCAACTGTGAGTGTATTGCTGTATTACATGTCCAAAGAGCAAGCACTCTCACAGGATCTGGAGTGCCAGCTGAAAAACTTGCTGAAGAAGACAGACTGACCATTTGGCTGCTTATAAACTGGTGAGTGTCCGGCATTTATTGAGATGATTCCAGTCTTTAAGTCAAGGGTATGGTGATTTCGGCCATGCTAATCAAGTAGATACTCCATCACATGACACTGGAGATGCCCAACTTATTCGCATCCCCCAAGACATGTTCCTCTGACAAAAAAGGCAGAGATACGGGACTTGCTGAAGCACATGAGTACTAGGAGAATCATTGAGTCCACCAGCCCTTGGTGCTCCCCTATAGTCTTAGTGAAGAAAAACAATAGTGAACTATGCTTCTGTGTAGACCACAGGAAAGCTGAATACCATCATCAGTAAGAATTGTTTTCCCTTACCCTGGTTTGATGACACTCTGGACACACTTGCTGGTGGCCACTGCATGTTGACTTTAGAACTTGAAATCTGGATACTGACAAATTGCCCTAGATTCCAGAGACAAGGAGAAGACTTGTAAATGGCAACACCATTGACTGGCCAAGGGCGTTGCAATTTACAGTTATGTCTTTTGGTCTCTGAAGCCAGCCACCTTCCAGCACCTTGTGGAATAATCATGATGAGAGGGATGACATACAATGTCTGTCTGCTCTATCTCATCTCTTAGGCAACAATTTCGAAGAACATTTCGAGAACCTGACCAAGATACTGAAAGACTGCAGGCAGTTACTCTAAAGCTTATTGCAAAGAAGTGCCAACTCTTCTGCAAGGAGGTGAACTACTTGGGCCAAATAGTCTCACTATCTGGGGTGGCTATGGACACAGAGAAGGCTTAGGCATTGAGTGATTGGCCTTGTCTGATAGACATCCAAGTGCTGCAAAGTTTGCTGGCCTATCGTCAGTTCATCAGAGGTTTCTCCAAGACCCTTCACTCTGATGGAAGAGCACCAGTCTTAGATGTGGGTCAGAAGAGGCTGAGAGCATGTTCCAGGCACTTAAGTGAGTACACTGCAGTGTACTAGCTAGCTAAGCTAGCTGCGAATACCAATAATATGTTTTATAAACAAAGAATTTATTCCTAATCTATTTGCATTATAGCCTATTGTTATGGCATAAAATGAGGCTCCTTGCGATAAAACTATTTTGTTCGCAATATATTGTAGCCTGTTTTCTCAAGCAAGAGAGCAGTGATAGGGCAATGCAGGCGATGACACTCATGATACATGGAATGAAGATAGAGCACCGGTGAAATGTGATGACAGGGGAAGCTGGAAAAAACCTGCCCCTGCACCACTTTGTCTATCACAAATCCCACATGCAGTCAGTCGCTTGGGATTGAACCCGGGCCATCAAGGTGAGAGGCAGGCGGTCTAAGCACTTGGCCATGGCATGGTCCAAGGGTAGCATGACTGACCAACATGGTATAATGGGCATATTAACAAGAAGGGGGAAGTCAGTATAATAAACCTCTCAGATCTTCTCTCTTACCATGCAAAGAATAGCTAATGAGTCTCGGATTCTCCAAAACAAACCAATGTGTTGTATAGCTAGTCTAATGATTTTTAGGATTGAAGATAAGAATTCTGAATTTGCTTAATGGACACAAAATCAGAAGTTGCTTCTTTTAAAAATAGATGGAGATAGTTATTTTTCAGTTTTTTTTAAAGGTTTGATTATTTTTTTTATAATTTAAAGGTCTAGTTAATGAGTAATTATAATTATATTCTTCCTATTATTACTATTATTATTATTAAATTTAATGAAATCCTGAACAAAAATACTTACATACAATCTTAATTTGCAAAATTAAATTAATTAAATTTGCCAAGTGAGAAAAAAGGTGATAGCCTAGAACCTGGTTGCATTATATATTTCTGTTGATGGGCTCATTTTCCATAGCTTTCTGTCTCACTAAAAGTTGTTTGTTCCACTCATACACTTGAGTCTTTGGGGGAATTTCTTTCTACATGAACCTGGAATCTTCACACTTTTGTTTTCTTTGATGAGATATTTTTTGATAATGTGTTCCTGAGTAGGTGTTGTAGCTTCAGCTCACTCATTGAGTTTCTGATGAGTAAAGTTACTTGCTGTATGTGATGAACTGAACAGTGCCTCC
The DNA here is from genome assembly GCA_030762935.1 of Hymenopus coronatus. NCBI lineage: Eukaryota > Metazoa > Arthropoda > Insecta > Mantodea > Hymenopodidae > Hymenopus > Hymenopus coronatus. Next base: position 150,784,418 of record CM060897.1, on the reverse strand, counting down.
AAAAATACCCATCACTGTCCAACAATCCAGTTCGCTCTATGACTTGTTATCGGTGAGAAATTACCTTGTGATTGGCATTCTGCTGACACATGGCCACCTCGGTGCGCTGTTGCCATATTTACTCTCTGACCATCTGCAGCGATAAATGTTCCACTGCTTCCTCTAAAATGCCTCCTCTCCATGCATACCTCTCGTATGTTGAACTATTTTTCCCCAGTTACCTCATCTATTTCTTTCCACATTGGGTCCTGTATTTCACTAAATGGAACGAAATGGCTAACCTCAACTTGCTTATCACGGATTTTCAAATTATAGTGTCACTCGTGATATTTCTAGGATGAGAACAAAGCAATGTCCGCGATATATAAAAGGTAGTAATGATTATAAATGTAAATCCTTACGGAATCACTATGAGTAACATAACCAAACTTTTCACAGAATGAAATCAAACAACCAGATTGCAAACAATTGATCGGTCATGCATGAGAATGCGTGCATAAATTTCCACTGAAACACGAAGGTGTTGCAACGCGGTGACGTCACGTCTCTGGCGGTTATGTATTCTTACACTATGATTGGTCGGCAACCTGACGAGCCCCTACCAGCAGACGACACACCCCACAAGTGTCAATCACAAGGAAATTTCTCACCGATAATAGTCATTAGTGGAAAATTTTTATGCTGATCCATCATTGTCTGAGCCGGACTTTTGAGACAGTAACTGATAGGTGATTGTGGGATCTGTTTCTTAGTAGGGTGTATTGTGGTGAATTGAGTACAATACAATAGCGTAATAAGAGCGAAAGTTGCAATTTTTTTGAACAAAACTAACCCTTCTCTTTTACAAAAATAATGCAAAGTGTTCTCTCTTTGAGTAAGCAGTCATGTGATATGTTCATCACACTGATATAGGTAAATATTAATGGGTAATACTTCCTAATGTTGTGTACCAATTGATGTGCATCACTTGTTTGATTTACTACTCATGTAATAAGAAATTCCTTAGTTCACATTGTCACATTTCTCAAAGAAATGGTTCATATGTAGGGACAATACCCAGTTAATAGTGCTTCTGGCTCCTGGTAGTATTTCCACAAGAATATAACACTTATGTTAATATCAATGATTAATCTTGATATTAAAGAGTTGCAGCAAAGGAAAAAAGAATGCACTTTTTAACATATTCAGCACACCAAACTTTGGCTTGCCAAATTTATAAAGGTATCCCTCTCTCCCTGCCTCCCTCCTCTCACTCTCCCCCTCTCTCAATGTGTGTTATTATTTTAGCCCAGAACTTCTAAGAATGCAGCATGAAGATTTTCATGAAGTATCCCCCCTCTAACTTAAACTATACATTTTTGCTTTTCTTTATCATCTGCTCAGAATGACAATATAAATTTAATCAGACATAATGTTACACACTTCCTTTACACACACCTATGGTAAGCAGATAGGTTATTAACCCTTAACTGGTATTATGCAGTCTTGTGGACCACCAAGGAAATGTTAAGTTATATATTTTCACGCCTTATTAAGCTATACATATCTGCACCCTGCTACCTTCTTTACAGTGAGTATGCAGTCTGTGTAGGAAGTGGACATGTTCTGCTTGTTTGCATTGTTGAGTTATATCTCTGGAACTCGAGAAACAGTCTCTCAGACGTCTATTACCAGTTACATTAATTATTTCCAACAAAGTAAACATTTTTACTTATTCATATTTTTTAATTGTTGATTTAAATGTCACCCTCCATGGTGTAATGGTTACCATGCTAACTTCTTATACCCAAGGTTGCAGGTTCAAACCTGGCAGAGGACGATGGATTTTTTCAGGCGTAAAAATCCTTAGTATGGCTTCCGTCAGAAGGGAAGTGAAGCCGTGGGTCCTGTGTAGTAGATTTACTGTGCATAAAAGAACCTCAAGCCTGATAGAGAGGTCTTTGAGCAAAATTAAGTGGTCTTTCACGCCCAATATAGAATGGGATGCTGAGAACCACAGCAGTTAAATAACAGCCATAAATAAAATGCCATTTCATTTCAATTTCAATTATTGAGGAAAATAATGCGTAATATCCCTACTGTTAAATAAACACACTAGAATGCATATATATTATATATTATTTTAATTAACAGTATATTTATAAATGCAAATTTTCACTAAATTAAATGTATCTACACGAATATGTTAAAAACAAGCATCTACAATATAACAAATATAGCTGGTACTAGCATATAAGGGATTTTTCTCGATCCATTTACAGAAAATGTTGGAAAACAGAGTCCATCGTCCATGAGAGTAGATAATCCCAGAATTCATAATTTGGACTTGTGAATTTAGAAGACTGTGACATTGTTGACAGTGACGATGAGTGATGATGATCCCACATTCGTAATGGAAAGTGAGCATAGTTGAGATTCAGAAATCGAGGAATCAGAAACTGAGACAGAAAATGTACAAAGTAACGTTGCAACTTTCCTAGGGAAAAAAAGTTTCCTTTGGAACAAAACACCCCCACCATGAAATGTTTAAACCAGAGGCACAACATTTTAAATCATCTTCCTTGATTTCAAACTCCAGCTAAATCTATTGGTAACAAACCCAAACCCCAAAATGTATGACAATTATTATTCACAAATGAAATGGGGCCATGCTATGGCTAAGGGATGAGACTACTCGCCTCTCACCTAGACAGCCGGGTTCGATCCCAAGCGACCAAGATTTGTGGTGTATAAAGTGACACAGGGACAGGTGTTCTCTGGTTTCCCACGGAGACTCACATAAGAGGAAGACTTTCACACAATTTACTCCAAGAATTGAGACTCAATAGAAGGATTTTAAGGCTCCCTGACAAAATTGCAGAGAAGGACGCGGCTGAAAAAGAGGATTCCGAAAACAGATAAACATGTACTCTGTGCCCCTCAAAACCGAAAAGGAAGACAGGATACCCTTGCTACAAGTGTCAGAGTGCAATATGTCGAAAAGTTTGTCAAAAAAATGCGTCGAGTTTGTGCAGAGAAAGACTGGCTGTTTATATTACACAAGAGTTCAGTTTTTTCAAATTAAACAGATAACTACTTTTTGCCCAATATTATAAAATTATTTAAGTCAAAAAGTGTTTATTAGTGAACTTTTTAACACAGTAAAACAGTTTTTAAACGATTATGCTGTTAGGATGGTTAACCATAATTGTTTTAAACTTACGTGGTCTCTCTGACCTCCTGTACCAATTATGTTATATATTCATATATATACCACATATCCTGTTGAGGGTTAGTCAGCCTAAAAATTAGAAATAAAATTTGTACCAAAATGCATGTTTTTGAGTTCCCCTGAAAAGTAACAAAGAATAATGTTTAAAGTAAGTCTTGTCTTTTCTTTCTGTGGACAGCAGTGCTTATAAATGAAAATTTAGATACATATGAAACATAGATTTAAGTTTAGGTTTTTGCAAAGATTGACAAAGTAAATATCCCACCCCACTCTTATATAGAACATTTGAAATCTTTTTGCTTTCAAAAGAGTTTCTTGACCATTTGATTTACACATCAAGTATTTCAGTTTTAAGGCTAATAATTAAATGTAGTCTTGCATATTTTATGAGTAGCATTTGAAGTCCTTTTCATCCTGAATAAGTTTAATTTTGTATTGTAATCCATAACATAGAGACAGAAGGTTAATAAATTATCAATTTATATCTCGATAAAGCACAGCATTTATGAAATATATTTTTAAGTTTTGAGTTTTTTTGCTGTTGATATGGAATTTCAAACGCTTAATAGTTTTTTGAGGTTTTAATTTTCTGTTTGTTGTGATGTTATAGAAACTTTATGGAAATGTTTGTTGTGAGAAATGTTTCATTATAATGCCCACTGTCCTGTTGATAGCTGTTTTGTTATAATATTATTTTGCCAAACATAATCAACACAGAATTCCTTGCAAAACTATTTTGAAAAGCTGTTAATCCCAACCTAGAAGTTGATGTAACAAATATTACTTGTGTTGCCACAAATATCAGACTGGTTTTACCATTAATATGTGGATTAATTCAATTGCAATGAACAACGTGGTAGCTTGGCTTGAATTCATAACTACAATAGATGAGATGTCATTTATTTCTGAGCATGTGCCTGCTGTTAACAGGCATAGATTCTGGTTTCAGATTTAATTATTGCACATAATGATGCTAAATCCTCCAACATTTCAGATTATGCATGGAAATAACTTCTTGTGATAGCAGTAGTAAATCACTACTGCCCTCTGCCAAAGTCTCGGGAAGAGACATAAGCCTTTACGATGGAAACAATCATTGTGAATGTGAAAGTCAGGAAAGTGATGGTACAGAAATGTCCACTGTGGAAGAGCATATTCACTCAGAACAATGTGGTAAATATCATAGAAAATGTTACTTAAAACAAAGGAACGTGATTCATGAGGATAAAAGGTCTTGCAAGTATAACATATGTGTAAACAGCCTTACCAAAATGTCACATTTAAAAAGTCTTGAATTTATTCAAGAGGATAAAAGGTCACATAAGTGCAAAACTTGTGATAAAAGTTTTACTCGGTTAGAACATTTGATAACTCATAATTTTATTCATGAAGGAAAGAAGCCATACCAGTGTAAAACTTGTGAAAAGAGTTTTACTCAGTTGTGTAATTTGAAAAGGCACAATGGGGCTCATGAGGGTAAGAAACCATACCATTGTAAAACTTGTAATAAGAGTTTTATTCAGAAGTATCATTTGGAAAGGCATAATTTGGTTCATGAGCATAAGAAGGCACATCAGTGTAAAATTTGTAATAGGAGCTTTACTCGATTGTATCATTTGAAAAGACATAATTTGGCTCATGAAGGTAAAAATCCACAACAGTGTAAAGCATGTGATGAGAGTTTTACTCAGAAGTATCATTTGGAAACGCATAATTTGATTTATGAGCATAAGAAACTATACCAGTGTAAAACTTGTGATAAGAGTTTTACTCGGTTGTATCATTTGAAAAGGCATAATTTGGCTCATGAGGGTAAGAAGCCACACCAGTGTAAAACTTGTGGTAAGAGCTTTACTCAGTTGTACCAATTGGTATGTCATAATTTGATACATGAGGGTATGAAGCCACACCAATGTATAACTTGTGATAAGAACTTTACTCGGATGTCACATTTGAAAGTCCATAATTTGATTCATGAGGGTAAGAATCCATATCATTGTACAACTTGTCATAAGAGTTTTAATGTGTTGTCAAATTTAAAAAGGCATAATTTGATTCATGAAGGAATAAAGCCACACTAGTATATACATTGAATGAATTCATTTCTTCATATACATAGTAACAAACAGATAAAATTTGTTCTCGTCCTGATGTTGCTTAAGATTAGGATCATGTATAGCTAAAATCCTGGTTGTTTTGTGTATGTATATCGAGTATACTCTCACAATTCCCTACTTATTTCTACTTCTATAAGCCCATTTCTTCATTTATGTTGTTAAGTTTCTCTCTCTGTTTAATAATTTTCTCAACTGATTTTCCCTTCCCTATATATTTTCCTAACCTTTTCAGAAAGGTTACCCTTTTATTTAAAAAGCCTTTAAAATCTATATTTCTACCTGTAACTTGCCTCACTTGTTCAATAACTCCTCTCTATATACTTTGGTTTCCAAACTTTCTAGAACACAGTGCAAATTTCTTTATTAAACTTTTAAACAACTTAACATAGTTTTTGTTCTTTCCCATGACAGTCCCTTCCTTTCCATTTTATCACATTAATGTATTTCTCCCTTGCCCCAGTCTTTCTTTAAACTCCTATGGTATATCAGAGAGCTTTTATCCCTTAAGCTCTCATATGTTTCCTGTTTTTCTAAATCATTCCTTTATTTTACCCTATTCCATAAACTTAATCTTTTATCTGAGAGTCCACTAATTCTGGTTTCTGAGGCACAATTTCCTTCAATCAGAAAAACCAGCTTCTATCCCAATTTGCTCTGGTGCCCTTGGACACTTTTTGGGCAACATTTTCTTCTTCCAATTCTTGGATTCTAAGCCAATGTATAGGATTCCCTTTCTTACAGATCATAATCTTAAAATTTTGTTTATTTATCTTTAAATCCCATTTTTACAGCATTTCTCTGTTGCTTTAACTGCCTTCCTTAACCCATTTGTTGCCAATCACAATCTAATCATGATGCCATTTTTATACATTTTAACTCCAGTAGGAAAGTCTATACTTTCTATGTTACAGCCATAGAGAATGGTTTTCTGGAGTGTTTCAGGACTTTATCTTCACTCCAAAGTGCTAAATTTGCTCCAAATTTAATTTCTCTAGCTGGTGTTGGTTGTTGGTTGAAACATGGCATTGTCTAGCTGAAGCTTACAAACCCAAGAGAAAATGAGAGCTGCAGTTCGCGATGTATTAAAAGAAAGCAAGTGATTTTGAATTTCCAGACCTTGATGAAAGAGTTTCTGGCATCAACGTAAGAGAAAAAGATATATGTTCTGGCTTCAGCAATGAAAATGCATCTGATAAGACTTTGTATACAAACAATTGGTGTACTTATCAAAATGGATTTACGGAGGTATAACACATGACGAATACAATGTGAATCAACAATTCAGCTGTGCAGTAACACAAGTTCTAAATTGTACAGTAATCTACGTTACATTTGTATCCTATTGATTTATGCCATTTTCATTAATAGCAGTACTATGCTCGTGTGTGTATGTTTGGATGGCATTTTTTTTCAGTTTCAGGTTATGTGAATTCATTTTTTGTATTTTAAGAAATAAAATACTGGACCAAAAAAGGATGCTGTTTTAGTAAAGAAATATCTATACTTTCATTTAATTATATATGCTCCATTACGCGGATTTCCAGATGCAAAGATTGGCTGCCTGACATTACGCGGTCATCAGACCCTTAGTCGGCAACATTACCAAACTGTCTACCTTACATTTCCCTTTGCTAAATCCTCCTTTTGACAATTTTCCTTCTCTTTCTGCACTCTGCTCAAATACCTTGCCTATCATGTAAGAGAAATGCCTCTATAATTTCTCGAGTTGTTTACCTCTTCTTTGCCTTTAAAAATTGTGACAATCACTCACCCAGTTCCAATCCTTATTTCCACCATCAGGGAGCGTACAGCACAATATTACTAGCAGTGGTCTCCTTTCATTACCCTCATACTTCCCCCTATTGTCATATTTATTAGCATTCTTACTTTTAAATGTAATCTGATCTGTTTCCTAGTTCTCTGCTATTTTATAATCTAGTACTTTGATATAATTTCAGCTTTTGCCTACTAGTTTTTTTCTGGGTTGCCAATTTCCTTTCTCCCAATAATTCCTCAAAATAACCCATTTATTTATTAAGACATTTGATTCTCTACTGTTCTTATGCTGCAGATTTTTTTCACCAATTCTCATGTTGATTAATTGTCCTCTTTTGCTGCCATATAAATCATTGGCCCATTTTATCCCCCCACTCTTTCTTTTCACCTCCATTAAGCATTTATATCCCACATTTGTATTAAAAAGTATCTGCTTTTCCCACAGCATTGGCTTTTTCATCCCAACTAGTTGTGTATTGCCATATTCTTTCCTCTATTTGGGTAACAATAATGTAAAACTTGTGATTAGAGCTTTACTCATGTCACATTTGAAAATGCATGGTTTGACTTGTGAGGGTAAACAGCCACATCAGTCTTAATTTTGTAATAAGAGGTTTATAGCTTCTTCAAATTTAAAAGGGTACAAATTGATTCATCATTGCCATAAATTCATATTAGAGTGACATTTGTGAGCAAAGAGTAACCTTTTTCTGTAGTATAAAAATGTATAATTTGAATTATGAAGGGAGAAACTCATACTAATAAAGAAATCTATTTGTATTAAATTGACTTACCTTATTTTAGAGAGCTTGATCAAACAACTATACCCATATGATGTGCAATAAGGACTCACTGAGATTTACAGTATATATACTTACTTGTATCACAAAAGAGCAACAAATAAACACATTCAATTCAGATTTATTAACAACATTGGTATTACATCTACAGTAAAATCAATAAATTTGCAATATGATAACATTGAACAAAAGAATGTAAATCCTTCTAAAGGCCCAGGATCTTTTAAACAAATGCATTCAAAACACAAATGCAAGCTTAGCTGCTGTCTAATACATTCTTGACAATGACAAAAATAGACTGAAAGTAGTTAATCCTTCATTTCCCCAAATTTATGGTTTACTAAAAATAACCAAACTTGGAAACAAAATTAAACCAATAATCTATGTGTTAGAGCTTCTGCTCATAATCTGGCAAAATGGTTGCTAACTCACAAATTTCAAGAATTACCAAAATGTAATTATTTAATCATCAAGAATTCCTTCCAGTTAATTACACAAATAAAGGACATACAGCTGGAATATGTATTTAAACTGTTTGCAACCATATATAGAGTGTTAGAAGTGTTAAAACATTGGTTAACTGCAATTGATGGCCATGTAGTAGAAATCAAAGGGTTCATTAACTTGACAAAATTGGCATTGAGCAAACTTTCTTGAGTTTTGGGGTAAAATATTTTGAACAAAACATAGGATTAGCCAATGGTAATCCAATGTTGCCTGTTTTGGCTGATTTATTTATGATACTCTTCTGAGAAGAGTCTTTTCATGGTTGCTCAAAACTTGGGCCAAATATGTCAACAATGCATTCAAAATAGTCAATTGGAAACGTGTACAAGATGCTCTGAAATTAATGAATCTGCAAAATAGGAACATTAAATTCATGATGCAAATAGAATTGGGTAACCAGCTCCTACCTGCTGGACTAAACACTATGAAGAACAAGAATATCTTAGCCTTTGGGGGGAAAAAAAAAACAAACAGAAAACAAAAACACACACACAAGGGGCTGCAATAAGTGTTTAGAAAAAGATAGAAAAACACATTAGTTTTGGTAGATGTTTTTTAATTGTTCGACATAATCTCCTTTTAGCTTGATATGCTTTTCCTAGCATTTCTCTAACTGCTTTAAGCCTTCCAAAAAGTAGGATTTCAAAAGTTCCTCAAAATAGGCATCGGTTTGGAAGATGGCCTACTCGTTAGACTTGAATTGTTTTGCAACAAGCTGCCTTTTCAAGTTTGGAAAAAAAAAAAAAAAAAAAGTCACTAGGAGCCATATCTGATGAATACGGTGGATGTCGTAGTAATTCTTATTTCTACCATTTTTGCCATCGAAACATGAGCAAGTGTGCACCCTTGCATTGTCAAGATGGAAGAGAATCCTTTTTTATTTGCCAGATGAGGGCATTTTATCTTGATTTCTCCGTTCAACTGGTGCAATAACAATGCATAATACGCTCCTTCTGTCGCTCTTTGTCTTTGGAAGTAATCAATGTACACGATTCTGCGTGCATCCCAAAAAACCGAGGCTATCACCTTGGCTGCAGATTTCACCATCTTTGTGGCTTCTTCAGAGCTGTTTCACCTTTAAAACTCAACAGTTTCGACTGTAATTTTGTCTCTGGAGTGTATCCATGTTTCATCCACAGTTATTTGTCAACGCTGAAGCTCATCAGGATTGCGATGGAAAAGTGTGAATCGATCACACGATTGCGTTTATTCTTCATTGAGACAAATGCTGTACCTTGTGATATGCCTGTGGTCACTACTATTTTGCTAAGTTTGATTCGTCGATCACTGAAAACCATTTACTAGATTTTGTAAATAATTTCGGAGGAAGTCACTTCTACTGGACGTCTGGAACCATGTTCATCATTTGTGGATGTACAGCCACGTTTAAATTCATTTATTCAATTGTAAATTGTTGCAAACGCAGGAGCATATGTGCTATGAACTTCATCCAACTGGACTTTTATCTCTTTTGGTGCTAAATCTTTTAAATAGAAGTGTTTAATCGCCGCACAAAACTTTTTTTTCCATCTTTCTAGAGAAGCACAAAATTAAATTATTCATTCTATCGCCTATCGCAACGAAACCATGTGATGGATATAGCTGAAACTTTTAACTGCCATCTAGTAAGATATGACAAAATATAAACATTTTTCAATGCTACAGTGTAATTGGATTTTCTAAGGACTTATGGAATGCCCCTAGTAGTTATAACCTCCCATCACACATAGTTGTAGTTTTCAACTATTTGACATACAGATTCCTTTCACTGATAAGCAATGTTCTAGAATAACAGAAAATCTTAAAAGCAGCCAGAAAGAGTGACTTTGAAAAAGAAATGGTGGAAGACAGATTAATCAAAAAATTAAAGTAACTAAAAAAATAAATGAAAATAGGACTCTCAAACACCATAAACAAAATCTGGTGTTCCAAAAAGACATATTTCACATTTCCAGAAGATTTTCCGAGAAAGTAACAACACTTATCCCCCAAAATAATTTCAAAATAACATTTGTCATAAAAATTAAACAATGCCACCTCATAAAAAATATGTGGTGTGCATGATTGATTATAAGGATTGGGGTCAAATCTATATAGGTCAAATGGAAAATCAAACCTAGAACTGTGACTTGAGAAACACTTCGGGAACATAAATCCATGAAGAGGAAACATCAGAAGTTCCAGTACACTATTGGTGCACCAGCAAAAAATTGTTAACTTGGTAACATTAGTAATCACAAAGACGATGAATTAAATGTTATAGTGAAATTATTTGCTTTAAAATATTACCCTAAGTAATGAACTTGGTTATCCTAATGGACAAAAATCCTATCACCAAATTCGTAAAATCACTGCCAGAGGGACAGAGAGTCATGGTCATCATAGGCAAGCCATCTAGTTACAGTTAACTGATGAAAAGATTTCTTGAAACTAGTTCTGAGGTAATTGAATGTAATTAATGAATATGTATATGATCAAGCATTTAATTTCTTTTGATATTATTGATACTTTAAATAATTCTCTGTCTGTTGTAGGCAGGTGAAGTATTATATTCCAACCAAACACTTCATTATATATCAAAATACTGCCAGAAATGTAGGCTTGGAAGTTCCCTGATTACAAATAAACCAATAGGTCCCTGTCTCTAAATAGAGGACCTCAAAAACAAACATTTTGATCAATCAAAAGTTGGTATATAAGTTCAGCTATTTCTAAGGATTTAACATATAGATATTCAATAGAATCCTCCCTCCAAACTGGCATACACATGGACATTTTTTCAATATTAATGTTTCTAAAAAGAATTGCTGTCACATTCTTTTAGTAGCCAATTTGTTTAAAATATTTGCATAAGTAACGAAATATATTTACATTATTTTACAAAGAGTGGATTTTTTTTAATTTCTCTATACGTACTATGTACATAGTGTATAGAGAAGGTATTGCACTCCACCCAAAAATTCGATACCGTGATTTCACCGGAAATATATGTTTTAGGGTCCCCTGTATCCAAAAAAAGCATTTTCAGAAAAAGATCTGTGTGTGTGTGTGTGTCCGTGTGTCTGTGAACACGATAGCTCAAAAATGAAAAGTCGGTAAAATACCAAAGTTGGTATTTAAGTTTGATATCTTCCAGGGATGCGGCACGAAAATTTTGAGAAAAACCCCCCCACCCCAAACTACCCTTTACATGGAACTTTTTTCGAAATTTTTTACTTTCTCAAAAATGGCTCTAAAGATATTTACACGATTTTGATTAAAATTTCGTATATTAAAGACATTTACACGAGAAATAAAATGTATATTTTGAATTTTCTGGGAATAGCCTCTGAAAACTACTTTATTCTGGATGAATTTTATGGAATTTTGCATAACTGCTAAACCGTAAGAGATGGACAAAAACTTATGATACAAAAATGTAGAGCACCTTAAAATACACAATTTATTTTTTATACATTTTTTCGTGGAGTTGATCGTTTTTTAGATGCTCCTTGTTTTTAGGTTTCAGCTTTAAAAAACATACTTTTCTCATACAGGAATTTAACAATTCCAGTTCATACAAACAAAGGAACTTCAGTCACATAACAACCACTTTTGACTTTCACTTTAACCAATAGTACTCTCTTATTTCGGTTCTACTTACAAAGAAGCAAGCAATAAGACTATTTCTGCTGATTTTTTCTCGATTAGTATGAAATAAATAGAAGCATAAATTTTTTAACAATAATTTGTTGCAGAGATATAGAGGGAGTCATGTGAATGGAACATATCAGATTTTTTCTGTTTAGAATGACCTTTCTATAATGAAAACCTTACTTAGCCAAAATGTAAATGTTAAAATAATATTTAAAACGACTTTTCTGAGGCATGAGATATTTCTGTGATATCCATTGTTAGAACTCTCCATTATCTTATACATGTTTTGAAGTGCTGTCTCCATGTTATTCTTGTGATGTGATGAAGCTAATGGAATTTCAAAGTAAACATACAGTAATCCACTTTTTAAAGATAACTGCTTCAGCCTCCTTGTAATCTCTTATAGCTGCAACAAAGTTATACCAGATAGGACTATCAGATGATGAAAGAAATAGGTGAAAGTAGCCCGGGGCCCATAAAGCTTGGGTTAACGAACATTAATAACCAGTTAACTATTGGTAAACTAATGTGCAACGGCATAATTTTCTGGGGGAACATGTTATGAGAGTGAGGAAATATTTAAAATACAGAAAAGAGCAATTAGAATAAGTGATAAGGATATTCGGTGCTCATATAGAGCTCTTTTCAAAGAACAAAAATGATTGCCCCTTACTTGCCTATTTATATTGGAGACATATAAAAAGAATGTATAATGAGCTCGAAATAAACCAAAACTTCCATCAATATAGCACTCGACAAAAGAAGCACTGCATATTCAATTATGCAGAACCAACATAGTTAAGAATAATGTAAAGAACTTGGGAATTAGACTATTTAACATATTGCCTCAGAATATCAAAGTAACTACTAAAATACATCATTATAAAAAAGTGTAAAATCGTTCCAATTACTGCATACATTTTATTCCATAAATGAGTATGTATCATATTGTACGAATACCATGAGTTAATCAGTCTATGTTATAGCCTGTATTCAAAATATAATGTGAATTACTAGCTCTTAATGGCTTAATGACGTGTAATTGAAAATTGTTTATTGTGTTAGCATCTAGCTAATACTACAGTATACATGTATAAAATTAGTGGAAACATTTATAACATTAACACGTCCGAAAAACAATGTAAATTGTTCTAAAAGAAAGAATATAAAAATACAATATTGATGCAGCTTCCATCCATCTAGAATATTTATCTGTAGCTGTGATGAGATGCTTGAGTCCTCGGCCCACATGTAGAAGTCCACATTGTCAACATTTTTGTGTTTGAATCTGTCATTGGGAACTAGGGGCTGTCTAACTGGGGATTAGGTGTACTGATGAATGTTGAGTCTTTGGTAATTGATACATGCTCGTGTCCAACGTTGACACTCTTTCTTCCCATGGGCCAGTTGAATCGTTTAGTGATACTTAATAATTTTGGTGTTTGCTGTGATTCCTGTCTATGAAAGGTGATGGGCAGATTAAAAGGCTGCTTGTTGAAGGTTGTATGTAGGATACGGCCGTATATGCTCCGTTGATATATCACAATAAAACTCTTTTCTCCTATCTGGCAAGCTGAGTTTAACTATTTTCAATCCCAGATCCTGTTACAATGATTCTAGGCCTTGTTCCACTTAAGCTCCTGCCAACTAATCGTAATTTAGAGGCGAACGCGAATAGAAACCTCGACCACCGGGGTTCGAGCTGCTGGCACAATCTTTCTATTTGCATCTTGTCCCTATTGTTTTTAAACACGACAATATAGTTTGCATTAAGTGATATAGTCCGAAATTTTCTTCTCTGCGGCAGAACATTTTGCAGAATATACAGGGTTACTACTAAAGAAATAGACAGCTTCAACTGCCTGTAAAACAAAAACTATTAAAGATAGCAACCTAATTATTTAGGAGGTATGTTGAGAAACTCTCAAAGTTTCGTTTGTTACTATTGGTAACGCTGTAGTGTTTTGTTTGTTGTTGCAGAAGCTGAAATGGCGGAAAATCCTGTGGAAAAGGCATATTGCGTGTTGGAATTTGCTAGAATGCAATAAGCAACTGTTGTTTAATGAATGTTTTAACAACCCTCTAATGTGTATAGTGTATATGTGTTTGTGTATGTTACATTTTCAGGCTCAAATACTATTAGGAAAGAATGTGTGTTTTTCTCTCAATATCTTATATTATATTCGTTGTACAAGCAATGTATTCTCTAAAGAATGAATACCATACTTATACTGTGCAAATATTTCTTTCCCACAGAGATTTGTTCTCGTTTTCACTGCTGTAACCGGACGTCATTAGCTCAGCTTATTGCACAACCTACCAAGTGGATGTCTGGCTTGCGCAACGTTGCACCGTATCCGGTCGGAGTGCTGACATCGCTTTCTGTCCAGTGTGAACATCGTCTTCATGCCTTTCTCTGCTGCATTAATTGTAGCATTGACATTTAGTAATCATCAACAGAGTTCTCCAGCTTCCGTTTTTCTTTTACGCTCACATAGCCTTCTCGGCCCGTTCTTCTTTTACGCTCGCATCGCTTTCTCGGCCCATTCTTCTTTACGCTCGCATCGCTTTCTCGACCCGTTCTTCTTGTACTCTCACATCGCCATCTCAGCCCGTTCCTCTACACTCACATCGCCTTCTCTGTCCGTTCTTCCTCAACACCCACATCGCCGTCTTGGCCCGTTCTTCCTCTATACCACATCACCATCTTAGTCAGTTCTTCCTCTACACTCACATCGCCTTCTCGGCCCGTTCTTCATTTACACTCACATCGCCTTCTCGACCCGGTCATCTATACACTCACATCGTCTTCTCAGCCCGTTCTACTTTAACATTCACATCGCTTTCCCTGCACGTTCTTCTTTTACACTCACATCACCTTCTCGTCCCGTTTTTATTTTACGCTCACATAGCCTTCTCGGCCCGTTCTTCTTTTACGCTCGCATCGCTTTCTCGGCCCGTTCTTCTTGTACTCTCACATCGCCATCTCGGCCCGTTCCTCCTTTACACTCACATTGCCTTCTCGGTCCGTTCTTCATCAACACCCACATCGCCATCTTGGCCCGTTCTTCCTCTACACCACTAAACATCTGGGCCAGCTCTTCCTATTCACTCATACCGCCTTCTCGGCCCGTTCTTCCTTTACACTCACATCACACTCTCGGCACGTTCTTCTTTTACACTCACGTCGCCTTCTCGGCCCGGTTATCTCTACACTAACATCGTCTTCTCGGCCCGTTCGTCTTTAACATTCACATCGCTTTCCGTGCACGTTCTTCTTTTACACTCACATCACCTCGTCCCGTTCTTCTTTTACGCACAAATTGCCTTCTCGGCCCGTTCTTTTACACTCACATCACCTCGTCCCGCTCTTTTACGCTCACATCGCCTTCGCGACCCGTTCTTTTACACTTCAATCGCCCTCTTGGACCGCTCTTCATTTACGCTCGCATTGCCTTATCGTTTCGTTTTTTTACGCTCGCATTGCGTTCTCGTACCGTTCTTTTACGCTCACAATGCCTTCTTGTCCCGTTCTTCTGTTTTCACCGCTGTAACCGGACGACATTAGCTCAGCTTATTGCACAACATACCAAGTGGTTGTCTGGTTCACATCCGGTGGAGTTTTTCTGGCTTGCGCAATCTTGCACCATCTCCGGTCGGAGTGCTGTCATCGCTTTCGGTCCCGTGTGAACAGCTCCCCCCACCCATTGCCTTTCTCTGCAGCATTGAGTTTCAGCATGGCTAGTCATCAGCAGCAGAGTTCTCCAGCTTCATCTCCAGCATCAGCATTCAGTGGGAGTGAAAGATCTTTGTCTCCGCCAGCGCAAGGGACTTTCCTAAATAACGAGCATGTGCGGCAAAGGTTGCAAGAGTTATTCCAAGACTCATTGTATGCAACGTATGGTGAGAATTCGGTAAAAACCTCGATTGAGACGGTTGATAGTGAGGGTGGTAGCCCAGCAACACCCCCTCCTGATTCTCCACCTCGTTGCATCGCAGCGTCGGACGAGGCCGACTTTCAAGGTTTCGTGCCGGACAATATATCCGAGGCCTTCACCATCGCATTTCCTACCTCGCAATTTAACATCTTCGAGGGAGTTGAGGATTTTCTTCAGCAACAGGACAGCTGGGACAGCGCCCTCTCAAGAGACTTTTTCAGAGAATTTGTCCAGCCAACGCCTAGACCACCTCTTGTTCCCCGGAGGCCAAGAAACGCGATCTCTCCGTACCCTCCGCAACGGGAGGTCCATCGGATTCGGCAGGAGCGGGTGCGTGCCCAGAGTGACCTGGTGATTCCGTCACTACAACTAGACTTCAAATTTCCTCCTTATTTTAATCTATGGTAAGCTTTTCTTCTTGTTCTTCTGCTATTTTAGAAAGCTATATATATATTGTTTCTAAAGTGTTTTAATATGCCTGAGAGGTGGTGTCCGTTTTGCAAAGCCACCTTAGACACCAAGTATGGCATTTTTGGACATTTCTGCAATGAATTTCAATGCAGAAATTGTCTTAGTCAGCTTTTTCCATGAACAAATCTGTTAATGGAAAGCCTATAGCAGTGGTTGTAACCATTTAGGCCGTAGTTGTATTCCGGTTAGGTTCAACCCGGCGTGTCTTGCGTGTCAGGCTCGTCGGGCTTGTTTGCTTTGTGATAAAAATCCGTATTCTCATATTCCTTCTTTTCCAAAAAAGACCTGTAATTGTGAACACTGCTCTATTCGCGGAACTTGGTGTTGCCCACACTGTGGATGTTTCCATGAACCTGTGTGCTCTTGTTTCCATTGCACAAAGTGTGGGTGTTTTCAAATGTTTGAGTTATAACTTATTTTTTCTACTATTACGAAATTTTGTATTTTATTTCTTTTTTCTATTTATATATATACTTTCATAATTCCTGCTCCTATTTCTTCTTTTCTTTCTTGCATTTTTTATTTTGTACATGCAGTTTTATAATTAATAAATTCAATTGTTTATTCTTATATGGTTGTCTTATATTATTCATTTATATTTAAATACTGTTTAGCTAGATAGCTTTTATTTAGCGATTACAAAGGTTAGATAGATTAGGATTATTCCCGTAACCCACCCATCCTGTTGTTTTTCTCAATCATGTGTGCGAGTGAATGTGTGTATGCATGTGTCTTCAGATTTCAACTAGTCGACTTGCAGCATCATCGAGGTTCGTGTCTCTCCTCCAGGTACGTACGTTTTTTTTTTATTTTTTTTTTCAAATAGCTAGCTAGAATATTTCCTTGTGTTTTTCTCATCGTCTAGCAATCTATGTAATGTTCACTTTGCTCCCCCAGGTCCGAATTTTTTCAAATTTTAATTTTAGAATTTTACCCATGCCACCCCTCTCTTATTGTTTACATATCATGTGCGTGTGCGCATGTGTGCGTGATTTCTTTTTGGTCCACTCATCCAACAGCCTTTCTGATTCTGTTTAGCTGTGACGTCATTCCATTTCTTCTTCGCTTATATCTTTTTCAGGTATCCCTTCCCCTTGCCCCCTCCAACCCCTCTTTTTTGTCACGTCATTTCTCCGTTTTTGCTTCAGTCCTTTTTTGTAGATCATTCGTGCTGCCCGTCTCGTCCACCAGGTCCACCGTCGCCGATGTTCCCCTTCCATTTTCCGATCTTCGCCATGACCGTGACGTCATTCCATACACTCTTCGTTTATATCTATTTCAGACATCCCTTCCCCCTGACCCCCTCCAACCCCTCTTTTTTGTCCCGTGTGAACAGCTCCCCCCACACATCGCCTTCTTGCCTTTCGCTGCTACATATAATTGCAGCATTGGCATTCAGTATTCAGCATGGCTAGTGTACAGTCTTGTTTTCACCGCTGTAACCGGACGTCATTAGCTCAGCTTATTGCACAACCTACCAAGTGGACGTCTGGTTCACATCCGGTGGAGTTTTTCTGGCTTGCGCAATCTTGCACCATCTCCGGTCGGAGTGCTGACATTGCTTTCTGTCCCGTGTGAACAGCTCCCCCCACCCATCGCCTTCTGGCCTTTCTCTGCTACATATAATTGCAGCATCGGCATTCAGTATTCAGAATGACTAGTGTACAGTCCACAGATTCTGCTTCTTCTTCTTCCTCTACATCTGCGTCACCTGTTTCCTCTTTAAGCGACAGTATTCGATCGTTTTCCCCGCCAGCGCAGTGGACATCATTTATGAACAACGAGCAGCTTTATGAAACGTCCACCGGGTCCACCATCGCCGATGTACCCGTTCCATTTTCCAATCGTCGCCATCAATTCCCCTTTTATCATTCGGATTAGCAAGTTGGATTATCCATACAGCTGCAACCAGAGGGTTAAGCGCTAGTGTCGCGTTCATCCACCGCATTACGAAAATGGCGGCAAATTTGAAAATTGCAAAGGTATGGATCAGCGGATTATCTCTTAATCCATTGTCCCCTTCTTCAACGGTTTAAGAGATAATCCGATGAACCATACCTTTGCAATTTTCAAATTTCCCGCCATTTTCTTAATCCGGCGGATTAACGCGACACTAGCGTTGTTGGACACTAGCGCTTAATCCGCTGGTGGCAGGATTATCGTTAATCCAACTTGCTAATCCGTATGTAATACTACTTACGACGTTAACTATATTTTCACTAATGAAGTTCCCATTTCTCTCAACAAAGTATGGAAACTACCCTTAAAATAAGGCAAATTGTGATCACTATTAACTGTCTTTAGTATTTTCATTATAGCCAATCGTACACTTTATAAACCATTGTCTACCTTTCCTAACACTTTAACATTTTTCCTCTTAAGGTGATTTTTGACACTGCCGTTTTTTTTAACACTAGCAACTGATACAAAGGCGGTTAATTTCAGCTCGTTATTCATCACTACATTCGGATTATCTTTCATGAACATATTAAATATATTAAGGCAGATTTCCCACTTCTTATCAGTTTCCAGTGTTCAACACTCATTTTCACAATGCGTCACTTATCACTTCTTGTAAGTAAGGCGCCATCATTTTAATAACGACCCAATTACTGGTTAGTTGGCTTTTTCTTGTTTTCAAATTACAACACTAGGAAGGACACAATCATAACTACTCCTAACGGAATTTAAAAATTAGTGTAGGGTACCTGATATGCTCATTTTTAGTCAGTTATATTTCAAGTAGAGGTAATGTTGCCAGTATCAGCAATTCGTATTAGTGGCAAGAATTCGAAATGTTGACTTAGCTGTGCCCTCCTAAGGCAATAATGGGAGAAACATGGGTTTTATCATAAACATTTCAGTACCTGGGTTAGAAGAGCCTTGTTCATCTGAGCTGCAGATGTTGAAGAACGTACAACCCGATGCCAAGTTTTTATTTTAAAGTGTGAACTACAATATTCATAATGTACCAGGTTAGCAGAATGGAGCTTGGGTGACCCTTGGGTTTACTCATCCACTAAACATACGTTATCTATTTACAGTAAACGTCCTGTGTCTCCTCACATCATTGTATATTTATTTATGGCTTCTGATGTTTATATCCAAATGTACACCCTCCTAAACCCTGAGGCCTCCCCCTTCCCACTCGCATGCGCAAATAGATCTACCTTTTTAGTTACTACCCCTAGTACGCTCAGTGTGGGTTGAAAATCAATCCCACACTAGGTATCCTACAAAACGAACATTAAAAAATCTGATTCTATTTCGTCTCTAGATTTACGGTAGTTAGAAAAACACACCGCTTCTATGCACTACGCGGTGACGCGCGCACTGATGTGCATTGTCTTCTACGTGGTTTATCGAGTACCAGTAATACACATTTGACTACATAAGCTTATTTTATGTATTTTGTTCGGGAGGTTATGTCAAGTTTATTTCGACTAATAAGACATTGAAACTATAGATTGCTCTCTTACTATTTAATGTTGCAACCTATTTAATAACTTATTTCCAAAGTCTAATGACAATCCTACAATTGACAAACTTAATAAACATAATAAAAATAATAATGATGATCATAATAATAATGATGATGGTAATATTGATGACAATGATAATAATAATAATAATAATAGACCGCTTTAAAAGTCATCAGGGTGGGATAGCGTGTCACCTATAACATTAAAACATTGCAAACAAAAACGATTGAATATATTCGTGTTTTTAATATATTATTCAATGAACGATGGCACATTTCCATAAATATAAAAGCTTAGTGTGATACGACCAATTAACAACAAAAAAGGGGGTGGTTCCCATAAAAATGTTGTTAATTAAAGGCCAATAACTCTAACATTGGTATTCAGCAAAGTAAACGATAAGGTAGAGGTCGTGCACCAGTTCTTGACAAATGAAAATTTCAAATGAGAGATTAGATGCAAATCACACACCTTTCCTGTGTATTCCCGAAACGTAATCATAAGGAAGCAGAGCTGTTTGTTTTTGTAACATAAACTGCATGCTGCCCTACTTATCAAGGATAGGCTAGCTCACTGTATCTTCGCTAAAGGCATTCGTCTAGATGAAACGAGCAGGATGTACTTATAGATAGAATAAATACTTTTTAATCTAATGATATCCTTAACCATTTTCAACGTGGAAATAAAGTATCAAATATCACGCTATAGCGGAATATGTACATACAGTGTCGGAATTGAAGGTTACCCTATAAACCTCTCTAAAGATTTTGACTCTGTGAATCACGATCACCTAATATAGAAATTAGAATATTATACGTTTAGAGAACAAATTAATAAACTACTAGCAACATATCCCAATAACTTTACAATGCACCGAAATCAATTGGCAAAAGGTGACATTATACACACAAACCAGAGTTTAGCTTCGTAACATAAGGGTATCGCAGGGATCAGAGCTGGGACCAATGCCTTTTTTGCTCTATATAAGTGGTTTACATTTCAAAGTGATAATCTAAATAAATATACACTGTAATAATAGTCCTTTAGAACAGGTAAGGGAGAAAAACGTATTGAGTCCATAGAGAGAAACACCAACTTACAATACATACACAGAAGTTGCTTGTAAAAATATTAAAGGTTGTACCAACTGAGACAATTAGCAAAATATGGGAACACCAATATATTTAAAATTGCATACTATGACATATACTTACATTTAACATATGGTATTGAAATTTACCCGGGGGCACAGGTAAACTAATATAAAACAGCTTACTAAAAATAAAAAAAGAATAAAAAATGCATAAGAAATATGTACAACCTTCGGTTTCGACAATCCTGTCGAGAAATATTTGTAACACAAAACATCTTAATTGTAACTTTACTGTATGTGTGCAGAACTATTATGCCTGTTAAAGAAGAGAAGCAATTTAACATACTCAAGACACATGGTACGAGCGGAGCAAATGATTATCATGGGGTGAGCAGGAATAAAACTCAAACATTTAAGGACCCATATAAAATAGGAGCTGTATTGTACATTAAATTACCATTGGCGATTAAGAACACTAAAGAATAAAAGTGTAAAGCTGTACTAAAATTATTCTTAATAGATATAATGAGTTATAATGGATATGTGTATTTAAATAGTTACTTTTGTAAACAAGTTATAAATTCTGCTTTTATAGCTAAGAATGAAGTCAGCTGTTCTGGTAAGAGGATATTGACTGTAATAAAGTTATTATTATTATTATTATTATTACATTATTATATCTTATAAGAGAGATTTTTGGCTATATATTTGTGTCGTGGATTTGACTCAAACTTTAACGATTGCTTGTTGCCGGTTCTCTTTTTCTCTGTGCTTATGCGCGGTATTTGATCACAAAGACCCGCATGCCCGAAGAGAAACTTCCCCTCTCAACCTCATGTACCACGCATCACACACTAACTACATTTGAAACTACTACTATCCGAGCGCAAAGAATTGTAACGAAATCGTTTGTGCCCGAAAAATGCAGTGGCTAATATTTCCGACAACCGCCTTCACTACAACTGTGCAGTGCGCACGCAAAGAATTCACCGTAGGTTTAAAATTTGCACAACAATTCTTTGTAGAGTGTAGTATTTTACCTGATAATATTATGGGGAAATGATTTTCTGAAATCTTTCCAGGGAGGTCAAGTGCTCCAGTGCCCCTGAAGACCGGCCGCCACTGAAACCATCCACAAAGTAATGGCCTCATTGAAAGCTAACATCGTACAGTATGAAAGAGTGGCACTCAAGTGCCATTTCCTACGGTCCATTTCGTGGGTAGACTCATTACCCCTAGTTTTATTGGGCAAACGATCCGTAGTTACAGAAGACTAAAAGTCACTCAGTCGCCGAAGTGGTCTATGGCGCACCAATGCCTATGCCTTCCAGGAAAACTGCTCACCGAACAGTCTACCGTAATACAGGTAGACAACCCATGGCACAAGAATAACTGTTTCTGCGTTCGAACATTTCTCCGGCTGTTTACATACATCATGGATCTCCATTATCCTCATTCCAACTTACGATGACTCCTATCCAGTAAAGAGACGAACAAACAAGTTCTTTGACGTCGTTTTCGGGGGGTTGAAAAAACGAATTTCTGGAACCGCTTGAAACCAGCTTTTCTATTGGAAGAAGTACCTCATAATATAATTAACACTCAACACACAGAGATATTTATTTATCTATTTGTGTATTTATTTGTTTAAGGGAGTTCAACTACTGGGTCACTAACGCACAATAAGGTCAATAACACATGCTGATGATTGGATAGAAGTTCAGAAGATCAGGACGCAAGGTTCGCTTGAAGATTGTTTCTTGAAGACGATCACTGTTATTAGAGTCGGGTCTGGGGATTTAGTATAACTGAAAACTTAGACCTTATCTAAAAGAAACTGCATGTATTACGAAACTCGCCCTGAGAGCGTTCTATTTTATTTATTTATTATTATTATTTTTTTTTTTTTTTTTTTTTTTTTTTTTTTTTTTTTTAGCTTGTTAAAACAATGGAAAAGTTCTGAGAAATTGTGAAAGTGGTACAACTGCGTTAATATTTTGAAAGATTTAAAACATTTGTAGAATTTGATGATACTGGTTATAAACAATTGTGCTTGATGTTAGGACTTTAAAATGTCGATGTAGTTATTGCAGACGTGCGTTCTTTTAAGTATACTGCTCATTATAAATCAGAAGATTCGTCTTTTGATGTTCCTTTATTTATCTCAAGGGCTGGCATTGGCTGGAAGCACTAAGGACCCTTGCATGATGTATATCGGTTTTCCTATTTCCATTGTCAGTGTAGAAAATTCATTCAACACAATAAATAGGTAATGGCAAAATTTAAAACATAAGATGAGTCAGTGACACGCGTGTGTATAGAAGGGGACGAGGAATCCACAGTATCTTTCATTGGTGATGTCATCAACAAGAATACCGTTAAAAAAAACTCAATATATTCGTTTGCTGTAAATGTAAGTTATTGCACACAATAATATGATTTAATTGCTTCTTGTAACTTTATTCTTAGATAATTAACTCGGGCTATACTACTTAGTTTTTACGTATAATTTAGTTAAATATTAGAGTTTAAAGTAAATTTGAAAATTATATCGTGTTATTTTTACATTCACTACTTCGTACATAGTGCATAAACAGAGAAACTATTACATTTACCCCTCCCCCTAATTGATACCGATGTTCACCCCAAATACACACTTTAAGGTCCCCTGCATAAAAAACATGTTTTTAGTAAAAGTAAAAAGATTCGAGAGCGAGAGAGAGAACAGAAAACACAAAGGTTGCGCCGTGGCCGAGGGGTTAAACCACTCGTCTCTAATTTAGTTGGCCCGGGTTCGATCCCAAGCGATCGGATGTGAGATTTGTGGTGGACAAAGTGTTGCATGGCGGGTTTTCTCCGGTTTCCCCGCCATCGCATTCCACCGGTGCTCCATCTTCATTCCGTGCATCACCAGTGTCGCAGTGTCATCGCCTGCGGTGCCACAAGTAGAAAACGCGGGCGATAAACACGATCAAAAAAGAAACAAAACCATTTTTTGCATTTTTTATTTTGTACATGCAGTTTTATAATTAATAAATTCAATTGTTTATTCTTATATGGTTGTCTTATATTATTCATTTATATTTAAATACTGTTTAGCTAGATAGCTTTTATTTAGCGATTACAAAGGTTAGATAGATTAGGATTATTCCCGTAACCCACCCATCCTGTTGTTTTTCTCAATCATGTGTGCGAGTGAATGTGTGTATGCATGTGTCTTCAGATTTCAACTAGTCGACTTGCAGCATCATCGAGGTTCGTGTCTCTCCTCCAGGTACGTACGTTTTTTTTTTTATTTTTTTTTTTTCAAATAGCTAGCTAGAATATTTCCTTGTGTTTTTCTCATCGTCTAGCAATCTATGTAATGTTCACTTTGCTCCCCCAGGTCCGAATTTTTTCAAATTTTAATTTTAGAATTTTACCCATGCCACCCCTCTCTTATTGTTTACATATCATGTGCGTGTGCGCATGTGTGCGTGATTTCTTTTTGGTCCACTCATCCAACAGCCTTTCTGATTCTGTTTAGCTGTGACGTCATTCCATTTCTTCTTCGCTTATATCTTTTTCAGGTATCCTTCCCCTTGCCCCCTCCAACCCCTCTTTTTTGTCACGTCATTTCTCCGTTTTTGCTTCAGTCCTTTTTTGTAGATCATTCGTGCTGCCCGTCTCGTCCACCAGGTCCACCGTCGCCGATGTTCCCCTTCCATTTTCCGATCTTCGCCATGACCGTGACGTCATTCCATACACTCTTCGTTTATATCTATTTCAGACATCCCTTCCCCCTGACCCCCTCCAACCCCTCTTTTTTGTCCCGTGTGGACAGCTCCCCCCACACATCGCCTTCTTGCCTTTCGCTGCTACATATAATTGCAGCATTGGCATTCAGTATTCAGCATGGCTAGTGTACAGTCTTGTTTTCACCGCTGTAACCGGACGTCATTAACTCAGCTTATTGCACAACCTACCAAGTGGACGTCTGGTTCACATCCGGTGGAGTTTTTCTGGCTTGCGCAATCTTGCACCATCTCCGGTCGGAGTGCTGACATTGCTTTCTGTCCCGTGTGAACAGCTCCCCCCACCCATCGCCTTCTGGCCTTTCTCTGCTACATATAATTGCAGCATCGGCATTCAGTATTCAGAATGACTAGTGTACAGTCCACAGATTCTGCTTCTTCTTCTTCCTCTACATCTGCGTCACCTGTTTCCTCTTTAAGCGACAGTATTCGATCGTTTTCCCCGCCAGCGCAGTGGACATCATTTATGAACAACGAGCAGCTTTATGAAACGTCCACCGGGTCCACCATCGCCGATGTACCCGTTCCATTTTCCAATCGTCGCCATCAATTCCCCTTTTATCATTCGGATTAGCAAGTTGGATTATCCATACAGCTGCAACCAGAGGGTTAAGCGCTAGTGTCGCGTTCATCCACCGCATTACGAAAATGGCGGCAAATTTGAAAATTGCAAAGGTATGGATCAGCGGATTATCTCTTAATCCATTGTCCCCTTCTTCAACGGTTTAAGAGATAATCCGATGAACCATACCTTTGCAATTTTCAAATTTCCCGCCATTTTCTTAATCCGGCGGATTAACGCGACACTAGCGTTGTTGGACACTAGCGCTTAATCCGCTGGTGGCAGGATTATCGTTAATCCAACTTGCTAATCCGTATGTAATACTACTTACGACGTTAACTATATTTTCACTAATGAAGTTCCCATTTCTCTCAACAAAGTATGGAAACTACCCTTAAAATAAGGCAAATTGTGATCACTATTAACTGTCTTTAGTATTTTCATTATAGCCAATCGTACACTTTATAAACCATTGTCTACCTTTCCTAACACTTTAACATTTTTCCTCTTAAGGTGATTTTTGACACTGCCGTTTTTTTTAACACTAGCAACTGATACAAAGGCGGTTAATTTCAGCTCGTTATTCATCACTACATTCGGATTATCTTTCATGAACATATTAAATATATTAAGGCAGATTTCCCACTTCTTATCAGTTTCCAGTGTTCAACACTCATTTTCACAATGCGTCACTTATCACTTCTTGTAAGTAAGGCGCCATCATTTTAATAACGACCCAATTACTGGTTAGTTGGCTTTTTCTTGTTTTCAAATTACAACACTAGGAAGGACACAATCATAACTACTCCTAACGGAATTTAAAAATTAGTGTAGGGTACCTGATATGCTCATTTTTAGTCAGTTATATTTCAAGTAGAGGTAATGTTGCCAGTATCAGCAATTCGTATTAGTGGCAAGAATTCGAAATGTTGACTTAGCTGTGCCCTCCTAAGGCAATAATGGGAGAAACATGGGTTTTATCATAAACATTTCAGTACCTGGGTTAGAAGAGCCTTGTTCATCTGAGCTGCAGATGTTGAAGAACGTACAACCCGATGCCAAGTTTTTATTTTAAAGTGTGAACTACAATATTCATAATGTACCAGGTTAGCAGAATGGAGCTTGGGTAACCCTTGGGTTTACTCATCCACTAAACATACGTTATCTATTTACAGTAAACGTCCTGTGTCTCCTCACATCATTGTATATTTATTTATGGCTTCTGATGTTTATATCCAAATGTACACCCTCCTAAACCCTGAGGCCTCCCCCTTCCCACTCGCATGCGCAAATAGATCTACCTTTTTAGTTACTACCCCTAGTACGCTCAGTGTGGGTTGAAAATCAATCCCACACTAGGTATCCTACAAAACGAACATTAAAAAATCTGATTCTATTTCGTCTCTAGATTTACGGTAGTTAGAAAAACACACCGCTTCTATGCACTACGCGGTGACGCGCGCACTGATGTGCATTGTCTTCTACGTGGTTTATCGAGTACCAGTAATACACATTTGACTACATAAGCTTATTTTATGTATTTTGTTCGGGAGGTTATGTCAAGTTTATTTCGACTAATAAGACATTGAAACTATAGATTGCTCTCTTACTATTTAATGTTGCAACCTATTTAATAACTTATTTCCAAAGTCTAATGACAATCCTACAATTGACAAACTTAATAAACATAGTAAAAATAATAATGATGATCATAATAATAATGATGATGGTAATATTGATGACAATGATAATAATAATAATATACCGCTTTAAAAGTCATCAGGGTGGGATAGCGTGTCACCTATAACATTAAAACATTGCAAACAAAAACGATTGAATATATTCGTGTTTTTAATATATTATTCAATGAACGATGGCACATTTCCATAAATATAAAAGCTTAGTGTGATACGACCAATTAACAACAAAAAAGGGGGTGGTTCCCATAAAAATGTTGTTAATTAAAGGCCAATAACTCTAACATTGGTATTCAGCAAAGTAAACGATAAGGTAGAGGTCGTGCACCAGTTCTTGACAAATGAAAATTTCAAATGAGAGATTAGATGCAAATCACACACCTTTCCTGTGTATTCCCGAAACGTAATCATAAGGAAGCAGAGCTGTTTGTTTTTGTAACATAAACTGCATGCTGCCCTACTTATCAAGGATAGGCTAGCTCACTGTATCTTCGCTAAAGGCATTCGTCTAGATGAAACGAGCAGGATGTACTTATAGATAGAATAAATACTTTTTAATCTAATGATATCCTTAACCATTTTCAACGTGGAAATAAAGTATCAAATATCACGCTATAGCGGAATATGTACATACAGTGTCGGAATTGAAGGTTACCCTATAAACCTCTCTAAAGATTTTGACTCTGTGAATCACGATCACCTAATATAGAAATTAGAATATTATACGTTTAGAGAACAAATTAATAAACTACTAGCAACATATCCCAATAACTTTACAATGCACCGAAATCAATTGGCAAAAGGTGACATTATACACACAAACCAGAGTTTAGCTTCGTAACATAAGGGTATCGCAGGGATCAGAGCTGGGACCAATGCCTTTTTTGCTCTATATAAGTGGTTTACATTTCAAAGTGATAATCTAAATAAATATACACTGTAATAATAGTCCTTTAGAACAGGTAAGGGAGAAAAACGTATTGAGTCCATAGAGAGAAACACCAACTTACAATACATACACAGAAGTTGCTTGTAAAAATATTAAAGGTTGTACCAACTGAGACAATTAGCAAAATATGGGAACACCAATATATTTAAAATTGCATACTATGACATATACTTACATTTAACATATGGTATTGAAATTTACCCGGGGGCACAGGTAAACTAATATAAAACAGCTTACTAAAAATAAAAAAAGAATAAAAAATGCATAAGAAATATGTACAACCTTCGGTTTCGACAATCCTGTCGAGAAATATTTGTAACACAAAACATCTTAATTGTAACTTTACTGTATGTGTGCAGAACTATTATGCCTGTTAAAGAAGAGAAGCAATTTAACATACTCAAGACACATGGTACGAGCGGAGCAAATGATTATCATGGGGTGAGCAGGAATAAAACTCAAACATTTAAGGACCCATATAAAATAGGAGCTGTATTGTACATTAAATTACCATTGGCGATTAAGAACACTAAAGAATAAAAGTGTAAAGCTGTACTAAAATTATTCTTAATAGATATAATGAGTTATAATGGATATGTGTATTTAAATAGTTACTTTTGTAAACAAGTTATAAATTCTGCTTTTATAGCTAAGAATGAAGTCAGCTGTTCTGGTAAGAGGATATTGACTGTAATAAAGTTATTATTATTATTATTATTATTACATTATTATATCTTATAAGAGAGATTTTTGGCTATATATTTGTGTCGTGGATTTGACTCAAACTTTAACGATTGCTTGTTGCCGGTTCTCTTTTTCTCTGTGCTTATGCGCGGTATTTGATCACAAAGACCCGCATGCCCGAAGAGAAACTTCCCCTCTCAACCTCATGTACCACGCATCACACACTAACTACATTTGAAACTACTACTATCCGAGCGCAAAGAATTGTAACGAAATCGTTTGTGCCCGAAAAATGCAGTGGCTAATATTTCCGACAACCGCCTTCACTACAACTGTGCAGTGCGCACGCAAAGAATTCACCGTAGGTTTAAAATTTGCACAACAATTCTTTGTAGAGTGTAGTATTTTACCTGATAATATTATGGGGAAATGATTTTCTGAAATCTTTCCAGGGAGGTCAAGTGCTCCAGTGCCCCTGAAGACCGGCCGCCACTGAAACCATCCACAAGGTAATGGCCTCATTGAAAGCTAACATCGTACAGTATGAAAGAGTGGCACTCAAGTGCCATTTCCTACGGTCCATTTCGTGGGTAGACTCATTACCCCTAGTTTTATTGGGCAAACGATCCGTAGTTACAGAAGACTAAAAGTCACTCAGTCGCCGAAGTGGTCTATGGCGCACCAATGCCTATGCCTTCCAGGAAAACTGCTCACCGAACAGTCTACCGTAATACAGGTAGACAACCCATGGCACAAGAATAACTGTTTCTGCGTTCGAACATTTCTCCGGCTGTTTACATACATCATGGATCTCCATTATCCTCATTCCAACTTACGATGACTCCTATCCAGTAAAGAGACGAACAAACAAGTTCTTTGACGTCGTTTTCGGGGGGTTGAAAAAACGAATTTCTGGAACCGCTTGAAACCAGCTTTTCTATTGGAAGAAGTACCTCATAATATAATTAACACTCAACACACAGAGATATTTATTTATCTATTTGTGTATTTATTTGTTTAAGGGAGTTCAACTACTGGGTCACTAACGCACAATAAGGTCAATAACACATGCTGATGATTGGATAGAAGTTCAGAAGATCAGGACGCAAGGTTCGCTTGAAGATTGTTTCTTGAAGACGATCACTGTTATTAGAGTCGGGTCTGGGGATTTAGTATAACTGAAAACTTAGACCTTATCTAAAAGAAACTGCATGTATTACGAAACTCGCCCTGAGAGCGTTCTATTTTATTTATTTATTATTATTATTTTTTTTTTTTTTTTTTTTTTTTTTTTTTTTTTTTTTTAGCTTGTTAAAACAATGGAAAAGTTCTGAGAAATTGTGAAAGTGGTACAACTGCGTTAATATTTTGAAAGATTTAAAACATTTGTAGAATTTGATGATACTGGTTATAAACAATTGTGCTTGATGTTAGGACTTTAAAATGTCGATGTAGTTATTGCAGACGTGCGTTCTTTTAAGTATACTGCTCATTATAAATCAGAAGATTCGTCTTTTGATGTTCCTTTATTTATCTCAAGGGCTGGCATTGGCTGGAAGCACTAAGGACCCTTGCATGATGTATATCGGTTTTCCTATTTCCATTGTCAGTGTAGAAAATTCATTCAACACAATAAATAGGTAATGGCAAAATTTAAAACATAAGATGAGTCAGTGACACGCGTGTGTATAGAAGGGGACGAGGAATCCACAGTATCTTTCATTGGTGATGTCATCAACAAGAATACCGTTAAAAAAAACTCAATATATTCGTTTGCTGTAAATGTAAGTTATTGCACACAATAATATGATTTAATTGCTTCTTGTAACTTTATTCTTAGATAATTAACTCGGGCTATACTACTTAGTTTTTACGTATAATTTAGTTAAATATTAGAGTTTAAAGTAAATTTGAAAATTATATCGTGTTATTTTTACATTCACTACTTCGTACATAGTGCATAAACAGAGAAACTATTACATTTACCCCTCCCCCTAATTGATACCGATGTTCACCCCAAATACACACTTTAAGGTCCCCTGCATAAAAAACATGTTTTTAGTAAAAGTAAAAAGATTCGAGAGCGAGAGAGAGAACAGAAAACACAAAGGTTGCGCCGTGGCCGAGGGGTTAAACCACTCGTCTCTAATTTAGTTGGCCCGGGTTCGATCCCAAGCGATCGGATGTGAGATTTGTGGTGGACAAAGTGTTGCATGGCGGGTTTTCTCCGGTTTCCCCGCCATCGCATTCCACCGGTGCTCCATCTTCATTCCGTGCATCACCAGTGTCGCAGTGTCATCGCCTGCGGTGCCACAAGTAGAAAACGCGGGCGATAAACACGATCAAAAAAGAAACAAAACCAAAGGAAAAGAAGATAACTCAAAAACGAAAAATCCTCTAAAAATCAAACTTGAAACCTCCTATTTAAGTGTATTATCTTCCAAGCATACGACATGAAGATTTTCAAGAGAATCCCTAACTTCAAACTACTTTTTACATGGGAAAATATTAGAAATGTTTTATTTTGTCAAAAGTGGTTCTAACAATTTCGATTAAAATGCTGTACATTAAAGATATTCAAATGGCAACTAATGTTGCCATTTGAGTTTTCTGGGAATAGCCTTTGAACATCTCATCATTCTGGATGACTATTGAATAACTGGTAAACCGTAAGATACAGACAAAAACATATTGCACAAGAAATGTATATCTCGTTAAAGCACAAACTTTATGTCAAATGTCCTTGTTTGTCGATTTAACAATTTCTGAGAAAGTCCTGCTATTGGTTTCAATTTTAAAATACGTAAACTTTTGTCAAACAAAAATGTATCATTCCTTTTTTTCTTCTTCTTTTTTCCCTGGCAACGCAAATAGAACCTAATTTCGATCACAGAGTAAACAACTTTTAAATGATTTGACTATCGCTTCAGCCTCGAGTAATCCCTCCTCTGCTTATAATAAATTAATTTCTGTGCTAACGTTTTATCTTAGTTAATATGAAACAAAGGGAAGAATAAGCTATTTAAAGATAGTTTGTTACAGAATAGGTAGAGAAAGCTGTGTGAGTGGAATACATATTCTTTTACTTGTGTACTCTTTAATTCACAAGCTTTTTTAGTATATTTTCCCCAACTATTGTAATACTTCATGTTTAGCAGTTCAACATGTAATAAATAGTAGGTACCTAATAGTTTTTAGCCTCTTTTACAACATGTTCCATCAAGTTTTGTCTGCCTCAAAGTCCAAATTTTTCGATCAGGATATTTAATCATTTTACGAAGAGAACCCTCAAATCATTGTGCCAGCCCTCCTTACAGAAATTCTGAAACCATTCTTAAGTGGCCACTATAATGTTCGTCTGCCTAAAATGGAAAGACAATAACCAAGTCTTTGCCGGCAACATAACAGATCCTCATTCAGCAACATTACCTAATTCCCTCTGCTAGGAATAAGCTTAAATTTTCCACCTGAGCTGGAGATTATATTTTCGAGAGAGTCATCAAAATGTTAGTATTCTAAAAGATAAGCAATGCCTCCGTAAAAATTAAGAAAGTGGTTTTAACGTCTGCTGTTCATTCTGTTGGAAAAGTTTCGGTATTTTGTCCTATGGTCCCCTACTATTCCAATGGATGGTATAAATAAAATTGAGACGCGTCTTATGAGACTCTGCTAGCAGAAAACGTGAGACGCAGCTTCTTGAGACGTGTCTCGTTAATTTCGTATGAATAAAAAATTCCCCTCCGAAGTGAGACGCGCTACCTGCGTCTCGTTTGCGAACCGTTGTTTTCTGTATGTAAATAGGTCAACAATGGTTGTTGCGTGTATGGAAAGGCTTATTTCAGCATTTATGAATACATTTATTCGATTAATACTGTCAAAATGGGGAAAATTAGAAATTTACAATGACCGGATATAAACAACATTTAAGAAAAATGCCTGTTAGGGATTATAACGAAATTTGATTTAGGAAAATAAACAATGTAAAAAGCAGAATAAAACAAAAATTTTCATGTTCCATTCACATCATTTTCTCTAGCTGTTCCACACAATACCATTCTTACAAAATATTATTTTATCTACATCACGCTAATCGATATAAACATTAGTAGAATTGGTCTTAATTCCTTCTTTGTGAGTAGAAAGTAAATAAGGTAATATACAAGCTAAAGCATAGTCAAAGCCTTTAAAAACTGACCGTTATGTGAAACAGAAGTCCCATTTGCTTTACATGGCAATCAGCACTACTAGAGAGATGAAACGAAGTAGGCTTCCTATTGTAGGACAGTTAACGTACTTCAAAATTAAAACAAAACAAGGAATATCTTGAAAACGGCCAACTCTAAAAGAAAAACGTATATGACATTAATTATGTATTTTAACGAGTTCTGGGCCGCTCCGTGGCCGAGTGGTCAGACCATTCGCCTCTCACTTAGACGGCCCAGGCTCGATCCCTAGCGACCGTATGTGAGATTTGTGGTGGACAAAGCGGCGCAGGGGCGGGTTTTCTTCGGATTCTCCGGTTTCCCCCGCCATCACCTTCCACCGGGGCTTCATCCTCATGTATCATCAGTGTCGTCTGCGGTGCCAGGGCAGTAAAAGTGGGCGTTAAACACTACAAAAAAAGTTAACGAGATCTACATTTTTGTAAATTAAGTTTTTGTCTATCTCTTACGGTTTATCAGCTATGCAAAATTAATCCAGAATAAAGAAGTCCTCAGAGGCTATTTCCAGTAAATACAAGATGTATATTTTATTTCTGATGCAAATACCTTTAATATACGGTATGTTTAATCAAAATCGTTGGAGCCATTTTTGAGAAAAACAACATTTTCAAATATTTTCTACGTAAAGGGTTGTTTGGGGTGTGGGGGATTTTCTTCAAAAGTTCCGTGTCCCACCCTTGGAAGATATTCAACATAAATACCAAGTTTGGTATTTTCAATTTTTACTTAAACCTGTTTAATTTAATAACTAATACACAAAATTCTTAATTCGTTCCAATGAATAAAAATTGCCTTTGAGCTATGCCCTCTCCACACACTGACCTATTTCTAATTTTGGGAGGAATCTCGGGACCTTAAAGTATGTTACCGGTGATATCTCGACATCGAATAAATTTTTTGGATGGAATACAATACCTTCTTCACCTAGTATGTACTTTATGTGTACATTGCTAGCGAAAGTAAAAAGCAAGTGTTTTACAAAGACAACAAGGCTATACACACGAAAGAATAGAAAGGAAGGTCCTTGAACTTGATAGGGGAAACAAAGCCTCTGAAAACAGTGAAAGTTAACAATAAAACATTAAAAGAGTATTCTTTTATATATGTATTTTAGTTAGTTACTTTGAATTGGACATGCTTCTATAAAAACTCCACTGTCTTAAGCAGTGCTAAAACCTATTTTTGAAGAACATTATAACAAGTATCATATCTCATGTAGTATAAAAAATCTTATGAGTACCATTCACATGACTTTCTCTATACCCCTGCAAAAAGTTATTCTTAAAACGCTTATACTCTATTTACTTTATCCTAATCAGAAAAAAATTAGCAGAAATAGTCTTATTACTTGCTTCCTTGTAAGTAGAAGCGAAATAAGGGACTACCATAGGTTAAAGTGATAGTCAAAAGCTGGTTGCTATGTCAATGAAGTTCCTTTGTTTATATGGATAGGAGTTGACAAGTTCCTGTATGAGAAAAGTATACGTTTTTCATAGCAGAAACCAAAAATAAGGAATGTCTCAAAAACGACGAACTCCACGAAAAAAAAATGTATATAACATAAATTGTGTGTTTTAATGTGCTCTACATTTTTTGTGTAGTAAGTTTTTGTCAATCTCTTACGATTTAGCAGTTATTCAAAATTCAGTAAAATTCATCCAGAATAAACTACTCTTCAGAGGCTATTCCCAGAAAATTCAAGATATACATTTTATTTGTCAGATAAATATCTTTAATATACGAACTTTTAATCAGAATCGTTAGAGCCGTTTTTGAGAAAATCAAAATTTTCGAAAAAAGTTCCATGTAAAGGGTAGTTGGGGGTGGGGGGATTTTTCTCAAAATCTTCGTGTCCCATCCCTGGAAGATACTAACCTTAATTACCAAGTTTGGTATTTTACCTACTTTTTGTTTTTGAGTTATCGTTTTCACAGAAACACACACACACACACACACACACACACACACACACACACACACACGGAACTTTTTCTGGAAATGCTTTTTTTGAATTCAGGGGGTCCTAAAACATGTATTTCCGGTGAAATCTCGACATCGAATTTTTGGGTGGAATACAATACTTCTCTATCCCTATGTACATTGTACATACGGGGCAAGAGAAAGTAAAATACAAAGATGAACGTTAGCAGCACTTTTATATGCATTAATTACTTTCTCCATACGCACTATGTACATAGTGTATAAAGAAAGTATTGCACTCCACCAAAAATTCGATACCGAGGTATCACCGGAAATATATGTTTTAGGGTCCCCAATATCCAAAAAAAGCATTTTCACAAAAAGGTCCGTGTGTGTGTGTGTGTGTGTGTGTGTGTGTGTGTCCGTGTGTCCAATAACTTAAAAACGAAAAGTCGGTAAAATACCAAACTTGGTATTTAAGTTTAGTATCTTCCAGGGATGCGACACGAAGATTTTGAGAAAGATCCCCCCACCCCCAACTACCCTTTACATGGAACTTTTTTCGAAAATTTTGATTTTCTCAAAAATGGCTCTAACGATTTTGATTAAAATTTCGTATATTAAACATATTTACCTGAAAAATAAAATGTATATCTTGAATTTTCTGGGAATAGCCTCTGAAGAGTAGTTTATTCTGAATGAATTTTACTAAATTTTGAATAACTGCTAAACCGTAAGAGATGGACAAAAACTTACTACACAAAAAATGTAGAGCACATTAAAACACACAATTTATGTTATATACATTTTTTTTTCGTGGAGTTCGTCGTTTTTGTGACATTCCTTATTTTTGATTTATGCTATGAAAAACGTATACTTTTCTCATACAGGGACTTGTCAACTCCTATCCATATAGACAAAGGAACTTCATTGACATAGCAACCAGCTTTTGACTATCACTTTAACCTACGGTTGTCCCTTATTTCGCTCCTACTTACAAGGAAGCGAGTAATTAGACTATTTCTGCTATTTTTTTTTTCTTCTGATTAGCAGAACGTAAATAAAAGTATAAGCTTTTTAAGAATAATTTGTTGCAGGGATATGGAGAAAGTCATGTGAATGGTACACATCAGATTTTTTTTAACTGCATCGATGAAACTAATAATTTAATAATCCTCGTAACGACTTTATTGAAATAATTAAAAACTCTTGTACTTATTAGAATACCTGTAGTCCCTGTAAAATATATATAGCAATACTGCTTTGGTTATAAAGTCCTACTTGTGTATTCATTTTCTATTCTTGCTATTTGATCATTTTTGGGATCTCCTTTCCGTAATATACCTGCTTCGTTTCCATAATCACCAAAAGCAACCTCATGTTCATGATCAACATTATAAGTTGGTCTTCCTGCTGTTACTCCTTTCCACAGTCTTGGACCAAGAATCTTGCAATCATGTTCTGCAAAGTTTATTATGGAGAACCATGTAATAGGCATAAACGAAAGTACTCTGTGGCTAACGTTACTTTTTATTGAATTATTTGAAAATTCCGTTTTGCTGACCAAAATATCTGTGTATTACAGAGGCGTAGCTTTAGGAGACGCTAATAAGCTGAGCGTTCCCCTTATTTTTGTGTGTTTAATGTTTTATATTTATTTTGTTTTTAACAGCTTTAAAGGAGGATAATTATAGTACGCAATCAATTAACAGGGATTTTTTTTCGCAGATCATTCTATTGAGCAGCTGAAATAAGCCTAACTAGCAAACACAACATTTAAAAGCCAATCCGTTCCGTTCGAAAATAGCAGCGTACGCTGTGATGAGCCATTTTTTTTTCGAGTGGAGGGGAAAAATCAACCTTATGGACTAACCCGGGCAAGCCCGGAGTGTCGGGGTCTCCCATGTGGGCATACCGACTAACCACCGGTATTAGAAGGAAGAAAGGAGAGGCGGTACCGCATTATTGCACCCGCGGATTCAAGGCGATAATTTAACTGACTGCAGGGTGCAGTCAGAAGGGTGAAATGAGGACCGGGAGACAGACTTGACCGAGGCCCAGACTGCCACCGCGGAGTATTAGGGGAGAGGAATGAAGGAATTCTAGGGTGAAGGATGGAGTTCGTGCTGGTTGACTCTGTTGAGCCAGTCGTCGTATCCTGGGACGTTTTCGAGCCTGAGCCCTTGGCTTCTATTTTGGATGTTGAACCTGGAAGTTTGAGGTGCCGACTTCGCCAGTAGAGCTCTCACCTCCACCTTGAAGATGAGTCGGATGTCGGGGACTGCTGTTGCTATTGCTTGGTGAAGTTCTGGATGTGAAGTGGTGCTGTCCTGTTCCTGAAGCCTGTCCTCCAAGGCCGTCAGCTTAGCCGTAAGAATCATGACCTCCGCGTGGAGGTCCTGAATGGCCTCAGTTAGGCCCTGGATTTCCTGCTGCAGGGTGGTTGGTGCTGGTTGTTCAGTCTGCGGAGATGGCTGTGTAGATGAAGGTGTCCGGGCTGGTTTAGGCGATGAGTGCCTGCTCTTTGGGTAGCTGGGGCACTGGGCTTGCCCGGTGAAATGTCCCGTACCACCACAGGTGGCACAGAACCGGCGACGGCGGCGGAGGTCGTGCCCAGTGCACTCCGAAGTGAATGCGTTGGTGCCACAGTAGTGGCACTTCGGCGGCGAAGAGCAGTCTTCTTGGCTGTGCCCGTAAGCACAGCAGCGACGGCAGGGCCGGTGTCTTTCCTGTCTGCTTGCCTCAACGTGCAGAAGTCGCCCTAATAAGGGCAACCCTGACGCCAAGGCAGCCTCCAGGTCTGATCGGTCCTGTAGCTCCACCCTTACTAGTGGTGCCGGGCCCCGGTCACAGATTATTCTAGTGGCCCTCGAACATGAAGGCCATCTAGCTTGTGCAGCGGCGAGGAGGTGCCGGGTGGAGAGATCCCGAGGGACCCCCCTAACCACGGCACTGTACCGGGGCGGCGGCGGCGTGGAGCTCAGCGGTGGCGGCGATGTAGTGTTGGCTGCCGGTGAAGCAGCGGCGGTAGGTGGCAGTGGTGATGGTGAGCGCGGCAAAGATGCAGCGCTCACTTCCGGCGTAACGGCAGTGGCGGAGATGCCGGCGAGCACTTCCTACCGGCGGATGCCGGAGAAGCGGTGGCTGCTGTAGGAGCTGCTGGTCTGCGTTGTTGCTTCCTCTTCGGCATCTCGAAGTGAAAAAACCGGCCCCATGAGCCAGCGTTTCTCTGCCTCTATGTGATATGGCTAGCAGGATCTCCCCGCAAACTCCTGACCAACCACCTCTCGCTTCCGCAAACCCCATACACGGAATATTGAGTGATACGGTAGGTATCACCAGCTAGATGCGCAGTAAACTTCCGTGCTGATGACGTCGACTGGTGTAGCGGCCGCTAGTTGCTCTCATTACAATGGCTGTGTTTATGAGGATTTTGATTGTTCAAGCTTCTTGTGAGTGTTGTTCGTGATGGATTCAGTTATGAGAAGGGATGGTCGTTTCTCTCTAGATAATTCCCACATTCATTCCATACATTTTGACAAGGAAGATTATGAACTTGCTCCTAAAAAGATTAAATTTAAATGTGGTGCAGCAATGCGTTTTAAAGTTGTCTAATGACTTGTATCAGAAAGTTAACAATCCTAAGAAAAGAAGACAAACCGGCTTCTAAACAGAGATATAAAAGCAATAGTAAATGCTCTGTTACAAGAAACAAGCAGCAATTCTTAAGTGAATATAGTAAATATCTCCGAAAATCCTATCCTCTCCCTCGTCATTTAACACAGCACCTACAAATATAGAGGATATTAAATCTGAAGTTTAAGCACTTAGAAGTCACAAGATTAGAGAAGTAACGCGTTTAGAAAATGAATTGCAAAAAGTACAATCCGAAATGTATAGGTTAGAAAGCGTTGAACATGCATTCCAGCAAATGTTCTCATTTTGCCAGCAGTAAGTTTTACTTACGGGTAGATATAAAATTTGGGACTCTGATGACATTTCAAAAGAAATCATTTTGAGATGTATGTCTAAGAGGGTATATGAGTATGTGAGAGAATGCCGTAAATATCCTCTACCAAGTTCTATAACCATCAAAAGACGCTTGCCTAATTCACTATATCAAAGAAATCATTAAATTAAATGTGTAACTATTACAACAGAAAGCAAGTTCTGTTAGTGAGTATGAGAAGGATCTTGTTCTGAGCTTTGATGAGATGAAAGTGAAATCCGATTTGAATATGACAACATAGAAGAGGTAAGTTGCGGTCTGCAGCTTAGCAGGAAAGTGGAAACCACCAATATACTACAATTTTGATGAGACAGGAACAAAAGAATTACTAATAGACATTGTTCATATGATCAGAAGGCAGGTTTCAAAACCCGTTCCTTAGTCTGTGATATGGGAGGATCAAATAGGAAAGTACTCTCTAAACTTGATTGTAAGAAAGAAACCTACATATCGCATCCTGCTATAGAAGCTGAAAATTGCCGAGTCGCCCTCCGTGGTGTAATGGTTACCATGCTAACTTCATATACCCAAGGTCGCGGGTTCAAAACCGGCGGAGGACGATGGATTTTTTCGGTCGTAAAAATCCTTAGCATGGCTTCCTTCGGAAGGGAAGTAAAACTGAGGGTCCCGTGTCGTAGATTTACGGCACGTAAAAGAACCTCAAGCCTGATAAGAGAGGCCTCTGAGCAAAATTAAGCGATCTCTCACGCCCAATATAGAATGGGACGCTGAGAACCAAAGCAGTTAAAGAGCGTCCATAAATAACAGGCCATTTCATTTTCATTTTGAAAATTGCCGCTTATGGGCTTTCTGCGACATTCCTCGTGTGCTGAAATTATTCAGAAACCATTTATTGGTCAAAGGATTTCTTTTACATAATGGCAAGGAAGTCACAAAAGAGGTTTCTGAAAAGCACGTTGATGCTCAAAAATGCTAGGAGTTATGCCACAATCTCATGTTACTTACAGGCACTGAAAGCCAAAAAGCTCGTCCTGTCATTTATTAGGCGAAAGAATATGAACAAGAGAAAATCAGATTTGGCGAGAAAGAAAATGAGAAAAGTGTGCTACAACTGAATAAATACTTGCATATGTACATGAAGTAGAAAACACTACATCGGGTAATATATTTTATTGTATACCTATTGGTTTTTTTTTTCCGCAATACTTACTAATGTGTTGAGTTGTTTATTAATTTAGCTTTAAACTCTATTAGGATGCAGTTATCAAACAGAAGAATTTCAGCAAGATACCTAAACAACTGGGGGGCAACATATAGCTAGCGTGAGACATAGGGGCATATGGTTAGCTTTATATTTCATATTCTAAACAATTGCTCCTTTAGCTTAAATAATTTAAATCTAATGGTTAGAGCTGAACAAGTTATCTGTTTTATTTGCGATTTGACAGGAAAATCTGATTGTGTATCTTTACACAGCACCATAGCTTTTAATTTGTTAACAATGACCACAACAGTAAGCACGCCGTGGCTAAGTATGTACACCGGATGATGTCACGGCCAGCGTGTGCGAAAGAGAAACATGCGCGTGATACCTACCGTATACCCAACTTACCATGCCCTCACATTCCAATCATGCATACCCTAGCGTTCAGCCGTGTACCCTGACGTGTTCCTGTATCCGAGGTGCTGTTGAGGTAATGTCAATTGTGTTTCTTTGTGAATAAAATTGTAACACGTAAATTCAAAGTACGTGTTATTTTCACCACATGAATGAGTGCACACCACACCAGCTATAGTGTTAATGTGTCTATCGCGTATTTTAATTTGATTTATGAAGTGTAATAATGTGTATGTGACATTGCCATAACATGAGTGAGATACCTGAAACATTAGATTTGTTAAACATCTTACGGTCAAATTCTCTTTCAAATTACATTTATGAAGAACGATGTGAAGTGAAAGCGAAACGGTCTTCTTCTCTTCTGGCTCTACAGCCCTTGGTGAGCTTTGGCCTCCTGCACAATCCTCCTCCACATATCTCTCTCTTCTGCTTTACTTTTCCACCCTCTGATTCCAATTTTTCTTAGGTCTTCCATCACATCATCTAACCATCTTGTTTTTGGTCTTCCTTTTTTTCTTCTAGCGTACAGTCTTCCTTTCAATATTCTTTTTGGCATTCTATCTTCTGTCATTCTCTCTATGTGTCCTAGCCATCTTATTCTTTGTGCCTTTATAAATTTCACAATATTTTGCTGCTTAATTAGTTCTTCTATCTCATAATTATATCTTATTCTCCATTGGTCTTTATCCTTTACAGGTCCAAAGATTCGTCTAAGTATTTTCCGTTCAAATCTTCGTAGTATTTCTTCATCTACATTGTTTAGGGTCCAGGTTTCTGCAGAATACGTTACTATTGGTCTTATTAGTGTTTTATAGATATTGTATTTTGTCCCTGTACTAATAAGCCTATTTTTTAATAGATTTAAATTTGCATAATAGGCTGCATTTCCACCTTGAATTCTTTCTTTTATGCACTCGTTTAAATTGTTATCATTATTTACAAGCGCTCCTAAATATCTAAATTTGGATACCCCTTCAAATGTTTTGTCTCCAACTACTAGATTTTCAATTATTCTTTTGCTTTTGTCTGCTGTCATTTTCAGGTATTTAGTTTTTTTTTCATTTACTTCTAATCCTATTTTTTTTTTTGACCTTCTTTCTAATTCTTCATAAACTTCAACTAACATTTTCCTATCTCTTGCCACAATCAATATGTCATCTGCATATGCACATATCTGACTAGACTTAAAAAATATTGTTCCTTTAGTATTTATTTTTTCTACTGCTCTGTGCAGGGCTAGGTTGAATAGAGTCGAGCGAAACGGTCTACTCCAAAATTAAATGTTCAGGAAATTAACAAAAAGCAAACATGCCAATCTCAATCTTCTCGGTATGAGAGGTTCTCCTGGTTTACGGGCAGTTGTGAAAGAAACAAAACGTATGATTGTTTTTGCATCATGTTCGATGAAAAAGACTTGGAGGGGTGTACAAATGGCATATCTGATTTAAGTAAATTTAAAAAAATAGAAAAAGACACTCAAGCATCACGAATCAAAGGTGCATTTTTTAAATAAAGAGAAATTTCAACTCTTATGAAGATATCGGATTAACCATGATTTTGCACATGGAGAATAGATAGCATTAAATAGACAGGTTCTTGGACGTGTAATTTAAACTATCATGTATCAGTGCAAACAAGAATTACCTTTATGTAGTCAGCGAGAAGATGGCGAATCAAATATCAGGGGTAATTATTTAGAACTTTTAAATTTACTTGCTCCAAATAAATCGGATATACGAGCCCATTCACAGTCCACATCAACATTGAAAGGGCCTTCACCGGAGATTCAAAACGAACTTATTGGGGTCATAACTTTAGTTGTTAAGGACAAAATTAAGTAATAAATTTAAGAGAGCTTTTATATTTCAATTCAAGCCGACAAAGCCTTAGACGTGTCTTGCAAGAGCCAACTTAGTATCATTTTCCGGTACTGTGTTCAAGACAGGATTGAAGAACGGTTCGCAGGTTTCTATGATGGCTCAAGTTTTCAGTGGCTCAGGTTTGGCAGGTATTTTTCTTAAGGTTTTGCAAGAGTGGAACATAGATAAAAACAAAGTGATATGTCAAACCTACGATGGTTGCTTTGTAAAGACAGGCCAGCAATGAGTTACATATACAGCATATAGTATGGGAGTTTTGCCCTCACGCAATCTTTATTCACTGCTAAGCACACAAGCTGAATCTAGTACTTTTGCATTGTTCAAAAACAATCAAACGAGTACGTTTGTTTTATCTGACTTATAGCATGTCGTAGTTTTTTTGTTTTTTTTTTTTCTGCAAGTCGTCCAAACGCACTGCACTGCT
Organism: Hymenopus coronatus; assembly: GCA_030762935.1. Taxonomy (NCBI): domain Eukaryota; kingdom Metazoa; phylum Arthropoda; class Insecta; order Mantodea; family Hymenopodidae; genus Hymenopus; species Hymenopus coronatus. Next base: position 150,741,663 of record CM060897.1, on the reverse strand, counting down.
TACTGAAACAGGCCTGTGCTACAAAATAGAACTTCCACTCGAGAGATGTCGCAACTATAATTAAGCATTTCAGTGACTTATACCAAGTTTTTAATGCAATAATCGACTATGAATATTTTTACTGGGACTACGATATCTTATAAATTGTGCTCGTGGACTCATTAAGTTCATGGAAGACGCAAATGTTGTGCACCTGCTAAGGGTTTATGAGGCATGCTTTGTTTACATTGATCCTGTGTTTAAAGTTCTGTTGCCACTGGTTAATATAAATGCTTGCCATGGTGAAATACAACTCACCATTGTAAATATACAAAACCTAAGATGCGATGCTTTTATGGAAGAGAGTGTGCAAAATAGTATCCAGTTGAATGGAAAGTAAGTTTCAGTGACTCTCAAAAGGCTAGATAAAACGTGCTGAATATGAAATCGTTGACTACCAAGCTCTTCAAATGAAATGCAGTTTTGAAGGTTTTCTACAGCTCGAGTTTGTAGAATTACTGTTATTTGTTGTTTTCATTGGCAATTTTAAACCTAATTTATAGACACAATATTCGATAAAATGTGCAAGTGTCCACCTTCACCTTTTATACCTTTTATTTCCAGCAGTAGGGCGTTTAAACTATAGCGTTCCCATTTTTTTATTTCACGATCCGTCACTGGTGTACTGTAACACGGTCCTTGGCAAGATATATGCAAAGGGCGTATATGAAGTCCATAACCCCCATCTTTAAAAAATAGCGCATTATTATTATTATTATTATTATTATTATTATTATTATTATTATTATTATTATTATTATTATTATTATTATCATCATTATTTATTATCATTACGAATATTTCTGCAGTCATCGGAATTTCGCTGCTGAATACAACCATGCCACTTGTAAACAACGTCCTTCCTAGTAATGATTTCATCTACATGAAATTTCTGTTTTTATTATTATGATAGGGTATAATCCAAAGCTTCAATTGCACCAGGGAATGTGTCACACTCTTGCCATATTCAGTTATCTGAAATGCAGCAGCATTTGCCAGAAATTTGATCCAATCAATGCTGGTACCCTTGCGTAGTTGCAGTCAACTTTCCAAAAGGTTTTGGATACTGAATGCTGAGAGGCCTCTGTATCTTCTGCGATGCCACACTGAAACCTAGGGTTTAGTACCTGTGGTCGAATGGTCAGCATTCTGGCTTCTCACCCAAAGGTTCAGGGTTCGATTTTCAGATTGGCAGGTAATTCTTTTTTAACTATAATCATATTCTATCCTTACAGAATCTCTAAGCCCGGTGTGTGTGTGTGTGTGTGTGTGTGTGTGTGTGTGTGTGTGTGTGTGTGTGTGTGTGTGTAACACAATGTGTGTAAAACTAAAAAACGACGTTAAGAACCTTAAAGTTCAGCGAAAAATCACCAGCACTTGTTTCTAAACTAAAGCCCTCGATGTGACTACAGAAGTTAAAGGGGCTATACATATGAAAAAAAAAAAAAAAAAAAATGACAAGAATATTCTAATCTTTGCGTAAAGCTACATCGCTTGTTCCTGTTGCTTCGGGAAGAAAATATTGTACAAGCTACTGTACATTTTGCTTTAATCTTGAAGTTCCTTATAATTTAGTTCTTAAGAATCTCTCTTGGTTTAATAAAGCTTCCTTCTGCGCTCAAAAAACACCAGAACTGGTACCAAATCTGCCTATAATTTGTTGTAAGAAGTTGCGTCTCATTTTTGAGACATCTGAGGTGTCTTAACAAATCATGAGACGCGTCGCATGAAAGTTAGGCATTACTACTTTTTATTAATTCCAATACCTCATTACGTAAGCGCGCGAGAGGTTGGTCTCGATCAAGGTCATCTCCATCTTGAGTCGTCGAGTTTTATTCACACAAAAGTGAGACGCGTCTCGAAAATTGCAAGTTTATTCATACCACCCAATGTTTCTGTTTAACATAATGAAATGGGAGAATCACATTTTATTGAATAGTAAAATTAAATTATCAGATGTAAACAAGTAGGGAAATTCGTGCGAATACGGCATAGACCTCCTACTTTGTTAGTGGCAAACCTGGTTGCAAATGTGGGTGACCAACCTAAAATTATAGGTTCATTTTGTTGGTCCTTTAAAGGTAAGTGTGGAGGATTTAAACAAAATTGTTGCTATATTTTTTGCAGTATACTTTAAATTCGGGACAAAAGTTTAAGGGTATCTGTTTTTAGCAAATTTTCTCCAAATATATCTAAATACCAGTTAATTGTGATCGCTTTGTATCCATAACCTCATTCTTAAAGGTGTTATGAGGTGCTTGACCATCACTATTTCTCTAGGTGGTCTATGAGTATAAACACGTTGCCACTTTTGCATTTATGGGCGTTAAGTATACTTGTTAGCTATTTTCAACTGATATTTTGAAGTACAGTTTGCTTAATTTTAGATCATTGCATTCAAACCACTCATTGTTTTATAGTTTGAGTAAGATTTGTCACACTTTCTGCATTTAAACTGTTAAACACAATTATAGTATCATCAACATAGAGAATTGGGCGTCTACTAATTAAATATGGCTGGTCATAAATAATAAATTATATACATAAAATGCATGTATTCTTAAAGCAAACAAGTATGCTTATAGCAATTATGATAAAAGCAATGGGTGCAGTGAGGTTCGGGCTTAGGCTTCTACAATCCAAACATGAACACAGGGAGTAATAATAGAAGTATTCAGAAAATTGATGTGACATGTTTCTGGTTTCAGCTACCTAACACCAACCTGGACAAAAAAAAATATCTGTATAAACTAAAGTTGACGGGTTTTTGCTGATTTCGCTATGCTTAATATAGTTTTTAGGGTGGGGGGTCATATTATGTGTGGTTAATCAGCAATAGTGAAATATGTTATTTTGTAATTATGTAGACATTTTGAGAACTTAGTACATATTACATATAAATACAAATTTGCTTACTGTAACACTCTCTCACCCCCCCCCCATTGAATTGATTGATTTCAATGCCCCCCCACCCTCATCTTTCATGATCATATTGGAGACTTGGACTTGACAAACAACTGTGACTGTTACATAAAAATTTAAATACTATAACCCACAACCAGTACTGTAATTTACTGTATGTTTCATATAAGTACAGCAGTAGCCAAAACTTACTATGGGAAACTTATTTTTACTTACAAATGATTTAGTAAAATGCTCAATGATTTACAGTGTTAAACTAACTGACAAATGTACCCATCTCCTTAGCAGTGTAAATGCTTATTAATTTTTGTGTGTGTCTAATGTGTGACAATTTAAAGTGTACAGAATACGTTCTCAAGTAATGAATATGAATAAGTTCTGTCTGTACACTCCAGAAGATGACAGCTTTTTAGAGAGAGATTAGAGTATGTTTATATGGAGGAGCCATAAAGATATAACAAAAGATTATGATTAATGTTTCAGCAATTTCAAATTATATTGAAAAATATTGATGCTGTATAGGTTTCTGACATTAAAAGAAACAAGGCATTATCTTCAAAGGAGCAGCTGCAAAAAGCTTTTCATTGGCTCAGAACGGAGCCCTATAGCATGCTAAAGGAGATATGCTCATGTTTCAAAGCTAACAGACTATACAGTAGCATAGGGGGAGGATCCATCTTAGGGATCCATTTTTAAAACAAACTGTATAAAATCAAATGATAAACATTAATTAATTCTGAGTTGAAATATTTAAAAGAATTGATTTTCGGTACACTGCCAGTCAAAATTTTTTGGATATTTAGCTGTTTTTCAGGAAATTAAGGAGTAATTAAAATAAATCAACAAAATTAGAAGAAACCAATTACTTTTACATCATATATATGATTTAACGTGCTGGAGAATATAATATATTGCAATAAATACTGAAATTAATTAATTTTGTCATGAAAGATGTCCTTCTGTCCTAAATGTTTTTCTTGTCAGAAAATCCACCCTTTATTGCAATCGCTTTCTTCACAATTCTGGGCATTCTGCTGACAAGTTTCTCACACACACACTGTTCTCCATATTAGTCCAGGATGTCTAAAGAATTTCCCATAACCTTTTTACGCATGTAGGACACTCTTTTTGAACTTCTCTGTCAAGTTCCTCCCACAGAAGTTCAATTGGATTCAGATCCGGAGATTGTAGAGGCCAATCCATCACCTTCAACACTCCTTGCCCCTGTTTCTTCTGTAGGTAGTTCTTACACAATTTGTAAGTGTGTTTTCGATTATTGTCCTGCTGCATGATGAACCCTGGACCAATAGATGCATTCCTGATGGAACAGCATATCTGCTCAAAATTGCATGGTAGCCATGTTTATCCATATTTCCTTCAATTTTGTAGAGCTGTCCTACTCCACTAAATGAAAAACATGCCCAGACCATTACAGAGCCCCCACCATGTTTCAATTATGCAGTCAGGATGCATCTTCTCAGCAGGAGAACAACGAACATATACACAGTGACTTTGCCCCAAAACCTGGAATTTGGATTCGTCTGTTCAAAGAACCCATTTCCAGTCTTCAATGGTCCACTTTTTATGTTATTTTGCCCATTTGAACCCCTTCTTTTTATGTATAGGCCTAAGAAGTGGTTTCCTCACTGCCACCCTACCCCACAAATCAGCTGACATCAGTTGTCGCTTCATAGTGCTGACAGAGATTTCCTGGCTATGACTAGCATTAAAAACTGACTGAATTTCTGGAGCTGTCAGCTTTCTACCTCTTTTACTCAGCAAAACTGTTTGACTGGTCTTCTGCTCTAGAAGTGCACCTTGGTCTTCCACTTTGATTCCTGCCCTTTGTAGTACCAGAATTCTTTAGCCTTAGAATTGTATAGCTAACAGTAGATCGTGATATTTTTAGTCTTTCTGAAATTTGGCGAATGCTATATCCCTCATTGTAAAGTGTGTTGATTGCTGAATGCTGATCCAAACTGAGAAATGATCCACAGCCAATTTCCTAAAATAATTTGTAAAAAATGTGTAAAAAAGTCTAATTTAAAAACAAGTTTCTCTCAAAATATTGATTCAGAATTCAAAGAATAAACCATAATAACACAATAAAAACTATAATAATAAATACTTATCAAATACTTACTGATACAGAATGATGATGTTATAGTAATGTTGGTAAAATTATTCCAATAAGAATAAAGCACTGTATCAAGTAAGAATACAACAAGAAACTGTGTGAGCTCAGAAGAAGGCTGAAAGTAAATAACAAATTCTCTATCAAGCTTCCATCTAATATTTATCAGTGGGGGCTATGATGCCACAAACATTTACTGAAGCATCTAGGGTTGTTTATATAAACAAGATAATACACAAAGTGATAATTCCTCATTATAGTACACTTAGTCATGTTCTTTGATGATGCAACCATAGTATATGTACAATATACTATCCAAAAACTTTTGACTGGTAGTGTATATCCACAGATTAAGTGCAGCAATAGGGATTAAAAGTAGATGTGCCATTCTTATAGTTTTTTTAGCTAGGGGAAATGTTTTCAACACCCAAAATCCCCTGGCTATGCCTCTAATTCATTAAACGGTTGATAGAATATATAACACTTTTTTGCAATATTGTTAAATCACCAAATAACATTATACATAAATTTTGGAACTTTCTGGTATTCTGCAATGTACAACATTTGAGGGTACATTAATTATTAAGATAGTTGCACCAAGTGAACATGTGCGAGTAATAGGTTGATTGGCATGGAATGTATTCAATTAATGTAATGTTATTTTGAGAACCTAATCTTACAGCTTATTTTGTAAGTGTAAATTGGTCAGACAGTGCTAAAAGTGTAAGAATTCTTAGAAATACTATTTCATACAGGAATGAAACAGGACTGGATATTTATACCATGTGAAATTTTGCTGCTAGCAAATGGAAACTTGTATTTCCAGTAAAATCTTGGAATCAGATTTTTGGGTGGAATAAAATATAATCTCTGCCTTCTACATAATGTGGTAAAGAAAATAAAAAGTCTGATGTACTTCATTCACATAACTTTATCTGTTTCTCAAAAAAAAAAAAAAAAAAACTATTCTAACTTCTTCGTACTACTATTATACTTTTATCTAATTGTCTTAATAGAGATGAACATTGGCAGAAATGTTCTTATTACTTGCTTCCTTTAGAAGCAAAAGAAGGGAATACACTAGGCCAAGGTGATAGTGAAATCTTTCAAAAGCTCTCGCTATGTAATTGTCATTGAAATTCAGTTTACTTTCCATAGGTAGGAATAAAACAAAAGAGAGATGAAACAAATGAGGACTTCCTGTGTAAGAAAAGTGTAAGTATTTCAAAATTGAAACCAATAACAGAGAATATCTCAGAAATTGTTAACTCTACAAAAAACATGTACGAGGTATATCGAGAAAGTAAGTCCCAATTACCGATAAAGAGAACAAAACCACCACTAAGCAAGAAATATTTATTCGTATAATTTCATAGACTCATTGGCTACTTTTCAACATAGTCACCGTTGAGGCATTTATCGTAATGGTGCACCATTAATTGTATGCCCAAGTTATAGGATTCTGCTGCCAATGTCCGCAGCCACAAAGTTAATTCATTCTGCACCTCAGTGACACTGTGAAAACGTTTTCCTGCCAGAAAACACTTCATGGGATGGAAGAGATGAAAGTCACTTGGAGTGAGGTCGGGGCTGTAGAGTGGATGTTTGAAGATCTCCCATCCAAACTTATTCAACACATTTCGTGTGGTGTTGGCTATATGGGATTTTGCATTGTCATGCACAAATGTAATGCCTCTTGTCAACATTCCACGTCTCTTGTTCTGGATAGCCGCCTGAGTTTATGCAACCTCTGGCAATATCGATCAGCATTTACGGTCTCCCCTCGCAGTAAAAATTCACACAAGAGGACACCACATCGATCCCAGAAGACAGTGTACATGATTTTTTTGACAGAGATTGTGTGCATGAATTTGGTCTTCACAGGTGAACCTTATGCCGCCAATATATTGATTGTTGTTTTGTCTCTGGTGTGGCATGCGACACCCATGTTTCATCTCCAGTGAAAATATCGTCGAGAAACATGTCACCTTCCACTGGGTATTGTAGGAATGTCAATACTACGGCCAGACGTTTGGTTTTGTGTTCATTTGTCAGTTGTCTAGGTACCCATCTTGCACACACTTTGTGAAAACCAAGCCACCAAGAGACAGTTTCGTGCACAAGCGAGTGAGACATCTGGGGAAACTGACAAGAGAGTTCTGAAATTGTGAAGCGCCAGTTCTGCACAATTGCTTGCCGCACACTTTCCAACACTTCTGGTGTCACCAGGGACGGTTGGCCATTATGGTCTTCCTTCCGTGAATTGCCTGCACCATTGTCTTATCATAGTGTCACACATAATGTCCTGTCCATACACTTGAAACAATTGACGATGGATCTCTGCTGGAGATCGCTTTTGAGCATGCAAAATTCGGATGACTGCAAGAACCTCGCGTGTGGTGGGAGACAATATCGGAGCAGCCATTTTCTCCTAGCACAGAGCAGTAACCACTGCCATCACAAAACGGAAACTTTACTACAAAGTTACTATACTTCCTCTCTTCTCCTGCACATGCTTATTCCTATCTGACTGGTGGTGCCATCTCTGGATGCGATCGGGACTTACTTTCTGGATGCACCTCGTATACAACATAAATTTTTGTGTAGTAGGGTTTTGTTTATTTCTTACAGCTTACCAGTTAGGCAAAGTCATTCAGAATGAAGAGGAGTTCAGAGGCTATTACCAGAAAATTCAAAATGTACATTTTGTCATCTAATTATCTTTAATATGTGGTATTTTTATTAAAATCGTAAGAGCTGTTTTTGAGAAAATCAAAATGATCCATGTACAGAGTAGTTTTGGGTGGGGGGGATTTTGTTGATTGCCTTTGGGTGGCATCTTTGAAAGATGCTAAATTTAAATATCACATTCAGTATTTAACTGATTTCATTTTTGTGTTAACATGTTCACAGACAGATACAGCAACCTTTATGCAAAAATCTGATGTGTTCCATTCACATGAATTTCTCTAGCTGTTCAGCAAACAAACCCTTTATTCAAAGATTAATCTTTTATCTGCATCATGCTAATCAAAATAAACATAAGCAGAATTAGACTTATTACTTGCTTCCTTATAAGTAGAGGGAAAATAGGGTAATGCACAGGCTAAAGCCAAGTCCTTTTAAAGCTGGTCGCTGTGTGAAACAATTGCTTACCAAGAGTAAACAAATAAGAAAAAACATGTCTTCCTTTTTGAGAAAAGTTTAAGTGGCTTAAAATTGAAGCCAATAATTGGAATATCTCGAAAATGGTTAACTCTACCAACAAAAAAAAATGTATATAATACTAATTATGTGTTTTAATGAGATCTATATTTTTTGACTAAAAAGTTTTTGTATATCTCTTAGGGTTTACCAGGTCTACAAAAGTCGTCCAGAATGAAGTGGTCTTCACAGGCTATTCTGAGAAAATTTAAGATATACATCTCATTTGTCATAGAAATATCTTAAACATAAGGTATTTTAATCAAAAATTGTTAGAGCCTTTTTTTGAAAAAAATCGTAATTCTCGAAAAATCTTCCATGTAAAGGCTAGTTGGGTGCGGGTAGATTTTCTTGAAAATCTTTGTGTCGCATCCTTGAAAGATACTCAACTTAAATATCAAGTTTGCTTTTGAGCTACACACACACACATATGCACACACGTTTCTAATCAGGGAACTGAAAACATGTATTTCTGTTGAAATCTTGGTAATAAATTTTTAGTTGCAATACAATAGCTTCTCTGTACACTAGGTATATAGTATGTGTAGAGAAAGTAAAAATGCTTTATTTGGACTCAGGAGACCTCAATATGTATATTTTCGGCGAAATCTTGACAACATATTGTTGGATGGAATGCAATGCCATCTCTACCAATTATGTACATAGTACATAGAGAAAGTAAAATTTATAGGGATATTTATTTCTTTGACACCCAGTGCTGGTAAAGCGAAGGATAGCATGTGGTTAACATTATATTGGCAGGTAATAATGACAGTTACTGAAATCTCAAAAATAAAGAGATTTTTAGGTGGAAAAGGAAGTCCTGCTATGTGTTCATGAAAAATCAAGTGAGTGTGATACTACATGCATTGTTTATGTAATGACCCATTCTCAGGTTAGAAGGATTATAGCTACTGTTCAGCAAACATTTATCCTGTACACAAACAGAATATGTGTAATTAAAAACAAATCTCTACATCGCTATAACAAATTATTGATAAAAAGCTTATTCTTCTATCTACTGCTTGCTAACCAAGAAAAAATTAGCAGAAATGGTCTTATTATTTGCTTCCCTGTAACAAGGAAATAAGAGAATACGCTAGGCTAAACTGACTTCAGGTGTTTTAAAATGTGGTTACTATGGGTTTGAAATCCATTTCTTTGCGTGGCTGGTGTGGTCAAGTTCCATTCATTCCACCAACTGCTCCATCATCACGTTTCCTATCATCCAGTTTGCTTGCATTTCATATCCACTTCACTCTCATGCCTGACTACAGGCCAACCACTTGTTCCAGGTTCTGCATGCTATGGTTTCATGCTGTTGGCTCCCCGACAAGTTTTTGATCCCTAAGTATCTACTTGTAAGTCCTAGGGAAGTGTCAGTCCTAAATATGGGGAGGGCAAGCCAACTGTGAAACAAAACAAATCTGCAAAGAAATAAGTAATAAAGACTATCTCTGGTAATGTTTGTCTCGATTAGCATGAAGTAGATAAAAGAATAAGTTTTTGTAAGAATAATTTGTTATACAATAGGTAGAGAAAAACATGTGAATGCAATGTATGAGATTTATTTTCAAAAGGACCAGCTTAATCAGAGTTGTTACTTTTAAGTAGGGGTTAGAGTACATGGTTTGTTTAATCTGCTATTTGCATTGCCTTCTCCATAAAGACTAGTTTGTTGCTATTATTTTTCAGATTTGCAGTCCGTCTACAATGTCAGATACTTTAGAAATTACTCTTCCTTGTGGGCCGCAACCTGGTGTTACATATCCACTTAAAGTCTTGTACTGTGGAAACTGCTCATTACCTATTGAGGTAAAACACACATACTTAAGTACCTAAGTTCATTCTCTACAGAGAGAATTTATATTTCAAAAGCTTTTAGCAGCTTTCCAGAAATTAATTTTAATAAAAAGCAAAGATGATTGCACATGATATGTATCCCTCTGTCCATGTCATTTGGCATTTCCATTGTATCAATGTAGAAGTACAGGCTCATTATTTTATATTGTAACCCACTCACGCGCTCTCTTAACAGTGCGTGAGAGAGCCGGTAATTGCCGGGAAAACTATGTGGACAGAGGCAGACTAAAATCCTTACCATATAATAGACGTTGGAAATGTTGACCTTCTGCTGTCAAACAAGCATGGTATTTCTTAAAAATGTTGTCACTCGCTCGCTGGAGCCCAGGATTGACTTTTGTGAGTATTCACACCCATTTTAGTGAAACCATGATTCTTCAGAGAAAAACAAAAGCTGTGAGTCAATGATACCTCTTTCTACAGATTGAAAAAATCAATAATGCAATAATTCACACATTTACTGGGGCTATTAATGCTTGCACTCATGTGTAGCTATAAAGGTTTTAGTTTCAACAGATGTGTAGCATTTGTAGCAGAAGATGGAGATACAGCTGTTTGCTGCGCTAATTTGTTCAGCGCTTTTTGAGGCAAACACTCCAAAGTGGCAACGATTCCATCCAGATTATTTTCTGTTAACACTGACTTTCTCCTAGAATGTTTCTTGTCCAACACTGAACCTGAAGCTTCAAATTATTGACAACCGCATATATAATTTTTTTTGCACGTGATAAGAGTTTTGTAAATTCTTCAGCAAACTCCCTGTGCACATGAGCAGACTCATGCTTAAAGTAAACTTTATAAATAAATATGCATTCTTCCACAATTAAGAGACACACCATGTTTACTACAATGACAAGCAGTGACAATGATTGAATGCACGGGCTTCTTACTCAGCAACACAGAATTGACGACAATACATGGAGTTGGCAGTCTGAGGTACCGGCAGACGGTGCAGTAGTAGTGAAGGACAGAAAGGCCACAAATGGGTTACCATATAATATAATAAACCTATAGTAGTCACCCTCGTCATTTGCACGTCCTCTACCAAGTGATAGTAGTTGATGTACTAGCAACTTAATAGAAAATTAAAATATTTGGAAAAACAGCTTTTGTGTCTTTCTCATAATAAAGTGCAGTAATGAAAAAGTAAACAATTATTATTATTATTATTATTATTATTATTATTATTATTATTAATAATAATAATAATAATAATAGTGCCCTACCAAGAGTTTTTATTTTCTATTAGAACCAGCTGAAAAACTACTACAGGATTTGAACATTCAGTGGTAAGAGCAACCACATTGAGAGCAGGAGAACCATCTTCACATCGCAGCTGTGGCATTGAATTTTTCAGTTGGTTCTAACAGTAAAATTTACTGCTTATTCTTTTCGCCTGGCTATTATATCACTAAGAATTTATGAAATTACATCATGTAACAATAGTACAGAAATTATACATTTTCAAGAGCGTGATTTCTTGATCTTAAGAGGGTACAAAATATTTTACAGAATCTAGGAACTGAAAGAATATGCTTCATTCTTTTTTTTGTTAAAAATTTTTCCTGATTCTATGGCCCTAGCCTTAAATGTAATATATTGTTTTTCATCCAAATGAGTTTTTCACAGGTTGAAATTGTAATGTAACATTTCATTCCATTTCTATTTTGTCTGTAAAGAAGATATTTAACTATAGATAGATAAATATACAGTTTATTCATCGTTTAAAATCATATAATATACATTTGTACTATATTATAGGATATATCAACATGAATTGCAAAAAAAATTAAATATGTAGCCGTAAAATTGATCATGTCAGCATAAAATATGTTGTTAACCTAATGTGCAGGAATTTGTTTCATCAATTTTTCGTTAGCCAGCCAATAAAGATTATGCATCTTCCCATCTGGTACAACTTTCCTCATTTCTGTGAATTCCAATAAAATCCATTTAAAATCTTGTCAGCATTGCAGATCTTACATGTGTTGTAAATCACAAAACCAAACTTATGTAGATGTTCCGCCAAGCAGTCTTGTCTAGTGGCTAGTCTGAAGTGAGCAACTGCTTCTTTTCTTGGGTCATTTTTTGTCCTATTTCTTTTATGTTGAAGTAATTTTTATCAGAAATTTCCTTTTGAATATTATGTTGGTATTTTTGTTGTAGATTAATTTTAATATTTTTTAGTTTTTCGTCTAATCTACAAGACTATTTAGTTTTGAATGTATCACTGCACCCTTTTTGGCCAGAAAGTCTGCAGTCTCATTACCAAATGAGCTGGTATCCATTATAGTATTATGTGTTGAAATTTTGTTTAGAGTAATCTGTAATAAGATCTCACAGATTACCTAAAATGACCAGGGACTACAACCCACAAGGGAGAAGAGATAGAGGACGTCCACGAAGGCGATGGCGGGAGCAGTATCACCTATTCTGAGTTTCTGAGTACAGGATTTTCTAAATCCTAAATCTCTCAATGTTCATGATGATGATGATGATGATGATGATGATAATAAGATCTCACATCCTTAATATTACAAAATTCATATGGACTGTCATATCTTTCTATTGCATGAATGGCAGAAACTGAGTCTGTGAGAACAACTACTTTATTTTTTTATATCAGTTCTATAGTATATCTGTTCTAATGCTTGTTGTATTGCTGTCACTTCACCATCAAAATTTGTGGATTGTCTAGGCAATGTAAAATAGTGTGAAAAATAATTATTTCTCAATTTATCTGCAGAACCATCTGTGTAAATTCTGAGCCACTCAGTTTCAGGGAATTGATTGTGTAGATGTTCAAGTGTAACAATTCTGCATACTTCTGAATAGTCTTCCTGTTTATTTAGTTGTTCTGTCAGATGTTTATTTGTTACTATCGTAATAAAATCCATTGGATTAGTTCTAGGAGGATGAGGAGTGCATTTTTCTGATAAATTTAGGTGATTATAATTCTTCTCTAAAAAGGATGTGTTTGTGATCTGTGTTGTTACCTTGTATTCTCTAGGTAGTTGTTGAAACCATTGATGCTTATTTGAGTTGGTTTTTAATTTTACATATAGTTGTGCAGCTTGTATTTCGATGTTGGCTTTCATTGGGTTATTATTTGTTCCGGCGAGAACTGCACTAACTAGTGTTGTTTTCACTGTTCCTGTTACCAATCTTAAACACTGATTTTGACATTCTCAATCGTATTAATTTTGTCTTCAGTTGTAGTTAATAGTAGTTCACATCCATTTTTTAATACTGGATTTATGTAAATGTTATATGCTTTATTTAAAACTTTTATTGAACTGCCCCATTTAGATCCGGCTAGTCTCTTCAATGTATTACTTCTTTTTGTAGCCTTTTGGGTGACATTTTGTACATGGACTTTGATTTTTAATTTTCTATCTAGTGCAATTCCCAGATATTTAATTTCTTCAGCATATTCTATTTGTTTTCCATTAATTTCCAGCTTTAAGTCTTTCCCCCTGTCATCAAAATGTTTTTGGTGTAGACTTGATATTTAGTTTTTACAACATTAATGGACATATTATTTAATTTTGCCCAATTAGTTACTTTAACTAACACATTTTTAATTTTTTCTTCTAATCTGGTATATATATTCTTGTCGTTTTCGTCAGTTGTCCATACAACTACTTCATCTGCATTCTTTGCAAGTTTATTCCATTTTCTTTTATAAACTTTGGCATATCATTCATGTATATATTAAATAGTATAGGACTGGATACTGCACCCTGCGCTACACTAGTTTTAAGTTGGGTGAATTTGGATAATGTGTTCTTCCATTTAACTGCAGTCCATCTTTGTTGTAGACATTTTTTATACCATCTAATTATATTTTTTGGGCAGTTCAATTGTATTCTTTAATTAACATCTCTTTCCATACAAGATCAAATGCTGTTTGAAAATCTATAAATACTGCTGCTACTGACATATTGTTAGCTAGTTTACTTTTCACATCTTCTATTAATCTAGATACTTGGTGAACAGTTGCATATTGTTTTCTAAATCCAGCCTGTTCATCTGCTAATACATTGTTTCTAGATAGTACATTAATCTATTGACAACCATTTTGTCAGCTATTTTTGCCAGAATTGAAGTCAATGATATGGGTAGATAACTTTTTGTTTCATTTGTAGGTTTTCCTGGTTTCAGAATTGGGACTACAGTGCTTTGCACCAGTTTGTTCGCATATTCTCTTGTTCATACCATATTTTATTAATAATTTCTAATAATGTCTTTTTAGCTCTTGTTCCAAGATTTTTAATGTACTCTGGATGTATAAGATCTCGCCCTGGTTGTTTTTTGGTGTTCTCATTGCATGTTCTAGTTCTTACTATTGGAACTTTGAGTCAAGAGGTACAGTTTGTATTTTTTCTATTTCTATCGTGTTAGAGTTTTTTAATGTTCTGTTATCTTTTACCAAATGTTTTCCTAGTATATTAACATTCTTATAATATTGATTAAATTCATTAGCTATATTTTTGCTGTTTTATATATTTTTGTTTGCCTTTTTTAATATATGTGCTTTTGTTTCTATTGGTGTACTTTCCACTTACATTGTAAATATGTTTATGTACTTTGGTGCTGTTAATTCTGTAATCCATCCCAGATAAAAATGTATCATAAGATTGTCATTTGGATACAATTAATTCTCTTCTATAAGTAGCATCTTTTTTTTCTCCATTCTATTACATCTTCCTTGTTTTAATGTTTTGAGCTAGATCTCTAGCACTATTTCTTTCAGCCTTTAATGTTTCCAAATTTCTTGCTCCAAAAAGGTTTATATTTTTTATGTTTACAGATTTTAACATGATATCATTAAATTCCTTAACCACTTGATTAATTTTCTTTGATAAATCTAAGCCTTGTACTTCGTTTTCTATAATTTTTCTATAGTTAGACCAATTATCTTTTTTAAAATTCTAAGTATATCGTTTTTCAATATTTGGGCAGTGTTTCTTGGTATCAGTAAATGTAAGTCCATTTCCTCCATCTTCAGAAACTAGTCTTCTTGTGTTGCTGATTTGGTCATCTGACACTATTGTAAGGTTTGGGTTAGTAGAATTTCCAGTAATGTGTTAGGGTCTGCATCTTGATATATCAATTGTACCTGTTTAGTGTTTATAAAATCTTGTAGTAAATCTGCTGGATCAACATCTTTATATCCTCACTGTCTTAAATGTGTCGCCCTCTGTGGTGTAGTGGTTACCGTGCTAACTTCATATACCCAAGTCGTGGATTCAAACTCATCGGAGGACGATAGATTTTTTCAGGCGTAAAAATCCTTAGCATGGCTTCCTTCGGAAGGGAAGTAAAGCCATGGGACCTGTGTCATATATTAACGCCACTTAAAAGAACCTCAAGTCTGATAGAGAGGCCTCTGAGCAAAATTAAGCAATCTTTCATGCCCAGTATAGAATGGGATGCTGAGAACCATAGCAGTTAAAGAGGGTCCATAAATAAAACACCATATCATTTTTTTTTTTTTTTTTTTTTTCTTGAATGTGCATTAAAATCTCCTAAGATCAACGCTTTCTTATGAGGTTCTATTATATCCATATTTAGATTCTGATTACTAGGTGGACTATAAACTGAGTAAGCAGTGTATTGTGCATTGTTTTATATACAATTTTTGTGTAATTTCTGATTTATCTTGCTCATTCATTTCCTTAATTATATTGAATTTAGAACTTAATTCTGATTTGACTCCAACAATTATACCACTAGCCACATGTCTCCGTTTGTTCAAATGATAATTTGTGAAATTACAATACTTGATGTCATAGTCATTACAATTTGCTTCTAAGATGCTAAAAACATCTATGACATATTTTCTGATCATTTCATCCATATACTGCCTTTTTGCTACATTTTTGCTAAATCCACTGGCATTCCAGGTTAAAGTACTAAAAAGTACTATTCTCTGTTCTCCCTTTCTATATTTGTGCATGCATTATATTGGCTGTCTTTTGCATGGTATTGTAGCCTATTTAGCATTACCCAGAGGACACCACGAGGAGGTAGGTTACTTTAGCCCCCCTAAAAGCATTATGAGATTGAAATTAAAATATAGAGCCATAATAGCTAACAATTGTCCAATAAGTTGGTTCTTATCTCATGTTTAAACCTGTATATTTTTTCAGTATAACAAGCTATATGAATGTTTATATGTTGCAGTACTGCGAATACTACCCAGAATATGAGAAATGCAAACAATGGCTAGAAAGAAATATGCCAAATGAATTTGAAAGAATTGTTAAACTAGGTAAGCATTAATTTTTGCTAAACTAGGTAACCATTAATTTTTAAATTAATTTACTTGTATATAAATAAAATAGGTTTATTAGACTAGGTTGCTAAGTAAGGCACCACTCACTAGGAATGGAAGCTAATGAAAAAAAGGTAGAATATTTATTTAAAAATGTTTGATTCAGAAAGCATATGTAGTAAATGATGTGTAACTATTGTATTATTATGATAGACATTAAGTTATATACAGGATCAAATGCCAGTGGAGTGGAGACAGCTAGACATTCTTTTTTGCTTCACTAACCTGTTTTTACTCAGGAACATGTTTTCTGTTGTAGGCATCTTCTGCTGTGCTGACTGGACTCAGAGTGAAGAGTCACTTTTGGTGGGGTTACAGCCCCTGTATATATTCCAGGTTATCCAAAAACATCCAAACCGGCTGCACAGTGTTTTGTCTGTCTGTGCCCTTGGTGCTCATTACTGTCTGCAACTATCATAGAAAGGCATGGATGAAACCATGCAACATTTTTAAAACTACTTTTAAAGGAGATGCTAAAACTGGCCACCGCCAATGTCCATACATTTTTGGCACCTCTTTAGGAAACTATCCATCACTCATTGCAGTTCACAATGAGAAATGCTGGCAATTTCGTGGTGGATATTTTGTTTTAATTCTTCCAGAGTGTGTGGGTACAGTAGCTATGTGTTATCATGTTTCTGTGTGCGCAGTGGAAAACGGCGTATGGGTGTTTTTGGGTCTCAGTTTTTTTCTGAGTCACCAGTTGACGCCCATACATATGTGAATACAATTTTGCCCCCTGTTTTTAGAGAATTAACAGACAGAGAACATGATTTTGCCTTTTTACATTAAGAGACTGCTATGGCTCATACAGCAAATCTTTTGATAAGACAATTGAAAGTGTGTTTCAGGACAGAATTATTAGTAGAGATTTGTGGCCCCCTGCAATTTCTATCTCTGGGGTAACTTAAAGCATAAAGTGCACAAGGCAAACCCACATACCCTGAAGAATTAAAACATCTGCCAGGAAATTGTGAGTATTTCTCAACGTGAACTACAGTGAGTGATGGATAGTTTCCTAAAGAAGTGCCAAAACTGTATGGATCACGGCAGTCGCCACTTTCAGTATCTCCTTAAGAACATTGAAAAATAAAGCCTTTAAAAGTATATGTTTTATTAATTTGACCGTCATTGTTACTAAATTCCTCCAAACATCAATCAACCTTTAAAAGTAGTTTTAAAAATGTTGCATGGTTTCATCCGCACCTTTTTATGATAGTGGCAGACGGCAACAAGCACTGGACAGGCAAAACACTGTGCAGCTGGTTCATACATTTTTGGATCACCCAGTGTGTATATATATAGATATAAGAAATTTAAGGAAAACTTAGTGAACTTTGATTTGATGGATAAAAAAAAACTTGCCTCTTCAGTTTCATCCAATGGCCACCATGGTGTAACTAACATAAAACTGGTACAGCATCCAAAGGAGTTAGGCATTTGGGAAAACTTATATATTAAGAAATTTGAGAAAAACCTAATAAACTTCAATTTTATAGATAAAGAAAAGCCTCTCTTTAGCTTCATCCAAGGCCACCAAGGTGTAACTCCACCAAAAGTGACTCTTCAACTTTGAGCCCGGTCAGCGCAGCTGAAGATGCTGTCAACAGATCAGCGAAAATATGTTCCTGAATAAAATACAACAGGTTACTGAAGCAAAAAAGAGTGTTTAGCTGTCTTCACTCCACTTGCTATTCATCTTGTAACTTTTCTGTGCAAGATTCTAATTTAGTTCATCTAGTCTTCGTGTATACAAGATTGAAAACCAAACTTGGATGTTCTTCAGATCCTATACAATACAAAAATCTGATGTGTTCCATTCACATAACTTTCCCTACATACTATTGTTACAAAGAATTTCCTTTTCTACATAGTGGTAATCAAGTTAAACATAAGCAGAAATGGTTCTATTAGTTCCTTAAGGAAAAAGGAAATAAGCTTATGCGCTAGGCCAAAGCAATAGTCAATTGAAAATCGGTTTGCTTTGCATGACCAGGAATAAAGCAAAAGATGACATCCCGTTTGAGAAAACTGGCTTAAAATTGAAACCAGTAACAAAGAATATCTCAGAAACGGTTAACTCTACAAAACATTTATGACAGGTTGTGTATTTTAACGAGGTTTATCCTTTTTTGCACAGTAAGATTTGTCTATTATGGTTTACCAATTATGCAAAATTCATCAGAAATGAAAAGGCTATTTCCAGAAAATGCAAGATATGCATTTTATTTATCATATAATACACAGTATTTTAATCAAAATTGCTAAAGACATTTTTGTGAAAAATAAAATTTTCAAAAAGTTTTGCTTATAAAGGATAATTTTAGGTGGGGAGATTTTTTTTAAAATCTTCACATACTTGGAAGATACTGAAATACAAAATTTGATATTCAATGGTCTTTTCATTTTTGATTCAGGGGACCTCAAAAACATGTGTGTCCAGTGAAACCTCAACATTGAATTTTTGGTGGAATACAATACCTCTGCTACCCTCTATGTCATAGTACATGTAGAGAAAGTAAAAATATAGTTTACAATGCCAATAAAGGTGCATCAACAAAATGCTCATGGTCCGTGTGGATTTGTTAACCAGGAAGGGTAATTTGCACTTCTCAGTTTTGGTGACTTCACATAATGTTGGTTATACTGAGGTTGTGACATTGCCAGAGTTGCTAGTAAACAACAGTTGATTATACCTTTCTATCATGTAAAAGTCTCATATAAACATTGTACTAGTAGTGAATGCTGATGAATAAGAATTAATTCATTTTTGTTATTGTTAATCGAAAATAACACATGCATGATATATTGCTATGTATGTACAGCAAATTAAGTACTTTTGACAGTATAGAATAAATTAATGCAAACTTGTTACATTTAGGGTCAAATTCATAGTCATGTCTTATATGGAAAGCAGATGCTTAAGCAATCATTACACTGTGTTAAACTATAAGACATCATTTTGAGAAAGCATATGCTTATAGATATTTGCGTTTCATAAACCGGTCTTATTTGTGATGCGGGAAGTTGTTACTTATAGACGAGAAACATATGGCAACATGTAGAGATGCATGACGTCACCATCTCTCTAACGTCCTATTGGTTACTGGTATGTCCAGCAGTGGGAGCACAATTTGGTTAGTGTCTTCGACATCATTAGCCTGGATTTCTGAATTCCGTGATTGTAATTTGATTAAAATGCCCAAAGGAAAAAGCTTTAATGATTTTGAAAGGGAGCACCTGCAAAATCTTGTGTTCCTTCATAAAGTGGTGGAGAGTAAGCAGTCTGACTACATTTCTCTGCAGAAGAAAAAAGAGGCATGGGACAAGATAGCTGCAGTATTCAACACACATGGAGAAACTGACCAGGTAAGCTTCCTTTGGATTTTATTTCTTTGCAACAATCCAATTGTTTTATTACAATTCAAAACAAAATTTGAAGTAGCTTTATTTCCAAATTCAATTAATATGTAATTTGTACCTAAGTGAAAACTGAAGAGGTTGCGATATGTGTTACTACTGAAAAAAGTTGGGTTATAGTATAGTTATTTTGTTTAACTTCTTTGCAAAACATTTAACAGCGTAAAAAAACAAACCAACATCATTTGTAATTTGCATTATTTCCCTAGCTTTTATATTGTGTAAGCTTTGGTTAGGTTAACCTAACCCTAACCACATAACCTGGAATATAAAAGTGCTGTACTTATCGTGAATTAAGGGTACCCAATGTTGAGGGCACTAAACCACAAGGCAGAGCCAGGGGATGTTTTCTGAAGAAGAGGCATGACAGCAAAGAATAACCATGGGGATCAGCCCATCTAAACTTCTATCATCCGTGCAACATGTACAGCCAAAGCTCCAAGATTTCTTGCATTTAATTTAAGAAGTTGAATTTGAACTACGCAAGCAAATTTACTTAGAAGGTTAAAGAGAGAAACAATGCAAACATAGGGCCAACACAATGTAATAAATACTTACAAACAAGGATTTGCATTATCACATCTTGAATTGTGTTTTTTTGGTTTCCTAAAAAGGTGTAAAATTGTTTAGGTGATGAATTGATCCATACACTTATCTCAATTAAGTGCAATATAACTGAAGTACAAGATAAAGTAATCAAACTAATTAATGTAGCCATTTTTGGTTATTGCTGATAAATTGTATATGATGGTACAAATCCAAACTTAAAAATATCCAATATACGCTCCCTTACTGAATGTATCATGTAGCAGTTTCCAATCATTTCTGAAATCATAAGTGCTGTTTTTTTCTCAAGGCACTTCTTTGTAATGGAAACATGTACTATGATTACTACATATTTGGATACAGTATAGTTCTTTTGCATTGTTTTTAGAGGGATGCCGAAGAACAACTGAAAGTTATGGCAAAACCTGAAATTTAAAAGGAAGGCTGAATTGACAGCAGAGAAAAGAAGCTTGCTGAAGACTAATGGCTTCAACCGCAGGCCTGGTTGTGGATAAGAATGTTTTGCAGCTAAGTTTAGGTACAGTATATGTTTCTTAATCCCTCAGGGGCTCACCTTGGTGAGTACGGGGAGTAGCGCCCCCGAGGTGCCTGAGCTACCCAGTGTTCGGGGGTATAACCGGACCACCCTGCTTCCTGGGGACATAAATAAGGAAGCCTGGTCCTCCAGGTTGGGGGTTAAGCATTAGGTTAACAACCTAATCTTGTAAAAAAGCTATTGTTACGAAACCTGCAAAAAAGCCTCGGAATGATTTAATGTTGGCGACCTGGAACGTAAGGACAATGCTGAAACCTGGGAAAATGAAAGAAATAGCAAATGAAGTATTAAAATATAAATTAGATGTGGTAGCGCTCCAAGAAATAAGATGGGCAGGGGAAGGTAGAATAGATAAGAAAGAATACACGGTATTATATAGTGGACCTAAAAAAGCTGGACTTAATGGTACAGGATTTATTATCTCAAAGGAAATCAAAAAGAGCCTAATAGAATTTAAATCAATTAGTGAACGAATCTGTAAAATACGCCTTAAAGGTAAATTCAGAAATATAACTATATTATCTATATATGCACCTACAGAAGAGAAAGATGAGATAAACAAGGAAGAGTTTTACGAAAGCTTAGAAAATACATGTAATTCAGTAGGAACTTATGATACATTGGTGATACTAGGAGATTTTAATGCCCAAGTGGGGAAAGAAGACTATTTAAATGGAGTGGCAGGGAAACATTCACTACATCAAATAAGTAATGAAAATGGTAATCTACTTGGACAATTCGCAGTTAGAAATAATATGATTATTAAAAGTACCTGCTTCCCTCACAAAGAAATACATAAAGGAACGTGGAAAATGCCAGGCTCAGATATAGTAAATCAAATTGATCATGTGCTAATTAAAGCAAGACATACATCATCAATTATAGATGTAAGAAGTTGTAGAGGCCCAAATTGTGATTCAGATCACTTTTTGGTTAAAGTGAGAATGAGAATAAAAATAAAGAAGATGGAGAGGGTTCAAGAGAACAAACATATATGATGGGATAGAGAAAAAATAAAAGATAAAGAAGAAAAAAAGAAATATCAAAAGTTAATGAGCAGCAAATTAAATGAAAAAGGAACAGAAGAAGGTGTAGAAGAACAATGGGAGGTAATAAAGGAGACAGTAAAAGAGGTAGCAAAAATAAGTATAGGTGAAAAGAAAATGGAAAGAAACATAGAATGGTATGATAAAGAGTGTGAGCAAGCTATAGAAAAAAAGAACATGGCTAGGAAAAAAATGCTCCAGAAAGAAACTAGAAATAACTATGAAGAATACCGTCAAAGAAGAAGAGACGCTAATAACATATGTAAGAAAAAGAAAAGAGAATATTGGAAAATGCAAACCCAAGAAATAGAAACGCTGATTCAACAGAGTGAGATAAAGAAATTCTATATGGCATTAAAGCAAATGAAACAAGGGAAACAGAATAAAATGAAAGAATGTCTAAGCAAGGAAGGTAATGTTCTTGGAGAAGATAAAGATATACTGGAAAGATGGGCTGAGTACTACAAGGAATTGTTAAATAAACGACAATCAATAAATAATCAGGAACAAGGAGAGAATGAAAATGGAAATGAACAAAAAAATGGAAGAAGAAGAAGAAGAAGAACCGGATATTTGGGATGTTAAAATAGCAATACAGAGCCTAAAGAATAATAAAGCACCAGGAGAAGATGACATAATCGCTGAGCTAATTAAATATGGTGGGAATGAAATTATGAAAGCAATACATAAGTTAATATTAGAAATATGGAGGAAGGAACAGATGCCTGAAAGCTGGAAGACAGGCATAATATGCCCAATATATAAAAAGGGTAATAAATATCAATGCCATAATTATAGGGGAATTACATTGCTAAATGTAGCATATAAAATATTTTCAAGTATTTTAAATAATAGAGTGAAAAAATATGCGGAAAATGTATTAGGCGAGTATCAATGTGGATTTAGAAGTGACAAGAGTACGATAGACCAGATATTTGTAATACGACAAATAATGGAAAAATTCTATGAGCATGGCATAGATTTATGCTTTCTGTTTATTGACTTTAAGTTTGCATTTGACTCAATTGACAGAGAAGTTCTCTATAACACCTTACAATGTTTTAAAGTGCAACCGAAAATAATAAGACTAATAAAAATGACAATGGAAAATACAAAAGCCAAAGTGAAAGTAATGAATAAATTAAGTCCGGATTTTGATTATAACACAGGAGTAAGACAAGGTGATGGACTATCGACGACTCTATTCAACCTAGCCCTGCACAGAGCAGTAGAAAAAATAAATACTAAAGGAACAATATTTTTTAAGTCTAGTCAGATATGTGCATATGCAGATGACATATTGATTGTGGCAAGAGATAGGAAAATGTTAGTTGAAGTTTATGAAGAATTAGAAAGAAGGTCAAAAAAAATAGGATTAGAAGTAAATGAAAAAAAAACTAAATACCTGAAAATGACAGCAGACAAAAGCAAAAGAATAATTGAAAATCTAGTAGTTGGAGACAAAACATTTGAAGGGGTATCCAAATTTAGATATTTAGGAGCGCTTGTAAATAATGATAACAATTTAAACGAGTGCATAAAAGAAAGAATTCAAGGTGGAAATGCAGCCTATTATGCAAATTTAAATCTATTAAAAAATAGGCTTATTAGTACAGGGACAAAATACAATATCTATAAAACACTAATAAGACCAATAGTAACGTATTCTGCAGAAACCTGGACCCTAAACAATGTAGATGAAGAAATACTACGAAGATTTGAACGGAAAATACTTAGACGAATCTTTGGACCTGTAAAGGATAAAGACCAATGGAGAATAAGATATAATTATGAGATAGAAGAACTAATTAAGCAGCAAAATATTGTGAAATTTATAAAGGCACAAAGAATAAGATGGCTAGGACACATAGAGAGAATGACAGAAGATAGAATGCCAAAAAGAATATTGAAAGGAAGACTGTACGCTAGAAGAAAAAAAGGAAGACCAAAAACAAGATGGTTAGATGATGTGATGGAAGACCTAAGAAAAATTGGAATCAGAGGGTGGAAAAGTAAAGCAGAAGATAGAGATATGTGGAGGAGGATTGTGCAGGAGGCCAAAGCTCACCAAGGGCTGTAGAGCCAGAAGAGAAGAGAATATGTTTCTTAAATTACCTTAAACATTCCAGCAATTCTAAATTGTACTTCCAATTCATGCTTCTCTGATGTTGCACTAATGTGCACAGTGTATATGTATATCAAGTTGATAGAAGCTCTGGATTGCTACACTGTATACAAATAGATCCCTCTTTTTAGTACATGTTAGAAAAGCAATTTCTCTCGTTCAAAGCATATAAACTGTTAGGATTAATGGCCATTATTATAAAGCAGAAACATTCATGAGACCCTAAATATGAAACAAGTAATTTATTCCTGTAGGTACTTCATTATAATTTGATAATATTCACAGAAATCTTAGGAACTTGATTCAGCATACCTGTTAGTGCTCTTACAGTTGTTTGTTACAATTAGATTCAAACATTAAAGTGTATCATCTCACAGTTCAAAGAGTGTATCTACCAAACAGTGTGCTGCATAATTTCATGAAACTTGCGTGTATTTATATAAATTATTAAAATAACTTTTACATGGGAAGTAAGATACTTAAATATAAAATTTCATGAATATTGTGTATACATTTCAATTATTCAAAAAAACATTTACATGGGGAGTAATTCAGATAATTATACTATTTCATAAAGCTTGTGTGTATATTTGAATTATTAAAGTAAAATTTACATGGGAAATAATGCAGGTGATTATAACATTTCATGAAGCTTGTGTGTATATTTAAGTTATGCTGTGTTCGTTTACAGACTATATTTTCTTAAAACTTAAATACTGTCAAAGTATTGAAATAGACTACAGGCTAATTTGCAAACTGTTGTCACAAAACTGAACTGTCTTTTGATTATTGAAATAATCTTAAAGTATGCTTGTCATTGTTAAAGACAACATAAAGTTTTCTTTTAGCAAAATATGTAATTCTGTTAAAGTCATTTGCACGCAATGGTGTGTTAAATTCTTTCGCAGCTCATGAGCATTGATGAAAGGTAATGGTATAATACAACGAACAGAAATGTTAAACAGAATTTGTTTTATTGATGGCAGATTTTGTTACAGGAGCATGTACAAGATCATCCTTAAAAGTAAAGTGATTCCACAATTCTTGATCACTCTTGTTAATAGTGGAATACTGTCACCATACAAAATAGCCACTGCAATGATCATATGGTGAACTCTTTCCAAACTTCTCAAAATCACTTCTCATTTCATCCTCCTGAATTTAAATTATGTAGAAATAAAATAAATTATAGCACATTTTGAGATATGGCATACAGAGAGATTATATTATATGCCACTTCATTATAAATAACCAGATAATGGTTAAATTGTATAAATTATTAAATCTACTGCAACATGACTTTATTCACATAAAATATATTTTGGCTACATTAAAAGTGGCTTCTTTCTTATTACATACTACAGGAGCTGCAATTACAGAAAGTCTGTTCTCAAAAATAGGCTGGAAACCCCAGAAGATATGTTTTAAAATTGAATGATATTCATGAAAATGTTGTATAACATCTGTCAAAAGAGATAAATTACTGCATCCATTACTTTGTATGTTCTTTACCTCTTTATTAACTTTATAATCTGTAGTGTTTTGCTTGTTATTATCTTTACAACAAGGAGTATTTAAGTACTTATAACAAAATATTTCGGCACGTCATTTAAATAGCAAATACAACTTTTTAGCTACAGCACAATTTTTAATCCACTAAAGTCCATGACTGCAAATATTCTGCACGTTTGGATTGTGGGTAGTTTTCCACACACATATATAGTTTATAAACCATTAAATTTGTTACTTTAGAACTGCCTTCTCTCTCTCTCTCTCTCACGCACACACGCGCACACACCCACCCACGCATGCGCGCGCACACACACACACTCTCTCTCTCTCACTGTTTATGAACAGCTATATAAAATGCAGTTTACATTCTATGTAATAAGGTGCATATGAATGTGTACGACTCTGAGATGTAATAATACAGTTTTGAATGTAAATAGCGAAGCAAAATTTAAAGCGCAATAATTTATTCCTTGATTACATGTACCATTTCGTTAAGATCATTTCAGTTTGTTAATTTGAACACCAATAACCTATAGAATTTTAAGACACAAAAAAACCTTAATGTTGGCTGCTTTATTATTTAATTAAGATAAAAGGGTTAAAATATGCCAGTAAAAGCAATCCAATCATAATCAGTAAGAAACAAATATGTTGGAACTTTTATGAACGGTTGTTAATGAACAAGTCTTTTTCAGGTGAACAAATTTCACTGTCATTGCCAATTATTATTTAAATCCAAAAAAGTATACAAAGGTATACTCTTTTCACTATATTCTATGAGAAATACATAAATTAATTCTCCATCTATATCTTCCTTTGAAAATTCATAATAATGGAGAATTATAACTTTTATACTGTACAAACAAAATAACACTAAACCAAAGTAACTCTTATGCAACAGCTATTAAAGAATTCTGCTCCTAGTTTAAACTATGTTTATTTTCAGGTTTGCAATACACAAAGGTTCTGCCTTCAACAAGGCACAAAGGAAGACTGAGCTGGAATTGCATTGCGATATTCTAAGGATGCAGCTCCAAAATGCTCATAAGGAAGCACTGTTTGGAGAAGAGAAATGGCAATTGGAGCTAGAATTATTAAAAACAATTAAATGAATAAAGCTATTGAAAATGCCTTTCAGTAAATTCTTGCCTTATTGCTCTTCCCCTCACATTTTCTGCTGCAGATGCCAAAGATACTTCAATAATTTCCCTACCCCTTTCCAGCTCTTCCATTTCCCAATATCTGCAACTTTGATTCCAATATTATGCAAAATAGCACAAGCAGTTATAATCCTTGATGATATTTTGCAGCTCATAGTACAGACATGGAAACATTCTCTTCCATCTCCCAATTGTGCGCTCAACTGCACTTCTAGTTCTTTTATGGACTGCATTATAATGGGTTTCAGCTTGGTTAGATGGTTGTAGTACAGGAGTGTAAATGTAGTGGCTTTATGGATAACCACTATCACCAAGTAAGATGCCATTTAATTGATTACGCTAAGCTGTACTCTGACACCACTGTTTTCAAAATTCTGCTTTCTTGAGCAAAGCCTGGCCATCTTGCAACAATGTCCAGAATTTCATCCCTGGATCCTGCCACTATCTAGACATTCAAGGAGAAGTATGTCTTTCTGTTTCAAAACACCTCCGTATTGTTACCTCCAGGACTTTTGATTGGTACATGGGTCCCATCAATGATACTGATGACCCCTGGAAATCCACCTTTTTGAAAAAACTGCAACTTCATTTGGTTGAGATCTGCAGGAAAGTGTATGCACCTTCTAATTTGAGTTGCCTGAGAGTGCAACACTTCTGCATACTGTTGACTGGCTGACTGTACAAATCTACAAAAAATGAAAATATTAGTTTAAACTGTCACATTAATTATTTTACATGCTAGAATGAAATAAAAGAAATTAAGATGCATGGTCTGTGTATTTCTAATATGTATGTGGAAAAGATTCAGCAAACGGTACTATTCTTTTTACTTTCTCTATACGTGCTATGTACATAGTGTATAGAGAAGGTATTGCACTCCACCAAAAAATTTGATACCAGATTTCACCGGAAATATATGTTTTAGGGTCCCCTGTATCCAAAAAAAGTATTTTCAGAAAAAGGTCCATATGTGTGTCCGTGTGTCTATGAACACGATAACTCAAAAACAAAAAGTCAGTAAAATACCAAACTTGGTATTTAAGTTTAGTATCTTCCAGGGATGCGACACAAAGATTTTGAGAAAAATCCTCCCACCCCCAACTACCCTTTACATGGAATTTTTTCGAAAATTTGTATTTTCTGAAAAATGGCTCTTAACGATTTTGATTAAAATATTGTATATTAAAGATATTTACCTGACAAATAAAATGATTTTGAATTTTCTGGGAATAGCCTCCGAAGACTACTTTATTCTGGGTCAATTTTACGGAATTTTGCATAACTGCTAAACCATAAGAGATGGACAAAAACTTACCACACACAAATGTAGAGCACCTTAAAACACACAGTTTATGTTATATACATTTCTTTCGTGGAGTTGATTGTTTTTGAGATATTCCTTGTTTTTGGTTTCAGCTATAAAAACTTGTACTTTTCTCATACAGGACTTTGTGAACTCGTGTCCATACAAACAAAGGAACTTCAGTCGCAGAGCAACCAGCTTTTGACTATCACTTTAACCTATGGTACTCCCTTATTTCACTTCTACTAACAAGGAAGCAAGTAATAAGACTATTTCTGCTAATTTTTGCTCCATTAGATGAAGTAAATAGAATAATTTGTTGCAGTGATATAAAGAAAGTCATGTGAATGGAACACATCAGATTTTTTTTTTTTTATGAGCAATTATTAAAAAGTTCCGAATGGCCATTTATATAGTTATAGAACGTGAAAGTCTCAGAGAACACTCCCAACTCTTTCTTTTGATATTTTTTTTCACTATCATGCTTTTAGATATTCAGGTAAGTTCTGATATTTAGGAGTTAAACTGTTATTGTTATTATTAATATTATTATTATTATTATTTACAAATATTAGGTGATTCATGTTCATTTTATTAATCTTTTCCATAATTACTTTACATTTAAAATTAAAATGTGCTGTCATGTACCAATCCAAGTATGCATATGCATACAATAATGAACTAAAACTTGCATTGTAATTATTGCTGTTATAATTTTGACTAATGTTTTTATCAAACAAAATGGTCATGATCAAGAAAAAAAAAACTCCCCTTTGAACTTTGGGTTGAATCTGATTAGATATCATGCTTATCTTTCTTATTACACATATGTTTTTATTTTTTATGTTGGAAATGTATTAAATTGACCTCCAAAATTAAAGGGGATTAATTGATTTATTGTTGCTACTACTGTTGGTTTAAAAATAAAGAAGTAAAACAAATTGACACATCTTAACAATTTCTAACTGTTTTTTTTTTTTTTTTTTTTTTTATGGTTGAATATGTGGTATTAATTTCAAGTTAGCCAATAGAATAGCAATTTTTAGTTCTCCATGGCCTTAAATATAATTTTCAAGACAAATGAAAGGTGCATGTAAAGTAATATAAGAGGAAGACTCATCAATGGGAAGCAATAAAGTTAATATTAAATGCTATGATTGGCTAACTTTCACATTTGTCTTTGCAAGAAACTGGCAATTTATTATATAATGTATTTATTTCAGTACTCATGTGCAAGAACATAATGGTTATATATGAAGTTCTTATTTTCTACTCCATGTGGCTATTAAACTTGTGACAATAAGCTAAATGAGGAACTGCATACATTGAAATAAAATTGTATTGATTCTGAATTTAATCTGGCATAAATGTGTTTGTATGTTGACATAAAAGGTGATGCAAACAGTTGATTTAGTATCAATGATGCATTGAAATGGGATTATAAACGATTGAAAACTTGGGGCCTCAGTTCACTTAGAGATCAAATGACAGATTCGAGAATTTTTATGCAAAACTATGTTTAAGTTGTTCCAAATGACTTTATGAGATAAAACTAGTATACCTACAAACTTTTTCCTAAATTACAGAAAATATAAAAATTATAAGGGATTATTCTACAAGATAAATATTGACAATATTATTGAATAGCATATTTCGTAATTATTCTATCTATGCTCGGTTGCTTCTTGAGGTCAGTTCTTTCACAATTTTAAACATTTGCAATGATTTATTAGACACACAATAATATTAACAGCAGAAATAAATGCTAATCAAGACCATCAGGAAACGATAGCAGAACTCTAGGTTATGTTGCTGTGATATGTGTATTATAAAGCTAAAATATTGTCAACTCTCTAGTAAAATAGGTAGGTACTTAACTGAAATGAAGAGGTGGCATAAAACCATAGTGATATATGTATTTTCATTAGTGGAGAAATCGGCAATTTGGTTATGTTGTCATTCTCCAACAAGGGAACAAGCTTATTCAGTACCATGCATTTTTCTGAAGCAAAATCTTCGCTTGAATTGGTAATCACTCATTTGTAATGGATTAGAATCATCCCTGGTGTACCTTTTGGGTGTGCAGATAACTAACGTTTGCAGCATGAAAGTCCACATATTCTGCAAAATAGACTGACATTGTTGATCTGATGAGCTATAAGTCAATGCTTAAGCCCACAAGTGGGCAGTCTTAAGCAAAGGTTTAAGACTTAACTTTGGAATGAAGATCTGTATAAGACAATACTTAAGACTGGGCTTAAAATAAGCCATGACTGTGAATTCAGCCCTTAGAGAAATGAAACGGATTTAAGCATGGTATAACAAAGGACTTTTCATTCACAGTTTAAAGTTATATATCTTAGTTGTCAACATTTTAGAAGCAAAATCATCATTGCCATGTTTCATTCCCTTGCTAATAATAATTCTCATGCTTAGTGCAAGAGCTGCTGCAGTTGGCTGTATGATTTTATCATCAGGAATAGGAGGATGTCCTTTACCTTTATGTACTCTCTTTTAAATAGTTTCCAGGTCCTTAATAATTCCAATGCCTGGCTATTAATTGGCACACTTTACATAAAGAATTTTCACTTTGCAAAACCCAATTAGCGATCAGTGTAATTTTTAGGTATTGTCTCACTTTAAATTCTGTATAAATATGAAATACAATAGAACCCTGCTAATTCAAGCCTATTGGGGCTGAGGCTACCTCAAATTTCAAAACGCTCAGCTTATGCAGAAATATTGCTAAATCAATGGGCAAATCAAGAATAAATGTGTAATGAGCACAATAATGATTGATTCAAAAAAATAAAAAACAATTCTGTTACTGCTGTCGCTGAGCAGTGATTATTGTACCAATAGAGTACTTTTACTTTCTCTACATATACTATGTGCATAGTGTATAGAGAAGGTATTGTATTGTACCCAAAAATTTGATGAGATTTCACCAGAGCTGTTTTGGACCCCCTGAATCCAAAAAAAGCATTTTTAGAAAAATGTGTGTGTGTGTGTGGGTGGGTGTGTGCGCATGCGTGTGCAGCATAGCTCAAAATCAAAAAGTCTGTTAAGTACCAAACTTGGTATTTAAGTTCAGTATCTTCCAAGGATGCGACATCAAGATTTTCGAGAAAATCCTCCCCCGACCCCAACTACCCTTTACATGGAAAAAATTTTAAACATTTTTATTTTCTCAATAATGACTCTTAACGATTTTGATTAAAATGTCATATATTAAAGATATTTACATGTAAAATAAAATATATATATATCTTGAATTTCCTGGGAATGGCATCTGAAGACTTCTTTATTCTGGATGAATTTTTTTGCATAACTGGTAGACTGTAAGAGACAGACAAAAACTTACTGCACAAAAAATGTAGATCTTGTTAAAACACACAATTTGTTACATACATTTTTTTCTTAGAGTTGACCGTTTCTGAGATATTCCTTGTTTTTGTTTCAATTTTAAAATACTTAATACTTTTCTTATACAGTAATTTGCTAACTCTTGGCCATACAAACAAACTAATTTCAATCACATAGCAACCAGCTTTTAAAAGATTTGACTAGCACTTTAGCCTAGTGTATTCCCTTATTTCCCTTCTACTTACAAGGAAGCAAGTAAGAACATTTCTACTAACTCTTTCTCCATTATCATGAACTAAATAGAAGAATAAGCTTTTTATCAATAATTTGTCCCAGAGGTGTAGAGAAAGTCATGTGAAAGGGACACATCAGATATTTTCTGAAAGGATGGTATGCTCTGTACAGTTGAGTGACTTGCGGTCCCAATTAGTGAAGGTTTGACAAAGAAAGAGCAAGCTCACTCTTCCAAACCTAGCGGTAGCTGTCAATCATAGCTGTCTGAGGCCAAGGTTATTTCTGTGCATTGCGTTGGTCACGTGGGGGCCACGTATGTGACGTTCCCCACTGTGTGTGTATACTCCTATCTAATTACTCCCCACGTACCTGTTTATAACGACAAATACTATAGTTGCCTCAGCTTCGCTCAAATCTCTGATGTCGTCGGCCAGTGAGCATGAAATTGACTCTCAGGTTGGAGTAACAATGGGGATAGTTAGGAGGTATACTTTGTTACAACATACTTTTAACTTGTATATCTAAATTTATTTGTGACTAGAACCTTTAAATATCACGACAAGCACTTTTGCCTCACATACTAAAGTTGTTTTGTTTCCTAGCACTTCCTGCAACATGCAACATTAATGTGCAGCTGGCTATCTGACAAACTATGCCTATATCTGATTAACTGTGTGTATCTGACGACTGATCCTTAAACTGTGCGTCCATGTGTATATATCAACTGAGCGTTACATTGTATATCTCCGACAACTGAACTTTATGTTGTGCCCAAACTGTCTTCAAGCTGGTACTTATATAGAACAATATGGTGTCATGGCTACTTTATTTCTATTGGTTAAAAAGACTGCAAACTTGGTATCCATGCAACCCATAATGCACTATAAATACCTCATGACTACATTTATACAATGGAGAAAAACTCATTTCTTGTACAGTAGAGACTTCCCCCAGTTCACTTTCACTTGTTACTCTATTGTACACACATGCATAAAGGAATACGTGACTTTTACCAACTTTCTACCTTCACTGTGACCCAGTTTCGTAAACACCCTAATCTGCGCTTGCTTCAAGCTAGCTTTCTACACATATTGGGAAATATTATATTTTTACATTAAATAATAACCAATAATTAATAATAATGATAGTAATAATAATGTCAACTAAAGATTTCAGCATTATAATAAAAACCCTCAGTGGGAGTGGTTATACATTTTCCGTGTACTTCAAAAATTGAAAGAAAGTTAAAAAAGTAATATACTTGGAGATGCATAAAACATACATGTGGACAACATATAAAAATGGGATTTCACTCTAGTTTTATGTAAAATTTTAATTTTCTTAAGACCAGCTTGAAATTTACGGAACCTCAAAATACTGGGGCTGGAATTACAAGGGCTCTACTGTAGGTAAAATAAATGGGTAATTAAATGTATGTAAATATACATAAATGAACACCAACAATAATAATGGATAATATACAGCTTGCAAAGAGCAACTTGAGCTACAAAGTAAAACCTGTGGTTAGAAATAGTGAGATCTGGCAACAGAGCCGCTTCCAGTTCTGTTTCCATTCTACAACTGGAATGCTGCCTTGTGATTGGTTCAGGAAGTCTTATTTTATGGATGTGCCAACTTAACTGCAAGCTGTCAAGTGCAAAGATTCAGCAGTGGGGGTATTGGTTGGGAAGCATTGAGTCAAATTCTTTAGGAGTATGCTCATAATCATACTGATATGTTGTACAGTGGGTAGCTAACATTAAGGCTAATATTTTGCCTTACAAAAAAAAAAAAAAAAAAAAAAAAAACACACCTGCTAAAGAGCCTATGCAAGAATGCTATCAGAATATTACCAAACGAACGTAGATAATGTCAAAAAAAGAAAAATAATCCCTTTTGCAGTAGACAGAAGTCTATTTTACTGTTAAATATTAAAAACAGAAGCACTATTAGGTATTCATTATTAATTTGGAGTTAACTGAGTCATGCTTATTAATATTCACCTTCACTTAATATTGTTGAAAAACTTTGAAACATTTTCAAGAATATTTGTCCTCCTCTTCAGCAGTTTAGTGACTAATGCTCCTTTTCTGCTTTCTCCTCCTCTTCCTGCTGTTTCCGATCCTGTTACCATCTGGTGTTAGATTTCAATGGATGTTTCAAAAATGAATTTAACCCTGATCTCGTAAAGAAAATATTAAAAAGAAAAAAAATTCAAGGAAATTTCGCTAACTACAACATTATCATTATTATCAAACACAAACTCAAAATACAAAAAATTCACCTACCTTCCTTGGGTCTTCAGTAAATTTGAATGAATTTCAACAAATTCAACATAAGACTAACTCCACAAGAACATTCTAAACAAACCTCTTAAGTGTACAATTCAAAACACATTAAAATCCAGAATCTACCAGATTAGTTGTGAAGATTGTGAGAAGTATTACACAGGCAAAATGAAGAGAAACTTGGAAATCAGATTAAGGGAACACCAGAGAAAATAAAACTAAAGCAAATAGACAAATCTGCTGTCACACCATTTCTGGACTGAAAACCATAACATTGGGCAAAATATAAAATTGTTAAAACCACTAGCGTCACCAATAGAATTGGGCATTGGGGAAAAAATGCACATATTAAAAAGCAGCAATTATGTAATAAGTTTTAAAATTCTGCCACTGAATGAAGTGTTAAAACTTTGCATCCCCCAACACCAGATGGCAACAGGATTGGATACAGCAGGAAGAGGAGCAGGAAGCAGAAAAGGAGCATCAGTCACCAAACTACTTAAGATGAGGATGAGTGTTCTTGAAAACGTTTCAATACTTTTCAACATTATTAAGTGAAGATAGTGAAAATAAGTGTGACTCAGTTAACTCTAAATAAAGCATTTGTACATTTAACAGTAAGTTTTTGTTGAGAGTTCTACAAGGATAACTCCAAAATGAATAGGATAAAAAGTACAAGGCACTTGTGGTTATAGCAGAAACGTATATGTCACACTCAAGAACAACCTCAAAATTGTCCTAGTCATAAGTAGTCTTTTGAATCCTTTACCCATATACCTAAAAGCTTGGATAGGTTTGCTAATAACAAACAAGAAGAAACCTTGGAAAGGTAAAAATCATACTGAAAAATTCAATGCCATAGCCTGGATTTGAACCACAGATTTCCTGGTCTCCTTCCAGTAGCTCTAACCACTGAGCTCCATTGTGTCAGTATGTTGCCAGTGGTTAGAGTAACAGGACAGAGGCCAGGAGATCCATGGTTTTGAGGTAATTTTCACCATTAATACAGAAGTATCAAAGAAATTACACAAATGAACCCTTATTGCCTTATTTACTGTACTACACTTTAAAAGTTGAAACCATTAAAACTGTTTTTTAGGACTGAAACTATAATAAGTTTTGAGCATTACTACAAATTGCTGTTAACTTCAATGACATTTTGCTAGGTGAAAAAGATGATGGGGATGCAGCTGGAGATGAGGAAAAGAAACGTCAGAAACGAGGTGGAAAGGGAATAATGAAAGCACGAAAGAAGGAAGATGGACCAAAACAAGTTTGTGTTTCAAGAGCCCCAAGAGGCAAGAAGAAATCTGTAACAGTTGTTACTGGACTCAGTACATTTGGTGAGTTTGTCTTGAACATACTATATTTAAATGATTGATTGTGCTTAAAAGGTACAATTAGTTTAACTTCTTTGTCAAACATTGGCATCAAAGTACACTGAGTAAGCAAAAACATTGCAGCACATCTTTAGGAAGCTCAGAGTTAGAATAAATCGCTTAAGAACCAAAGATTATGAATCAATAGGGTGACACTTTCACATCACGCCCAGGAATTTGTCCCAGACCCCATACTAAGGATTTGTACATTTTACATTTTTGCATGGTATTAGTGCATGTGGTTGGTATCTAATGTAAATGCTTGATAATGAAATTGTTTGTTTTCTTGCACTCCAATATTTAGCTGCGAGGTTGTAGTCTTTTATAAAAATCGGACAATGTAAAAGATCATCACAATCCATTTCTTCATTTAAGTTACAGAAAAGACATGTAGAAGTCTTTGCTTTGCCAAATCTGTATAAGTATTTTTGTAAACAGTCAAGTCCTGTTAGTAGTCTGAAGGTTGCTACTGCAGATTTTCTTGGTAATGTAGAAATATAGTAATCTTGTAAATATTTTACATTATTTTCCAGATGTTTTGTTTGTGTACTTGTTTGATATTATTCTTTTAGTAGAGAAAAAGGGAATTAGATTAGGTGTTGATTTAGTGATAATTTTACTTCCCTTTTTGGTCAAAAAATCAGCCATTTCATTGCCTATTGTGTATTAGGATATATTAAACATATACATAAATATATATATTAAAACTTATTTCACTTTTGTCAGGTGGTTAAAAATGAAACAATAGAAGTGTTGCTTCTATCTTCTATCAATTGATGTTTGAACAGCTGTTGAATCTTCTCTCTTTTCAGTGCTATAACCCTGTTGCCCTGTAGCAATAGTTCTGTATAACTTCAAAACCTCGTTCAGTGACGGTATTTCAAAATATAATACATTTTGCAAATATAAGTATTTTTCTATAAATGCAATTACAAAGAAGACCTAACTGTCTAACAGCTTGATACCTTGTCCAGGGTCATGATTATCCAACCAAACATGATGTATAATGCCAACTTACCAGTTTGTTCATATTTAATATTCTTATGGTGTTCCTTCTGGTATTTAAATTTCTTATTATAGTAATATATTATTAAGTTTGAGAAAATATACTGGCTTGTTTATATCCCTTTTTATTCTAGCCTTGTTGTTAGAAAATCATTCAACAGTAGTAGCTAACTCACCTCACATATTTTGTCTTTATAATATTTTTGCTTTTATATACAGGATCCTTATTTTATATGGTAACCTATTTGCATACTCTCTAACAATGCATGAGAGAGCTGGGAGTTGCCAGGAAAACTATGCAGGCAGTGGTGGACTAAAATCCATACCCTATTATAGATGCTGGAAATGCTGACCTTCTGGTCTCCAACAAGCATTGTATTTCTTAAAATTGTTATCTCTGGAGCTCAGCAGCATGAATTGTTCTGATTTCTCGCATGATATTATCTATAAGTTCCTATAGTGTGCGAGGACTGGAACAATACATTTTGTCTTTTAAGGAACTCCAAAAATAAAAATCACAACTCATTAGGTCAGGAGAATGAGGGGGCCACAAATCAACACTAATAATTGTCATCAAACACCTCTCTTACTGTATTTAATGATTCGACAGCTGTGTGTGTTTTGCAGAATCTTGCTGGAACTAACCTTATGATTTCTCTTCTTCTGTTAACCAATCAAAAATGGTTTGAGAATGAGCCTCTGAAATCACTCTGCATTTATTGTTTCATCAGAGAAAATGGTTTAAGCCAGGAATTTATAAAATAACCTGCGATTGCGGCAAAGCATATATAGGTCAGACCGGAAGATCGGCAATCACACGTCGAAAAGAGCACATCAGAAGCCTCAAACTTAATCAGCCTGAAAAGTCCGCTCTCTCCGAACATGCTATTGAAACTGGCCATCACATTGATTTTGATAACATGAAATTATTGGTACCATGTGAAGACTACAAACATCGCATTATACGCGAAAGCATAGAAATAATTAAAGAAGAACATAAAGTTAACAGAGACAATGGAAAAGGTTTGAACACCATCTGGAGACCTCTGCTAAGAAAAGCATCCCACCTTGCGGCCAGCGAGCCAATAGGAATACAGAAAGCAGCGACCCCAGCCATTGGCCAAACGATAACCAATGGCAACACAGGAGGGCGGTACTTGGCATGTCCCAACTACAGTATATAAGAAGGTACGCCAGCCGGACCAGACGCAGTTAGCCCTGAGGAAGCCTTATCACAAGATGGGCGAAACGTCGGCAGATTTTAGCCTTAAGACGCGGTCTACACCGGAAACTCTGGACCAAGAAAACTATTAATAGTCTAAAAAATAAAAAATGTAGTGGATATGATGATATACCTGATGCTCTCGTAAAGGAATGTGGAACTTATTTACTCAAACCATTATCAGATATATGCAATATATCCCTTACTACCGGCTGCTTTCCGGATGTTTTCAAAATTGCTAAAATTGTGCCCATTTATAAGAAAGGTAATAAAACCTGTGTTGAAAATTATAGACCCATTTCTTTACTCTGTGTGTTTGCTAAAATACTCGAAAAAATAATGTACAATAGATTAGTACCCTTTTTATTAAAGTACAATATAATATCTGAATCACAGTTTGGGTTTCAAAAGGGTAAGTCAATAAATATGGCTATTTTCTCCTTTTTAGAAGAACTATTTAGTGCAAAAGACAAGAATGAACATGCCTTAGGGTTGTTTGTCGATCTAAGGCATTCAACATAGTAAACCACAACATTTTATTAAATAAGCTTGAAAATTATGGCATTAGAGGAGTTGCTAATGACTGGTTTAGATCTTACCTTACAAATAGAGCCCATTTAGTCGAAATTGATGGTATGCGGTCAAATTTACAAATAGCTGAGTGTGGCGTACCACAAGGCTCCATATTAGGGCCAGTTCTCTTCCTTATTTATATAAATGACTTACCATTACACATGACTCCCGTTAATACTGTTCTTTTTGCAGATGATACAAACTTTGTGTTCAAAAGTCATTGCCAAAATTCGCTACAGCGGACTATACATGACTCAATGTCAAAATTGTGTAACTGGTTAAATTATAATAAATTATTGTTAAATGTTAATAAATGAAGCTACTTAAATTTTGAAAAGTATCCAAACCTCACAAATCAATTCCAAATACTTGTAGAAAATAGCCCAATAAGTCACCAACATTCTACTAAATTCCTTGGTATTACAATTGACAACACATTAACATGGAAAGATCACATTCTCATTCTTAGTAATAAATTAAATTGTTTAACTTACGCAATAAGAGTGTTAAGCAAAGTTTGTAGTAAAGAGGTAATGAGAGTGGTATACTTTGGATATATACATTCAATAATTTCATTTGGAATACTATTTTGGGGGAACTCTACCCAATCAAATATAGTATTTAAAATACAAAAGAAAATATTAAGAATAATGAATCAGGAACCACCCCATGCTCCAAGTAAACCTATCTTTGAAGAGCTTAACATACTCCCTCTACCATGTATATATATCCTAGAAACAGTCTCCTTCATTCATAATAATATGCAATGTTTTAAGAGAAACAAGGATTATCATGCCCATAATACCCGAACAGCTGAAGCAATACATCTACAGTGTCATCAACTTAATAAAACTCTCAATAGTGTATCCCACAAAGGAATAATTTTATATAATAAGATACCCAAATCTTTAAAAGCTGTGCCAGGAAAATTCTTTAAATCTAAAATGTATAAATGGTTATTAAAACACAAATTTTATAGCATAAATGAATTTCTTAACTTAGATATTTAACTACTTAACTGTATTTTGTCACACCTGTATATTGTATATTTATATTTCTTGTAATAATTAGTTTGTAAGTCTTGACTAAGCCATATATACAAATTGTATATCCTCGGTGAATAAAAGATTGAATTGAATGTAATACTTCAATATCAAATGCCACTATAATAGGAAGAATTAAACAGATTTTGGAGATGTCAAAATATTATATTATTTACAATTTTAAAAGGCAGTTTCTTAATATTTTTTTATGGTACTTTGGAATTTTATTTGTATTCTGCTTTTTGACATTTTTTTTATCAGCATTAACCTAAAATCTGCATGTTAAATGTAAAGAGATTCTGTTGCTTATTATACTGCACTTTGTGATTCTGGTTTTAAGACCTCCAGGATCAGCACTTGCTAGAGTCTTCACTTATCTTTGGACTTGTTTCGCAATAAATTTATTGCATTATCAACATAAATTTCCTTTTGGTCTCAGT
Organism: Hymenopus coronatus; assembly: GCA_030762935.1. NCBI lineage: Eukaryota > Metazoa > Arthropoda > Insecta > Mantodea > Hymenopodidae > Hymenopus > Hymenopus coronatus. The sequence continues at coordinate 150,701,943 of CM060897.1, read as the reverse complement.
ATTGGTCTGGTTTTTGATGTTGTTTATTTACACTGTTATGGTTACTGCTACTAGGTGGATTGTGTACTAATGCATTGCTAACTACTGGAATCAAATCAAATTTGGTAAGAGAGTCAATTGGAGGTATATCAAAATTCATTGCATGATTTCTATATTTTAATATAAATATTTTCTCCCAAACCATTAAATTATTTTTATATTAATATTTGTGTTATTACTTCACTGTTACTAGCTTCTTTTTACATTTATAAACTTACTCGAGTGCTTATTGAAAATATATTTATTATTTTCTGTAACCTATTATGTACGATAGAGAAGCTATTGTAATGCACCCAAAAATTTGATACTGAGATTTCATTAGAAATACATGTTTTGTGATCCCCTGAATCCAAAAAAAGCATTTTTAGGAAAATGTTGATGTATGTGTATGTGGGTGGGTGCGTGCGTGTGTTAATTACCAAAGTAAATATTTAAGTTCAATATCTTCGAAGGATGCGACACGAAGATTTTCAATAAAATCTCCCCACCCCCAACTACACTTTACATGGAAAAAATTTTGAAAATTTTGATTTTCTCAAAAACTGGTTTTAACTATTTTGATTAAAATCTCTTATATTTAAAATATTGACATGATAAATAAAATGTATATCTTCAGTTTTCTGGGAAGAGCCTCTGAAGACCTGTTTATTCTGGATGAATTTTATGGAATTTTGCATAATTGATAAAATGTAAGAGATAGACAAAACTTACCACTCAAAACATGTAGAGCTATTTAAATCACAATGTTATATAGATTTTTTTCATGGAGTTGACCGTTTTTTGAGATATTCCTTGTTATTAGTTTCAGCTGTAAAATGCTTACACTTCTCATGTGGGAATTTGTCAACTTCTGACCATACAAACAAAGGTACTTCAATCACATAGCAACCAGCTTTTAAAAGATTTGAATATCACTTTAACCTATGGTACTCCCTTATTTTCCTTCTACTTAGAAGGAAGCAAGTAATAAGACCTTTTCTTCTGATTTTTTTCTCAATTAGCATTAAGTAAATAGAAGAATAAGCTTTTTAACAATAATTTATTGCAGAGATGTAGAGAAAGTCATGTGAATGTAATACATCAGATTTATTTTACAGCCTATTGTAAACATGTTTCACTTTAAAATAAGAACTGAAGCTTTCCTGGCGATGTATTGATATCAAGCCAAGTTTTTACCTGGTTAGAAGCCCGAGAAGATGTTGAATGTTTCACTTTACTTATGCAGAACTTGCAGGCATTTGGTTTATGGTGCACTTGGGGGAATACGTAAAAGGTATGCTGAGTTTTACCCAAGGAGACATTTGCCTCATCATAGCATCTTTGCTACCATACATCAATGGCTGTGAGAAACAGGAACTTGGCAAAAGCAAGTACATAGCTCGGAAGTCCAAAGAAATGTAAGAATAGTGTCTAGAAGAAAAAGTTCTTGATCGGGTCCATTACTCTCCGTCCACAAATACAAGAGCAATAGTGCATGCTAAGCATACAAGACAGTCTTCCGTTACAAGAATTCTGCATGAACAGCAGATACAACCATATTATTTAACCCAAGTTCAAGCACCAGTGCCAGATGACTGTCAACCCTGACTACAGTTTGTCCAGTGGTTTTTTATAAATGCATTGATCAACCAAGATTTCTTAGAACCATGTTGTGGATGGGCAAAAAAGTTTTTACGTGAGAGGACATGTTTAACACACATAAAAGGAAAACCCTATAGCTATTAGAGTTACAAATTACCAACACCAGTTTGCAGTGAACAATTGGGGCCTGTATTGTGAATGACACACTCATAGGACCATATTTACTACATCCACGTTTGTCAGGCTGCATTTACATACCTTGCCAAAACTTTTGGAAGATGTCCCTTTAGGAATACTCTAGTTAATGTAGTTTCAAGGCAATGGAGCACCTGCTGGTAATGTAAGAGATTTCTTAAGGGTAACATATCCTTATCGCTGAATTGGTAGAGGAGCACCAATATCATGGCCAGCATGTTCACCTGATCTGAGTCCTTTGGATTATTTCCTTTGGGGACATGTTCAGACTCTTGTGTACGAGATGCCAATTAATAGTGAAGAGGAGCTAATAGCTAGGATCTTTAAAGCATTTTTTGCTATTCGTGATATGCCAGGTATTTTTATAAGAACTCTGCAATCATTACTATGACACTATCAACTATGCTCCTAAGTCGAAGATCAGCATTTTGAATATCTTTTATTAACTTTTACGTACATGTTCCATTTTTGTTTGATTCTTATTTTAACTATGTTTGAAGTCTTTTAAAAGCACATGTGTATTTGCATCATTTAACACTGTTTTAACTTTTTTAAAATAATTTGTATAATGGAGAAAATTAGAGCAACATAGCAGTATTTGCATATGTTATTGACAATAACATGTGTTGTAGATCGGTTAAAAGATACGATCTATTTCAGATCATATGAATATAGTTTTATATTATTAAATCAAGATTTACAAGAGACTTTTCTTTTGTTGTGTTGTTTAAGATTAAAGATACCAGCTACTCTTATTTCAGAATTCTCATAATACCTTGTAGCAAATATGTGTAGTGACCTTTTCGGTGGAATTTCATCTAATCCATGTTAATGCCCTCTAACTCGTTAACCAGACATTTACAGACATACATTCCTGGCAAGAAAATACTCAATTGTAATTCCTGAATTTTGACTTAAAATTATTTGGTTTTATTCTCATTTACCTGTATGATTATGCTATTTTACAGTTAGTTACTTATTCAGGGTGTCTACCGGTACCAAAAGTACCAAAACTGTCGAAAAAGTAACGAATTTGGCAAGTGAGAGCCGAATGTACCGAAAAGTAACAAATTTAAGGATTTGGAGAATATAGGGTAACGAATTCATGTTCAGACTTTGTGCTCGTAATTGCACTGCTCTTGAAAAGGAGCAAATTAACGGCCGTCAACAATCGATTTAGAACAACTCTCAAAAATGCACGTTGCCAATAGAAACGCTAAGTTCCTTCCTCTCTTGCTGCCTATGTTACGTACGTAGTTTGCTTGCAGGATTGGCTGCATTGCCAAGTGAAGGAAACAACATTGGAAGCGGTTGATACTGATTTAGTTTTGAGTTTTGACGGCAACAGGAAGTAATTTGTGGGAAATCGTCTATGGATTGTTTCCACTACTGTTCCCAAATAGTCTTTATCGCAAAAAAAAATGCAGCATCACAAAGATAAAATTGCATATGGTGTAACATATGGTCTTGACACTTATTTTCAGAGTGTGTTGGAAAATGTTTGGGAAAGTCCTGTGTTTGCTCTTTCCATTGATGAAAGTCTTAATGATATTGCCCACAAGGAGCAAATGGATGTAATGGTAAATTATTGGGATGTTAATTCTGGGTTAGAAAGCACTAGGTATTTGAAGTCCTTGTTCCTAGAGAAATCAATAGCATTGAATATGAGATTGTCTAATAGAGTTGTTATCTGAAAAAGGACTTTCACTTAAAAGCTTGTTCAGGAGTCCACAGATGGCTCCATGTAAATCTGAAACTATTGTCCGATCTAATGATTCATATGAAAAGTAGTTTGACATCAGAAAAGCAAATAGGTAGTGGAGACGTGTTCCCTTCATACCATAAATATAAAACTGCTTTGAAATATACTGGGTGGAGCATTGAGGAGTTTTTAAAGTCTTTGTTAAGATTGGGTTAAGGATCTAGCTAATCGTCTGTGATTTGCCACGATCAGGAACTCTGATGTGTATGGTACCTAGAAAGGACCCTAATTTTTATTTCACATTCTAAGTAGACACACCATGTTATTACCTTTATTAAGTATCCGAAATTGAACTTACTTATCGAAAAGTTGAATGCACATTATTTAAAATCTATATGAAGTATGGTTATAAATCTATTTCTCTTAGTTTGGAGGGATAAAGTAAGCTTAAAAACTCTAATTGAAATCAAATGCACCAAGTATGAAACTTCCAGAGAGAAAATATTATGTGCAAGTTATCAATAGGGTTTGAACATTCACACATCTAAAGGAAGGTTGCATTAACATGGTCTATAGGAAGTGGTGGGGCGTGGCCCATCACATGATGACAACAAGAAGGAGCTGCTGTATAATTGGGTGAAGGTAAAAGTATTACATTGTGTACGTACAGTGCTGTATTAAGTTTATTGAGTTGCGAACAAGCAAAAGAGTATGGTAACATATATATGTGTGTGTGTGTGTGTACATCCATGCCAACTTGTGAATGTAAAACAATTACAATGTGCTTCTTTTTAATCTACATTCAACATTTTTGGTGAAATTGGCCCTTAGTCGTAGTCGTCAAGGTGGTTGCAATGAGTAACAATATATATTTGCAATGTAGAGAATGTCATTCTTCTTCTGTTATCACTTAAACAGGTCTTATACCTGGAAAAACTTCTATGTCAGTTGAGGTGATAGGTGCAAACTTAAAATATTTGAAATATTTGTAATTATTATCAGTCTTTTGTGTTCTTTCATATTCTAGCAACATATCCCTCACATCACACAAAACTGTAAATCTACTGTTTTTTGAAGAACAACCTTGAATTTTGTTGTGATATTCTCTGCATATGGATTTTCAGGTACCTCACCTACTGTTTTAAATGTTTTCTCTACTAAGCTGACTGCATCAGACATTTCTAAGTCGGAGGATTCCAGGGGTTTTATTGCTTTCAATTAGCAATGGAAGTTCTGTTTTGTGTATTGCAGATCTCAAAATAGCTCATTTGAAATGAGAGATTGTGCTTTTGCAATTGCAGCACTATCATTGGTATCCAGTAAATTTATTATATTTACAATAGTGTTATAATTTTTTGCATAATACAAGACTGCATCAAGCCAGGTCCTCCATCGAGCTACGACAAGCTGGGGAGGTAAAGGAATTCCTGGTGCCATCTTGCAAAATGTCTGTATTCTGGAAGATGCTTATACAAATACTTTTTTCACATTAGATACAAAGCTATCTACATTGTTGAAAGAGAATCTGATTTCTTCGGCCACTCTGTGTAATCCATGAGCAAGACACGTTACATGAACCATTCCAGGATAGGAAGATTTAAGATATAAATGTAAAAAGAAGTTAGTAACAGTGAAGTAACACAAATATTAATATAATAATTGTAACAATTCTTCACTTATCTTTTGAAATCCAAGGTTTAGTTATGCAATAAAATGGTCTATTGCAAAACTAATCCTTGGATTCCAAAAGATAAGTGAAGAATTGTTACAATTATTAATTATTATATTAAGATTTAAGACGTTTGGCAGCTTTAACCATATAGGTGGCAGCATCTGTCACAAAAAGAAGCATGTTTTAATGCAATATGCCTTGTGGCCATAGAAGTGACATGGCTTTATTAAACAGATGAATGATTGACTGATTCCAACAGCTCACATGTCAAGAGAATTGAGTTACTGGGACACACAGGAGATAGTATACCAATAATTATGTTTGCTACAAATCGATGTGATGAATCTGTAGTTATCTATTGAAACCCAAATCTTATCAGTAACATTTTGTCATTTGGTACAAAATAGCTGTTCATAGCAGTTAGTTGAATAACACTGTCTGAAGGAACTTCTTTGTGTGTATATTTTTCTAAAAAACCTTTGAAGTGAGTGTTTCACTTTGTTAAATGGAATATTGGATTTTATCAACATGTCACATAGATCTTTATAAAATTCAGATTGACAGTAGTTTGTCTCTTGGCTACTCTTTAGTGGACAGTAGCTTAATCTGTTGAATATGTTTTTTTACTATTACAATGTCCTTGTATTACTCGTCTAACACTACTTTTTATCTCTACTTTGCATAACTAACATTCAATCCTGTCTTCATTTGCAGTAAAATATACACACCCAAATTCTTCCACACGTTCAGTAATATGTGAATGTTTTGAATTTCATGTTCGAGGCATTTACCTGTTTGTGTGAAACTACTTTGCACAGTAGAGAGAAACGGTATCAACTGCAGGTACTGAGGGACCAGTTGTGTTTCGCTGCGAGAATACTCGTGCAGTGACATCACGCTCTGCTCATATCATCGGTGCATTGTAGTTGCCTAATTCTGCGAATGGTGTATCAAGGTTCGAAGCTTAGTTATCAAATATCCAAGCTTATAGCTAAAAGAAACTGCTATTTTACAGGGTTAAGAATTTCACTGTACAAATTTTACTGGCAAAAGATACGGAAAAGTTATAAACTTGAAGGTTATAAAATTTGTCTAACCACAGCAGGTGGCTGTCATAATTTTTGTAGAAACATATGCTTAACATAGGCAAAATACTTTAAATACAGTGAAGAAGTTATTACTGATGTGCAGAGTGGACAACAAATCCACCACTGCTCTTGACTTGTAGCATCATCCCCATGCCTGACTTAGTAATTGCATCCATCTCAACAGTGCAAATTAGTTGCTCCATAATTTAGTCTTTTCATATTCTAAAATACAGTGGAGATCACTTTCTGTACCTCCACATAATGGATACTTATATACACCAATTTCCCCATTCATATCCCTTCATTTCGTCACTCCAGTTCTAAACCATGCCCACCCCTCTCTACTTATTTTATTATTTATTTTTCCTCCCCCAATCCTGTTTAATTGCTCTGTGTAACACTTAACATCTTCTTTTCCCTAATACTGCTAAATATTTATGTATTAATATTCTCTATTCTTTGTTCAAGTTTATAGTCTCCTTCCATAAATTATCCATACCAATTTCATCTTATAGTATGCTTCGCAGTTTCATTGTTCAGTTACCAACCATTTCATAATTCTCTTGCATAATCAAACACTGTCTAACAATATTTTTTTCTTCCATTTATCTAACCCATACCAATACATTAGCAGTCTACCAAAGATTATAATATTCTTCTATTTTGAAGTTATAGGCATTCATTAATCTTATCTCAAAGGTATTATTTTTATTATTATTATTATGACTATTATTATTATTATTGTTGTTAATTTCCAGATATTGATCTCAAGGTGGCATCTAAGTTTTTTGGTACAAAGTTTGCATGCGGATCATCTGTGACTGGTGATGATGAAATAGTTATACAAGGTGATGTTAAAGATGAACTATTTGACATTATTCCAGAAAAGTGGCCAGAGGTAAGAATTTCTATAGTAAAAGTATTTTGTACTTTAAGCAGTATCTGGGATATGAGGGTGTTCAGTTAGTCCATAGAAAAAGATAGAATACCAAATTATTTCGGATGAATTTTTTTTTATTCTTCAGTATAATCTGCTTTTAGTTTGATACACTTTTCCCAGTGTTTCTAAAACTTTTTAAGCTGTTCAAAAAATAGGGTTTTTGTAGGTCCTCCTTTTTTGGAGATGATCTCATTCAACATGAATTTCCCCCCCCCCCCAAGTTTGAAAATAAAAAATAAATTGGGACCAAATGTGATAGATATGGTAAATGTTATATAATTGAAACTTTAATTCCATAATTTTCACCAGCAAAATTGTGCATGTCTTGATGGAAGAGAATCTTTTTCTTTGCCAAATAAAGATGATTTCTTCACTCAACTGATGCAATTATAACGCATATACTTTATCATTATCCTTTCTGCAAGTAATTGATGTATACAATTCTGAGTGCTTCCCAAAAACCATGGCCATCACCTTGGTAGCCAATTCTCCTTCAGAGCTGATTCACCTTTAAAAGACCACTGTTTTGACTGTTCCTTTGTCTCTGGGCTGCAACTTGTTTGATTCACAGTTGTGTATCATTGCAGAAACTTGTGGAAAAGTATTGAATTTATTCTCTGCTAAGAGTAAACATAGCACCCATCATGTCGAGATTTTTGTTATACTCAATTTTTTCATGCAAATTTTAAAAGCTATATTTTGTTATATGCATATAGCCTCAACTGCTTTGCAAAATTTGATACATCAATCACTCGAAACCATATTACGGTTTTGTCAATCATTTTGGAGGAGTCGCTTCCACGAAGGTCTATAACGAGTCCAGTTTTGAATGTACTCTACATTTAAACTCATTTACACAATTGTGAATAGTTAGGAGCAGATGTGCCATGTACTTCTACTTCTTCTCCTACCCTCTTAATATGGAGGTCTTATACCCTCCAAAACTTACAAGCTAATGTCTGGTGTTAGATGCCTGTTGACTATGGATCTGATAGAGTATCCCAATATGGGGGATCAGCCCAATGCCTGGTTGAAAAAAACAAAGCAATGATATAAACTTAAGGCAAAATGAATGACGGGAAAGGTGATGATGGAGCAGTTGGTGAGATGAATGATTGGGGAAACCAAAGGACCCAGAGAAAATTTACCCAGATACTAATCATCCACGCTTATCCCACATGTGGTCACCTGGGATTGAACCTAGGTCACCTAGATGAGAGTGAACGATCTAACCTCTCTACCATGGCACCGACTCCATTTTGATCCCTTATGCTGTTAATATTTAGTATAAATATTTAAATACTGCAGCAAACTCATTTTTCCCCATCTTTCTAAGTAAACACAAGGTCATTGCTTCATCCACCTATGAAAATGAAACCATGTGATGGGTATAGCTGAAACTACCCACAATCTAGTGAAAGATGACACTTAATTAAATGCAAATTCTCTTTTTATGCTATGAGTGCCACCTCTTTGTTTTTCTAAAGACTTATGAATACCTCTCGTATATTGTATAAAGAACAATTAAGACATATTGTTCATTATGACACACATGTTCATTAAGTATCATACATTTCAATAAGTTATATCATGCTGCAGATAATATGTGCTGTGAAATCTGTTTACAATAATTCCTGTGAATAAAAACTTTTGTTATTTATAACTATATGTTTTTCAGTAGAAAGTTCAAATTTGTAAAAAAAAAATAATAATAATAATAATAATCTCAAGCATTATAAATCTGTTTACAATTTGTTTAATTTAGCGCAAAATTGTTTTGTGATAAAATGATAATTTCATTCATTTTGAAGCAGGTACTCTACAAATGCTCTCAAGCATGTAAAGGAATGTAGATTTAAATACTTTGTTAGAAAATTAAACCATAACAGCTATACAATGCTGATTTTGTGTACATTATATTAATAGTCTTTATTCGTTTGTTGCCTGTCAGTACTTGTTTTAAGTGCTACTATAGAAATAAGGTTTTTTTGTATTGAACTAACCTTCAGCCATAAAATACAAGTACCATCTATTTCGGCAGATAAGACGATAATTGAAGCATAAAAAATGGCACCCAAAATCAGGTTGTCTTATGCAACAGATATAAAACATAGATTCAAATTTATATAAATGAAAACTATTATAAAATACTTCTAAAATAATTCACTTACCAATGTAAAATCCTCATACTTGTTTAATTCTTAGCTTTTTTTATTATTTTTATCTTGAATCTTGCTTCACATTTCCTTCTTTTTGTTGGCTCCATTATTAGGCACAAACTTTACAAATTTTATGCTGATTAACACTTACAGTACAAACTGTTTGAACCACACAACCTATAACGATGCTTGTTAGTGGCACATATGAGTACCATTATTCGGCACATACTTCTACGGGCAAAACCATATCAATTCTGAAGGAGGCCTGTTTTATGATGTGTGCAACCATATCAATTGTTTAGTAGTACAGAGCGAGTATGTCTACAAAATTGAATAGCCAATAGATTTTTGTAAATAATCAAGGTCATTACCAGAAAGTACTTGTATTATTATCCAGATGATCACTGTTGTAAACTAAATTTACAGGCCATTGATGGCTTGGAGATCATCTTATTGGACGGACATACAGTAAAACTATATATCTTTGACAAAAGAAGTCTTATCTGAAAGTTGTCTTATCCGCCAAAATATATGGTAATTAAGATCATTGTATATTATGAAAGTATTAAATTTTTGTTATAAAATTATAGTAATTTTGTTTACCTTCTTAAAAATAGCAAAACTCATGCAACTACAGTCAAATGTAACCCATCAGCTGCCAAGCATACCATTACACCAGTTATTTTAAGTTGCTGGGATTCAAACTCATAACATTTGGCTTTGAATGGATGGCCAGTCCATTGCCTCTGGTACCTTCAAAGAGTTATGAAAGACAGTTTACTAATTAGAGGAAGAGCGGCATAATGTAGCAAAGTAATATGGGCAATAAAGGGTTGCCATCTTACTAAAATTCTACTAATAGTACTTCCATTGATCTGTAAATGGATACTAAAATTTGTGCATAGTTAGAAGATGTAAACTTTGACATAGTACAATTATTTTTCCTTCTATCTACTTAGAACCAGGTAGAGAAAAAATATGAGTGAAGAATGGGTTACTTGATTCATCGCTTCCCACATTGATGAATTTTTGTTACAGATTGACGAGAGTTTAATTGAAGACCTAGGAGATCAAAAGAGATAACTTCATGTGGTAATACTGCTACACTGCCTTTATTTGCTGTGCAAAATAAGTTTTAAATTTACTCTATAACTTTCATTCTTTGCTGCAAAAAATAAATTTAAGACATTGAAGTGGTGCAGAATACTTCACTTTATTCAAATTTTCAATGTGAAGAGGTCTGTATTTATTTAACATTGTTAAACATGTAATTATGAGTTGAGAGTATCTTTTATTTTTCCCCTACCTTAAATTCTTTTATCCCATTGGCATGTTATTTAAATATGTTCATGGATACTTCAGAAATCAGATTTAAATCCCTGTGCATCTGTGTGAGATGCTTTCTTGTAAAGTTTAAAATTCTGATGTGTTCCATTCACATGTCTTTCTCTATCTGTTCCATAAACAAATTACTCTTACAAAAGATTATTCTTTTATCTATATAATGATAAGATAAACAGATAACTAGTCCTATTACTTTTCTCCTTGTAAATAAAAGGGAAATAAGAGCAATAGGCTAGGCTAAAGCGATAGTCATATGTCTTTTAAAAGCTGTTGCTATGCTTTTATCCTGAAATTTGGTTCCCTTTCCATGAATAGGAGTAAAACAAGAGATATGAAATGGCTGAGGACGTCCTGTTTGAGAAGAGTTTAAGTATTTTAAAATTGAAACCAATAACACGGAATATCACGGAAATCATTAACTCAAAAAAGAAAATTAATGACAAGTTCTGTGTTTTCATGAGATCTATATTTCTTGTGCAGTAACTTTTTATCTATCTCTTACAGTTCACCAGTTATGCAGAATTTATTCAGAATGAAGAGGACTTGAGAGGCTTCTCCCAGTAAATTCAACATATACATTATATTGCCATGTATCTTTAATATACAGTAATTTAATCAAAATAATTAGAGCAATTTTTGAAAAAATCAATAGTTTCAAAATAATTTCCATGTAAAGGGTAATTTGGAGTGGGAAAATTTTCCTGAAAATCTTTGTGTTGCTTCCTTGGAAGATCAAGTTTGGTGTTTAACCAACCTTTTGTTTTTTAGTTATCCTGTTCACACACACACACACATGCACACGCACGCACATGCGCATACACACATGGACATTTCTCTAAAAATGCTGTTTTTAATTCAGAGGACTCCAAAACATATATTTCCAGTGAAATCTTAGTATAAAATTTTCTCTACGAATGTAAGAAGTGGAGAAAGTAAAAATTCATATAAATCGATCTGATGTTTTGCGTGCATGATACTGGAAGCATTTGCTCAACTATGTTGATGGGCTAGTATGATTATTGGATGAGGTAGATCTGAAAACAGTTCTCCAAATGAAGGGTGACTGAACAATTTTGCATTGCCAAACATTTTTGCTTTTTTTCCCCTACCGTAGCATGCAAAATATCTTTTATTCCATCTGCCAAATTGACATCACCTATTCCAAAGTCAGCCTTCCACATATTTCCTGCTTACAGTATTTCTTAATTTGCTTTAAATGGAGTATTTAATCCTTCTGCTGCCAAGGCTAAAATGCTATACTACTGCTTAAACTGCCAGCCCAAAGTAGAGTGAAATGTAAGGATTTACACAGTGTTTCCAATTACCTTAATTTTGAAACTGTTGAGTTGTCTTTTTTAGTTATTTATTATTCAGCAGAGTTACAATGTGAAATTGTATCTTCTTGTAACCAGAGTATTTACACTAATCTTCTTTCTCCATTCTTCTCTTGCTTCCCAATCCGATACCACTTCTTATATTATCCATCCAGGTCTTTCTTGGTCTATCCCTCTTTCCTCTGTGCTGGTAGGAATCCATTCTAAAATCTGTCCAGATACAAGGTCAAGAACCACAAGATGGGGAAGTCGCAGATACCAACAGCAGTGCCATGTTCGTTTATGTCTGTAAGAGAGCATCCTACAGTTCTGGTGCGGAAACACACCCCTTGCAGTGGTTCTTTTATCTTATGGAACAGATGAAAGTTACACGGACTCATCTGGTGAATAGGGTGGGTGATCTAGAACCTCCCACCCCCATTGCGCAAACAAGTTCCTCACGGCAACTGCGTTGTCCTGCAAAACAATGGGTGGCTCCCTTACTTGGAAGTTCACCCATTCCTGTGCAGTTTGCTACCTCATTACCCAATTCCCTAAAAGTCCACCTCCTATCCACATGTAGCCAAGATTGAATCAATTCAAAGACTCTGTTCTCGACCCCATGTCAACCTTCACCTGGTTCCTGATGCACACAATCACATGCTGCATGAAAAGTTACAACCCTACATGCCACAGTTCAATGAGGCAATGCCTTACTCCTGCATGTGTCACATACTCCAGAGTGGTATTTCCTGGCATTTTTTCCATGGGCCACTTTGAAATTTATCCCCCCATGTTATTCTAAGTTGGAAAACATGAGGGTGGTGTGATTCGATAATCTTCATTCATCACGTGCTACTCCTATTACTGCAGCACCTACACTAGTACTGCCATCCAAATTGTAAAGCTCCACCTACCCTCTGCATGAGTTGCCAACAGTAGCTCGAACAAAAATCCCTGCATGGAGATAAAACAGTATTGCCAGTAATTTCTTTCGTGCCCCCATAAATGTGGATGATTATACAGATAGATAATTTATTTCATCTTTTCAGTTAACTTCATACATACTGGATGGAAGGAAAGACATTACAATAATTTAAACCAGAGATAGATCTCAGTATTTGGAACACATTTTGTATCTTATGTTTCTGTCTCTATTTCCTATGAAGATATTTTAGTTTTGTCGAAAACAAGAGACAGACAAGCTGGCATTGCTGCAGGTTGTGTGAGTGGCGCTTAGGATGTTGAAGGCATTCCTTCCTTTTCACTGTGCAAGTGTAGGCCAGTTAGAATGCCAGTTGCACTTGTTATATCCGAAAACATTACACCACCCTGTGTTGTGTTTGCAAGCGACCAACTTGTTTGCATTGTGTTGTGTTTGCATCCAGAAGTCTATTCAGATCTCTGACCAACCTCAACACACATTGCAGAGTTACTTCATGTCTGAAAAAGCTGCTCAAAATATTCCTTTAATTTTCTTTTAAGTGATTAATTATTTCGAAATCCTGTGTGATGTCCCATAATTATTATTGAAACTAATGTCAGAAATATGTTACTCTACGCACCTTACAAGTAACAAACTATTATTTTGGTACATTCTTGTGGAATTACCCATTTAATTTGAAACAAAAACCATTTATTTTTTTGAAATCAGCTCATCAAAGAACAAAATGGCATTAGACTTTTTTGTTTATAATGCTTCTATGAAATACGTATTAGAAAGAATGTTGGTCAGTGTACAGAAAGGACACGGAGGAGATCTCACTATACCAATCCTGAATAAATGTTTATTAAGGCAGTCATGGTCTCTTAGGAGTCTAAAAGTTGCTACAGAGGATTTTCTTGGTAATGTAGTGATTCTGGTTGTGTTATTGCATACATTTTCCAATGGTTTTCCTTTTGTTTGTAATACATTATCTTCTTTAATTTTGTTGTTATATGTTGATATAAGGATTCTTTTGATAGAGTGATAACTTATTGGATCAGATGAATTTGATGTAATTTTAATACCTTTCTTGGCTAGAAAGTCAGCTGTTTCATTACCCTGTATTCTGCAATGTGCTGGTAGCCATTGAAGAATTAATCTTTTATTTAAATCCATTAATTTTATGATTTTGTGGCATTCTGCAATATTTAGGTTATTAGGTGTTACATCAGATGTTATGGATATTATAGCTGCTTTAGAGTCAGATAGTCGTACAACTTTTTCAAATTTATTTATATGATATAGCAGGCTTTGTAAGCTCTGAAGTATTGCCAAAATCTCTGTATCAAAATTTGTGGTATTTAAACTTAATCTTTTTTAGAAAGAGAAGAGAGGGCATATTGCACCTGTACCAGTACCACTGTTATTTGGTTAGCTGGAACCGTCAGTATAAACATGTAGCCATTCTATGGTAGGGTATCTTAAATTTATTATTTCCAGTGTCATTTGTTTCAGAACACACGAAGAGGTTTCAGATTTTGTAAATTCTTCAGCTAAGTGTAGATAGTAGAGCCGTTTAAATCAGCTTTAGTCTCGCTCACCTCTCGCAGCTGAACGCATAGCTGGCATAAGAGAGGTTGACCAACGAGCTTATGGGAGTCTCGAGAGTCTCAATTCTCCCAAGACTGCGGTGTAATGCATGGAACCTCGCATAATCAGTCCTGCAAGTTGTATTATTTAATCTGTTTAAATGATTTAAGATTTAAATAGTCTAACAGGATAAAGATGATATTTAAATAACCACACTAGGGAAAGGGTTAAAACGAAATTACAGCTTTTAGTCTCGCTCGTTTCTCGCTGCCGCTAACCATGCTCTTGCAGCTAGTAGATGGAGCTGAATGTATGGCTGGCAGGAGGAGAGCTTACGAAATTCTCATTTTCTTGCAAGATTCACGAGTCTCGTTAATAGCAAGGTTGCTGTGTAATGCGCGGAAACTTGCAGAGTCAGAATACAATTGATCTATAGTTTTGTTATAAATCAGTATCATTATTTGAAGCAGTAATTCTGTTATTCGCTCTAATCTAAGCATATTTATTTGAGTAGAACAAAATCTTTTTTCCCTGGTGCTGGTTTGTTTTAAACACTTTGGTAGGTATGTATACGCTTCTCCTCTGTGCTACTTTGTTACTCAGAAAGTAAAGAGATACCTATTCCAATTATATGTTACATCTCCTCTTGACCTTGTGACTTATGTACATTCACCTTTCAGCTATCAAATGAAGCTGAATAACCGAAAGTAGTGCATATGTTTATTTTGACCCGCATTTTATTACAATAAGCGTGTTCCGCTGGATCAGCTTGAGTGTGTTGCCCATCAGAGTTGCCAACACAAGATTATTTTTTCCGTCAGACCAGCTTGTAAAAATCCATAAAACTTAGTAATTTCCGTATTTTCTTTCAAAAATAAAAATGAAAACTCAAGGTCAGCACTTTGGAATAATATCTTTGTCAGGTCTGAAAGATGATCAAGGAAAATGATTAACTACAAACGAGAGAACAACTTCAGCAGCTGCATGCTCATACATGTACTTTAATAGGCTGAAATGGTATTTTTGACTGACGTTAAAAAGGGTTCATCTGATTTTAGATGTTTCTTATTTTTTCCATGAAAAAGTAAATCTGACAAGAGCACATTTACATTACATTGGCAATATGGCACAGTGTGCTATTAGGTTCTCTGGGCACCTCTAACAAACATTCCTTTAATTATTCATTATTTAACCATTCTTTTCTAAAATGTCGTTCATACCGCAAAGTCTTCTGTTCAATTACGCAATTTAAAAAAAAAACGCATTAGCACTGCGTTCACTATGGTGAATTCAGAATTCACTCTGATAAACACATGTGGCCATATACCACAGTGTCATGTTTGCAGAGTTGTTTAGTAGTTCTAGAAGTTTGTTGCTGGTAGCTCTAAATAAAAGATAGCATTACATTGCTTAACGGACACTGTCTTGTAGGTACACAAAGATTTACATACGTGAGTTTTTCTAAAGAAAATCAATATAATATTACTTAATAATTGCTAATAATATCCGTCATCCGTGGAAACTAAGTGTGCCCGTCATATAACTTGGCAATCCTGTTGCTCACTAAAACTTTTATATAGGATGAAGAAGTGCTATTCCGTTTATAAATTGCAACGGTAGACAGTTTCATTTTATTCAAGATCACAGCAGCTGAGAAATATGCGAAACTGATATGTTACAAACTTGCTGACAGGTGCAGGCCAACGCAGCATCGAGACATAGCGTACCAGAAGTGATGACAAATATATAGCATTCCTTCAGGTGATTAGGAAATAGTCTATAAAATTGTTAAAATGGGCTGGCTAAAAGTTGATAAAATTATGCATGTTTAGCTATATTTGCCTTTGATCTGTAACTTCTATTATTTCATCTGTTTAAATGATTTGAGTTTTAAATAGCCCACCAAGACAACAGGTTAAAAATGAAATGTGGTATCACAGAATCTGCAGATATAAATGTACGTTGTGTCCACTTTTACTATTTAAATATTTTAGTACTCCTAAGAAGTTTATGTTGCATGAAGTAATTCTATTTTCGGTTTTATCTGAATTTTGAGTATAAGTTATATACATAGCAGCACAATTGATAGGTGTGTCATTAACATTAATATCGCTGATTCAAACGCGTAAATACATATGTGCTGTTAAACGATGAGTAATCTTGTGCTATTAATAGGACCCGGAGTTTCAGCTTTTTATAAATGTAGTTTTAGCCTTTTACTATCTTCTTTTAACCTCTTTAGGTTTATAAACTACTTTCCTAGCTTTTTCTAGGCTTTTAAACAATGCTCCTGCCTTTTTCCTGGCTATTTAAGCAAGTCGACATCAAAAGCCTTTTAAAAATAATATAGATAAAAATATGAAAACTATTTTACTTCATGGAAGCATGCTATTAATATGTACAGTAATTTAAAACAATGAATTACATAGTAAACGCGTGCTAGAACATTGTAATTAACAAATCAAACACATGTTTTAATATATAGCACTCGCATAAAATAAAGTTCTTAGTAGCACTGCTGCAATACACAACGAGCCACATTTGCAAATTTTCTGTTGTTTTTTAATATATTCCTATTGACAAAAAAAGATCTTGTAACATCGCAAGATGTCATTGGCGCATACTTCATTTGCACAATTTGTATACCAAGACCCTTCTTTCTGTAGATAACCCCACATGTACACTCAAAACAAAAATTGTTAATTCCAATGAACTAAAGAAAAAAAAAAAAAACTTGAGTTTTAGGTCTTAATGTCCCATTTAGTTTTTTTAGGCTGAATAAGATTAGCACCCAAACCGCTTGAAACGTAAAAGTACTTTGAAGCTTTCTAATTTACAAGGGGGAAAATAGATTAAAATAAAAAATTCCGGTCCCTACTTATTACATAACAAATTTATTCTACGGATCATACGTCAACTACACGATATCTCGATACACGAGACTCTCGTTGCCACACTCTCGAGAGTGGCGTGGCTTACGAGTAACGAGCGAGAGCGGCACACACACACACATGCACCAATCTGTAGATCCTATTATGAGCTGAGACTCAAAGCCCAAAAAGTCCACCCATACACTTGCATTCTTAGAATATTCATGTTTATTATATTTACATTGTTACATTATTACCAGTATTTTTTGATTGAATGAAATCCTCCTCTGTTTAGAAGGTGTGAGTTATAAGGCATCTTCTTAATGCTGATCTAAACTTGTTTTTGTTCATTTGCAATTCTTTTATAGAAGAGGGAAGTGAAATAAACAAAACTATACCTTTGTAATTAACCCCTTTTTGGAATAACTGCAAATTATTTGTTGGTCTATGTAAGTCCTGCCTATGTATGGTCTCTTTGTTATGAATATTTGTATTTTTTGTAAACTTTTCTGGGTTATTTATTACAAATGACAATATGGCTAGAATATATTCACGGGCTAATGGTAAAATTCCAAACATTTTGAAGAGTGGCTTGCAATGAGTTGATCGTCTTTCCCCTGTCGTTATTCTTATTACCTTTTTTTGCATAATGAATACTTTTTTAGCATTTACTGAATTTCCCCAAAATATTATTCCATAGGTCATCAATGAATGAAAATGTGCATAATAAGCTGTTTTTAGTATGCTCTTATTTATAAGCTGAATTAAAGATCGAATTGCAAAACATGCAGAGCTCAGTTTGGGTAAGATATAATCAATATGGTGTTTCCAATTCATGTTACGATTAATCATAAGACCTAGGAATTTTGTATTACAGGCTTCTGCAATCTGATTATTTTCATATTCTATCCTTAGGTCTGCCATGTTTTTATGCTTTATGCAAAAATTAATGTAGTTAGTTTTTTTAAAAGTTTATGTGGATTTATTACTTTCAAATCAAGTGTTTTGAAAATGTTATTAGATGAATTTGTGAACTACTGACATTGTGTTCTTAAATTATAATACTTGTGTCATCTGCAAAAAGAACTGGTTAGGCGTTGTTGTTTATCACTGAGGTAGATCATTTATGTAAACTAAAAATGATAAGGGACCCAGAATAGATCCTTGTGGGACACCATGCTTTATTTCACACCATTCAGAATATACATTGCTGTTATTTGAAGTATTCATTATAACCTTTAGCTTTCTTTTTGATAAGTAAGATGTAATCCATTGATACCCTTTGCCCCTAATTCCATAGTGTAATAATTTTGATAGAAGTATTTCATGATTAACGCACTAAAATGCCTTTGATAGATCACAGAGTATTCCTAGTGTGCTAAGTTTGCCATCCAATGACTTGTGATAAGTAAGATGTAATCCATTGATACCCTTTGCCCCTAATTCCATAGTGTAATAATTTTGATAGAAGTATTTTATCATTAACGCAGTCAAATGCCTTTGATAGATCACAGAACATTCCTAGTGTGCTAAGTTTGCCATCCATTGACTTGAGAACTTCATTTGTTAAATTGAAGATGGCATCACTAGTTGATATGCTCTTCCTGAATCCAAACTGCTCTTTTGCTAAAATATTATGTTTATCTAGATGGTGATGAATTCTTTTAAACATAATGTTTTCAAAGATTTTCGAAAAAGTTTGTTGAATGGTGTATTCTAAATCCTGCTTGTTTAGTTGAAATTAAGTTATTTTTTTCTAGAAACCAATTTAAATGGTTGGAAATAATTTTTTTTCCGTCATATTTTCTGGTACACTGGTAAGTGTTATTGGACGATAACTTGAAAATGTTTCTGCTGGTTTCTTTGATTTCAGAATAGGTATTATTATTGATTTCTTACATTCATCTGATACTTTTGTATTCCATGACAAATTATAGAGATTTAGGAGTGTTAATTTTGCTTTTTCCCCAAATGTTTGAAGAATTCTGTATGTAAAATTATTAGGTTCTGGAGATTTTTTTCAATTTTAAGTTATTAATTACAATGTTCAATTCTTTAATATTGAATCCCTGATTAAATATATTATCTTTAAGTTTAGTTGTTGATTTAATGTAATGTTTTTCTTTAATGTTTTTTTGTTCTTTTTTGGCATTTGCAGATAATTTATAGGTATTAGCACAGTATTCAATAAATGTATTAGCTATTTCATTATCATCTGTAATTATTTTATTATTATAAATAAAAGATATTTTTACTGTATTTCTTGTTTTGAATGTTATGTATGAATATGTATACTTTTTGTGCATCTTTTCTATAGTCCATGTTCTGAAGAATATTATTAAAATGTTCTCTTATGGTGGTGTTAATTTCTTTTTGAAATTCAGCACTTCATTTTCTCCATTTTGTACTTCTTTCGGATCTTTAGATTTTTCTGCTGTGATTCTAGTTTGGCCTCTTTCTTTTTTCATTTTGTCTAGTTGCATGCTCCAAAAAGGTTTATAGTTTTTAGTTAATGTTAAAAGTTCCCTTCTACCCAGTACATAGTAACTTACCTGGAGTTGCTGAATTTGGTATCATTTACAGTTAAGACCCTGGTTATTTATGTATATGCTGTAACCGAGTGGTTACACTCGCTGCTCACCTAGATGGCCCACGTTCGATCCCAAGCGACCAAATGTGAGATTTGTGGTGGATAAAGCGGCGCAGGAGCGGGTTTTCTCCAGGTTCTCCAGTTTCCCTCACCATTGCATTCCACTGGTGCTCCATCTTCATTCATGTATCATCAAGTGTCATTGCCTGTGGTGCTACAAGTAGTTAAAGCGGGCGTTAAACACTATGCCCAATGAAATGGCTAGCATGACAACACAAAACTACAGAAGCTGGAGAGGAAGCAACTACAAGTTGCAAGTGTACACCATTATGTTAATATTCTATGAGTCCATGCCACTTCTGCTCGGGCATGGACTAGACACTAGGGGGGCAAGAGGATAGCCTATATTTGTGCCAGTTAGTACTTGTTATGGCTTATCGTTGGCAGTACATGCCAATCATTAGTACCAATATTATTGTATATCTTAAGTATGCTACACTGAGAAATGAGAATATTTTTTAACGTAAAGGTTAACAGAAATTTGTGTTTTGTCACACACACTTCATTCATTTTCCATTTCTCATGCTTAAAATTAAATAAATTGCATTTTCTACTAATGCTGCCTGCACTGCCAGTAGACGATTAAAAATGAAATGCCATGGGAATAGTAATAACTTCTGAGATCATAAGCATTCATGTCTGCAGTGTTATGTTTGCTGTTTTTAAGGAGGGTGAAGGATGAAAGTTCAACCATTTTCAGTAAAAATATGCTTTTTGGGATTTTTGCATGCAAAAATACTAGACCCATTAAAGTAAGTTAAAATTTGCGTATATGTACACTAAGTTTTAAAGCTCTAATGTCTGCAAGTTGTCTTAAATATGTCATATTTAAAGGTCTTATTATTACCATATTTGTTCAAATACAAGGCAATGTGTTTTTTTTACAAAATATTAATGTTCCAAACTGGAGGTCGTCTTTCATTCGTGATATATGTTTTCTGAATACCATGCAGGGAAAAAGTAAGTTTCAAACTTTGCAGGTATGGCAGTGGCTAAGCCTTGAGGGTAATTGTAAAGATTATCGCGAAGGTCACAATATATGCGGCGGATTTTGTGCATTTCATTTCATTTCTTGTCTTATTAATCCTTACAGCTATGCTGCAGTCATGCTATCATCATCAAACACGTCCCATACATGTCTGTGTCTCTCTCCCGCTGAAAATTACACCCAAATTCTAATTAGGTATAACATATGAAATAAAAATAAGTATTTTAGACCACAATATATTAAGTATGTCGTGGTAATATAAAATCATATCCATAATCAACATTTCAACTGTGCTCCTGCTGCTGCCATCACCACCACCGTCACATTCTACCATCACACATATACTGTACTTTTCCGAGCTCCCCTGTCCATCTTTCTGCCACTGAAAATCTGAATGTCCACGCAAATTTGGATATTAATATGTTTTATTAGTAATGTTGTCTAAATAAAAAATCTTATCAATTATTATTCTTTTAGTTGTGCTGCCTTTGCCAATATCACCTTTGATTACACACATATTGGTACATCAATCTTTTCTCCTCTTTCCCACTCTCCTACCCACCATCTGAATGTGCACACATTAAGTAAAAAAGGGGTGGGCTTAATCGCTTAAGTGTCCCTTAATTTGTTTAAAATATAGGAAAAAAACTTTATATAGCAAATAAATTGTGTCTTTTTTTATATAGTTGCTATGCTAAATTCCAAAATTAAGTTCTAAAATTGGGGGTCGTCTTGTATTCGGATAAATATGGTAAATGTCTGGTGGTAGGTTGTATAAAATGCCTGTAATTTTGCAGGATTTCATTAAAAAAAAATTGGTAATTCATGGTAGCATAAGAAGCAATAATATCTGTTTATTCTTTTCCAACATGGAAGGAAAAGATTATCTTTGGTTTAGATGCTATTCTTTCTCTGCTCAAAAGCACATAGTTATTTTAGTATCACAGTTTGGAGTTCAAAATTGGAAGCTGCCAGGAGAAGGGAAGGAACTACCTATATAATAAGGGCCGTGCAGTGGCCGAGTGACTAGATCACTCGTGTCTCACCTAGACGGCCAGGATTCAATCCCAAGCGACTGCATGTGAGATTTGTGGTGCACAAAATGGCGCAGGGGTAACAGATCAGTGCTCCATCTTCATTCCATGTATCACCAGGGTCATCGCCTGTGTTGCCACAAGTAGTAAAAGCAGGTATTAAACACTACAAAAAAAAAAAAAAAACTATAAAGCTGGACATCTCTAAAGACGCCTGCAAGTAAAATTTTCTGCGCGAATTTTATGCAAACTTTAAACATAATTTCTCTAGACTTCAATTTTTACATTTTTGCTCGTTCAAAACTTAATATGAATTGCAAAATACATGCTAGCAAGCTGAAAATTTTGCTGTATCTTCACAAAACTATTGTTAACAAAGCTAAGTATGGGATTTTTTATTATAGCATTACCTTTTGAAATAAAAAATAAAATGTCTACAGAAACAGTAACAATTTTAGAAATTTTGTTTTTACAATAGATATAATTTTTTTCTCGTATAGTAATGAATAACAAGAAGCTTGAAGCTTTTATATATGCTTCTATGGCATTGCCAAAAAAGTTTTAGTTTATTTTATTCAAAAAGTGTATGATAAGATAGATTTTGAAAAATACATATATTTAAACCAACAATTTTAATAGCTCAAAAATTAATGGAGCTAGAGATATGAAACTCGGTAGAACCACTTATTTTTGTACTCCTGGTGTGTGCATCATAACTGAAGCCTCTAACATCAAAATTGTGGAAAACCTAAATTTCACTTAAATAGAGTCAGTTCTTTACAGTAGTAGTACTATATTATCATTAAAAGGTAAGGTGAAACTTAAATACACTGTGTTGGAAAATTCGGCTAATAGAAGACATTTGCAGGAGAAACAAAATTGTGAATGTGTTCCATTCACATGACTATCTCTACGTCTCTGTAACAAATTATTGTTTAAGAGCTTATTCTCCTATCTACTTCAAGTTAATCGAGATTAACATTAACAGAAACAATCTTATTACTTGCTTCCTTGTAGGTAGAAGGGAAATAATCTGATGTGTTTCATTCACATGTCTTTCTATATGTCTGTAGCAAATTATTGTTAAAAAGCTTATTCTTCTATCTACATCATGATAATCAAGTTAAACATTAGCAGAAATGCTTTCTCTTAAGTAGAAGGGAAATTATGGGACACACTAGGCTAAAACGATAATCAAATCTTTTAAAAGCTGGCTGACAGTGGATGAAATCAGTTTCTTTGCATTACCAGGAGTTGACAAATTCCCGTGTGTGATAAGTTAAAAGACTTTAAAGCTAAAACCAATAATAAGGAATATCTCAAAAACGGTTATCTCCACGAAAAAATGTACATACATGAATTGTGTTTCAATGAGAACTACATATTTTTTGTAATAAGTTTTTGTCTATTTCTAGCGGCTTACTAGTTACGCAAAATCCCACAAAATTCATCCGGAAAAGAGAGGTCTTCAGAGGCTATTCCCAGAAAATAC
Organism: Hymenopus coronatus; assembly: GCA_030762935.1. Lineage (NCBI taxonomy): Eukaryota > Metazoa > Arthropoda > Insecta > Mantodea > Hymenopodidae > Hymenopus > Hymenopus coronatus. The sequence goes on along the minus strand of CM060897.1, from coordinate 150,678,361 downwards.
AAGATATACATTTAATTTGTCGTATAAATATCTTTAATACATAGTATTTTGATCAAAATCATTTAGAGCCATTTTTGAGAGAATCAAATTTTTTTAAAATTGTTTCATGTAAAGGGCAATTTGGAGTGGGAGATTTTCTTCAAAATCTTTTTGTCACATACTTGGAAGATACTAAACTTATATACCAAGTTTGATATATTACAGACACTTCGTTTTTGAGTTACCATGCTCAAATACACATGGATACACACATCAGACCTTTTCCTAAAAATGCATTTTTTGGATGCAGCAGACCCTAAAACATCTATTGCTGGTGAAATCTCGGTATGTAATTTTTGGGTAGAATGCAATACCTTCTTTATACACTATGTACATAGTATGTATGGAGAAAGTAAAAAGGGAATGCACTGGGCTAAAACAATAGTCAAAAGTTAGATAAGAAAAATTCAATTGTTATGAAATAATTATCAAAGAAAATATCTGGTGTATTCAAATCTCGTGACTTTCTATACATCTATGTAACAAATTATTGTTAAAAAGCTTATTCTTTTATCTATTTCTTGACAATCAAGATAAACTTAGCAGATATTGTCCTTATTACTGGGTTCCCTGTAAGTAGAAGGGAAAAATCTAATGTGTTCCATTCACATGGTGTCCTCTAGCTATTCGATAAACAAACCTTTTATTCAACCTGTTATGGACATCTAATCAAGATATACATAAGTAGAAGGGAAATAAGAACATGCATAAGCTAAAGCGATAAGTCTCATTCTATAAGAACTGGAGGCTATGTGAAACAATTGAAATTCTAATCTCTTTGTTTGTCAGGAACAAACAAATAAGAAGCAAGAAGAAATAAGTCTTCCCGTTTAAGAAATGCTTAAGTGTCATAAAATTAAAACCAATAATCCGGAATATCTCAAAGATAGTTAACTCAGTATACAAAAAAAAATATATATGACAAATTGTGTGTTTTATTGAGTCCTACACTTTTTGTGTATACTGGGAAGCTAGAAGCAGAATGGCTTCATTGTCAATTCCTGTGCATTAGTCTCTCTCTCTCTCTCTCTCTCTCTCTCTCTCTCTCTCTCTCTCTCTCTCTCTCTCTCTCTCTCTCTCTCTCTCTCTCTCTCTCTCTCTCTCTCTCTCTCTCTCTCTATCACACACACACAGAGGCTTTTTTCTAAAAATATTTTTTTTGGATTCAGAGGGTCCCAAAACAGGTATTTCCGAAGAAATCTCGGTGTCAAATTTTTGGGTGGAGTGCAATATCTTCTCTATACACTATGTACATAATACGTGTAGAGAAAGTAAAAATCAATTCAGCCTTGCGTCTTATTTTAATAGTGAAATATCAGTAGAACAGTAAGAAGGTAAAGGTCTCATTCAAACGTTTTTACTTTCTATGCCATGTGCAAGGTTAAAAGTGATAGCGAAGGTACTGCATTCCACCCAAAAATTTGATAGAGAGATTTCAACAGAAATACAAGTAAAAAAAAAAAATCTATCTTTAGGAAGGGGCCTCTCTTGTATGTGAGAGAGAGAGTGCGAGAGCAAGCGAGTATGTGGTATAACTCGAAAACGAAAATTCAATTAAGTACTAAACTTGGTATTTAAGTTCAGTATGCTCCAAGGATGCAATCCAAATACGGTTCCAAAGAAAGATGTTTTCATGACAAATGAAATATATATTATGTTGAATTTTCTGGGTATAGTTTCTGACGTCCTGTTCATTTTGGATGATTTTTGCATAACCTCTAAACTGTAAGAGTTTTTTTATGTGTGTTTTTGTTTGTTAACCAGTTTGGAGATATTTCTCATTATTGGTTTAAATCATGTGTTCACAAAGAAGTCATTACGTTAAGTCCAAAATCTTATTTTGTGATTCAACCTATTTAAACTTTACGAACAGCAATGAAAAATAGTAAAAAAAATGGTTTACGTACCTTTTTTTTTTTTTTCTCAGGGAGCACATTTAAGCTACAGATAAGCTTTCCAACATTGTTTTCTTATTGGATTCCAAAGCAACTATTCAGGCTATTATTTCAACTACTACTCTAAAATGGAAAAAAGAAATCAAATTCATAATATTATTAAACATCTCCAGAATTTAAATAACCCTATAGTTTTCCAATGGACTCCATCCCACCATGGAATTTCTGGAAATGAGTGAGTGGATATGTTGGCCAAGAAGGGTTGCAAAATTGTTCAAGCAGCAAAACAAGTATCTCCTAATGAAACAGTTTCACTTCATATTCGGCTTATCATCCTTTTGTTTATGACTTACAAGGGAATGTCTATGGGTCATTAACCTGTCAGGGAATAAACAGCACGAAACTACAGAATGGAGAACCTGGAACAAGTGGTTGGCCCATGGCCAGGCATGAGGATGTGGATGATATGAAATGCAACGAAATGGATGATAGGAAAGGTGAAAATGGAGCAATTGATGAAATGAGTGGCAGGGGAAAACTGGAGGACCCGAGAAAACCCACCCAGATGCCAATTCATCCATCATAAATCCCACATGCAGGCGCTTGGGATTAAACCCAGGCTACCTAGATGGTACGTGAGCGGTCAAATCACTTAACCAATGAAACAGAAGATTAATAAAACACAATTTCCTAACCAATTATGACAAATATATTACTTCCTCTGAAAAAAACTTAATTGGAAGGATCTTCTAAATAAACATAAAACAATTCCAGATCTACCTAGAAAATCATCCATTGCAATGTTCAGATTAATCACAGGTCGATTGTCTCAGTCAGTGGCGTATCTAGAATTTGACTCTGGGTGGGGAGGGGGTGCAAGAATATTTTTTATAGTTGAATTTTCCTGGGGTTTGGAATAATGCTCCCTCCTCATCATGTCAACTTTTAAAATAAACTTCAATATCAATAGTCCTCTGTGGTTTAGGGGTAATATGCTAGCCTCTAGTTTCCAAGATCACGGGTTCAAATCTGGGGGGGGGGGGGGGGGGATTGATGTTATTTGGCATAAAAAGCCAAAGCATAGCTTCCTTCGGAGGGAAAATAAAGACATCGATCCTGTGTTGTAGATTTATGGCACATAAAACCTCAAAACTGTTCAAGCGGCCTCTGAGGAAAATAAGTCACCTTTCACACCTAAATGGGATGCTGAGAACTGTAGAATTAAAGAACTCCATAAATAAAACGTATTCTCCTTTTACATAATCAATACAAACGTATTTTTATTTCTGGACTTTATATTTAATTTTAGACGATATTGCACATTACCAAGAACAAATTAGTGATCTAGCCGATTGTATTCCTATATTATACCACTTAATATCTTTGTTTAAAATTGGATTAATTACTCAACCTTCATATTTTATGTTTAGCTTGTATTTTTAGTTTCCTCTATCACGCTCAATGTACATAATAGGTAGGGAAGGTATTGCATTCCATCTAGAAATTTAAAGATGATATTTTATCGAAAATAAATGTTTTGAGGACACGTGAATGCCACAAAAAGTGTTTTTAAAATAAGATCGTGTGCATCTATGAATAGCATAACTAAAAACAAAAGTAGCTTAAGTACCAAACTTGTTATTTAAGTTTAGCATCTTTTAAACATAAGATGCGAAGGTTTTTAGGAAAATTCCTCATCCATCCCAATCTACCGATTATATGGAATATTTTTTAAACTTATTTTCTCAAACATGGCTCTAACAGTTTGGATTAAATGCCTCCATTAAAGAAATTTAGAGGCAAATAAAATGTATATATTGAGTTTTGTGGGAATATCCTTTGTAGCCTTCTTCATGCTGCAGAACTTTAGCATAAACCATAAGATATAAATAAAAACTCATAATACACAAAAATGTAGATCTGGATAAAAAACATTTTACATTAGTACATTTTTGTAGAGGTAATCATGATGATATTTTATCAAAAATAAATGTTTTGAGGACACGTGAATGCCACAAAAAGTGTTTTTAAAATAAGATCGTGTGCATCTATGAATAGCATAACTAAAAACAAAAGTAGCTTAAGTACCAAACTTGTTATTTAAGTTTAGCATCTTTTAAACATAAGATGCGAAGGTTTTTAGGAAAATTCCTCATCCATCCCAATCTACCGATTATATGGAATATTTTTTAAACTTATTTTCTCAAACATGGCTCTAACAGTTTGGATTAAATGCCTCCATTAAAGAAATTTAGAGGCAAATAAAATGTATATATTGAGTTTTGTGGGAATATCCTTTGTAGCCTTCTTCATGCTGCAGAACTTTAGCATAAACCATAAGATATAAATAAAAACTCATAATACACAAAAATGTAGATCTGGATAAAAAACATTTTACATTAGTACATTTTTGTAGAGGTAATCATTTTGGAGTTACTTCTCGTTATTGGTATGAATTTTCCAATAATGCTTTTCTCAAATGGGAAGTCATCATTTGTTTTTGTTGTTTTTATTCCTGACCATGCAACAAGAACGGAATGTCACAGTCATCACTTGGTGACCAGCTTTTAATAGATTTGCATTTACCTAATATATTCCCTTATATTTTTTGTGCCTATAAGGAAATAACTTATGATTATTATTCGTAAAAAATTATGTGAAAATCGGCCGAAAATTTGTGATTATAATGCACTGTTTACAAATCAGCTTTCCTAGTTTCTCGACGGATGTAGCGCCAACCATGGAATTACTATCACTTAAGAAAAGACCATATTTTGGGAAATTCCAAAAATTGTTTTGAGAAACCGGACATTACCAAATATTTCAAATGTACCGCAAAGCCTAAACGTTTCTTTAGTAGTTTAAATGCAATCAGTTGTTTACCATGTTTTTTAACTTACAACATGGTTTATTTTAATTGTCTTATTAATGTTTGATACAATACTACTACTATATTTTTCTTACTTAAATCTCCGTGTCTGTAGCTCAAATAGCAATGCGATTGGTTTATCAGCTTTGTAATTATTCTGTATTATGATTAATGTACGGTGGTTGGGTTTGATTTGCCTAAATAAATTGCACTGTACGTAATTTTAACGAAAAAAATGGTCAATTGATAAAAAAAAAAGAATAAACACGAGTAAATAATGTTCTACAGAAGAGTGCACAAAAAGTTGGCCGCAAGTGCTGGCCTGCTCACTATCGCCCGTCATTTGCTATCTATTGTTGCAAAGCCGTTTCATCTAGTTTTGTAAGTATAGACCTTGGCATTAGATTATTTGTTATTTCTTTATTATGTAATTATTACATGTTTACATACCTATTATATCTCCTCGAGGCGTGCAACATTTCGGGCATAATATGCGGGGAAACAATCAAATTCTTTTTTAATAAAATAATTCAAGAATACAAGTAGTATGCAAATCTTAAAGTAACTAATGAAGTACCCTGCATGTACATGTATAAAACCCAATCTCTTAGGATTGATGAAATGAGATGTGTTTTTTGTCTGGGAATGAACTTAAGACGTCGAATGTTTACTACTTGAAAACTCAGCAGTGCATTATTTATCTTGTCTGGATAGAGATAGAAATTATTCATTTGAAAAAGATCTGTGTGACATAAGGGAATCCAGTAGCCATACCAGTGTGAAGTTTGTGGGGCTTTTCGATAGGCACGACAAGCAGCAGCTTCATAGGAGGGTGACGGAGATGAATCTGCAACTTGAGCATGCCTTGTTGAGCCCTGCTGCCTCTCACATTGATATGATACATGTTAGCGGTTTAGGCCGAGATGGTTACACATCTCATGGTCTACACCTCAATTCTAGAGGCAAAAGGCAGCTTTCGCAGCTAATTGCTGACAGAATTATAGGTAGAATTCCTGTTATGATATCTGATAGGGCTTTTTTAGGTTAAAGGAAATCCCCCAAAATAGTCATGAAAGAACTCTAAAGTCAATTGAAATAAATAAAAGTTCACCAACAAAGAATTTTAGGAATACAGAAAATATCAGTAATTCTATTAAGATAAATAATAGCAGTAGCTCGTTGTGTATATTTCACCAAAATATTAGGGGTTTAAGAAACAAAGTTGATGAACTTTCTCTTAGTCTTGCTTCTGAAAAATTACAGCCTCACGTTTTATGCTTATCTGAACATCACTTAACAAAACAGGTATTCTTGCCAATTTCACCTCATGGGTACTCTTTAGGACCAGCATATTCAAGGAAAAATCTAAAAAAAGGAGGGGTTTGCATATTTGTAAGACACAATATACCCTATAAAGTCATTAATCTAAACAAGTTTTGCTTTGAGCTAGACATAGAGATGTGCGCAGTTCTGCTAAACATAAATCAAGTAAATTTTGCAATAATAGCTCTATATCGGTCCCCACTAGGTAACTATGAGTTATTCAAAAACACAGATGATTCCTTAAAGTTGGTATTGAAACCGAAACGAGAAATGATAATTTGTGGTGACATAAATATTGATTATCTTATACCTAGTCTCCGAAAGGACCAACTCAATTCTATATTTTTTACATACAACATGTCACACACAGTACATTTTCCTACAAGAATTCAGGGTAGCTCCTCTTCAGCAATAGATAACATATTCATTAATATAGATAGAATTAAAACTTCAGTAACCTTACCATTTGCAAATGGTCTTTCAGATCATGAGGCACAAATACTTCTCATTAAAGAGATAAACTTAAAGTTAAAACCAATCTATAAATATTGTAGAACACGAAAAGTAGATGAAAGCTCCCTTACATTGTTCAAGTATGCCCTTCAACAAGAATCATGGACTGAAATCTATGAAATAAATGGAGTAAATGAGAAGTTCAATCATTTCCTACAACATTTCAACTCTCATTTTGTAGCATCCTTTCCAGTCAAATATTGTAAAATATATAATCAGAAAGAAAATAACACCTGGATTACAACAGGCATTAAAACTTCTTGCAAACATAAGCGAAAATTATACCAAGAATTGAAACATAATAAGTCCTCATACTTGAATGTCACTACAAAAAGTACTGTAAAATTGTAAGAGAAACAATAAAAGCTGCTAAAATATTGCATTATAATAAAGAGATATCCAATTCTAATAATAAAATAAAAACTATCTGGAATATAATAAAAAGGGAAAGAGCTCTCAAGAAAGCCCCTCAGTTGCACAGAATTCCGGTAATCAAAAAATTGATGATCCTCAAAAGGTTGCAGATATTTTCAACAATTTCTTTTTGAATGTAACAGACAAATTAAAAATTAACTATGGATGTAAAGAATCAGCAATAAATTTTTTGAAAACTTCTTTTGTAAACAAAGTCCCTGAATTTAAAGTAAAAATGACTACACCATTTGAAATAAAAAATATAATAAATTTGCTCAAGACGAAAATTCCTCTGGATATGATGAAATATCAAGTAAAATCCTAAAAGCATGTTCTGACCTAATATGCATTCCCCTTAGCTATTTATGTAACGAATCACTAAAGAGTGGAATATTTCCTGACAGAATGAAGTACTCTATTGTCAAACCACTTTTTACTTTCTCCATACGCACTATGTACATAGTGTATAGAGAAAGTATTGCACTCCACCAAAAATTCGATACCGAGATTTCACCGGAAATATATGTTTTAGGGTCCCCAATATCCAAAAAAAGCATTTTCACAAAAAGGTCCGTGTGTGTGTGTGTGTCTGTGAACACGATAACTCAAAAACGAAAAATCGGTAAAATACCAAACTTGGTACTTAAGTTTAGTATCTTCCAGGGATGCGACACAAAGATTTTGAGAAAAATCCCCCCACCCCCGACTACCCTTTACATGGAACTTTTTTCGAAAATTTTGATTTTCTCAAAAATGGATCTAACGATTTTGATTAAAATTTTGTATATTAAACATATCTACCTGACAAATAAAATGTATATCTTGAATTTTCTGGGAATAGCCTCTGAAGAGTAGTTTATTCTGGATGAATTTTACTAAATTTTGAATAACTGCTAAACCGTAAGAGATAGACAAAAACTTACTACACAAAAAATGTAGAGCACATTAAAACACACAATTTATGTTATATACATTTTTTTCGTGGAGTTCGTCGTTTTTTAGACATTCCTTATTTTTGGTTTCTGCTATGAAAAACATACTTTTCTCATACAGGAACTTGTCAACTCCTATCCATATAAACAAAGGAACTTCATTGACATAGCAACCAGCTTTTGACTATCACTTTAACCTACGGTTGTCCTTTATTTCGTTCTACTTACAAGGAAGCAAGTAATTAGACTATATCTGCTATTTTTTTCTGATTAGCATAAAGTAAATAGAAGTATAAGCTTTTTAAGAATTATTTGTTGCAGGGATATGGAGAAAGTCATGTGAATGGTACACATCAGATTTTTAAAAAAGGAAAACAAGATAATATATCAAATTATAGACCTAATATCTCCCTTGTCTGTTTTCTCAAAAGTATTTGAGAAAGTAATGTTCAATAGGCTCCATAATTACTTAGAAAAGAACAACTTATTTGCCAAAGAACAGTTTGGCTTTAGAAAAGGAGTAGCGACAGATAATGCAACCTACAAGCTCACACATAAAGTGTTAACAGCGTTAAATGAAAAGGAACATGTCGGTGGAATCTTTTGTGACCTAGCGAAGGCTTTTGACTGTGTGAATGATGAGATTCTGATAGCTAAACTAAATTTCTATGGAATAAAGAATAACATATTAGATTGGTTCATTTCATACCTAAAGAAGAGAAAACAAAGGGTCGAAATTAATAACTCCAATGGGTATCAAAATAGTGCCTCAGAATGGAAATCAGTAAAACATGGTGTTCCCCAGGGATCAATCTTAGGGCCTCTTTTGTTCTTGGTTTACATAAATGACCTCCCATTATACATTAACAGTTTTGCAAGTATTTATTTATTCGCAGATGACACTAGTGTTCTAGTAACAAGTAAAAATTTCAATGAATGTGTAGTTAAATTAAACTATGTTCTAAATTGTATGTCAAATTGGTTCAAAGCAAACAAACTCTCAGTAAACCTTGAAAAAACAAAAACAATTAAATTTATAACCACTCGCTCACCACAAACGCACATAGAAATAGGAATTAATGATACATTGTTAGAACAGCTAAATGAAGTCAAATTTCTTGGCCTTCAGGTAGATAAGCATTTGGACTGGAAGTCACATATTAGCTACATCACGCCTAAACTTAGCTCAGCATGTTATGCTCTCCATGCACTGGTTAAATTTCACTCAATCGATACACTTAAGTTGGTGTATTTTGCCTACTTTAACTCCATCATTGAGTATGGAATAATATTCTGGGGTAATTCAGTAGATAGTAAATGCATATTCCGGATACAGAAGAAAGCTATACGAATAATCTGTAATGCTTATAGCAGACAGTCATGCAAAGAACTATTTCAAAAAGTGGGCATCCTCACCTTACCTTGTGTTTATATATTATCCATTTTAAAATTCTATGCAGTTAATCAACATAGTTTTATAATATACATGGAAATTCATAACATTAATACTAGACAAAAGGGATTGATTCATCGTCCCAATGCCAATCTTTGTTGCTTTCAGAAAGGTGTATATTATGAAACAATCAAGATATTTAATGCTCTCCCCAGTAATCTCAAAGAAAATGTTGGGAATTTCAGGGCTTTTAAGGCCTCTCTTAAGGAGTACCTTTGCAATAAATCATTTTACTCTGTAGATGAATATTTAAGTGACAAATCTGTCTGGCAATACCGTTAATAATCATTGTATTTATAAATATTACAATGTATTGCATTTTGTGTATATTAGTGTGTGTGTGTGTGTTTTATATTAAAATTAAACTGATTTATACTTTGACTTGCACGAATGTGTCAAATGAATTTTTTTACTATTTAGCAATGACACAAGGTCTGTAAAGCCTGATGTTTTGATATTTTACACTCTAGTACATAATTGTAAATCTTTGCATTGGAAATTATATAACATATTTGTAAATATGTATTATAATTTGTTGACATTTATGAAGAGTACATAATACAATAATCATGTTTTAATTTATATGATTGCTACTAGTAACTATTATATCGATAATTTGAAAACTATCATCTGACATAACATTAGTTTTACATATAATGAAATTATATTTATTTATTTATACATTTTAACACTATATTTTGATACTCTGTTTTTATGTTCATGCAAAAAAAAAAAAGGATTCTGTTGTTTTTGTAACCTATGCTTTTAGCTCTAGAGCTTTATACATTTTTTTTTTCATAGTATATAAACATATGTATACATGTATATGCCTTGACAAGTTCTATGTTAAGTGGCTTTCTGGCCTAAACGAACCTACAGAATGCTTTCTAATCTAATCTAATCTAATCTGGTACTGGATTGGTCAGTTTTAACGTCCTTTGTCACTTTTTGAAATTGATCCAGTTGTGTTCCTTTTAAAAATGAGTAAATAGTGCTGATACCAGTGTAAGCCTACCATTTCCCCCCATTAAAAGACGGGACGTCTGAAAAGGCTGGATTAACTGGTTAATAGCTTCTGAATATGGCATTAACATAACATTAGAATGAAGGAAATATGATATTGAATAAACACACTTTACAATATCAGAGTTCCCAACATGTGTAATCGAAAATGATGATTGCAAATTTTAGAGGGAACGCTATAATTATGCTCTTGACTCTTCGAAGAAAGGATATCTATCCTGTAAATTGTATAGGAAGGTGCATTTCCGTTTAGGCATAATAGCTTAAGTTCTTGCAAATACCACAGCACATCAACTACCAACACTAGACTGGGAAGACTACTGCTCACAGAACGCGCTAAGCAATAACAAAAATAAGCGAGATAGGCGCCGACTCGGCATTTCGCAAGAAATGACAACAATTTTAGTTAGGTATTTAATTTAGGAAGGCAGTGTCAAGAAAATAGGGGCCTATTGGCGTTCCAATAAAGATTCTCGGGATGCGAGAAATAAAAGAGCGGACTGTCCTGTTTTTACGGGACGAATGGCAGGCTTATACCGATATCGTCAGCTTTACGCTTTTTTCCATGTAAATTAAATTGAATAATGATTAAAAAGTAAATTAATTAGTGTAACGGATCAACGAACCAGAGGAAAAGAGTACAAGCAGTCATTCACTGCCGTATAGCATATACTATACACTAACGCTACACTTAAGTAACGCTGAAACAACAGGCAGATGTAAGAATGCATGCCGTGCTGGCAGTCTCTGGTTGCAGAGTCTTGCTAATTGGAAAGCGACTAACCCGCACAAAAGTCACAAATAATCTTATTTTATAATCTTGTTTATATTACGTTAAATATATTCCTTTAATTCTGTGGTATAGCAGAAAGCTGTTTATGATGGAGAATATCAATGAATGAGTCACTTTTAAGTCAAAAAAAATGAAAAAACGTGTTTTGTTTTTGGCGGTAGGGCTTTTCCGGTCCCATTCGTCCCCCCTCCGATAAATACGCCCCTGGTCTAAGTGAGCATTTGTTCAAAATTGGATTAATGTCTTCCCCCACAATGCTTTTTATGCAGTAAAGATGACTTAGTGAACATTAATCACCTAACTATGTGAAATCCTAAAAAAAAATTGAGATCTAGTTTCTCTTTTGGGAAGGATGATTTTATTACTAAATTCTGAGCATTATACACACACATTTAAGCGGCTTCCTCTATACATCCTTTTTCACTATTTTTCATTGCTGTTCTAAAGTTTAAATTGGCTATATCTCAAAATAGGATCTTGGACTTAGTGACTTCTGCCTGAACGTGGACAAAACTTTCCAAAACGTATGTGTCACTCAAAAGGAAGTCATTGATTTTTGCTGTGTCCATGCAGAGAGAGCAGAACTCAGACTTTCAATGTCAGTGATCTACTCTTAAAAGATTTGGCTATTACTTAAACCTAATGTATTTTCTTATTCACTTTGACTCCATTAGAAAATATCTTAAAAACAGTATTTCTGCTAATGTTTACTTGCTTAACAGGAAGTATATAGAGGAACAATCTTTTGTTAGAGAGAAAACAAAAGTAGAAATAGTTTGAGCAGAATAGCCAGACACACAGACATATATATGCATTTTCCATACTGTGTATACTACAGGAGTCTGTAAAAGTTTAAACCAAAAACTCTATAATTCTGCACATGAAATAAACATCCACAGGTAAAGGAGGATGTGTGCACATTATTTTCTTGAAGTACCTATAATCCTAAAGGTCGTTCAAAAAGGGGCAAAATGACACAGTTCACCCATGTCAAGTTGCCTCAGACTGTTGTATGTGGAGAGCCGAGACACGTGGCAAAGTATCAACAGGAAGAAGGAGTAACGGGGCAAGAAAAAAACACGTTCTCGACAGGTCAGGAATTCTGACAATTTGTAATTGTCTTTGGGCTTCCATTATGCCTCAGATAGCTTACAAGACTAATGCAGTCAGTGGTGCAATATCTACGATGCCAATCTGTTACATTTAGATATCACGCCGTTGCAAACAGGTTGCGCCATGGCCGAGTGGTTAGCCACCCGCCTCTCACCAAATGTTGATCTCAGGCGACCGTATGTCGGATTTGTGGTGGACAAAGCGGACGGGCGGGTTTTCTCCTGTTTCTCCCGCCATCGCATTTCACGGGTGCTCCATCTTCATTCCATGTATCATCAGCGCCATCACCTATGGTGCCATATGTAGTAAAAGCGAGCGTTAAACACTATAAAAATGCCGTTCCGGATAAGGCGTTGGAGGATCATATGTTGGCAGACGCTGAAGTGCGCAACTGAAGTTATATCATTAAATAACAGTGCTTTTGCGAATAATTAATCACCACAGTTTCCCTTGCTGATTTACTCAGAGCAAACTCTACTGACGGAAATGCTTCGACAAGTGATCTTATTTTCGCCCATTCTGTTGTGCATAAGCTCTCACACGACTCCCGAGTTTTAGGAACACAAACGTCATCATGTACGCGTTAGGTGCAGAGAATGCCAGAATGCAACTTAAAAGTACGCATATTGGCAAGGAAGAAATCACTGAAACGTTGATGCCTCCTGAAGAATTGTCCAGGATATGTGACCGTGATGCAGTGGTGACTCGCAGTGATATTTTCAGGGTAGGCAATTATCCGCAAGATGCAAATTAAAGATCTAGTAGGAAAGTTTTGCTTAGCTTCACTTGTAAAATAGATCAATGCGTCGATCATCCATGCTGGTATATCGCTTGATGACTTCGTACTGTTTTTTTTTTCTTTTTCTTCTTCTTCTTCTTTCAGCGAATTAACTAGTTCGCGTTCAATAGATGCCGTTGCTAAAGCAGTAACTCTGCCTGTTCCATAGCGCTCCTTAAGTAAGACTTCACCCTATTCAAGCAAAAGAAGCTTCTCTCGACACTGCAACTTGTGGAAGGAATTGTTACAGCCAAAGTAAACAGCCTATGAGCTTCCGGCAATACACTTTGAATATCGCTTTCCACAAACAGTTTTATAACTTCAGTTACAGTTTCGAGACAAGAACTGGTCTTCGGAGTAGCCCAAATACGAACTCATTTCTCAACCTTGAAAAGTGAAGATACATAGAGTAATAATTTTGCAATGAAACTAACTCCTTGGCGGGAAAATTTTTCTAAATACAGTAGAAATATATTTCACAGTGTAATGCAGCAATTATTAGGGTTTAAACAAGTGAATTTCTATTTAATAGGTACGTACAAAAGGAATTTCACTTCTAGCAAACCTTCCTTATAAAATATGTTATCGTCAAGCTAATCAAGATCAACATTGCCAGAAGTTGTATTATTACTTGCTTATTTGTAACTAGAAGGGAAACAAGGGAATTCGCTAGCCTAAAGCGATAGTCAAATCTTTTAAAAGTCGATCGCTAAGTGAAACAATTGAAATTCGGTTCTTGCTAGGAATAAACAAAAGAGAGGCGGAAAGAATCGCCCTCTGTGGTGTAATGGTTACCATGCTAACTTCATATACCCAAAGTCGCGGGTTCAAACCCGATGGAGGATGATGGATTTTTTTCGGGCAAAAAATCCTTAGCATGGTTTCCTTCGGAAGGGAATCAAAGCCGTTGGTCCCGTGGCGTAGAATTACCGCACTTAAAAGAACCTCAACTCTGAGCAAACTTAAGCGGTGTTTCACGCCCAATATAAAATGGGACGCCGAGAATTACAGCAGTTAAAGAGGGTACATAAATAAAACTCTATTTCAGAGACGAAAAGAAAGACGTCTCACGTTTGAGAAAAGTTTAAGCACCTTAAAACAAAAACCAACAATTTCGAATATCTCGATGTATATGACATAAATTGTGTGTTTTAACGAGATATAATTTTTTGTGTATTTAGTTTTTGTCTATCTCTTGCGGTTTACCTATTTCACCAAAACTCGTATTCAGAGGCTATTCCCAGAAAATTCAAGATATACATTTCGTTTGATATGAAAATATTAAACATATGATATTTTCATCAAAACCATAGCAATTTTTGAGAAATTCAAAATTTTCAAAAAATGTTCCCTGCAAAGGGGAGTTACGAGTGAAGGATTTTCTTTAAAAGCTTCGTGTCGTATCCTTGGAATATATTGAACTTAAATACCAAGTTCTTTTTTTATTCAGGCTGTCTCAAAATCTGTATTTTCGGTGAAATCTCGGTATCGAAGTTTTCGGTTGAATGCAATACCTATGCTACCCACTATGTACATTGTACATATGGGCTAGAGAAAGTAAAAAAGTCGAATTGTGTGTGCGTGTCTGTGGACACCATAGCTAAAAAAATGAAAAGACCGTTAAATACTAAACTTGGTATTTAAGTAAGGTATCCTCTAAGGATGCAGATTTTGAGGTAAATTGCCCCACCCAAAACTACCCTTTACTGGAAAAATGTCGAAATTTATTTTCTCAAAAATAGTTTCATAATTTATATTAAAATACCGTATATTAACGATATTTACATCATAAATAAATTGTATATCTTGAATTTTTCAGGAATAGCCTCTGAAGACCTCTTCATTCTAGATGAGTTTTGCTGAAATTTTGTATAACTGGCAAAACGCAAGAGATAGACAAAAACTTACTGTACAAAAAATGTAGATCTCGTTAAAGCACATATATACATTTATGTTGTAGAGCTGCCCATTGTTGAGATATTCTGTGTTATTGGTTTCAATTTTAAGCTACTTAAATGTTTCTCAAATGGTAGGTCATATTTCTTTCGTCTGTCTTTTGCTTATTCCTGGCAAGCAAAGAGAACGGCATTTCAATTGTTTCATATCGACCTGCTTTTACAGGAATTGTCTATCGTTTTAACCTAGCGTGTTTTCTTATTTCCCTTCTGCTTATAAAGAATCAAGTAATAAGATCAATTCTGCTAACGTCTATCTCGATCAACGAGATGAAGGTAAAGGAATAATCTTTCGTAAGAGAAGTTTGATTGCGAAACAGCTCAAGAAAATAATGTGATTGGAACGCATCATATTTTTTTTTCTTTCTTAGAACTGAATTTCAGGAAGGACACCCAAGAACCGCTGTTACAGATGAAAATATTGCCGATTTTCGAGCTATGCTTGAAGAAGTTTGACGGACATCTTATGCGTTCATTTGGACGATAGCGTTGGTATGAATCAAATCTCAGACATTTTCCAACAATAGTTTAGACTGAACAACTTTTGTTTCTATGACTAGGAGTTGACAAATTCCTGTATGAGAAAAGTATAAGTTTTTAAAGCTAAAATCAAAAACAAGAAGTATCTCAAAAACGATCAACTCCACGAAAAAATGTATATAAGATAAATTGTGTGTTTTAAGATGCTCTACATTTTTTTATGTTGTAAGTTTTTGTCTATCTCTTACGGTTTAGCAGTTATGCAAAATTCTGTAAAATTCATCCAGAATAAATTATTCTTCAGAGGCTATTGCCAGAAAATTCAAGATATACATTTCTTTGTCAGGTAAATTTATTTAATGTACGAAATTTTAATCAAAATCGTTAGAGCAATTTTTGATAAAATCAAAATTTTCGAAAAAAAGTTCCATGTAAAGTGTAGTTTGGGATAGGGGATTTTTCTCAAAATCTTTGTGTCGTAGCCCTGGATGATACTAAACTGAAATACCAGCTTTGGTATTTTGCCGACTTTTCGTTTTTGAGCTATCGTGTTCAGAGTCACACGGACATTTTTCTGAAAATGCTTTTTTTTTTTTTGGATACAGCGGACCATAAAACATATATTTCCGGTGAAATCTCGGTATCGAATTTTTGGGTGGAGTGCAATACCTTCTCTATACACTATGTACATAGTACGTATAGAGAAAGTAAAAAACGTACAAAAGTATGTGATTGCTTGTGATAAAAAATAAAGTAGTGTAGGATTTATTTGATACAATAAAATCATTAATAAGCATAACTGTACATAATTGTAAAAATAAATATTATAGAATTTAAATTAAAATATCCAAATGTATCCTAGACGTTCTCGGGCTTCAAGCCGGGTGTGTAGTAATGAAGAGTCAGCGACGTTTCGGGAGGTGAATCTCTCCCAGCATCAGGATGATGAATGGCTCAATCGGGTCACCCGAAACGTCGATGACTCTTCATCACGACACTTGGATTAAAGCCCGAGAACGTCTAGAATATGTTCGTCGCCAGGAAAGCTTCAGATCCTATTTCAATATCCAAATAGTTTACACCTTAAATCTCGGTTTAAACATAGGGGTTTCAGAGACGGTACGTCAAAGAATGCGTTACAAAAAAAGTATTTTCGTGAGTTACGAGATAATAATTGGATGAACCTATTTTTCTCTGGATTTTCCAGACCTTAGGTATCAGTGTTTCCTTCAGGTATACTACATCTGTTAAAGCTGACACAAGTGATGCAAGAAAAGGCTATTTTACTTTAAAGAATGCTGAGATCATAAATACGGAGACCACAGAATCAGAATCCAACAATCATAATGTTCATGTAAATCTGAAGATTATTAATATTTAGGTTGTCACTTTTAAATTCGTATTTTATCATTTTACCCCAAAAATAATTAAATAAATTTATATTTACTTTGATATTACAATAGTAGTGATCCTTTTGATGATGCAAGGCCAGATGACTGATGCTGACCCTGCTTGGTTACATACTTCTGAAACAGATGATTGCTTAAGATCAACAATTGCACGTATAGGAATGAACATATCTGGACAAGAAGTTTCTGTTAATTAGGACAGCCCTGGCATACAGTTTGAAGATTTTTTTTTCTTTTTGTTTTTTCGTTTCTACGCCCATTTAACTGCTATGGTCATATCGGGTCTTTGGAATATTGCGGTTTATAATTATTATTATTATCATCATTATTATAATTATTATTTTCAGTAGCAGCATCATCATTTGAACTTGAGTTTACATGATGAGTTTACATCACTGTATCGTCTTTAACTTATTTTCACTTATGCAGTCACTCTCGTGTCTACTCTCTCATATCCGCCGAATCTGTGGAAATATGGGAATAATCATAATTAGAGAAAAAGTTCTACCCCTAACCGCAATCGAACCCCAGGTTCGCTGACCATTCTACCGTGGAGACAGTCCGAAGGTAATATTTTATCGTGGAGCAATACCTCCCTGGGCTGGTACATAATATGTAAGCTAATAATTAATGCAGAGGCTAAAAGTTTGATTCCTAGATCCAGTTGGACTTTTGTGTGACTGTAATTATTATTTGGCCTTAATAGAGTTTGGAAAGCAAGAATATAGAAATGAATAAAATTCAATAAGCCAAATAAATATCGAATCATAAATGAGAACTCTAGCATTTAAATACCAATATGAAAATTTTCAACGTTGATTTTTTTTATAATTGTAGGCTATATTTGAGCATTACTTTTACATGTTGAAAATCATGTAAAGAAAATGAGCAGATCGAATAATAGATCAACATATTGAACCGTAACATAACAATTAAATCACTAAACTCCGGGGTTCAAAATTGGGGAATTAAGAGAAGAAGTTAGAGAAGTTTCCTGCAAATGACATTTTATATTTTAAAGTCTCTATCGCTTTGATAAATAAGAAGACGAAGAAAAAGAAAGGACATGCTGTTGAATTATTCGTTTCATTTCGTAATCGGTCACCCTCCTCCTAGGACTTACAAGTCAATGCCTAGTGGTCAGGAGCCTGTCGGGGACCCAATGGCAGAAAACCACAGAGTGGAGAACCTGTTACAAGAGGTCGGCCCATAGCTAGCCACGAAGTGGATGATATGAAATGAAATGTGATAATGAAAGGTGATGATGGGGCAATTGGTGGAATGAGTGGCAGAGAAAACCCACCCAGACGTTGCCTCGTGTACCACAAATCCCATATGTGGGCGCTTGGGATCGAACCCGGGCCACCTAGATAGGAGGCGAGGGTCTATCCACTCAACTGCGGTAAAATGATATATTAAAACAGAGCAAAATTTGTTTGCGGCATCATTGAAGATCTTGAAGAATGAATGCAAAATAGCTCTTTTTTATGAAAAATGGAGTACAAAGAATCATATGCAGAATGGTTTTCCTAAATACACTTTGTATCAGTAATGGATAATTAAACAAAGTTATGAGAAAACAAATTAATTGGATACTTTTTCATCTAGTAATATAGGAGAAAAACATCCACCAGCAAACAATCTTTCTTCCAGCGAAATAGAGAAAATAAAACAGCATATTGAGAAATGTCCTAATACGGAGTATTATTACCTATATTAGGTAGTCTTCACAAATGAACTATCTGGCCTGTCTATGTGTAAGATGTACTCTCTTTATGAACAAGATTGTAAAGAAATGCATCAGAAAGCAGCAAGTCTGAAACATAAAACCGAATTTGTTGTCAATGTTATAACTGTTCCTTTTTTTCTAAACCTAAAAAATACCAGTGCTCATTCTGTGCCAGATATGAAACTGCTCAGGAAGAAGAAAAGAAATCTAGATCCCAAGTATCTATATCATAAGCAAAGGGAATGAGAAGCCAACCAAAGCAAATGGCAAATCAAGGGCTTCCAAAGAAGAAACGCGTGTGATAGCAACTTTCGACCTACAGAGTATGTTACAATCCCAAATAGTGAAGTTGCCCCGATGTATTACAGTCGTAATCTTTATGCCTAGAGCTCTACCAAATGCCAAATAGTGCACACTGTTACACCTGGCATTAACTAAATTTTGCTACATGTTCAGACCACTAACATTAATGTGAACAAAGGATCCTCAAATATGGTCATTCTGTGAATTTTCGAAAGAAATTCGTATCTGTTTATACTATTCTTGACTGGCTAAACTAATTTCGGTCTGCTCGTTACGCAAGAAAAAGGAAGAATGTTACAAGTTATAACGCGAGAGCGCTGAGTTTGTTGAGAGACTCTGACCAGAACAATTTTGTGGAATAAAACTAAGGACAGTAAAGGGAAGAGGGTAAACTGATTGCTAATAAAATGTTTCAGGTATGATAAAGGAAGCCCTATAATTATCAAATATAGGTATGGGCGATTTGAGAACCATTTGTAAATAAATGTGTTTGGGCCTGCCTGTTCTCCTCAAGGCATACATAATACTCTCTCTCTCTCTCTCTCTCTCTCTCTCTCTCTCTCTCTCTCTCTCTCTCTCTCTCTCTCTCTCTCCTATATCTGTTATGAAGTATAAGGATTTGTGGTCTCTGTGTGATAGAGGAGTGCGAAAGTGACCTGGAGGATAAAATAATAATTATTTTCGCTCGGAGTAAATGTAATTAAACAAAGGACAAAGCTATTTTTTAAATTGGTCAGAACGATGAAATGTTTCATGTTAATGTACTCAATTTCAGCAGTTAACCATGGGTTACGTCCAATTTTAAATGTGGCTGCAAACTAATGTAAAACTTTTTATACGTTTTCTTAATCCGTAAGCTAAAAAAACACATATTTGTAAAGTTACTAAAGTGTCAAGAATATAACAACCATTAAACATGTGGTAAACAATAGTTAATATATTTATCATAACATAATGAACTCTTTATTTTACAGTAAAAAGTCTACATATCTCCTTTAAACTGCCTTTTGCTCTTCAGGCAGAAGTCACGTAGTCCAATATTTTGGGAAATTTTGCAAACATTTACAGAAAAAAAAAGGGTTACAATTATTTTAGAAATATGACTAAATGTAAAATAAGAACTGAAGCTTTCCTGGCGACGTATTAATTCAAAATCTTCTCGGGCTTCTAGCCAGGTAAAAAATTGGTTTGACACCACCAAGTCAAACCAAGTTTTTACCTGGCTAGAAGCCCGAGAAGATTTTGAATTAATGACTAAATGTGTGTATATATATATATATATATTTAAATTGTATTTGAAGTTTAGCGTAATGTCGTAACGGATGTTTAGAACTATGCCAAACTTTAAAATTGCTGTATCTCAAAACACGGATTTTGAACTTGGTGATTTCTACCAGAACGCCAAAGCTATATTAGAGGTATTTAGTTATATTTATATTCAGGTCCTGTTTCTATATTCCTCCATGCCTGCCATCTAACGGAGGTGAAGATAATATTGTACGTACTTTCGGAATTACGGAATCACGGACGTGTCTAAATGAACTTTTACATGGCTGTTTCGAAGTTGGTAATCTGCTACTGATTGTTGTTACCAATATCAGGAACATGTGGTTTGTTAAACTGAAATGAAATAGGGACGTGAATGTGTGAAATGTTGAAGGTTTAAAAGCCTTTTTTTATTGTTAGCAGTTGTCAATATTAAAGATATTTGTTAATCCTTCGTTTAGTTTAAAAATATTCTCAAGCACTGCCAAAATGAAAACTCGAAATAAAGGATCCGGTAAGTGGTTTTGTAAATTAGTAGTTAACTAATCTCTTTACTTTATGCTAATGAATGAAAAAGGAATAGGGTACAATTTGCATATTAAACATAACACACAGTTATTATAGCACGCTGTGCTTGAAAGAACAGCTCTAGACACGTTATCGTGCGCAAATCTTGCAATAGCATTCGCAAACACATTTCGAGACTGAGTGATGGAACTTTTAAATTTTACACTCCTTTTAGTGAAAACTGCGATGTCGAAACTTGTAACCAGGACTTGCTCTCTGCTCATCCATATGTCCCTCTGCGTGAAGTGTTTTATGTTGATGTAATAAGTAGTTGCAGTGTAATACCTACGATAAGACAAGATGTAAAAGGATTACATTTACATCACCTTAACGGCTCCATGGCAAGGTATCTTCCATATGTATAGTTCCGAAGAAAATGTATGAAAAATGAGAGTGGCAGTGAAAACCACCAGGGAATATTAGGTTTAGACTAGCAGGCCCCTCGATACTCGCTCTGCCGTCTCACCGCTGCTTCACTCCTCTTCTTATAAAAACATCTCTCGGATACGTTTTGCTTCTTAGGCCCCACAACACTGAGCTATACTTTGCGGCTTAGGCTCCTTGTTATTTCTATACTTTGGTTACACTACTTGGCATTGCTTCAATACGTGAGCCGAATTTTGGTGCTTAGAGCAGCTTTGTGGTTACTTACCAGTCTGTTATAAACGTTTAGGACTAAGCCATAAAGGTATCCCAAGGTGGAGGGTCCTAAGCTGCAAAGCATAGCCCAAGGTGGAGGACTCAAAGCATAGGGGAGGGATGCGTTTTATAAGTAGAGCTAAAACCCCAATGATCCCAAGAAGTCAAAACCTCGGCAATCTGATGCATTTCACATCTGAACAATTTAATGTTTTCAATTCTCTCTTTTAGAGCATTTTATGGGTGTGTGTATGTGTGATGTAACTATCGTATATCTTTATTGGATCCTCAACACTTAAGCATGAGGATTCACAATTACAAATTATATTTCTTGTCATGTGCAATTATTAAAAACAACAGCCATAGCTGGGAAGTGCATCTGCGGTGGGAAATAAAAGGTATTGAAGAATGTCCCCCATGTCATAAAAATTTTTTACTAGTTACCATCAAAATTATTTCATATTAATGTTCAATAAAAACACGTCTGGGTAAAAGTTTACTTTAACTATAGAATGGATTTCAGATTTTATTCCAAGTATAGGATGAACTTACCTTAATTTTGAGCCATAGTTCTATTTGGATTATAGTGCTTAGTTCTCAAGTAATTAATATTTAAAGTTTTTATTCATTCCTCAGACTTGAACATTTTTGTACCTTACAAGGAAAACCCAAGACTTTCAGTGATCCAGAAAGTATGATTTTATTGGTTAATTGTTCTGCTCAATGGTATGAGCCAATGATGTGGCCAATGATATTCAAGGACTTGCTTACGTGATCAGCCATTCTTTTACAAATGTAACCAGGGGGGGGGGATTAAAAATAAATATCTGGCTGCAAACTGTTTTGATTCATGTTGCTTAATATCCAATTGTATCATATCTAAAATAATTTTCTGTTTGGATTTCTTCTTTTCTCATATTTTTACACTTAATAAATGACAAACACAGCAAACCATTTTAGAGCACAAAACCAGTTGATTTGAAATCAATTGTCTAGCACTATTGTCAGCATCTCATCCTTCAGATGTTTACAGGAAGAGAAAGAGCATTTCTTTGTTTCTTCAAATATTAATTTTCAGCTTGCACAGGCTAGTAATTATAAATTTTTCTCACATTTTGTTAAGATGGTGTAGTCCTGTCACATCCGTTACAGAAAACATGAAGTTTGTGCAACTTCTATAGAAAATATTATATTTACCAAAGCTTTTGTGAAAGTTAGGCTAAAAACATCTTCTAAGTTGTCTAACATCTTGTTCACATTTAAATACTGATTTACCTGAAATTTTGTGTAACAAATGCAACATGTTAATTTGTTTTGACTATGTGAGAGTTCAAAACAATAAGATATTTAGCCTACATTTCAATTTTTTTTTTCATTCTGTAGATTAATGGCAGGTTTATATAAGAACAGAATGGCCAAAATGTAGAGCAAGAATGAAAAACAATTAAGGGAAATGGAAGGAATGGATAAGGAAAAACCCTGAAAAAACCCTTATCTGGGCAACTCACCCTAAGCGAGATTCGAACTCACGACCTTTTGAATGTGAAGCAGACTCGCTACCACCACACTACCCAGGCAGGCAAACAAAAGATTGTGTGAGTAAAGTTGGAGATTTCTACCACAATGATGAAATATCAAGACAGGCCCCAGGGAAAATGATGTGAAGTCAGTGAAAGTACTGGAAGAAGAAATCTATAGCAAATACAACATATGACAATGGACATCAGTGATGCATATGAAGAATTCAAGAAATCTTTCCAGAAACCTTCATCTCAAAATCTGAATTTTATAGTCTTTGACTAGTGTATATGTTACCAGTATATATTACCAGTAAATCAGATCAGATGAAAAGAAACCGGTTCCCTTCGGAGATACTGTGAAAGTTCTGGAGGAACCAAAAATGAAAATAACTGGGACAGCGAGTACTGTATAAATTCCTACAACCAATAGATATGTGTGTGAACAGTGAAAGATTACTTTTATTGTTGCAGTTTTTCTTTGTTCAGTTTATAATTTTGCAGAACTGTTCCCAAAATATTACTGATTAAGTTCATGTAAACTGAAATGAAAGTGTAATATGCATTCACAGTGCCAAATTTGTTTACAATGCATATTAGTAGTAGTTTTTTTCATTCATATATATTATCCATGTTATTTTCAATACATATAAGTAAGAATTTATTGAAACTAAGAAGAATGGAAAATGATATTGTCACTAGTCACATCTGCTACAGCAAACATAATTTATTGTAACTCTTAAACTGTACTTATAGACTACCAAAATCCCTGTGCACAGTTTATTATGTATTATTGTTTTACAAAAAAAAAATTGACTAATTTATTTCAAAATGTTAACAGTAATTCACCGAAGTACCAATCTATGCAGAAAGCATGGTGCAAATTATGTCATATCTGTTACACAGTCAAAACTGAATGCAGAGGACACAGAGTAACACTTTATTGTACAAACATTTTCAGAAGTGTACATAATACCCTAAACAAAGTCTCTACATTTAAATAATTCTTCACAGTGTTATTGTCTTTTTACTAAGTTCCTTAAAAGGCATGTTAATGTCACATCTGTTACAAAAGAATGGCTGTGATACATTCATGAGCTGTGAATTATAAAAGAAACCAATCGTACTCCTTGATGTAGTGCACATCTGAAAGTGAATGTGCGCTGAGTTATTTATGTTGTATTAAGTTTCCCTCAGAGCAAGTTGTGGAGCTATTTGTTAAACATATAAATGCTTCATATACATACATATCATATATTTATATGGAATATATTTTCAATGTAAATATAAAGTTAAGGAGAGCAGCTGATGTGTTGTATTGGCTGAAATGTTAAGTTAAGCTAAAGATAATGAACCGTGTGTTTTTATGTTTTTTAAAAATGAGTATGAGGGGAGCCGAGGCCATTAGGCCATAGCAGGCCACGCGAGTAGCAGGGTCCTCTGGTTTCAAGATTTTATCAGGTTTACAGTAGGTTACATTTAGTGTGTGTGTATATATGAAATGTATCAAAGCTAGGGGTTAAAATGGAATTTTCTAAAGCTATATTCATGTGTTTTTGGAAAAGCAATGCATATTAGCGATTTTTGTAGAAAAATTGCTTGAAATCCATTCTGTAGTTAAAGTAAACTTTTACCCATGTCTCATAAGCTATAATTATAAACTGTTGTAAAATTGTCACTTATTAAATTAAATTGAGTTTTATTTATAGATTCTCTTGAACTGCTGAGGCTCTCAGTATCCCATTCTATAAGTATTTGGGCATGAAAGACTGCTTAATTTTGCTCGGAGGTCTCTTTAGGAGACTTGAGACTGTTCCTTTACATGCCGTAATTTGCAACATGGAAGCAAAGGCTTTACTTCACTTTCAAAGGACCATGCTAAGAATTTTTATGCCTGGACACTGTGTAGGGTTTCCTGCATAATCTTGTATACATAATTTGTAATTTTTTTTTTTTTGGGTACTTCACATTTATAGGAATTCAGTTTTATTTCTTACTAACAGCTCTATACACTGTCTGCTCAGAAACATTGTTTCCTTGCTGATTTCCACATTCATTTAGTGGGGCTTCTTAACATTACATCTGAAATTTTGCCCAGTTTAGCATCTGTTAAAAGTCTAGGCCTACCACTTTTTGGAGCATCATGCACAAACCCAATTTAACAGAATTCAGTAATTAAATCTGTCACGTATCATGATGATATACCTAATGTGCAAAATGTTCAATAAATTTGTTTTACATTTTCTGAAATCTTATCACCATCGAAGAATACATCAACTGAATGGAATACTGTATATTAAAGATATTTACATGATAACTTATGGATAACAAATGCTGCGAACATTCTGGACTCTAAGTCTGTGGAGCAATGACAGGGCATAGCTAAAGGATCTGTGTAACTAAAAACCACTCAATAATCCAGGTGATAGCAGAGAAAAATAAAAATCTGATGTGTTCCATTCAGATGACTTTCTCTACATCACTGTAACAAGCTATTGTTAAAAAGCATATTCTTCTATCTACTTTATCATACTCGAGATAAACATTAGCAGAATTTTTCTTAATTACTTGCTTCAAGTAGAAGGAAAATAATGGAATACACTAGGCTAAAACAAATGTCAAAGCTGGTTGTCATGTGGTTGAAATCCGTTTCTATGCAGGGCTAGGAGTTTACAACTTTCTGTGTGAGAAAAGCTTAAGTATTTTTAAATCTGAAGCAAATAACAAGGAATATCTCAGAAATGGTCAATTCCACATAAAAACGTATATGACATAAATTGAGTGTTTTAATGTGATCTACAATTTTTGTGCAATAAGTTTCTGTCTATCTCTTATGGTTTACCAGTTATGCAAAATTCATTCAGAATAAAGAGGTTTAAGGGGCTACTCCCAGAAAATTCATGATATACATTTTATTTGCCATATAAATATCATTAACATATGGTATTTTAATCAAAACATAAGCCATTTTTCAGAAAATCAAAATTTTTAAACTTTTTTCCACATAAAGGATAGTTTGGGGTGGAGGTATTTTTCTCAACATCCTCGTGCCGCATCCCTGGAAGATAGTAAACTTAAATACTAAGTTTTCGTTTTTGAGTTAATGTGTTCACACACACACACACACACACACACACACACACACACCCACCCACGCACGCACACACACACACACACACACACACACACGTGCACATACATATATGGATGGATGGACCTTTTTCCAGAAATGCTTGTTTTGGATACAGGGGGCCCTAAAACATCTATTTCCAGTGAAATCTCGGTATTGAATTTGGGTGGAATGCAATACCTTCTCTATACATTATGTACAGAGTATGTGTCAGAAAGTAAAAATTAAACACCCTGCAAATCCAGCAGCTTTCAACACCTGCTTTAGATTAACAATGAGTTTTGCATATATGCAGTATGGCATGATTTCTTGGTTTGCTGCCATCAGGTTAAAAAGTTTGAAAGTGTCAAGAACTGCTCCTGAATCACATGCAAAGGTAATGCATGTATTTTTACTTTCTCTACATGTACATAGTGTATAGATAAGGTATTACATTCCACCCAAATTCAATACTGAGATTCCACCAAAAATTTGATACCAAGATTTCACCAGGGTTTTAGGGTCCCCTGTATCTAAAAAAAAGCACTCTTAGAAAAAGGTCCAAGTGTGTGTGTGTGTATATATATATATATGTATCTGTGAACACGATAGCTCAAAAACGAAAAGATGACATATGGTTGGTTGGTTGGTATCTAATGTTGAGCAGTTGGCAGTGAAGCCATTTGCTCTCTTGCATTCCAGTATTTTGATGTCATATTATGTTGACTAAAGGTTGGGCGTGTACATAAAGGACACAGAGAA
Organism: Hymenopus coronatus; assembly: GCA_030762935.1. Taxonomy (NCBI): domain Eukaryota; kingdom Metazoa; phylum Arthropoda; class Insecta; order Mantodea; family Hymenopodidae; genus Hymenopus; species Hymenopus coronatus. Next base: position 150,651,480 of record CM060897.1, on the reverse strand, counting down.
GATTTCACTATACCAATCCTGAATAAATGTTTATTAAGGCAGTCATGGCCTGTTAGGAGTCTAAAAGTTGCTACAGTTGGTAATGTAGTGATTCTGGTCATGTTATTACATAAATTTTCCCAATTTTTTCCTTTTGTTTGTAATACATTATCTTCTTTAATTTTGTTATATGATGATATAATGATTCTTTTGATAAGAGTGATAACTTATTGGATCAGATGAATTTGATGTAATTTTACTATCTTTCTTGGCTAGAAAGTCAGCTGTTTCATTGCCCTGTATTCTGCAATGTGCTGGTATCCATTGAAATATTAATCTTTTATTTAAATTCATTAGTTGTTCTATGATTTTGCGGCGTTCTGCAATATTTAAGTTATTAGGTGTTACATCAGATGTTATGGATATAATAGCTGCTTTAGAGTCAGATAATAGTACAACTTTTTCAAATTTATTTATATGATATAGTAGGTTTTGTAAGCTCTGAAGTATTTTCAAAATTTCTCCATCAAAATTTGTAGTATTTAAACTTAATCTTTTGTAGGAAGAGAAGAGAGGGCGTATTGCACCTGTGCTAGTACCACTGTTAATTGGTAAGCTAGAACCATCAGTATAAACATGTAGCCATTCATTGGTAGGGTATCTTAAATTTATTATTTCTAGTGTCATTAAGTTGATGTATAAGACTTGGTATATAAGTTTAGTATCTTCCAAGGATACGGCACAAAGTTTTTGAGGAAAATTCCCCCACCCCAAGCTACCCTTTACATGAAAATGTTTTTGAAAATTTTTACCATCTCAAAAATGGCTCTTAATGATTTTGATTAAAATACTGTATATTAAAGACATTTACATGACAAATAAAATGTATGTCTTGAATTTTCTGGGAATAGCCTCTGAATACTTCTTTATTCTGGATGAATTTTGCTGGATTTTGCATGACTAGTAAACCATAAGAGATAGACAAAAACCTACTACACAAAAAAATGTAGATCTTGTTAAAACACACAATTTATGTCATATAATTTTTTTTCATAGCGCTAATTATTTTTGAGATATTGCCCCTTATTTGTTTCAGTTTTGAAATACCTAAAACTTTTCACATATGAGGATTTGCGAACTCCAGGCAATGCAAAGAAATAGATTTCATCCACATGGCAACTAGCTTTTAATGTTGTTTTATACTAGCATATTCCTTATTTCTATTTTTGCTTACAAGAAAGCATTTCTGCTAACATTTATCTCAATTAGCATGAAGTAGATAGAAGCATAAGCTTTTTAACAATAATTTGTTACAGAGTTGTAGAGAAAGTTATGTGAATGGAACACGTCAGATTTTTATTACATTTCTTGGAAGTTTCTAGGCTGCAATAGACACAGAATTCTGCACAGGTTTTATATTGCTCAGTTAACTATTATCTTTTTCTTCATAACATTCTAAATTCCTTATTGTTTTATAATTACTTTGCTATCAAGATTTAATGTTTAATTTGAATATATCAGCAGCTCAAAGTCTTGAGTCATTCAAAACCATCATTATTAAAATATTTAAAATATAAACATTGGATGTTCTCTGAGCATGGGCCACACAAACATACACATACATTTTTATTTTCTCTACACATACTTTTTACATATGTATATTGTTTTGCACTCAAAAATTTGTTGCCAAGATTACACCAGAAATACATGTTTTGCAACCCCCTGAATCCCAAAAAATAAATCTGTCTTCCAGAAAAAAGTGTGTGTGTGTGGGCAGCATAACTCAAAAACAAAAGTCTGTTAAATACCAAACTTGGTATTTAAGTTCAGTATCTTTGAAGGATGCAACAAAGATTTTCAAAAACAATCCCCCCACCTCCAAACTACCCCTTATATGGAAAAATTTTCGAAAATTTTTAATTTCTCAAAAATGGTTATAATAATTTTGGTTAAAATATTGTATGTTAAAGATATTGACATGTAAAATGAAATGTGTATCTTGAAATAACTGGGAATAGCCTCTGAAGACTTGTTTATTCTGGATGAATTGTGCAGAATTTTGCATAACTAGTAAACCTTAAGAGATAGACACAACCCTACTACACAAAAAATGTAGATCTTGTTAAAATAAACACTTTATCCTATATACATTTTTTTCGTGGAGTTGACCGTTTTTGAGATATTCCTTGTTATTGGTTTCAGTTTTAAAATACTATTACTTTTCTCATAGAGCAATTGTCAACCCCTGGCTGTGAGCAAAGGTTCAATCATATGGCAACCAGCTTTTAAAAGATTTGACTATTGCTTTAGCTTATAGTATTATGCTTGCAAATAGACATGAAAACTGTCAACATGATGCACAGTGTCATTAACTGATGCTGAGGTTGGCTGGTACTGCTGCTGGCTATTGCTGAAGACTCTGTCTCTTTCCCCCCACTCTTTGTACTGTGCAACTAGAGTGTTTGCGTCTATTTGCAAGATAATATTCCCTTATTCCCCTTCTACTTACAAGGAAGCAAGTAATAAGACCATTTCTGCTTTTTTTTTTTTTTTTTTTTTGCAATGAGCATAAAGTAAATAGAAGAAAAAAGCTTTTTAACAATAATTTGTGTCTGGGATGTAGAGAAAGTCATGTGAATGGAATAGTAGCTAGAGAAGATATTGTATACCACCCAAAAATTCAACACAGAGATTTCACCGAAAATACACATTCCTTAAAAATGTTCCCTGCATAAAAATAAGCATCTTTAGAAAAAGGTCTTTTGTGTGTGTGTGTGTGTGTGTGTGAGAGAGAGAGAGGGGGGGGGGACACTGTAACTCAAAAAGAAAAGTTTGTAAAATACTAAACTTGGTATATAATTTTAGCATCTTCCAAGGATGCGACACAAAGATTTTGAAGACCCCCCCCCCCCCTCAAACTACCCTTCACATGGAAAAAAATTTCAAAAAATTTGATTTTTTAAAAAATTGCTCTAACAATTTTGATTAAAAAAACCATATATTAAAGATTGTGCAGAGTGATTAGATTGCTTGCCTCCCACCTAGGCTGCCTAGGTTTGGTCCCAAGGATCTGCATGTGGGATTTGTGGTGGATGAAACTGTGATGGGAGTAATGTTGCCGTTCAAGGGTCAGTTGGCCGCGCAATGCCGCAAAACCATACCAACTTGAGAAATTGAAAACCCATTTTGGAACTGAGCACATAGTGCCAAAGGAATGCAATCTGTGAATAGCCGCAAGATGGCAGTAGTAAGCAGAGTTATATGTTGCTAAATGGCTGGTATATGACATTGCCGAAGGGTCTGGCAATTCTAGAAGACAACGGCATCTATCATACACCATTAATCCTACTTATTACAGACGTTGATTATTTGAGGTTATGTGGTACATGAGCTAGCTAAAGGCGATTTCATCAAAACATAAAGATAACCCATCTTGCTTTTGATCAAGTTATATTTTGGGTTAAATGGAGAAATTTAAAACACAAAGCTACTGTTAAATAAGAAGTTATCGATTGCTTTGTTTCTTTCTAATGAAAACAGGAGCATTGGTAGTAAATAAAAATAATTATTATTATATATTATTGTTATTATTGTTACTAATATTATTATTATTATTATTATTGGTGGTGGTGGTGATGGTGGTAGTACGATGATTATGAGTATTATTATTATTATTATTATTATTATTATTATTATTATTATTATTAGTTGTAAGAATAACTGTCAGCTCAACCAGATCTACTTGCTCTTTATTTATGTGAAACTACCCTTTACATGGAACATTTTTCGAAAAATTTGATTTTCTTAAAAATGGCTCTAATGATTTTGATTAAAATTTTGTATATTTAAAATATCTACTTGACAAATAAAATGTATATCTTGAATTTTCTGGGAATAGCCTCTGAAGACTACTTCGTTCTGGATGAATTTTACGAATTTTTGCATAACTGCTAAACCATAAGAGATGGAAATGTAGAGCACATTAAAACATACAATTTATGTTATATACCTTTTTTTTCATGGAGTTGATCTTTTTAAGATATTCCTTGTTTTTAGTTTCAGCTTTGAAAAACTTATACTTTTCTCATACTGGGATTTGTCAACTCGTGTCTATACAAACAAAGGAACTTCAGTCATATAGAAACAAGCTTTTGACTATCACTTTAACCTATGGTACTCCCTTATTTCACTTCTACTTACAAAGAAGCAAGTAATAAGACTATTTCTGGTAATGTTTTCTCAATTAGCATGAAGTAAATAGAAGCATAAGCTTTTTAACAAAAAGCTTCCATTTTCCTCTTAAGATTACAGTTAGGAATCTATGTAGTAGTAGAAAATATTTAAAATATAATAGATAAACCAACGTTTTAAAAGATTCTATAAATTGAATTTTGACTAAAACGTAATTCTTTTGGTAAGATAGATCTTTGCCTTTTTTTTTTGCTTAAATACCCCCCACAAACCTATATATCTACAATGAAATCTATAATGGCTCTAAAAATCATATAATCTGCTAGAGAAAATTATTCTGCATGGATGTGTTGAAAGCTGAAAGTTATTAAAAACTTAATATTTACATCAATATAAACAGTGGAAGAGTAGAAAAATATGAAGCTACAAATATATTACATTTATTTCCATTCAGACATCTAAACTTGAGAGAGGAGCTAAAGTAATCAACACAGCTATGGGAAAATTAATCTAATTTATATAGGTATCTTATTGGTCTATTGTACATTATTTATTCTAGCATTTTAGAAAGGGGTGCTAAATAAAATGTCAATATCCTATAAATTCTTAAGTATTCAGTTTAGAAAAAAATCTTATGTATTCCATTCACATGATTTCTCTACATCTCGGTACAAATTACTGCTAAAAAGCATATACTTCTGTCTACTTTATGATAATCAAGATAAACATTAGCAGAAATTGTCTTAATTACTTGCTTCCTTGTAAGTAGAAGGAAAATAAGGGAATACACTAGGCTAAAATGATAGTCAAATCCTTTAAAAGCTGGTGTCAATGTGGTTGAAATCCGTTTCTATGAAGAACCAGAGTTTACAACTTTCCATGTGAGAAAACTTTTAAGTATTTTGAATCTAAACAAATAACAAGGAATATCTGAGAAATGGCCATTTCCATGAAAAAAAAACTCTGTCATAAATTGTGTTTTTTAATGTGATCTACATTTTTTGTTTAACAAGTTTTTGTCTATCTCTTATGGTTTACCAGTTAGGCAAAATTCAGCAAAGTTTATTCAGAATAAAGAGGTCTTCAGAGGCTATTCCCAGAAAATTCAAGATATACATGTTGTCTTAGAAATATCTTTAATAAATGGTATTTTAATCAAAATTGTTGCAGCCGTTTTTGAGAAAGTCTAAATTTTTGAAATTTTTTCCATGTAAAAGGGTAGTTTGTGGTCAGGGTATTTTTCTCAAAATCTCCGTGTCGCATCCCAGGAAGATACTAAACTTAAATACCAAGTTTGATATTTTACCGACTTTTCATTTTTGAGTTATGTTCACAAACACACAGACACATATGTGCATATCATGCAGACCTTTTTCTAAAAAGGCTTCTTTTTTTTTTTTTTTCATACAGAGGACTCTAAAACATTTATTACCTGTGAAATTTTGGAATCAAATTTTTTGTTGGAATGCAATACTTTCTCTGTACACTATGTACACAGTACATGTAGAGAAAGTAAAAATTAAGTTTAATTTATTAAGGATTATACTGTGGTTCTATTTAAAATTCTGAAGTTCAGCCGATTGGGGTGCTGCCTCTTATGCTATCTAGAGGGCCCCTAACTTCCATAAGAAACAAAGAAGTCAGCTTTTAACTGAAGTTTAAACTTTATTAATCCACTAGCTGAAATCCCAGCCTTGCCCTTGATTTGATGATTTAATTACAAAGTTTAGATGAGGGGAGAGATTATCCCAGGAATGTGCCCCACCTGTGGGGACTAGGAAGACAAGAAATGGTTATTGAGGAGCAAAGACAGATTTTTAAAGTTAAAAAGCAGATATCTAAATTAGAGAGTTTCTGTGGAAGGTAAAGAGGAAATAGTCAATTAAAAACAAAGGAATTTGAGTTAGGTTTTGTAACACAAACATCACGTAGTAATTACTTACTGGGATTAGTTTCGGGAATGCATGCTCCCATTTTCAACCCTTAATTCCAACTAAATCTTGCTCTGTTGGCATCAACGATGGGGATGGTAGTGTATCATTTGTGGAGGCATCTGTTGCTGGATCTATGAACTTCCAAAGGTTACTGAATGGTGGTGAAGCAAAATTTATGATACGGCTCTTTTTCTTCATGATGTAGATCTTCTCCCAGACATCTAATTCTGTGTGTTTATACACTGGTTGTAACAGTTTTATATTTGGTGTGATTTCGTGTCCTGATGTCCAAAAATGACAGGCAACTGCTGATTTTTCTGTTTGCTTGTATTTTAGGTTTCTCATGTATTCCTTTAATCTGGTTTCCAAACTTCTGTTTGTCCCTCCTATATGTACTAGATTACAATCTGAGCATTTAATTTCATAAATTCCTGGCTTTTTGTTTGCAGGGATAGGATCTTTTAAATTTTTGCACAGCAGTTTCTGAATGCTGTAGTTGTTTTTTGGAGCTAAGGTGATGTTATAATTCCTGAAGGTTTTCTAAAGTTTGTTGTGTACCCAAGATAATAGGTGAATTTTCTGAACTGAGATTGGTCATGGAGGTTTTGTAGGGTAGTTGTGTGTGTTATGTGGCTCGGTTTTTTGTGTTTGTCTATTCTCTTGTCTATTGCACTTTTTTGGAAGTCATTGTTGGTAGCTATTTGGAGTATCTGTTGGTATTCTTTTTGGTATTCACTATTCTCCATGGGAATGTGTACTAATCTATATGTTAAACTGTTCAGGAGTGCATATTTGTGTGTTGTAGGGTTGTAGCTATCAAACTTTATGTAGTTATCAGTATTTGTGGATTTTCTATGTATTCCAAATGTCACGTTATGTTTTTCTGTTCTTATTATTTTAATGTCTAGGAATGGCTTTTTGGTCTCTATAGTGAACTGAATAGATTTGTTTTGCAAGTTGAGTTTGAGTGCATTGTTTACGAGTTTTTATGGAACCATGACAATGATATCATCTATGTACCTATACCATTTTTTGTATATGTACAAAATATACACATACCTAGGTTTTAGTAAATTTTTTTGTATCTAGGGATCTCAAAACATGTATTTCTGATGAAATCTCAGTATCGAAAGTTTGGGTGCAATACAATACCTCTCTATACACTACGTACATAGTACATGTAGAAAAAGTAACAAAGAGAATAACGTTTGTGATTCTCTGTTTTAAATTATTGTCATTGATACTTTCACTGCACACATGTAGCTTCACATAACCCCACAAGGAAAATCTGAGGGCATCAGATCTCAGGATTGGTAGCCATGGCTTGACAAAACCCCTGCTTATCCATTGCTGGGAGAATGTTGTATCCAGAAACTGACGGACAATGCTGGCATAGTGTGGGGAAGTGCAGTCTTGTAAAAAAGATGACATCTTTTGAAATTGTGGCACTGCATAAAATTCCAACATGTTGGTAGTTTTTTATCACCACAGTCTGCTCCACAAAGAAAAATGGGTCTGTCAATGTGTCATGCATCAGACCATATCACAATTTTATTTTAGGGGTGTTGTGTTCATACTCAACATAGGCACGAAAGTTTCAGCAACCCAATTGCGGTAGTTATGCCGATGAACATGTTCACAGACGCCACATTGTTAAACACTCTTCTGCATAAATCATTTATGATTGTCAATCTCATGAAGCATATCTGTAGCAGATGTGAATCATTTGGGTCTATCTGGTTGAGTTTGGCCAGTTTTATAGTGTTCAACAGCTACAACTTCCTGAAAAACATAGAGATTTCTTTAACACCTTAGGAACTGTATTCTTGCAAAGGTGTAATTGTCGAGCACATGCATGTGCAGATTTTTCAGGGATGCTTATGTAAGTCTCCCACATAGCTTCTACAGGCTCATCATCAGGGAGAGGCATTTCCTGAGCTTTCCAGTCTCTTTAGAGTGCTGCAGGTTGCGAGCTTATGGATATGAGGACACAGCCATCCCAGGATGCATATTAAATGAATGAATACTACAATACCAAAAAACATACGAGGGCCGTTCAGAAAGTAACCTCCGATCGGTCACAGTGCGGGTAGTGGGGGGAGTAGCGACGCCATCTGTGCATTCACGCACTCAGCAGGTCAGTCGACATCAAGCCGTGGTCGAGTGAAAGTCGTACCTGCGCTAGTTTAGTGTTTGTGGCCGTTTGAAATGTGTACTGCAATAGAAAACCCCGCCAAATGTGAAGTGCGTGCTGTTATAAGGTTTTTTACAGCCAAAGGATATTCTGCAGCAGCTATTCATCGTGAGCTTTGTGCCGTGTACGGACCAAGAGTTATGAGTGAAGGAGTGGTCCGTGAATGGGTACGTTTATTTAAAAGTGGACGAGAAAACGTTCATGATGAAGAGAGGAGTGGTAGACCATCATTGGTCACGGACGAACTCGTTCAGACAGTTGATGCAAAAGTTCGTGAAAACCGACGTTTCACAATGTCGGAGTTGTCTACTGATTTTCCACAGATTTCTAAGACTCTCTTGTACGAGATAGTGACAGCAAGATTGGGTTACCGTAAGTTCTGTGCACGATGGGTGCCCAAAATTCTTACCGACCACCACAAAACTCAAAGAATGGCCTCTGCATTAGACTTTCTGTCACGTTATGAGGCCGAAGGTGAACCATTGTTAAACAGAATCGTGACCGGGGACGAAACCTGGATTAAGTACGTGAACCCTGAGGCAAAAGAACAATCAAAGATGTGGGCACATTCAAATTCGCCTACCAAACCAATAAAAGCCCGGCAAGATTTTTCTGCCCGAAAATTGATGGCAACGGTGTTTTGGGATGCAAAAGGGGTGTTGTTGGTTGAATTCATGGAACGTGGGACGACCATTAATCAAGACGTGTACTGTGAAACACTAAAACAATTACGACGGGCTATACAGAACAAACGCCGTGGTATGCTGACTTCCGGTATCGTTTTTTTTGCACGATAACGCCCGTCCTCACTCTGCTCGCAGAACAACAGCCCTTCTTGAGTCCTTCAAGTGGGACGTTGTCAACCACCCACCTTACAGCCCAGATCTGGCGCCAAGCGATTATCACCTCTTCATGCATATGAAGAAATGGCTCGGGTCCCAGTGGTTTGATGACGACGAAGAGCTCATAGATGCGGTCACAGGCTGGCTCCAGGCACAAGCGGGTGATTTTTATGCAGAAGGAATTTCAAAGCTTGTGAACAGATACGATAAGTGCCTCAATCGTTATGGAAACTATGTAGAAAAATAGTGCAAAGATGTAGTTGTAAGATGTATATATTAAAATATTTTTATTTAACTTGGTGAATTTCTTGCAATCAACCGGAGGCTACTTTCTGAACGGCCCTCGTAAATATAATATTCAGGTAATGGAAACTAAAGCGAATGCTGATCTGCCTTCCAGTTCTAACACAGTACCAGACAGAGAAAACACAGTTTGTTAAGAATTGTATAAAACGATGGTGTCCACCTTTACACAAGGTGCAAAATCACGCATTTGTTGTATTTATGATGAAATATATAGGAGGTAAACTACACTCCTTAGATATGCCCTTATGTACTATGAGGACATGTTGCTGATCTATGGGAAACCGAGGCAGATAATAAACTATGGATTTCCATGAACAAAACACAAGATTTGACTTGTATTTCAAGACTTAGGAACCCATTCAGAATAATTATAAATGTTTACCTACAACTATTACTGTTGTGGAATCTAGGAAATTAGAACTGCTGGATGTCATTTGTCATGTACAGGAATTTGTGACAAATATTTCTCAAGTTACCAATAGAGCAGCTCTATTAGTGAGGAACAAACTCAAGAATGTGCTTGAGAAAAACCCAGAATAGTCAAAACTGTGTGATATCAACAAAGTGATAAAAGCAAATGGAAAAGCCATCCTACAAAATATAGAGTGGAGTCAATTACACACAAGTGATCTGAAGTTTAAGTTTGCTCCCACTATATCTTGCAACGCGGAAAGAACATTTTCGGAGTATAAATCGTGTTTCACCCCCAACCGAAGAAGGTTTGTTTTTAAAACATTAAAAATGTATATGGTCATACATTGCAAAAGATAAAAAAATCTGATGTGTTCCACTCACATTACTTTCTCTAGCTCTTCTGCAAACTTCTTACATAAGATTATTCTTCTTTCTGCACCTTGCTAATCGAGATAATCATTAGCAGAATGTTCTTACTACTTAGTTCCTTATAAGTAGAAAGAAAATAAGGGAATACACTAGGCTAAACCGATAGTCAAATGTTTTAAAATCTGTCGTTATTCGATTGTCATTGTAAATCGCTTCTTTGCTTGGCCAGGAGTAGAACAAAAGAAAAACAGACACTTCCTGTCTGAGAAAAGTACTCACAACTGAAACCAAAAACAAGGAATATCTCGGAAACGGTTACCTCCACAACAAAACTGTAAAGGACATATATTGCGTGTTTTGATCAGATCAACATTTTTCTATGTAGTAAATTTTAGTCTATCTCTTACCGCTTAGCAGTTAAGCAACATTTAGCAAAATTCATCCAGAATAAAGAGCTCTTCAGAGGCTATTCCCAGAAAATTCAAGATATACATTTTATTTGGTATGTAAATATCTTTAATATACAGGATTTTAATCAAAATCGTTTGAGCCATTTTTTAGAAAATTAAAATTTTTGAAAATTTTTCCATGTAAAGGGTAGTTGGGGGTGGGAGGATTTTCTTGAAAATCTTCGTGTCGCATCCTTGGAAGATACCAAACCTAATACTAAGTTTAGTATTTAACGGTCTTTTCGTTTTTGAGCTATACTGTCCACAGACACACACACATGTACACACAGACCACCTTTTTCTGAAAATGCTTTTTTTGGATTCAGGGAGTCCTAAAGCATTTATTTCCGGTGAAATCTCGGTATCAAATTTTTGGGTGGAATACAATACTTCCTCTATACACTATGTACATAGTATGTATAGAGAAAGTAAAAATATTGTTTCTGTATAGAATGGAATGAATAGCACAAAGAATTTAATGTATCACATGTAGTTTAAGTTTGTATTGTTTTTTCTGTTTTTCGTTCCTCAATGTACAATTTAATGTGTGCCCTACATCTTCCCTATAGTGTTTAACTAGATGCTCATTAGCAGCTTAACATATATTTTATATGCAACTGAACATCATTCAGCTGAGTGCTCAAGAGGTCACTTTGTTTATGTTCTTACTGCTTGTCATCTCATGAGCCACAGCCCGCATGCACCAAACATGAAGAAGCAGGTCAGGAAATGCCTATCCCTGCTCATCACCTACCAGAATGGGGTTGTCCAGCAAACTACTGGATCCTTCAACTGCTTATCCCACTGAGTAATGTTAATCTTATGTGGCAGTGCTTTGTTGTACATACAACAATATTCACGTTACTTTTTGGTCACAAATTCAAATTTGGCAAGCCACAGAACACACTAAACATTCCTCTGCACTGATCTCAATCTTGACTGCATGGCATGAGCACATACTATGGAAACTTGGCAAGTTTTTCTTCAATTTGGTGCAAATTTCACATTTCTATCTTGTTTTTTGAAGTCCTGTAACCAGTAAAAAGTTCATGACTTTAAGGACACACTGTATTTGGTTGTGTTATTCCTTTTGTGCCCATGATGAAATCTTACTGAAACTATTTTTGTAAACTATCTTGATTAGCTTGAAGCAGATAAAATAATAAGATTTTGCAATAATAGTTTGTGGAAGTTTCATAAATTCAAACGATAGTGGTTAGAGAAACTCGCTTAATATAACATACATTACTAAGTTCTCTACTGGTATAGTAAGTAGGGGAAGTATTGGATCGCATCCAAAAATTTGATACAGATTTCACCAGAAATTTACATTTTGAGATCCCCAGAATCCAAAAAAAGGATTTTTTTAAAAAATGTCTGCATGTGTGTATGCTTTTGTGCATGTGAACGACATAATTAAACCCCAATAAATAATATCTACATTATTTAATATGAAACTTGCTATTTAAAGGATGCAACACAAATATTTTCAAGAAGGTTCCTCCACCCTAAACTAACCTTTATATGGAAAAAATATTAAAAAAATTTAGATTTTCTCAAAAATAGCTCTTAACAATTTTGATTAAATATGTACCATGTTTAAGACATTTTCATGACAAATAAAATGTGCATCTTGAATTTTCTGGGATTACCCTCGGAAGAAGCCCTATCCATTCAGAATGGCTTTTGAATAACACATAAACCATAAGAGATAAACAAAATGTTATTACACAAAAAGAATAAGGATCTCATTAAGGCGCACAATTTAAAAATATATTTTTTTTTTCTGGCATTCATCATTTCTGATATATTTTTTGCTATTAGTTTCAATTTTAAAATACTTCCTCAAGTTGGATGTTGTTATTCATTTTTATTGCTCCTGATCAAGGAAAGAGAACAGAATTTCAGTGCCATTACATAGAAACCAGCTCTTAAAAGATCTGACAATTGCTTAAACCTAGAGTATTTCCCCATTTCTGTTTATCTATAATGAAATATATAATAAAAGTATTTATGGAAGCACTTATCTGGATTACCATGAAGTAAATAGGAAAAAGGCTTTTAAGAATAGTTAAAGATTGAGTAGAAAAAGTCAAGTGAATATAACACATTATATTTTTTAAAAAAGAGGAAGTAGTATCCGTGAAAAGTGCGATGCAGCAGTTTGTCTTCTGAGAATAGTTTGTGCTCTATGTTTCCAATGAAAAATGAAACTATTATTACTTCCATAGATTCTAGGCTTGTAGTCCAACAGATGAAAGTTCACCCAATGTTTTGCCTATAACTTTGTAGGGCATTTTCAAGGGAAAGTTGAGCCATCTAGCTGTATTGCTGAGAAGTCAATTTTCCCTTGAAAATGCCTAATGAAGTTATGGATGAAACGTTGGGTGAACCACTGCCTACATGCCCAGAATTTTCTGGTTTGAATGCCAGCCGTGAAAACCTTAGTAGTGTTATTATTATTTCCTCTAACACAGATGTACAACATACTTAGTACAGAGAAGGAATTGTATTCCACCCAAAAGTTTGATACCGAGACATCACTAGAAACACATACTTTGAGGAGTCTCCCTCCATGGCATAGTGGTTACCATGCTAGACTCTAATACCCAAGGTCATGGGTTCAAACCCAGCTGAGGGTGATGGATATTTTCGGGCATAAAAACCCTTAGCATGGCTTCTTTCAGAAGGAAAGTAAATCTGTTAGTCATATGCCATAGATTTATGGCACATAAACTAACCTCAAGCCTGAGAAAAATTAAGCAGTCTTTCATGCCCAGTATAGAATGATATGCTGAGTCACAGCAGTTAAAGAGCGCCCATGCGTAAAACTCAATTACATGTTTTGAGAAACCCTGAATTCAAAAGAAAGCATTTTTAGAAAAAGGTCTGTGTGTATGAGAGAGAGAGAGAGAGAGAGAGAGAGAGAGAGAGAGAGAGAGAGAGAGAGAGAGGGAGGGAGGGGATGGATAGCATAACTCAAAAATGAAAAATCTGTTAAATACCACACTTGGTGTTTGGTATCTTCAAAGGATGGTGAGAGACATCATTTTCAGCAAAAGCCTCCCACCCCAAACTACCCTTTATGAGAGACATTTTTAAGCATTTTCAATCTTCTGAAAAATGGCACATAATAATTTTGAAAAAGTGGCATATATTAAAGATATTGAATGGTAAATAAAATATATATCCTGAATTTCTTGAGAATAACCCAATTTCTGTTCATTCTGAATGACTTGCATAACAAAACCACACAAAAAATGTAGGTCCCATTAAAACAAGCAATTTATGTCACATAAGTAATTTTTTGCTATTTTGTTTGAGCTAATCATTTCCAAGATATCCCCTGTTATTGGTTTCAGTTTTAAAATACTTAAACTTTCCTCAAACAGCAAGTCCTCATTGTTTCACTTCTTGTTTTAATCCTGGCTATGGAAAGAACTGAATTTCAATGACAATTGCATAGCTACAGCTTTTAAAATATTTGATTGCTGCTTTAGTCAAGTGTATTTCCTTATCTCCCTTCTGCTTATAAGGAACTAAGTAATAAAATCATTTCTGGTATTATCTTGATTAGCATGATGTAGATTAAACAATAGCTTGTTTACAGAACAGGTAGAGAAAGTCATGAGAATGGAACACATCAAATTTTTTTTTTATGGATACTATCTTTAGAACTAAAATAATAATTATGATAATTTTATGTTATTCAGGTACATCAGCAGCAGAAGAGGAGGTAGGATTAAAGACACCAGAAAAAAATGCAGAAGCTGCAGATGTGAAGTCAGTGGGTGTGGTGACAAGATCTCAGAAAAAACGTCTTTCAGAAGTAGGTTCAAGGACTCCACATTCTAAAGCCTTGAAAGAATCATGCCAATCTACCGTGAGAAAAAAGCGTAATTCAGGTACTGCTTTAGAAAAAACTGAAAATAAAGATCAGAGTTGTGGTACACAAAATGTAGATATAGAACGCTCAAATAAGAGTATCCCTTCAAAACGAAGATCTACAAGAATTCAGCAGACTTTACAGCATGAAGTGGAAGGCAAACAGAGCAAAAATCATAGAAGAGGAGATTCTATCAAAAATAAATCAGAACATTTATCAGAAAATGTTAATGAAGAGGGTAATCATGCTAAGAGAGAACTGTTTCATAATCCAAGTTCTAAAGAAATGTATGATAAAGTAAGTTCTGTTGAAACAAGTGAATGTGAATCATCTAAAAGCAAAAACTTATCAGATATAGAGGAATTTGAAGCTAAAGAGCCAGAAAGAAGCAAGGTAAAAGCAGATGATAAAGATTTACATACAAATGTTTCTGATGAGTATAAATGCAGTAGAAGTGGCAATAAAGAAAAAAAGATTGAAAATTTAAACGAATCCATTGGTGACAAACAAAATAAATCGCCTATTAAAAATGAAGGTAGAGCTCAGAATCAAAGTTCAGAGGGTAGCTCACCAAGAAAGAAGCTGAGAACCTCAGAAGTAGATAATGTTCAGCCAAATACAACGAAAAAAGTTGAGGACTGTGTGTTAGCTAAAAGTAAATACAGTGATTCAGATGATGGTAGTGTGTTAGCTTCGTCTCAGATAACAGATACATCTGATACCACAAAGGACTCAGAAAATAGCAAATTCATTTCTCTTAACTCCCAAAAAACTCGAGAATCTTTTGTCAAAGTATATGACATAATGAAATCGCCAAAATTTACTGAAAAAAGAAAAGGATCTGAATCTGCATCACAAGAAAAGACATCGCCTCTTATGATTGAAGATAAGAACGATTCCCAAAGGGAAATAAACAAAAAGAATTCACCTTTAAAAAGTCAACCTACTGTTATTTCATTTAAATCATCCTCGTTAACAGAAGGTGGAAGCAGTGAGGGAAGTTTGCTTACAGATGAAAGTGAGATTAAAATAAGTAACACAAAACAGAGCAGCAATATGCCATTCAAAGAACCAAAATTCAAGGTATCAAAGAGCTCTTTAGATACAACGTCCAAGATTCCAAATAAAAAGAGCAAAATTTCAAGTGAAATTACAGGAAGCATTAACAATACAGTTTGTGCAAAGAAAGAGATAAACACTTTCGGTCGATATGAAATGAAATCACCTATATTATCATCTACATTTGAGAAAAGAAAAAGTATTAGCTCTAAGGAAGAAGTTATTGAAACCAGTGACTCTGACTCAGATGCAGAGAGTAGAAAGGCTATTATGGAGTCAGCTCAGAAACGAATTATTCAGAATATAAGTACATCTGAATCAGAATCGAGAAAGACAGTACCGCCTGTAAAAACGCTTCAAAAATTGAAGATTTCTTCTGATTCTGATAGTGCTCCTGAGAGCATAGGTTTCAATGTGGCACGTCAGCAGGCTAAGGACTCTTTAAAACATGCTGTAGAAAGTATACAGAGAGAAAAAAAAAGGAGAAAAGAAAAAAGGAAACTCAGACTTGAAAAGTACAAGCAGCAAAAGGAAGAAAAGGTGAGTGTTATATTTAAATCACTGTGCATGAGCATGAGCTGTGGGACATACAGGTGTGGCATAAAACAGTTAACTGAAATAGCATTTTTTTAATTTCTGTGGCTTATAGTAATATACAATAAAAATTACAGAAATTGTTCATAGTTTCCTTCATTGTTGTCTAAATATTATGACATTTCAACACTGATTTACATGTCATCAAACAGTTTCCCAATATTACCAAAGTGTTTTCAATTTTCTGCTCACTCATATCCCATAAATATTGCAGATTTAGTGGACTTGTACTGAAAACTTTGTCCTTCAAAATCCCTTCACAGAAAAATCACATAGTGTGAGGTTTCGGTAGCTATTTAGTTCTCAATTACAACTCTCGGATTTTTGGAATGCAGTTTAACTTAAAGCATGCTTCATCAGGCCACAAAATTGTTGCTCACTTTCACTCCAGATCACATATTACTCACAAGTGTTCACGTCTGATCGAGGTCATTCTTGTTTACACCATATAGTAATGTTGGCTTGTAAGGCTTATACTGTATTTATCTGAAGACAAGCCAGTTTTTATTCCAAAATATTAGTATTTGAAAACTGGGGGGATTGTCTTGATTCATGATACAAGGTGTGGAATAAAGAAACTGGACTCGTGCTCTAACTCTCTATTGAGAAAACTTACACAACTGCAATGTTGTCTCATTCATTATCCTGATGAAGAATCCAAGAGCAATTCTTCCACAGATCTGGTCTCCTTCATTGCACACATTTACGGAGGGTCCTCACAACAATTGTATAATAAACTTAATCAAAATTCTGTCCTTCAGGCACCCAATCAATGTAGATAACCTCTTAGAAATATCGAAAGAAACAATTATCTGTGCTTTAAATTTTGATTTGCTCATCCATGCTTTCTTCTTCCTAGGAGATTGAGAGCTCTTCCAATGCATGGATGCTTAGTCTCTGGATCATATTGGAATTTCAATGTTTTCAAGAGAGTCAGCACAGCAGTCTACTCAATGTTGTTTTTGTTCATTTGTGAGGTTTCTTGGCACCAATTTAGCACAAACCTTTGTCATACCTAGTTCACCATGGAAAACCTATCTAATGGTTTCCATATTGATGAAGGCAAGCTCTGAAATTGCTCAAACAATTCTCCTGAACTTCTCCACACTCTCTTCAATGGCATCTTCCCTGCTGTCCTTGAATCTCTTAACCCACTTGAAAACTTGTGTAGAAGATAGATATTGATCACCATAAACTTGTTTCAACAAATTGTAGGTTTCTGTGGCAGGTTTTTCAAGTTTTGTGAGGAATATGATGTTAACATGTTCTTCTTACACATGTTGGGGAGAGTCCTAAGGCCTCAGGTCTCTTCTCTTTGTTGTTGACAAGTAGGAAATGTGCACAACAATCAGTCCAGTTTCCTGATTGCCACACCTTGTATGTTTTCCAGATAACACCCAGGAAAAAGTAGGTTTCAAATTTCTCATATTGTGTAGTGGCAAAGCATGGGAAAAGTGTTAAAATTTATCGCCAAGACCATGATGTATACGGCAGGTTGTATTGCTTTCATTTTGCATTGTTAATGGACCTAGGTTTTCCTTTCACATCAGTGGTTGCACCTGATGTATTGGGAGCCAATAGTCAAATAGAAAGAGAGGTTTAGTTGCGCATTTCCCTCCTCCCATAGCAGACACACCAGGTATGTTTCTGTTCTCCGCTCTCCCTTCTAGTCATTATGAGAGTTCCCTTACAAATTTGAATAACATAAACCATTTTACAATATGTTATATTAAATGTGTTGTGTAAATAGAAAATCTTATCCATCATTGTCATTGCACTGTGCTGCCGTAACCACCATCACCTATTGCACACAAAGTGATGCAATTCTGCTCTTTCCCTCTCTTATCCATTACTAGAATTTCTGCTTAAATTTGAATTAAGTAAAACTAAAAAATTAGCTTAAGTGTCCCTTAGTTTAAGCAAAATGTATATTTTCAAAATAGATGCTTAATTATTAAGTTATCATGTCTTCTTTTTGTATAGGTGATGTGCTAAATTTCAAAATTTGAAAATAAGAATATGTCTTGCGTTTGCTGTCGTCTTGTATTCAGATAAATAAAGTATATAATATTTTCAACTTTCTCATTACACCTCTGTCAGAAATTTGTGGTTCGTAGATGCTCTTCTTGATGATTTCCTGAACTGTGGAATGAATGTCTGTACAAAGACAGCAATTTTTTTCTTCAGATATAAGTCAGCTACAGAAACTCAGGAGGAAACTACCCTTCAAAACATGTTCCACAAAATGTAGGTGGTAAGTGTAATTCAGTGTCATTAATCAACTCAGTTTTTTACTTTCAATTGGCTCTAATGATTTTGATTAAAATACCACATCTTTAAGATGTTTACATGACATACATAATGCACATCTATAATTCTCTGGGAATAGCCTGTGAAGTCCTCTTTACTCTGAATTTCTTTTTGTACAGATGGTAAAGTATGAGGAGGTAAACAAAATCTTGCGATATAAAATATGTAGATTTTGTTAAAGTACATAATTTATGTCAAAAAAAAATGTTTGTACCATTAACTAATTCCAATATATTCTTGAACTTTCAAATGCTTAACACATTTCTTAATTGCTAACTTGCTGTTTCCTCCCCCTCCCTGTAGCCATGCAAAGAGTGAGAGTGTGGGATAGCATAACTGCTATCACAAAGCAGTTGTGCTATCCTGAATGAAATATGTAAACGTGAATTGAAAGTTTATCTTGATAAACAAGAAATAGTATAATAAGCCTTTGTAAGAAAGCTGTAGACAAGTGAATAGAAGCAGGCATGTGAATGCATTTAATCTTATATATTTAAATACTTAATCACTTCAGCTATGAGGGCTTTCAATAAGTCCTTAGAAAAAGATAGCAAACAAATTATTTTTGGTAGAGTTTTTTTTTTTTTTTTTTTTTTTTCAACATAATCTCCTTTGAGCTCAACACACTTTTCCCAACATTTCTCCAACTGTTTAAAGCCTTCCAAAAAGTAGGATTTCATAAGGTCTTCAAAATAGGCATTTGTTTGGGAGATGACATCTTCATTAGACATGAATTGTTTTCCACAAAGCCACTTTTTCAAGTTTGGAAATAGAAACATATGATGGATGTTGAAGTAATTTGAACCTTAATTCTACAATTTTTGCCTTCGAAACTGTGTGGGTGTGCACCCTTGCATTCTCTAATTATTTTTTTCAGGTTCTATATGGTTTTACCTTTAATTTTTATTAAAGGAGTTAAACAAAAGCATTTAATAATTGGTTTAGATTCAATTAAATATATTGATTTGGGTTGAAGGGAATTTTTTGGTGCTCAATGTATTGTGGAGGTGAATCCATATGGAAGATGAGGGCATTTTTTCTTGATTTCTCCTTTCAACCTGTGCAATAGCGATGTATAATACTCTGCATTTATTGTTTTTCCTTTCTGCAAGTAATCAATGTAGATGATTCCGCATGCATCCCAAGAAACCGAGGCCTTCACCTCATCTGCAGATTTCATCACCTTTACCTTCTTTGGAGCTGGTTCTCTTTTAAAAGCTGACTGTTTCAGCTGTACTTTTGTCTCTGGAGTGTAGTAGGCATCCATGTTTCATCCACAATTATGATCAATGCAGAAACTTGTCAGGATTACAATGGAAAAATGC
This sequence comes from Hymenopus coronatus, assembly GCA_030762935.1. Taxonomy (NCBI): domain Eukaryota; kingdom Metazoa; phylum Arthropoda; class Insecta; order Mantodea; family Hymenopodidae; genus Hymenopus; species Hymenopus coronatus. Next base: position 150,631,628 of record CM060897.1, on the reverse strand, counting down.
CAAACCAGCTTCCAAATTGATCACACAATTGCATTTATTCTCCATTGATAGCATATGCGGCACCCATCTTGCCAAGACTTTGTCAGACTTAATTTTTGGTGTAAAATTGAGAACACTGTACCATGTGATTAGCCTGTGGCTTCTATTATTTCACAAACTTTGATTTGTCGATCACTCAAAACTATAAAGGGATTTTGTCAATCATTTTGGAGGAAGTCCTTTCTACTGGATATCTGGAACAATGTGCATCATTTGGCCATGTTTAAATTCATTTATTCAATTGTAAAATGTTGCAAATGCAGGAGCAGATGTGCCATGAACTTAAGCTCTGCTTTTATCTGTTTTGGTGTTAAGCCTTTTAAATGGAAGTGTTTAATCACCACATGAAATTTTGTTTTTCTCCCCCATCTTTCTAAATAAGTATAAGATTGTTGATTAAGTTGCCTATAGCAACAAAACCACATGATGGATATAACCGAAACTTTAACTGCCATCTAGTAAAAGACAACTTACTAAATAGAAACTTTTTTCGATGCTAGAGTGTAATTTCTTGGATTTTCTAAGGACTTACTGAATGCCTCCCATACAAGTGAAGCTAGAGTGATCACAACTTAATTTTGAAAACTTAGATAAAGTCTAGAGCATTTTATCTCCCAATTTTTACTTTCTCAAGTGCATATAAGTAGGGGAAATATTGTATTCCATCCAAAAATTTGATACCAAGGTTTCACTGGTTTGAGGCCCTCTGAATAAGAACAAAAGTATTTCTAGAAAAAGGTATTGTGGGAGAGAGAGACAGAGACAGTTTTTTTCTCAAAATTGGCACTTGATGATTTTCCTTAAATTATTGTATGTTTAAGATATTTTCATGATAAAAGAAATGCATATCTGAATTTTCTGGGAATAGCCTCATAAGTCCTTTCCATTCTGAATGACTTGTATAACTGGTAAACTGCAAGAGATAAATGAAATGTTACTACACAAAAAATATAGATCTTGTTAAAGAACACAATTTATCTGAAATGCATTTTGACATATATTAACCATTTCTGCGATATTCTTTGTTATTGGTTTAAATTTTCAAATACTCAAATGGGAAGTCATTATTCATTTTCCCATCTGCTGGTAAAGCAAAGAGAATTTTTTCTTTCTGCTATTCAAACCAAGTCAATGAAATTTCAATTCTTTCATATAGCTACCAGCTCTAAGAGTAGTTGGTTACAGAATAGTCTCACAATGATAACACATCAGTTTTTTTCCATGCAATAAAATGACCTCCTCCTCCAAAACAAACGTATACCACAATATCATTTTTACTTTCTCTACTCATACTATGCACATGGTGTATAGAGAAGATATTGAATTTCACCTAAAAATCTGATTCAAAGATTTCACCCGAAATGTTTTGAGGTCCTCTTGAGTCCAAAAAAACTTTTTTAGAAAAAGCTCTGTGTGTGCAAGCGTGTGAGCAGCTTAGCACAAAAACAAAACATTCATTAAATACCAAACTTGATATTTAAGTTCAGTATCTCCCAAGGATGCAACACAAAGTTTTCAAGAAAATCCCCCCATCTAAACTACCCTTTACATGGAAAAAATTTCGAAAATGTTTGTTTTCTCAAAAATGGCTTTTAACGGTTATAATTAAAATACTGTATAATAGAGATATTTACATCACAAATAAAATGTATATTAGGTATTTAATTTTCTGGGAATAGACTGAAGACCTCTTTATTCTGTGTAAGTTTTGCAGAATTTTATATAACGGTTAAACTGTAAGAGGTAGACTACACAAAAAATACAGAGCTCCTTCAAACACAATATGAACCGTAATATATTCCTCCTCTAATGTGTAGAAAATACAAACAAAAATATTGAAGCACCATTTGCATGCGTGCATAAAAGTCAACCATAATTTACGTCTTGACAAATATGAGCTACTGTAGAGAATGCTTATGAATACATATTTTTTCCTGGAAATGACCGTTTTCGAAATATTCCTTGTTATTGGTTTCATTTAAAATAATTCAACTTTTCTCATACAGAAACTTGTCAACTTCTGGCCATGCAAAGAAACAGATTTCAATCCCATAGCAACCACATTTTAAAACATGTGACTGTTAGTTTAGCCTATGTATTCTCTTATTTACCTTCTACTTACAAAACACTAAGTAATAAAACCGTTTGTGTTAATGTTTATCTTGATTGGCATGAAGTAGATAGAAGAATAAGCTTATTAACAATAATTATAGAGATGTAGAGAAAGTCATGTGAATATAACACATTAGATTTGTGTACTTATTATCCATAATAAGAATGAATTTATGTTTACTTTGCAGCTAATACGATTGAAGGAAAAAAGAGCAAGTCAGGAGGATGCATCTTGTAGTAGTTCTGAGGAGTCAGCATATGAAGAAGATGAGGCTGTGATTGCATCGCTGTCTAAAAGTGAGTAAAATTATTATACTTGAGTGCCTCAATGGTGGTGATAAATGTGAAAAAGTGACAGTAGTGTATAGTGAAATTTTATTTTATACACTTTTTTGTGGGATATCATTACTGCAGGGTATGAGTTCAGGAATAATAACCACATTTGGAGATGTTTAGTACTCCCGAGAAGGTAAGAAATTTGATTTCCTCTCACATGAAATCAAATGTCACCACTCTCCCCGGCTCTTATTAAAATGTAAATAACTCACGAAGTTATTGCACTCATGTTATAAAAATGTGTATAAGCACTTGTTTTGACATTACAAGCATGTTGAAAAAAAAATAACATTTTTATCTGCCCCATGAGGATGTTTGCTGGTAAGTGCATAAACTTTGGTGCTACAAATAAATGTTGCTTTGAACAACATTCTTCTGCCCACTTCTATAATGTGGAGGTAGCATGTCTGCCTCACATTCAAGAGGTTGAGAGTTCAAATCTTGCTTAGAGAGAGTTACTGGGATGTGTGTGTGTTTTTTTTTGGGGGGGGGTTCCTTTTCCTGAAAATATGAATGTTGAATAACTCAAGCTCCATGAGCCCCAAGATCATTTTATCATCATTTCACTGATTTCATTCATCACCCAATATGATCAGCCAGGTTAAAAACATGCTTCTCAGAAGCAAAATAGAACATGTCAGACTAATGCTACATTCACAATGAGATGCAAACACAGACATATTATAAGCGCAAGTCTTTACACCCATGTTATTTAATGTAAGCATTCACATAGAAACATGCAAGATATATGCAAATACCAGACTTTATCCTTGTGTTACATGCAAAGAGGAGGAATTCTGCTGCTTTACTCTATACCTTGCCTATGAATTCAACAACAAACAATCGCACTGCAAGATTTTACAGGGCCTGCTGTATATGCATGCTCTTCTCTTTGGCTGTGCAGTGCCGCACAATCTCTAATTTCCCTCAAGAGGTTCTGACAGTCTCCTTGCAAATCCTCCTTTGATTTAATGGCTATAACTATCATCTGCATCTAGACTTCTTGGTTCTCACAAATCAAAGGTGCAGAGAATTCTTAGTTCATTAAATGTGTATCTTTATCACTTTCTCAGTCATTATGCTTGTACTATTTTCAATAACTTTGAATGAGCAATTATTGTGATGTCACTACCATGAGCGTCAGTTGTTAATATGTAATTTTTATAACATATTTATTTGTAAAACATTGGGTAAATTTTTTTATATGATATTGTTGGTTATGTTATTCAATTTGAAACACGTGGAGTGCTAGGAAGATATTCACATGTATGCAATTTACAGATTTAAAAATTTATGCCAACTTCTTGTGTTGCCCTTACGACTGCATTGTGAATTATGTTCCCTTGCGCTTGTGCTGCACCATGTCTGCGCTTGCAGCTCATTGTAAATGTAGCTTAAGAAAGGACGCATGTATAAGCACATCTAAAACTATATGGTTAGTAGTACAGTAAGTACACAAACATTTAATTTAAATTTAAAAGAGCTTTCTTACTTTCTTTAATATGTATGTACAATGTATATAGTAGAGAGAGAAGGTATTGTATTCCACACAAAAATTTGATACTGAGATTTCATAAATATGTGTGTTTTGAGACCCCCTAAATCAAGAAAAATCATTTTTAGAAAAAGGTCTGTGTGTGGTGGATGGGTATGGGTACATACTTGTGTGCATTATCCACAAAAATCCTTCTAACCTTTTAATTAAAACACAGCAAGTTTTAAGATATTTTCATTGCAAATGAAGTGTATATCTTGAATTTTTGGGAATAGTCTCAGAAGAAATCTGCATTCTGGATGACTTTTGTATAACTGGGAAACCATAAGAGATAGACAAAAACTTACAGCACAAAAAATGCTGTGCTCATTAAAATAAACAATTTGTTGTATATATTATAGAATTAACTATTTCCAAGATACCCAGTGTTATTGATTTCAATTTTAAAATACAGTGGAACCTCACTTATACGTTATTCAAGAGAGACTACTAAAATACTGTATAAATGAGAAAACGTGTAACTGATTTTCTCTTCTGGTATGGACCTCATCCAGAATTTTTAATTGTTTACCAAGAGTTAAGGATTTTCTTGTTTTCTTCCTTGCTGGTTGATATTCACACGTTTCTTCTCCTGTTTGTAACTCAAAACTTCACATAAAATAAATAAGTGACTGTTGGAACAATATGATGTCAATAAATAGATAAATGACAATGAAAACAGCACACTAGCAGTACTCAACTTAGAGCACAGAAGTGACTGTTGGAACCAAGGTTATTAGATTGTTTGAACGATATGATGACAATGAAACGATAAGTGTCAATGAAAACCGCAAACCAGGCAATTCCAAGGCTATACACAGCAAGCATATCACCATACGCTTTTTTAAAAACGTATAAATGGGTATATTTTGTGTATGGGGATCAGTAAAAGTGATGCATTACCAAGAAAATGCATAACCAAAATGTATAATTGAGCAAAATTTTAATGGAGAACGACTGATCCATAAAATTTTAACGTATATGTGCAAAAAATATTGAAGTGAATAATGTATAAGCGAGTTTCAACTGTACTTAAACTTTTCTCAAACAAGACATCATCCATTTCATATCTCTTTTGTTTTACTCCTGACCATGGTAAGAGAACTAAATTTCAGTGTAAATCCCATAACAACCACTTTTTTTAAAAGTTATGACTATTGCTTTAGTGTAATGAATTCCCTTATTTCCCATCTACTTACAAGAAAGCAAATAAGAGCAGTTTTGCCAATATTTATCTCAAATAGCATGGTGCAAATAAAAGAATAAACTTTTGCAAGAAAATGATTTGTTTGTAGAATAGGTAGAGAAAGGCATGTGAATGGAACATGTAGGTTTCTTTTTTTACTTTTTTAATAAAATTTGTTTTTTTGGAAAAGTTAACATAACTAAAAAAATAAATAAATTAGAGAGAGAGAGAGAGAGAGAGAGAGAGAGAGAGAGAGAGAGAGAGAGAGAGAGAGAGAGAGAATGGATTTAAATTAGGTGTGTGGAATACTGGTTGACAATGCAGTGTCACCAAATGTTGTTCTTATCTCTCTTTTAAAGCCATAGAATTGTAAAACACAGAACTTCAGCGCAATATAGCTAGTTGCTAAAGCTCACCACATTGATATTTTCCCATTGGCTTTTTTGCTTCCAGTAGCAAAATGAAAGATGGAGCTTTAAATTTTGACACTTCTGGAAATGAGCCATATTCCTTTCAGAAGTCTGCTGTGTAAAAAGTGCACTCAAATGCTATTATAATAAATTTGTGGGAACTTTGAAATTCATTTCATTGTACTGAAATTTCATTAAATCAGTTATTTAATATATTTATCAAAGGGGCCAAAATTGATACCTTTAACTCTAATACAATACATCTATTTTTACTTTTTCTAGCACATATGTACAATGTATATAATATAGTAGGTGGAGAAGGTTTTGCATTACACCCAAAAATTCAATACTGAGATTTCACCAGAAATACAAGTTTATTTGTGTGCATGTGTGTGTGTGTGTATGTATGGTATAACTAAAAAAACTATGAGACTATTAAATACCAAACTTGGTATTTAAGTTTGATATCTTCCAAGGATGCAACACAACAATTTTCAAGAAAATCCCCCCACCCCAAACTTTCCTAAAATTTTAATTTTCTTAAAAATGGCTCCAATGATTTTGATTAAAATACTGCATATTAAAGCTATTAACATCACAAATAAAATGTATATCTTGAATTTTCTGGGAATAGCCTCTGAAGGCTTCTTCATTCTGGATGAATTTTGCTTAATTGCTAAACTGTAAGAGATAGATAAAAACTTATCTGAGAAAAAATGTAGATCTTGTCAAAACACACAATTTATGTCCTTTACATTTTTGTTATAGAGGTAACCATTTCTGAGATATTCCTTGTTATTGGTTTCAGTTGTAAAGTACTTATACTTTTCTCAGACAGTAAATGACCATTTTTCTTTAGTTCTACTCTGGTCAAGCAAAGAAGTGAATTGCAATGACAACCGCATTATGACAGCTTTTAAAACATTTGACTAACGCTTTAGCATGGTGTATTCCTGTAGTTCTCTTCTACTTATAAGAAACTGAGAAATATAGAACATTCTGCTTATGCTTATCTTGATTAGTATAGTGTAGAAAGATGAAGTATCTTTTATAAGAAGTTCGTTTGTAGAACAGCTAGAGAAACTCATGTGAGTGTAACACATCAGATTTTTTTCAGTATTATTTTATTTGTGTCATGCAAAGCATAATGCCTCAAAGAAAAGGTGGTTTTAGTGTGACTTTCTAATGCAGTGCACCTATAAAAGTTTCCTCAAATACTTGATGGATTCACTTCTGAGATAAATGTGTTAGACCAGAAACAGTTTTTGCTCCTGTCACAAAGTTTAAAGAATCTATCTAAAGTGTATTGCTTTTTTCACACAGGCACTAAATCCTCTACTATAACAAAAGAAAAAGAAAATATTGATGATCTCTTACCTAGCAAGAGAAGGAAAACAGACAGCATTAGCGTTAAACCAGAAGAGAAGAAAAGCACAAAGGACACTAAGAATGACCTACCAGAAGATCAAGAGGTTTGTCATCTTTTCATTACAATAAGGGCTGTTTGTACTAATCTTATTATTTGCAGATAAGTGCTATTGGATCTTATGGCCGAGTGCATCACTTTCGGTTAAGAGAATACCAGGATTAAGTTCATAGTTTACCAGGGTAAACCAACTGTTAGATCAATTAGTGTCAATTGTTTTTTTTTTCCTCACAAATTTTGTGTAGTAGGATAGGTAGAATAATCGTAAAACAATGTGTATAATATTGTGAAGCTACTTACAGTGAGGGTCATCTCCTTAGCACGGTGGTAGCGCAGATGCTTGCCAAGTGGGAGACTTGAGTTCGATTCCCGGTAGCAGTGTGGGGAATTTTCCCCCGCTGGGAGACCTGGCCAGGGGTGCACTCAGACTCGTGAGGTCCCTGGAGGAGCTACTTGATCGAGAAGTAGTGGCTCCAGATCAAGAAGATTGCATTAACTGGCTGGGAGGGACTCAAGGCACTGATCTCGGCTCACCCTCCACCACATTCATGATGCCTTCGGGCCGAGATGCAGTGGCCGCATGGAAGCCACAGTCCCTTGTGGGCTGTCATGTCATGGAGTTATGTTTACTTACAGTGAAGGCATAATCAAATCAACTTTGTTAACTGTTACACACACTTCACAGTAGTGAACAGTACAACAGCTGACAATGCAGGCAGAGGTTCATGGAATAATTGTCCTTCATTATAAAAGGAAGTGAAGTGTATGGAAAAATTCTACATTAATTAATCATTGTAATTTGCCATTTCGGTGTGTCATCCCAGACATCACCAATATCAGAATCATATTCAGTACTTCTGCCACCAGTCCCTGGAGTCTTGCTGTCAGTTGTATGGCTTTTTCTTCTGCGACCATTGATTGTGGGTGGCAACAGCATCGAATTGTCAGCAGAAGACTTCAAAAGTGGATGTTCCGTTGAATTTAGGTGTTATGGCATGCGGGGATATTGTTTTGCATCCTGCCATCTTGACCTTCACTCTTTCAGCCTTTTGTCAAACAGCTTTAGCACCATAGTGTTCAGTTCCATGGATCACATCTTCCCTCCAGGGCATTAAGTCTTTGTCATGGTCTTCATCATTCCACCTTTTCCCCAAGCTCTTCCAAGTCATTCACGCTAGCTAGTTAGTTCTTCATCGATTTTGTTTGATATCTCTGTTTTCAGCTTTTCTAAACTGGATACAATTTCTCCTCAATCGTCTCCATTTGTGATTCCATCTTTGTGTCCATTTTTTCTGTCGCCCTCTGTGGTGTAATTGTACCATGCTAACTTCATATACCCAAGGTTGCGGGTTCAAACCCGGCGGAGGACAATGGATTTTTTCGGGTGGCTGGCTTCCTTTGGAAGGGAAGTAAAGCTGTTGGTCCCGTGTCTTAGATTTACAGCACGTAAAAGAACCTCAAGCCTGGTAGAGAGGCCTCTGAGCAAAATTAAGCAGTCTTTCACACCCAATTCAGAATGGGACGCTGAGAACCATAGTAGATAAAGAGCGTCCATAAATAACACGCCATTTTTTTTTTCCATCTTTTCTGTTCTGTATTTCATTTCCACTTTTCATTTCATCCATTCTGGTGTTCATAGTTTTCTTCTCCATTGTGGCATATATTCCGCTCTTGACACCAGTGTAACAAAAACTCTTTTTCTCCATCAGCAAATAACTATCTTTCACAACAATTCTGCTGTATAGTTTCTTTTTGATATTTGCTACAGCGACAATATAGCTTGCTATGAAAGTCATGTCGAACTCAACTTATTGCATTCGATACATTCTCTGTGAAAGCCAAGTACTGGACAAGGATTTGTTACCCTTTTTAATTCTGTTGGTTATGTGAATGGAAATTGCCAGAAGACGCTGCACATGCAGTACTGCTGCAGATCACAAACTCACTCAGGCTTAACAAAGTACAGCTTTGGCATCAAAGAACCTTCCAACAGAATACATGTCCTCTCACTTAGTTGTAACAATCACAGCTGTTATGTCAAAGGAACTGGCTGCTGGCTCCGGTGTCCACTAACACAATGTAACAATGGATGCCAACAATCAGCTGTAACCTTCATAGTAAGCCTTACACATAGTTCGGCGATTATAGCCACAGGGCTAGTTATGTTATGCTTATGGTAATATAGGTCAAAATCACAACTTGCAGATGCAACACATGGCAAATTTAATCCAGGGAGTTTTTCTTTCAAGGTATGGGGTTCTTATACATGCAAATACATTACACATGACCAACAATTCTACTTCCCTTTCAAAGAAAGCCATGTAAAGGATTTTTATGTCCAAAAAAAATCCATCACCTTCTACCAGGTTTGAACCCGCAACCTTGGGTATTAAAAGCTAGCACAGTAACCACTACACCATGGAAGGCGATTAATAAACTAAATGATAACTTCATTGCTGACTGAATGTGATTGAAGATGGCGCAGAAGGGTATTGATGAGATGAACTAGTGCAGGTTGTCCAATGTAGGCAACTCAAAACTTCATCTAACTTGCAGATTTATTTGATATATATTTTCTTCAAATTGACAATTCAAGGAGATTTTTCACTATTTAAGTAATTTGGTATTCATGTCAGTGTTATGTTTTTCTCTCTAAATCTGGTTAAAAACTACAATTTATATGTAAGCTTAAACTTGATGTTCCTGAAATGTTCTTTGGTCTTCCCTACACCAATTTTTTCACAATCTAGGTCATTTATTTGGTAAATTTCAGTTTTCTTTTCAGAAAAAATGGAGTTTCTGTGTAGTTTGCTAAGTAAATTCTTTAAGTGTACTTGTTTTATGGAGCTAAAATGATCCCATATTTCTTGAAAATCCTCCTTAATTTACTGTGAGCCCAAGTATGGGTGAACTTTCTGTGAATTTTTTTAATCTTTCTTTGTTTCCAACTTAGTGATTATATTGATGAGTTTTTTTCTCTGGAATTTTGCAATTTTTGTGTAAATTTTATGATTTTAGGTAATAGTACAGAGTGAGTCAAAAACCTTCAAACTCGCTGCAAGGTGTTTTTCTACTGGGCGTGTGGACACATGATTTTGCACTGCTGCTGTAAACAAGGTCACGCAGTTTTGCTCTGCTCTGGATGTGCGGTATTGAGTTGACAGTGATATGGTGCAGTTCAGTTCTTATGAGTACTTTATTATTTTGTCTTGTACTTAGTTACAAAGTCTATTATGGCTCAGCATAATATTTTTCACAGATGAGTCTTGGTTCCACCTTCCTGGATATGTGTGTGCGCAAAATAATTATTATCGAAGTTCTGAGAAACCTAATATTGTTCATGAAGTTCCCATTCATGACGAAAAAATTAGTATAAGGTGCACCATTAGAACAGAAAGTGTTGTGGGATTTTTTTTTTTTTTTTCAAGTCAACTGTTGACACCTGTACACACATAAATACAATTTTGCCTTTTTAGAGAGAGAATTAACAGACAGGAAGTTGATTTTGCCCTTCGTTTTAACAATACTCAGCAACAGCTCATATGGCCCATCTTTCAATGAGAGCAATTGAAAGTATGTTTCAGGACAGAATTATTAGTAGAAATTTGTGGCGCCCTCGGTCCCCTGACTCAACCCCCTGTCATTTCTATCTTCCCTGGTGTAACTTAAAATGTGAAGTGTACAAAACAAACCCGTACACTCTGGAAGAATTAAAACAAGATAGCTGCCAGGAAATTGCTAGCATTTCTTGAGGTGAACTGTGGTGATTGATAGATAGTTTCCCAAAGAGGTGCCAAAAATGTATGGAAAATGATGGTTGCCATTTTCAGCATCTGCTTTCTTAAGATTGGTAAGTAAAACCTTTAAAAGTAGTTTTAAAAATTGAGGTTATGGTTTCCAGAGTGGGCTGCTGCTCTCTGCCGACATTTCGCTGCAACCTATGTTGAGCTTCTTCCTTGTGCCACGGCTCCGCAAGCCTTAGCAAGCTGTCAGGCCCCTCCTCTCCTATTGGCTGTTGGTCTGCCAATCCCCTTTTGCTCTGTCAGTAAGGCTTTCCAAATTGAATTCAGTGGTTTTCCTCTGTCTCTGTTGAATTTGCTTTTTCTTTAAAGATTTCAATGCTCTCGCTTATTATTCTGTGTGTGTAACGACTGCATACTGCCAGAATCTTTATGTTGTCAAAATCTATGTGATATCTGGTTTTTTCCACGTGTTCTGCAAGGGCAGATTTTTCTGCTTGCGATATTTTATATGTCTGATGTGCTGATTTCTGTAGGTGTGGATGGATCTACCAGTCTGTCCAATATATGAGTCCCCACAATCACAGCTAATTTAGTAGTCCCAGGTTTTAGTAGAGGTGGTGCTTTATCTTTCGCATCTGGTACTTTAGATCATAGTGTCCTGCTTTTTGTGTTCCTGACCTTGATGTTGTGTTTTATTAATAGTTTAGGTATTCTCCCAAGAGACTTGGTGGGTGTATGGTAAGAATGCCCATTTGTTGTTGGGTTTTTTCTTTGTTCCTGAATTTAACAGTTCGTATTTCTTGTCAACTATCCATTGCCTCCGAGTATATAATTTAGGTGTTTAGCTTCCTTGGCCAGATAGTCGGGGTGATGGATATGTTTTGCTCTTTGGTGCAAGGTTTAATTGCTGGGGGGTGGTGCGAGATGGTTGGTGTGTATCTTTTAAAAATGTATGGTTTCATCCATGCCCTTCTATGACAGCAGCAGACGAGTACAAGTGCCAAGGATGTGGACAGGCAAAACATTGCTCAGTCGGTTCATACTTTTTTGACTGACCCATTAGGTTTTGATATAAATATGAATTAGCATGAAAATTTTAATTACCTGGTTGGTATTCTAACCACAGATGGTTTGACAGTTTTACTAGTTATGATAATAATGAGACAGCAGAGCTTCATTTTTCAGTTGATAGCTCTATTGGTGAGAGCTGTAGTGAATTAATATGAATAACACTTTTGTCTATCACCTGCTCTTCAGCAGTCACCCAATAGTGTGCAGTTATTTGTAGCAAAGGCCTCTTCATTTGCAAAACAGCAGCTATTATCTTAAAATTATTAAATATGACAATGTATTTGCTTACTTTAACTAACTAAAAAAATGGTGAAAATGTTACTGATTCTTTTCTAAGCATTTTGGTACTTGCACAAAAAACAAATTGTCTTAAAGGTCATGATCATCAGCTCTTTCAGTGATTTTTTTATACTTTAGCATTCATCTTGTGTGTATAGTGAACTGATATATCTATTAAAATGCTATGCATCTACAAATTGTAGTGTTAACAAAATACAGAGTATGAGTATTTATAGCGAAAAAACTGAAATTGATCTAGCTTAAAATAGTGCTGTAATTCTCAAAACGTTGTAAGAATGTGCCTTACCTTCAGCATTGCTGTGTGATGCTAAGTTTTTTTATTAATGAAGATTCTTATATAGGCCCCATCATTTATGTATTTTGCTTAGAGTAAACTTTTGGGAAAATATAAACTTTAGTATAGCTCTGTTTCAACTGCATATATTGTGCACCAGATGCCAATTTTTGTTCTTGAATTTACATATTAATGATTTTGTAATTAAAAATATGTCTTGCACAACAGTCAGACTATACTAAGAAAACTACTAGAGTTCATGTTAGGGCATTCAGCGGATTGAATTTTCATTTTAAGAGAAGTAAAAAAACAAAGTTCGCCAAGTACAGTTTATACATTTTCAACAGTTTCTCTTTCCTCATATAATATTTACTTGGGGTTATTTATCTTCCACCTTCCATCTCCTGAAAGTTTCATATAAAGCAATACCTAAACCAATCCTCCTCTGTAAATGATGTGAAAATGATCACCTATCCAAAGAAAGTCAAGTTTCAGTTTAATGAACAGGTACCTATAATGCTTGGAAAATGAGATCCATTATTTTCATCATTAACAAAGTTAGTTTATGTAAGTGGGTACATAATTGTATTTAATAATTTGTTGCAGAATCAACTAAAACTCTACAGATGAGAGACTTCTGTCGGCAGCAACTGCAAATGTGTTGGCCGACTTTGCAAATGTCTTACAGTGGACGCATATGCAGCTATGCTGTTTAATGAATTGGTGAGTTACTCTCACAGAATATGAGTAGTTCTGTTTTAGAGTTATCAAAACCTATATTGTGTTTGTAAATTTAATATATATTACAAATAAAGCTAGTACTTTAGCAGGACATTTGTGACTTAAATAATGTGCAAGTCAATTATTGGACACCATAATGATCAACAAAGACAGACTGATTTTGGCCTGTAGCTTCCAAGATAATTTCATATCTGTACACCCAATTTTACTTTTGGAATGAAGATAGAGCACTGGATGTGATGGCGTGGGAAACCAGAGAAAACCCATCCCTGTGCTGCTGCTTTGTCAATCACAAATCCCACATGCAGGTCACCTGGGAGAGGCAAGTGGTCTTACCACTCGGCCACAGCACTGCCTTTATTATTACACTCTTCTGGACTAGGGAGTGTTTTATGAGTTTAATTTTCAGGAAGTTGGGAGGTATGATTTTGACATTGCCAAGAATATCTGCAAAGAATCTTGTAAACTTTGACGGATTATTTGTTTTGCCCAAGGTTCAGAAACATTAACCAATACAGACAGTAATTCAGAAATGAAAGGTGGCATGATTCCATACAAGTAAAAGGGGCAAAACACTGGAATACATTTTATTAACAAATAATTTACATGTAATGAACGAAATTGTAGAGCCTCCAACTTGGGAGATTGGTAAGGGGAAAACTCAAGTTGATTTAATAGGGTAGAATGGGTCATTTGGACATCTTCCTACTCAGCATTAATTTAGAGCTTGCAAGTAAACATGCATCCCAAAATTATTAGTGATATTGTTTCTCTTATGTCTGACTTTAGATTTAAAATGAAATTATGATAAGAAAGTATACGGTTTTCCAGATGTCAATCAAAAAATGTACTAGTATAAAAGTGTCCAAAAGACCCTGTAGTGAGGTCTGTTGGACAGAATGTTTTTTATACATTCCTGGGCATAGTAACAATTAAAGAGTAGTATGGAATGTCTTATTTTGACATTGTCACACTAGGCACTTTTTACAAGTGAGATGTTTCTTTCCTCTTCTACCAACACATTTGTGGTACCATCCTTTACATTTTTGACATCATACCGAATATCTGAATTTTATGTGATTCTTGTCATGGTATAATGTCCTCCACGTTCCTTGTAATAATCCTCACTATCACTCTCACTTTCAGGTCATTGTCACTTTCTCTACTATTTCTCTTTTCTGGATGTTGGCATTTCCTAATGGAGTCTCTTTTTTAATGGTGTATGGTTTAAAACTGCTCTGTAGTTTGGTTTCTCTCTCAAGTGCTGCTTTCAATTCAGGATATCATGGATATATCTCCGAAAGATGTTACTGCTGGTGAATTTGTTGTGCTCTGAATCGAAACAACATTCCTCTTTACGGACGAAGTTGCAATGGTGGTGGCTATTTGTTACCTGTAGCATTGCTATTACTCTGTTCTGAAATCTTAAACAGAGCAAGAGTATCAACTGGAATGTTTATTTATATGATAAGCTTGAAAACCATTTACTTCCTTGACAAGAGAGACAAACACCACAACGAAGTAATGACAGACATCCGCAACATAATAAACACACACAACAACAGAGCACAAATGCAACAGGAACATCTCCACATATGAACCAATCACCGCCAACCCCATAGGAACCGACCCCATTAAACAAGCAGTCACCACGAGAACAATAAAAACGGCACTCCAATTAGAAAGAAACCCAAACTATGCAAGATACCAATACCTACAATAGAGAAGATCTATAAACAGCACTGACAGAAATACACAAAAGCATCAGGGAAATTCAGACCAGCATTAAAAGACCTTACGACTGCCATCAACATACTCAATGTAAACATCAAAGAACATGCAGAATATCAAGATGAAACCATAAAACACCTCATGGAAGACACAGGACGCACCAAAGAACTAAGCATTTAATCCACCCAACAAATCACGGACAACCTGAAATAGATACACACAAGCAACGGCAAAGGCTTCCATCAACTGAAAGAAGACCACATCATAATCTACAAAAACTACTGGAAATGGGGGAAAAACAAACAAAAAAGATGACAAAACACCCCCAAAACAAGATTAATGTATTTTTTTTAAATAAAGAAATAGGTGCCTGCCAGTCAGAACAAATGAGTTGCCCATGAGATTTAAGAAATGACAAATTAGCTAGCAGAGAAATTAGCATGCCTGATGAGGTAAAAAACCCCAAAACAGCCTTGGGTGGGACCCTAAATACCTTTATCCATCCATCCAACCATTTACAGCTGTGGTGATTGTAGATACTCTTCCCAATGACTGCACGGTAATTTAGCTTCATTATACCTCTGCCAGGATGGTTTCTTACCACACACTTGATTAAAAGATGTCCTCAAAGGTTTGAAGAAGACATGATCCAATGGCTGCAGAAAAGCTAGTAATATGTGGGGATAGGCAAATCAGATGGATATCGTTTTCTTCTGCAAACAACACTGCTTCTTTGTTGTTGACATGATAACCATAACCATCCGGGATGAGAATTATTGATCCAGGAGTTCGATGATTATTAAATCTATCTAAGTCTGCAACAGTATGTTCTCTATGTGAATTTATTGCACTAGGAAAATTATGTCATATAACCATTTGTTTATTTAGCCTAAAAATTTAAAGATACTTAAATAAGGTATGTTGGATAGCAGAAATAAGAAATATGCACTATCCAACAGTCCCCAATCATCAGCTGAATAAACAAACTGACGTTACAGTTCTCCGAATGACAGCAGAGACCACAGTTCTACTTGCAATTAACAAAGTCATACTTCCACATGGAAGCTTAAAATTCATTATCTGATATCTTTCACATATGTAAGTGATTAATTATGAAAGTATTTCAGTTTTAACAACTGGTGTTTCAGATAAACATTAGGGCACATGTAATTATATTTGCAACCACCTTCACTGTCTATTCTCTGTGAACCTTCCATTTGTAGCTACTTCTGTGACTAGCTTCTAGCAGGATGTGGTGCCTTTAAGTGGCGATGTGGCACATTAAAATATAAATTGTCCAACAAAGCCCAATGATCAAAAACCCCTAATTTACTCTTTGATATCAATACAATTCAGTTTGGAAATGCTACTGAGACCTTAACATTTCTTAACAGTGGTGGCTCATGAATCTTTAATTGGGGGAGCTCAGTGAGTCTACATTAAAATGAAGAACTTTTATGCTAAGAATGTCAATTCATGCCAAAGAAAAATAAAATGCAATTATGCAATTACTTTTCATTTAAACTGGAACTCCATATGATGACCTTTTGCAGAATAATAGTAATATTGTATACTCAAGCAGTTGATAACTGACTAAATTAGCTGTATGCTTAGAAGAACCATCATGGTTTTTTATTTTTTTCCTGCAGATGTTTCAAGTCACACACTCCATCTTTGGTCCATGTATCTCACCACCACACACAACAAACATACAAAACAGAAGAGCACATTTTTACTTTCTGTACACGTACTATATACATAGTGTATAGAGAAGGTATTGCGTTGCACCCAAAAATTTGATACCAAGATTTCCCCAGAAATACACATTTTAGGGTTCCTTGTATCCAAAAAAAAAGCATTTTTAGAAAAAGGTCCGTGTGTGTGTCTGTGAACATAACTAAAAAACGAAAAGTTTGTAACATACCCAACTTGGTATTCCAGGGATGCGACACAAAGATTTTGAGAAAAATCCCCTCACCCCAAACTACCCTTTACATGGAAAAATTTTCATTTTCTCAAAAATTTGATTTTTCTCAATTTTGATTAAAATATTGTATATTAAAGATATTTATATTGCAAATAAAATGTATATCTTGAATATTCTGGAAATAGCCTCTAAAGACCTCTTTATTCTGAATGAATTCTGCTGAATTTTGCGTAACTAGTAAACTGCAAGAAATAGACAAAAACTTACTGCACAAACACACACAATTTTTGTATATATATGTTTTTTTTCGTGGATTTGACCATTTCTGAGGTATTCCTTATTTGTTTTAGATTTAAAATACTTAAAACTTTTCCCTCACAAAAAGTTGGCCCTGCATAGAAAGAAAGATTTAAAAGATTTGACTGTCACTTTAGCCTAGTGTGCGCCTTTATTTTCCTTCTACTTACAAGGAAGCAAGTAATTAAGACAATTTCTTCTAACTGATGTTTGGAGGAATTTAGCAAAAAGTGATGGTCAAATTATATGTGGTATTAATTTGTTGAGTCAGTATTTTTAACACCACATATAATTTCTGCTAATGTTTATCTCGATTACATAAAGCAGATAGACAAATATCCTTTTCAACAATAATTTGTTACAGCGATCATGTGAATGGAACATAACAGATTTTTTTTTTCTTCACATCCACACAGCCAAGAAAATTTTTCATACAGTGAAATATCAAATTTTCAAGTAAAAGAAGTTCTACTCTTACATTGGAGTTGTACTTGAACAATGTTCAGGTTTTGGTCAGCCTTTTTTTTTATGTGATAAACTTAGCGAGCCTAACATAACCTTTTTTTAGTTGATAAACTTTCATTTTTTGTGGCTTATCACATTGTAACTGAGCACCAAGCCAACTGGTTACTGTCACTGGACATCAAAGGTAACAGATCAAAGAAATGTAAATCCTGAAAGAGCCTTTCAAGGAAAAATCCCATCCCTTTTCTCACTTCAGGTAAACGCATGCTCAGAGGTTGAAATTGGAGTGCTTATTTCCATTGTTCATATCTCCAGTTTGAAGTCAGACAACTTCATCTGTGGGTACCTTCTATGTGCTTAAAACTAACATTCGGTTGTACAAATTTGCTCATATTCTCTTAAAATTATTGGAACAATTGTGCAATCAAGTAATTTACAATAATTATTGTCAATAACAACAAGAGTTTCCACTGAATACATTACATGACATCCGGGCTGATTTTTCCCAGGAGGTAGGATGACCTTACAACTATGCCATTGCCATGGTTACTAGTGAAAACAACAGAAAGCACCCAGGCTGTCATAATCTCAGCCCTGAGGACTGTCATAAAAATTAGCTTTAGAAATAGGAGGAAAACAGAACAATTTTAAACATAATTAGTTTACAAAATAATATGCCTATATAATGGAATGTTCAGACCAAAAAATATCACTTTCGATGTTTAATAGTAGGAGGGGTGCTACACAGCCGCACTGTTTCTTAGGTATTCAAATAAGATAGGAGAATTGGTTGTCATGACCCCTAGGGACCAGATTCAGTACTAACAATGGAGACTGGAAAAAGTTTTATAAGACTTAATAGCAAATATAACACACATGTTTTAAGTAAAATATTTAACTGAAGAGTATCTGCTGTAAACAATAAAGCATACTACACTGGAATTTGTTATTCACAAGTAACAGTCTTGCATTATAACACCATGGACTAAATCTACCGAAGTATAAGACATACACCAAGGAAAGGGAAAACGCTTCCTTGGTGGATGCCGGAATCAATCATTCTTAGATGAAAGGTCAATGTTTTCAAGACAACATAGCAATAAGGACAAAAGCATCAAACACTTTACAGCTTTGCTGGAGCAATTAAAGAATGCTGTAAAAGACTAAATATCTGTATTTGCTAAAAGGTATTTTCCACAACACATTCACACATTTTTTTTTTCAAATGGGATAGCAAAGCTGCATTATTTGCACTTTGAATTGCTGCCAAACACACCATGTAAACTAAATTTGGAACCTAGTGAGCTTTTCCCCTAAGTCTAAAGAAATTGCTTGTTGAACAGAGATTTGTCTGAAATGCAGATATCAGTCACTCAGGACTCTTTATTATGCATATCACTGTCTACTGAAAGTATAAGAATGTGTTTTCACCCAAGTGTTCGAATTGAAAGGTAATTGAAAATAAGAAAAAAGTTTTAATTATTCTTTTTTTCTTATCTAAAGTCAGGAACTTCCAAGCAACCCTCCATAAAACATATAAAATTAGTTAGCATAATATTCTGAAATTATTTACTGTAATTTTGAAGTTTACACAATTAAAGGCTTTAGTTTTTCTAGGAGATATATTTGCAGAACTGTAAATAGCAATGAACTACAGTGTCTCTCCCCCCCTCCTTATATGTTGTAAAATGATGATGTTGAGAAATGATAGCCAGTTGTATATCTAAGCAAGTCCTGTGTGCATCATTATTAATATTGTAGTTATTAATATTATTTCAGCAACAGCCATGCATTGGGAAGTTGAAGAAACTAGCAGATGACATTTTGGAGAATTTACCAGATGCAGCTCCAGTGTACCCAAGAAAAAGTGATGAAAAAATATTGTCGCAGAAAAAGAAGAATAAAAAAGAAAGGCAAAAACATAAAGCCTTTAAAGGTAAAGTCAGGTTTTGGATATAATTTATTTATTTATGCTAAGCTGTATACAGGTGAATATGACCGGTGTTCAGCCCTGGCTCTTTACCGGTCATACTCATATTTTACAATAGTTTATTAAATTCTAGTTTATTACACCATTTTTCTATTTACTGTCCATACCCATTTATTTTTCACTTGTATAAGAATTGTCCAATCTTCTTACCATCTTTTTGATACATTTCAACTACTGCTACATTTCTATCTATTTTAAACTATTTCTTATTAATATACTCTTTTCTCCAAATTTCAGTCCCTTTACATTTAAATAAAATGTGTTCCATATCTTCATTTCCGCCACATATAGGACATTGGTTTTGTGGAATACCTTTCCTTAAAACCTTTTAATCTCCATACTCCTGCTTTCAGCCATGCAACACCTTCTCGCTCCTCTTTATTTGTCACATCTATGTACTTTTCCCTTCTCCATGAGGCTTTCATTGGTATATAAAAACTAAAGATCTCTTTTCAGTTATCTCACTAAATATTTTTTGTATTTCTATATCCTCAAATCTTTTCCTTGCCAACTTCCAGAAGTTATTCACATTATTTTCTCTTCTTCTCCACATTTCCCCTAACCCACTACTTTCCAGGTTATTTCTGAGACAGTCTACCCATCCCTTCTTCTTTAAACTTTTCTCTTGATATACTAAACACTGTTAAAAAGCGTATATTCTATCTAGTTTATGTTAATCGAGATAAATATTAGGAGAACTTGTCTTAATTACTTGCTTTCCTGTAAGTAGAAGGAAAATAAGGGAATACACTAGGCTAAATCGACAGTCAAATCTTTTAAAAGCTAATTGCAATTTGGCTGAAATCCGTTTTTATGCAGGGCCAGGAGTTTACACCTTTCTGTGAGAGAAAAGTTTTAAGTATTTTCAATCTGAAACAAATAATAAGGAATATCTCAGAAATGGTCAATTCCACGAAAAAATAAATAAATTGTGTGTTTTAATGCGATCTTCATTTTTTGTATAGTAAGTGTTTGTGTACCTATCTCTTACAGTTTACCAGTTACACAAAATTCATTCGGAATAAAGAGGTCTTTACAGGGTATTCAAAAAAACTTAAAATATACAGTTATTTGCCATGTAAATATTTTAATAAAAATCGTTAGAGCCATGTTTTAGAAAATCAACATTTTTTAAATATTTTTCCAATAAAGGGTAGTTTGGGGTGGGAGGATTTCAGCCATGCAAACCTTCTCGCTCCTCGTTATTTGTCACATCTATGTACTTTTCCCTTCTCCATGAGGCTTTCATTGGTATATAGAAAACTAAAGATCTCTTTTCAGTTATCTCACTAAATATTTTTTGTATTTCTATATCCTCAAATCTTTTCCTTGCCAACTTCCAGAAGTTATTCACATTATTTTCTCTTCTTCTCCACATTTCCCCTAACCCACTACTTTCCAGGTTATTTCTGAGACAGTCTACCCATCCCTTCTTTAAACTTTTCTCTTGATATACTAAACACTGTTTTAACAAATTCCTTTCTTCCAATTTCAATATTCTATACCAAAATTTCAATGCCCTTACCATAATCTTTCCCTTACTTGCCACTCTACCCAGCTCTATTTGTGCTACCTGCCTAACAGTTGCATTTGGTAACCCAAGTATTTCTTTGCAAAATTTCCTATGTGCCTCATCTACAATTTTCCATCCTCCTAATCCCCATACTTCTATCCCATAGAGCATTTTTTGCCTCAACCACCATGTTGTACACTTTTTCCAACCATCTAATATTTATATTAGGTACTTTGTATTTGCAACTTCTAATAGCTGATAAAGCTCCTTTTTCTTTTGCCAATTCTTTCTTTTGTTTTTCCCAATTGCTACCATTGTCAATTTTAACTCCCAGATAAATGCATTCTCTCACTACGCTGTACTCTTCTTTATTTTCATTCTTCCATTTTTCATACTTGCTCAATTTCCCCCCCCCCCTTTTTTTGAACACTACAACCTGCGTCTTGTCCTGGTTCACTTTTAAACTCCATTCTTTACAGCAATTATTTAATGCTTGCAGGATTGTTTTAAGCCATTCACTGTAATTGCACATATAACAGTAATCCTGGAATCTGAATATTATTAATTATTGCCAATTTCTGTTAATACATCATCTATATATAAATTGAATAGGACTGGACTTAACTTACATCCTTGTCTAAGGTCTTTCTTTTGTTACAACCCCTTCCTCCACTCTTATACAAAAAGTATTTTCCTTATATAATGCTCTAAGGGTGTCCACTCTTTTGTTTACTCACTCCTTTAGTCAACAACTTACGCCACAGCAATTGAAGCTCTATCCTATCATGCTTTCTCTAAATCCACAAAAGCCATGTATAACTTTCCTCTTTTGTCTATCAACTATTTATCTACCAGTGTTTTTATAATAAATAAATCATCAACTGTCCTCCTCCCTTTTCTAAAGCCCATCTGAAGTTCCGAGAGAATATTATATTCAACCCATGTTTGTATCCTGATTGCCATAATACCAGTAATAATTTTTCCTACATTTGATAATAATAGATATAATCAGTCATGCATATATATATATATATATATATATATATATATATATATATATATATATCCTAACAATTCTTCACTTACCTTTTTACTTTCTCTACACATACAATGTACATGGTGTATAGAGAAGATATTGTAATGCACTCAAAAATTTGATACCGAGATTCCACCAGAAATACATGTGTGTTTCTCCTGAATCCAAAAAAAAGTATTTTTAGTAAAAGGTCCATGTGTGTGTGTGTCTGTGGACAGCAAACGGCCGTTAAATACTTGGTATTTAAATTTGGTATCTTCCAAGGATGCGACACAAAGATTGTCAATAAATTACCCCAACCCCCAACTACCCTTTACATGGAACTTTTTTTCGAAAATTTTTGATTTTCTCAAAATGGCTCTAATGATTTTGAGTAAAAGTATATATTAAAGATATTTACTTGACAAATAAAGTGTTTATCTTGAATTGTCTGTGAATAGCCTCTAAAAACTATTATTCTGGATGAATTTTATGGAATTTTGCATAACTGGTAAACCATAAGAGATAGACAAAAGCTAACTTAACAGATAATGTAGAGCTTGTTAAAACACACAATTTATGTTATATACATTTTTTTTGTGGAGTTGATCATTTTTGAGATATTCCTTGTTATTGGTTTCAGCTTTAAAATACTTATGCTTTCCTCATATGGGAATTTGTCAACTCCTGCCCATACAAACAAAGAACTTCAGTTACATAGCAACTATCTTTTGACTCACTTTAACCTATGGTACTCCCTTATTTCCCTTCTACTTACAAGGAAGCAAGTAATAAGATTATTTCTGCTAATTTTTTTCTCATTTAGCATGAAGTAAATAGAAGCATAAGCTTTTTAACAATAATTTATTGCAGAGATGCAAAGAATGGAACACATCAGATTTTTTTTTATAAAATATCTAAATCCTCATAACATGTTTTGTAATCCATTGATTATATCCTCGGTTCAATCCTGCCTGCTAATTGGTATTTGATGAACTGTACTGAAATGATATAAAAGAAAATACCAGAACGTGTCAATAAAGACACAGAGTTATTTGTTTTTACGAGGCACAACAAAGCCACATTTGAAAACAATTTTGCATGATGGCAATGCATCAGCCATGATTGGTGGACAAAGCACATGCTGGTTTGTGCATGTGTCTGTACACAGGGGACAAATGAAGTGGTTCAGTTTGTTAGCTGCCTGTAGAGGAAATGGAGGAGTTATGCGAAGGACAATAAGTGGTATTGAAGTTTAGTTTTCATTTGCAGGAATCCTGCATGAATGTAAAATGAATTAATTAAAGTGGTACTGTTAACACACACTTCACTTATTTTTATTAAGCAGGACAATTGTTTCGCGGACCGTTGCCCACATCCTCAGCTATTGAACCACTACTGCTTGGGTTTGGAATCCAAGTTGTGGTTGTGGATGTGTTGGTTGTGGTGACATCTATTGGGCGAGCGTTAAGACTTGTTAAGCAATCCTTAGGGGGGGAACTCCATGTTCATCAATGTGTGGCTGTATTTATGAATGTAGATTTTTTTCCATGCTGATAATTGAAACGGATTTGAAGTTCTTTCAATAGTTTGATGTTTCGATTGATTTTGTGGTGTGCTTCCCAAAGGTGATGTGCTACTGCAGATTTGTCCGGCTGTTTTGACTTGATGTGTTCTTTTTTGCGTGTTTCAAGGTTTCTTATTGTCTTTCCAATGTATTTCCTGCTGTAGTCTTGACATTCAATGGCATAGGAAAAATAAAAGACGTCAGTATATCCAAAGGAGACGAACTAGTATCTTTTGATGTAAAATCATTATTTCCTAGCATTCCCACTGAAAAACTCCCAGAAATTCTCAGAAAATGACTACACACCACAGTCCTACACATTACAGACATAGAAGACTTGATCAAACTTGCCAACCTATGCATAAAACAGTCAGCTTTCACCTTTAACAACCACATATATCAACAAGTCACAGGTCTAGCTATGAGAGACCCACTTTCCCCATTCTTGGCAGGACTGTTTATGGGTGCATTTGAAATGCACATTACCAAAGCCTTTCCACAAATTTTCAAAATTTGGTACAGATACGTAGACGACATTTTTGCCATAATCCCAGGAAAACTAGCACAAGACGCCTTAAAACTCCTCAACCTACAGGAACCCGAAATAAAATTTACCATAGAAGGAGAAAATGACAACTGCATCCCATTTCTAGATCTAAACATATTCAAAAAGAATAACAAAATAGAATTTGGAATGCACAGGAAAACTACACACACCAACAACTACATAAAAAAAAAATAGCTTCAACCCCATTCCACACCAATTTGCAGTGTTCAATAGTCTAGCTTTCAGACTAGTTAATGTCCTACTCAATCCCACTGAATATAAAAAAAGAATATAAACACATTCGGAGCACAGCAGTAGGCAGTGGTTTCAATACCTTCATTATCATCAAAAAGATCAATAAATACAAAAGACAGAAACACATCAAAGAAATTACCACCTGAACCCATAAAGAGAAACCTCCCAAATTTCACAAAATCACATATAACCCACAACTCTGCAACAAGTTCAAGGAAGTATTCAAGAAATTCAACATCAAGCTAGCACCAATTAATAAATACAGTTTAAAAAATCTCCTGGGCTCCTCTCTGAAGGACAAAATACCCATGGAGAAAAAATCAGGAATATATGCCATTGAATGTCAAGACTGCAACAGGAAATACATTGGAAAGACAATAAAAAACTTGAAACATACAATAAAGAACACAGAAGACACATCAAGTCAAAAAGCCGGACAAATCTGCATAGCATATCACTTTTGGGAAGCACACCACGAAATCAATCCGAACATCAAACTATTGAAAGAACTTTCGAATCTGTTTGAATTATTAGCATGGGAGAAAATCTACAATCGTAAATACCACCACACATTGATGAACATGGAGTTCCCCCCTAAGGATTGCTTAATCAATCTCATCGTTCGCCCAACAGATGTCACCGCAACCAACTCACCTACAGCTGGAATCCAAACCCAAGCAGTAGTGGTTCAACAGCTGCGGATGCGGTCAACGGTCTGCCTATCAATTGTCCTGCTCAATAAAATTAAGTGAAGTGTGTGTTAAGAGTACCACTTTAATTAATTCAATTTGATTATGCCTTCACTGTAAGCAGCTTCAAAATTATACATTTATAATTGACAGATTTGTTGACATGTTAAAGATTTCCCAAGGCAGTGTTTTTTTTTTTTTGTTTTTTTTTTTTTCAATTCTGCATAATCACCTGTTGTTTGTAATAACTGTTTGTTTTGGCTGTTTCAATTATGCTTCTTAATTTGCTGTTAAATTTATACATCCCAATGGATATGGATGAATTTAACTGAGTATTAAAAAGAATAATTGAAACAGCAGAAGCAAACAGATTTAACAAACAACTGGTTCACAAAAAACAAAGTCAAAGCAAAAATGCTCATCAAAAAAAAACAGCACCCTCACTACAAACAGGACAAAAAGTTTATATTTGGAAAGTTCGCATACCACCCTTTGGCATACAACAAATCTAAGAAAATCTTAAAAGATCAAAATATTATCCTAGCACCCACAAATAATTTTTCTGAAAAATCTCTGAAATGCCA
This sequence comes from Hymenopus coronatus, assembly GCA_030762935.1. Taxonomy (NCBI): domain Eukaryota; kingdom Metazoa; phylum Arthropoda; class Insecta; order Mantodea; family Hymenopodidae; genus Hymenopus; species Hymenopus coronatus. The sequence continues at coordinate 150,605,876 of CM060897.1, read as the reverse complement.
ACAAAAAGTAGGATAAGAGTGTACTGGATAAATTGCCCATATCGTGAAAAATGTTACATAGGGAAAACAAAAAGCAATTTGACAACTAGGAACGAGGAGCATCTGAAGAAGATAAAATGAAAACAGGAAGACAAATTGGCAGTGGCTTGGCATTTTTGGAGAGAACATCACAACACACAGTAGACCCCAATTTTATTAAGAGACTCAAGAAACAGCTGGGAGTGAGAATATCCACAACTGATGAACAAGAAACAATTGAATTTTGAAATCTTACCTAGAGACATCCTTGTCCAGGAGTTCCTAAGTCTACTAACAGATGTAGCTACTGTAACACTGGATAATCATGGCACCGGTACTCAAAAAGTTGATAATTATAATGTATTACTTTAAGTTTGATGGATGCCCCTAAATTGGATGGCACCTTTGAAACGTTACTCTCATTCTCTCACTTGCATTTCTGAAATAGTATGAATTGTTGATTTTTAGCATTGGAATTTTACTCAAAAATGCTTTGCTCTGATTAGCTGGTTGTAGAAGCATTACAGACACTTTCATCCTTTCGTCTCCAACAAGATCTTCTTTAATCTCAGTTGATTAGTCTCAGAGAGAATGCTAAGGAATGATTGTCTAATGTAAATGATAATACATGATTTATTATTTTCAAGAATTCCTTATATTTTTTATAACTCGCATAATTATACACACTGGTGTACATACATTAATCACTGATACCATTAATATTATTATTACAGTTATCCTTCGCATATGCGAGAAGAAAATAGTGGTATTTGCATACACAAGCACGGATATTCGCTACACACACAAGAAGAAAAAATATAGCACTAACTTCTCTGTTACCCAGCATTCCTTCCCGTAAAAAAAAATCTGATGTGTTCCATTCACATTACTTTCTCTACCTCTCTGCAACAAATTATTATTAAAAAGCTTATGCTTCTATTTACTTCATGCTAATCCAGAAAAAAATTAACACAGTCTTATTACTTGCTTCCTTGTAAGCAGAAGGGAAATAAGGGAGTACTATAGGCTAAACTAATAATCAAAAGCTGGTTGCTATATGACTGAAGTTTCTTTGTTTGTATGGACAAGAGTTGACAAATTCCTGTATGAGAAAAGTATAAGTTTTTCATAGCTGAAAACAAAAACAAGGAATATGTCAAAAACGATCAACTCCACGAAAAAAATGTATATAACATAAATTGTGCATTTTAAGGTGCTCTACATTTTTTATATTGTAAGTTTTTCTCCATCTCTTTCAGTTTAGCAGTTATGCAAAAAAAATCCATAAAATTCATCCAGAATAAAGTAGTCTTCAGAAAATTCAAAATATACACTTTTATTTTTCATTTAAATATCTTTAATATACAACATTTTAATCAAAATTGTTAGAGCCATTTTTGAGAAAATCGAAAAAAGTTCCACGTAAAGGGTAGTTTGAGGTGGGGGGATTTTTCTCAAAATCTTTGTGTCGCATCCCTGGAAGATACTAAACTTAAATACGAAGTTTGGTATTTTACCGACTTTTTATTTTTGAGTTTTTGAGTTGTGTGTATAGAGAAAGTAAAAATCTGAGCGGCTGTTCAATTTAAATTACATAACATAATGTAACATTTGGATTTCCTTCTAACTAATATATGTTACACAACAATATGCACTAAAATGAACCACCTATCTACTCTGAATTCTCACAAGAATTCCTTTTCTAATTCGTTGTGTCATAGTTATTTTATACTTTCTGGAGCGACTTTGTGAGGTCAGCATCACTTCCCTCACTCTCACATACCTTTTTCTTTCCACCTACAAATCACACATGTTGGTATGACAAAATTAAATTCTGTACTGCTGCATAAAACCAAACTTTGCTCTCAGCTTATTTATATCTCCTCATAATGGAAGTAACAATACTTCTGAAATATGTCAGTCGTCCTTTGTGGTATAAGGTTACCATGCTAACTTCATATAATCAAGGTTGCAGGTTCAAACCCAGTGGAGGACAATGGATTTTTTTGGGCATAAAAATCCTTAGCATGGCTTCCTTTGGAGGGAAGTAAAGCCGTAGATTTACGGCACGTAAAAGAACCTCAACCCTGATTGAGAGGCCTCTGAGCAAAATTAAGCTATCTTTCATGCCCAGTATAGAATGGGACGCTTAGAACCATAGCAGTTAAAGAACATCCATAAATAACATGCCATTTACATTTACATTTTGAAATATGTCAATAATAAAATTTGATGGAAAAGTGTTGCAATCCATTCAAATCAATACGTAACAGATACAAAAAACTTACTACATAAAAAATATAGATCTTGTTTAAACACATAATTTATGCCATGTATTTTGTTTTGAAAGTTAACTGTTTCCATGATATTCCATTATTGGTTTCAATTTTAAGCTACTTAAACTTTTCTCAAACAGGTCATCTTTCTTACACTTTTTGCTCCAACTTTGCCTTTGTTTGGGAAGACCAGTTTCAGGGTACTTTAAGCCTATCTTCAGGAAACTGGTCTTCCCAAACGAATATAAGGTTAGAGCAAAAAAATGTGAAAAAGTTGACTCAATTCATTTAAATTATGGCGCTCCACAGTATAAAATATTTCTTTTTGTTTGATATAGGTCATCTTTCATTTCATCTTGTTTTTATTTTACTCCTGGTTTTGGGAAGATTGTTTCACATAGTGATCGGTTTTTTAAAAGATTTCACTATCACTTTAGCCTGGTGTATTAGCTTATTTCTCTTCTACTTAGAAGGAACTAATACAACCATTTCAATTACCATAATATAGATAAAGGCATAAGCTTTTGTAATAATAGTTTGGAGAGAAGTCATGTGAATGGAACACATCACATTATTTTACAACCAATACACTGGACTAAACAAAATTAATAGTGAATGTTTTACTTGTATTAAAGACTTGAACACTACTGTTAAAGGAGATCAATATATGTTTTTGGAATGTAGATGTTCCCTAAAATACAACAAGGGAATATTTTTAGAAGAGAAAAGAATTTATATTTTAAAATCCACCACATTACATGGATGAATTTATATGTTTAATATTAGTTCTACATTGGAAATGCTTATAACAGGTAATCCAAAAACACCTGAACCAGCTGCGCTGTGTTCTGCCTGTCTGCCCTCGGTGCTCGTTACCATCTGTCACTATCATAGAAGATGCGGAAGAAACTGGCCACCACCGTTGTCCATACATTTTTGGCACCTCTTTAGGAAACTATCCATCACTCACCGTAGTTCAAGTTGAGAAATGCTGACAATTTCCTGGCAGATATATTGTTTTAATTCTTACAGGGCGTGTGGGTTTGTCTTGTACACTTTATGTAACCCAGAGATAGAAATTGTAGGGGGTTAGGTCGGGGTACTGAGGATGCCACAAATCTCTACTAATAATTCTATCCTGAACACACACTTTCAATTGTTCTAATCAAAAGATTGGCTGTATGAGCTGTTGCAGAGTCTTGTTGAGAAAAAGGTAAAATCACGCTCCCTGTCTGTTAATTCTCAAAAAAAAAGTGGGGGGGGGCAAAATTGTATTCACGTATGTATGTTGACTCGAAAAAAATTGAGACCCAAAAACATCTGAACTGCTATGTGGTGTTTTCCACTGCACATACAGAAACATGATCACACACAGCTGCTTCACCCACACACTGTGGAAGAATTAAAATAAAATATCTGCCAGGAAATTGCCAGCATTTCTCAACGTGAACTATGGCGAGTGATGGATAGTTTCCTAAAGAGGTGACAAAAATGTAGGGACAACAGCAGTGGACAGTTTCAGCATCTCCTTTAATAACATTGATAGCTAAAGCCTTTAAAGGTATTTTAAAAATGTCTCCTTTCTATGATAGCAGTTGATGGCAACAAGCGCCGAGGTCATGGATAGGCAAAATGCCGTACAGCCAGTGCAGACATTTGTGGATCACCCGGTACAAGGAATATCTAAACCATGTGTTAAAATTGCTAATAAATGCTTGCATCTGAAATTGATTTTGAAGTGTATTCTTTATAGACATCATTGTACTAAGTTAAATTGATTCCTGATAACTTATAAATAGATTTTTGTTTTGCTTAGAAACAATTGCCATCATAAAATGTTATGTTTGCTAAATAATGTATATGATGTTTTAGGGTCAGAAGGCATCAGAGGTGTGCAGGATGTAGACTATATACCACTGAGTTCATATGGTTCTACAGAATTTGGAGCTGTACCATTAAATAAAATGATGAGGGCACCAAAAAGCATGGCCCAACAAGCAGCAGAGTTTCGTCAGCAAATGTTATTTGGAAATCATATTAAACGAGTATCAGGTATGTTGATGTAGGTGTGCTGAAGTGAAACAAACTGGATAGGGTTTGCCAGAAACGGAAAATGTCTCGACAGTAACAATACATGTATGATCTACAATCTCACTGTACTAATTTTAAAATGTATGTATGCTTAAAAGAAGGAATAACTAAATAACAAAAATTCTTTTAAATTGTGAAATTATATTTAATTTGATGAGTCAATTAATTAACACTTACTTAGGATTTTTGCCGGAACATGTTTCCTTTATTTTTAACCGGACATTGATTAATTTTTGTGGTGAAGCTGGCGATATTGTCTCCTCTGTTGGTGGTTCAATTAACATGCTAAACACATCTTTCTGCAGAATGTCAAAGTTGAAAAACTCTGTTCCTATTTTTTAAGGTGAAGATGTGTTCCCATGTGGCCAGCTCTTGTTTTCCTGTTATGTGTTTAACAGTTTTGATTCTGAATTTATATTGTGGTTTTTTTGTCCAAAAGTGGGTGGCAAGTGTTAATTTTTCCAATTGTTTGTGACTTATGTTACTGAAGTGTTCTTTGGATTTTGTTTCTAAATTTCTTTTTGATTTCCCAATATAAATCTGATTATAATCATTGCATTCCATTTTGTATATTGCCCGATTTTTTCTTCGCTTGGATGATGTCCTTGTTGTTTGAGCTTAATTCATTTTTTAAAGTTTCAAAGAATACGACTTTCAGCTAGCACCAGTAAACCATCACAGCATATATGTTTTATTAATTTGTTGAGTTGGTTTTTTGAACACTACGTCACTTACATTGCTATTATGAGGGACTAGTTTCGAAAGCCTATGCTTTCATTTTCAACCTCACGGATCCAACTGCCATTGCTGGCTGCATTTGCTTGTACACTCTTCTCTGGTGGCGAAATAATGAACTTCTTAACTAAGCTGTCTTCTGGCGGGATTTCAAAGTTTATTAGCCGATCTTTGTTTTTCCATATGAGGATGTTTTCCCAGGTTGTGAGTTCATTGTGGCCTGACATGGTTTTAAGCAATTTTGGATTTGGATCTGGATCTGGATCTAGATTGTGGTTTTCTTTCCAAAAGTGAAATGCTACAGCCGATTTATCTTCTTGTTTCAATTTTAGGTTTCTAAAGTGCTCTTTGGATCTGATTTTTAAACTCCTTTTGGTTTGTCCTATGTAGAACTTTTCACAATTTGTGCATTTAATTTCATATAATAACAATGTAAGTGACGTAGTGTTAAAAAACCAACTAAAAACCAAATTAATAAAACATATAATTTGACTGTCACTGTCACTAAATTCCTCCAAACATCAATCATCACAGCATAGTTCATTTGTTTTGGTTTTCTGAAAGCATCTTCTCATTTTTAGTTCATCTGCCCACCATGGCATATGTTTCCTTCCATTTAACATTTTTGTTAATGGACATATTCTAAATGCTTTCTTACTAGCTTTTGTTAATGACTCTTGCACTATCTCTACTACTCTTTCAATAGCAGCTTTATGTTTTAACATATTTTCCAGTTTTATATAAAGTTTTACATTTTCATCTTCACTTGTAACTGCTCATCTTCATTCTTATTTTTTGGAGGAATGCTATATTGAGTGCTTCCATTTTTGTTTTCTCTACACATACTATTTACATAGTGTATAGAGAAGGTATTGTATATTGCGCCAAAAATTTTGATACCAAGATTTCACCAGAAATATATGTATTGGGACCCCCTGAATCAAAAAAAAACAAAACATTTTTATATAAATTGTGTGTGCGTGCATGTGCGCATGCATGCGCGCGCTCAAAAACAAAAAGACCATAAAATACCAAACTTGGTATTTAAGTTTGTATCTTCCAAGGATTCAACACAAAGATTTTTTAAAAAAAAAAACCCACCCCAAACTACCTTTTACATGGAGCATTTTTCGAAATTTTTTATTTTCACAAAAATGGTCTTAACAATTTTGATTAAAATACCATATGTTTAACACATTTTTATGATAAACGAAATGCTTATCTTGGATTTTCTGGGAATAGCTTCTGAAGACCTCTTCATTCTGGATGACTTTTGTATAAGAGATATACAAAAATTGAACTACACAAAAAAAGTAGATCTCATTAAAACACATAATTTATGTTATATAAGTTTGATTTATAGAGTTAAATGTTTTTGAGACATTCCAGATTATTAGCTTAAATTTTAACCACTTAAACTTTTCTCAAACAGGAAGATATCTTTCTTCTCGTTTCTCATTTGTTTACTCCTGGAAAGCAAAGAGATTGGAATTTCAATTGTTTCATATAGCAACTGGCTTTTAAAGAACGACACTATCACTTGAGCCTGTGTATTTTCTTATTTTCCTTCTATTTAACGGAGCTAGTAATAAGACTAATTCTGCTTATGTTTGTCTTGATTAGCAAGATATAGATAACAGATTAATCTTTTAAATATAAGATTTGTTTGCCGAAAAGCTAGAGAACATCATGTGAATGGAATACATTATATTTTTGCCCTTCTACTTACAAGAGATCAAGTAATAATGCTAATGTTTATCTCGGTTAGTATAATGTAGATACCTTTTAACAATAATTTGTTACAGAGATGTAGAGAAAGTCATGTGAATGGATTTTTTTTCTTTTATGGTATCTAGAAAGTCTTGTCTGGTCTCTACCTTTTAAAGCTGCATGCTTGTGATCTAAATGGCTGTGACTTACTGCTTGTGCATAATGCCAGGTTGTTATTTGTTCCTTATAATTCCTAACCTCATCTTCCAAACTTTTAATTTTATCATCTTTTATTTATCTCACTTAAGTTCCACATATTTCCTCAGAGTACTCACTGCTTGGTGTATATCTGTCTTTAAATTAGTAATTTTTTCTGTAATTTATATTAATTTTTCCAGAGCACTGTCTACACAACAATCAGTCTCTTCCATCATCGTGTGGGTGGGGGTGTGGGGGGGTGCAGTTTGTTTTTTTTTTTTTTTTTTTTTTTTTTTTTTTTTTTTTTTTTTTTTTTTTTTTTCCCTCTCAAAAATGGCTCTAAAAACGTTGATTAAAATACCATATGTGTAAGATATTTTTATGCCAAGCAAAATGTATATTCCTGACTTTTCTAGGAATATCCTCTGAGAACCTCTTCATTCTGGATGATTTTTATATAACTTTGTATAACTGGTAAACAATACGAGGTAGGCCAAATGCTACTACGGATAGATCTCATTAAATCACATATTTTATGTCATATACATTTTATTTTGTAGAGCTAACCGTGTTATTGGTTTCAATTTTAAGTTACGTATGTGTTTCTCAAATGGAAATCCTTTTGCTTTTTGTCTCTCATTTGTTTTACTCCTGGTAGGCAAAGAGATCCAAACTTCAATTGTTTCATATAGCAACCATTTTTAAAAATTTGACTCTTGCTTTAGCCTATTGCATTCTTAATTGTCCTTCTACTTACAAGGAAGCAAGTAATAAGACGATTTCTGTTAATGTATATCTTGATTAGCACGATGTAGATAAAAGAATAATTTCTTGTAAGAATAGCTTGCAGAATAGGTAGAGAAAGTCATGTAAATTGAGCACATAAAATTGTTTGTACTTATGTTGGTATAAAAAGTGTTAATTAAAGATGTGTTGGTAGGAATATATCCTGTTTTTATTCATATTTACTTAACAAATGTCTACAAAATAAACTGCAATTTATGCTATCTTCTGTCAAAGAAATTTTTTTCAGTTTATATTCATATGCAAGTAGCTTTTCTGTAGATACCAGAAATCTGTTTATTACAGGTCTTGATTATCTTAAAGAAAGGGAGTCTTTGAAACGTTAATGCAATCAACTTAATTGTTAGTATGTATTCACTGTACTTAATTATATAATTTGTATGTTTCCTTTCTTTACAGGAAATGCTAGCGCAGTTTACCAGCAGAAACTGAAAGCATCTGGGAAGGACCGACTTGTGAGATAGGAAAACATTCCCAAAACATTTGTTTTATGTACACTAGAATATGAAAAATAAATAGCTAAATCAAACATGTTTCATTTACCTAAAAATATACTCTATAATTGTAGGATGAATTAGAGGGGATGCAGCATAGAAGAGAACTCAAGTGCAACTTTGTCATTTTTCCACCATTATAAGATAAGCCACTAAAATCTGATGATATTCTGGCTGTTAGTTTCCATTCATAGCTGGCAACTCAGTAATGATCTGCATAATGGAGCATTTATAGTTGGTATTGCGAAAAGGAGGGAAGACATTGCACCCATAGGGTAGTGTGTAAAGGATGAAATAGGCAATGAACAGTGTGGGAAAGCAAGGATACTGTTGGCATAATAACAGTAATGGCAGCGCTTCCATATTGAGTGTTCCAGAGGTTTCTTGTGACACTCTCCAAAAACTGTCATCCAGCTTAAACTATTTTCCTCCAAAACTGAACCCACATCCTTCTTCCCTCACAAAGTAACATTCATGCTTCTTCTGAATCTCATTCTTTCCTTTACTCCTACTGTTTTCCACCTCTTTCTTTATTTTCTTCTATGTCAAAACAGCCGTTTTTAAGGCTAAGAATGACATAACTAAAGAGCAAATGGATTTGGTTAGGCCGACAGTTATTCTTGAAAGTAATACAATAATAATAATTTTATGTACTACTAATGCTGCTATGTTTTTGTTAAAAAGAAACAAAGCAATTGATAACTTTTTATTTTATAGTAGCTTTGTATGTTAAATTTTGGCACTTAACACAAAACATTACTTGATCAAATGTATTAAGAGCACCGCAATTGCAATGTGACGGTGACTGGGGTATCTTCATGTTGTGATGAAATCACCTTGAGCTAGCTCAAGTACCACATAACCTCAAATAACCAACATCTGCAGTAGGTAGATTAACTTCCAGGTACTGTCATTTCTCCGCTATTTTCAGGTTCCAAGAAGGATTATTGGTCAATATGCATAGAATTATGACAATACTTTATGTGTGAAACAAGTAGGTTTGTATTTTTTTATTTACACTATGAGAGCAAGGGAATGAAAGTTAATACATGAAAATATATTTGAATTTCAATGTTATCTTGCATCATCCATAATCGGGTGGTTTGCTTTAGCATTAAATGTTTCCATTTAGCAACAAATAACTGTACTACTACTGCCATCTAGTGGCTATTAACCAGTTGCGTTCCCTTGGCACTCTCTGCTCATTTCTGCAGTGCTTTTTCAATTTCTCAAGTCGGTAGGGTTTTGCGGCGCTGCACAGTAAACAGACCCTTAGTCGGCAACATTACTGGCAACTCCCCCACAAATACACACTTGTTACATGTATTGGGAAAGTTAGTTATTACTTGAAATTATAAGGATTTTGGAACCATGATGTATTACTATAAGTTCAGTGTTGATTTGACTCGATTGTAACACATTTCCATTACTTACAGTTGTATTACTAAGAACATGTTTCAAAAGTACAGTTATTTACATTACCAACTTTTCAACAACAGAAAGAAAAATCAGCACTGGCATGATGTTTTTGGAGAGAACATCATGACGAGAATTCCTGATTTAATCCAAAGGCACAAGAAGCACTTGTGAATCAGAAACCTGGGACAATATCCACATCTGTAGGAACAGAAACAAGTGATGAATTTCAAAATCCTGCCAGGGGACATCCTTATCCAGAAATTCCTAACTCCAACACCAGGGGCAACCCTATTTACTGTAACACTTGATAACCACATCAAAAACTTGATAATGGAAGCAATGGTATTTCCAAAACTTGTCCTTAGTAATAAAATATGTAAGTGAAAGAAACGTGTCACAATTGACTCAAATCAATGCTTAAGGTTAGTTATATTGAATCTGTTGCTTTGGGGCCATGGTTTATTATTCCCAAGTGTTCAAACTTTGCAGTTCAAACATTTAATCACTAACTGACACACTGATTATATTAGTTATATAATTATATAGTTACGAGGGCCGTTCAGAAAGTAGCCTCCGGTTGATTGCAAGAAATTCACCAAGTTAAATAAAAATATTTTAATATATACATCTTACAACTACATCTTTGCACTATTTTTCTACATAGTTTCCATAACGATTGAGGCACTTATCATATCTGTTCACAAGCTTTGAAATTCCTTCTGCATAAAAATCACCCGCTTGTGCCTGGAGCCAGCCTGTGACCGCATCTTTGAGCTCTTCGTCGTCATCAAACCGCTGGGACCCGAGCCATTTCTTCATATGCATGAAGAGGTGATAATCGCTTGGTGCCAGATCTGGGCTGTAAGGTGGATGGTTGACAACGTCCCACTTGAAGGACTCAAGGAGGGCTGTTGTTCTGCGAGCAGAGTGAGGACGGGCGTTATCGTGCAAAAAAACGATACCGGAAGTCAGCATACCACGGCGTTTGTTCTGTATAGCCCGTCGTAATTGTTTTAGTGTTTCACAGTACACGTCTTGATTAATGGTCGTCCCACGTTCCATGAATTCAACCAACAACACCCCTTTTGCATCCCAAAACACCGTTGCCATCAATTTTCGGGCAGAAAAATCTTGCCGGGTTTTATTGGTTTGGTAGGCGAATTTGAATGTGCCCACATCTTTGATTGTTCTTTTGCCTCAGGGTTCACGTACTTAATCCAGGTTTCGTCCCCGGTCACGATTCTGTTTAACAATGGTTCACCTTCGGCCTCATAACGTGACAGAAAGTCTAATGCAGAGGCCATTCTTTGAGTTTTGTGGTGGTCGGTAAGAATTTTGGGCACCCATCGTGCACAGAACTTACGGTAACCCAATCTTGCTGTCACTATCTCGTACAAGAGAGTCTTAGAAATCTGTGGAAAATCAGTAGACAACTCCGACATTGTGAAACGTCGGTTTTCACGAACTTTTGCATCAACTGTCTGAATGAGTTCGTCCGTGACCAATGATGGTCTACCACTCCTCTCTTCATCATGAACGTTTTCTCGTCCACTTTTAAATAAACGTACCCATTCACGGACCACTCCTTCACTCATAACTCTTGGTCCGTACACGGCACAAAGCTCACGATGAATAGCTGCTGCAGAATATCCTTTGGCTGTAAAAAACCTTATAACAGCACGCACTTCACACTTGGCGGGGTTTTCTATTGCAGTACACATTTCAAATGGCCACAAACACTAAACTAGTGCAGGTACGACTTTCACTCGACCACGGCTTGATGCCGACTGACCTGCTGAGTGCGTGAATGCACAGATGGCGTCGCTACTCCCCCCACTACCTGCACTGTGACTGATCGGAGGATACTTTCTGAACGGCCCTCGTATAATTGTATTTAATTAGACTGTTATATGAGCATTTAATCACTTTATTGTTATTATTATTATTGTTGTTGTGGTGGTGGTGCCATGGCTGAGTGGTTAGACTGCTTGCCTCCCACCTGGTGGCCTGGGTTTGATTCCAAGTGCCTGCATGTGGGATTTGTGGTGGATGAAGCAGCATGTGAGTGGGTTTTCTCCAGGTCCTCCAGTTTCCCATGTGGGTCATTATACCAATTGCTTCATACTCACATTTCCTATCATGCACTTCCTCATGCTCATGCCTGGCTATGGGCCGACCACCAGTTCCAGTTTCTTCATTCTGTGGTTTCGTGCCTTTAGCTCCTCGACAGGCTTCTGACCCCTAGGCACTCGCATGTACCTACATGATACCCTAGGGTATCAGTCCTACATATGGGGAGAGTAACTTATTAAAAAAGAAATGCTTGTAAGTCCTGGGGGGGGGGGGGTTTAGCCGACTACAAAATAAAAAATCTGATGTGTTCCATTCACATGACTTTCTCTACATCTCTGCAACAAATTATTGTTAAAAAGCTTATGCTTCTTTTCGCTTCATACTAATTATCTCGGGGAAAATTTAGCAAAAACAGTCTTATTACTTGCTTCCTTATAAGTAGAAGGGAAATAGGGAGTACCTTAGACTAAAGTGATCTGGTTGCTATATGACTGAAGTAACTTTGTGTTGACTGGAGTTGACAAATTCCCGTATACGAAAAGTATAAGTATTTTAAAGCTGAAATCAATAACAAGGTATATCTCAAAAACAATCAACTCCCCCAAAAAAATGTATATAACATAAATTGTATGTTTTAACAAGCTCCACATTTTCTGTACAGTAAGCTTCTGTCTATCTCTTAAAGTTTTTCAGTTATGCAAAATTCCATAAATTTTATCCAGAATAATGTAGTCTTCAGAGGCTATTCTAGAAAATTCAAGATATACATTTTATTTGGCAGGTAAATATCTTTAATATGCGATATTTTAATCAAAATCGTTAGAGCCATTTTTGAGAAAATCAAAATTTTCGAAAAGTTTTCCATGAATAGGGTAGTTGGGGGTGTGGATATTTTTAAGAAAATCTTTGTGTCACTCCTTGGAAGATACTGAACTTAAATACCAAATTTGGTATTTAACAAACTTTTGGTTTTTGAGCTATGCTACCAGACAGACATGCACAGACATTTTTCTAAAAATACTTCTTTGGGATTCAGGGGTCTCAAAACATATATTTCCAGTGAAATCTCTGTATGGAGTTTTTGGTTGCAGTACAATACCTTCTCTATACACTATGTACAGTCATGGAAAAAATCATTGAGTGCTGTAACATTTCAAAGTGTTGCTTCGGCCTCACGGAAGCATACAAAGTTATACAAGATGGGTTTGCACTGCACTATGCTACAAAAATTGCTTCTATACAGTGAAGTAAGACGTACTTTATTACTTTATAACAAAATAGCAACCAGGGAACAATCAAAATAACTATTTTTTGCTAACATGCAAGAAGCACTAAAAAATAAGCCAAACTTTGATAGTTGAGCTGTCTGCTGCATTTCGTTATAAACAGGGAAAAAAGTACTAGAGTAGAAATGTCTCAGTCCTAACATGTTTTGTTTGAAACTCAGTGTGCTACTTAGTGTAGCTTTGAGGCCAGTAACTCACATAGATTTTTTACTTTCTCTAGCCCCATATGTACAATGTACATAGGGATAGAGAAGGTATTGTAATGCACCCAAAAATTTGATACCGAGATTTCACTCGAAATATATGTTTTGGGGTCCTCTGAGTCCAAAAAAAAAAGCATTTTTATAAAAAGGTCCGTGTGTGACTGTGGACAGCATAGCCCCAAAACAAAAAGACCGTTAAATACCAAAGTTGGTATTTAGGTTTAGTATCTTCCAAGGATGCGACACAAAGATTTTCAAAAAAATCCCCCCACCACAAACTACTCTTTACATGGCAAAAAATTTTGATTTTCTTAAAAATAGCTCTAACGATTTTGATTAAAATCCTGTATATTAAAACTATTTATGTCCGAAATAAAATGTGCATCTCGAATTTTTTGGGAATAGCCTCTGACGTCTTTATTCTGGATGAATTTTGCTTAACTGCTAAACCGGAAGAGATAGAAAAAAACGTACTACACAAAAAATGTACCTCATGACAAAACACACAATTTTTGTTGTGGAGGTAACCGTTTTTGACATATTCCTTGTTATTGGTTTCAATTGTGAAGTACTTAAACTTTTCTCACACAGGAAGTGTCTGTTTTTCTTTTGTTCTACTTCTGGCCAAGCAAAGAAGTGATTTGCAATGACAATCGCATAACGATAGTGTTTAAAACATTTGACAATCACTTTAGCATAGTGCATTCCCTTATTCCCTTCTTCTTATAAGGAACTAACATTCTGCTAACATTTATCTTGATTAGCATTGTGTACTCTTTTGTAGGAGTTTTGTAGAGCAGCTAAAGAAAGTCATGTAAGTGTAACATATGAGATTTTTTTTTACTATTCTGTTTTTTAGTTCATATTAGTAATCTGTATTAGTACAAATTAAGAATGTGAAATAGAAAATATGAAAGAAGAAGCAAATAAATGGGGGAGAAAAAATGTATGCTGTTGCATAGGTTTGGACTTAGGTTTGTTAATTTTCAAACTGCTTGTGTTACCCCTGAGCTATATTTGTTTGGGCCAAAAGGCGATTGCTGCCACATTCATATATGCGCTGTAACCATGACTGTACTAGTCATGGTTCTTATGGTAATGCAATTCATTTATTGCATTCATCGCTCCTGAACCAGCTCATTGGTTGATGCAGTTGATTGGGAATTTGTTGTTCCACCTCTATGTATAACTACCAATGTGAATAGAATCAGGTAGCAACACTTTTATGTTTGCTTATAATTGGCTAATGAAAAATGAGTAGCATGGCGCTTGTTGCCAAATTCTTTATCAGCAATCAATACAAATGCGAGACACGGTGCAAGATACAGCCTGTTAATGCGTTCGACGGGTGATAATGCATGTTGCAGACACTGTTAGGTAAGTCTAGCCGCATATTGGAAATAGCGACCAATGTAAACCTGTGTGCGATATGAAATGGCACTTTGAAATATTCTACTCTCAAAGTATCCAGAACACGGTTCAATGTTTAATGTAACATTTAAGGTACATCTAGGGTTTTAGTAATAAATTATTGTGGAGAAGGAAGGTGATGGTCGAACGAATTGCAGTCATCTATTTTCAGTTTTAATATACTAAAGACCTGGTGTATACATATGATATGACGTTAACAGATAATACTAGCAGAAGACTGAAATAGTACCTCTTGTGAATAGGTTGTCTGGTGATTTCTCTGGTCATACATCTCGGATTAAAATGTTGACTGCTCTGACATGCTATTTGTTTGTTATAAAAGTTCTGAGACACACTAAAACTAAACCGAATTAAATCAGTCTAACTGGTGGAGTTTTTAAGTATTTACCACCACACTTTATGCACATTCTCATTCTTTCAAACCAATTTTAAAAGCACTACTTTCATTTTCATTTAGGTTTAAAAACTGTTTTCATATATTGCAACAACTTCTTCAGGACTTGAAAACCTCTTTCCATGCATATGATTTTTCACTGTGGGGGTCAAAAAGAAGTCAGTTGGAGCCAAATTAGGAGTGGAGTGGGTCATCAACTTCACCTCTGTGGATTCCAGAAACTGGATTGTTGCATTGGTTGTGTGCACAGAGGCATTGTCGTGGATGAGCAGCATTCTTTGCAGCCCTCTCCTTGGCTGCAATTTACAAAGCTTCTCAAAAACTTGGGGTAAATAAACTGTTGCATACCAGTGCATGGTAACTCTCCTATGTTCCACAAGAGAAATGACAGCCACCTAACAAGATTTAGAGAACAAAGTGGCCACTATTTACATCCCAATGCTGCAAGGATGGTTTACTTTCATTGGAAGATTGTTATTTGGAAAGATCACACAGCCGAGTGACACTTAGTCTGAGGGTCAAACTGGTCCAAAGTTCGAAAACCAGGGATAATGTAAGAAACCCACCAAGAATTGCCTCCGTCGCATTTCTTCGCATCATTCAACAGAGGAAGTCAGTTCAACTGTGAGATACCCAATGGGATGATACCTTCCTAATGTGAAGATAATCAAGCAATATTTTAGAAACTGCTGGCAATCCAATCTACACAGTTGCCTCAATTTCCTTAAATGTCACACAATTGTTTTTGCGGACCATTATTTCCAAAGCAGCTATTTTTCTTCAGTCACTGATGTAGATGGACATTTGCTCCTAACCTCATCTGTTAATGAAGTTTGGCCTCTGTTAAACTCTTGAAACCATCGAAAAATTTTGGCACCAGAAGGAGCAATGTCCCCAAAAGTCTGTTGCCAGTGCTCAGGACTGTGAGTCTCATTTAAACCAATTTTAAAATCATTGCATCTGTACCTTGAACTGTAGACTGCAAGTGGGAGAGAAGGATGCCAACTGATCAGTGGCACATCTAGAATTTTTAAAAAAATCTGCAATATCAATAGTCCTCCATGGTTTAGGGGTTACATGCTAACCTCTAGTTTACAAGATTGCGGGTTTAAATCTGGCAAAGCCGATGGATTGTTTTTCAGGCATAAAAATCCTTGGCATAGCGCTCTTTGGAAGGAAAGTAAAGACATTTGTCCCGTGTTGTAGATTTATGCCCTCAAAACATAAAATGGCCTCTGAGGAAAATTAAGTTGTCTTTCACGCCTAAATGGGATGCTGAGAACTGTAGCATTAAGGAGCTCCATAAATAAAACTTACTTTCCTTTTTATATAATCAATACAGACTTATTTCTATTTTTGGACTTTTTATTTAATTTTAGTTGATATTGCAGATTATCAAAATCAAAGGAACGAAATAGTTTCAGCAGTATGCTCATGATCTAGTCGAGGAAATTCCTGTATTACACCATTTAATATTTTTGTTTAAAATTTAATGAATTATTCAACCTTCATATTTTATGTTTAGCTTGTATTTTTAGTTTCTCTTTAACGTACAATGCACATAGTAGATAGGAAAGGTATTGCAATCCATCTAGAAACTCAACAGTGATATTTTATCGAAAATACATGTTTTGAGGACACTTGAACCCCAGAAAAGGTTTTTTTAGAATAAGATACGTGTGTGTGTGTGTTTGTGAACAGCACAACTAAACAAAAGTAGTTTAAGTACTAAACTTGGTATTTGAGTTAAGCATCTTTCAAACATGTGAGACGAAGGCTTTTAGTAAAATTCCCCATTCAACCCAAACTACCAATTATATGGAATATTTTTTAAACTTATTTCCTCATAAATGGTTCTAACAGTTTGGATTAAATGCCACCATATAAATTTAGAGGCAAATGAAATGTATATGTTGAGTTTTCTGGGAATAGCCTCTGAAGCCTTCTTCATTCTGGAAGACTTTAGCAAAAGTGATAAACCATAAGATATAGATAAAAACTTATACTACACAAAAATGTAGATATCATTAAAAACAGAATTTATGACATTTTTTGTAGAACTAGCATTTTGGAGTTATTCCTCGTTATTGGTATAAATTTTCCAATAATGCTTTTCTGAAATGGGAAGTCGTCATTCGTTTACTTTTCTACTCCTGACCATGCATAGAGAACAGAATATCAAAGTCATCACTTGGTGACCAGCTTTTAATAGAGTTGACTATTACATTAGCCTAATATATTCCCTTATTTCTTTTGTACCTACAATGAAATACATAACTTATGATTATTATTTGTAAACATTATGTGAAAATTGGCCAAAAATTTGTGATTATAATGAACTTGTTATAAATCAACTTTCCTAGTTCCTCAGCGGATATAGCTCCAGCCTTGGAATGACTATCACTTAAAAAAAACTTTCCAGAACCTGGACATGTACCAACTATTTCAGATATACCGCAAAGCTTAAACGTTTCTTTATTAGTTTAAATTAGGGTTACCACCTTTTAGTTTTACATTCCTGGACCCTTTTTTTTTTTTTTGAGGTGGTTGGATAGAGAGTGCAGAGAAGAAACATTTTGTATACTACTTAGTCAATCGAATATCAACTTAATGTAATCAGTAGCTTCAAAAATAATGGACATTTACAAAGTACATTTCTTATATTTACAAATTGTGTCTCTTACACTGCATATTATTAAGTACAATCAACTGTATCTTTGATCATTGAAAGTTAAATGCATACTTCTTGTTTGATTTTTCAGCCTTAACAAGTAAGGGTTTAAATAGAAAGAAGTCATAAAAACTACAATATTTCATTGATTCGAAGTTGACTTTACATTAAATTTCTGCTTTAACCACTTTTACATCCAGGCTATTACATTGTCAGTCCAAACATTTCATATTATGGAAAACAATTGTTCTGTAGATGCATTATTCATAGAAATAGAAAGTATATATGTACTGAACAATTTCAAACAAATTTGGTAGGGAATCAACTCCAGCTTTTGCAAATAAGAAGTTCCGCTGTTTGCCAAAGCAACTGTGTACTAACTGATTATTGCTGTCCTCTACAGTATTTTCAAACATATAAATAAATTATTGTGGAGTTAAAAATATCATGGTGGAAAAGTAAATCAGATTCCCGGATATATTAAGCCTGGGTCCGTACAAATTTCTGAATACCCAGATGGATGGTAACCCTAGTTTAAATGCAATCGGTTGTCACCATGGTTTTTAACTTATAACATGGTTTATCTTAATAGTTTTTTTTTTTTAGTTAATGTTTTTGATACAATAATGCTTATTTCAATCTCCCAGTGTCTGTAGTTCAAATAACAATGCGATTTGATTTATGAGCTTTGTAAACTTTCTGTATCATGTATGTGCTTGAGTTTGGTTTGCCTATATACTGTATGTAACTTTAACGAAAAAAATATGTTCAAGGCAACATTTCACAAGCAGTTTTTATGCGGGGCTGGTTTTCATGCGCTACCCATTTAGCAATACAATAAAATTCTTTTTAAATAAAGTAATTTAAGAATTCAAAGCAGCTCTGCAAATCTTAGTAGAAACTTTACCCTTGCTTATTCATGTATATATCCCATGTCGTTAGGATTGATAAAATGAGATGTGTTTTGGTTGGGAATGAACTTACGATGCCGAAGCTTTAGTACCAAAAAACTTAGCAGTGCATTGTTTGTCTGATACTGGATTGCTCAGCTTTAACGTCCATTATCACTTTCTGAAGTTAATCAAGTTGTTTTCCCTTTAATAAAGGAACAAACAGTGCTGATACGGGTGTAAGCCTATCATTTTTCCCCCATTAAAATATGGGACGCCTGATAGGTTATGATTAACTGATCAATTCTTTCTAGATATGACATGAACATAACATTAGAACGAAGGAACCGTGATATTGAATAAATACACTTTACAATATCAGAGTTCCCACCATGTGCAATCGAAAATGTTGATTGCAAATTTTACAGTAAACTCTATAATTAAGCCTTGTCTCTTCGAAGAAAGGATATCCTGTCAATTACACATCAACTGTTAACACTATACTGGAAAAAGTTTGTCTGTCTTCCTTGTTCACAGAATGCGCTAAACAATGGCAACAATTTCAGTTAGGTTTTAATTTAGGAAGGCAGTGTCAACAAACTTGGCAGACCTATTTGCGTTCCAACAAAAATTCTCGGGATGCGGGACATACAGTAAAAAAGGGGGACTGTCCTGTTTTTATGGGACGAATGGCCGGCTTATACCGACATCGTCAGCTTTACGTTTTTTCCATGTCAATTAAATTGAATAATGAACAAAATGTAAATTAATTAGCGTAACGGAACAACCCAGAGGAAAAGAGCACAAGAAACTCTTCACTATCATAAATATACTGTGATAATGATACACATTATACTATACGTAAGTAGCGCTGAACCAATAGGCAGAGCGGTTGGAGGTAATTGTAGGAATGGACGCCGTGCCGGCAATTGGAAAACTACTAACTTGCACAAAAGTCACAAATGATCTTCTTTTATAATCTTGTTTATATATGAATCGCTGAAATGTATATACGTGTATCACTTCCGAACGACTGCATCAAATTGAACAATTCTTTTTTCCGTTGTGTTCGTTATTGTCACCACAAGGTTTGTGGAAAAGAAAATGTTTAAAAATAGTCCAGGAAAGTATTTAAAATCTCATAATATGAAAGGAAAAAAAAAAAAACATGCCAAGCGAAATAATTTCTGTTAATAGCCACCAGATGGCAGTGGTATTACGGCTTTTGTTGTTAAATGATCGTAGTACTGCTATTTTTTTCCCTCCCCATTCAATGTTAAAGTAACGCACCAGTTTATCGACACAATGACGCAACACAGCACTGAAATTCAAATACATTTTTATATATTAACTGTCCTTTCCTTACTCCTATTGTTTAAAATAACGCAGCAAAAAGCATTTCTGGAGACTAACAGCTAGAGTATGTACTTATTTATTTGCCACTAGATGGACATAGTGGTATTTTCCCCTCACCATCCATTGTTAAGGTAACGCAACAGTTTATCGAGACGACTCAATGCAGCGTGAAATTCAAATACATTTTTATGTATTAACTATCCTTTCCTCGCTCCTATCGTTTAAAATAAAGAAGATTTCCAGGTGACGAACACCTAAAATACGAACTTATTATTTGCCACCAGATGGCCGTAGTACCTACTGCTCCATTTTTCTTCTTCAATACTAAGGAAATGCACCCGGTTTTGGAGACAATGACGCAAGATAACTGCGAAAATCAAATATATTTCTTATGTATTAACTACCGTTCCCTTCGTCACATCGTTTAAATAAAGAAATAAGTATATTTTTGTTGTAATTCTTTAAACGAAAAAGTTATAAACAACACACATAACCATAAACCCTTCTTGGAATCTGAAAATGGCGGAGAAATGACTGGGTCCATTTTAGGTTTAACTTCCTATTGCAGATGTTGTTATTTGACGTTATGTGGTTCATACCTAGCTAAAGAACATGGAGATACCCGCGTCACCATCACATTACAATTGCGATGCTCTTAATTCATTTGATCAAGTAATATTTGGGGTTAAATGAAGAAATTACATAAAGCTATCATCAAATAAAAGCTTATCAATTGCCCAACCAGATCTACTTGCTCTTCGATGAACACCTAAAAGACATACTTATTTATTTGCCACCAGGTGGCCGTAGTAGTAGCCTGATAGAGAGGCCTCTGAGCAAAATTCACGCCCAATTTTGAATGGGACGCTGAGAACCACAGTAGTTAAAGAGCGTCCACAAATAACACGTCATTTTTTTTTTTTTTTTTTTTTTTTTTTTTTACAGTAGGCCATTTTGTTACTTCATCTCAAAGATGATTTGCAATTTTACGATGGATACAAATATTGAACAAAGAATCTGTCTCAAATTTTGCATTGCAAATGGTATTTCGTGTGCCGAATCGCTGAAAATGTTACAGAGGGCTTACGATGAATCGATTTTATCACAAACACGCGCATATGAGTGGTACAGTGCATTCAAAAGTGGTCGAGATGTGGTGGAAGCTTTGCCTCGCTCTGGTCGGTCATCAACTGTTTCAACTGAACTGAACATCGCTAAAGTGAAGAAAATTGTGTCTAAAAGTCGTCATTTAGGTCTGAGAGAGATTGTCGGTGAACTTTCTGTGTCTCACGAATCGATGCGTACCATTTTAAACGATTATTTGGGCATGACTCGCGTTGCAGCTCGGTTATTTCCGAAAGACTTGAATTTTCTACAAAAACTCAATCGCGTAAGGATTGCTGAAGACATGCTAGAACCAGCCAGTTGCACCCCACATTCATGAAACGCATTGTAACCGGTGATGAGACGTGGGTTTACGAGTTTGACACTCAAACCACTCGATCAAAACTGAAGGTCATGTGGACAGTTTTTTTTTTTTTTTTTTTTCTTTCTTCCGATTATCGCGGTGTTGTGCATTCAGAGTTCTTGCCTGAAGGGGTCAGATAGTAAACAAAGAATATTATCTGAGCGTTATGCGGCGTTTGAGAGAACAAATACAGCGAAAAAGGCCAGATTTTGGAACAACTCATGGATTCTGCACCACGATAACGCACTAGCTCACAACGCCATTAATGTGAACGATTTCTGGCCAAAAGCTCAACAAATTGCATCGAACAGCCACCATATTCACCTGATCTGACTCCTGCTGATTTCTTTCTCTTTCCAAAACTCAAGTTACCACTTCGAGGCACCCGTTTTCAGTCGATAGAAGACATAAAGGAAAATTCCAGGCGACAATTGACATCGATTCCTAAAAGTGCCTACAAAAAATGTTTTGATGATTGGATTATTCGTTGGCATAAATGTATAATTTCAGAAGGGGCCTACTTTGAAGGCGATAAAATAAAATTGGAAGAATAATTCATTTTATCGGCAAATTCCCGGAACTTTTTTGACGCAGTAGTATATCGGTGATTATCTAGCCACATTTTCAAATATATTTTTTGTCTCTTCTGCTTCAGTTGAAAAAGAATTTTCATTATGAAAAACACATGGTTAAAAAAAAAAAACCTATTTTACACTCACATGACTTTCTCTACATCTCTGCAACAAATTATTCTTAAAAAGCTTATGCTTCTAATTACTTCATGCTAATCGAGAAAACATTACCAGAAACGGTTTTATTACTTACTTCTTTGCAAGTAGAAGTGAAATAAGGGAGTACCATAGGTTAAAGTGATAGTCAAAAGCTTGTTGCTATGTGACTGAAGTTCCTTGTTTTGTATGTACAGGAGTTGACAAATTCCTGTATGAGAAAAGTATAAGTTTTTTAAAGCTGAAACCAATAACAAGAAATATCTCAAAAAGGATCAACTCCACAAAAAAAAAAAAATGTATATGACATAAATTGCGTGTTTTATCGTGATCTACATTTTTTGTAGTAAGTTTTTGTCTATTTCTTATGTTGCAGGTTTGCAAAATTCAATAAAAATCATCCAAAATAAAGAGGTCTTTAGAGGCCATTCCCAGAAAATTCAAGATATACATTTTATTTGGCATGTAAATATCTTGAGTATAAAACATTTTAATCAAAATCGTTAGAGCCATTTTTGAGAAAATCAAAATTTTCGAAAATGTTTCCATGTAAAGGGTAGTTGGGGGTGAGTGGATTTTCTTGAAAATCTTCGTGTTGCATCCTTGGAAGATACCAAACTTAATCTTTGGTATCTTCCAAGGATCTATTAAGTTTGGTATTTAATGGTATTTTCGTTTTTGAGCTATGCTGTTCACAGACACACACACACACACACAAAGAAAATGGAGTGTTATTTATGGACCCTCTTTAATTGCTGTTGTTCACAGTGTCCCATTCTATACTGGGCATGAAAGACTGCTTAATTTTGTTCAGAGGCCTCTCTATCAGGCTTGAGGTTCTCTTACATGCCATAAATCTATGACATGGGATCAACTGCTTTACATCCCTTCCAAAGGAAGCCATGCTAAGGATTTTAGGCCCAAAAAATTTGGGTTTGAACCCGCGACATTGGGTATATGAAGTTAGCATGGTAACCATTACACACACATACATGGATCTTTTTCCAAAAATGCTATTTTTGGATTCAGGGAGGCCCAAAAACATGTATTTCCGGTGAGATCTCGGTATCAAATTTTTTGGTGCAATACAATACCTTCTCTATACACTATGTACGTAGTACATGTAAAGAAAGTAAAAAAGAGGTAAAATGGTGGAATCTGCAGTGAAAGGGTGTACGACGTGCAAATTAAACCTTGAACTTGGTTGTAGTGAATTTTATAATAAAATTATGAGTGACAAACAATTTCAAAAGGAGGTCCTCAGAAATGACAAACAGAAATATAATTTTGTTTCTCCTACAGTAAATTCATAATTGAGCTGTCAAGTGCAATTGTTTCATAATATATGCTTCATATTTTCAAGTGTATGAGAAGAAAATATGGGTCAGTCCCACTTTTTAGTTATCCATAATCAGTTCTTATATGACTTTTAAATTGTATGTATTATCTTTGCAAATAGAAGAGAGCACAAGTTGCGCAGTACAAGGAGTGGGGAAAAGAGGTGGAGACTTGAAGCAATAGCCATGCAGTACCCACAGAACTGGGATGACAGGACAAACACACCCATATTTATTATTAGTAAGTATCGTTTAGTGTGTACTAAAATATCTAACATATGCGTGTATTAATGCTGTCAAAATCTGTATAATATACTCTATAATTATTTTTCTCTAGTATCTATGTTGAAAAGGGGTTATATTCCACCCAAATCTTAGATACCAAAATTTCACTGGGAGTATAAAAATTTCGAGACTCCCTGAATCCAAAAGTCCAAGAAAAAAAGAATTTTAAAAAACTGTGCATGTGTGTTTGGGCAGCATAGCTCGAAAACGAAAAGTCTGTTGAATAGTAAAGTTGATATTTAAGTTCAGATCTTCTAAGGATACGCCATGATTTTCTAGAAAATCCCTAACTCCTAATTAGCCCTTACAGGTAACATTTTTTGAAAATTTTGATTATTCTCAAAAATAACCAATGATTTTTATTAAAGTACCATATGTATAAGATATTTTCATGATAAACGAAATGTATATATGAAATTTTCTAGGAATAGCCTCTGAAGACTTCTTAATTTTGGACGACTTTTGCATAACTGGTAAACTGCAAGAGATCGAAAAAAACTTCTACACAATATAAATCTTGTTACAACACAGTGTATGTCATGTACATTTTTTTTTTTTTTTGTAGGGTTAACCATTTCCATGATATTCCTTGTTATTAGTTTCAATTTTAAACTGCTTAAACTTTTCTCAAACGGGAAGTCATCTTTCATTTCATAACTCTTTTGTTTTACTACTGGCCAAGCTAAGGTAACCAAATTTCAATTGTTTAACATAGCTATAATTTTTATACGATTTGCTATCGCTTTAGCATAGGATATTTCCTTTCTACTTACAAGGAAGCAAGTAATAAGAGAATTTCTGTTAATATTCATCTCGACTAGCATGGTGTACATAAATGAATAATCTTTTGTAAGAAGATGTTTTCTTTCAGAAGTGTTGAGAATGACCCTCATTTGCCTAACTGAATGTGTTCTAAATCAGATTTAATTCTATGGACCAACCAAACTGAATGACACAACAGCAGCTGCCGCTACATTTCTGTGCATACTTAAATTTAAAAGGTCACCTCTGCAGCCTCTCTCATCATGAATTGATACACGTTAGCAATCACTTCTGGTGTTTCTTTTCCCTGTAATTTACTGGTGGTATTGTTTTGTCTATTTTTATCTCCGCTATGTGTCACAAGGAGCAATACTCACATTATTATGTTGCTGGATAGACTGATGCTTGCTAGATGCTTGCAACTTGCTGACCGAATCCAGCACCACTTCATGCCACTGTGCATCATGTTTACAGTGCTAACTTCTATTTGCAAGCACACATTACAATGATGCACAAAATCAGGAGTTTCAGTGGATACCAACAGATAGAAATTGCCATAGATTTCAATACCTATCAATGTTTGCCTTAGTTCCCTGCTGTTGCATCTTTTATTGATGTCAATAGATTTTTTTCCCCATTTTACTTTCTCTGGCATGCATGTACAATGCACTTAGTATATAGAGAAAGTATTGTCTTCCATCCAAAATTGTTGATAGCGAAACTTCACCAGAAATACATGTTTTGAGGCCCCCTGAATTCTACAAAAAAATTAGAAAAAGGTTAGTGTGTGGGTGTGGAAAGCATAACACAAAAACAAACTTGGTATTTAGGTTCTGTATCTTTCAAGGGTGGGACACAAAAATTTTCAGGAAAATCCACTCACCCCAAATTACCCTTTACATAAAACATTTTTTGAAAATTTTGATTTTCTCAAAAATGGCCCTAATAATTTTGGTTAGAAGAACATACTTTTAAGATATTTTCATGACAAATAAAATGTATATCTTAAATTTTCTGGGAATACTTCCTGAAGACCTGCTTATTATGGATGACTTTTATTGCTCGTAAGCCATAATTGATAGACAAAATTTACTACACAAATAATTAGATCTCATTAAAACACACAATTGATCATACACATTTTCTTTCTTGTAATGTAGAGCTGACTGTTTGCGAGATATTCCTTGTTATTAGTTTCAGTTTTAACTACTTACACTTTTTTCTCAAGTGGAAAATAAACTTTTGCTTTACATCCCATTTGTTTTACTCCAGGGAATGTAAAAGAGAACCAAATAGCAACAAGTTTTTTAAGATTTTACTATGGCTTTAGCCTAGTGTATTCCCATGTTCCACTTACTTATAAGGGACTAACTAGTAAGGTTTCTGCTAAGTTTATCTCGATTACCATGAAATAGAAGAGTAAGCTTTTGTAAGAATAGTTGGTGGCAGAAAAGATAGAGGAATGAAGTGAGTGTAACACATCAGAATTTTTTATTTATTTAATTTTTTTCTTTGGGACCATTTCAAGTAAAGAGATTACTGAAACAGCCAAAAACCATCCAAATCACAGGATAAACATCACAGCTGAAATGAAGAATATTGACCACATGTGGAATTTGAGGTGGACTAAGCACCTCAGGGACAGGTTTTCTCTGGGTTATCCAGTTTCCCCCGCCATCGCATTCCACTGGTGCTTCATCTTCATTCCATGTTTCATTAGTGTCATCGCCATTTATAGTAAAAGCGGGCATTAAAACACAATTAAAAAAATCTTGTGTTACACTCACATGACTTCTTCTAGCTGCTCTATAAACAAATTCTTACAAAAGATTATTCTAATAATGCCAATCGAGCTAACATTAGCAGAATGTTTTATTGCTTAATGCCTTATAAGTAAAAGGGAATTAAGGGAATGCACTAGACTTAAGTGATAGTCAAATATTTTAAAAGCTATCATTATCCAATTGGCTTTGCAAATTGCTTCTTTGCTTGGCAAGGAATAGACAAAAGAAAAACAGACACTTCCTGTCTGTGAAAAGTATAAGTACTTCACAATTGAAACCAACAAGGAATATCTCAGAAACGGTTACCTTCAGAGTAAAAACGTAAAGGACATAAATTGTGTATTTTGATGAGATCTTCATTTTTTGTGAAATAAATTTTAGCCTATTTCTTATGGTTTGGCAGTTAAGCAAAATTTGGCAAAATTCATCCAGAATAAACAGGTCCTCAGAGCTATTACCAGAAAATTCAAGATATACATTTTATTTGGGATCTAAATAGTTTTAATATGTGGGATTTCAATCAAAATCATTTGAGCAATTTTTAAGAAAATCAAAATTTTCAAAAATGTGTCCATGTAAAGGGCAGTTTGTGGTGGGAGGATTCTCTTGAAAATCTTTTTGTTGCATCCTTGGCATATACTAAGCCCAAATACCAACTTTGGTGTTTAATGGTCTTTTCATTTTTGGGCTTTGCTGTACATGCACGCACGAACACACACACACACACACAAACCTTTTTCTGAAAATGCTTTTTTCAAACTCAGGGACTCCAAAACATGTATTTCTGGTGAAAACTTGACATTGAACTTTTGGGTGGAACAATGCCTTCTCTATTCACAATATTCATTGTACATATGGGGGCTAGAGAAACTAAAACAAAAAATAAAGAATTGACATAGACTTGCTCAGAAGTGCATTTGAAAACATGGTGAAATGAGCCAGAATGTGTCCGAGGGGGAACATTTTCAGCATATATTGTAACAGTCATTATTTCTCCCAGATATAACCTTTCATTTACATTTGGGTACATTTATGAATTGTTATTTACAAAGACTAAGATTTAATTAAAAAGGACATCATACTGAAACACCTTCTATTAAAAACTAGCGTTAGGGAACAGTATTTATCAAAATGACTGTTTTATAATTTATTTTTCTAACCTTTGTTACAAGTTATTCTCAGAATTTAATTTTATATAACTATTTTAACTGTTAACTATTTTTTTGTAATACTCTCTTGATTAAAACCACCAAATGTATATTTTATTTTTTATTTTATTTATTTATTTGTGCTAAGCTAACACATACTTGAGTATGATGGGCATTCAGCCCAAGTTCCTAGCTTGTCATACCTCCCCACATATATATGTATACATATTTTGTTCCTTCCTTAAAATTATGAAAACATTAACAGAAAATTAAGTTGACACTAATTCTCTTTGCACAGACCAGTTCCATTTTTTCTTAACTTTGCTTAAAAACTGACCTAAGCTTCTGCCAACCTTTCTAAAAGAACTTCCTTTAATGCTCTCCTATCCATCTTGTCCCAGTTCTGATCAAGGAAGGACATGCTTTAGCTAAATGGTTTTAGACCACTCGCCTCTCACCAAGGCAACGCAGGTTTGGTCCCAGGTGACCACATGCAGGATTTGTGGTGAACAAAGCAGTGCAGGGGTGGGTTTCCTCCAGTTTCCCCTGCCATCGCATTCCACAGGTGCTCCATCTTTATGCTATGTACCATCAATGTCATTGCCTGCAGTGCCTATGTAGTAAAAGCGGGCATTAAACACTATAAAAAATCTGCTCTTTCTTCCATAAATCTGTACCTTGGCATTCCAATGCCACAGGGATTCTTCATTTAAAACTTAATGAAGCGCACAGTGTTTCGCCTCTCCCGAGATCTTACTTGTTTCCCCCACTACTGGCTGCCTTTGTGCCCGCAGGCTAGCATCGGCAGTATTGTACCGGCCACCAACATAACTTTAGAGCCATGCATTTTTGTGTGTAAAAATTATTATAAAAGGGAATTACCAAGCCATGTTTGCACAGAATACATTCAAAAGTTGCCTGGTGAAGTCTCTCCTACCAGATGTACTTTTTCATGAGATTGTGAAGAAATTTGAAACTACTGATTCTATGGCAAACAAAGAACAAAAGCATAAATGTACTGTTTGAACAGAGGCAAAGTTAGATGACATAGGTGTAAGTCTTGAACATTCACCTACAAAATCCATCCCAAAATAAGCACAACAGGTGGGAATTTCAGTCTTCTGCACATTGAGCAACTAAATCATTAAAAACTAAAACCTTATAAGTGTACAAGTGTCCATTCTTTAAAACTAGGTGACCCAGTATCATGAATGCTTTATTGTTAATGGTTTCTTTCATCAGTGAATGATGGTTTAATTGACCCACAGCTTCTGTTTTTTTCTGACGAGGCATAGTTCCACCCAATTGATCATGTCAACACTTATAACACGGTACTGGGCCTCTGAAAATCCACATTGCATTCAAGAAATCCCTCATTATGATTGGAAAGTTGGAGTTTGGTAAGCTGTTAGCCTTAGACATATAATCAGTCCAATAATTTACAAGCAGACTGTAAATGCAGAGTGCTATACATGCCTTACGTGCACAGTTTATTTAGGATCAAAGCCCACTGTGGCACACACAATTGTTGTGCGCCCGATAGCCTTTAAATGAAGAATCCTGTATATGATCTCGAACTTCCTTCCCACTACAAATGGGACATTGATTCTGAAGGATACATTTTCTTGTCCCTCTTGATCTCCAAATACCAGTTATTAATCATGCTATTCCCTCTCTTGGGTTTGCTATTTACCTTTATCAACGTATGCCACCCTTTCCCATGTTCCCTCCATTGATATAAAATATACCGGAAATCTTTTTTCCATTATCCCATCAAAAATTTTTTGGATTTCATGTCTTCAAATCTCTTCCTTATTATTTTCCATAATTTATTATGATTATTTTCTCCTCTCTAGTATTTCCCCACCCCATTCACCCAGGTTCACTCGGATTCTTCTAGTCCATCCAGAGTTCCTAACACTCTTTTCCTGATATTCCACACACTGCCTTAACCAAGTATTCTTATCTAGATTCATGATCCTAAACCAATATTTCAGTGCTCTTTCTATAATCATATTCTTCCTTGACACTCTTCCCATCTCTATCTGCGCTACTTCTTTTGCCACTGTACTTCCCTACAAAACATCCTATGGACCACATTAATGGGTTCCACCACCATTATATTTTATTCTGTGTCACTAGGCAAACTCATTTATGAGTCAGACTAATAAAAACAAATGTTTAAATGTATATTAGGCTCCCCTTAATGTATGCATTTGCTGAATTTATGCTTGAATAGGTCTATTGTTACAAATTTCATTTGTGGCTTCTTTTGCACTAGTACTTTACAAATTTTGGCAGTACTGTGGCCAAATGGTTAGACCACTCGCCTCCCATGTAGGTGGCTCAGATTCGATCCCAAGCTTCCACATGTGGAATTTGTGGTGGACGAAGCAGCATCTGGGTGGGTTTTATCCAGGTTCTCCAGTTTCCCCTGCCACTCATTCCACCAAGTGCTCCATTATCACCTTTCCTATCATTAATTTCGCTTGCATTTCACATCATCCACTTCCTCACGCTCATGCCTGGCTACGGGCTGAACAGGTTCTTCATTCTGTGGTTTTGAGTCATTGGCTCCCCGACAGGCTTCTGCCCCCTAGGTAATCGCTTGTAAGTCCTATGGGGTGCCAGTCCTAGAAATACAGGAAGGGTAAGCTGACTACAAAACAAAACTTTACAAATTTTACATGTTAACTTTCTCTTACATTTAAGAGTTAACTTATGTGTAATTGAGGATGAGAGCAAATCTGCTTTCAAACCATGTTGTAAGCAGTTTTAAGTAAGGGAGGTAGATGTTGATAAATATATATACACATTTCACCACTGAGCTAATTTATATACAGTTAGATCTGTCGACTGAGTGAAGCACTTCTCACAAATGTCACATTTGTGTGGCTTTACACCTTCATCACTTAATTTCTGATGTTTCAAGTTTGATGTTTGAGAATAGCTCTTATTTAAATTGTCATTAGCATATAGTTTTTTATCCTCATGAGTAAATTTATGTTGTTTCAAAATTGATAACAGAACAAAATTCTTTTCACAAATTTCACATTTGTATGGCTTTGAGCCTTGATGAATTCAACTTATGTTGTCATAGGTGTGATGCTTGAATATAGCTTTTGTTACAGATTTCACAAAAGTGTGGTCAATGGTCCTCATGAGTTTCTTCAGTGTTTTAGCTAGAGTAAATTTCTTCAATCAAACTTCGCAAGTGTGAGACCTTTTGTCCTCATGTGACAGTTTATGATTTTTAGGGTTTGATGCTTGAAATAAGTTCGGCTCACAAATTTCATAGGATTGTGGTTTTTTGTCTTTATGAATAAATTTATGCTTCTTCAGTGTTGATCCTTGAGTAAAGCTCTTATTACAAATTTCACACGTATATGGTCTTTTGCCTTCATGGATTAGTTTATGCTCTTTTAGATTTGACGCTTTAGTAAAACTCTTGTAACAAATTTCACATGTGTATGGTCTTTTGCCCTCATGAATTAATTTGTGATTTTTCAGGCTTGAATTTAAAGTAAATCTCTTCTCACAAATTTCACAGAAGTATGGTCTTATGTTCTCATGAGTTAATCTATGCCTTTTCAGGTTTGGTACCTGAGTAAAACTCTTTTTACAAACTTCACATGTGTGTGGTTTTTTGTTCTCATGGATTAGATTATGCAGTTTAAGAGATGATGCTCTAGTAAAAGATTTGTTACAAATTTCGCACATGCGTGGTCCTCTTCTGTCATGTCTTACACTATGGGCTTCTAACATTGACAAAATGTTAAATTTCTTTCCACAAATATTACAAATGTAAACTGTTTCAGAGTTCTGAATTATACTGCAACTATTCATGTCTGTGCCCAAGATGAAATCTGTTTCAGGTTCTTCAAACATGTATGACTGGCCCGAGTTGAGCAAACAGGATACTTCAGAACCACTACTTCTCTGAGTATTTTTCCACGAAGAACAGGAGATACTGTCACTATTTCTGCATGTTGTTTCCATATGCAACCTGAAATAATAAAATTGCATCATCAGCAATCATTGTATCTACTGTGGGGTACAAACCTTCACAATTGTTACTTTCTCTACACATACTATGTACATAGTGTATAGCGAAGGTATTGTATTGCACCCAAAAATTTGATACTGAGATTTCACTAGAAATAGACATTTTAGGGCCCCCTGTATGAAAAAAAAAAAAAAAACATTTTTAGAAAATGTCCATGTGTGTCTCTGGACTGCATAGCTCAAAAAAAAAAAAAAGACCCTTAAATACCAAACTTGGTATTTAAGTTTGGTATCTTCCAAAAATGCGACTCAAAGATTTTCAAGAAAATCCTCCCTCCCAAAACTACCCTTTATATGGAACATTTTTAGAACATTTTGATTTTCTCAAAACTAGCTCTAACGATTTTGATTTAAATACATTATGTTTAAGATACTTTAATGACAAACAAAATATATATCTTGAATTTTCTGGGAATAGCATCTGAATGCCTCTTCATTCTGGATGACTTTTGTATAACTGGCAAGCCGTAAGAGATATACAAAAACTTACTACACAAAAAATGTAGAGCTCATTAAAGCACACAATTTATGTTATATACATTTTTTTTGTACAGTTAGCCTTCTTGAGATATACCAGATTATTGGTTTCAGTTTTCTCAAAGAGGAAGACATCTTTCTTCTCGTTTCTCATTTGGTTATTTCTGACAAGCAAAAGATTGGAAGTTCAATTGCTTCACATAGCGACTGGCTGTTAAAAGATGAGACTAATCTTTGGCCTGTAGATTTTCTTATTTCTCTTCTTCTTATAAGGATAAGATTAATTCTTCTTATGTTTATCTTGATTAGCATGATGTAGATAACACATTAATTAATGTTTTGAATACAAGGTTTGTTTATCAAACAGCTAGAGGACATCATGTGAAAGGAACACATTAGATTATTTCCCTTCTACTTATAAGGAACCAAGTAATAAGGATAACTTCTGCTAATGTTTATCTCAGTTATCATGAAGTATATAGAAGAATAAACTTTTTAACAATAATTTGTTACAGAGATGTAGAGAAAGTCATGTGAATGGAATACATCAGATTTTTCACATTGTGGTAAATGTTATCACAAGCTTATAAATGCTAGAAAAGAGCCTACCACTGAAAGAATTAAGAGCAATAGTACATTGAATTTAACTCACAAATGAGATGTCTACAACCCTTCACTATTCATTGTAGTGTTTGTTATTGTTCACCGAACCTTAAAGGCTAGTTCACTACAAATAGTAACGGTAACCAGAACGAGAATAGGAATTCAAAGTCTGTGTACTTTCTACATCATAGCCATAAAGAAAGGTTTTATGGAGCGTTTCAGGACCTTAGCTTCACTCCAAAGCACTAATTAGCTCCAAATTTAATTTCTCTAGCTGGTGTTTGTGTATGCTGGTTGAAACATGGCATTGTCTAGCCAATGATTATGAACTGAAGAGAAAATAAGAACTGCAGTTCACAATATATTAGAAGAGAGCAAGTGATTTTGAATTTTCAGACCTTGATGAAAGCGTTTCTGACATCGATGTAAGAGAGGAAGTTATATATTTATATTCTAACTTCAGCGATGAAAATGCATCCAATAACAATGTACCTCATATGCAAGCAAATAATTGGTGTACTTATCAAAATGGATTTACAGAGGTGTAACCAGACAACACATACAATGTGGATCAACCATTCAGCTACACAATAATACAAATGCTAAATTGTGCAATAATTCACGTTACATTTGTATCCTATAGCTTTATGCCATTTTCAACAATAGCGGTATCATGCTTATGTGTATGGGTTTTTGGTGATTTTTTTTTCAGTTTCAGATTACATGAATTCATTTTTTGTATTTTAAAAAATAAAACACCAGACCAAAACAGGATGCTGTTTCAGTAAAGAAATATCTATACTTTCATTTAATTAGCCTGAACTTTCTGTGTAGTAAGCTTTTGTATGCCTAATTACTGATTATTTTGGGCTTTTTAATTTTATTTTAAAAAATAATAACAAGAATTTTCATCCATATAATGCATGTTATACAGTAGACAAAAGGGTTAACTAAAAATGGAAAAAATATTCAACTCCCTATGTCATTTGGTACTCATTTTATTACTAATAATTTAAAACTGTGCATTCTCCCCTAAAATTGCTTGGCACTTTTCAGACATTATTTTGCTATTCGCGCTGGCACTAAAAGGGTTAATGGAAGTTTTCACAGCTGACAAGAAGCCTTCCTGAGTCCCAGGCATGAGAAGCAACACTTGCCCAAGTTCAAGTTTCACGTTCTTGTTCCCAGACACGGCATACATGATCCATATCATGCTTATTAGATTATTGTTCTTCTTCTTCTCCTTTTTCTTCACTTTAAGGACTCTTCACTGTAGCAATTATTTATTCCATGCTGCCATGACATAAAACAGCCACTAGAGCTCTCTCTAGTCACAATCGCATGATGGGAAAATCAAACCAGAAGGAATCCTAGCAAAAGAGCTTTTTAGACAGTTGTTGCTAAAAGTAGGTCTTTTACCATATGTCAGTAGTGTTAAAAGTAGAACATTCTGTCACTTAGTATTATAAAATTATAACACTCAATGTAGCCTTTATGCATTCACAGCCTCATTCAAGTAGGCTATGACTGAAAGCTCATATCAATCCATAAAATTGTGGATGATGAATGTAATGAACACGGAATCTGATGAACCAGACAAAATTATGCAAGCAGCAGAGAGAACAAAATTACATCTACTACATTACCTCCATTTATAGAATATTTTCATTCTGTAGGAGCAAGTCATCACGATGTCAGCACTGATGCTAAGCTAGCAACAACTGAATATCACAGACCATTAAGCATGAACTCTGTGAAATAAGTAAAATGTCTATTTATAATTATAATAAATCTATAAATATTGAAAACTGTCTAAAAATAATGTTAAAATTTTTTTATATTATTCGTAGGATTACTGTACTCAGCCTAGGGCCTTGCTTCGCAAGCTTCCTACTCACTATATTAAACACCATTTTTATCGCTTGTATCATAAATAACTATTATTTATATTTCAAATTGTTTGAAAATCCATTGTTTATCAAAAGCATATAATTTGGCTGCTTAAGAAGTTTCAAAGAGTCGGAAATTGCAGTGGCTTCCAAAATTTAAAGTTGGCTAATCTGTATTATTTTCATTGAATTCATAGATTATGTTGGCTAAACTGGAGAGCAGGTGAAAAAATGTCATTGTTCTTATTATAGTGGTAATGCTCCTCTCTCTTATAAATATTGAAAGGTACACTGGGGTCACAATTAGTATATTTTCAACTGATTCTAATGTACTAATTGTGACCCCATTGTACCTTTCAATATTTATAAGAGAGAGGAGCATTACTACTGTAATAATAATAATAATAATAATAATAATAATAATAATAATAATAATAATAATAGCAGCAGCTTGTATGTTGACGAGAACATGGTAAATATTACTCAGATACTAAGTACTTACGATGGTAAGTCGCGATTCTGGTGGTTCTCTGAAGTGAGACATACTCGTTGGTTGAACCAGGTAAAATATACATAATCAGTTGGAAGATCGAATGCCATACTGGCAAGTTGTCACAGTAGCTCAATGGTTAGAGCAACCGCATGGAGAGCGGAAGAACCGTGTTCAAATCCCTGCTGTAGCACTGAATTTTTCAACTGGTTCTAATATACTAATTGTGATTTCATTGTTCACTAAGAAACAAATGAATGCATTCTGGTTCTCGTTATTTGGTTATTGTGAGTCAAAAAGTTAAAGGCTGCTTGGCTTCCCGTTCTTGGTCTCGTTCTGGTTACCATTACCGGAGAATTGTGACCCAACCGAAAGCAGTATGGATGGCACCCTAACCCCATCTTGTTGTGGAGCTAAAGGGATGATACCTCGAAAGGATATCTGCAATTTGCCATCTGACATGAATGGTGGAGCAGATAGACTGGATGACACCATCTGCTTGGCATAAAACAACAGTAGTATAAAATAAGAACTGAAGCTTTCCTGGCGACGTGTTAATTCAAAATCTTCTCGGGCTTCTAGCCAGGTCAAGCCAAGTTTTTACCTGGCTAGAAGCCAGAGAAGATTTTGAGTTAACAGGGATAAGACGTTAAAGGTATCTAACCGAACAGATCCATCACTGTATGACCAAGCTTTTAAAGTGATGTAACATAAAATATAACTTAAAAAATCTTATGTGTTACACTCACATGAATTTCTCTAGCTGTTCTACAAACTTCTTACATAAGATTATTCTTCTTTTTGCACCTTCTTAATCAAGATAATCATTAGCAGAACGTTCTTATTACTTAGTTCCTTATAAGTAGGAAGAAAATAAGGAAATACACTAGGCTAAACTGATAGTCAAATGTTTTAAAATCTCTTATGCGATCTTCATTGCATATCACTTCTTTGCTTGGCCAGAAGTTGGACAAAAATAAAATGGACACTTACTGTCTGAGAAAAATATAAGTACTTCACAATTGAAACCAATAACAAGGAATATCTCGGAAACGGTTACCTCCACAACAAAAATGTAACGGACATAAATTGTGTGTTTTGACAAGATCTAAATTTTCTGTGTAGTAAGTTTTTGTCTATCTCTTACAGTTTAACAGCTAAGCAAAATTCGGCAAAATTCATCCAGAATAAAGAGGTCTTCATAGGCTATTTCCAGAAAATTCAATATACACATTTTGTTTGGTATGTAAATATCTTTAATATTCGGGATTTTAATCAAAATTGTTAGGGCCATTTTTTATAAAATTAAAATTTTCGAAAATTTTTCCATGTAGAAGGTAGTTAGTTGGGAGTGGGGGGATTTTCTTGAAAATCTTCATGTTGCATTCTTGGAAGATACCAAACTATATTACCAAGTTTGATATTTAATGGTCTGTTCATTACTTAGCTATGTTGCATGCCTGTACACACACAAAATGTTTTTTTTTTTTTTTTTTTTTTTTTGATTCGGGGGTCCTAAAACATGTATTTCTGCTGAAATTTTGGTATCAAATTTTTGGGCAAAATAAAATACTTCCTCTATGCACTAAGTACATAGTATGTGTAGAGAAAGTAAAAAATAGATAAAATTGTATTTGCTATAATAACTTCAAATCTACTCATATTCCTAAAGGAAGATTCACATGTGTTTAAAAATGCATGTAATAAGACCATGAAACAGAAGCATTTACTGACAGAGTACAAGCAGTGAATTATTATCTAATATGAGTCTTACCTCAAGTTTGCTTCTGCCTCTGTGCTTTCAGCTATCTCATCTGTATGTGAGGAGTTCTTCTGGAACAAAATAATGAGCTTAAGTTGTGAACAAGCAGAGCTTATTTAAATTATACAAAAAAAATATGATTTGTTTCATTCATATCTCTGCATCTCTGTAACAAATTATTGTTAATAAGCTTATTCTTCTATCTACTTCATGATAATCAACATAAACATTAGCAGAAATGCTTTCTTATAAGCAGAAGGGAAATAATGAAATACACTAGGCTAAAAAGATAGTCAAATCTTTTAAAAGGTGGTTGTCATGTTGATCAAATCCACTTCTTTGCATTGCCAGGAGTTGACAAATTTCTGTATGTGAAAAGTAGTAGTATTTTGAAACTGAAACCAATAACAAGGAATATCTCAAAAATGGTGAACTCTAAGAAAAAATTGTATATGACATAAATTGTGAGTTTCAATGAGATCTACATATTTTGTGTAGTAAGTTTTTGTTATCTCTTACGGTTTACTAGTTATGCAAAATACAGCAAAATTCAAGAACCTTCAGAGACTATTCCCAGCAAGTTCTGGATGTACATTATATTTGTCATGTTAAATATCTTTCATATATAGTATTTTAATTAAAATCGTTAAAGAGTCATTTTTGACAAAATCAAAATTTTCAAAAATGTTTACATATAAAAGGTAGTTGGGTATAGGAGGATTTTCTTGAAAATATTAATCTTGCATCCTTGGAAGATACTGAACTGAAATACCAAATTTGGTATTTAACCAACTTTTCATTTTTAAGCTATACTGTGCAAAGACCACACACAATGTTTTGAAGTCCCCTGAGCCCGAAAAAAACATTTTTAGAAAAAGGTCCATTTGTGTGTGTCTATGGACAGCACAGCTCAAAAACGAGAAGTCAGTTAAATACCAAACTTGGTATGTAAGTTGAGTATCATCCAAGGATGCAACACAATGATTTTCAAGGAAATCCCCCCAACTACCCTTTACATACAACATTTTTCAAAAATTTTGATTTTCTCAAAAATGGCTTCAAAAATTTTGATTAAAATACTGATTATTAAAGTTATTTACATCACAAATAAAATGTATGTCTTGTATTTTCTTAGGACAGCTTCTGAGGACCTGTTCATTCTGGATGAATGTTGCATAACAGGTAAACCATAAGAGATGGACAAAAGTTTATTATACAAAAAATGTAGATCACGTTAAAACATACAATTTATGTCATATACATTTGTTTTGTGGAGTTGATCGTTTTTGAGATATTCAACAAAAATGGGCTATGTTTATGACAAGAAATTAATTGTAAAATTAGCCATGTTAATGACAAGAAATTAATCACAAAATGAGTCATGTTTATGACAAGAAATTAATCACAAAATGAGCTATGTTTTGAGAGAAATTGAACACAAATGAACCATGTTTTTGTCAAGATATTAATTGCAATATGAGTGATGTTTATGACAGAAATTAATCACAAAATGAGCCATGTTTATCACAAA
Organism: Hymenopus coronatus; assembly: GCA_030762935.1. NCBI lineage: Eukaryota > Metazoa > Arthropoda > Insecta > Mantodea > Hymenopodidae > Hymenopus > Hymenopus coronatus. The sequence goes on along the minus strand of CM060897.1, from coordinate 150,567,498 downwards.
AATTAATCAAAATCATGTTTATGACAAGAAATTAATTACAAAATGAGCATGTTTATGACAAGAAATTAATTGCACAATGAGCACGTTTATGACAAGAAATTAATTGCACAATGAGCATGTTTATGACAGAAATTGATCACAAAATGAGCCATGTTTATGACAAGAAATTAATCACAAAATGAGTCGTGTTTATGACAAGAAATTAATTGCACAATGAGCATGTTTATGACAGAAATTGATCACAAAATGAGCCATGTTTATGACAAGAAATTAATTGCAAAATGAGCATGTTTATGACAAGAAATTAATTGCACAATGAGCATGTTTATGACAAGAAATTAATTGCACAATGAGCATGTTTATGACAGAAATTGATCACAAAATGAGCCATGTTTATGACAAGAAATTAATTACAAAATGAGCATGTTTATGACAAGAAATTAATTGCACAATGAGCATGTTTATGACAAGAAATTAATTGCACAATGATCATGTTTATGACAGAAATTGATCACAAAATGAGCCATGTTTATGACAAGAAATTAATTACAAAATGAACATGTTTATGACAAGAAATTAATTGCACAATGAGCATGTTTATGACAGAAATTGATCACAAAATGAGCCATGTTTATGACAAGAAATTAATTGCACAATGAGCATGTTTATGACAGAAATTGATCACAAAATGAGCCATGTTTATGACAAGAAATTAATTACAAAATGAGCATGTTTATGACAAGAAATTAATTGCACAATGAGCATGTTTATGACAGAAATTGATCACAAAATGAGCCATGTTTATGACAAGAAATTAATCACAAAATGAGCCGTGTTTATGACTGAAATCAATCGCAAAATGAGCCAAGTGTATAAAGCAAACTGGTAAGAGTGAGGGTGGTGTTCTGCATGAATGAATGAATAAATAAATAAATAAATAAAGGGCGTGTTATTTATGGACACTCTTTAACTACTGTGATTCTCAGTGTTCCATTCTAAATTGGGCATGAAAGACCGCTTAATTTTGCTCAAAGGCTTCCCTATCAGGCTTGAGGTTCTTTTACGTGCCGTAAATCTACGACACAAGACCAACGACTTTACTTCCCTTCCGAAGGAAGCCATGCTAAGGATTTTACACCCGAAAAAATCCACCGTCCTTCGCCGGGTTTGAACCCGCAACCTTGGGTATACGAAGTTAGCATGGTAACCATTACACCACGGAGGACGATGTTCTGCATGAATGGTGTACATAGGATATTTAAGAAGACCAAACTGATATTCAAGATGAAGGTGGACATGGCACATGTTTGTCAATAGTGAAGCTTTGTTAAATGAGTTGATCAAATGGTTTGAGAGAGACGGTCGTTTACCATCAGTGAGTTGTCTGTGAATTTTGCAGAGACATTTCAAAGTCAGCTCTGTATACAATGGTTACAGAATATCTAGGCTATCGAAAAATTTCTGCAAGCAGAATTCTCAAAAAGCTGTCCGAGACCATAAAGATGGTATCAGCCTTATCCTTTCTCATACATTATACTGATAATGGGGAAGAGTTTTTGAACTCCATTGTGACAGGGGATGAAACATGAATTCTTTGTGACAATTCAATGTAAAAAGAACAATTCAAACCACAGATGGACACACACTCCCCATCCCCCACCCAAAAAATGAAAAAAATTCAAACAAATTCTCAGCAAGAGGATGACCATGGCTACTGTTCCTGGTTGTTCATGGAGCCAGGACTATGATCACTACAGATGTGTACTGTCAGAATTACATCACCTGTGGAGAGCCATTCAAAGTAGAAGAGGTTAGCTGTTTTTTTTATTCATGGCAATACAAAACTCTGCCTTTGTAGTGTGGGGGTAGCATGTCTGCATCACTCTCAAGAGGTCCCAAGAGCAACTCTCAAATCATCCAGCATACAGCCCAGTTCTAGTGCTGAGTGACTTTCATCTTTCCCACAGCTCTGGGAAGACTGTTTCAACAGAAAACTTAAAGACACCATAAAGACCTATCTCCATACACTGATGGCAACCTTCTATGAAGAGAATATTGGAAAGCTCGTCTACTGAATTGACAAACATTTTAACCCTTTTAGTGTCATCCTGAATAGCAAAATGCTGTCTGAAAAGTGCCAAGTAATTTTAGAGGAGAATGCAGGGTTTTAAACTATTAGTAATAAAATGAGTACCAAATGACATAGAGAGTTGAATTTTTTTTACTAAATCCTTCTGTCTACTGTATAATATGCATTATATGTATATGAAGTATCTTTAATTTTTTTGAAAAATTGAAAACAAAAGAAAATTTTGAAAATAAAATTAAAAATCTGATGTGTTCCATTCACATGACTTTCTCTACATCTCTGGAACAAATTATTATTTAAAAGCTTATGCTTCTATTTACTTCATGCTTATTGAGAAAAAATTAGCAGAAATACTCTTATTACTTGCTTCCTTATAAGTAGAACCGAAATAAGGGAATACCATATGTTAAAGTGATAGTCAAAAGCTTGGTGCTATGTGACTGAAGTTCCTTTGTTTCTATGGACACGAGTTGGCAAATTTCTGTATGAGAAAAGTATGTTTTTTTAAAGCTGAAATAAAAAACAATGAATATATAAAAAAAACGATCAACTTCATGAAGAAACTGTGTATAACATAAAATTTGTGTTTTAACGTGCTCTATAATTTATGTGTGGTAAGTTTTTGTCCATATCTTACAGTTTAGCAGTTATGCAAAATTCCGTAAAATTCATCCAGAATAAAGTAGTCTTTAGAGGCTATTCCCAGAAAATTCAAGATATACGTTTTATTTGTCCGATAAATATCTTTAATATATGGCATTTTAATCAAGATCATTAGTTACTTTTTAGAAAATCAAAATTTTCGAAAAAAGTTCCACATAAAGGGTAGTTTGGGGTGGGGAGATTTTTCTCAAAATCTTTGTGTCACATCCCTGGAAGATACTAAACTTAAATACCAAATTTGGTATTTTACCAAATTGTCATATTTTTGAGTTATCGTGTTCACAGACACACACACACACACACACATGGACCTTTTTTGAAAATGCTTTTTTTGGATGCAGGGGACCCTAAAACATATATTTCCAGTGAAATCTCGGTATCAAATTTTTGGGTGGAGTGCAATACCTTCACTATACACTATGTACATATATAGTACATATAGAGAAAGTAAAAATCCCAAAATAATCAATAACTACTCATACAGAACCTCACTATACAGAAAGTTCAAGCTAATTAAATGAAAGTATGGATATTTCTTTACTAAAACAGCATCCTACTTTGATCTGGTGTTTTATTTTTAAAATACAAAAAATGAATTCGAAACTGAAAAAAAAAGTCATCAAAAACACACACATAAGCATGATACCATTATTCATGAAAACAGATAGCAATAGGATACAAATGTAACATGGATTACTGTACAATCTAGCACTTGTGTTGTTGCGTAGCTGAATGGTGGATTCACATTATATTCATTGTCTGTTTACAGTTTCGTAAATCCATTTTGATAATTACACCGATTATTTGCATGTGTACGAGGTCCGTTGTTATCGGACACATTTTCAGAATATATATCTTCCCCTCTTACGTTGATGTAAAAAACTCTTGCAACAAGGTCTGAAAATTCAAAATTACTCACTTTCTTATATTACATCGAGAAAACTGAAGCTCCTATTTTCCCTTCAGTTCGTAACCTTCAGCTAGACGACGCCATGTTTCAACCAGGGTAAACAAACACCAGCTAGAGAAATTAAATTTGGAGTGAAGATAAGATCCGGAAAACCTTTCTTATGGCTATGACGTAGAAAATACACCGGTGCTGGAAAGAGTTAAAACGTATCAAAATGGCATCATGATTAGATCTTGATTGGCAATTTTTGCAGAAATTTTGGATCATGGTTAGATCGTGATTGGCACTCAAAGAGTTAAGTAGTCGACTTACATTCCCTGTATGTAGGGTTGACACCCCGTTAGGACTTACAAGGGGTCAGAAGCCTGTCGGTAAGCCAACATCACATTACCACAGAATGAAGAATCTGGAACAAGTGGTCGGCCCATAGCCAGGCATGAGTGTGAGGAAGTGGTTGATATGAAATGCAAGCAAAATGGATGATAGGAAAGGCGATGATGGGGCAATTGGTGGAACGAGTGGCAGAGGAAATTGGAGGACCCAGAGAAAACCTGTCCAGACACTGCTTCAACAACCAAAATCCCGCTTGTGGGCAGTTGGGATTGAGCCCAGGTGCGAGGTGAGCAGTCTAACCACTCACCGCCTATCTTAATCTTCACAATGACTATGCGAAAAAGAAACTTTGTCCTTACTTGACCCCTAGTAATTAAAACATTTTGTGATTAACATTTCCTTCCATTATGACCCATTAGAGGTTGAAAAAACAATAGCCCTTAAACATAGTAGGAAGTTACTTAAAAATGTTCTATTTCTTTACCTTCATCTCAATCTGTAAGTATGCATCTGCACCAGAAGACAGCTCTGGCTCTTGTTTAATTTCATTTGATGTACTTTCCTCTTGGATTTCTGTCTTGTTATACATTTCATTGTCGTCTGTTTCGCTGTTGTTGGGACTCTCCTGCACAAAAAGTGAAGAGACAAACACTGTCTCACTATGAAAATCAGCAATCTCTTCAACTTCACATTTAACATGAGCTAATGCTCCATTTGAACACTCAGGTTCTTCTTTTATTTCTGTTTTCATATCCATTTTATGATCTTCCTGTAGAGAAAATTAAGAAAAACAATATCAGTAAGTACAAACCAAGCAACAGTGAAATCATATATCTTACTAGCATAACAGTTCTCTAGATTATATTGAAACTGTGAGTGGATTAGTGATATTTTTAATTTCATTTGCTAAATTTTCACTCAAAACATGCTTTGAAGATGTTGTCTCCATTGTCAACTGGTGTCCACTGGCATCTGGAAGGATATTCCCTACTTTAAGTGTTGACTTCAAACCCGGCAGAGGACAATGGATTTTTTGGGGCGTAAAAATCCTTAGCATAGTTTCCTTCAGAAAGGAGATAAAGCCATTGGTCCCATGTCATAAATTTATGGCATGTAAAAGAACTTCAAGCCTGATAAAGGGGCCTCTGAGCAAAATTAAGCAGTCTTTCATGCCCAACATAGAATGGGATGCTGAGAACACAGTAGTTAAAGAGCGTCCATAAATAAAACTCCATTTCATTTAAGTGTCAGTTGTACTGTCATCTAGCTGTCTGTAGTAGTAGAAATCAGTATAAAAGCATGCATATTTTTAAGCAAATTAAAATTTTCTGTAAGCAATTTCCACGTCCTCTCAATTGGTTGCTAACCAAGAGAAAGAAAGTCCAGTGGTGGGGTTGCCACCTTTAGCCCCTGGACAGGCATAGGACATTTGCGTACTAAAATACACCTTTACAATAAACCTTTGGTATCATCATTCATCATTCAAGTATTTAGGCTAATATTTAAGTTACGAAACAGAGAAAGATATAGCAATAAAATTAAACAATTTCAATTATGCAATGAGTACTATTAATAATATTTTCAAACCGTCTCTGGTCCAAAGACACACTAGGATAAAGGCTTATAACTCACTAGCGAGGCCAGTTTTAATGTATGGAAGTGAAACTTGGACCATACAACAAAGTGATCATCATATCACACTTAATAAAATGAAATTTTTAAGAACTTCAGCATACAATAAACTGTATAAGAAAAATCTGATGTGTATGACTCACATGGCTTTCTCTAGCTCCTCTACAAACAAACTTCTTACAAAAGATTATTTTTTTCTTTCTGCACAATGCTAATCAAGATAAACATTAACAGAATGTTCTTATTACTTAATTCCTTATAAGTAGAAGGGAACTAAGGGAATGCCTAGGCTAAAGTGATAGTCAAATGTTTTAAAAGCTGTCATTTTGCGATTGTCATTGCTTATCATTTCTTTGCTTGGCCAGTAGAACATAAGAAAAATTTACACTTCCTGTCTGAGAAAAATATAAGTACTTTACCACTGAAACCAATAACAAGGCATGTCTCGGAAAATGTTGCCTCCACAACAAAAACATAAAGGACAAAAATTGTGTGTTTTGACAATATCTACATTTTTTGTGCAGTAAGTTTTTATCTATCTCTTACAGTTTAGCAGTTAAGTAAATTTCGTCAGAATTCATCCCAGAATAAAGTGGTCTTCCCAGAAAATTCCAGATATACAGTTTATTTAGGATGTAAATATCTTTAATATACAGGATTTTAGTCATTTTTGAGAAAATCAAAATTTTCAAAAATGTTTCCATATAAAGGTTTGTGGTGGGGAGATCTTGAAAATCTCTGTGTTGCAACCTTGGAGATACTATACCTAAATACCAAGTTTGGTATTTAACAATATTTTTGTTTTTGAGCAATGCTGTCCACAGACACACACACACAGAGACAGATAGATAGACAGACACACACACACAGACCTTTTTCTAAAAATGCTTTTTTCAGACTCAGGTGATCAAAAAACATATATTTCTGGGGAAATCTCAACATCAAATTTTTGGGTGGAATACAATACCTTCTCTATCCACTATGTACATTGTACATGCAGACTACAGAAAGTAAAAAGTATATAGGTATTATAAAAGAATTGAAAATTGATCCAATAATAGAACAAATACAAAATTATAATGGAAATTGGAGGTCCCATTTACTCAGAATGCCTGCATCAAGAATTTCACGTCAAATATTAAATTACAGATCACAAGGGAGAAGAATGTTAGGGCTTCTGATGAAGACATGGAATGAGGCCATAACAGACCACTAGGCCTAATACTTGGCAGGAAGATGATAAACGTTTTCTGTTAAAATATTGTGCACAGTGTATATGCAATAGTAAGAGATCCAGTATACTGACAAAAGCATTCAAATGATATCTATTTGGTATCAGTAGTACAGCATGTCAATGATTCAGGTGGTAGAGGGTGCAACAAAGGCAGTCAGCTCTGCATGGTGTTAGGTGTGCCTTTATAGTAGATAGTGAAATATTATTTTTTGGAAAGTGGGCTGTCATAGTGCCTCATGCTTCACACTACCTTCGCTCTACAAAGATAAGAACCATTACTTCTTTTATCTTTCGTTTTCTCATCTCACGATGTCACACTGATGTTGTTTTATTTGCCTTGATCTAGCTGAGCCATGAGCAATGAGATTCTCGATTCTGCAGTTTTCTCAGGCGACTTGTTGCAAGGAAGGCAAGTATTACCAAAAATAAGGAAATTGGGTCCATGTTGCTTGAACAATATACTCAATGAGGTTATGGTTTCCGGTGTAGGCTGCATCATTTCTTATACTGCTTTCTGCTGACGTCTCACTGCAACTTATGTTGAGCTTTTACCATGGGCCACTAGCACCACAAGCCCTAGCGAGCTGATATTTATACTTGTGTGCTGGCAGGCCCCTCCTCTCTTCTCCTATTGGATGTTGGTCTGCCAATCCCCTCTTGCTCTGTCTGTAAGGCTTTCTAATTTGAATTAAGTGGTTTTCCTCCGGCTCTGTTGAGTTTGCTGTTTTGTTTAAAGATTTTGATGCTCTCTCTTATTATTCTGTGTGTGTAACAACTGCATACTGCCAGAATCTTTATATCTATGTGATGTCTGGTTTTTTCCACCTGTATTGTGAGGGTGGATTTTTCTGCTTGCTAATGCTTTATATGTTTGATGTGCTCATTTCTGTAGGTGTGACTGGATCTGCCAGTCTGTCCAGCATATGAGTTCTCACAATTACAGCTAATTTGATACACTCCAGGATTTAGTAGAGATGGTGCTTTATCTTTCGCAGCTGATACTTTAGATCATAGTGTCCTGCTTTTTGTGTTTCTGACCTTGATGTTGTGTTTTATATATCTAAGCTATTAATAAAAAATATTTTTTTCAGTAGGAAATGTAGTGCCTTTATTCTGAGTTCCATTACTGTAGTGGAGGAGTTCACTGTGTGTCTATAGTCTAAATTTCATATATCTATGACCTTTTTCTTTTCAATATGGATGTTTTTCTATACTGTGAGTTGTGCTGGTGTTTTGGCATGTTTTACAAGTTTTGATAATAAACAGGAATCTGTTTAATGTTGTGTTCTGTTGACCAAAAATTGTAAGCTATTGGACAATTTTCCCTTATTTTTAATCTATTTTATTTTACATTGCCTTAGCTATTTGATCATACCACAACAGATCTATTCGGTAAGATACCTCTTTGATATTATGTGATGGACAAATGCCCTTTAGAATCATCTGCTTACTGCACCACTTTTGCTTTGCACCAAACAGATAGCATTAGGGTGCCATGGCCTAGCTGCTTCAGAGCCAGAGTACATCAAAGACCACATCTCTTTATATCATAATACTTTGCTCCATGACAAGCTGATGGCATTAGAGTGCCATCTAGTCTAGCTGCTTTAGCTATAAATGGCAGCAATTGCTATTCCCATTTATTTTTAGGTTTTACTATTGTCTAAGACTGAAAGTGGAACTTTGGATTGCATTAAATACCCAATGCAGTACAGGTATATTTGTGGAGGCAGTTTTTAATCTAACATTACTTACGTTTTATTTATGAAGGACAAGTTTCGTAAGCCATTTTTACTTTCTCTACACATGCTATGTACAAAGTGTATAGAGAAGGTATTGCATTCCACCCAAAAATTCAATACAGAGATTTCACCGGAAATACATGTTTTGGATCCCCCTGAACCCAAGGAAAGCATTTTTACAAAAAAGTCCAAGTATGTGTGTGTGTGCATGTGTGTATCTGTGGACAGCATAGCTCAAAAACGAAAAGGCCATTAAATACCAAACTTGGTATCTTCCAGGGATGCAACACAAAGATTTTCAAAAAAATCCCCCCACCCCCAACTACCCTTTACATGGAACTTTTTTCGAATTTTTTTTTTCTCAAAAATGACTAACAATTTTGATTAAAATGTCATATATTAAAGATATTTACCTGACAAATAAAATGTATATCTTGAATTTTCTGTGAATAGCCTCTAAAGCCTACTTTATTCTGGATGAAATTTATGGAATTTTGCATAACTGCTAAACCATAAGAGATGGAGAAAACCTTACCACACAAAAAATGTTCGTTGGTTGGTATCTAATGCTCAGCAGTTGGCAGTGAAGCCATTCGCTCTCTTGCATTCCAGTATTTTAATGTCATATTATCATGTCGACTCAAGGTTGGGCAGTGCCGTAGATGGTTTCCATCCATATCTTCTAAGTGTACAGAAAGGACACAGAGGAGATCTCACTAGACCAATCCTGAATAAATGTTTATTGAGACAGTCATGGCCTGTTAGGAGTCTAAAAGTTGCTACAGAGGATTTTCTTGGTAATATAGTGATTCTGGTCGTGTTATTACATAAATTTTCCCATGGCTTTCCTTTTGTTTGTAATACATTATCTTCTTTAATTTTGTTATTATACGTTGATATAATGATTCTTTTGATAGAGTGATAACTTACTGTATCAGATGAATTTGATGTAATTTTTACTATCTTTCTTGGCTAGAAAGTCAGCTGTTTCATTACCCTGTATTCTGCAATGTGCTGGTATCCATTGAAGTATTAATCTTTTATTTAAATTCATTAGTTATTTTATGAGTTTGCGGCATTCTGCAATATTTAAGTTATTAGGTGTTACATCAGATGTTATGGTTATGATAGCTGCTTTATAGTCAGATAATAGTACAACTTTTTCAAATTTATTTATATGATATAGTAGGTTTTGTAAGCTCTGAAGTATTGCCAAAATCTCTCCATCAAAATTTGTGGTATTTAAACTTAATCTTTTGTAGAAAGAGAAGAGAGGGCATATTGCACCTGCACCAGTACCACTGTTATTTGGTAAACTAGAACCATCAGTATAAACATGTAGCCATTCATTGGTAGGGTATCTTAAATTTATTTCTAGTGTCATTTGTTTCAGAACACACAAAGAGATTCCAGATTTTGTAAATTCTTCAGCTAAGTGTAGATAGTGTTCAATATAAAATAGTTCTAACGGGTTAATATTTGTTTGTATTTTTTCTTTTAAGTAAGGAAGTTTTAACCTATGTTTGACTTTATTAAGGAAACTTTGTTGAGTTTTTAGGTTTACTTGTGGTTTTCTTTTTTCTCAGTCATTAAAAGGTAGTCTGATTAATTTTTCATATTGTAAAATGGCTGCTTGTTCAAAGTCAAACAGTCCAGACACAAAAAATGTAGAGCACTTTAAAAACTCACATTTTATGTTATACGCATTTTTATCGTGGAGTTGATTGTTTTTGAGATATTCCTTGTTTTGGGTTTCAGCTTTACAAAACTTATACTTTTCTCACATAGAAATTTGTCAACTCCAATCCACACAAATAAATGAACTTCAGTTACATAGCAACCAGCTTTTGACTATCACTTAACCTATGGTACTCCCTTACAATGAAGCAAGTAATAAGGCTATCTCTGCTAATTTTTTCTCCATTAGCATGAAGTAAATAGAAGCATAAGCTTTTTAACAATAATTTGTTACAGAGATATACAGAAAGTCATGTGAATGTAACACAGCAGATTTTTAACCTCAGGAATCCAACTGCCACTGTTGGTTGCAGTTGCCAAGTATATTACGATATTTCCATATTAAAATGTTTTCCAACATTGTGAGTTCACCATGGCCTGACTACTTTTTAGTAGTTTAGGTTTCAGGTCTACCCTATGTTTTATTTCCAAAAGTTAAATGTTACTGCTTATTTGTCCTCTTGCTTGAATTTAAAATTTCTGAAGTGTTTGTCCAATGTTGAACTTTTTATAGTCTGTACATTTGATTTGGTATAATCCAGATCAACTTTCAGGTAGTATCTAATCTTTTGTTTTCAAATTAAGCAAATTTATTATGGAACCAAGGTGTTATTTTATTCTCTGAAGATCATTTTGAATTTGCTAAATGTCATAGAATGGTAAGGGAATTTCCTGAGTGAGCTATTATCTTTTTACTTTCTCTTCGTAGTATATACACAGGTAGAGAAGGAATTTCACTCCACCCAAAAATTTAATAGCAAGATTTCACAGGAAATGCACGTTTTAAGGTACCCTGTATTAAAAAAACATTTTTAGAAAAACGACTTCATGTGTGTGTGTGAGAGAGAGAGAGCGAGAGAGCGAGAGAGAGAGAGAGAGAGAGAGAGAGAGAAAAATTGGAAATGTGTGTTATTTATGGATGCTCTTTAACTACTGTGGTTCTCAGCGTCCCATTCTAAATTGGGCATGAAAGACCGCTTAATTTTGCTCAGAGGCATCTCAATCAGGCTTGAGGTTCTTTTACATGCCGTAAATCTACGACACGGGACCCACAGCTTTACTTCCCTTCCGAAGGAAGCCATGCTAAGGATTTTTACACACGAAAAAATCCATCGTCCCTCGCCGGGTTTGAACCCGCGATCTTGGGTATAAGAAGTCAGCATGGTAACCATTATACCATGGAGGGCGATAAGAGAGAGAGAGAGAGAGAAGATTAATAACTCAAAAAAAAAAGGCAGTAAAATACTGAACTGGTATTTAAGTTTAGTATATTCCAAGGATCTCCCAACCCCGAACTACCCATTACATGGAAAACATTTTGAAAATTTTGATTTTCTCAAAAATGGCTCTAATGATTTTGATAAAAATCCTGTAGATTAAAGATATTTGCAAGACAAATAAAATGTTTGGGCTCCATTGTTTAACAAACTGTTAGCTCTATTAGTGTTAATTTAATTGTTTTTTCACACAATAGGATGGTATTCAATTTTTCAGTCTGACTCTTTCTATCCAATTCCTGTCTTACACATGGCTTGAATGAAAAAAACAATTCAAGTAACACTAATTGTACTAATAGTTGTTTAAACTGTGAAGCCTGGGACTTAAAAGTATTTAGATATTGTAAGTTGCCATTGGGCTATGTTATCTCAAAATAAATGAGATCACTGTGTGGTTTACCAGGAAACATGCAAGTCAGTTGGGGAATTTAATGCTGTGCCAAGCATGTTGCCATGGTAGCTCAGTAGTTAAAGTAAGCAGCTAGAGACCAGGAGATCCATGGTTCAAATCCCAACTATGGCATTCAATTTTTCTTATCCGATCCTGTCTTACACATGACTTGGTGAAAAAACAATTAAATTAACACTTTTATAAGAATAGTTTGTTACAGAATATGTAGAGAAAGTCATATGAATAGAACTCATCAGATGTTTTGCTATTGTTTCTGTGGCAACAGTTCACAGATAATGTTTTTGCCAGAGGAACCTCTCAATCTGCTGTGAGTGTGCACATTTGCTGGAATTTATTCCAGTTGAATTTTCCCAACTTGCAACTAGAGAGAACTCTGCAGATGTTTCATGTTGCAGCCTTCTTGAACAATTTCTGTGATGAATTGTCTAATATGCACAACATGAACTAATATGCAGTACCCAGGAATAAGAATGAGAAAGTCAGAACTTGATCAAGTCTTCTTTCCTATTCCTAGGACCCATGAAAGTTTCCCATTAATATGAACACTCACTTTATAAAACATGTGTTCTAGTTATGGTTCTGGATCATTATGAACTGGCCATGCAGCCATTGTTTCAGGGAGAATGTGATTAAAACAGAACCTTCCGCTATGCTCTGCCTTTGCTTTCGACAGCAAGCTGCTTCACTCTTCTGCTTCTAAAAAACATCCCTCAACTACGCTTTGTGGCTTAGGGTCCTCAACATGTAAGTATGGCAGTATTTGTCATATGTTGGCAATGCCATCTGTAGGGAATATTAGCAAAAAGTGAAAGCAGCTTAGAGTCATAGATATCAAAGAATATCCCTCAATTGAATATATGCAGTGCCAAAGATGCACAAGATGCATTAGCTAAATAATAGTGAAAAGAAACACTATATTATGGGTACATGGCATACTATTATAAATTTAACTTCAAATGATAGGAAAGGCAAAATGTTTTCAGAGTAAGAAAGTTGGTCATTATAGATTAAATAAAAGGCTTTCTATTATATCTGTGAAACTCATCTTTAAAAGAAATCACAAACATAAATACGGTGGTGCCATGGCCGAGTAATTACACTGCTCACCTCCCATCCAAGTTCAACCTCAAGCGCCCACATGTGGGATTTGTGGTGGACGAAGCAGTGTCTGGGGCAGGTTTTCTCAGGGTCCTACAGTTTCCCCTGCCACTCATTCCATCAATTTCTCCATCATTATCTTCCTATCATTCATTTTGCTTGTACTTTACATTATCCACTTCCTCACATTCATGTCTGGTAACAGGCTGACCACTCATTCCAGGTTTTATGTCGTTGGCTCCCCTCTGACCTCTAGGTATCCGCTTGTATGTCCTAGGGGGTGTCAGTCATAAAATATGAGGAGGGTAAGCCAACCACGAAATGAATATACATAACAAATTTTTATACACAAATGTTTGGAACATAGTGTTGTGTTACTCGAAGACTGATGATGATAAGGATAAGCAACCTGAACGTGTTTGGAGATAGCCCTACTGTACTAAGTAAATTGATACCATGGGATGAATGAAGGTTAAGGGACACCACACCCAGACCTGGGAAGCAACAAGGACTTTTGTCTCGCATCTGTGTAGGGAACTGGTGATATTAAAAATATCCTGGGAGGGATGTGGGTATCAACCTAAATGTTCTCAAAATTCTGCAGTGAGATCGTTTGAGGTTTTCTTTCACAGGCTTCTCGGCTAGTCTCCTCGTCGCTCCACAGCGATCGACCTGCTTCACTGATCTACTTTCAAACACATCACTCGGCTACGCTTTGCGCCTTAGGGCCCTGAATGAGTGGTTCGCGAAGCATAATTTTTATTCAAGGTTGGCAGCATGCAGAAGTAGCACGCATACTCCGCACATATGCCTACCGCCTTCAAAGTTCGGCACAGATGCCAAACAACATTGCTGCTGTGCTTCGGGACGGTCCGAGGAAGGTTATGATGCAGATAAAACAATAAAGGGTTAACTCATAAATAATTTGAATTCTAAACATTGCATCTTTTTCATGCCGGAGAGCTCGTAGAAACAGATTATTTAAAAACAACAATGAATTATTATAAGCGAAAATTGTTCATACCTAGGCTCTACTTAATACTACTGTTCAAAGTTCAGTTGGCCTATATTTAAGTCCACTCACTATTTCTTCATCTATAGGTAACGCTTGTGTATGTATTTACAATTCTTTCTTCTTTCAAGCTAACTTACAAAGGGGAATAATTAAAAATTCAGCTTTCCGTTAGTTCATAATAACAAACCCATAGAATCACAAAACAACGAAGAAAGCACAGTACAGAAACTTGGTGCGTACAGAGCAAGGAGTATAACCAAATAGCTTAAAGTCCATCGAAAGCTGAGGTGACGCCTACGCTATTATACCAAGCCTAGAATCATAGATACTTAGAATGAAGCAATTTTTACCGAGAGAAACTGGCACGTTCTAATAGTTCCACAGCTGCCGCAAGATGTCAGGTATTTATTATCCCTGTCCTTTTAACACGCGTTTAAATGAGATTAAATGATAAAATTACGCAATTAACACTAGAAGAATTAGAGACAGATCAAAAATAAGGAATTTACCACATTTATATCATTACTAGAATATTTATGATGAAAAAGTGTGTATATTAAGCCAAATAAACCATCAATTTCTTAACTAAGTGCATCTTTGATTAAATTGTGGTTAGACAGTCTTATAGGCTTACGGAAAAAGGATAATCAGATTGTCCTGAACAATAGCATACAGCTGGACTGCCTCCGTGGTCGAGTGGTTATCGAGCTGGCTTCTCACCTGGAGGTTTTTCTTTAACCACAGAGTCTGGAAGTATATATGAGAAAGTGAAAAATCTCTGCAACAAATTATTGTTAAACATCTTATGCTTCTAATCAAATCACGCTGACCGGGCGGGTTTTCTCCGGGTCCTCCGGTTTTCCCCACCATCGCATTCCACCGGTGCTCCATCTTCGTTCCAGGTATCATCAGTGTCATCGCTTGCGGTCCACAAGTAGTAAAAGCAGGCATTAAGCACTACAAAAAAGAAATAATCAACAAAAAATTAGTAGAAATAGTCTTATTAGAAGAGAAACAGGGAGTACCATAGTTTAAAGTGATAGTCAAAAGCTGGTTGGTCTGAGACTGAAGTTCCTTTGTTTGTGTGTACAGGAGTTGACAAAATCTCGTATGAGAAAAGTATACGTTTAATAACGCTGAAACAAATAACAACCAATATCTCAAAAACAATCATCTCCACGAAAAAAAAAAAAAAAACATAGGACATAAATTGTGTTTTAACCTGCTCTATGTTTTTTGTGTGGTAATTGTCCTCTTACGATTTAGCAGGTATGCAAAATTATATAATATTCATCCAGAATAAAGTAGCCTTCAGAGGCTATTCCCAGAAAATGCAATTTATTTGTTAGGTAAATATCTTTAAAATCTTTGATATATGACTTTCTCTACATCTCTGCAAAAAATTATTGTCAGAAAGCTTATGCTTCTATTTACTTCCTGCTAAGCGAGAAAGAAAATGAACAGAAACATTCTTACGTATTACTTGCTTCCTTGTAAGTAGAAGCGCAATAAGGGAATTTCAGGTTAAAGTGATAGTCAAAAGCTGGTTGCTACGTGATTGAGGTTCCTTTGTATGTATGGACAGAAGTTGACAAATTTCAGTATGAGAAAATTATACGTTTTTACCTTCTCTAGCCCCGTATGTACAATGTACATAGTGATATAGAAGTATTGTATTCCACCCAAAAATTCGATGTCGAGATTTCAGCGGAAATACATGTTTTAGGACCCCCTGAATCAAAAAAAAAAAAAAAAAGCATTTTCTGAAACAGGTCCGCGCGCGCATGTGTGTGTGTGTGTGTGTGTGTGTGTGTGTGTGTGTGAGTGCGTGCGTGAGTGCGTGAGTGCGTGCGTGCGTGCGTGCGTGCGTGCGTGCGTCTGTCTGTCTGTAGACATCATAGCTCAAAAATGAAAAGACGGTTAAATGTCATACTTGGTATTTAAGTTTAGTATCTTCTAAGGATGCGACACGAAGTTTTTCAAGAAAATCGCACCCACCCCTAACTACCCTTTACATCGAAAAATGTTCTAAAAATTTGTTTATCTTAAAAATGGCTCTAACGATTTTGATTAAAATACCACATATTTAAGCCATTTCTATCACAAATAAAATGTATATCTTGAATTTTCTAGGGATGACTTCTAAAGACCTGTTTATTCTGGATGAGTTTTTTTTAATTTGGCATAACCAGTAAACCGCAAGAGATAGACAAAAACTTACTGTACCAAAAAAGTATATATTGTTAAAATATACAAGTTATGTCATATACATTTTTTTTTTTTTTTTCGAGTAGCTTACCGTTTTCGGAGTATTCCTTGTTATTAGTTTCAATTGTGAAGTATTTATACTTTTCTCAGACGAAAGTGTCCGTTTTTCTTTTGTTCTACTCCTGGCCAAGCAAAGAAGCGATTTGCAGTGACAATCGCATAACGACAGCTTTTAAAAAAAAATTACTAGACTATCACTTTAGTCTAGTGCATTCCCTTAGTTCCATTCTACTTATAAGGAACTAAGTAATAAAATTCTGCTAATGTTTATCTCGATTACAGAAAAAAATGTAGGTATATAACATAAGTTATGTGTTTTAATGTGTTCTACATGTTTTATGTGGTAAGTTTTTGCCCATCTCTTACTGTTTAGCAGTAGTTCAAAATTCCATAAAATTTATCCAGAATAAAGTAGTCTTTAGAGGCTGTTCTCTGAAAATTCAAGTTATACATTTTATTTGTCTAGTAAATATCTTTAATATAGAATCTTTTAATAAAAATATTTAGAGCCATTTTTGAGAAAATCAACATTTTCGAAAGAAGTTCCATGTAAAGGGTAGTTAGGGTTGGGGGATTTTTTTTTTTAAATCTTCGTGTTGTGTCCTTGGATGATTTAATTGATATATCTTCATTTTACTCTTGATAACAAAAATAAAAACCACACTACCACAAAATATGCCACAAATTAGCGTATACTTCCATTAAAACACACGATGTACTACGCGGAAAACACCTGACATCTAGCGGTCAAGTTAGAACTACATCTATTGTAAAAGCTTTGCAGACGGTATTCTAAGGCCTTGTATAATGGCGTAGGCTATGGCTGAGGAAACTACTTTTTCTGTCATTTTAAAGTTTCGACGATAAATTTATTGCAATTGTTTTTTAAGGCAGTACTTTGAAAATGTCAATGAAAACAGCTATTAATGAATTCCTACACTCTAGGAGGCAGTGATTCCTCACCTTTAAATCAATCTTCAGTATAACACACATCATCATTCAACACTTATATAACGTCCAGTTGTAGATTAGATTACAAAGCATTCTGTAGGTTCGATTTAGCCATCAAGCCACTGAACATAGAACTTGTCAAGGAAAATAATCGTAACTGGCGTTTTGAAAGAGTGAGATAATGTGTCGACTTAAATATGTGAAATATGAATGAGTCCTGCCAATTACGCATACAATTAAGAATTGAAATTTATTAATGTTCATATTTACTCTATTTGTAATTATATTTAATAAAGTGGACATCGCAAACAATGCTCTCATCAAATTCTCTGCACGATTTATTGTAACTGTAATTTATTGTAATTGTCGATAACTCATTGTTATCAGGTTTACAGAATTCCTAGATTCTACCAGAAATAAAAACAGAGTTCATATCACAACGAAATTCATGTCAATTCATTCTTAGTTAAGGATGACATCTAAGGTTTATATTCCTACGCCCTTCGGCCACCGAACGTGTGAGAACGGCCTGCTTCGTAAGTCATAGCTGATTGTTGGCATCCATTGTTACACCTGCGTTAGTGGACACATGTGCCGGCGGCAAGTTCTTTTGACATCGAAGCACTCTGCAACTGAACATGTCTACTGTCGGAGGTTTTTTGACATCGAAGCCGGGCATTGTTACACCTAAGTGAGTTTGTGACACCTGCGGTGGTTTGAACGTGCGAATGCTTCTGGACGTTTCCTTCCATCTATTGACTGATATTAAAACGGGAACGAAACCCTGCCAAGAGTTCAGATTCGGAAATTCGTAGCAAGCAATAGAAGTTGTCACCATAGCGAACGTCAAAAGGAAGGTATACGGAAATATTGTTACGAAAGCACTGAAGAAATACCCTTATTTAGAGCAGATTCCGGTTATAACCAGATTATCGAAGAAACTAAGACTTCTTTGTTTTAGTAAAAAGAGAGGTTTTGTTACATTGGTACCAGGAGTGGGATTAAATGCCACGATGGAGGAGATGATGAAAACTTTACTCGAAGAAATAAAGTACATGAAAACCGTCATAGACGAAATCAAAACGGAAATTAAATCAGGAATGGAAAAGGTGCTGAAAATGCAACTCGGCATGCAGCAGATGGACACGGGATGGAAAAGATGAGCATGAAGATGGAATTCGGATTAAAGAAGATGAGAATCGAGATAAGGACTGTGAAATGCGCGATGGAGAAGATCAGAGAAAATGGAATCCGGCTTGGAAAACCTGAAGAGGTAGATATCGAACAAAATCGATAAATAACTGGTCAGCATGAAGAAGAACGTGGAAGAACTTGGGGGAAAAGATGGAAGAGCTTCGTGGAGCGGTTCAGGAACATGACCAATCCTAGGAAGATGTCGGGGAACGACTTAGTGCCCTGGAAGGAAGAGCTGACGGCAGCGTCGAAGATCTAAACGCCGTGCTGCAAAAGATACTCGACGGAAGGCTGAAAGACATGAAGGTCGAGACGCGAAACAACACCCGCATGCTTCGAACTACTCAAGTTCGACGGAACATCCAATTTCGAAGTCTTCTTCCGACAGTTTGCTGTCGCCACTCATAACCAGTGGTTGGCAGAAGAGGAAGCCGCACAATTGATAGCAAAGCTCCAGGGACGGGCGGCAGAAGTACTGAATGCGATTCCGACGTGGTAATGTCCGGAGAGATCTGGGAGGCACTCAAGAACAGCTTGGCTACAGCCTACCTCAGCAAGCTTATATCGAAGCTGCAACAGATAGGGAAGATGATGCAGGAGTTCGCTCTGGAGATTGAGCAACTGGTGAACCTAACACTAAATTAGGTATCCCGAGAAGCCGCGAGCGAGCAAGCAAGCAGGCAAGCGAAAAATATATATAGTTATTTGCAGTTGAGAGAAGTAATAAGCATTTAAAAATTCAAATCACAACAAAGAAAATCCCGGAAATTGTCAACTCCACGAGAGTTGTTTATGATGTAAGAGCGTAAAATTATGGGATTTGACTCAAGCGGAAATATTGTGAAATGAGACGCAGTCGAGATGAAAGATGAAATAAATTTTAGGTTAAGTTTGAGTCATTCACCAAGAGTTCTAGTTCTTTTCTAAACCCCACTTCATAAATTTCTCATATTGTGATTCATAAACTTTTCGGGATTTAGCAGGTAATAAATTTGATTCTGCGTCTTTCGCAGCTCTAAGGATATCACAATTCTCAAAATCTGTCATTTTCTCAAAATATGTGACAGAATAACAATGATATTGGATTGTGTCGGCCTGATATAATTTGAATTCTTAGTAATGGTAAACTTACGGTTATATCTGTTTATTTTGGCGAGCGTGAAGTTGGGACACAATTACTTTATGCGTGCATTGTACGCTTACTGCACGTCTTTGCGCTGGATTCCGTAAAAATCAATATTGTGGTAAACTACTTAATTACGCTCGGTCGTAGAAAAAATGTTTTTTTTATATAAATTAAGTGCATTAGCATATATGTTTTACTTTCTCTTCTATGTAAAGTAATATAAAGTAAGGAAATGTCGTATTCCACCCAAAAGTTCTACGTTGAGATTTCATTGGAAATATATTTTCTGAATCACCCTGAATCAAAAAACAAACAAACCGAAAAGTTTCGTGTATGGATTTGTGTGAGTATGTGTGTGTGTGTGTGGGGGGGGGGGACTCAAAAACAAAGGTCGGTTAAATATCAAACCTTTGTATTTATGATAGTATCTTCCAAGACTGCGACGCGAAATTTTTCAAGAAAAACCCCCCATGCTTAAATTGTTTTATTGGTTTAAAATATCCGATACGTTCCTCAAAAGGGAAGTAGTTTCGCTTTTTTCATCCTTATAATGAAAAGAGAACCGAATTCCAATGGCATCGTATATGGACTCACTCTTAAAATATTTGACTGTCGCTTTAACCTATTAATCTCCTATTCTCCTTGACCATTTTTGTGTTATATTACCTACAGGAAATACAATGTAATACATTCATGTTTGCTGTTTATCTTAATTAGGGTGAAGTAGATAGAAAAATAAACTTCTGTAAGAATAGTTTACTGCTGTACGGGCAAAGAAAGTCATATGCATGTAATAACACATAAGATTTTTATGTAGTACGACTTCTTCTATCTCTTAAGGTTTACCAATTATGCAAAAGTTTTCGGAATCAAGCGGGCCTCAAAGGCTCTTTCTAGAAAATATAAAATATAAATTTTATTCGTGGCGGCATCGTGATCGAGTGGTTAGACCGCTCACCTCCTGTTCGCGGCCCGGGTTCAATTCCAAGCGCCCGTATGTGGAATTTGTGGTGGACGAAGTGGCGTCTGGGTGGCTTTTCTCCGGGTCCTCCGGTTTCCACCGCCACTCATTCTACCACTTCCTCCATCATCCCTTTCCTATCATCCACTTCGCTTGCATTTCATACCATCCACTTCTTCACGCTCATGCCTGGCTTTGGTGTCCGACCACTCGTTTCAGGTTCTCCATTCCGTGGTTACGTGCCATTGGCTTCCCGACAGGTTCCTGACTGCTAGGTGTCCGCTTGTAGCTCCTAGGGGGATGTCAGTCCTAAATAAGGGAAGAAGGTAAGCCTACTGCGAAACGAAACATTTCATTTGTCATGAAGATCTTAAACTTTAATAAAAACACGTTAGAGGCATTTTTAGAGACTCAAAATATTCCAAAAATGTCGCAGAAGTTTTCCATAGACGATAGTGAGCTGTATGCATGTTTGTGGAGAGTCGTATCTCTTCATTCGTTTTTCTTTTCACTTTCTCTACACGTACTATGTATACATAGTATATAGAGGAAGTATTGTAAAAGTCCGATACCGAGATTTCACCGGAAATGCATGTTTTGGGGCCCTCTGAATCCAAAAGAGTATATTTAGAAAAAAGTCCGTGAGTGTATGTGTGTGTGTTCAAACTTGTATTTAAGTTAATTATCTTCCAAGGATGCGACATGAAGATTTTCAAGAAAATCCGCCCACCCCAAACTACCCTTTACATAGAAATGTTTTTGAAAAGTTTGTTTTTCTCAAAAACGGCTAACAATTTTAATTAAAATACTGTTTATTAAAGTTATTTACAACACAAATAAAATGCATATTTTGAATTTTCTGGGAATAGCCTTTGAAAGGCTTTTTATTCTGTTTGGGTTTTGCAGAATTTTGCATAACGGTTAAATCCTAAGAGATAGACAAAAATATAGATTTCGTTAAAAAACATAATTTATGTCATATACATTTTTGGTGTAGAGTTGGCCGTTTCCAAGATATTCATTCATTGTTATTGGTTTTAATTTTAAAATACTTATACTTTTCTCAGACAGAAGTGGCCGTTTTTCTTTTGTTCTTCTTCTGGCCAAGCAAAAAAGTAAATTTCAATTACAATCGCATAACGATAGCTTTCAAAACGTTTGACTATTGCTTAAGCATAGCGCATTCCTTTAGTTCTCTTCTACTTTATAAACTAAGCAATAAGTACATTCTGCTAATGCTTATCTCGGTTAGCATGTTGTAGATAGAAGAATAATCTTGTAACAAGATTTTTTCGATCATTAAAACTATTTTTGTTTCTGGGTGGAATGTAATACTTCCTCTACTTGTGTGCATGGCAGAGAAAGTAAAAATGTCGCAGAAGTTTGCCACAGACGACCGTGAATGGTATGTGTGTTTGTGGAGACTCGCATCTCTTCATTCTTTTTTTATGTTTTTAGTTAACCAGTCTAAATGTGTGGAATGTGAACGAGAGATCTTGGCACCGGAAGAGTATAAGGTACTGAGAACCATAAGGTCCTATTATTAGGATACAGATGTTTGTTAATATTACTATCGCTAGGGCGCTAATAGTTAAGGTTATGTTCATGTTTAGCGTGCTTTGCTTACATACGTGAGCTTAAAAACATGTTTTTGTTTATTTCAGAGGATAAATGTGTTAGTAGCTCTCCAAAAATCCACACACCGTGACATCTCTCCAGGTTACGTCCGCGCCGCGATCTCAACTAGTATTCCAGTTCATTTTCCATATCGTCCTTGCTTTCGCTGAACCGCAGACGGTAATTGCTCTATCTGTGAAAGTGTTTCCGCGTAATATGCAGGCCAAGCGCATGCGCCAATAAACTTTGCTTCAAAGGCCGCATATTTTTGCAAAAGAGTGGTTTCATAAACTTATTTTGCCTTTAGGAACCTCATCTCAAGGAGAAAGGGAAAGAAAGCAACAAAGCGACATTCAGCTCCAATCTAATCGTCATTGGCATATTGGTAAGTTATTTTCTATGTACTTTCTTTGGTTAAAACAAAGTTTCTCAAGCGTTAAAATGCATAAAAATAGCCGTTTGTAAATATAGTATAATCTAGCTAATGCTTCGTCATGGCTTATCAAATATTATGATAGGGTTAGCAATAAAGCAAATTAATGTTTTCACTACAGCTCGCCAGTTTCGATCCATCCAGGATAAACAGCAACATTCCTCTAAACAGCTGTTGACCTGAACTCCCCCTTTCCGGGGAAAGACTGAATTACGAATAAGCTGCTTTTTAAGAGATGGTCAAAACGATTTACGTTCGTGAGTGCTGCTCAAACGTTCGTTCATTTAAGTGAACCGAATCTTTTGAGCGGATCAGTGATTCACTAACATTCTTTAAATACTGGATAGTGGATACACTGAGAACTTGAGATGGGAGTGTATAAAGGGGAAAATAGTATACATTTAGAACCAATACAAATTTTTATTCTTAATACAAATTCGCATGAAAATAAAAATTAAATTTTTAAAGAAAATGTCAATGTCAATTTGAATGCAAATAATAATTATTAGAAAATATCACTTTATCAAATTAAATAAGCAGCCAAACGATGTATAATGGCTATGGTCAAACCAGATTATTTTGCATTGGCATTATATAAAGTTAAACTATTCAGATAGATAAATGTTGTAGAGTAAATATATAATTTTATTGCTTAATAAACATCGCCTTTTCAAACGGAATAAAAAATTCAAAATCAAATTAAAATTATTTTTTGTAAAAAAAATTACCTTTAAACAATATTTTTCTAATTTTATCGCTCGTTTACCTGCTCCTTTTTCTGTGCATATTTGCCCCGCCTTAGAAAATATTATTTCACAAGGAACACAAGGAACACTAATTGCTGGTATGTAAGGTCGTTTTACTACAACAATATAAATTAACTGAACATTGCGAACGAAAGATCCAACTCGTTTCTTGAGCGATACGTGACTGTCCGTTCCGAACATTCGCGATTCAACCATGGTTCTCCAATCTTCTACTCATTACTGCATGGAATATCCGCGCTTCACTTTTGCCACTCACTGTTCACTCGCTCATTAAACTGAACCGCTCAAAAGATTCGGTTCGTTCCTGAGCGAACTATCTTTAGTTAGAACTAAGCACGGCACGTGGCCCCAAATGTGGAGGGGTAGGGGGAGAAATTCACTCTTAAATTCATGCCAATCTAATGTTCGATACAATTTTACAGTTAAAAACTCCAAAGCAAATAGATGTGGATATAAAATTTTGCCTGTGTGGATAATGAATTGACTACCGTTTTAGCCTAGTGTATTTTCTTATTTCCTTTGTGCTAACGTTTATCTCAATCACCTCGATGTAGATAAAGGAATAATCATTTGTAACACTTGTTTATGGAGAAAGTCATGTGAATGGAACACATCAGGTTTTTTGTTGAGGGTTTCATTAGCAATGCATGCTCTACAAAACCATACTGCCTCCGTTCGTCGAGTGGTTCGAATCCTGGCTGGGGTGGGGAATTTTTCTTTAACCAGAATCCGTTAATGTCAATGTGTGTGTTTAATTATATTAAGTGATTAACCTTATGCCAATTACCTATGGTTTCACAAGTTAAAAGCCCCGAAAATGGCCATAGCAGTCAAAAGTATATACAAAAAAAAAAAAAAGAAAACTAGGAGCGTCATTTCAGTTTCTAGTTGGAGGGGAGCATAATTCATGAAACAGCCATGAGTTTGCAATTGAATTTTAATGACACATTTAGCATAAAAGAAAATCATCTTGTGTCTCTTAAATCAGAAAGCATGTATTAAAATTCTATGTTCTTTCATATGACTCCCCCTAAAATCTCAGTAACAAAACATTATTTTAAAGCTTATTCTTCTTTCTACTTCATGCTAATCGAGATAATATATTAGTGATTGCAAATTAGTTCAAAAAGTTACACTCAATTAGGACACTGTTACAGTCCAGAGGTTTGGAGCTGAACTGAATCTGTGCGGCATGTGGAAGAACTGTCAAGACGGATCTACCAGTCCACGACCATCCTACCTGAAATAAAATGAAAATGAAAAGTTAATTGAAAAGAATGCAGGGTGATGTATCGCACACAAGCTGCACTTTTATATCCCAATAAATGCTATTTGCTTGACAATACTGATACGGAACTGATAACATATTTCAAATATGCCCCGGTCACATCATGCAAGTGGGATCATTTTTGCATTACAAATCTTGTTTGACGAAACGTAGAATGAGTTTTTCGTTTGAAAGGCTTCAGAAGTTCATTATTGTTTTCAGTAATATGGCTGCAGTTGAGTAAAGATTTAGTTTAATTCCTGCTTTGGTTTTTACATAGTAAGAGTATCAAGATATTTAAGAAGTTAATTGCATTATTTGAATATTATTTTACATTTAATCTGTAAATACTAAATCCGTGTTATAATTGCTTGGGTGTTTTCATAATGTACATATGTAAAGAGGGAAATCAGTCAGTCAGCCTGTATATATGTAAAAAGTTGTATGTTGTACATAACTAATGATCTAAATAGGTTGCATTAGCGAATGTCTCTTTTGTCATTTTTGTTCTCTGGAAACAGTACGGTTTACTTTACAACAGGTTTGTTTACCTCACCACCTTATGTATGGTTTGTTTTGATGCGACGAGATGGCCGGTCGCAGCCTATATTGCGGAACGGCGAACGGTAGGAACTTCCTAGCTCTGCTTACTACTTGCTTTCTTGTAAGTAGGAGAGACATAAGGGAGTACATTAGGCTAAAGCCATAGCTGTTGCCATGTGATGACGAAATTAGAAATTTCCGTATGATAAAAGTTTAAGTGAACTGAAACCAGTAACAAGGAATAGCTCAGAAATGGTCAACTCCACGAAAAAAAAAAAAAAAAAAAAAAAAAAAATATGACAAAAATTGAGTGTTTTGATGGATCTACATTTCTTGTGTAGTAAGGTTTTTCCTATATCTTACGGTTTACCAGTTATACAAAATTCAGCAAGAATAAAGGGTCTTCAGAGACTATTCCCCAAACAAATTCAAGAAAAACTTATTTGCCATGTAAATATCTTTAATATACGATATTTTAATCAAAATCGTTAGCCATTTTTTGAAAAAATCAAAATTGTCGAAAATGTTTCCAAGTAAAGGTAGTTTAGGGTGGGGAATTTTTCTCAAAAGCTTTGTGTCGCATCCTTGGAAGATATAAATTTAAATACCAAGTTTGGTATTTTACCAAATTTTCGTTTTTGAGTTATCATGTTCGCAGACACACGAATAAAGGGGGCCCTAAAACGTGAATTTCCGGTGAAATCTTGGTATCGATACGTGCCAGAGAGGTAAAATCACAGTTGACATGTTTAGTTTCCCTACCCTGTAAAATGTACATAGCAGGTAGAGAAGGCTAGGCATTCCACCCAAAAATATAATACGAGATTTCACAGGAAATACACGTTTTGGGATTCTCCAAATCCAAAATAAAAACATTTTATTAGAAGAATATGCATGTGGGTATGTCTGTGAACAGCATAACTCAAAAACGAAAAGTCTGAAAATATCAAAGTTGATACTAAAATTCAACACCCTCCAAGAAGTGACACGAAGATTTTGAAGAAACTTTCCCATTCAAAACTACCCTTTATTTGGAAAATATTTCGAAAATTTGGCTCTAACTATTTTTTTAAATACTATATGTTTAAAACAATTTAATTACAATTAAAACGAATATCTTATTTATATTCTGGGAATAGCCTCTGAAATCCTATTCACTCTGGTTGAACTTTTGCATAATTGGTAACAGACAAAACTTTGCTATGCAAATTTTGTAGATCTCGTTTAAACACACAATGTATGTAATTTATTTATCTATCTATTTTTTTAGCTATTCATTTCCGACATATACCTTGTTATTGGTTTAAATATTTTACACTTTTCTCAAATGGAAAGTCGTCATTCTTTTTTTTTTCTTTCTTCTGGTCATGCAAAGGGAACGGAATTTCAAACTCATTACATAGGGATCAGCTTTAAAAGATTTGGTTGTTGCTTTAGCCTAATACATTCCCTTATTCCCCTTTTACTTAGAAAGGAATTCGTTAAAACTCCATCTCTGCTAAGGTTTATTTCGAATAGGAAGAAGTAGAAGAATAAACATTTATAGGAATAGTTTGTTGCAGAAGATGTAGAAAATGTCATATGAATGAAACACATCGGATTCTTTCTTTTGGTACAGCAGTTATAACCAATAGCGTAGTACTTCCTCACAACTAGAGGGGCAACTGATCCCTATGGAGCCCCTAAGTTACGTCCCTGTATTGAACTTTAGACTACTTCTGAGGTCGATTAGTTACCATTATGGCTTCGCAGACCAAGAGTCCCAACGCCCTCTGTGACGCAAAAATCATTAGCATGGCTTCCTTCGGAAGGGAAGTAAAGCAAGCAGTTCCTGTAATGTTTATTTCCACATAAAGAGACCCATGCCTCGATAGAAGAAGGATCCTGAACAAATTTGCACCATTTATCGAGTCCGCAAGTCGTGATTCTTTTTTTTTTTTTTTTTTTTTTTTATAGCGTTTAACGTCCGCTTATACCACTATGGCACTACAGGGGATGACACTGATGATACATGGAATGAAGGTGGAGCACCGGCGGAATGTGATAGCGGAGGAAACCGGAGAACCCGAGAAAACCTGCCCCGCTTTGTCCACCACAAATCCCTTGGGATCCAACCCGGGCCGTCTAGGTCAGAGATCAGTGGTCTAACCACTCGGTCACGTTGTGATTTCGTCCTACAGTGCCATCTGTGGGCGACAAGCTGAGCCCTCGTCATCATGACGCATAGCGGCGAACTCACGAACTAAAAATTCAAACCCGATCAAGGAAACATCGTAACGAACTCCTATGCTCCATTTAGGTGCCACAGAAATTAACTAACTAAACCAGAAGTCCGGGTTCAATTCTCGTCTGGGGTGTCGTAATTTTTCTTTAACTAGGATTATTCCCCATCCTCTAGAGCAGGTTGTTCCAGCTTGCGAGCGCGCCAAAACATCAGTGAGTAACTCGTGACTCACAGAGTCTACCTGAAACAATTGACACGACGCATTCAGAGTAGGCTATCTTCATGGCTGAATCAAGTGTTGGAAATGAAGTGGCAGGAACAAGTACCATGGTACGATCTTTGCAGTTCTGCTCCGAATTCTGTGGTTGAGTACGTACACGCACTCTTGCTCAGACAAGATGACTTGTAACAACCTGCTCTAGAGACCGGCAGTACGAGTAAGAGAGAAAATTTTAATAGATCATAACATCCTGATGACAAAATGGCCCTTCGTGATCTAAGCGCAAAAGCAAGAAGAAAAAACATATGGTGTGTTACAATCACATGACTTCCTCTACCTCTTCTGCAAACAAACTCTTACAAAAGTTTATTCTTCTTTCTACTTCATGCTAAACGAAATAAACATTAGCAGAAATGAATATTACTCGGTTCCTTGTAAATAGAGGGGAACTAAGGAAATGCACTAGGCTCAAACGCTAGTCAGATGTTTTAAAACTGCTGCTATGCTATTACCATTGAAATTCGCCTCTTTGCATCACCAGGAGAAAATAAAGAAACACGGACGACTTCTGTTTGAGAAAAGTCATATAAACATTTTAAAATTGAAACGAATAACAAAGAATATCTCGGAAATGCTTAACTCTAGGGAAAAAAGTATATGATATAAATGGTAGCGTTTTAACAAGATCTACATTTTTTGTTAGTACGTTTTTATCTATCTCTTACGGTGTATCAGTTGTACGAAAGTCATTCAGAATGCAGAAGTCTGTGAGGTTATTCCCAGAAAATTCAAGATATATATTTAATTTGTTATAAAAATGTCTTACATAAACATATTGTATTTCAATCAATATCGTAGGAAATTTTTTTGAGAAAATCGGAAGTTTCGAAAAAAGTTCCATATAAAAGGTAGTTTGGGGTGGGGGGATTTTTCTGAAAATGTTTGCATTGCATCCTTGGGAGATACTTAAATACCAGGTTTGGTATTTAACCGAATTTTCGTTTTTGAGTTATGCGCCCAGACACACACACACACACACACATGTGCGCAGACCTTTTTCTAAAATGATGTTTATTCTCAGGATAACTCAAAACATATATATCTGGTGAAATCTCCACATCGAATTTTTGGGTGCAATTTAATATCTACCTTCTCTGCACTTGCATAGTACGTGTAGAGAAAATAAACAAATTGATGTCTATTCACATGACTTTCTCTAGCTGTTCCACAAACAAACTTTCTTGCAGAATGCATCCTTGCATGCACACCCGCACCCGCACGCGCGCGCACACACACACATACACACAGTATGCCTTCTTTTTACTTTCTCCATAGTGAATAAAGAAGGTATTGCATTCCACCCAAAAGTTCAATACCGAGATTTCAGCGGGAATAGACGTTTTAAGGTCCCGTATCCAAAAAAAATTGTTAGAAAAAGGTCAGTGTGTGTGCTCGTGTGTCAGTGTGTCCGTGTGTCCCTGAGGCCGTGAACACCATAACTCAAAAACGAAAAGACGGCTAAATACCAGAGTTGGAGTTTAACTTTAGTATCTTCTAGGGATGCGACACAAAGATTTTGAGAAAAATACCAAACTACCCTTTACATGGAAAAAATTTCGAAAATGTTAATTTTCTCAAAAATGGCTGTAACGATTTTGATTAAAATACCGTATATTAAAGATATTAACATTGCAAATAAAATGTATATCTTGTATTCTCTGGGAATAGCCTCTAAAGGCCTCTTTATTCTGCATGAGTTTTGCTTTTTTCGTGGAGTTGACCATTTTTGTGTGAGTCCTTGTTATCTGTTTCAGATTTAAAATACTTAAACTTCTGTCACACGGTAATTTGTAAACTCCAGGTCTTGCATAGAAACGGATTTCAAGTACATGGTAACCGGCTTTTTAAAGATTTGACTATCGTTTTAGCCTGGTGTATTCCCTTATTTACCTTCTACTTACAAGAAAGCAAGTAATTAAGACAATCTATGCTAATGTTTATCTCGATTATCATAAAGTAGAGAGAAGAATAAGCTATTTAGCAATAATTTGTTACAGCGATGTAAAAAAGTCATGTGAATGGAACACATCGGATTCTTTTTCATCCATCTCTATCGAAACACCTAAGCAGCAACCTTATACGCGCATGCGCGCGCACACACACACACACACTTGCTATCTTGTTCTCTAATGAATGTAATTTGTCGACCATCAAAAATGTGGCAGAGCGGTTATAATTTGTGCACACAATCGATATGAGCTGACCACACGTAACTCGTTTGACAAACCACTAACACCATTAGTGTTGTCATGTTAACTCTGATGGTTGGCGAGCCTTGAGATCGAGGCTATTAACACTCGTACTATCTCCTGGTTCGTCTGGAACTTTCAGGAATGAAAGTTGTATGCTTTATTGATACACTGGACGATTTCTTAGCATTACACGTTTGTGCTTGTTCTTCTTCCGTAACTCTCCTATGATAGTGAATTAGAATATATCAGTGTTATATAGGCAGATTATTAAAGAAACCACATGATTCCTTAATTTGATTGTAAATAAAATATGTGATATGTTAATTCATGTGACTTTCTCTATTATCGTTTAATGTTATTCTACAAGCTATTCTTAAAAAGAACATCGGATGTGTTCTTTTCACATGACTTTCTCTACCTATTCCATAACAAACTACTCTTACAAAAGCTTATTTTTCCATCTACTTTATGCTAATTGAGATAAATATTAATAGGAATGGTTTTATAACTTGCACCCTTGTAAGTAGAGGGGAAATAAAGAGTATACACAAGGCCAAAACAATAGTCAAATCCCCTAAAAGCTGGTCACTATGTGACTGAAATTCAGTTCTCTTTGAATAACCAGGAGTAAAACAAAAATAACAGGAATAAAATATTCCTGTTTTGGAAAAGCTGAAGTATTTTAAATTGAAACAATAATAAGGAATATCTCATAAATAGTTAACTCTACACACACACACTCACACAAATGTATTTGACATGAATTTTGTGTTATAACGAGGTTTACATTTTTTTGTAGTGGTCTATCTCTTAAAGTTTACCAGTTAGGCAAAATTCCTCCAGAATGAACAGGTCTTCAGAGGCTATTCCAAGAAAATTCAAGATACACATTATATTTGGGATGTAAATATCTTCAATATGCGGTAGTTCAATTAAAACCGTTAGAGGCAATTTTGATAAAATCTAACTTTCAATAAATCTTCCACATAAAGGGTAGTTTGGGTTCGGGGATTTTCTTGAAAATCTTGAAACGCATCCTTGAAAGATAATAAACTTAAATACCAAGTTTGGTATTTACCAACTTTTCGTTTCTGGGTTATGTTCACAGACACACACAGGACCCTTGTATAAAACTGCTTTTACTTCTTCTACACGTACTATGTATGTATATAGTGTACAGAGAAGGTGTTGTATTCAATCCATTTTTAGAAAAAGGTCAGTGTGTGTGGCATAAATACCAAACTTAGTATTTAAGTTCAGTATTTTCCAAGGATGCGACACCAAGATTTTCAAGAAAATCCTCCCACCCCACCCCCATCTACCCTTTACATGGAACATTTTTCGAAAACGTTTATTTTCTCAAAAATTGCTGTAACGGTTTTGATTAAAATGACATATGCTTAAGATATTTTAATTACAAAAGAAATGTATATATTGAATTTTCTGGGAATAGCCTCTGAAGACTTCCTCATTTTATAACTCGTAAATCGTGAGATATCGACAAAAACTTACCACTCAAGAAATGTAGAGCTCATTAAAGTACACAACTTATGTCATATACAATTTTTCTGTAGATATTTCCAAGATATTCCATATTATTGGTTTCTACTTAAACTTTTCTCAAGCAGTAAGCCAACTTTCGTTTCATTTCTTTTGTTTTACTCCCAGGAATGCGAAAGAGAACCAAATTGCAATTGTTTCACATAGCGATAGCTTTTGAAAGATTTGACTATAGTGTTAGTCTAGTGTATTCCCTTATTTCTCTTCTACATAAAGCAAGTAAGCAGGCAAGCAATAAGACCATTACTGCTAATGTTTAACTCGATTAGCATGAGGTAGACAAAGGCATACTCTTTTGTAAGGAAAGTTTGTTTGTGGAATAGCTAGAGAAAGTCACTTGAATAGGACACATCAGAATTTTTTCTAAAATCTACGAAGGACAGGAAAAAATGCTTATACATGTTTTTTATACAGTTGGTGCTAAAAGTAGATATTTTACCAGATGTCAGTCCAATGTAGCCAACTTTGGTTTATGTGTTCACGGCCTCATTCAAGTGGGCTATGATTCTGAATGCTCGTATCGATCCATAAAATGGCATATGATTTGAACATCATGAACATGGAATCCAATGAACCAGACGAAGTTATGCAAACACCGGAGAGAGTAAACTTACAACTGTTACACTGCCTCCTTTGTGTAGAATGTTTTCGTTCTGTACGAGTAAGTGATCATGTTGTGAGCACTAATGCTAAGCAAGGCAACAACTGAAAATCGCAGACCATTAAGCATGAACTCCGTGAAATAGGTAAAACAATCTATTAATAATGATAAGATGTCTATAAATATTGAGAACTGTCCAAACAAATCTGACGTGTTCCATTCACATGACTTTCTCTACATCTCTGCAACAAATTGTTAAAAAGTTTATTCTTCTATTTCTTTCATGGTAATCGAGGAAAAATTAGCAGAAATGTTCTTATTATTTGTTTCCTTGTAAGTGGAAGAAAAATAAGGGAGTGCCTTAGGCTAATGCTATGGTCAAATCTTTTAAAAGCTGATTGCTATGTGATTGAAATTCATTTGTTTGTATGACCAGGAGTTTGCAAATTCCTGTATGAGAAAAGTATAAGTATTTTAAAACTGAAACAGATAACAAGGAATATCTCAAAAGCGGTCAACTCCACGAAAAAGAATTATATGATATAAATTGTGTGTTTTAACGTGCTCTACATCTTTTTACAGTAAGTTTTTGTCTATCTCTTACGATTTACCAGTTATGCAAAATTCCGAAAATTCATCCAGAATAAAGATGTCTTTAGAGGCTATTCCCATAAAATTCAAGATATACCTTTTATTTGATATGTAAATATCTTTAACATATATTATTTTAATCAAAATCAATAGAGCGATTTTTGAGAAAATCAAAATTTTCGAAAAATTTTCCATGTAAAAGGTACATGAGGTTGAGGGGATTTTCATGAAATCTTCGTGTCGCATCCTTGGAAGATGTTGGCTTTAAATACCAAGTTTTATATTTAACGGACTTCTCGTTTTTGAGCTATACTGTCCACAGTCACACACACACACGGAAAATGTATTAATTTTTTTGTATTAAGGGGTTCCCAAAACATGTATTTCCGGTAAAATCTCGGTATCCAATTTTTGAGTGCATTACAATACCTCCTCTATACACTGTGTGTACATAGTACGTGTGGAGAAAGTAAAAATAGTGTATGGCATACGTGTTAAAATTGTATTATGTTATTCGTAGGATTACAGCTCGGCCTATGTCCTCGTTTCACCGTTTTATATGTCTTGTATATTAAATAACTCTTCTTGAACATTTCTCTCTGGGCTCAAGGATGATATCCTCACTGTTCACTCGGTGTATAGTACGAGTGTTAGAAACGTCCTAGCTGACGTATGATATCACTCCCAAGTTGGCCCGGTTTTATCTAGCTGCGATCATATAGGCCAGTCCGCGGGTCAAATAAGTTAAAAGGTGAAGTGATTATCTTATATGACATTCGCCGAGATATTTTGGTCAGAGCCTGATAAAAGGGGCCCTTCTTTTTACTTTCTCTAGCCCGCATATACATGGTATATAGTGGACAGAGGTACCTAGGTTTCACCGGAAATATACCTTTGAGGTTCCCTGAGTTCGAAAAAAGCATTTTTAGAAAAGGATAACATATCTAAAAAAGTTGGTATTTAAGTCCAGTATCTTCCAAGGATACCAATTACCCTTTACATGGAACATTTTTCGAGATTTTTGATTTTCTCAAAAATGGCTCTTAACGATTTTGATTAAAATGTCCTATATTAAAGATATTTATATGACAAATAAAATGTATATCTTAAAATCTCTGGCAATAGACTCTGAATAAAGCTTTATTTTGGATGAATTTTGAGAAATTTTGCATAACTGGTAAACCTAAGATGCAGAAAATAATTTACTTAACAAAAAATGTAGAGTTCGTTAAAATACTCAATTTAAATAGATACTGTTTTCGTGAAGTTGGCCGTTTTTGAGATAATGTTTGTTATTGTTTTCAGTTTTAAAATGCTTTTCTCATAGGGAATTTGTCACCTCCTGGCCATAACACAAAGGAACTTCAATCACATAGCAACCAGCTTTAGCCAATAGTACACTCCCTTATTTCTCTTCTACGAACAAGGAAGCAAGTAATAAGAACATTTCTGATAATTTTTTTCTTGAATAACATGAAGTAAATAGAAGAATAGGCATTCTAACAATAGTTTATTGCTGAGACGTAGAGAAAGTAATTTGATGAAACGCATCAGATTTTTTTTTTAAGTTCGCGTGGATCGGTAAACATTGACCAGAGCCTCATGCACGAAACGTAATTACTTCTGCTTACTTTCGATTTAATGTAATTTCAGCTAAAGGATTCCCAATATGTTTTGTAACATCTTTAAACTGGATGCGCCTTAAGGTAATCCATCTGCGAAATATGAAAAATCTGCGGTATGCAAGATATATTATTGAGATTTATATCAGTTATTACACACGATAAAATTGATACTTCATGCTCCAAATTTCAGCATCCATGGTAATTTTAATAATACTAGAGGCTTTCAATAAGTCCTTAGAAAAAGATAGAAACACAAATTATTTATTTTTGGTAGCTTTCTTTTTTATTTTTCAACATAATCTTCTTTTAGCTCGATACACTTTTCCCAGCGTATCTCCAACTGTTTTAAGCCATCCAAAAAAGTGGGCTTTCGGAAGGTCCTCAAAATAGGCATCTGTTTGGTTAAACGTGAATAGTTTTCCGCCGAGTCACTTTTTCAAGTTTAGAAATTTAAAAAAAGTCACTGGGGGCCAAACCTGGTGAATAGGTGGATGTTGTAGTAATTCGAATCTTAATTCTATAATTTTCGCCATCGAAACTGCAACTGTGCACCTTTGATGTAAGAGGATCTTTTTCTTTGCCAAATGAGAACTTTTTTTCTTGAATTCCCCGTTCAACCGGTGCAACACAGTGCATAATACTATCCTTTTATCGTTTTTCCTTTCTGCAAGCGCATCCCAAAAAACCGAGGCCATCGCCTTGTCTGTAGATTTCACCAACTTTACTTTCTTGGAACCGGGTCGTCTTTAAAAACCCTTTGTTTAGATTGTACTTTTGTTTCTGGAGTGTAGTATGTATCCATGTTTTATCCACAGTTATGTATCGATGCAGAAACTCGTCAGGATTACGACGTAAAAGTGCCAAACCAGCTTCCGAATCGATCACATGATTGCGTTTATTCTCCATTGAGAGCAAACGCGGCACCCATCTTGCCGAGACCTTTGTCAGACCTAATTTTTGGTGCAAAATTGAAAACACTGCACCTTGTGATATATCTGTGGCCTTTACTATTTCGCGAACTTTGATTCGTCGATCACTCAAAACCAATCCTGGATTTTGTCAATACTTTCGAAGGAAGTCACTTCTACTGGGCTTCCGGAACGATGTTCATCATTTGTGGATGTACCTACAGCCACGTTTAAATTCATTTACCTATAAATTGTTGCAAACGCAGGAACAGGTGTGCCATGAACTTCATCCAACTGGGCTTTTATCTCTTTCGGTGTTAAGCCTTTTAAATAGAAGTGTTTAATCACCACAATTTCCATCTTTCTAAAGAAGCACAAGATTGCTGATTCAATCGCCTATGGTAACGAAACCACGTGATGGATATAGCTGAAACTTTAACTGTCATCTAGTAAGAGATGAAGGTAACTAAATACAAACGTTTTTTGATGCTACGTGTGTAATTTCTTGGCTTTTCTAAGGACTTATTGAACGCTCCTCTAATGAGAATTGGCACAGCTAATCAAAAGTGTCAATTCTTCCTTTGGCACTGTTATAAAATAACGAGACCACTAATGTGATCAATTTCTGAATTTTAGTGCACGTTAAAAGGAGACTATTTTATTCCTCTTTGGAGTTTACGATAAAAGTGTTTTCTTTTGGTCCAAAGTGAAAACCTAGTTTATATGTTTAGTTTATTAGCCTATTTTCTCCTAGGCTATAACAGCTGGCTATTGTATGAAAGGAAATAAAATGTATAAAATAAACTGTATAACTAAAAAGAAAAGTCACACGAGTATTTTGTACCCCGGGACACGCAGCACATTACAACTTTACTGGACAAGTCTTTGGTGACAGTGAGTTGACAGAGGTTTGTTCGATTCCCGGTTGGGGCGGGGAATTTTTCTTTAACCAGAATTATTCCCTATCCCCCACAGAATCTGGAAGTATGAATATGAGAGTGAATGTGTGTGTGTGTTTGAGGAAAATAAAACGATTTAAACCCAACGTTAAGAACCTACAGACAACGAGTTGTTTCTAATGCAAAGCCCCCGATATGACCTTAGATGTTAAAGGGGCCTATATAAATGAAACAATAAAAAAAAAAAAATAAATAAAATAAAAATGTTTGTTAATGTATGCGCAAGAGGTTTCCCCTTACGATACGAGGTTTAGTAGCAAAAGTTTCTATTCGGCATACAAAAATGCTGTGTAATAAGATAATGTGGATTCAAGAGCTTTAACACCTCGTGCCTCAACTTTTAAACATGCAGACAAGAGTTGTTACTGCTTTAGCTCACATTCAAATGTCGCCAGTCTCTGAAGTACCGGGTTTTTTTTCCTAATAACTTTATTATTATTATTATTATTATTATTATTATTATTATTATTATTATTATTATTATTATTATTATTATATCATTATTATTATTTATATTATTTTATATTATTATATACTTCTGCAAGGATTTTCTCTTATCCTCAGCAAACGAACTATTAACATGACCTCGGCATCTTTAATCCATTTCATTTATTTGCTGCCATTTGTGATTACTTGATTAAGTGATTACTATTACGCAGAAGCATAGCCAGGGGGTTGGGGTTTGAAGCCCCCTTGCTAAAAGAAAATGAATTTAATTGAATTTACTGCAACTAAATCTATTACCTACTATAAAATTGACATTTCAACATACTTCAACTAAGGATTAATTCATACTTATATATTTTATATTATACAAATTGTAAAATAGGTGGAGCCCTATGCGAACCCCCTTAATATTATTACTTTCTATGTACGTACTATGTACATAGTGTATGAGAAGATATTGTATTGCGCCCAAATTTCGATAGCTTAAAAATGAAAAATCGGCAAAATATCAAACTTGGTATATAAGTTAAGTATTTTCCAAGGATGCGACACGAAGATTTTTTGAAGAAAATCCCCCCACTCCAAATTACCCTTTACATAGAAAAAAGTTCAAAAATGTGTATTTTCTCAAAAATGGTTCTAACGATTTTCATTAAAATACCATGTATTAAATATAGTAACATGGCAAATAAAATGTATATCTTGAATTTTCTGGGAGTAGCTTTTAAAGACCACTTTATTCTGGATGCATTTTGCTGAATACTGCATAACTGGTAAACCGTAAGAAATAGAAAATTACTACACATAAAATGTAGAACTGGTTAAAACCCACAATTTATATCATATAGGTTTTTTTCCTGGAGTTGACCATTTTTAGATATTTCTTGTTATTTGATTCAATTTAAAATGCTTAAAACATTTCTAATACGGAAATTCGTAAACTCCTGGCCATGCATAGAAACGAATTTCAACCACATCGCAACCAACGTTTAAAAATTTTGACTATCGTTTTAGCCTAGTGTATTCCCTTATTTACTTTCTACTTACAAAAAAGCAAGTAATTAAGAAAATTTCTACTGATGTATATCTCGATTATCATAAAGTAGAGAGAAGAATAAGCTGTTTAACAATAATAATTTGTTACAGCGATGTAGAGAAAGTTGTGTGAATATAACACATCAGATTTGTTACTTTCTCTACACGTACTATGGACGTAGTATATAGAGAAGGTATTGTATTGCACCCAATAATCCAATACCGAGATTTTACAGGAAATACATGTTTTGAGACCCCCTGATTAAAAAAATCTGATGTGTTTCATTCACATTACTTTCTTTATATCTTTGCAACAAATTATTGTTAGAAAGCTTATGCTTCTATTTACGTCATACTAATCGAGAAAAATTAGCAGAAATTGTCTGATCACTTGCTTCCTTCTAAGTAGAAGCGAAATAAGGGAGTACCATAGGTTAAAGTGATAGTAAAAAACTGGTTGCTATGTGACTGAAGTTCCTTTGTTTATATGGACAGGAGTTGACAAATTCCTGTATGAGAAAATTATGTTTTTCCAAGCTGAAACCAAAAACAAAGAATATCTAAAAAACGATCAACTCCAGGAAAATAATGTATATAGCATAAATTTTATGTTTTAAAGGGCTCCTCATTTTCTGTGTGTTAAGGTTTTGCCCATCTCTTACGGTTTAGTAGTTATCCAAAATTCCGCAAAATTGATCCAGAATAAATTAGTCTTCTGAGGCCATTCCCAGAAAATTCAAGATATACATTTTATTTTTCATGTAAATATCTTTAAACTACGATATTTTAACCAAAATCGTTAGAGCCATTTTTAGCAAAATCAAAATTTTCGAAAAAAGTTCCATGTAAAGGGCAGTTGGGGGTGGGGAGGTTTTCTTGAACATCTTCGTGTCGCATCCTTGGAAGATACCAATCTTAAATACCAAGTTTGGTATTTAACGGTCTTTTCGTTTTTGAGCTATGCTGTCCATAGACACACACATATACACGCACACATGGACTTTTTTCTGAAAATGCTTTTTTTGGATTCAGGGGGACCCAAAATATGTATTTCCGGTGAAATCTCGGTATCGAAATTTTGGGTGCAATACAATACCTTGTCTATATATTATGTACATAGTACGTGTAGAGAAAGTAAAAAATCATTTTTAGAAAAATGTCCGTATGTGTGTCTATGGGCAGCGTAGCTCAAAAACGAAAAGACCATTAAATATCAAACTTGGTATTTAAGATTGGTATCTTCCAACGGTGTGACACGAAGCTTTTCAAGAAAGCTACTAACCACATTTTTTGAAAACTTTGATTTTCTCAAAAATGGCTCTAACGATTTTGATTAAAATATCTTATGTTCAAGATATTTTTATGACAAAAGAAATGTATATCTTGGATTTTCTGGAAATAGCCTCTGAAAACCTCTTCATTCTGAATGACTTATGTATAACTAGCAAGCCGTAAGAGATATACAAAAACTTACTACACAAAAATGTAGACTTTATTCAAACACAGAATTTATGTTAAACAGTACTTTTTATGCAGAGTTAACCGCTTTCGAGATATTCCGGATTATTGGTTTTAATTTTAGTCTCTTAAATTTTTGTTAAACGGGAATACATCTTTCTTCTCGTTTCTCGTTTGTTTACTCTTGGCAAGCAAAGAGATTGGAATATCAACTGTTTCACGTAGCGACAGACTTTTAAAGGACGAGACTATTGCTTTAGCCCGTACATTTTCTTATTTCCCTTCTACTCACAAGGAGCTAGTAATAAGACTAGGTAATTCTGTTTATGTTTATCTTGATTAGCATGATGTAGATAACAGGTTGATTTTTGAATA
This sequence comes from Hymenopus coronatus, assembly GCA_030762935.1. Taxonomy (NCBI): domain Eukaryota; kingdom Metazoa; phylum Arthropoda; class Insecta; order Mantodea; family Hymenopodidae; genus Hymenopus; species Hymenopus coronatus. The sequence goes on along the minus strand of CM060897.1, from coordinate 150,527,974 downwards.
AAAGATTTGTTTGCCGAATAGCTAGAGGACATCATGTGAATTGAACAGAATTTTTTCCCTTCTACTTATAAGGGACAAAGTAATAAGGACAATTTCTGCTAATGTTTATCTCGATTAGCATGATGTAGATAGAAGAATACGCTTTTTAACAATAATTTGTTACAGAGATGTAGAGAAAGGCATGTGAATGGAACACAGCATATTATTGTTATTATTGTTAGTATTGTTGTTTATTTATTCTTTGAAACACATACATATTATTGTGCACGTCAAGTTTAACAAAAAGGATATATATATATATATATATATATATATATATATATATATATATATGCAGCCACATTAATAACGTTAATGGAAAATATTTGTATATGTCACAAAACTACTTGAAGACGTAGATTTATCATGCCATATATGCAAAACAAGAGTTTTTCGTGACACATCGTGAGCGGAGTCCACTCACGCAGCCGAATGTCAGTCGTCTTGCTTGGAGACACCATCACGGACCGACTCACCATCAAATAGAACTTAGAGCAATTATCTGCTCATTCGACAGTTTATGGAACAGCATATCCTTCCAATACCTACAGTACACAGCACTGGTAGACGTAATTGTCGCCCCTAAAGTGATAAAATGACCAAGTTAGCACCAATAAAGACACCTGCATATCTCCTTTGGCCCCCCGGATGACAGGCAGGGGACCTGTGCCTTGGTTGTTCTCCCGTTTCAACATATCCGCTCCCGATTAAGTACCGGCAACTTTAGCACTTAGCTATACCGGTAACGCGGTACTCCAACACTTTCCCTCTCGCTTTATCCCTTTTATTTATCACCCTCTACACTTTCCTACTTCTTACCTAGACCCGAGAGAGAGAGAGAGAGAGAGAGAGAGAGAGAGATGAAACGTAACTGAAGTTAAGAAACGCTTAATGGTGTTCTTTAACATAACGTAACGAAAACTACTATAGGTAGACCGTGAGCAAATTGGGTTCGGTGTGCGCATGCGCGAGTAGAGCCTTCTCCTTCCACACTACCCAAGGATTATTATTCGTAATATATATATTCGTAAGTATTCAGAAAATGAGTTGTTGGGCTTCAAAGTCTTTTTGTGTTTCTGCTAGGCCACTCAGAGGACAGGTTCGGGAAGTAGTGTATAATGTTGCCCAGTATTTTAAGAACATGAGAGAAACATTTAAATTTCAAAATGTAAACGTACTTGCAATGACGAGCGAAGCAAGAGGTAAACTGAATTTTTCTACCCCGGATGGAAAATCAAACCCAAAGAAATGCAGAATTGAAGTGGATTCATTCCGCGATTCGGCAAAAAATGAGTTTTACACTGTGCGCAAAGAGGTTCCAACTAGCAAAAACCTTTTAGCCAGCCTAAAAAAAGATGGAATCTTGATTGTGGAAGAGAATTCCTGCGAAAACAACTAACAAAAAAAAAAAAAAACCCCAAAAAAACTGGGTTTCAAATGGAATCGTTGCCAGTCCAAAAGAAAGCTTTTGGTTGAACGTCCCGATATAGCTGTTTGGCGAACACAATATTCAAATGATATTAGAAATTACAGAGCAGAGAGCTGGAATATTATATACATTGATGAGACTTACATCCAACAATGTCACTCAGTAAGCAAGTGCTGGCAATCAGAAGAAAAACTTGGAGTAACAATCAACATTGGAATGGGGCAGAAATTAATTATTGTTCATGAAGGAGGTGAGGAAGGATTTGTAGAGGGGGCACTGCTTAGTTTTCGAGGAGGACAAACAACAGGTGATTATCATAAATCCATGAATTTTGAAAACTTTAAAAAATGGTTGGAGACGCAACTTCTTCCAGCTCTTACCCACCCTAGTGTAATTGTTATGGTACCACAATAGTGAGAGGGACAAGAAGCTAAATATGGCTACTCTGAAATCTGAAGTGACACGTTGGATGGAGAATCACGGTTTCGAATTTGATCCAGCTATACCAAAAGCGAAACTAAGAGAAATTATTAACAGCAGGCCTCATCAGAAGAAGTTCGTCATTGACAGCATTATTTATGAACATGGCCACATTCCATTCCACCTTTTCATCCGGACTTAAACCCGATCGAAATGGTATGGAGTGGCATTAAGGGAAAAGTTGCGCACCAACAAATTGGCGGGACTTTGAAGGACAAAGAAGAACTGTGCCGAAAACTGTTTTTAGAATACTCTGTTGAACAATGGGTTAAGTGTTGTGACAAAGTAAAGTTAACGGAAAGCAATTACCTCGGGCATGATCTTACGATCGATCAGGAAATGGACAGAATTATGATTTCTTTAAACCCAGAGAAAGAAAGTAGTGATTCGGAAGGAGATGCAGAGACTGATTGCAACAGTGAAGGTGAAAGGGAGTGACACAGCTGAGTCGACTTGAATAAGCCGTGGAGGTGAGGCATCTTACAAGGAGAGAAGGGGGAAGGCTTCAGCTTCGGTAAGTCAAGCCTCCAACTACATTTTGTTCGCGGTTTACCTATGGTTGTTTTTAACACTCCATATCGTAGCTTCACGCTGATTGGTTCAAACTATTCCCATGGTGACCAAACTTAGTATAACGGTTAACGGAAAGGAACGTTTTAGCACTGACAAATTCTTAAGGCGTAATTACGAAGAACTGAAAATAATGTGATTTATCTTAATGCGACGTAACTTTAGTGTCTAACATATTGTATTAAATGAAGCTATTTAGGGTTGGCTTAACCCAACATAATTAAAGAGTTTGTCGCTGTCAATCTTTTTTTCCCCGGAACATTTAATTTGGATGTCACTTGATTAATTTGAACCAATTGACGTGAGGCTGTAATAAAATCGTTACAATTTTAATCATCAGCGTGTAGCAATGCATAGAGTAATAAAATCTACTGCATCCTAACAAAAACAATAGAGGGGAAGACAGCCAGATTCTCTAGATTCATGTGTTTCTTGACTATATATGTTGTACACAATGCATCTAGTGGCCAGACCTGTAGAAGAAGCAGGAATTCAAAATATGAAACCTTTTTAGGGTAGAATAAAACGAATAAATAAACGTTAGTGTTTACATAGTCTTTAATTTCAAATAAGCACAGACCTATATGTAAATAAATCTTATTGCTCTTCATTAACGTACGATTAAGCAATTATAGTTTAATCTATTAGCACAGTAATGGTAAACCTACTACTAGCAAAGGATCATAATAAAATGATTAGCCTACTCAGGGTGATGTTTTGCTTTAGGGTTGTGGTTAAAATGTTTCTGTTGATACTTTTACAAACAGTAAATAAAACTCTACTCGTGTGTGATTATTTATTTTATTTTATTTATTTATTTTTTGCCAAAGAAAGAACATTTGTTCTTTCATAAAGTAAATTATTAAACCTCCATTCGTGCATTTGGGGATTATGGCTAACATGTTTCTGTCGTTTCTGTTCATTTTGTTGCCGAAGAAACACTTTATCAGCACAAAAAAAAAAAAAAAACCTTGTCAATAAATATTTTGATACATCCATTAGACACATTTATTACAACATTAACTGTAGGTATATATTACATAAGTTTTCCTTTCACTTGCTTTCTGCTGTGAGACAAATGCTCTAAGAAATTAGAATTAAATGAATGGGCAACGGAATCATACATACATATAACATTGCCATTAAGAAATGTAATACTATAATCTCCATGCTCCTTAAACAGAATATAATATACATTACAAACATTCCTCATCTCATATTCACTTGCCAAGGCATTATGACATTCCCCAGTATGCTACTACCTCCAGGCAAATTTCGAGATGGAACATTACCAGATTTCAATCCGAAATCAGGCCGCGCCGTGGTCGAATAGTTAGACCTCTCGCCTCTCACTTAGACGGCCCTGGTTCGATCCCAAGTGACCGCATGTGAGATTTGTGGTGGATGAAGCGGTGCAGGGGTGGTTTTTCTCCGGGTTCCCCCGCCATCGCATTCCACCGGTGCTCCATCTTCATTCCATGTATTACCAGTGTCATCGCCTGCGGTGCCACAAGTAGTAAAAGTGGGCGTTAAATACTATCATAAGAAAACTGGAATCATTAACAGTAGTTTAGCCTCACGATAAATTAATTTGGAGATAAGTCTAAAACATAGCAATATAATGTGTTGAAGAACTTGGGAAAAAGTCCTTTAGTTTATTTTATGCGTGAATGGCGTGAATTCTTTTCTATTCTATAGATATTACTCCCGAAAACTGCACCGAGTTTTTCCTGATATTGTTTGCTTCCTTAAATACCTGTGCATATTATCTTCTAAAGAATATCAGAAAAATTAACACAAAACACATATTCAGCAAATTAAACGCCATAAAAGAATGCAATAGTGCAAGTCTCGACTGCTATCATCGCAAGATAAATCGAGGAGGTGAATCTCTTCCCCTCCGACGTCGTTTATTCTTTTTCTTTTTTTAAACCCTAAATAGACCTATAGCATGACTCTATTTCTTAAGTTTACGTTATGTTCCGCCTTATAAGGTTACGGGTTAAGTCCATCGTCCAGGGTTTAAGTTATGTCGTGTTAAGTTAGTTCACGTAAATCAACCCTTAGAACCTACCCCTATTTAATGCATTATCATATAATATGTATGTTACCTGCATACAATGTCGCTTTAAGTTACGTTTTAAGTTCATCGTAATCCTAGGTTAGTATTTAAGCTTACGGAAGAAAGAAAGAAAAATGTTTATGCCAAAGTGCAAAGCTGGATTCATTTTTCTATTTGGGTAAAGAAATTGCTCTTATCCAAGCATAATGCTTCCAACCTCACATGATCATATCTTCATTCCTTGGGTATGGATCTTTAGTTTACAAAGATAGATGACCAATTTGACCATGCTAGGGGACCACACCGCCAAATATGGAGATCACGTTCATAGAACAGCAGTCTAACCTAAATAGTTTATGCAGTTGGCTGCTAAATTAGAAGAGGAAACATGTTAATGTAACGTACGCTTTCATATTATGATACTATGGAGCCATAATATCACTTCAGTGGCTTTTTTTAAATAAAAAAAAAAAAAATTACTAATATTAAAAAAGCATAGAATTGCACAAAATAAAATGTTATCCCCCAATACCAAAACGAGTCGAAAATCACCGAGATTTACGCAGGAGTTCCATAAAAATCCCATTCGACGAAGAAAAGCAATTTGTTCCCATCATACCCTGTTTCAGAGGCAGCATCAGGAATTTTCATCACTTCTTCATTCAACTCATCTGTGCAGTGTAAGTACCTAAGAAGCAGTTCTATACATACCTATCGATAAGGTTAAAAAAATATATGGGCATTTCGGGACTTCAATTTTGTAGTGGCCCTGTTCTTTAGTCACTCTTACTAAAAGTGAACTGTTATTGTTTTGTGAACCTAGAACATGTTTTATTTGAAAGGGAAAGATTTCACTCACTGGCTCTGAAAATTACTAGATATGTGCCACATTAAAGTTATTAACACCATTGCGCTATTACACAGTTATTTGTTGCTTTTAGATTTTATTTGGAATGGATGAATAAATTACACTCCATGGCGCAAGTAAGAACTTTATATAAAAATTGTTTCAATGTTCTTTGTACACGTACATTTGTAAAATAGGAAAGTCTTCGTTTTATTATCAAGATATCAACTCATAAAAAGCGCGGTTCTTTTCGAAAACAAAAACTCTATGTAGCAAGGCTAGGAACTGTATTTAAAAGAAAAAAAAAAAAAGTGTTGTGATCAAACTAACGAGTTTGTTTTTAATTTACTTTAATTTCGTGATGCTATTGATGCAGTTTATTTGTGTAAATTAACATTTGCGATGAAATAAAGGTTTACTTTCAATTATTTATTTGGTTACCACAGCAAGATTTGTTGTATAAAACAATTGACAACGTGTACAATCATACACAATAATAAAATGTTTAACAAAATAGGGCCATTTAAAAATGTTTTTCAAGAGGTCAGAACAGAACTTCCACAACAATGATATAATGTATGTTTGTTTCTGTGATAAAGTGTCTCAAAATATACCTACTGTTTGGCATGTTTGGGCATTTCTAAAATAAAAAAAAAAATTAAAAAACATAAATAAATAAATCCAGTATTCAGCACTTTTCAAATTGTTTATGAATGTATATAAGGAGTCTGTAATAAATACAAATGGGGGAACGACACAATTTCTCTTTTAACAATAGTTGATTTAATGATAATACCTAAAATCAAACATATTTTTTATTTAAATATGTAATTAAAATTTAAATCATTAAAATATTAGCTTTTATCACATTTTTGCCTTCTTTATTCCAATTATTAGGTTCTTTTTAGTAGGTTTTTGTCTTTTTATAGGTCCTTTTTAGGCAATTTATAGGTCATCAAGTTTCAAAAGCTAGTTACGAGGTTTATTGAATACTATTTGAACAATTGGTAAAATATTTATAGCATTACAGGCTATGAAACACAGGGCTTTTATTTTCAGAAGAAATGGTCAGACAAGCACTCTTGCTAGTTGTGCACTTTACTGTAATGTTCCTGATTTTACAGTTATGTTTTTAAAATCTGCGGTTCTAGAACCATGAACGGACCAACATGTGAATGTGATGCTGTTAGAGAGAGTCGAGTGCTTTGCATCTATACAGGAGGCACAATTGGAATGCAGAAAAACAAATATGGTGGTAAGTAAGTATTTGAGTTGCAGAGGCATTTCTATCACCTTATTAGAATGGAGTTGGAAGGAATGAAATGTTTGCAAATTTAATCAATATTAGCTGTATAAGTTTGGCTTTACTTCCACATGTGATCCAGATTTACTACTTTTGTTGTTCTATCTTTAGAGCCATTTTATAGTTACTTTTAGGGCCCTAAGTCACAAAGCATAGCCCAAGGTGGAGGGTCCTAAGCTGCAAAGCATAGTCAGTTTTTTTATAAGTAGAGGACTGCAGCAGATATGCCCAAAGGCCATAACTGCAGAGCAACAACCAGGCGTAGCTGAGGAATCTATGAAGCTAAAACTCCAATGATCACAAGAAGAAGTCAAAACTTAAGTAATCTAGCAGATTTCGTATCTGAACATGTTAATGTTCTAAACATTTTCAAATCCGGATCACCTGTGGGAGTTTTACGATAAGTTTTACTTATCTCATAATTTTATTTAAAATGCCTAATAGCTGTATAAATGTTTTTGTTGCACAGTAGTCGATTAGCCAGTTAAAAAACTATTAAAGATATTTCAGCATTAAGAAAAAGCTTGTCCAAAGAAACAAAAACTAGTACAGGGTGGCATGTAATGTATCTACCAATTTCGTTTTGTTTTTTTTTTTTCCTTTTTTTTTTCTTTTGTTTTTTAAACAGTAACGGAGTCTGATCAGGACTCTGGTACTGTATCCCTATTTACATTTCCCCCCGTAGGTTTTACTGATTACTGGTTTACTGGTTTTACTGTTTCTTTTTACAAACATATACACATTGCACAAACATATAACACCCATGCCCAAGGCGGGACTCGAACCCACGATCCCCTACCCACGAAGCACCAAAGCGAGACGCTTTAGCGAGCGTGGCCATGGGGACCGGCCTCGGTTAAGGAATAGAACTATTAAATAAGAGTGAAACTACTTTATTTGTGAAAAAGTGAAACAATATACCTTTGCAATTATGGATATTATACTTACATCAACATTACTTGAATATGACGACAGCTCAGTGGTCCCCATCTGCATTTATGCATTCTTGAAGATAGTGTGGAAATGCCTCCATGGCACGTCATGCCATGTCCCGTGGAATGGCATTGATTTCTAGGCCGATGGTATCTTTCAACTCATAATGGTTTGCAAATGGTACAAGAATACTTTTTCTTTCAATTATCCTCACAGAAATTATTCCAGAACTGATAAATCTGGAGATTGGGATGGCCAAGTTAAATCTTAAAAGCGGGAAGTCAGTTGATTGGAGAACACTCAGAGAAAAACCATGCTTTGAAGTGCAGTATGCAGCATAGCACCATGCTGCTAAAACCAAATGTTGTTCAACTGTCATGACAAAATTTTGCAAATTTCACATGGTGAACGGAATTTACAGTTTGCGCGTAACCAGCACAATCCTTGGAAAAATATGGACCAATAATCCCACACATTCCAATTGCACACCCCACCACAACACCCTGGCTCATAAACTATGCAAGGATTTTGGTTTTGTTTGTTCTCAAACTCTGAAGGAGAAGCTCGCTTTATCTGACTGAAAAGTTGGTTAAGCAGCCATCTGTGCCAGTGTTGATGCAGGCAGAGTTGCGTTTCAGTTAGGGAATGCATAACAATGAAGGCTTCTACAGCAGCAATCCTTGTCTGTATGAGTCAACAATCTATGGCGTACCAATTGCAAACATTGTAGCCGTATAATCATATCTTATTCATGTGAATGCGCACTTTAGTTGAACAGGAATACCATGCAAAATTGGTAGATACATTATGCACCACCCATATAAGTATTAAATTAATGTAATACATTATACTTTCTGATGTGATTTATAATGATAAAACTAATATATTTTGAATCTTCACTGGAAAGCATAGTAAAATTGTATTATGTATAAACTAGTTCTACATTAAATTTTAACACTGTTAATGAACACCCTGCCAAAAAAAAAGAAGTAAAATTGAATGTTTCATTCGCATGACTTTCTGTATCTTTTCTGCAAAAAAAAAAAATGTTTACAAAGATTATTCTTTTAGCTAAATCATGCTGCTCAAAACAAACATAAGCAGAATGGTCTTATTACTTAGTTCCTTAGAAGTAGAAGGGGAACAAGGGAATATACAAGGCTAAGGTGACAGTCAAATTCTTTAAAAGCCGTCCCTATGTGAAACAATTTAAATTTGGTTCTCTTTTTGTGGCTAGGAGTAAAACAAAAGAGATATGAAATGGATGATGACTTTATGTTTGAGAAAAGTTTAGTTTTTGAAAATTGAAACTAATAACAGGAAATGTAAATGTAAATGTCGTGTTATTTATGGACGCTCTTTAACTGCTGTGGTTCTCAGCGTCCCATTCTAAATTGGGCATGAAAGATCACTTAATTTTGCTCAGGGGCCTCTCAATCAGGCTTGAGGTTCTTTTACGTGCCGTAAATCTACGACACGGGACCAACGGCTTTACTTCCCTTCCAAAGGAAGCCATGCTATGGATTTTTACGCCCGAAAAAATCCATCGTCCTCCGCCGGGTTTGAACCCGCGACCTTGGGTATATGAAGTTAGCATGGTAACCATTACACCACGGAGGGCGACAATAACAGGAAATATCTCGGAAAACTGTATATGAAATAAATTGTGTTTCTTAACAAGATCTACAATTTTTTGTGCAGTAAGGCTTTGTCTATCTCTTGCAATTTACCTGTTATGCGAAAGTCATTCAGAATGAAGTCTCATGGGTCTATTCTCAAGACATATATAGACACTCAAGAAAGGGTATTTACCATGTAAATATCTTTAATATTCAGCATTTTAATCAAAATAGTCGGAGTTATTTTTTAGAAAATTGAACCTTTTGAAAAATGTTCCATATAAAGAGTAGTTTGAGGTGGGGGGGGGGGATAATCTTGAAAATCTTCATGTTGCATCTTTGGAAGATGCTCAATTAAATACTAAGTTTAGTATTTTAGTAACATCTCGTTTTTGAGTTATGCTGTTCACACACACACACATGCATGCATATGCTATTTTTCCAAAAATCCTGTTGCGGCTGCTTCCCTCCTGACAGTTTTTCCCAATACATACCATCTTATGCATTGAAGCAAATAGGATGAAAGGATGAATTCATTAGAGCCATTATTATTTCACAAATTATAATATTGCATTTTAGAATTAATAGATTTTCCCAAACTGTTAATCAAATTGGATTCTGCACTGATTTTAATAACTTGAGTTCACTGTGGAAATTATGGTTTTAAGTCCAAAAATGGTGTGCTATAGCTGACTTATGTGTCTGTTTATGCCTTAAATTCCTCCTGTGTTCTTTGAAATATTGTCTGATGTTTCTTTTTGTTTTTCCTATATATTCTTTTTCACATTCCTTACAGCTGATTTCATATATCCCTGATTTTTTAATGTGGGGATTTTATCTTTAATGATTGTATGGAGGAGGTGTTTTTAAACTGTGCTTATTTACTGGGGTTAACTTTAGGTTCCATTTTTTGGAAACCTTTTGGAATTTTTAGTGTGCCAAAGGGTGGTAAGTGAATTTTAACTACTGTAGTTTGAGTGTGATGCTGTGTTTTTACTCTTAATTGATTGGTTACTTCACTGTGCATTCTCATTAATGTTTTAAATTTGGGAATATTTATATCCCAAACTGGCAGGGGTGGTTTCCTATAAAAGCGTGAAGGCACATGTCCCCTAGAAACTCTTAAGGCATTAAACTAACCTTGGCCTCGTGACTATAAAGACCGATTTATTTTTAAACTATGAGAAAACATCATATGGTGGTAAAAGGATGCTTTCACCTACAGTCCCAGTGCAGTGATTTTAGTGCTGATACTGTTCCATTTAACAGTAATGGTAGTCGTGAAGGGAATAGAGGGAGTTTTCACATAATGGCTGATATGGCTCAAATTATACCATAATTTCCAAAATGTTTGTTTTTACCTTTCTTATTGGATCAGTTTGAGGGGAGTGTATTGAGTAAAAAAAAACAAAATAAAGGCCTTACCTTCCAAAAGGACCAAATTTGCCCAAAATTCAATTTCTAAAAATGTTTCAAAACATTGGTTTGCTTAACAATATATCTGGCACATTCCCGTTGGCACCTTATGTAATTCTCCAACTAGTTTCGTAGTGTAAAATATGCTAGTTTCTTATTTTAATGCTCATTGTGGAGTTAATATGTGTTGTAGGTGATTTTCTAATTGTGGTGATTAAAGAAATATGGATAGCCCTGTACAATCGCTAATGGAAGTCCAGTTTTCAAAGCTCTTGAAAATATTTGGTTAAACTGACACCCAAGTTCTTAGTAGAATAAGTGAGCACTAAAAAAAATGAAAACGTTTTAAGACTCAGCTGTGACTGAATCTGCTAGCCATGTTTTGTTTGCTTCTAAATGTGCCAAATCTTTGTGGACAGTTAAAGAGTGAATAATATAAAACATTAAACACAAAAAATTAAAAAAAAAAAAAAACCCTGATTCTATATTAATTAAAAGACACAAAATTCAGCGAGTAAAAATAGACATATCTTTAAAAGATTTATTTCATATTATGTTAAGTTTTGTGCCATGTTTGAACTGGCACTAGTCAACCATGAAAAGCCTTTATGTCTTCAAATTCAGGGGTGTACAGGAGCTTTATTGATTATACAGCTGACCTGGATACAGCAATGAAGGAAGAACAGTCACAATATTCAAAGGAACTTCGAAAACAGTTCAGAATGAATTGTTAGACTGCGTGTTGGATGTCTAGGGAGAAAATAAAACAAAAAATACAAGCTTCTGAATTTGTTGCCAATGAGTGTAATGAGACAACTGGTGTTTTAAATCACTGTCAAATGGTGTTTGTTTTCCATATGTATATGAGGTTCTGTAAATGAGAGACTTTGGGCATTTGTGAATTCTGAAGGAAGAGATGTGGAATCTCTGACAAAGTGCATTAGGAATGAAATCAACCACACATTGAACAAACCTTTGCTGGGACTAATGTTGATGAAGGATTAAAATAAGGGGAACATATCAATATGTGTACTTTGTCCACTGCTAAGCATATCGTTTGAATTTAATCATTCAAAAGGCAACAAACGCTAATTCTTAAGTATGTGTGTTCTTATCAAATCTCTCGGATATTCCATATTCCAGCATTCTTTTCTTTCCAATTTTATTTGTCATCTGATATTTTAGAGAATGTAATACAGGCAAGACTGCCCAGAGTCGCATTAACAGGATGGGATTAAAATATTTGTGGTTGCATACAAAAACATAAAATACCTGAAAGATTGCTCCAGAACTATTGAAGAGAGCTGCACTAATACAACCACAATAAATGTAGTCCAAGTATTAGAAGAGCTCTTGGAGACCCAAATTTTATTTTTTTGTTTAACAGTTTTCCATAAATTATTTGGCTTATTTGGCTAACATTAATTTTGGATCTTGGTGAGTTTGAATGACACTCTATATAATCCTTTTGTATGTTGCATGCATATTAACCTAGCACCTTTTGAGGAAAATTATGTTAGGCTTTTGAGCTAATTTCTGAGGTCTATATTACAATGTTAAGAACTTATTTCTGTGGATTATAGGCGTAGAAAGTGGAAAAATTACTCATAAAATTCATAGTTGTAATAGTCTATTATTGTGAATACTTAGTAAGCAAAATCATTTTCGTGCCCCCCAAAAATGTTGGCCATGAGCCACCACTCTAAGCTGGTGTTTGAAAAAGATTGCATCTGCAATCTGATGCAAGGGAAATGGTTTGTTTTGTACATAAGCTCTTAATTGATGAACTGGAAGCATTGAAATCTGGAAAACCAACAATATCTGTTACACAGGCCATGGTAAGAACTACAGCAGCTATCAGTGTATCTCCTTCTAATGGACAAGTAATATGCTTCTGCCCTTTACCAATAGTGTGTAAAGTGCTGTATTTGCTAGGATTGCAGGAAGAACAATACTGAGAAAGTTGCATGCAAGTGGATCAGCTTGGGATTAGACAATCAAGGGTTATCTACAATAGTTCTAGCAGTTGTACATTCATTTTCTAATTCCCATGTTTTAACACAAGCCATACCTAGATACAGCAGATGAAAGTATTACTTTCTCTAATGCATACCTAATACATGGGTAGAGAAGATATTGGGTTCGACTCAAAAATTTGCTACCAAGATTTCACTGTGTTTTTGGATTACCTCTATCCATAAAAAAGCTTATTTAAAAAAAGGTTGTTGCATGCATGCATTGTATGCATATGTATGAGACAAAAAGTCGGCTAATACCAACCTTGATAATAAAGTCATTATCTTTCAAGAATGGGACACAAAGATTTTAAAGAAAATCCCTCCACCCAAAACTACCCTTTACATGGAAAAATTTTAAAAAAATTTAATTTTCTCAAAAATGGCCCTAATGATTGTGATTAAAATATTGCATATTAAAGATATTCACATGATAAATAAAATATGTATCTTGAAATTTCTGAAAATAGCCTCTGAGGTCCTCTTCATTCTGGACTACTTTTGCATGACTGGTAAACCATAAGAGATACACAAAAATTATACACAAAAAATGTATATCTTGTTAAAAGACACAATTTATGTCCTATACATTTTTTTGTAGAGTTAACCCTTTCTGAGATGTTCCTGTTATTGGTTTCAATGTTAAAATACTTAAATTGTCATTTGTTTCATGTATCTTTTGTTTTACTCCTGGCCATGCAAGAGAACTAAATTTCAATGTCAATCACATAGCAATAAGCTTTTAAAAGAATTGACTAGCTTTATTTCTATTCTATTTACAAGATAGCAAGTAATAAGACCATTTCTGCTAAGGCTTATTTTGATTAGCATGATGTAGATAAAAGAAATATATTTTTTGTAAGGGTAGTTTGTTTGAGAGGAGGTAGAGAAAGTGTGTGAATGGAACACATCAGCCTTTTTTTTTAGACTATGGTTATTATATTTGTAGTTGTCAGAAGAAGAAAAAAAAAAAAAAACATCAAAATTACTTTTAAGTACACAAAAATATTTTCACTATGTGCCATAACATGAAAACAATTGGTCAAATGAGCCAGGGGGGGGTTCCAATCCCCAATCAACTCCACCTCCTTGCAAATAAAATAAATAATAGCAAATTCTAATTTTAATTTCCATTGTTACATTTAATCAATATATCTATAAAATATTTTTTTTTAAAAAAATATTTCAACTCAGGATTAATTCATATTTATAATTTGATTTTATGCAAATTGTTTAAAAACTGGATCCTTGTATATAAACAAACCCCTTAACATTTTTCAGAATAATATTTCTGTGCTACTGAAATGAGCAAAAGCTTTAGTCTGGTTTGTTTGAAGTATATACCTACTGTAGGGTCAATAAATTATAAGGTAAATCCTCTCGTGGCCTCTCTCCACTGCATGAGAGATCTGAGAGCCACCAGGAATGTGGTGCCGGCAAAGGCGCACTGGAGTCCCTATCTTAAGTAAATGCTGAAAATATTGACCTTCTGCTCCCAAACAGGCAGTATAACAAGTAAAAGATGTTCTCACTCAGCAGCAGAAATCCCTGTGTAATCTACAGAAACTTGGTGATAACATCATGCAAGAAAACACAAGGATTTCTGCTGCTAAGCTTAGACGAGTGAGCATTGTGCTGCCCGTATGTGAGCAGAAGGTCAACATTTCCATAATTTATCTTAAGATACGTATTTTAGTGCACCTTTGCTGGCACCATTTTCCCAGCAACTGTTGGATTTCTCACACAGTGGAGACAGGCTGTGACAGGGATTACCTTATAATTTAACAACCCTATATATACTTGTTTTGACCAACTGTTTTACATGGAATGATCCATGCTGTAACTTCTAGATCATCCTATAAACTGCAAGGTTGAAACTACTCAGGCCACTTGATTACACAGCAACTCAGCAGGAGACACTAGTGTTTAATATTGCTAGTTTTCTTTTTATGGGCAAGTGATTGTAAAATAGTATTATAGAACTTATTATTAAGTGCAAATAAATTAAATTCACTTCAAAGATTGTTCTATAAAATTACTCATGTTTTGCAGCTTATGAACCTGTACCATCTGCGCTGGAGAACTACATTAGTAAGATTCCATATATGCACGATGAAGAATATGCAAGAACAAAAAACCCTTCAAACAGTAGATTTCTAGTAATGCCGTAAGTAGAAACATGTTTCAATGATTAGTGCTCTTGGTGGTTGGCAGGAGCATCAATTCAATTTCTGTTTGGGGGGGAGCATGATAGCCTGAAGCAGTTATTGGAATTTCTCGGGAATTCCTAATGAAACCTTAACCTAAAAAAAGTCTTTTGTTTCTTACATATGGAATATTAAAACTACAGTTGTACATCACACTTTTTCTTATAGTAGAGCAACAGGAATCATTAGCCTGGTTATTTCTGTAACTTATGAGGGTAATTGTCTCCCTGACCCCCCTTAAATGATGCTCCTGGTGTTGGGTAAGGAGAATTACAGCTTAAGGGGAGTCGAAATCCCATCTTGCCAATGTTTATGTTTGACCCATTATCTCAGCAACTATTTAGATAATGAGTAAATTTTCCAAGGTATATTTAGCAATACCTTTGCAGTTGATTGCTGAAAAGTAGAATGCTTCTGTTCATTAGAACGAAGGGTATGATTTTTTTTAATAAAACTTTTAAAATTTTATTGAAAAATTATGATTTTTAAATTTAAAAAATAAACTAATCCATATATATAAAAACTTTTTCTAAAAATAAAGCCTATTTAGCTAAAAATGTGTGGTAAAAATGTCACCCCTTAGTGTTAATTAGTTACTGAGATAATGGGCGTTTGTATAGAAAATTTTACTTCTTCCAAAATTGCTTTCAAACATAAAATTAAAAAAAAAAAAAAAAAAAGTAACCAAACTTTCCTTTCTTTGATCCTCTCACATGATGGAAATATGAGTGGGATGCCAATAGCTAAAGTAAAACTTTCTGATCAAAATATAAACAGATCTCTTCTCTAACAAATATTTGAAGGGTAATGGGGAAAAACAATGAATGTCACAATTTAGATTTTGTATTCCTAATTATTGTAACGTTCTCTAGTAACGTTTAAAAGTACAAAAATCTGCTAAGAAAACTGAGACTCTCGTGTTATAAGGCTTTGAAAATAACATGTACAGGGGAAAAACAATGAAGGTCTATGGGTTTTAAGGCATTAACGATGAGAGTGCATTAACACATTGAAGTCCAGGCTTTTGGTAGTTGAAGTACCAAGAAACCCAGGGTTTTTACGCCTACTTTGAGTTATTATTTACTGTACATCAATTAAATCTGCCAAGAAGTATTGGGACAATCTAAAAGTATGACATTCAAAGATTTCTCAACAAGTAATAGTCATAACTTCCATATTAATATTTTATTTTAAATTTACAACAAGTATCAAATATGAGTTTGAAAAATAACTGTGTAAAGCTGCTTACACTCCATTTATTCAAAGTTTGAAAAAAACTCCTTCAGAATCAGAATTTTCCACAGCTTCATTTATATCCTGAATTTCAGCTTCAGTTCACAGAAATCAAGGAAAATGCAGCATTTTAACATTTAAGATCACAAACAGATCACCACCTTCAAAAAAATGGCGCAACTACTCGCGAGCAGCCAATATTACTAAATCTCCTAAAATTCCTAATAGTTGACTAAAACAAGGACAGATGGTAGCACAAATCAGACAACTAAACGATAACTGATGTATGTTCTTTGCCACATAGCCCAAGACCGACTTGAATTAAAAGCATTAGAAATACCTGCCTGAGCTATACTCGGGCTTGGGCTCCAATATGTTAATCATAAGTGTAACTTAAATGCTTCCTATTGGTTTAAAATGAAACATACAGCAACAATGGAAACATTGAATTTGAAATACCATTGTCAGTATGTTTGCTGCTTTGTAAGAGTTAACACGTCTTAAACATGAGTGACACAAAATATATAGTTCTTATGAAAGATTGCTACTGTTCCCATTTGAAATGTTTTGAAATTATATCTAACATCAAGAGATAGAAATAATTTAATTTTTGAAATTTAAGCCATGGATAATTATGGTGCCTAGGAGGACTGATAAATGTAAAGAAGACCAAGAAAAAACCAGAATGATACCAATTTACTCTACAGTTATAAAGTGCACATTGTTAGAGACTGATGTGATTGAGATACCTGTGTGTTATAAGGCCTTCATATCATTCATTACATGGTGTAACAGGAAGACGTATTCAAACAATTCACACCAAATTCAAACAGGTTCTGTTGGTAAAGATAGATGTGGTAAGCACAATATTAGGCCAAACAAATTGAAGCAGCAATCCGAGGATCCCATTCATTTTTACATTCAATCATTTAGAGGGAGAAAATCTCATTACAGACTCCATGAAAGTCAGCGTATTTATCTACCAGAAGAATTGAATGTAAAGAAGCTCCATGCTTTATTTTTGGAAATTAATCCTGTATCTTATGAAACTTACCGTCACATCTTCAACACAAAATATAACATCTCCTTCGGTTACCTGCGTACCGATACATGCAGTGTATGTGACGAGATCAAAGTTAAAAAGGAAGCTCTTGAAAGAACAATGTTGAATTTATCTAATCCTGACAATTGTCATTTTATGTATTTAATGTCCATCCTCTTTCGAATAGTAGCTCAGTCTTTTACACTTAAATGAATCTATAGGGAAAAAAGGTGCTGATGATGTGTCGATGTCATTGTGTCATTTTATTTTTCATGTTCTTGGGGATGATGTTGAAGCCTTGACATTCTTCAGTGATTCTTGCTGCAGATGAAACAAGAGCTATACAGTCATAACATTTTTCTACTATCTTGTCCATGTTCGAAAGCGTCTGAAAACCATCACAATAGTATATCCGATCAGGGGACAACCTATATGGAATGCGATCGTAATATGGTCTCATTAATCAAAGAATTAGAGTTGAAGTTCCTGCAGGTTAGAGAGACCATAATATCAGAGCCACAAGACAGAAGCCAAGCCCTATTACTGTGGAAGAATGTAGAGTTGGGTCAAGAAATTCATTTTCAGTAATTGATTCATAAGATTCGTTCATGATTCAGTAATCATCGCCATGCCTTCTCAATGTTTGACATATTGTACATGGGGATGATAGTCATATGGTAGCTCCTTTAGCATATAAACAATAATTTATATAAAAACGTCCTACTCTTTTCTATCTATTGCAAACATATTTGGTAAAATTTCCTCCATTATTCGAAAAACAAACAACAAAAAGTTTAAGTCCTAAATTGACACCTTAACTTTGACTGCATAGCGTATTTGTGTAATGTTAATATGCAGAGTAATTATTGTTCATCACTGTCGCAGTTGTGTGTCACTAAGTCATGTAATTCTTATATATGTTTATATAATAAGGCAATGCTAGTATCCAGAACAATAATTATTTTCTTCAGGAATATT
This sequence comes from Hymenopus coronatus, assembly GCA_030762935.1. Lineage (NCBI taxonomy): Eukaryota > Metazoa > Arthropoda > Insecta > Mantodea > Hymenopodidae > Hymenopus > Hymenopus coronatus. Next base: position 150,509,801 of record CM060897.1, on the reverse strand, counting down.
TGAGATAATTTTAATGTATTAGAATAATATGTTCCTATACGTTGGAGCACAATTGCTTTATTTGTCATAAAATGTTGTTTCTGAAGGTATATGTCTTGCTAATATACTGACAATTTATTATATTTAAGATACTGCAATAAATAATAAATATATATATATATCAGTTGTAAATTCTAATGCTTGCTTTCACGTGTGCAATACCTCATCCCTCTACAGTATAAAGACGCTCGAGGTAGCTTTGGCAATGATTTTTTTCTTATGTATATTGTATGCTATATATTTTATATATTCTATATCTAGCCTCATGGCCTCAGCAGTATTTATTTTCTCACAATAAAATAAATAGCTATAAATCCTTCTGCACATCATCATGTGCACTCTGCAGTTTTCGTCCAGGCTCAGCTTGGTACTTTGAAAGGTGGAAGCAAAATAAAAAGAAACCCCAACACCTGAAGATGATTCTTCAAATCTGCGGGTTTTTTTTAACGACGATACCTGCTATGGTTGACACGATTCATGCTATTCTTTTCGACTTATGCATTTCTTTTTGATTCATGCGATTCTTTCCTTGTAGTTGTTCATATCAACGATTCGTTCAGAAGTCAACCCATGTCTAGAAGAATGTGACCAAAGTTTATTAAGAGGTTAGGGAGAACACTTTGAGTGTCTATTTCCTACAGGACCAATTTGTGAGCTTCAGATTGTACATAATCAGCCCCAACTGGTCTTACATCGAAATACATACAACAGTGCCTGGTCTTCAAGTGTTATAACACTTCCAAAACACCTCTGCCTATAACTCATGAAAAAATTAAGGACTTACAAGATTTAAAAAAGTTTTGTGAAGAATCTGTGCAAATGTTTTATAACAACTTTCCATATAAAAATAGCAGCTAAGTAAAGTATTTCATTATGTTGTAGGCTTCATAGGTTTGCGTAATTTGTGAAGTGACCATTTTATAAAATAGTGCTTTACACTCTTAGATTAACTGATGACCGATATGATATTTTCTACAATATGATAGACTACTAAATCATTAAAAACGTAAAGACTTGAATAAAAATAAAAAAAATTAAAAAATTGTGATTCTTCCACAGACAACAGTAAATTGTTTTTCATAATTTGTGGAAAAAGAAACATTCACCTTTTGTGTACTTTTTGCCAAAAAGTGGACATTCATCTTTTCTTCCCTGTAAGTCGTGCACTTAGATACAACAATGTAACATAAATGTCCAAGAGCTTTACATTGTTAAATCTACTACACTACTAGCTAATGTTAGCTAATTTATAAACCAATATAATAGTCTTGATTTCATATAAGTGTCGGAATAATGTAAAAAATGTTGAGAGAGAGTTACAGCGTTTCAAATATTACATTTCATTTATCTCAGTTTGAGTTTCTTGTGACATTCATCCTTTTTCCCTTGTACCCTTCATTTACAAAGTTATTGATGATTTACAATGAGAGTGTACCAAAATGTTCAAAAAACTACTACTACTAAACTATTTGCAATTAGCGTACCTCTATGAAAGTTATACCAAAATGAGCTGGAGATTCAAAATATTCTTATGCATTAAAACATGAAAATGGAAAAAAATTACGAAAATCTCATTTCGACATCCCTTAAAGAAACTAATTCCAGTATTGGGTTTTGAGTATACATTCTGGGTGTTCATAAAAGTTTAAGACTTGGATAGTGGCTTTATGAAAGAAGGGGGTGGTTTGTGGATGTTCATTGTGTGCCTCATTAAGTACAGAGTTCTAAGGCAAGAACAAAGTAACGCATAAATTAAATTGCAGTTGAGAATATGGATAATTAAAATATGCAGTTCCACACACATGTACCTCACCTACATTAGTCAAATATTAAAATATGGCAGGATTATTACAATCAGTGCACTGTATTAAGAAGTGCAGTGATATTAACATTGCTGTCCTCTAGCCACCTTGATTTCTACCACAATGAGCTACCAATGAGCTGGTGTCATTAGTGTTAAATTGTACTGATACAGCATGGAAAAAAAGTTTAGTCACTCATGCACGATTTCCACTGTGCATGTCATATATATATGGTCCATAAGGCAACTATGTCATATTAGTCGCACATGCACAATAGCTATTTAAATGTGCACAACTCAGGAGGTGCTACCAACATTGATGCCACAGTTCAGCAAGTTGAGAGCAGTAGTGTAGTAGATTTAAATTCTGTATATTTTAAATTACTGCATAAATGTTACATTTAACAGCATTCAAGGTAAAAAACATCCAATAAAACTGCAAGATGTTAAAAGTTAGGGTGTTCACATGCTCTTGGGCTCTTATATAGCAGCTGCCACTGGTTAAATTATGTATATGGCAGAGAATTTTATGCTTTGCAGTTCTCTGTGAGGAAATAAGTCCAATTGTTCATATTAATGGAGATAATGAATTGCATCTTTAATGTATGTTATGAAATTGGCTGGATTTGGTGGATTTGTTGATAAAGGGAAGTAGTTGTCCTTCAAAGTTTTAAACTTCTTAAGCAAACATAGTTGTTGCAAAATACCTCATCTTAATTGCTTCAATAAAGCAAAGTGAATAAAACAATCTGTCTAAAAGCAAGCATTTTTTTTTTTCTCTAATAAATAGAGGAATTATTGTACCCTACCCAAAAATATGGTGACAATATTTCACTGAAATAGTATTTTGGTGGCCCTGAAATCTTTCCCCTTTAAAGATAAAAAAAAATTAAAAAATTAGAAAAATCTTATATGTTCCACTCGTATGATTTTCTCTACAACTTTGTAGCAAATTATTCTTAAAAAGCTTATTCTTTTATTTCATGCTAATCAAGATAAACATTAATAGAAATGGCCTTATTACTCAGTTCCTTATAAGTAGAAGAGAAATAAGGTAAAACACTAGGCTAAAGCGATAGTCAAATCTTTTGAAAACTGGTTGCTGTATGATTGAAATTTATTCCCTTTGCATGATAAATTCCCATATGAGAAAAAATTCAAGTATTTTAAAATTGAACCAATTCAATTCAATCTTTATAGATCCTGTTAATGATTATACATGACATCAGGACATGTCCATTTTACAAGATTTACAAGAATATATGCAATAATACATGTACAATTATGTTACAGCAATAGAAATAATGTAATCATGATAAATTATTAATTTATACTATCTATAAATAATTAAGATTGCATTTACATTAAAAAAAAATTGTACACTTTGAGAAAATTTCACAATGCAAAGGCTTTGTTCTATTTTTTAAGTGGAAACGTTAAGTGTACAAGTATTCTGTTTAAAATAAATTTGAATCTTTTACTGTATATTAACAATACATCATTAAAAAGACTTGCTGATAAAAAGTGGGGTTGCTCTAAGAAAATTTTAAATATAACCTACAACATGTGCATTAAACACATTAAAATATTGTGTGAAGTGCTTATAACTTTGTATTCAAACAGAAAAATCCTTGGACAAACCCAAAATTAGGCACTACAATAAATTGAAGCTTTATTAACTGTTGCATCCAACAAAACCATCATGACAGAATTTGCATTGCAAGCCCTCATAACTTATGAGAAATTAATAACACTACCAGATTCTAAGATATGGCACAACTTCCAAAATTTTTTTAACTAGAAGTGTTTAATCACTCTATGAAACTCTTTTTTTTTTCCATCTTCCTAAAGAAGCACAAAATTGTTGATTCAATCACTTATGGCAATGAAACCACGTATTGCACATAGCTAAAACTTTAACTGCCATCTAGTAAGAGATGACAGTTACTAAATACAAACTTTTTTTCAATGCTACAAGTGTAATTTCTTGGATTTCCTAAGAACTTATTGAACACCCCTAGTAGTTTATAGTTTGTCTATTGTGGCTGCTAATATGCAAGTCAATATACTTCTGTCAGGCATTGCATTTCAAATGCTTTCTGTGGACTAATGAGAAAAAAGGAATTTCATTTAAATGTATTAAAATGTGGGAAAATGTGCTGAAGAGCAATGAATAATCCAGAAATGGTTAATACCATATGATATAAATTGTATGTTTCACGAGTATCTACATTTTTTTCTGCATTAAGTTCTTGTCTATGTCATAATTTTTGAGCCTTAGAAAAATCTATCCTAGCGAAAAAGGCTTTACAGGCCCTAATGTGCATGAAGTTTGTAATCATTTTATTTGTCATTGCAGTATCTGTAGCAATTTACATGCCATGAAGGCACAATGGCTCTTTTGGAGAATCCATATAGCGTTGTCATATATAAGCCACAACCATGAATGTAGGATTTCGTCAGAACCATTATTATTATTAATAATATTTTTATTATTATCATTATTATTATTATTATTATTATTATTATTTTGTTGATGTTAATTTTTACTTTCTCTACACGTACTATGAACATAGTGTATAGAGAAGGTATCATAATGCACACAAAAATTCAATATCGAAATTTCACTAGAAATACATGTTTTGAGACCCCTTAATCCAAAAAAAATCTTTAGAAAAAGGTCTGTGTTGGTGGGTGTTTTGTTTTCTTAAATACCAAACTTGGTAGTTTTAAGTTGAGTATCTTCCAAGGATGTAGCACAAAGATGTTCAAGAATATCCCCCTACCCCCAACTACTCTTTGCATGGAACATTTTTCAAACATTTATATTTTTTCAAGAGTGGCTCTCAACATTTTTGTTTAAAATACCTTATATATAAGATATTTTTATGACAAACAAAATATCTTGAATTTTCTGGGAATAGCCTCTGAAGAACTCTTTAATTCTGGATGACTTGTATGTAACTGACAAACCATAAGAAATATACAAACACCTACTACACAAAAAATGTAGATCTTGTTAAAATACTCAATTTATATCATGTATATTTTTTTCAGAGTTAACCGTTTTCAAGATATTCCACATTATTGGTTTCAATTTTAAGCCATTTAAACTTTTCTCAAAAGGGAAGACATATTTCTTCTTGTTTGTTTACTCCTGACAAGCAAATAGATTGGAATTTCAATCGTTTCACATAGCAACCAGCTTTTAAAGGACGAGACTATCGCTTTAGCCTGTGTATTTTCTTATTTCCCTTCTACTTACAAGGAAGCTAATAATAAGACTGATTCTGCTCATGTTTATTTTGATTAGCATAGTGTAGATAACAGATTAATGTTTTGAATAAAAGGTTTGTTTACCGAACAGCTAGAAGACATTATGTGAATGGAACACATTAGATTTTTCCCTTCTACTTACAAGGAACCAATAAGGACAATTTCTGCTAATGTTTACCCTGATTATCATGGAGTAGAAGAATAAACTTTTTAACAATAATTTGTTACAGAGATGTAAAGAAAATCATATAAATAGAACACATCAGAAGTTTTTTTCCTTTTTATGTGCATTACGTCCACTTGTATTATTACTATTTTAGTAGATTAATAATTAATGTATATTTCATAATTCCTAAGTGAAATTCATTTATGCCTTTATTTGTTACATCTTAATAACTGGCGGGATTTGAAAATTTGCAAAAATGCGAAGAAGCTTGTGATATGATTAATATTAAATGGAAAGAATTTGAGTTTGTTTTTGTAAAACAAAACATCACATGGTAATTACTTACTGGGACCTGTTTCAGGAACACTTGTTTGCATTTTTAACTTAATTTTGATTCATACTCCTAAATGAAAGGTTGAAAATGAGAACAAGGTTCCCAAAACTGGTCCCAGTAAGTAATTACAAAGTAATGTTTTGTGTCACAAAAACCAACTCAAATTCTTTCCATTTAATAACTATGATGATGATGACACAATTTTATTTTTATTTTATTTATTTATTTTTTGGGGGGGTAGTGTTTAATGCCCGCTTTAACTACTTATGGCACCGCAGGCAGTGACACTGATGATACATGAATGATGATGGAGTACCGGTGGAATGCGATGGCAGGGGAAACCGGAGTACCCGGAGAAAACCCACCCCAGCACCGCTTTGTCCACCACAAATCTCACATGCAGTCGCTTGGGATTGAAACCTGGCCGTCTAGGTGAGAGGCGAGTGGTCTAACCACTCGGCCACAGCGCTGCCCCATTTTTTTATTTATTTTTAGATGGCCTTATATTTTGTAGAACAAAGCAGAGTGTTAACACCAATAGATATGTGTATCAAACAGAGGCATGATACACCTGCTTGCAAGCATTGTATGAAGAAAGTTAAGAAAAAATTACTGATTTTATGAAATAATCCTTAAAACTACTGTAAATCATAGTATAAAGCTGTATGCAGAAGTAACCTTTATTAAACAACAATATAGTATGTATTTACTGGGTTCATGCTGTTGCATTTATTATTATTCAGAGTAATGCAAAAAATAAATATTTTTATGTTACAGGGAAGTGGTTCAGAGAACACGAGTACTATATGAGATAGTGGAATATTCCCCATTACTTGATTCCAGTGAGATGAACATGGATAACTGGTGTACTATTGCCAAAGACATAAAGGTATAAACCTAAGAAATTAATTTTAACTTTCAACCTTCATTATACAAATGTATTTAAATACTGTAAGTTAAGAATTGCACTAATAGTTTTATTTTATAGAAAGCATTAAATATTATAATGCTTACTACTCTATTTTTATTTTTTTAATGTGCATGGCAATAGCATTTGCTTAAATATAATGCAACCAATTTTATATATTATTCATAAAAATCTAATGTGTTCCATTCACATGACTTTCTTTACATCTCGGTAATAAATTACTGTTAAAAAGCTTATTTTTCTATCTACTTCATGCTAACCAAAATAAACATTAGCAGAAATGGTCTTAACACTTGCTTTTTTGTAAGTACAAGGGAAATAAGGGAATAAATTAGCTTAAAGTGATTAGTCAAATCTTTTATAAGCTAGTTATCATGTGGATGAAATCTGTTTCTTTGCATTGCCGGGAGTTGGTATATTACCGTATGTGAAAAGTTTAAGTATTTTAAAATTGAAAACCAATAACAAGAAATGTCTGAAAAATGCTCAACTTAACGAAAAGAATATATATGACAAATTGTGTGTTTTAATGAGATCTACATTTTTGTGTAGCAAGTTTTTGTCTACCAGTTCTGCAAATTTCAGCAAAATTCATCCAGAATGAAGATGTATTCACAGTCTATTCCCAGAAAATTCAAGATATGCATTTTATTTCTCATGTAAATATCTTTAATATGTGGTATTTTAATAAAAATTTTAGAAAATTTTCCATGTAAAGGGTAGTTGGTGGTTTTTTTTTTTTTTTTTTTAAATCTTATGTCACATCCTTGGAAGATCCTGAACTGAAATACCAAGTTTGGTATTTAGCAGATTTTTCCTTTTTGAGCTATGCTGCACACACACACACACACACACACACACACACACACACACGTATGCACGCGCTCCCATTCACACGCACACTTTTCTAAAAATGCTTTTTATGGGTTCAAGGTGCCTCAAAACATATATTTCCAGTGAAATCTTGGCTTTAAATTTCTGGGTGCAATACAATACCTTCTCTATACACTATGTACATAATATGTGTAGAGAAAGTAAACCTGCTAATATATTTAGCAGATAACTATTTCAAAATATCAACAGCAAAACTTACTTTATATTCTAAAATGTGATACTGTCATGTATACTGTTGCAGTTAGTAAAGGAATTTGTTATGGTTGGAAGCTCCATCATATTGGGTAAAATCCTATATTCTTATATATTTGGACATTTTTATAGTCTTTCTTGACTTGAGGATTATATATAGCTAAAGCTAACATGTAACAGAATAAGGTGGGTCACCACTTCCTGTGACAATGCCAGTGGATTTTTCTATGACATCAACTTCCACTGGTCTATATACAGAATTGCAGAGAGTCATGTGGAACTCTGCTCCTGCACACATATTGAATGTTCTAGAGCATTTTGAATTCTCTACTTTGATTGGCTCTTACAATTCAAAACTGGGCGCTGGTCTTACCATATTTGGTAATGCGAACGGTATGATTGTCAAGACCCCCCTAGACAGAGACTTTCTATATAAGGAGCTGCAGTACCCAGTTTAGGGGTCGTTCTCTGCCTGTTGGCCATCCATACTGCTGGGCTGGACCTGCAACGTCTACCTGATGCATCTGAGCGACCACGTGAGGAATTTGTGGTGGACAAACTGGCACAGGGATAGATTTTCTCCAGGTTCTCTGGTTTCCCCACCATTGCATTCCACCGGTGCTCCATCTTCATTCAGTGTTTCATCAGAGTCATTGCCTGCAGTGCCATATATAGTAAAAGCGGGCATTAAGCACTATTAAAAAAAACTTGAAGCAAGATCCCCATGACTACAATATCTAGCTAATGTCAAAAATCTTCATGATGCAAAGTGTAGCTAATTTGTAGTCTCTCCAAAAATGCAAAATGTAAAATAATGTTAAGTCTCTTTAAGATGCTAAGCCCAGCATTACCTTGTTCTCTTGTATCTAATAAACATTCAAACATTTATTAATGACTTCATTCACACTAACTTACACAGAGCATGTTAACAGTGAAACCTATATAGTTTAATACACTTTCCTCAAATGGAAATTTGTCAAATCTTTTTCTTTTGTTTTATTCCTGGCCATGCACCATGAACCAAATTTCAATCACATAGCAACAACTTTTAAAAGATTTGACAATCGATTTATCAACTCCCCTTAGAGAAAATTGTAATTTGACAGTATTGCTAGCATCACTACTCTCATCCAGTGTCAGAGAATAGAACTTAACAAAAGTTTTCAAGTTCTCTCTATATTGGGTGCTATTTCTCAATACAGCGAGCTACAGTCTGTTATATCAAAATTTTATATATAGCACAAACAGTCTCATCTAAAAATTCATCTATTCAGAAGAGAGAGTTCTACAGGTGGCTAACACGAGTTCATCACTATATATCTGCTGAAGATGGTGGCAATAGCCGCCAAAACATGTCCGAAGTAAGTTACTTATTTCAAGTAGTGAAGTTTGAGTATGATATTATATTTTTACTGTTAATTCAAAAAAAGTATTCATTACCCTTGAACAAATAAAAAATTAACACAAATTTTTAAAGAACCTGGTAAAATATAAGTTCCTCAAAATAAGTACAACTTAAATCATGTATTAGGCTTTTCCAAGAAAAGTAACATTTTAAAAATAAAAAAAAATCTGGCATTTATCAATTAAATTGGTTAGATTGTGACCACTTCACATTGATAAGATGAAATGTCATTTGGAAACCAGAATTAAGGATCATTTTAGAAATATTAAATACAAACAGATTGATAAATCAGCTGTGGCAGATCATGTTTTAGTCATTTAACCATGGAATAAGTCCAGAAATTATATGTTTAAAACATCTAAATGGACCCATAAATTTAACAGTGTGGAAAAAAGTATTTATTTTTAAGAATTTTGATATACCACCAATTGATTCTGTCACCAAATTTGTTTTACTTCCAATAGATGCAATGTCATAGCAAGTAACCCATTACCTTGTATCAGTAACTGCAACAACGTAAATAAGCAACAAGAAAGCAGAAGCTGATGATGTAACTGAAGAGATATGAAATATGTCCTTATTTGAATTATTTACAAAGATAAGTGAAGTTTTGTCACAAAATATTTTGTACTATGATATTAATGTTTGAGTTGTTTAACTCAATAAAACTATACATAAAAACTCAGTATTTATGTATAGTATTTTTCATGGATGGATTTCTATTAGCTTATCAAACACATTTAAAATTATCCATTTTTGCCACTTCACTCTTTGTGATGCTTCTTCACCCCATAAATGTTTTCACACTCAAGTTGAAAATGCATTTGTTAAACTACTAGCATTTTCACTACATGGAGGTGGAGAGGTAATGGAAGTTGAAAGAATAGTCTCATTTAATACCTTCTACAGGGTGTTAATGAACTGCACTGAAATACAATAGTTGGGGCGTAAGTCATGGTAATTACTTTACTTTGTGACAAACTTTTATTATTGGAGCACAAAATTGTATGTGTTGTGGGAAGAGAGGCAATCCTAAAGTGTGTTAACAATAGCAATGGTGCTGGAATGATCTGTAGGAGTGCAGACAGCAATGTGCAATCAGTTGTCCAGCGACTGCAGTGCCAGATGGAGTAACTCGTAATGGACAGTGCTCTTGTACATCAAATCAGCCATTCTCCATGAGAGCTGCCAGAAAGCATCACTGCATTTCTTTTTTTTTTTTTTTTTTTTTGTAACTTAAGGCCCTTGAACCTGGTTGGTCATTTTGGACAATTAATAAAATTAGTGAAATGATGCTGAAGTGATCTTGGTGTCCAAGGAGTTTAAAGTTACACAACATTTGCCTTTGCAGGATAAGGGAAAACCCTGAAAAAAAAATCTTATCTGGGTAGCTCACCCTAAGTGAGATTCAAACTTGCAATCTGTTGAATATAAGGCAGACACACTTTCACCACACTACCCAGCCGGGCATCCAATAACGTTATGTCAACCACCTTAAATATTATGTGAAGCAAATTTTGAGGTGTTGTTCACTGCCCATTCTGTTCATACCTTCTCCAATCATGTCTGTATTTCAAATTTTCCACATGCACTGGTATTCTCACAAAGAAAAAATATAGTTGTCATGACTTATGCCCCAACCTTGTATTTTCAGAGAATGTAGCGGTGTCCTAAACATAATTTGAGAAAGGATATGTATGGCTTGTCCATTCAAATTTTGAAATTACAGCTGCAAGTTTCTAAAGTTCCAGTATCCAGAGACTAATGATGATACTTGAAGCACAACACCAAAAATGGAAGACTGTTTCGCAGTGTACCTCTATAATGCAATAGTTATAACATTAGCTTTCAAATTAAAAGGCAGTAATTGTTTTCAGTTCGAGTCTGGTTTTTCTTTTTTTTGGGGGTGAGCGGATTGCAGCATATTAGTCCAGCTTTAGTGTAAGTTTGAAATTCATGCAATGAGCATAGAATTTAAAAACCATCACATAATGATCCAATTTTGAAAAATCTGATGATTATCACTTTATTTATTTTTTTGATAGTATTTAACACCTGGTTTACTACTCTGGCACCGCAGGCAAAGACACTGATGATACATGGAGCACTGGTGGAATGTGATGACAAGAGGAAACTGGGGAACCCGGAGAAAACCTGCCCCTGTGCCGCTTTGCCCATCACAAATCTCACATGTAGCCCATATTACTCATTTACATTGGTTATTTATTGAAAATCTAAAATTAAATTTGGTTACAATTTTATACTCATGTGTAGACAGATTTAAAGGTTGCTACTCCAAAACTGTCTAAACAGCTACATGATAAAATGTTTTGTTTTATTGGTTTGATTAAATAATGCTTTATATATTCTGAAAATCATTACAGCTAAATTTAATTGATTTAATTGATTGCTTGACAGGAATCATATGAGAAGTATGATGGATTTGTTGTCTTTCATGGTACTGATACTTTAACTTATACTGCATCAGCATTATCCTTCATGTTTGAAAATCTTGGAAAAACAGTAGTACTCACTGGGTCTCAGGTAAGTGCAATGATATATGTTTGATTGGTTGATTTCTAATGAAGCTATTTGCTCTCTTGCAGTTTCAGTATCTAGTACTTTAATATGCAATTAAATGAAATATTTGTTTTTGCCCTCTAAATTAAGATAAAGGTTGACGGTAAGAATTGAGTTTGTTTGTAACACTAAACACCACACTTACTGAAAGAAACAAGAAAGAACACGTCCTGAACCTTTGCCTACAAAATTGTCATCCAAATTTCATTAGAAGGTATGCCAAATACAAGCTCCTACAGGTGCAACTGCACAGACCAGAGCAAGTGTCATGAATTGAAGAAGTGCAGTGGAGGGCAAAAGTCATCCAAGGTCGCATGCAATACAGTGGTGTAATGGGAAAACAGTGAAATTTAAAACAGCTACAATTACGTCATAAGGATACCTGAGTAGGAAATAATTGCGACAGCAAGTTCTTTATCTTTATCAGCATCTATGCACAGGAATTAGACCTTGAATGTCCTGTATTATCATTGAACTTGAATATCGCATACCTGCATTTAAAGTGTTTTACAAACGGGATGTAAGCATCACAGAGAGCATAATTCAGCTTTAATTCTGTTTGGAGTTTCTTCTCAGTGATTCCATGTATACTTTCTACTTTTTACTTAATGCACAAAATCGTCAACAAGAATTATAAAGAGGGGTTGTTAAGAGTGTCTGCAGTAAAACTGTCAAAATGCTGAATTAAAAATGCAAAATATGGTGGGTTTGATTCTAGGCTGATGAAGCAATTCTTATTTCATAATCATTATTCCCCACCCCCATATAAATGTGATACTGTATGTGTGTTAAGCTAATCGAGAAGTACAGTTTTACACTACCAAAGGCAGTATGTAAATAAATAAAATGATTTATTAAAAAAAAAAAATATGATACTGGATTTTCAGAGACGATATGTACAGTATAAAAATAAAATAAATGTAAAATTAGGTACCTGTATTCCTCTTCAGTAAATATATTCAAGACATTAAGTAAACTTTTTCTATCAGTATTTGTGGTCTATTTGAGTTAGATAAGATACATATATGAGCACTACAGGAGAGTATGGTCTGTTCTTCCTGAAATAATTTATAAACAAAACTAAAATTAGAATTGATTATTACTTAATAGTCTTTATGTTCTAACACTTTTGCAAAATTCCTTTTTAACACCCCATGGGTTGTGTATCAGTCTGAAATTGCAAATTTGAAAAACTAAAATAATCGAGATTTCAGGCACTTTTTTTAAATTTAGGAAAAATTATAATATTGAATCTATTATTTTAACACTGCCTTCTAATGCTAATGAACATATACAAAATAGTTATAAGAATGAAATTTGTTCTCATTACCTTTGTCAGATGAAAAGGGAAATTAAATATTCAAGGAACTGTGTCAGGATTTAGCATCATCTTGCCTTTATTCCCTTGGAAACAGTTTTTCACAAAATGTATTGAGTATAATCTGTGCTATTTCGATAACAAAAATTTGTCACTTCTCAAGAGCAGCTAACGACTCACTCAGTAATTTGGTTTATGTTTTGGAAACCTAAAATAAATTATCATTCACTTAATGACCGAGGAAACCCACAGGAATAAATCGGAATGTATTTGGAACACAAATCACAAATTTTACAATTTATTCTTACCGATGGAAAGTGATATTGGAAACATTTTTCCAGTGGTTGGTACAGTTATGCAGCATAGGAATCCCCCCCAGGGGCCTACTACGGTAGGTACGGGTTTGGCGCACTCGGGGTCCCGAGCCAACCTCAACTCCCTCGAGTGGGCAACCTCTGAGTGGTGAGGGAGCCAGTAGGTCAAAATACCCACCCACTTGTTGGCCGTGCATGGAGACCTGTGTTGGTGGAAAGGAATATCCTAGTTGCTTGAGGGTTGCGTATCTGTGCCTGGACCTTTTGTCTTTTCAGTAACTAGGGAGGGTACGCACCTTAATACACCACTTTGGTTTCTGCTTCACCTAAACAGGAGGCTAGGGACTAGCCCACCCCTAGTCAATCGGCCAGGACTAGGTATTATACCGAACTCCAGAGTGAGTGGGATGGCGAGCCTGCTCTATTCCCTGTGTAGCCTTGTCATCCCAGACCCCTTGTTGGACTCCGAGGTGGGTGGGGAGCACTGGGGGATGAAAATTAAAACTTATTTTCATGGCAAAAACCAAAAAGTCCATTAAATATGGTACAGAGTTCGGAAGAGAAGTAGTCGAGTGTTGTGGTCCTCACTCCTTGATTGTTAATAGAACAGAGGAAGGAGTAAATGCTCTAGCGTAAGCCCTTTTATCATTCAAAAGGGTCTTGATAACATTGCTGGTCCTGTAAAATCTTGCATAAGAGCTCGTTATGGCACGCTCCTGGTAGAAGTACAATCAGCATCCCAGTCTGCAAAAATACTAAAGGCCAAAATGTTAGCCAGCTATCCAGTAAAGGTCAACGTACACAAAAGCTTGAATTCCTCACGCGGTGTGGTAAACACCCGCTCATTGGACGGGTTGACCCGTGAGGAAATTCAAGAAAATATTGCTCCGCAAGGCATAACATTTGTGCATCGTGTTCAAAGAAAAGTAAATGGAGAATTTGTGCCTACCCATTCCCTGTTTGTTACCTTTGATCAAGTAGATCTCCCACTAAGGGTAATGGCAGAGTATGAATCCATTGAGGGAAGACCATATACACTGAACCTGCTGAGATATTATAAATGTCAGCGCTTTGGCCAGTGAATTCTGCAACGGCGAGTCTACCTGTGTCAACTGTGGCAAAATCTCGCATGATGGAGAATGCACATCAGCTCCAACGTGTGTTAACTGTAACGGTGAACATCCAACAAGTTCCTGTAATTGTCCCTATTTTGCAGAGGAAAAGACGGTCCAGAAGATTTGGGTTAAAGAGAAGGTGTCCTTCTTGGAAGCCCGGAAACTCTTGCAAATCTGCCAACCCTCTGTCCCGAAGTATGGTACCTATAGCTCAGTTGTAGCTAAATCAGTATAAAGTCAGGAAATCGCAACTCAAACCTCGATATAAACAGGGCCACCATTGCAGAAAAGGTTCTCACAGTCAGCTCAATTCCTAGGCCTTCAACTTCAACATCTAAGTCATTAGCAACAGCTCCCACATCTGAAACTGTAAAAAGGGCTAAAATTAAATCACCGCCAAAGCAATCAACCTCGACCAACAAGACTGGCAAGCTAATAATTTATAAAGAACCAGAAAGAAAGTTCAACAACACCTATGAGAGAACAGATTTCCTCAAGCAAAGCGCAAAGTCTATGCCCAAAACAACAAAGGGAAACAAGAGTCCACGGAGGTCCTCTTCTGAGGATTTGTCTGGGAAGGACTCAGAAGATCGACGACCATCATCTTCGCCGGTCTCTATTTCCAATCAGTTTGAGGTACTTGAACCAAAATTTTCAATTGGAAAGGGGTCCTCCCAAGTGGAGGAAATGGAGAAAGGTGATACTGTCCTCACTGCCAGAAGGACAGTGACAAAGAGGCAGGACCATCCCCCCATAGAAGGTGTTTGCCCGACACCTAAAAAGAATAAACTCAACTGACCTCCGCAGCCTTCAAAATAGAAATAATCACAATGTACAACTTATCCCATTATAAAGAACATGGCTATTCTACAATAGAATAAGAACACATCGACCTGAGCTTGAACTGCTGCTTAACCAGAACGATCCTTTGGTCGTATGTTTGGAAGAGACTAAGCTCCGTCCACAAGACAGCTTCAAAATCAAACAGTAAGGTGTGATCTATCACCGGAAGAGGGTGTACCTGCGCACGGAGGCACTATGATGCTCATCAGAGATGATATATTCGCACAATCAGTATCATTACAGCCTGACAACCAGTCAGTAGCTGTAAGGATTAAACTGTCACATACCAGATTCACCATTTGTAATATATACCGTCCTCCGAGTGACGACCTCTCGCTCACTGATGTAGGGGATCTAGTTTCTCAACTACCAACACCTTTTCTTTTGGTAGGTGATGTAAATGCCACCATTCACTTTGGGGCTCACCTCGGGCTTGTGCGAGAGGTAAGTTAATTGCCGATTTCTTGAATAATTATAGCCTAATTTTCCTGAACACTGGAGAACCTACATTTCTTTCTGAAGCTTTCAACAGTTTTTCACACCTGGATTTAGCAGTTTGTTCACCTTCATTAGCATCTTCCATACAGTGGAATATCATCTCTGATTTACGTTCTAGTGACCGTTTCCATGTCTTATTAGTCTCTTGCCACAAGATATATGTTCCACACGTTTACCTAGATGGCGCATAGATCAAGCCAAGTGGAACCTTTACTCCTGGTTGGCTGCCTTTTATTACAACGAGCACAACTCTGTGAATGTTTTAGTGGAGCACCTCATGAAAAATATTCTTGATGCTACCGAGCGGTCTATTCCACGGTCGACGACCCAAAACTGTCTTCGATTTCCAGCAATGACTGAATGGAATGCCATTCATGCTCGCAGGCATTCTCTCAGGATTTTCCAATGTCGCCCAACACTGAATGATTTAGTATAAGAAGATGCGTGCCAAATCTGGGCAGGTTGTTAAGGATAGCAAAAAAGGCATCATGGAGCAAGTTTGTAGTATCATTCAATCGACATACACCTTCCTCTATCATATGGGATAAATTAAGGTGCATGGACGGAAAAACGACTCATATGCCAATCGCCGGTCTTAAAACACCTGTAGGAGATATTATCAATAAGTTTGACGTGGCCAACACTTTTGGCAGTGCTTTTGCTCAAGTGTCTAGCTCAGAGAACTATTCACCTGGTTTTCTTCCTGTTAAGGCTCAGGTGGAATCTCAAGGTTTCAACTTTCATTCTAAAAATCTAGAAGATTACAATCGACCCTTCACCAT
The DNA here is from genome assembly GCA_030762935.1 of Hymenopus coronatus. NCBI lineage: Eukaryota > Metazoa > Arthropoda > Insecta > Mantodea > Hymenopodidae > Hymenopus > Hymenopus coronatus. The sequence continues at coordinate 150,493,316 of CM060897.1, read as the reverse complement.
AAGGGAGTTAGACCCTGCACTATCATCTTCGCGAAACTCTGCACCAGGTCCTGATGGAATACAAGAGGCCACCATGCTGGAAAGGACCGTTTTCTTCCATCCAGCTACCGTCCAATTTCCCTCACCAGTTGCGTTTGCAAGGTGATGGAACGCATGATCATTGGACGGTTGATATGGTGGCTCACAACCTACTGACCAACATCCAGTGCAGTTTTTGACGACGTCGTTCAGCAGCTGACCACCTTGTCTCAATTTCGACACAGATAATGAATGGATTCATGAAGAACTGTCAAACCGTTGGGATATTCTTTGACCTCGAAAAGGCTTATGATATGTGTTAGCGGGCAGAAATAATACGTTCCCTATACAACTGGAACGCATGTGAACACCTTCCGTTATTCATTCAGGAGTTTATGAGGGACCGCGTTTTCTGAGTAAGGGTCAGCTGTTCACCCTGAAGACGAGGAAGATGCACTTCTTCGAAACGTTGGTGTCAAGCCAAGTTTTTACCTGGCTAGAAGCCCGAGAAGATTTTGAATATACATTCAGTTTTCATAGTGGTACCTCCATTTATAGTGCAGAGCTGTGCGCAATATATTGAGCCATTCTGCATGTTGGCTGTCGAAATTTGAGTGACTGCCTTATATTGAGTGATTCCCTGAGTGCACTTCAGAGTGAGCTGTACAACTACCATCCTAACATGCAGCGTATCCAGGATGCCCTCCACGCTTTGTATGCTTCCGGGGTTAATTTAGTGTGTGCATGGATTCCTAGTCACATTGGCTTGCGGGGGAATGAACTGGCAGATTTTGCAGCAAAGACGGCAACCACCGAACCCAGTTCAAAAATTTCTTGTGTAACATTGGAAGATTTTAAGCTTGTTGTGTGCAGGGCGATACTTTCGTGCTGGCACGAAGAGTGGTCAGCTCTCTGCGGAAACAAGCTTAGAGTAGTGAAGGACCTTCCAACAAACTGGGTAACTTCTTCTCATCAATCTCGATGGGATGGGAGGAAGTGATTTTAGCTCGTTTGCATATTGGCCACTGCAATTTTACACATAGTTTCCTTCTTAAGAGTGAATGTGCTCCTGTGTGTCTGCTTTGTGGAGAAGCTTTGTCTGTCCATCATGTGTTGCTAGAGTGTGTTAATCTAGCACATATTTGGGAATCACTGCAACTGCTGGTCAGTCTTGCAGAAGTCCTGGCGGACGATAATTGAGCGGTAGCTAAGATTTTTATTTTTTAATTAAAGATAACCTTCAAATTACTGATTTAATAGTTTTTACCTTTGTTTTTGTATTGGTTTTGAAATATATTTAGTTTTGCTTAAATCACCAATCTGTGGTTTTTTCCATAATTACTTTTATACATTGATTTTTAGATTAATCTTTCGTTCTTATTTATAATATTTCTTATTGAGCTTTATCTCTGGCTTTTGCCATGGTTTGTTTGATAAGGGCACTGATGACCTTGTAGTTGAGCGCCCTTAAACACTAATCATCATCATCAGCAGCAGCAGCAGCATAGGAACACCTCATGTTAATTACTAAACCCTAATACCTTTAAACCATCTCCTTTTTAAAGCCTTTTAAGAGTACTGAACATTGGCAAAAAGCATGATCTCCCCTCCAGGTGCCTATGCATGAAAGATTTCAATTAGCGAGAGCAACACTGGTGCCAACGATGTGTCTAGGTAATATAATTCCAAGATCTGTGGTCAAATATGATAATATCAGCAGATGCCAATAAATTGCTGACAAAAAAGTAATTGAAGCAGAAAAGAACAAGCATTACACAAAATTACACAACCTGGAGCTACAATTTTATGATCTATATTTATCACTATCGCAAAAACTGGTTATGTGCTTGGGATAAAACCAAGAAGCAATGAAATGAAATGGAATTTTATTTATGGGTGCTGTTTAACTACTGTGGTTCTCAGCATCCCATTCTATACTGGGCATGAAAGACCACTTAATTTTGCTTGAGGCTCTTTTAGATGCCATAAATCTATGACACGGGGCCAACAGCTTTACTTCCCTTTCAAAGGAAGCCATGCTAAGGATTTTTATCTGAGAAAAAAATCCATTGATCTCCATCAGGTTTGAACTCCTGACCTTGGGTATATGAAGTTAGCATGGTACTCTTACACCATGGAGGTTGACACAGAAGCAGTGACTGGTTTACACAGGTATGCTTCATAACCCCAGGGAGAAAGTCTGTGTGGATTTTCCGTTAGAGCAGTGTCTAAATCTTTATACTGACCCTGCAGGGACAGAAGTGGATACACCATTTACTCCATAAGGGGATGACTGCTGGAACCAAAGTTCAACAGTACTGAAATTTAGGTTCAAATTTCTTGCTGAACTTGAACAGAAAATAAGTACAATGACATTAAAATATAAGAAGAAGCTTAAAATCCATGAGTCAAACAAAATTAAAGTAAATCCTTACAGAAAAGGACACCTTCTACAAATCATGTGGTGAAACTCTCAAAACAGACTTTAAGCAAACCACCTATCACTGCCACTGCTGCCACCACCACATGTGTTCACGAAACTGGTCCCAGTAGGTAATTTTTAAATGATGATTAGTGTTACAAACCAATTCAACTCTTATCATCGATTATGACATTACTGTCACCAGCTTCTTTTATAAATTTCAATAAGATACGGGTGCTAAAGTTGTCTTCGATTGCTTATAGGCTCATTCATAATAAACCAGGACAGGTAACCAAATAGAACAAGAACAGGAAGCCAAACAGCATATATAATTATGCATAAGTATCATCATTATCATCCTCATCTTTGTTGATTTTTTGAGCAGTTCGTAATGATAACTATTATGCAGCACATACTATTCACATTTCCAGATCTATCTGACTCTCAAACTTTTGTGAACACCCAGATGTGAACATTCATATGTGAACACTCATGGGCCACTTCTGGCTAATGGAGATGTATAGAAAGAATGAAGGTCAGTTTTTAAGTTTTTTTCATAGTCAAATGAAATGGAGTTTTATTTATGGACACTCTTTAACCACTGTAGTTCTTAACATCCTATTCTATATTGGAAATGAAAGACCTCTTAATTTTGCTTAATTTTCAAGCCTGAGGTTTTTTTACAAGCCGTAAATCTATGACATGGGACCAATGGCTTTACTTCTCTTCCAAAGGAAGCCATGCTAAGGATTTTTATGCCCAAAAAAATCCATTGTCCTCCCTCTGGGTTTGAACCGTGACCATGGGTACAAGAGTCTATCTATCATCTTCTTTATGTAGTCGGCTTACCATCCCCTTATGACTTACAAACAGGTGCCTAGAGGTCAGAAGCCTGTCGGGAAGCCAATGGCATGAAACCACAGAATGGAGAATCTGGAAAAGTTGTCAGTCCATAGCCAGGCATGAGTGTGAGGAAGAGGATGATATGAAATGCAAGCAAAATGGATGATAGGAAAGGTGATGATAGAGCACTTGGTGGAATGAGTGGTGGGAGAAACTGGATGACCTGGAGAAAGCCCACCCGGATGTTGCTTTATCCACCACAAATCCCACATGCAGGTACTTGGGATCAAACCTGGGCCACCTACGTGGGAGGTGAGCAATCTGGCCAGGAAGTTGCCTCAGTTTTTAAGCAAAGTTAAGAAAAAATGGAACTGGTCTTCGCAAAGGGAATTAGAGTTAATATGATTTTCTAGTAAATATTTATGGTTTTGGTAGTTAAAGGGAGCTAAAATGTGTGTAGATGTAACCATAAGGGTGGATATGATGAGCAAAGAGCCTGGGCTGAATGGCCATCTAACCCAAGCATGTATTAGCTTAACACAAAATATTAATTAAAAAAAGCAAAAAAAACAAAAACAAAACAAAGGATTTATGTTATAGTGACTCCTCCCTCAGGTGCTGCTCCTCTTGCCAATGCAAATCTGAAATAAACATACATTTTGAATCATGATATCTAATTACTGGTGGAAAAGCTAGAGAATGACTTTTACCATCCTTTTATCAACCAATAATTCACCTATATACTGATTTAGAACAAAATTGTTCCTTACAGTGGGTAATATTTTTTTACTTTCTCTACACATGTTATGTACATAGTGAATAGACAAGGTATTGCAATCCACTTCTAAATTTGATACCAAGATTTCATTGGAAATAGACGTTTTAGGGTCCCCTGTATCCAAAAAATATTTGTGTGCATGTGTGAACATGATAACTCAAAAACCAAAAGTCAGTAAAATACCAAACTTGGTATATAAATTTAGTACCTTCCAAGGATGCAACACAAAGATTTTGAGACAAATCCCCACACTCCAAACTACCCTTTTAATGGAAAATTTTTTGAAAATTTTAATTTTTGGAAAAATCGCTCTTACGATTTTTATTAAAATACCATATATTAAAGATATATACATCCCAAATAAAATGTACAGCTTGAATTTCCTGGGAGTCACCAGTGAAAACTTCTTTATTCTGAATGAATTTTTTTGAATTTTGCATAACTAGTAAACCGTAAGCGATAGACAAAAACTTACTTCACAAAAAAAAAAAAAAAAAGAAAGAAAAAGAAATTAATTGTGTGAGAGCTGTGGCAGGAGCAAGACATGTATACATGAGCTCTGTGAGAATGGGCATTCCAATAGAATTTACTGTGGCAGAATCGGCATATTTAATTGTATAAGGCTGGTGACAAAAGTGATATCATTGGAGATGGGACTTAACAGCATATTGGTTTTTTTCTGGTGCTAATGTGCTTATTGAAATGAATCCAGGACCGCAAACAGAGGAAGTAATGGCAATGTTAAAAGCCTTAGCGGAGGACATGGTACAAGTAAAAAATATGGAAAAAAGAATAATGAGTGGGGTAAAGAGTAATATGGAAGAAAGAAAAAATATGTTTAAGATGACAGAAGAAATTACAGGATCAAGGTTTACGGAAATAGACAGGAGATTAACATTTCTTGAGAAGATGGAACAGGTGGGCCGGAGGAGAAATATAATTATCTTCGGGTGTAGAGAAGAAAGGGGAGTAAGAGCAGGACAACAGGTTGAAGGAATTCTAAAGGGGAAATTAGGATTGGATCTACAAGGATGGGAGATAATAGATTCCTTCCAAATTGGAAGAGGGACTGAAAATAGGCCATATTAGTGAAATTGGCAACAATGAATTTTAAATGAAATGTGCTGAAAAATACATCTAAACTAAAGAGAACCAGAATTTTCATTGAGCAGATTATGGAAAGAAGGAAAGGGATTTAAGAAATGAACTTTTGGTAGAAATGAGAAAAGCAAAGGAATTGGGAAAGAAGGCCTTTGTGAGGGGACTCACATTGTGGATTGACAGTAAGAAGCAGGAAACGAATCAGCACTTCATGACATGCAAAAACATTATTAATGGCCACTAAGAAAAGCACAACACTTAACACTGATCCCTGTGGTATGCCATTTTCTAGACAAACGCTCTGGGACAAGGTGGCATTGGCTCTCACTCGTATTTGTCGATGTAGAAGAAAGTTGTAAATGAATGCTAGCATGTTGCCTTTAACATTAGCTTCTAGAAGTTTCTGGATGATGGGGAGGCACCAAACCGTATCATAAGCTTTAGTGATATCAAGGCTGACAGTAATCATGAGTTGGCAGTTTGCAAAGTATTTTAGATTCAAGAAGAAACAGAGTATCGAGAGTGGAGTGGTATTGATGAAAACCACTCTGGATGTCATTAAAGAAATGGCTAGATTCCAGGAACCAATGCAGTCTTCTGTTGGTTACCTTCTCCAGTAGTTTACACATGGTACATGTAGGTGAAATTGGATGATAGTAACTAGGAAATGATGTGTCCTTATTTGGTTTTGGTATAGGAACCACTATGGATTCATGCCACTGGTTGGGAAAGCGTTGTGCCATCCAAATGTGATTGGAGAGGTGAGGTAAGTATTGCAAGCCACTCTCTGGTAGTTGCTTGAGCAGATTGTAGGGAATATTGCTTGTACACTGATGTAATTGAGCCAGCATTTCATTCATTGTTAAGACATTGTTGAATGGATGGGTTTTACCAGAAAAGGAAGAGAAAAGACACATCAGAGAAGAACTGGGAGAAGATGAGACATGCATGGAGAGGGAACTAGAGTCATTGGATATAGCAGAAAAAGTAGGAGCAAGAGTGTTAGCGATAGCCTGTGGTTCGGTAATAGCATCGGCAGAGGACGCAGTTCGGAGATGAGAGATCTGATGCTGTTTATGCATGCCACCTATGGCTTGGAGTGTTTTCCACATTTCAGACTGGGGAGTCTTATTAGTAAGGGAAGAAACAAACTTCAACCAAGATTCCGTTTGCTGTGTTTGATTTCACGACGCACCGCAGTAATAGATGTTGAAATTCTAATTTGTTGGTCGGAGTTTGATGACGTTTGTATTTGTAGTAGGCTTTGTTCTTCAACCTAACGCCATTTGACAATTAGTATTCCACCAAGGAACAGTTCGCTGATATATTACTATTCCTGTGGTAGGAATAGAACTCTCGGCCGTCTTAGTCACAGTCTCAGAAAACTTAGCAACAATTTCATCAATATCCATTTGGGGGAAAGCATCTTTTTGTGGTAAATCCCTTGCAGCAGTCTGAAACAAGTCTTTAAAAAGTTTCCAGTCAGCCTTGTTGAGTTTCCAAGTAGAAGGTCGTTTTCTCAGAGGATGAGTGTAATTAGTGGCATTAACAGGGATTGGGAAGTGATCACTGCCCTGAGGATTTGTATAAATGGACCAGTGAAATAAAGATGCTATGCTGGGAGAACATATCGTAAGATCAATGCTAGTGAAGGTGTAATGGTATACGTCATAATGGGTGGGGTTTGGAGAGTTCAAGAGTGTTAAATCAAAAGTTTGAAGTAGAGAGTCTAGCAGTCTTTCATGATAATCAAGCTTAGCATCACCCCATAGAGGATTATGGCTGTTAAAATCACTCAGTAATAAGAAGGGTTTAGGCAGCTGTATGATCAAGTCAGAGTATAGTGGTATGTCACCAATAGTGCTGTTTGGGAGGTAAATATTGCAAATGCAAATCTCTGTTTTATAAAATATGGAGGCAGCTACAACCTCCAGTGAAGTGTTAAGAGGGATTTCTTTTTGTAGTAAAATATCCTGAACATAGGTAACCACACCACCACTAGCACGTCTTGCCTCAGTACGGTTCCTGTGGTAGCCAGTGTAGAGTTTAAGTAGGGCTATGTAATCTGCAGTGAAGTTGGTTTCCTGTAAACATACTACAAGAGAATTATGAGAACGAAAAAGAAGTTGTAGATACTCAAGATGGGACTGAAAACCATTTATATTCCATTGTAGTAAGGCTAGATTACTGTCCATTATGAAGACTGAGAACCATACCCACTGCAGGTGTAGTTTTTGGTACATCAGGATGCCTGGCTATTGCCGCCATTAATTTCTTTTAAAGGCGGGCTGTTCGATTTTTATACTAAGATGGGGATGGATCTTGTGAAGAATCTTGCAGATTCGAGGTATAAGTTAGTGCAACTTTGGAGATGTCACTGACACCAATGGAGTTTGCAGAAAGCTGCAGAGCTGTGGGAAAGTGAAAATAAATTCACTTGGTTGTTTGTACAGAAGTGGTTTGATCAACAGAAGAGAGTCAGCAATTGCGGATGAATTATCAGAGGGTTTAGGTTTCTTGGTTACAGGAGTAGACTTACGTTTAGGAGACTCCTCATCAGATGAATTGTCTTGTCATGAGAGCCCATCGGTGTTGGAAAGAGCGTGATCCTCCAAAGTGCAGGCCACTACACTACTGGAAGATAACAGCAGGCACTTTGTGCAAACACAAATATCCATGTTGATCATCAGACTTTATTGGAGTTCCATCCAAGCTTCTCACTGTTGGAGATACATCACATTCCGTATTTGAACTTGCTGTATCCAATGGAGCAGTGTAGGTGGCTCCGTTTGTTTAGGAGCGGTTGGTAATGCAGTACTTGCCTGCGCCGTCAGTTGGGAGTCATCTTCATTAGAAGCTGCCTTTCCTGAGAGCGGAGGAAAATGTGTAGTGTTAGAACTTGTAAGGCTTGTGATGGGTAGGTCACTACACTGTTAGGCATTCCCTAGCCAAATGACCTTGCATCTTACACATAAAACATGTTGGAGTGTCTGAAGAGACATAGATCCAGTATGCAGTGTCTTCATGATATACAGAAAAGCTCTCAGGTAATTTGTGAAAGTCATCAGGTGAAACAGACAGCTGATGTCGAAAGCTTAATATATGGGAACAGCCTGGAGTATTAAGCCCAGCACTAATAGCAGAAGCAGAGGTAATGCCATAGCTAGTCAAGGATTGTTCCAGAACAGAGTTGGGTATAACAGGGCAGATTTTGGATAGTATAGCCCGACGTTGTTTGGTCAAAGGGGGGCGCAGCACCAATGATACATTGCTTACAGTGATAGTCGAGTGCTGTGCACTAATCGATTCAGCTATCTGTTTGTTTGCTAAGTAGATGCCTACTCGATTATTTGAAATTCTAGAAACAAAACGAATGTATGAAGGATCTGTGATTTCACCAATGGCATTGGTATATTTTTTAAGAGGAATGCCATCATGTGCCTTGATTACAATCACCTGATCCTTTGTTGGTCCAGTTTGAGTAATTGTAGAATAACTTTTGGTTGCATTGGTCATTTGAGAATTCATTTTTAGGTTACCTTGTTGTAGTTGCATTGCAGTAGGAATCCAAGTGGCCCAAGTCAATTCTGGCCCGGGTATGTTAACTCTCGACACTGTTAGCCTATGCTCCTTTGATTTGTAGAAAATTCCAGTCTGATATAGTTTTGTTTATGTCCAAAACTGTACTATTTTATTGTACTAAAGCACAGAGAAAACAAACTCAGTCATGGCCTACCCTGAACTGGAAGTAATTTTGTTAAAGGAGTTGCAGAGGGAATAAAGAGAAAATCATAAATACAGTAAAAATGCAGGAAATGAAATGAAAGCAAAAGAAAAGACTGATAAGGGAGGGTATGACAAGGAATGTGCAATAGCAAGAAAGGGCGTGAATTAGGAAAATGGAGGCAGGAAGGAAATGGGGAGTCAAAAGCAAAATTTCTTGGTGGAGAGATGGGGGTATAGATGTTCATTGGAATTCAAGAAAGAAGAATGGGGCAGAAGATCAGTAACAGATTAAGAGAAGCAATAAATACACAGGACAACCAAAAAATCTAGGAAATTATAAGAAAAGTGTATAAATGTAGGGCCATCAAAAAAATTTAGCAGAACATATTTGGTGTGGATATTTTATGGAATTGTTAGATGGCAATAAGGTAGAGTATAATGGATGAGGAGTAGAGCAGAGATGAGGCTAGTGGAGGATCTTGATATAGAAATTAGCGACCAAGAAATTTGGGAGGTGAAAAAGAACTTGAAGATCAATAAGGCATGCAGAATAGATGGAATACTGGGGGAATGGTAAAAAGTTTGGAGTGAGGATGGGAATAGATGGGAATTGTTACATAATATATATTTGAAGGAGGAAAGGTTCCAGAAAAGTGGAGGATGAGTATTTTAGTACCCATTTATAAAGGCAAGGGGGTCACCGACAGTCCTACTAACTACAGAGGCATAAGTTTATTATCAATATTAGGGAACATTTATACTGGGGTCCTGGCCAATAGGCTGCAGGATTAGACTGAGAAAGAGAATAAGATACCAGAATATCAAGTAGGCTTTAGGAAAGGTAGGAGGACAATTGATAATATATTCGTTATTAAGACAATAGTGGATAAATATTTGGCAAAGAAAAGGGGTATTGTATATATGTCTTCATGGATTTGGAGAAAACATTCGTCACAATACATAGGGAGGCATTATGGATGAAGCTCCAGTTGAAAGGAGTGAGTGTGGACCAAGATGATTAGGCCAATATGAAGTATTTATACAGATAGGTGCATATAAGGTGTCACAAGTTATGAAGAATAGTATAGAACTTATTTAATCTTTTTATTGATGATATTCTGGAAGTAATTAACAGAGAGAACGTCTACTCACCCACAATAAATAACAGGGGAATCCCAGGCTTATTGTTAGCAGATGATTTGATTGTAAGGTCCATATCTATTGGGGGATTATCAAGAGCATTAAATGTGATGGGAAGATTCTGTAAAAATTGGGTGTTGAAGATTAGCTATAACAAGTCTAGGATTATGGTCTTCAAAAAGGGATATAAATTAAAAAGAGAAGAAACATGTAATTTGGAAGCCAGGAAATAGCCATAATGAGAAAAATGGAATATTTAGGCATTCAGCTAAGCAGTAATCATGATCAAAAGAAAGCAGTTTTAGCTAAGAGTAAACTTGCCATGAAGGGGATAAGAGCATGCTTATTTAAAATACCAGGCATGCAAATCAAGTGGTTAGAGAAAGTTTACAAGTCAATAGTGGAAGCCAAAATGTTATATGGGATAGAAGTTTGGGGTTATGAAGAAGTGTGGCAAGGAGTGAATTTAATACATAGAAGCTTCTATCGATTAATTACGGGTGATGCAACTGGTAAAGTTGCATCATCAAAGGGAGCAGCACTGTTGGAACTAGGTAGAACAGGAAATAAAGGCATAATAATGGAAAAATTGCTAGTTTTGGCATAAGGTTAGATTATAGGAAGATCAAAGTATAGTTAAACAATGTATGATTATGCAAGATTAATGCTGGATAATTGGTTTTTATCATTACAAATAATTATAGAGGAAATAGGTATGGGGAACTTATGGAGGGAGGGAGAGAGAATGTCTAGAGGGAGTGTTTTGGAAAGAGATCAGAAGGAGAATAGAGGACCAACATTCAAGATATTTTTAGCAGGATTAGGGATAAGAGATTCTTGTTATTATATAGGCAAATTAAAAAAGATTGGGGAAGGGAAAAATATTTTGAAGTGTGTAACACATTGGAGATTGTGGGCATGGTATAGAACTGGAGCAATGAAATTAAGGGGAATGAAAGGGGAAATAGACTCAAAGAAGTACCAATTATGTGGGCGAATGAAAAATGAACTAAATTTTATTTTAGATTGTGAAGAGACAAAATTATGGAGGGACCAATTGGCATCAGTTGTGGTTGTGGTTACTGAGATAAATAATTAAAATGAGAATTAGAAAATCTAAGAATACAGGCGAGATTAGAACATTGGGGGAATTATTAGGAAAGACTAAAGAGAAATATAAAAAAGGAATTCTTAAATCCTAAATTCATAATTGGAAGGATGCCTATCAGAAAAATTGTAATATTTAAGTATAAGGGAGTTAAAAATTAGGTAGATAGTGAACTTGGTGTATAATATATTAATAACCACAATGTTTACTTATATTTGCACTAGTGGCAATTCAAATGTATGTATACAGGTTGTGCTACCTGTAGGAAGAGATGATGTATGTATATTAATAGAGTTAAGCTGTATAGTAATTACAGTTATGCATGTTGGAAGTGAAATAAATTCAAATTCATACACAAAAAATCTGATGTGTTCCATTCACATGACTTTCTCTACCTCTCTGCAACAAAGTATTATTGTTAAAAAGTTTATACTTCTATTTACTTCATGCTAATCGAGAAAAAAATTAGCACAGTCTTATTACTTACTCTCTTGTTAGCAGAAGGGAAATAAGGGAGTACTATAGGCTAAACTAATAATCAAAAGCTGGTTGCTATGTGGCTGAAGTTTCTTTGTTTGTATGGACAGGAGTTGACAAATTCCTGTATGAGAAAAGTATAAGTTTTTCATAACTGAAAACAAAAACAAGGAATATGTCAAAAACGATCAACTCCATGAAAAAAATGTATATAAGATAAATTGTGCATTTTAAGGTGCTCTACATTTTTGTTGTTGTAAGTTTTTCTCCATCTCTTATAGTTTAGCAGTTATGCAAAAATCCATAAAATTCATCCAGAATAAAGTAGTCTTCAGAGGCTATTCCCAGAAAATTCAAGATATACATTTTATTTGTTGTGTAAATATCTTTAATATACAATATTTTAATCAAAATCATTAGAGCCATTTTTTAGAAAATCAAAAATTTCGAAAAAAGTTCCATGTAAAGGGTAGTTGGGGATGGGGGGATTTTTCTCAAAATCTTCGTGTTACATCCCTGGAAGATACTAAACTTAAATACTAAGTTTGGTATTTTACCGACTTTCCATTTTTGAGTTACCGTGTTCACAGACACACGGACACACACACACACACACACACATGCACATGGACCTTTTTCCGAAAATGCTTTTTTTAGATAAAGGGGACCCTAAAACATATATTTCCAGTGAAATCTCTGTAACAAATTTTGGGTGAAGTGCAATACCTTCTCTATACACTATGTACATAGTGCGTATAGAGAAAGTAAAAATGTAGATCTCCTTAAAACACACATTTATGCCATATTCATTTTTTCCCTGGAGTTGACTGTTTTCAAGATATTCCTTGATATTGGTTTCAGTTTTAAAATATCTTAATTTCTCTCATACAGGAACTTAACCCCTGGCAATGCAAAGAAACAGATTTCAATCTCATAGCAACCATATTTTAAAACATTTGACCGACGTTTTAGTCTAGTGCATTTCCTTATTTCCCTTCTACTTATAAGGAACTATGTAATAAGACTAGTTCTGCTAATGTTTATCTCAATCAGCATGAATTAGATAGAAGAATAAGCTTATTAATAATAATTTGTTACAGAGATGTAGAGAAAGTCATGTGAATAGAACACATCAGATTTGTTTTTATTAGAACCAGCTAAAAAATTCACACAGCAGATTTGAACATGGTTCTCCCACTCTCCGCGTGAATGCTCTAACCATTGAGCTACTGTGACAATATGCTTGTATGACATTCATTCCCACAACTAGATAAAAATACTTGAATCAGTTGTAGGATTGAATGTCATACACAGTATCTCAATGGTTAGAGCAATCACACATGTAAAGGGTAGTTTGGGGTGGGGGTATTTTCTTGAAAAATCTTTTGTGTTCCATCCTTGGAAGATACCAAACTTAAATACTTAGTTTGATATTTAAGTCTTTTCATTCATGAGCTTTGCTGTCCACATATACGTGCACACACACACACACACACACACACACACACACACACACACACACACACACACACACACGCGCACATAGACACCCACACACCCCCACCAACACACACACACACACGTTTTTCCAAAAATGCCTCTTTTTCTTTTTGGGATTTTGGGAACCCAAAACATATTTCCGTTGAAATCTCGGTATCAAATTTTTGGGTGGAATGCAATAACTTATCTATACTCTATGTAGAAAGTAAAAATCAGTCCTGTCTGTTTGGTATATTCCGTCATTAGTCTCCTGTTTACAACAAAACATGTATTACCATAATATAGTTAATTGAAACTGTTTCTGGCAAATATTTACAATTATTTACAGAAAATAGAGAGAGAGAAAAATGTTTTTTTTTATATGGATAGCTTGTTTAATAGCTCTGAAATGATAATAGGTAAAAAAGAATATGTGGGTGTTACATATCACATTTTCCAGTGTACTATTCTTTCAGGAAGTTTAAGTTCACTGTAGGTAAGATCATTTAATGTAAGTTCACAGCAAATGGCAAAAAATGAAACTAATAAAGATATTGATTTTCAAGATTCCAGCCTTTGAGTCCCGAAGTGACGGATTGCAGAATATTCAAAATTCTATTTTTCTGGCAGGAACTTTCAATATTCCTGAGGTAATCATTGTATTTCATGGCCAAGTCATGCGTGGTAACAGGACAATGAAAGTAAATACAGAAGCACTGTTTCCGTTTACCTCACCAAATATGACACCATTAGCAACTATGTCAATAAAAACAGAAGGTAAGATGCTTTTAGTATACTTACATATGTATTATATTATTCTTTTAATCATCATTAAAATGTTTTAGCTCTGAATATTTAGTCACTATCCGTGGTATAGTGGTTACCATGCCAGCCTCTAAAACCCAAGATTGCATTTCAAACCTGGTGGAGGGTGATGAATTTTTTCAGACTCAAAAATCCTTAGCATGGCTCCCTTCAGCAGGGAAGTAAAGCCGGTGGTTCAGTGTAATGTTTATTGGCACATAAAAGAACCCCATACCTTGAAAGAAGAAAGTTCCTGGGTAAAATTTTCTGCCATTTTTGCATCTGCAAGTTACAATTTGGTCCTAGGATACCAACCAGAACATTTACAAGCTGGCATTTATTTATGACTTTATACTTTATTTGCTTCTTTGCCATTATTATTAGGTATTATATATTTATATAATAATTTAAATTATTTATTTTTTTCTTTATTATATATAAATGATTTTATGAACTCTCATTTATATATTAGTATAATTTTTGTTTTTTTAGTTAAAATACCAATATATTTAGTGCATTTGTGCCACATGTGGAAAACGAGATGATCCCTCATGGCACATAGTGGCAAACTCACAATCTTGTAAACATTGTAACGATTCCTTAAGAGATAGAGGAAATACTCTCTAAATATTTAAATATTAATATTTACTTGCTTATTTGTTTATTTGTGTTCTATTTGTTTGTTTATTTATTCCTTCATTCAATCTTTCATATAAAATTCCAATTAAATTAGTAATTACTGTGGCTCCTCAAAAGGATATTTGTCCAGACCAGCTCTAAGTAGGGAATATGATGGTTGAGCTACTGCTATAACAAGAGAGAATAAACAAACAAAAACTAAATAAAATTATTATAAACTTTAACATGGTATACTAGATCAATATCGGATATTTAAAACAAAATCAAAAGTCTTAACTAGAGTATGTAAAGAAGTTGCTACTGTAAAGACGCTAATTTATGAGTTAATCATGTTTAGTTTGTTGCTATTTTACAATTTAGTATTTTCTCCATAATGCTGGGATTTATTTTATATTTCACTATCTGTTCATTAGCTACTTAAATAATTTATTTTTAAATTGTCAGAGGTTTAGAGAGTTCTTTATGTTTATGGGAAAAAAATATTTTTGGCCCTATTTTATGGAGTTTATGGAATTTATTGAAATTCCACTAACTAATCCAGTATTATAGGAATGGAGATCTTTCAGGCATGCAATATTCATGCTGGTGAATATGAGGTTGTTTCTAAATGAGAAAAATGTAACATAGAGATTGATAGAATATTAGTTTCCTGATATACTTATTCTGGGGACTTATAATAATTTCATTAAAAACTATACACAATTCTTATTGCTTTCTTTTGTAAGCTCTCTAGTGTTTTCATTTGTTCTTTATTGCTTTTGTACCAGATTGTACAAGATGTTTTAATGTATAAGAGTGAAGTATCTATAAGCATTTCAAATTGCTAGTGCTTATGTCAAGATCCTTTAGTCTGTTTAGACCACAAGCAACAGTAGAATTATCTTTATAATTCCTTCTGTACAATATTTCCATGTTAGGCTTAGATCTAGAGTGAGTCCTAGAGAAATTATTAATGAAGTATTGTTGACCAGTGCATTTTTAGTCTTGTGATAGAGCATATTAGTTTCTTCTGCCTCCCCCCCCCCTCTCTCTCTCATACTCAACAATGCTACAGCAATGGAGTTTTATGCAATTTCGATTGTTAGCATTCTTATGTCAGTATTTCAGTTTATTTCATCAGTGAAGTTAGACATTTCGTTTCACATTCTGCAAAATGACTTTCTCAATAGAAGAAAGAATTGAAATTATGGAAACATATGCAAAACAGGTTTTGAAACTTGCAGAATTTTTGGAGTCAGGTATCCAAATAGAGGACTGCCAGTAAAGAGAGCATTACAGAGTCTGTAAAAAAACTGTAGCACCTATGGATCTGTGTGAAATGTAAAATGACAAAGAACTCCTTCAGTTTGCACACAAGAAGTTATTGCAGACATTCACAGAAGAATTATGCTGAACTCAAAGAAGTTTATGCATAAATTGGCCTAACAGGCACATGTAAATAAGAGGAGTTGCCAGCAGATATTGAAAAGTCTTAATTTGAAGCCATATTTTGTGACAGTTGTGCAGCAATTACGGGAGAATATCGCAACTAGGGTTGGACACAGGAAGGAATAGCTGGGGATCAAATGATAGAGAACTCAAAGCTTGGCTTAGAGTATCTAATATATTCTGAAATATGCATAAGTATGAAAGGGGCTAGTGTTTGGTTTACAAAAATTGGGGCTCCCTAACTTAGATAGCTGACTGAGTAATAATATTCGGATTAGTTAAGGACATCACTTACCAGAAAGTGATGTCTATTGTACCATGGATGGCAAGGTAGCGGTCATGGTCCAATTGGATCCTGCGGAGGCCTACAGTGACTGGGTGCAGCGCAGCTCAAGGGGCTAAACCCCGAGCGTTGAGCAGACGGCTCGAAGACAAAAGACTAATGGACTAAACAACTAGAAGACCAACAAGATGAAAGAGCAGGCTCACCTTCTTGTTTATATAGTTCTTGAGCTCCTATAGGGGTATCAATATTGACAAGGCAGATATTTACCAAATATGGTGCGGACCCATCATATCGTTGCACAAGTCAGTGACCTTTCTGCAGAATTGTTCTAGAAGCTTCTATGAGGATGCTGACGTGGCGGAAAAGCCCACAGGAGCTTTCCTGGCAACTGACACTCCTATAGAACATCCTGTTGGTTGCACAACTTGGTGAAACTGCTGCATTTTAAAGTATAAAGAGATTTCTAAGCTAAATTCAAGTTACCATAAAATGATTAATAAAATAATGACAGTAAAATAAAGTTAAATAAGCTCTTGCCATTGTACAGGTAACAATATGTAGTTTACTGCTCGTGGTTTTTGAATAACATCAAGGATGGTTTGTTAGACCCTTTACAGTACATTCATGAGTGATGAAACATAGTCTCATCTTTCCAAGCATGTGAATTCACAGAATACGAGGTACTGGGCAACAGAGAACCCTAACATTGTGTGTCAGCAACCACTCCATGATGAAAAAATTGGCGTTTGGTGCGATGTAACAGGAGCGTGCATCATTGGACCAATATTTTTGAGACAGTTGCATATGTGGAAATGTTTTATAGATTTTGTGCTAAACTCACTGAATATGAAAGACAATACTGCTTCTTCCAGCAAGATGGGGTAACATGTCTAAGGTATCCCTGGAATGAGTCCATGATGTCTTCCCTGAGGAACAAACTGTCAGCAACATTTCTGACTACCATATTTGCCAGATCTAACAACACGTGATTTTTTCCTGTGGGCACAATTGAAGAGATCCATGAAAAAAATCTTCACACAATGCAGAAGCTGAAAGACAATGTCAGCCCAAAGTTTCCGCCATCAATATTCAAACTTTGCGCCAGATGTATCTGAATATGTGTATTGATGCTACAGGGGGCACTTTCAGCATCTTCTATAAATGTATTTTTCACTTTATTTTTCATTGTAAATAATGGTAAGTCCATTTCAGTTCTTTGTTTCTGAGAGAAGCTGGGAGAAGGCAGAATTTTCACTATAATAAATTAATAATAAATTTGCTTTATTTACCTATAGACATGAAATATATGTTTCAGGTTTTGTCTCAATGAATAATATTATTGTATAATTAAGATTATACTTTTACAAATATATGTTACAATACTTCAGCTAGGTTGTTTTAATGTGTCATAGGTACTACCTATACTACTTTGTTATACTAATGCCACAGTTCATCAATTCTGTACATACATCTATCCATTAGATAATTTTTCAACAACATTTTAAATGAATTACCCTGTGCAGATTTTATATGTATGTTCTGGTAACTTATTAAACATTAATACACCTCTGATGTAGGGATCTTTATCTGTTGCAACTTTTGTGGTAAATGTTCTGTAATAGTTATTAATACCTCTAGTTAGAGGCGGTCAAAACCCGTCCCACTCTTGCTCATTACTCATACGCCACGCCACTCTTGGGAGTGTGGCAACAAGAATCTCATCTCGTGTATCGAGAACTAGTGCTCACAAGCGAGGCAACTCAAGTATTCTCATAACAACAGGCGAAGCAGGTTCACGTATGATCGCGAAGTATAAACTGGTTACATAATAAACTAGGGCCTGGTTTTTAGGTTTTAACTTATTTTTTCCCTTATAAGTAAGTTAGAAAGTTTCAAGTCATTGGATGCTAATGTGTGAATCTAAAAAAAAAAAAAAAACTAAATGGAAAATTAAGACTTAAAACTCACTAAATTTAAGTTTTATCTTATATTATTTTTTTAAGCTCAGTAGAAAATGTATCAATGTTTTCTTAAATTCATTTGAATTACAATTTTTATTTAAGAATTAGTTTAGCTTTGTTTTGATTGTACATGTGGGATTGGCAGGGAAAGAATTTATCATGATTTCTATCTTGGTATAGAAATTGTGTGTATAAAATATACGCCAGCAATTTCCTAAGATGTTGAAAGATCCTATAAGATATATAGGAATATATTAAAAATAACAGAAAATTTGCAAATGTGGCTAGTTGTGTACAATAACAGTGCTGAAATGTGAAGTTTGTTTTAAATGAGCACTATATATTAAAAATACATGCTAAATATTTAGTTAAAATGTTCAAGCACAAGTAGACTGTGTAATGAATTACCTTAAATTATAGTACACATTAATGGCATGCTTCTGTGAAGTAAAATAGTTTTCATACTTTTGTCTATATTATGTTATAAAAGGTGTTGTCAACTTCCTTAAATAGATAGGAAAACTGTTTAAAACCCTAAAAAAAGGAGGCTAGAAACATTCTTAGAAAGCAAGGAATATTCTTTAAAAACCTAAAGAGATTAACAAAAGGCTTAAACTGCAATTATAAAAAGCTAAAAATCTGGGCCCTAGTAACAACACAAGATGACTCATAGTTTAACAGTACTTATATCGCAAATGAGTTCACAGTAAATGGTTTGAATTAGCGATAATAATTGTTAATGACATACCTATACTTTGTGTTACTATGTGTAAACATGCTCATATTACAACCAAAAATAGAATTACTTCTTGCAACATAAATGTCTTAGGAGTAATAAAATATATACACACTTATTTTTAATAAAAGTGGAGACCATGTACACATATCTGCAGATTCTGTGATACCACATTTTGTTTATAACCCTTTCCCTAGTGTGAGTTTATCCTGGTAGGCTATTTAAATCTTAAATAATTTAAACAGATGAAATAATATAACTTACAGGACTGATTATGTGAGTTTCCAAGCATTACACCGCAGTCTTGCAATTAACAAGACTTATGAGTCTTGTGAGTATCGAGACTCCTATATGCTTGTTAGTCAACCTCTTTTGTGTCAGCTATGCATTTAGCTGCATCTACTGGCTGCAAGAGGCACGCTAAGCGGCAGCGAGAAAGGAGTGAGACTGAAAGCTCACTTGACTGGCTCTACCTCTAGTGTAATTTGAATAATGATCTTCATATAATACTAGTGGTATTAATAACTATTACAGAGCATTTGTTTAATATACCAAAATTTACATTGCTTATAATTAACAAAATAACTATATAGATATAGTTATAGATATATATATATATATATATATATATATATATATAGGTGTGTGTATAATGATATTACTGTTAAAATGTGTTGATTTACAAATATTTCTTTCACAGACTGATGACTTTTTAGTTTGTATATACACCTTAAGCTTTTTTTCTGCATTACTAATACCATGTTCATATTTGTGATCGATGTTTCACTCCAAATTTCAATGCCATACTCTATAAGTGGTTGAATCAGTCTTAGTACACAGTTTTAAGTACTTCTTTTTCCATGTGATCTGTTAATTTGCATAAGAGATATAGCAATGACCCTAATTTTTTACAAAATATATGTTTGTTATAATTAAGATTTTTATCCAGATGAAGTCCCAGAAAGTTTATGTCATTTGCTTGCTCTATAACTGAACCATTATTATTTTGCCTACATTTTCTTGTTCTCTAAGTTGAAATAATGCACTTAGTTTTATCAGCATTAAGTTTAAGTTGTGAAGTTTTCAGATACTCAAATAATTTTCGTCATGTTAATGATGCTTTAATTCACGTTGATTTAAGTCTTACTACATTATCTACTATGTTGAGTTATACTAAGCTGTTATGGTTTGGAGTGAAACCAGTTCAATTCCAGGTTATGCAAAATAATAAACAATAATTTCTCTAACTATTGTAGATAGGTCATATATTACCATTACCAAAATATGTTTCTGCTTTATAATTTTGCAGTCTAGTAAAGGGCCTTTCCAGGAGAGGCATACAATCATTTAACTGCACAAATTATTCTTCATTTCTAAAATTTAAACAGAACCATCTGGAATATTTCAGAATTTATGTGTATTCTATTCTGGAATTTCACCCATTTTTTTTTTTTTCAGTGCACTATAAAGATATCTTCTATTCTAATACACTAAAAAAATTTAATGTGCATCTAGACCTGAATCCCAATGTTAGTCTACTAAGGATGTTTCCAAATATCACCAAAGAAGTGGTAAGTAGTTATTAGTGAACAGTGAAATATGCAAGATACTTAGGTACCAATCTAATCCTTACTAACTCAAGATATCTAAATATTCTAACATTAATGTAAACAGTAGTATGTAATGTAAAAAATTACATTTAGCAATGGAAATGGCACAACTTTATTTGAACATTAGTTAACAAATGTATATTAAAAATGAATACAGTATTAGATGCATAATAAAAACTTGTTAAATAAACATGAATATTCATATTTTGTCAAAATTATTTACATGTTTTTTTTTTTTTTTTTTTTTTTTTTTTTTTTTTGGTAGTGTTTAACGCCCGCTTTAACTACTAATGGCACCGCAGGCGGTGACACTGATGATGCATGTATGATGATGGAGCACCGGTGGAATGTGATGGCGGGGGAAACCGGAGTACCCGGAGAAAACCCGCCCCAGTGCCGTTTTGTCCACCACAAATCTCACATGCGGTCGCTTGGGATCGAACCCCGGCCGTCTAGGTGAGAGTCGAGTGGTCTAACCACTCGGCCACGGCGCGGCCCCTTATTTACATGTCATTTTTACTTTTTCTTCATAGTACATGGTACATAGGTAGAGAAGGTATTGCATTCCACCTAAAAATTTAATACTGAGATTTCACCAGAAACAAACATTTTAGGGTCTGCTGTATCCAATAAAAGCACTTACAGAAAAACGTGTACCTGTGATAACTTAAAAATAAAATGACAGTAAAATACAAAACTTGGTATTTAAGTTTAGTATCTTCCAAGGATGCACATGAAGATTTTAAGAAAAATCTCCCGACTCCAAACTATCCTGTACATGGTAAAAATTTTGAAAAATTTAATTTTTCTCAAAAACGGCACTAACAATTTTTATTATAGATATTTACATAAATAAAATGATACCTTGAATTTTCTTGGAATAGCTTCTCTTTATTCTGGATGAATTTTGCATAACTAGTAAACTGTAAGAGATAGACAGAAACTTAAAACACAAAAAATGTGTTCGTTGATCTTGTTGAAACACACATTTTGTATAATATAAATTTTTTTCTTGTAGTTGACCATTTTTGGGATTTATTATTATTGTTATTATTATTACTATTATTATTATTATTATTATTATTATTATTATTATTATTATTATTATTATTATTATTATTATTATTATTATTATTATTATTATTGGTTTCAGTTTTAAAATACTTTAACTTTTCTCATATGGGAATTTGTCTACTCCTTGCAATACAAAGAAACGGATTTCAACAAATGGCACGCAGCTTTTAAAAGATATGACTATTCTTTTAGCCTAGTGTATTATTTCCCTTCTACTGCCAAGAAAGAAAGTAATAAGACCATTTCTGCTAATGTTCATCTTGAGTAGCATGAAGACAATTTCTACTTATGCTTATCTTGATTATCATAAAGTAGATAGAAGAATAAGCTTTTTAACAATAATTTGTTACAGAGAGATGTAGAGAAAGTGATGTAAATGGAACACATCAGATTTTTACTTTCTCTACACGTACTATGTAGATAGTGTATTGAGAAGGTATTGCATTCCACTGAAAAATTCAAAACTGAGATTTCACTGGAAATATACATTTTCAAGTCCTCTGTATCCAAAAAAAAAAAAAAAAAAAATTTTTTAGAAAAAGGTCCATGTGTGTGTGTCCATGTGTCTGTGAACACAATAACCCAAAAACAAAAAGTGAGTAAAATACCAAACTTTATATTTAAATTTAGTATCTTTCAGGGATGCGCCACAAAGATTTTGAGAGAAATCCCCCCCCCCCCCATCGCAAACTACCCTTTACATGGAGAAAATGTTGAACATTCTGATGTTCTCAAAAATGGCTTGTACGATTTTGTTTAAAATACATTAAAGATATTTATATGACAAAATGTATATCTTGAATTTTATGGAAATAGCCTCTTAAGACCTCTTTATTCTGGATGAATTTTGCTGAATTTTTGCATAACTAGTAAACCATAAGAGACAAAAACTTACTACATAAAAAAATGTAGATCTCATTAAAACAAACAATTTATGTGTGTTTTTGTGGAATTGACCATTTCTGAGATATTTCAAGAAAGTTTTAGATTTAAAATACTTGGACTTTTCTCTTACTCCTGGCCATGCACAGAAACATTTCAACCACAAGGCAACCAGCTTTTAAAAGATTTGACTATCGTTTTAGCCTAGAGTATTCCCTTATTTTGCTTCTACTTACGAGGAAGCAAATAATTAAGACAATTTCTACTTATGCTTATCTTGATTATCATAAAGTAGATAGAAGAATAAGCTTTTTAACAATAATGTGTTAGTGATGTAGAGAAAGTCATTGAATGGAACACATCAGATTTTTACTTTCTCTATACCTACTATGTACATGTGTAACGAGAAGGTATTGTATTGCACCCAGAAATTTGATACTGAGATTTCACCAGAAATATATGTTTTGAGACCCCCCCGAGTCCAAAAAAAAAAGCATTTTCAGAAAAATGTCCGTTGTGTGTGTGTGTGTTCAGTATCTCCCAAGAATGCGACACGAAGATTTTCAAGACAATCCCTCCACCCCCAACTACCTTTTACTTGGAAAAAATTTCGAAAATTTTGATTTTCTCAAAAATGGCTCCAACAATTTTGATTAAAATACTGTATATTAAAGATATCTATATGGCAAATAAAATTTATATCTTTGAATTTTCTGGAAATAGCCTCTAAAGACCTCTTTACTCTGAATGAATTTTGCTGAATTTTGCTTAACTGGTGAACCATAAGAGATAGACAAAAACTTTCTACTCAAAATATGTATATCACATTAAAACACACAATTTATGCCATACGTTCTTTTTGTTGAATTGTCCTTTTCTGAGATATTCCTCGTTATTGGCTTCAGATGTAAAAATGCTTAAACTTTTTTCACACGGAAAGTGAAATAAAGTTGGCTTTTAAAAAATGTGACTTTCAGTTTAGCCTAGTGTATTCCCTTATTTTCCTTCTACTTACCAGGAAGCAAGTAATTAAGACAATTTCTGCTAATGTTTATCTCAATTATCATAAAATAGATAGAAGAATATGCATTTTAGCAATAATTTGGCACAGCAATGTAGGGAAAGTCATATGAATGTAACACATCAGATTTTTTCACTATATGTTTATATTTTATAGTTATTTACGTGGGACCCCCCAATATGTTTTAGCCAGGCTAAAACATATTGGGGAGTCCTGTGATTTTCAAAACTCAAGTGTGGAAAAAATTTACATTTTTACTTTACATTTAATTTTTACTGTTGATAAATTTATAACATTATATTTTACTTAAATAAGACCAAAAAATAAACATTAGAAATACTGTCACCATGAAAAACAAAAACAGAAAGAAAGGAAACTAATCTAATGTGTTACACTCACATAACTTTCTCTAGCTGCTCTACAGACCTCCTTCAAAACATTATTCTTCTTTGTACACAATGCTAATCGAGATAAATATTAGCAGAATGTTCTTATTACTTAGTTCCTTACAAGTAGGAGAGAATAAGGGAATGCGCTATGCTAAAGTGATTGTCAGATGTTTAAAAAGCTATCGTCTTGCGATTGTCATTGCAAATCACTTTTTGCTTGGCCAGGAGAAGAACAAAAGAAAAATGGACACTTCCTGTATGAGAAAAGTTTAAGTACTTCACAATTGAAACCATTAAGAAGGAATATCTCGGAAACGGTTACCTCCACAACAAAAACGTAATGGACATAAATTGTGTGTTTTGACATAATGTACATTTTTTGTGTAGTGAGTTTTTTTCTATCTCTTACGGTTTAGCAGTTAAGCAAAATTCATCCAGAATAAAGAGCTCTTCAGAGGCTATTCCCCAAAAGTGGGTATCAAAATATTTAATAAATTACCACAAGGTATAAAATATGTGAAAAGTATAACAGTATTTAAGAAGTAGCTAAAATCCTTTCTGCTGTGACATGCCTTTTATTCAGTAAATGAGTACTTAGGTCACAGATATTTATGTACTTTTATTTTATTTTTTTATATTTTATGTAAAATGTCAGTTTTTTATACATTATTGTATTTTGTTGTAGGTATATATTGTAATTGACGAAACTAAAATTCTGTAAAGAATTAATATGGTGAATAAAGAATTGGATTGAGTTCAGGTGTTATTTTCTTAGGATTTCTTATAAGATGGTCATCTTTTATAAATATGCTACTTAATGAAGAATTATTTTTATGATTTTCATATCCAATTACACTCTCTGGTTCTATTTTCTGTATTAATAATTTTTCTATTATATTTTTTCTAACTTCAATAGTTCTCACCCCTGATACTTAATAAATTCATGATTACAACACAAATTGATAATTGTCCAGTTCCAGAGTTTCCTGAGACCGCCTATAGAGGGTGTTGTGCTGCAGACATATGGAAGTGGAAATTTTCCAGTCTCAAGAAAGGATTTAATAGAAATAATCCATGAAGCAACTAAACGTGGGGTGATTGTTGTTAATTGTACACAGTGTCTTACTGGACGAATATCAGCATCTTACGAAACTGGCAGGGTAAAGTATGGTAATGTTTACACAGTTATAACTGTTCAGTTTTAAAAGAACTTTGACTACTTTTTGTGTGAATTTATACATTTTACAAACAGACATATGGGTATGGGTAATGCTTCAGCTGAGAACATGGTCAGGATGATGATAGCAGGATGCGAGGTAAATAGTGACATATTAGATGCATAATTTCCTGAGAATTCTACTCATAAACTTTCATTAGTCTACAGTGTGCACATAATCATTGTTTCATTTCACCAACATGTTATAGAAACTTCTCAAAGTGGTGATCTTCAGTGCCAGAGAATTTGTCTATAAATTTTCTACACACTGGTCATCATGGATGACCTAAAATGTTTGTTGTTGTGAAGAGTAAATTTTCAGCTGGCATTCCAATTATCTAAATTTATAATTTCATGTGTTCACAGTACATGCACTTTAAAATTAATTCAAAAGTAGTACACAAGAATAGTTATTTATGATACAATTGGTAAAAGTTGTGTTTTATATTGTGAGTAGTAAGATTGTAAAACAAGGCTATAGGCTGAGTACAGTAATCCTATGAACAATTTTAACAATTGTCATACACTATTTTTAGGTTATTCTCAATATTTATAGACACTTTTTATGATTATAAATAGATTGTTTTACCTATTTCATGGGGTTCATGCTTAATGGTCTGCAATATTGAGTTGTTGCCTTGCTTAGCATCAGTGCTGACATCATGATGACTTACTCATACAGAACAAAAACATTGAATAATATTAATAATAATAATAATAATAATAATAATAATAATTTTTATTGTCATTGAGCTGTACAGCAATAGACAACGTCACAAAATTACTAGAATATAATGAGTATTTACAATATTTGATAACCAAGCTGCTATACAGGAATAAAATTGCTTAACTATTTCCTCTCCATACAAAATCTAAAGAACAGAGTGATTGATAAATGTAAGAAAAGTAAATACATAATATCTTATAAGGTAACAACATCAAAATCATTTGAGAAGCAAATTTACTTAGCATGTTTTTGAGTAACATTACCTTTTAAAGTATTCCTATACTGAGTAATAAGGTTTAGCCACTAACCATTCATGGAGCTTATTCTTATAGCTTGATCCTGATAGTTGTTTTATTTCTATGGGTAAATTATTGTAAAGGTTTATACCTAATATTTCAAAACTCTTCTGGGATGTGGTTAACCTGTGGTATGGCATATTAATATGTTGACTGACTTTTTCAGCTCAAGCACGACTCAGATACTCCATAGAAAGAACAATCCTATATTTCAAATGATTATGCTACAAAGAAAGCAAAAGCCACATCACAAGTCTTAAAGGAACTCACACAGTGAAACTAACATCAATATTTTTGTGTGAGGCAACTTAGGTTTCCATCACTGTATTTAATGAGGGAACATTTTTCATGAACTGTTTTTCACATCATCAGTAGCTGTCAATTGGTTCGAATATCCTGTCTCTTGTTGACTGGCACTGTTCCCCTGGTGATGCAGACTTTAGTCATTCACAATAGAAGTTCATTTCTGATGAAATTTCAAAGTTCACTACCAAGTCTTCATGTTTTTAATTTCTCTGTACGTGCTATGTACATAGTGTATAGAGAAGGTATTCCATTCCACCCAAAAATTTGGTACCGAGATTTCACTGGAAATACACATTTAGGGTCCCCTGTATCCAAAAAAAAACATTTTAGAAAAAGATCTGTGTATGTATCTGTGAACACGATAACTCAAAAATGTAAGGTCTGTAAATTACCAAACATGGTATTTAAGTTTAATACCTTCCAAAGATGCAACACAAAGATTTTGAGGAAACCCCCCCCCCCCCACACCAAACTACCCTTTAGATAGAATTTTTTTTTTTAAATTTTGATTTTCTCAAAAATGGCTCTAATGATATTTATTAAAATACTGTATATCAAAGATATTTACACAACAAATATAATGTATATCTTGAATTTTCTGGAAATAGCTTATGAAGACCTCTTTATTCTGAATGAATTTTGCTGGATTTTGCATATCTAGTAAACCATAAGAGATAGACTAAAACTTACTCCACAAAAAATGTAGATCTTATTAAAACACAGAAATTATGTCCTGCAGTTTTACGTGAAGTTCACCTTGTTTGAGATATTCCTTGTTATTGGTTGCCATTTTAAAATGCTTAAACTTTTCACATGCAGGAATTTGTCAACTCCTGTCAATGCAAAAAAATGGATTTCAATCACATGGCAATCAGTTTTTAAAATATTTTACTATCATTTTAGCATAGTGTAATCCTTTATCTCCCTTTTACTTGCAATAAAGCATTTCTGCTAATGTTTGTCTCAATTATCATGAAGTAGATAGAAGCATAAGCTTTTTAACAATAATGTGTTACAGAGTTGTAGAGAAAGTCATGTGAATAGAACACATCAGATTTTTACTTTCTCTATACGTACTATGTACATAGTATATAGAGACGGTATTGCATTGCACCCAAAAATTGGATACCAAGATTTCACCAGAAATACATGTTTTGATATCCCCTGAATCCAAAAAAAAAGCATTTTCAGAAAAATGTCCATGTCTGTGTGTATGTATGTGTGTGTGTGTGTGTGTGTGTGTGTGTGTGTGTGTCTGTAAGCAGCATAGCCAAAAAAAAAAAAGACTGTTAAAAATCAAACTTTGTCTTTAGGTTTGGTATCTTCCAAGGATGTGACACAGAGATTTTCAAGAAAATCCCCCCAACTACCCTTTACATGGAAATGTTTTCGAAAATTTTGATTTTCTCAAAAATGGCTCTAACGCTCTTGATTAAAATATTGTATATTCAAGACATTTACCTGACAAATAAAATGTATATCTTGAATTTTCTAGGAATAGCCTGTGAAGACTACTTTATTCTGGATGAATATTACGGAATTTTGCATAACTGCTAAACCGTAAGAGATGAACAAAAACTTACCACACAAAAAATGTAGAGCACGTTAAAGCATGCAATTTATGTTATATACATTTTTTTTTAATTGGATTTTCTTCCTCTTTTATATTTCTGATGGATGTCTCAAGCTTGGTGTTTATTCCAAGACCACAGCCGATTTATCCATTTGCTTGAGTTTAATGTTTCTAAAATGCTCTTTCATCCTAATATTTAGTCTTCTTTTTGTTTTGTCTATGTCTATTTAATCATAATTCAAAAAATTGATTTGTTACACCCCAGGTGTTTCTTTGGATACAATAGC
This sequence comes from Hymenopus coronatus, assembly GCA_030762935.1. Lineage (NCBI taxonomy): Eukaryota > Metazoa > Arthropoda > Insecta > Mantodea > Hymenopodidae > Hymenopus > Hymenopus coronatus. The sequence goes on along the minus strand of CM060897.1, from coordinate 150,464,989 downwards.
ATTCATTTTATTTGATTTTAGCAAGTATCCAAGGGAAGATCTTTTTTGAGGGGCCAACATTATTTTTGCCACATTCCATGTTCAGAAGATTTTCAAAACCCATATATATGATAACATAAAAAAAAAGATGGAAACTATCACATCTAAAGAAAAACCTGGAATATACAAAATTAATTATTTGGATTGTGATTAAATTTATGTAAAAAACAAATATCAATATTAGGATAAAAGAGCATTTTGAAAACATTGAATTAAAACAAATGGATAAATCAGCTGTGACCCATCATTTTTGGAATAAATACCATGATATAGCTCCAGATATAAAGCTGTTAAACACCACCAAGAACATAAAAGAGTTTCAGCATTAAACTTCTGTCCTACAGATGGCTTGTATAAAAAACAATTGAATTAACACCAATTGACCATAATAGTTGGCTAAACTATGAAGCTGGAACTTAAAGCACTTATGACATTGTAAGTCACCATTGGGGTGTGTCATCTCAAAATAATTTGAGATCACCTTGTGGTATACAGGGAAATGATGGCCAAGCATCCCTTGAACATAGAACATGTCAAAGCATGCAAAATTATATACACCAAATACACAACAATTTAAGTTTTCTCATTAGAACTAATAAATATCTTAAACTTTCAATATCACTTGACTTTTACAGCCTATGTCACTATACAGTGCTTACATTCTTATACATAAGAGTGCCCAAATTTAATGTTAAGATCTACATTCTGAAAATATTAAATATGTGCATAGAAATTTTATCAATGTCTTTCTAAATTGTTAGTTATTACTCTCAAAACTGCATACCTATACAAAGTATATATTTAAAGTCACAGTAATAATATACATGTAATAAGTATTGATTTTCTAATCCATTTAATGTAACATATTAAATATAAAAAACTTTGCTTGACTTTTGGTCTGTGCCATATCTCTTAGTGTTTACATCCTTAGTGTGTATGTCAAAATTTGGTAATAAAATATACACTTTTTGTATTAAAAAGTGGATACATTGACATATTAAAGGCACTTAAATGTTTACATCCTTACTTCCATATAAAGAGTGTCAAAATTTGATGTTAAGATATACGTTCCAAAATATTGAGGTGTACATTAAACGTAAAATCACTTCACTTGGCTTTAATAGCCTGTGAAATAATACAGGCTATCAATTGAGTGAAGGTTAACCAGAGCTCAAATGGCATAACATGCTGCATTAAGCTTAGGTGTGATGTAGTTAATATGCGACTTCCAATCTAAGTGCTTTTCTACTGGAAGACCTAGAAATGTTACTTCATTAGGTTGTTGAAATAATCCATCGCTGATCCCTATTTCCAGATGGGTTGCCAAGAACAATTAGTTATGAATTTAACTACTTTTGTCTTTTCAAGGTTTACTGAAAGTTTGTTTACTTTAAATCTGACATACAGTGTTAGAACATAATAAAATTTAATTTTATAAAACATTCATTTAAATGTATGCTTGTTACTAGAACACTGGTGTCATCTGCAAATCGATAGATAACTGCTAGCAATGTTGTTTATGTACAATGGGAGGTCATTTATGTAAATTAAAAATAACAGAGAACCTAACATTAACCCTTGGGGAATGCCATCTTTTAATAATTTCCAATCTAAGATGCTGTTGTATATTGATTGTGATTGCTAATTTTGACCCTTTGTTTTCTTTCTTTTAGGTATGATATAAACCAATTTAAATGTTTGTTTTTATTCCATAAAACTGTAGTTTCTCTATCAAAATATCATGATTTTCACACTCAAAAGCTTTCGCAAGGTCACAGAAAATTCCATCCGCATGTAAATTGTCATTTAAAGCTGTTACCATTCATGTGTAAGATTGTAATTGCATTGTTTGTGCTATTCCTTTTCTAAACCTAAATTGTTCTCAGATAAATAGATTGTTATTTTCCATGTAATTATACAATCTGTTAAATATTACTGTCTCAAATTCTTTTGAGAATATTGGTAAGAGAGATATTGGTCTGTAATTTGCACATCTTCCATTTTGCCTTTTTTGAAAAGGAGTTTAACTATTGAGTATTTCATTCTATCAGGAAATATTCCAGTATTTAATGATTAATTACATAAATAAGTAAGAGGCATGCTTATTTGATGCATACATGCTTTTAAAACTATGCTTGTTATTTCATCATATCCAGAAAAGCTTTTGGTCTTAAGAGAATTTATAATGTTATAGGTTTCAGGAGTTGTCAAATTGATGTTAAATTCAGAGATCTTATCAATGAAATAAGTTCTCAAAAATTTAAGGCTGATTCCTCATTTCCATAATTTAAGTTTAATTTGTTTGTTACATCAAGAAAGAAATTGTTGAACATATTTGCAACCTACTGTAGATCACAAATTATTTTTTTGTTGGTATTTAGTATTATTGGGGGACTTCCTTGAGAGCACCTCCCTGTTTCTCTTTTTGTTATTTTCCAAATTGTTTTTATTTTGTTTCCTGAATTTCATATTTGTTTAGAATCATGCTATATCTTGGCTGCCCTTATTGTTTCCTTGAGGAGTTTACAATATCTTTTATAGTATGCATGTGTGTATGTATGTTTATGTTAGTGCATGTGGAAAGCAAAGCTAAGTTCAAAAACAAAAACCATTAAAAAAAATATTGACATTTCTGTTTAGTATCTTCCAAGGATGTGACATGAAGATTTTGAACAAAAAAAATCCTCCCACCACAAACTACCTTTTACTGGAAAAATTTTTGAAAATTCATTTTTCTCAAAAATGGCTATAATGAGTTTGATTAAAATACTTTATGTTAAAGATATTTATATCACAAATTAAATGTATATTTCTAGATGAGTTTTGCAGAATTTTGCATTACAGTTAAACTTTAAGAGATAGATAAAACTTATTCCACAGAAAATGTAGATCTTGTTGAAACACATAATTTATCAAATATACGTTTTTCTTGTGGAGTTAACCATTTTTGAGCTACTCTTTGTTATTGGTTTCAGTTTTAAACTACATAGCTTTTCTCAAACCGATCTGTGCAAAACGAACCGAACCTCAATTGTTTCACATAGTGACCAGTTTTTAAAAAAAGTTTACTATTGCTTTATAATAATGCATTCCCATATTTCCCTTCTACTGACAATGAAGCAAGTAATAAGTAGCCAGTTCTGCTAATGTTTATTTCAATTAGCATAATGTACATAAAAGCATAATCTTTTGTTAGAATAGTTTCTATGTTAAACAACTAGAGGAAGTATGTGAATGGAACAAATCAGATTCTTTTAATATGTGACAAACTGAATATCATCCTTAAAAGTGTGCAGAAATGTGAAACAGTAATGAAGAATCCCCACACTGGACTGTTTAACATTCAATGTATCAGGAGGACGCTTGGAGAAAGAGAAGTAGATGCCTGGGCAAAACTTCCTCAGAAAGGACTCTGTATCAAATTATTCAAGCAATGCAAGCCAGCAAATACAGGGATTTGAAACCGTGATGACCTATCATCATGTGAATGGCATGAATCTATAAAAATGACAGCTAATGCATCCGCCATGCGTTCCATACCTGGTAGATCGCAAGACAACAGACTCTGTCGGCGATGCCACAGAGAGATAGAAACACTTGCACACATCTTGGGATCTTGCCCTCATGGAGAAGTATTATGCAACTCTTGCCATCACAAAATTCACTCAATGATCGCTGACAAACTGCAAATGAACAACTACAAAGTCTTCAAAGAAGTCCATGGACTGGAAACTAACGGTAGCACAAGATGAATTGACATGATTGCAATCCCAAAAGACACAAAAATAGGATTTATCTTCATCCCTACCGTTAGGTTTGAAAAGCTCAAAGGACAACCAGAAGACATCGACACAGAGAAAAGGGATGTTTACACACCCACAATCCCATACTTCAAGGCAAAATATGAACTAAATATCATAGAGGTAATTCTTCTGATGGTTGGAGCTCAGGGTACCATTCCTTTACATTTTTTCAATACCTGGAAACAATTTGGACTGAAGAAGGAAAAAATATAAGAAATTGCCAAATCTGCAATAAGAGGTTCAATTTCTCTTCTTCGAAATCATTTGTATAATAACCAGTTTTAGTATTTTCACAGCCTATATTCCTTTGCTATAAATTATCTATGGTATGTTAATTTTATATTATGTTTAATAATCCTTTCACTTCTTTTAGTTTCCTTTTCGATTGCTATACTAATGAAAACTATCGATATTACATTATCTCTATAGAAGAGTTTCAAGTGTTTTTTATTTTATTTTATTTATTTATTTTTTTTTAAGATAGTTAATTTATAATTTGTCTTTTTTACTCTGTACATACGGGGAGTTGTTATTGTTTCAATAAAACTCTATATAGAACCATTGCAAAAAATCTCAACTCAACATCAAAATTGAGGTGATGGAAACCTTTGTGTAAAATCTTATATTTTAGAATACTGTAATAGTTATTTATGTTATAATTGGCTTAAATAGAGTATTATTTATGAGTGGGATTATCAGTACATGAGCATATATGCACGAGTGTTCTAATTTCTCATGAGCAAATAATAGTCTAATAAATCACGTGTAATAAACATTTTATCTTATCCTAATATTAACTTAAATATTCTAACGTTTGTTAATATTAATATTATTAGAGCTGTCATTAAGAGGAATTAAATTTTAGTCATAATGTTGCTATGTAACTCTGCTGGAATAAACAATTTCAATTCTGGTTGTTTAAACTGCACCAAATAAATCAATATATGAATGAAAATGGATATTCCCAAAGAATTGTTAGATTATGCTAAAAAAGCTGTACTTAGTTTGTTACACAGCATGTCAGAAGAAAGGAGCATAAGAGACAGACAAACACTCAATAAGAATTGTAGATCTCCTTGAAATACATAATTTATGCCATTTAGTTTTTCTTGTAGAATTGACCATTTTTGAGATATTCCTTGTTGTTGATTTCAATTTTAAACCACCTTAACTTTAGTTATAATTTAATAAGCCAGCAAAAGTTTAATATTGGAGTTGAATATAGGCACATGTGCTTCACATAAACTTTGCTTACGCAGAACTAGTTTCACATATGTGTTGCATGCAGCAGTTGCTAATGCATGCAACATGCTTGCGAAACTAGTTTTGCGTAAGCAAAGTTTTTGTAAAGTGCATGTGTGTATATTCAACTCTAATATTAAACCAACTACTTTAACTTTTCTTAAATGGGACCATGCAAAGCAAACCGAATCTCAATTGTTTCACTTAGCGACCAGATTTTAAAAGATTTGACTTTTGCTTTCGCCTAATGCACTCCCTTATTTCCCTTCTACTTACAAGGAAGCAAGTAATAAGACTATTTCTGTTAATGTTTATGTTGGTTAGCATTTTGTACATAAAAGAAAAAATCTTTTGTCAGAATAGTTTGTTTATGAAACAGCTAGAGAAAGTTATGTCTGTGGAACATGTCAGATGTTTTTTTATTAAGTTTATTTTGTTACAGCTGAACCAGTTTTCTAAATTTTGTTTAACTGTGATATTGGATTTTAATTTATGATGATTTGAGTCCTGTAAAATAACTATATGTATACGTGGTTTACCATTTATGTGTAAGAGAGGACCTCTCAAGTGCCTGATATCTCACTCATGCAAACTGATGTGCAGAGGACCTGTACACTGTGAACCATATACCAAGCAGGGTGGCTCAAGTGGTAATATCGGTAATGTTGCCGTCAGTTGGCTGCATAACGTCAGGCAGCCAACCAGCATCTGAAAGGTGTAATGTTCAGCATAATGGAGCATATATAGTTGGCATTGCGAAAAGGAGGGAAGGCAGCATAGTCATACGGTAGTGTGGAAAGCATGAAATTTGCAATTAACATAAATGCCTTAGGAAGCGTAACTATAGCAAGGTGGGGAAACTCAAAAATATATACGAGGCAGTGCATTCATAGGAAGGTGCAGGAAATGCTGAAATATGCAATTATATGCATCAGGGGGTGCATATACTGTTCTTCTGAGTATCTCCTACTGTTATCCACCTCTTTCATATTTTCTTCAATGACAAAAGGCTACCAATGACATAACTAAAGAGCAAGTAAATCTGGTTGGGCTGACAGTTATTCTTACAAATAATAATAATAATAATAATAATAATAATAATAATAATACTCATAATCATCATACTACCACCAATAATAATAATAATAATAATAATATTAATAACAATAATATATAATAATAATAATTTTTATTTACTACTAATGCTGTAAAGCAATCGATACTTCTTATTTAACAGTAGCTTTGTGTATTAAATTTCTCCATTTAACCCACAATATTACTTGATCAAACATAATAAGAGCACTGCAATTGCAGTATGACATATATGGGGTTAACTTTATGTTTTGATGAAATTGCCTTTAGCTAGCTCATGTACCACATAACCTCAAATAATTAACATCTCAATAAGTAGGATTAATGGTTAATGATGGATGGTGTCGTCTGCTAGAATTACCACGCCCTTCGGCTACGTCATATATGCGCCATTTAGCAACATATAACCGTGCTACTACTGCCATTTTGCGGCTATTAACCGGTTGCATTCCTTTGGCACTATGTGCTCAGTTCTACAGCGGGTTTTCAATTTCTAAAGTTGGTATGGTTTTGTGGCATTGCACGGCAAACTGACCCTTAAACGGCAACATTACTGTAATATCTATGGCCTGCAGTGGAGGGTCCCAGTTTCGATTCTTGACAACTGCCCACACTGACCCATGGATTTCTTGAAGTTTTCTTGGGTTGGCAGGTAAATGCTAATGTGGTTCATATTTTACATGACTTCTTGTTCATTATTTTCTGCACCCATCTCTTGCATGTCCATTTCACGATTGAAGGACCAGGCAATGATGTTCAATGGGTTCTGGTTGGCATGGCTGTGCACTCTGTAAAGGTTTCTTCTCTAGCATTGTTTCAGGACCACATGTCAGGACCCGACTTTGGTTGCTTTTGGGCAGACATCCTTTTGGGGGACCCCTGAAGTCTCAGGGCTTGTGAAAACGCCCCAGGCAGCATCGGATGCATTTGAACTGGAAATGTTAGGGACCCCATCCATGCTTGCAATTGTCATCTAAATCTGGTGCCCAAAATTTATACTTTGTTTTAATAAAATTAAGAGGATTTAATTAGTAATTAGTGATTTCAAACTAATGAGTTTAAAGTCTTATTTATTTTTTAGTTGTGTTAATTTTAATTATATTTATAATTTATTTGAATGCCTTATTTTTTGTTAACAGAAAATTTTAATTGATTGGAATAAATTAAAATTTTGTATTGTTATTATTTAAGTTGAGTTAATTTAAGTAAAAAATGTCTATCAGATGTCTCCCCACATCCCTGCCTCCTAGGGTCCGTATAAGTTGCAAAGAGCACAATGGCATACTGTGATGTTCTGATTCAGTGACTGGGGGCCCATTCTATGATAATCCTAATCCTTAGCCATGTATTTAGACAGCTGTTTAGTACTTTATTGCTCTTTTAGAAAACTTTTTAATTTGGAATAGATTATTATAATGCTTTCTGGCACAGTATTTTGTGATCTTAGCTTGCATTTAGTTAGTTAATAACTTTAAGCTCCAGGGACCCCAAGATCATGTGATTATATATTTTGTTAAGGGGCTCGCTTATTGAATTCTTTACAATTTTTACAAGTCTAGGAAGTAGTTCGTCCCACCCATTTGAATTTTTTCTTTTTTCAGAGCAGAGATTTGGTTATGTCTGCTGTAATAGTGTTGCTTTCTGGCACAGTATTTTGTGATGTTAGCTTGCATTTAGTTAACTCCTTGATGTTTTACTTTTGTTATGCACTTCAGTTATATATTTTGGAATGACCATTTGTTTTGTTTTGTTTTTTTGTAGCTTAACATCCTTTAACCTGGTTGGTCATATCACACAATGAATGAAATAGTTGAATTAATGCTCAAATGATCTCGGGGTCCTTGGAGCTTAAAGTTATTCGATATTTGTCTTCTCAGGATAAGGGAAAACCCCGAAAAAATCTTGTCCAGGTAACTCACCCTAAGTGAGATTCGAACTAGCAATCTGTTGAATATGAGGCAGACATGCTACCATCACACTACCCAGGCAGGCTTTTATTTTTTTTCTTTTCTTTTTTTTTTTCTTTCTTATTTTTTTTCTAAATATTAAATAGTGCTTTGTTAACTGTATATTAGAGAGTTTTTGCACCCCTAACATTAAACAATTATATTGTCCAAAATAATGATGTAATCAAAGTTAATGTGATGGCTGCAAAAACAGTTTTCACCTTACATAAACCGTGCTATTTCCCTCGGAAACATTTAGAGTTTTTTTTTATATATATATATATAATGTTTAACGTCCGCTTTTACTGCTATGGCACTGCCTGCAGACATTTAGAGCTGTTTCCTTGTCTTTCATTGTTATGGTATTTTGGAGGGGGGGGGGGGGATGATGAGTGAAATCAGTGAAATGATGTTCAAATTTTCAAGGGTTTATTACCATTGCTTACTGGATGATTTTGAAGATATTGTACTTACAGTTTTGGTAACAAGAGAAGTTCTGAGATTAAGAGCGATGTAATTTCTATGTTTTGACATTAATGATTTCTCCCCTAAAAGTTGCTTGCAATAATAATTGAGTGAATAATCAATATCTACTATATATCTTTTATTCCTATTTCAATATCATTGTACAGCAGTATACTTAGTGACCCATATTGACATCTGTCTTTCACTTTTTCCAAAATTGCAACAGATGGTCCTTTACAAAGGCAGAAGCTTTTGTATCTTCCCTCGTAAACTTTATTGAGAAGATCACTCTATCTACTGCCATCTTCATTGAGATTACTTACTAACACAACAACATCACAGTCTAGTAGTAACAGTAATTGTAACGGTTGATTAACACACTTGCATTATTGTCCACATTATTGTTGCACATATAGTCACAGCAGGTTGTTCGGTTAAGTAAGCCATTATGCAAGCGGTTAAAACATACTGCCTTCGGATTTTATGTGAAATTATGGGCATCAGAATAATGTTAAAAGCAAATTTCTGATCAGGATGCTCAAGACCCCTATTGTTGGATATTTGAAAAGTCTAAGTCTGTGAATTCAGATGACTGAAAATGTGAAATAGCATATGCTATATATTAGTTTTGAACAAAGTGGTACAATTGTAGATGCTAACAATAATAATGCACAAATTGTCTACCAAAAGAAGGATTGTGTTTGTAGAAGTTTGTGTCCATCTACACAATTAATTACAGACATTTTAGGGAAAGAACTAATGTGTAAATTAAATTATAGTTGACAGTTTAGATGGTGTGGAGGAACCAGGAAAGTTTCTGTGCTAGTATGCAGTATCTGATTCTGCTATAGAGTGCTCAAGGGGCGGTTCACCCTTACGTGCTGAAGTGCTGCAGCACATTAATTTTTTTTAAAAATTGCATAATACATATGTTGAAAGACCATGTAACAAATACAATGCATTATGGTAGTAATTAGAAAGAGAGGACACATAATAATGAATGCTAGAAGAATCATACACACGTAAGCTTTACAAATCGAATGCATTGGCAAATCTCTCATGCTGGAAGCTTGCAAGCTTGCTTGGTCAGTACTGCGCTTGCATAGAACTTCCCCTCTTACTTCCTTGAAGGCCACATATGCCCAGGTTTTTGACCTGCTCCATGTTGAATTTTGGTATCGCACAGGATTGTGTTCATTACAAGTGTTGGCTCTTTTCCTTGTAAACACTTTGGCTGCAGATGAAATAATGCTGGCACACAGCTCCAGAATTTAAACACTCATTGAAACTAATTAAACATGTATTTCAGCTTTACATTTTAGTGTAATAGTGTTTATTATAATTATAAACTGATGTCTGCAACAGAGTGTTATTCCCATCCTCAGTTACTTTAAAGGAAAATATGACTGCATGTCTGCATTCCCACAATTGCAAAAACTTCAATTAATCTTGCCACACAAACCAGAGTACAGAAGATAATTCACCAAAATGGCAACTAATGAGGAAGTGAAGAAGAAGAAGAAGAAGAAGAAGAAGAAGAAGAAGAAGAAGAGGAAGAAGAATAAACAGGCATTCCCAAACTACTGTGGAGACCAACAAAGTATCATTCAACAAAACAAGTTTTCCATCAGGCTGAGAAAACAATTTCGGCCATAACATTGACACTGCAATATCTTCAATCAACATGTTAAGTCAATCAAGTTTGTTGAACTGCTCTCCAAATTGCCTCAACATGTTAATGTTATTGTTAGTGTGAACCTAGCTTAAGAAATGTATTTGTAAACTTTGTTTTATATATATATATACAGGGAGGGGCATAAGTAGGTCTACAGTAGTGTGATTAGTATATTTGATGGAGTGAGATGAGTAATTTTGATTTTTATGACTACTTATTTCATTATTAAGTTTCCCAGTCATGTTCAGTTTGTCTTTTATGTATTATTTTGTCTAGTATTTATTCTTTGTTTAAATCATTTATGTCACAATAATTGATAATTTAACGAAAGCTCAAGGAATCTGGTTTTGGAACATTGCAAACAGGTTCAAGAGAATGGGGTGAAGAATTTGACCCAGGATAATAATAATTTTACGGGTTACACAACAAATTTCATCATACAGGGTCTGTTAGTATTGTACCAAAAATACCACTCTGAAAATGAAATGTTAGTTATTCAGAGTTTGTCTAAAAGCAAAGAGATGAGCAGCCATGGACCTGAACACCTCACTGCTTTGATCAACATTGATACTGTATACTGTATATATAATGTACTTTTGAACTTAGTGATGCATCCAATGTATTATGAACATAAGGATGAAATAAATTGGAATTAAATTAAAGCGAAATTTTCTACACAAAGTTCAATCATTACTATGGGTTTGTGGCTCAACAGCTGTAAAAAAAATCTGATGTGTTACACTCACATGACTTTCCCTAGCTGCTCTATAAAACTCCTACAAAAGATTATTCTTCTTTGTACACAATGCTAATCAAGATAAATGTTAGCAGAATGTTATTACTTAGTTCCTTATAAGGAAAAGGGAATAAGGGAATGCACTATGCTAAAGTGATTGTCAAATGTTTTAAAAGCTATCGTTATGCGATTGTCATTGCAAATCACTTCTTTGCTTGGCCAGGAGTAAAACAAAAGAAAAACAGATACTTCCTGTGTGAGAAAAGTTCAAGTACTTCACAATTGAAACCAATAACAATGAATATCTCCAAATCGGTTACCTCCACAACAAAAACGTAAAGGACAACAATTGTGTGTTTCTTCATGAGGTACATTTTTTGTGTAGTACGTTTTTTTCTATCTCTTACGGTTTAACAATTAAGCAAAATTCAGCAAAATTCATCCGGAATAGAGGTCTTCAGAGGCTATTCCCAAAAAATTTGAGATATACATTTTATTTCGGACATAAATAGCTTTAATATACAGGATTTTAATCAAAATTGTTAGAGCCATTTTTAAGAAAATCAAAATTTTCGAAATTTTTTCGACGTAAAGGGTAGTTTGTGGTGGGGGGATTTTTTTTTAAAATCTTTGTGCCGCATCCTTGGAAGATACTAAACCTAAATACCAAGTATGGCATTTAATGATCTTTTTGTTTTGGGGCTATGCTGTCCACAGACATATACACGGACACACACACACACACAGCCCTTTTTTTAAAAATACTTTTTTCGGACTCAGGGGACCCCAAAACATATATTTCCGGTGAAATCTCGGTATTGAATTTTTGGGTGCATTACAATACCTTCTCTATCCCTATGTACATTGTACATATGGGGCTAGAGAAAGTAAAAATGGCATGTTATTTATGGATGCTCTTTAACTACTGTGGTCCTCAGCGTTCCATTCTAAATTGGGGTGAAAGACCACGTAATTTTGCTCAGAGGCCTCTCTATCAGGCTTGAGGTTCCTTTACCTGCCATAAATCTATGACACGGGACCATTACTTCCCTTCCAAAGAAAGCCATGCTAAGGATTTTTACACCTGAAAAATCCATCGTCCTCTGTAAACAGCTGTAAGCAGGAGGATAATGCTTCATCATGCAATCATCTAATGGGATTTGGAATGATAACATTGATAACATACATTTCATACCTTCCCTTACTTCATCATATATACACATACATACGTACAAAGAGGCAGATGTGATGATATCATTGTTTCTAACCTCCATTGTAATTTGAATTACTCTTTTATGTGTTACAGCTGCTAGGGGACGTGGGTGTCACCCCTGGATCAGACATGACTCCAGAAGCTGCTCTAACAAAACTAGCATATGTCATTTCAAAATCAGAATGGGATATGGAGACAAAACGCGAGGTAAGAAATCTTCCTAATGTTGGAAACCAAATTGTTACTTGTAAGATTTGTCAATTGCCCTCTGTGGTGTAGTGGTTAGCTCTAAAATCCAAGAAGGCAGGTTCAAACCTAATGGAGGGTGGTGAATTTATTCAGATGTAAAAACCCCTAGCATAGCTTCTTTTGGAAGAGAAGTAAAGCTGGTGGTCCCATGAATGTTTATTTGAACATAAAAGAACCTCATACCTTGAAAGGAGTAGGTTCCGCCATTTCGCATCCACAAGTCATGATTTCGTCCTATAGTGCCATCTGTGTGAGATGAGCTGATCCCTTGTTACCATGGCACATAGTGGCAAACTCACAAACTAGAAATTCAAATCCAATCACAGAAATATTGTAATGATGCCCTGTGCTCCACTTGGGAGTTACAAGAAATAACTAAGATGGGTCAAGTAAGTTGTTTGTGACATATTTTGTTTTATTTATTTACCTTCGATCTTACAAGAGATATAGGTATTGTTAAGAAACATAAACAAGAATATAATAATTATCTACATCATTTGGATACATTCATCTTAGGCAATACAGTTTTTTTAGGTTTAGTCAAAGTTTCAGTAGTAACTATGTGGCATCATACAGGGTTTTAAAATAATTAATCATTTTCTGAACACCGTTTTGCAGACATAATGTGGTTGGAGACATAAATATAACATTGCTAGCTCGAGGTAGATCATTGTGAGTACTGGCTCCCAGATTTAAAAAAACAATTTGCATACACTTGAAATGGGAGATTCCCCCCACATCCCAGCAGTTTTATTTTCCACATGATCCATAAACTTTTGAGTTGGGGATGCCAAATAGCAGTTAAAGTGAGGAGAAAATCAAAAGCTGTTACAGTACTAATATGAATTATATTGACACATACTTCACACAGTCTTGTACATTATACAGCCATCTTGTCTTCGAAAATATCTATAATATTCCAGAATTGCGGGCTCTGAGTTAAGCTCACCTAACAATTGTTTTTCAAAAGCCAAAGAATTTAAACAACAAGCGACAATTAGCCATAGAACTTCTAAGGTATGCTTTAATTCTTTTGAGCGTACTCATGCGGCATTCACTGTTTGCTGTGGTAGTTGGAATAGTCAAGGAATAGATAGATGGAGTCAAGGCCATTCGTAACAAAATATTTTAAAGGATGTTTTGGAGCTAAATGCTGTCTGATCTCAATAAACAATAGACTAAATAAAACATTACATTTTCATTGTAAAAATAAAAACTTCATTTTTTATAAATATATGAAGTTTATTTAGAAATTAATTAGTGTTAAAGAATGAATAATATTTTACCAAACTATCTAATTTACTCTAGGGGAATGATTTGGTGTAATCATTTAGAAATTAATTAGTGTCAAAGAATGAATAATATTTTACCAAACTATCTAATTTACTGTAGTAGAATGAATTAGTGTTAAAGAATGAATAATATTTTACCAAACTATCTAATTTACTCTAGGGGAATGATTTGGTGTAATCTTTAGACTTACTTTCTTGTACCAATTCAATGAAATTTAGTTAATTAAGATCTTCAAATCTGCTTTTCATTTGAGCCAATAATGTACTTGTGATTTCAAATCAACACTCTCAAAGTGTTCTTTTTCTTCGCATCTTAGATTAAATTTTCATTCAACTGCATTTTTTTAGCTACATCTGTAAGTGAAATTTAAGTTTCTGACGACAGCCTCTATGTGGTTATGATAGGTTGCAACACTTACTTTCGATGATTGTAACAATTCGAAGAGATGATCAATATAAATGAAACAAGCGTTATATAAAGAGAGAAAATATACAAAAGTTGGGTTGTCCAAATGTCTTTTGAGACTACTGACACAGTTCACAGAGTCATCATCCCAAGATTATTTTCATCATCAATAATTTCATTAAAATACAGCAAAGCCCTTTGAAATAGTTCATAATGATGAAAACTGTCCTTGAAAGAAAATTCCATCTAGTGTTGCTAGCTTACGGAAGCTTAAATCCTCTTTCAGTTAACAAAACTGTTCTTTTAGAAGACTTGCTGAAGAAGCTGTGAAAAGCAGTCAAAGGACAGACAAACAAAGGAACCTGTTTCATTGTTTTTGAGCCATACAGAAGTACCAAACTTAATTGGTGGGCGTAGCAATGGACAAAATTCCTCCCTGTCTACCTGCCATTACAGCTGCACCATCGTATGTCTATTATCGGTGAGAAATTACCTTGTGATTGACATTCTGCTGACATGTGGCCGTCTCAGTACGCTGTTGCCATATTTACTCGCTGTCCATCTGCAGCGACAAACGTTCCACTGCTTCCTCTAAAATGCCTTCTTCTCTCCATGCATACCTCTCGTATGTTGAACTATTTTTCCCCATTTCTCACTAGTTATCTCATCTATTGCTTTCAATATATTTCACTAAACGGAAAAGTTTTATTGTTTCAGCTAAAGTAACCTCAACTGTAAAACACGGCTGTAAAACATTTTCAAATTACAGTGTCACTCGTGATATTTCTAGGATGAGAACAAGAGCAATGTCCACAATATATAAAAGGTAGTAACGATTATAAATGTAAATCCGTACGGTCACTATGTGTAACACAACTGAACTTTTCACAGAATGCTATCAAACAATCAGATTGCAAACAATTGATCAGTCATGCATGAGAGCACGCACGGAAATTTCCACTGAACCACATAGGTGCTGCAACGCCGATGACGTCACGTCTCTGGCGGTTATGTATTCTTACAGTATGATTTGTCAGCAACCTGACGAGCCCCTACCAGTAGAAGACACACCCCACAAGTGTCAATCACAAAGACATTTCTCACTGATAATAACTCATGACTTTTTCTTTTCTTCCCAATGAAGTAAAATTTTGTGTAGTATTTTGACAATCCTGCAGCTGTTATATCTTTGGAAACATTACAAAAAGCTGACGAATTTCTCTTCTCTATCATTCACACAATATGCTCATCTAGCTCACACATGAGCTCATCTGCTTGAATGGACAGAAAGGGGGCTTCATTGATTTCTAACCATTTACTCTCTGTAAACTATAGCGCAATAATGTTTGTAATAGACAAGTATGAGCAAATAAAAAATAAACAAATGTATGAATACAAAGAGGCAACATGAACTATTACAGATGTAATGTAAATACAAATGTGTCTGTGAAAGATGTATCATATCAAGGAATTAAGCTATTTAACAAATTACCTCCAGAAATTAAACCAATTGCAGAGGTGTCAAAACTACAATTTAACTTAAAATTAAAGGTATGTCTACTAAACAGATGCTTATACAATTTGGATGAGTTATAAATTGTAATTGTATAAATGAATCTAGGTATGTAATGGCATGCCCAAAATCAATGTATTGATAGGCTGAATGAAATAATAATAATAATATTATTATTATTATTATTATTTATTAAATCATTTTGAATATCTGGAAATGTTCCTTTTAATAATGATGATTGTAAATGGTATCTATCTATTCATTTTGAAAGAAGCAGGTTTACTAATTGCAAATAATTAACAGAACCTTCTTCCTTTCTGTGCCCACAGAAGGCTAGTTCTTGTGTACTGAGAAATACTATCGTTTTTATTAGTTGTCACAAATTCTGCCACAATCTCATTATGCTTTACTGCTTGCAATCGAGCAGTTTCAAATAATGCATGCTCAATGCAGGTTTTACCTAGCAGATGTATCAAATGCTGTTTTGAAGACTGGTGTTTTACAGCTTTTTTAATTAAATTACTCAAGTCTGAATTTCCATCTGTGTACCATTCAGAATCTTTTGCCCCAAACATAAGACAGAGGTAAAAAGACATTTTGTTTTTTTCAGCAGACCCAGTTAGCCAGGAAAACCTGACATCCAAGAAGGATGAAGACTTCTTCTGTTAATTATACCAACTTCTTTAAATTTGGACATATGGCTTTGATCTTTTTTATTTTAATTCACATCGCTGTTCATATGATAAAGTGCTCAAAGTGGCTATATTTAAAAAGTAATAGTATCATGTAAAGTGAACTTCAGTCATATTGTATAAAATGAAAGTGTGCATGCATGCACACATGTGCACACACACACACATGCACAGAGCATTTTCTATTATTATTATTATTATTATTATTATTATATATATATATATATATATATATATTTTTTTTTTTTTTTTTTTTTGCACACAGGGGACCCTAAAATTCTATTTCTGGTGAAATCTCGGTATCAAAATTTTCGGTGGAGTGCAATACCATCTCTATCTATGTACCATGTACTATGTAGAGAAAGTAAAAATGCTGTTTTTGGATCCAAGGGTCTTCAAAACAGTATTTCTGGTGAAATCTTTGTATATAAATTTTTGAGTGGAAAGTACAGTGATACTCTCTCTATCTGCTATATATACCAAGCACCTTCAAGTAACTGCCCTCTCATGCCTATGTAGATGTCCTAAAGCCCATATGTTCAGCTATGGGTAAGAGAAACAACTGCTGCAGAGGTGGAACCAGAATTTGAATTTATGCTTCCATTACAGATATGGATATAACCAAATAAAACCTTTTATTAAAATCCACATTTTAGTGTTACACAATAACAACAGCAATATTTTGTACGAGGGCCATCCAGAAAGTGACAGATGATATGGCATAACTAAATAATAACGAAAGACATCAACATAAAACTTTATTTACAAAGTTACAGTACTTTACTCTATTTGTCCATGTAATCTCCATTCTGTCAAGACATTTGTTGCCACGTGCTACCAGTTTTTCAGTGTCGATGTTATACTTTTTTCCTGCTTAAGAACTTATTCATTTTTTTGAATGCACAAAATGTTCGGCCGATCAAATTTTATAGACAAATAATCCAAGTGTATAGTGATAATACAATGAAACAGTCTTCAGTGAGGAAATGACGCATAATTTATGAGTAATCAAGGAAGAACCAGTGTGCTTGACAAAGACCAGAGTAAAAGCTCATCAATTGTTATGAAGGAATTGAAAGCAAATGCTGATGAAAGAATTAACAAAAATCTTATGTGTTCCATTCACATGACTTTCTCTACATCGCTGTTACAAATTATTGTTCAAAAGCATATTCTTCTATCTTCTTTATGATAGACAAAATAAACATTAGTAGAAATTGCCTTAATTACTTGCTTCCTTGTAAGTAGAAGCAAAAAAAGGGAATACACTAGGCTAAAATGATAGTCAAATCTTTTAAAAGCTGGTTTGCATGTGGATGAATTCCATGCAGGGCCAGAAGTTTGTAAAACTTTTCGTGTTAGAAAAGTTTAAGTATTTTGAATTTGAAACAAATAACAAGGAATATCTCGGAAATGGTAAAGTCAAAGAAAAAATAAAACATATATGACATAAATTGTGTGTTTTAACATGATCTACATTTTTTTGTGTAGTAAGATTTTGTTTATCTGTTATGGTTTACCAGTTATGCAAAATTAAGCAAAAACTCATTCAGAATAAAGAGGTTTTCAGAGTTCCATTCCTAGAAAATTCAAGAGATATATTTTATTTTTCAGGCAAATATCTTTAATATACAATATTTTAATCAAAATTGTTAGAGCCATTTTTCAGAAAATAAAAATTTTTGAAAATGTTTCCATGTAAAGGGTAGTTGGGGGTGGGGGAATTTTTTTTAAAAATATTTGTGTCGCATCCTTGCAAGATATTGGATTTAAATACCACACACGTACGCACATACTCTCTCTCTCTCTCTCTCTCTCTCTCTCTCTCTCTCTCTCTCTCTTTTCCAAAAATGCTCTTGGGATTCAGGGGGACCCAAAACATGTATTTCCAGTGAAATCTTGGTATCATATGTTTGGGTGCATTACAATACCTTCTCTAAACACTATGTACATAGTATGTGTAGAGAAAGTAATAAAACATCAGACCAAAGGATACTGCTATTTTAGTAAAGAAATATCTGTAGTTTCATTTCATTAACCTGAATGTTCTGTGTAGTAAAGTTTTGTATGCCTAATTATTATTCATTTTATTTTCAAATTTTTCTTTTGGTTTTAATTTTTTAAAAATTTTAAAGAGAATTCTCATCCATATAATACTATTATACAATAGACAAAAGTGTTTACTAAAAATGAAAAAAAGATTCAGCTCTCTATGTCATTTAGTACTCATTTTATTACTAATTATCTGAAACCCTGCATTCTGCTCTAAACCTGCTGGCACTTTTCAGACAGCATTTTGTTGTTCTAGCTAGCACTAAAGCAACAACTGATATTGCAGATGATGCAGCAGAGCATTAGAGGAGAACTTACACCAGAACCAGAGACTGAACCTGAGCAGCTGCAGAAACTGGAGCAGCTAATTGCTTCTTTAGGAATAACTTGTACAAGTCATCAGCATCTGCTGCAAGAACTTACAATGACAAGTGCTTTTCATGGCAATCTCAAAGAATTAGATGATCTGAAAAGAATGGTATGCACTATTGCTATTGATATTTCTAATTAAACCATCCTATTTGTAACCAACAGCATGTATATTCTAATTATGTTTCCTTACCACCTGAGCAGAGATACTTGAGAAATGATTGAGATTACATTTATGGGTAGTAGGGATGGGATCTCAAAACATTGATTCTCTCAACACTCTGTGATATCAAATACTGTCTAATACTTTGAGATATCTGTTTGATTTTTTTACAGTTTTAAGTTTTGCATTACTGAAAGTTGTTTTTGCTTAACATTGTGCTACATATAGAATGAAAGGAATCCCGCCTGGTATGAGTCCCCAGAGAGTTGCTAGACTATAGTTGTTGTTATACCTTGACTGCAGTTTCTGTGGGCAAATCAATGCATCATTCCATGGACTCTTGTGTTTAAACTATAGGGAAACAAAAAGAGATACTCATGTAGCATGCAGTAGTGGCAGCTCATGAATATACATTTTAGATTGTGATAGCCCTGAAAATGTGAAATAGATCTACTGCATTAGTTATGATTATGAAGAATTGCAGTTGCTCTCAACAATATCAGTACAACTATGTTATTATGTAACTATACAGTGCATAACATGTCTGACAAAAGAAAGGTTTGTTTTTGTAAATTGTTAATGTTTTTACATAATTAAGTAGATTTTAAGGCAACAACGGAGTAATGTGTAAGTTTTCGCAAATCTCCATTTGCATTCTTTCATCAGCCAAATATTATTTAGACTAATTTATTATCACTCACCAAGTCTCTCTTTCTGAATCAGGAAAACTGCATTATTTCTTCTTGTGAAATGTCCTGTTTTTCCACATATTCCACTTAAATGTTAATCAAAGTAAAAATTTGAAGATTTCTGATGTTCACGACTACAATACCAGACACAACAAAGACTATTTCAGAGAACGTACTTCTAAAAAGTCAAGTGATAAAGAAGTCTTTGTGATGGGTAAAATTTTATTTACTAGATTGCCAATAGCAATTAAATCACTAAACAGTTTCAAAACAAGCTAAAGTACTTCTTATTGATAAATGTTTGTATAAAGTTTATAATCTGTAAATATCTCTTAGTTGTTGTTTATATGTTTAATTTTATATACTGTAAATCCTATGATTATATATTGTACTCCTTTGACAATGTCAGAAGCTTGTAAAAGTGCATTGACAGCTTTATATACATATAATGAATACAATGTGAATATTTTATTTTGTTTGAAAATATCTACACATGAATCAGTATTTTTTGTTAAAAATGATCCTAATGCACCTTTTCTGTAGGACAAATATTCTGTCCAGATGAACCCTTGGACAACATCCCCATATTTCAATTCCATATGAGAGCTATGGATATATAACCCCAAAGTAGATCATTTTTAGGAGGTTGGTGTCACCAATTGGCTTGAAATGTCTAATTAGATATATTGATTTGCTGATTTTTTTACATAGATAGTCAATATGATTACTCCATGTCATATTATTGTCATATATAGCCCCAGAAATTTATGTGAACTTATATCATTTATATTACAATTATTTATCTGTACATTTATTTTGAAATGAGTCTTGTTAGTTTGGCTAATTTGCATTGATGTGGTTTTTTCCATGTTGCACTTGAGATTATTTGTGCCAAAATAATTTGTCAGCTGTTCGCCCTGGTAGCTTATGTCCTGGATTAATGCATTCTTATCGCTAGCAGAACAGATGACTGTTGTATCATCTGCATAGGATATTATCTTAGCCCCATGTGTAATTGATAAGTCATTTATGTAGATGATAAACAATAATGGTCCTAATACACTGCCCTGGGGAACCCCATATTTTACAGTCTTACAGGTTGAGCTATAGTAATTTTGATAGTTTGCATTTTGGTAAAGAATTTGTGTGTATTGTATTCTGCCTTTTAAATAAGAAGCTATTAAGTTCTTGGATATTCGCCTTATACCACAATTATCTAATTTTTGAATGAGGATATCATGATCTACACAATCAAATGCTTTTGATAAATCAAAAAATAAGGCACCAACCTTTTCATTATTCTCTAATTTCATAGATGCTCGGTGTGCAAACTCTGCAATTGCAGTAATTGTTGATAGACCTTTTTGGAAGCCATGTTGGATCCCTTGAATAGTATTATTTTTCTTTAGAAAGGACAAGAGTCTGTTTAAGATTACCTTTTGAAATATTTTAACTATTTCTGAAGTTAATGTAATAGGCTATAATTATTTATATCTTGTTCATCTCCTTTTTTATACACAGGCCGCACTATACTGGTTTTAAGACACTGGGGGAATTCACCCTTCTCTATAGAATTATTGATAAGGTGTGAAATGGGCTTTGCAATAACATGTTTTAAGATTATGGGGCATATTTCATCCCACCCATGGAATGCTTTGCTTGTTGAGGCTGATACTATATCTATTATCCCACTTTCAGAAGTTGTTTTTAAGAATAGTGATGAGCTTGTGTTACAGACAGTATCAGGATTTATGCTGCCCCTGCCTGTTGGAGAGTTCATTCCTACATTTACAAAAAATTCATTAAAAGGTTTGCTAACTAGTAGTATGTTACCAGCAGAGCAGAGGAAAGGATGCTGCTCCTGAAAATGCAACCGCTCGAGGAGCCTACCAGTGCTACCTCCTTAACACCAACACTCGAAACCTCCAAAATTAAAACCTCAACCTTCACCTCATTCCTGTGGTTAAACCCTTACAGCAACAACTCCTAGGCTCACCACGAGCCTACCAGACACGCACGCACGCTAACTAGTAATGGCTCACTAATTATTTCCCCATCTTTTTTAAGGTTAATAGTTTTTTGGGCTACTATGTTCTGTCTACTTTCATTAATGTATCCCCATGCTGCTTTTTGTATATTTCTAGTTTTATTTATTCTCTGTTTATATGATTGTGCCCGTAAGATATTAAGATTGTCAAGATATTGCTTTTTGGTATTTTTGTATTTTACTTTATAAAATGCCATCCCTGTATATTTCTGTATTTGGGACAGTTCCTTCATTTCTTGTTTAATTTAATTAGGTGAAGAGGAATTTTGAATGGTTTTTCAAAATGTTTCTGTAGTTTGACATCTTTAACTGGGCAGCAATGGTTAAAGTAATTATTAAAAATCCTATAAAATTCATCGCACTTGTCATTTATGTTATTGTAAGAATACATACTATCCCAAGACTCTTCGCTTAAAGAACCTGCAAGCAATTCCAAGCATCTATCCTTTAACTGCCTTTGTTTTTTTTTTTTTATATTAACCTTTCGTATCTTGTATTCAATGTATGCAAAATCAACACATTGCGCATAGTGGTCAGATAAGTGGGTATCAAATACATCAGCTTTTAAAACTTGTTCACCAATATTGGTTATAACATGATCAATTGTTTTGGAAAAATTTGTAACCCTGGTAGGAAAGTGGATTAGTTCAACAAGGTTAAATGATGTTATAACCTCTGATAGTTTTTTATAGTTACTGTCAATTGGATTCTAAGTTAATATTGAGATCCCCCACAAGAATTATTTTTGTGTTGGTTCTTGAATATCTGGCCAAGAGGCTTTCCAATAAGTGTAGGAATTCAGACAGGCATGCACTAGGTGATCTGTAAATACCAAAGACGCTGTGTTTTCTGTTTTTGTTATTATCTTAATACCTGCCAGCTCCATTACTTTTTCCACACAATACCTTTCTAGATTTAAGGGGGTTATATCGAGTCCATTTTGAGTGAAAATTGCTACCCCTCCACTTTTGAATGAAGATCTAGCATACTTACTCACTAACCGATAATTATAAATATTTACAATTTCAAGCTGTTCATCATTCAATCCATGCTCAGTTAGTATGGCAACCTGGGGCTTGATTTAATTTGCTAAATGCTCAAATGCAACATGCTTATTACTTAAGTACTGTATATTTAAGTGCAAAACCTGAAACATTTTATTATTAGAGTTACTGTTAGAGATTATTTTACCTTTGTTATGAAGTACTTGCTTTTTGTTCAAGGATACATCTACAGCAGCATTCCCCCTATCACTATCATTACCTAATAATAATATGTAAATCTACGACACAGTATCAACGACTTTGCTTCCCTTATGAAGGAAGGGATTTTTATGCCTGAAAAAAAAATCAGCAGGGTTTGAACTCGCGACTTTGAGAACTAGAGGCTAGCATGTTACCCCTAGACCATGGATCACGACAAACTAAAATTAGTGGATACTAAAAGTTATCAGAAATGAAATTCTAATTTGTGTTTGTAGATGAAGTTCATCCTTTGATCTTTTGCTTAAAAATATACTTTGATTTAAGTCAGAAACTGAACGTGACATGCTCAGAGACATTTGAACACAAACCGTTTACCTTCACTGTTTACCATATGTCAACAATATCAGACTGGTGATCCTGCTGCAATTTAATGCATAGCTCGTTGTAACAGCTGATGCACTTGAGTGTAAGATTCCAGTCTTCAGTACTACTTTACACGACTTTAATAGCTTATGTATGTCAATTACAACGTTCATGATGTTTCGTTTCACAAATGAAGCTCACTTTTCTCTCAGAAAATTATGGAAACTACCCTTAAAGTAAAGCAGATCGAGATATTAATATCTTAAGCATTTTCTTAATAAGCAATTTATACTTTACAAACCATCGCCTATCTTTCGTAACAGTGAATAGAATTTTCTTATTAAGATGAGTTTTAACACTGCCATTTCTTTGAACGCTAGTAACTGATAAATCTGCATATTATTCTGCAGTTAATTTCACCAAATTATTCTCCAGTGCATTCTGATTATGTTTTATGAACACGTGAAATAAATTCAAGGCACTGTTTCACCACTTGTCAGTTTACTCTTAAGATATATATTGTAACCTAGCACTCATTTTCAAAACACTAGCCACTAATCACCTCTCGTAAGTAAGGTTCATTTTACTGTTTGTTCACATCCATAACTTCAATAACTATTGATTATTTGGCCTTTTCCTGTTTTCAAGTGAAGCTTCAAATGTATCACTAATCTATTTACTAGTAAACTTAGGGTAGTTACACAATACACTGCTTGTACACCTTGAGCATTGACGTGCGAGCGCACCTGGTCGTCTGCTTGGTACCAAGTACCAACATTGTATATTTTTACAAAATAAGCTTCTTTTTGTATATTTCGTTTGGAAGGTTTATAGATCAACTTTGTTTTCAAATAAGAAGACATTCAAACTTAAGAAATGTTTCTTATTACTTACTCTTACATGGAGAGATCTTTAGCTAAATATTTTTGTCAGGGATTTGACTCAAACTTTAATTTCTGCTTATTGTCAGTTCTTATTTTCTCTTTGCACATGCGCGGCAAATGACCACAGAGGCTTTCGTGTCCTAAAAGAACCTTCCCCTCTCGGCCACTTGAACCCCGCACCAAGTTAACTACATCTGAAAGCACTGAATTCTTCTGCGCATGCGCATAGGATACCCACAAAATCGCTTGTGTCCGAAAAATACGGCCGGTTACTATTTCCATCTTCACTACATCTGTCCAGTGTGTATAGTAGGTTTAAATGTATACAAAATGTGTTATAGATTATTGCGTTTTACCTAATAATATAATGGAGAAATTACTGTCTGAAATTTTTGCAGGGAGGGCAAGTGCCCCTAAAGGCCGGCCGCCACTGTTAAATACTATATTATATAATAGACCTTGCTTCTTAAATATGTCACTAAAAAAAATCTGATGTGTTACACTCACATGACTTTCTCTAGCTGTTCTACAAACTTCTTACATAAGATAATTCTTATTTCTGCACCTTGCTAATCGAGGTACTCATTAGCACAATGTTCTTATTACTTAGTTCCGTATAATTAGGAAGAAAATACGGGAATACACTAGGCTAAACCAATAGTCAAATGTTTTAAAAGCTGTCGTTCCGCAATTGTCATTACAAATCGCTTCTTTTCTTGGCCAGGAGTAGAACAAAAGAAAAACGGACACTCCCGTCTGAGAAAAGTATAAGTACTTCACAACTGAAACTAATAAAAATGAGTACCTCGAAAACGGTAAGCTCCACGAGAAAAATGTTTATGACATAACTTGTGTATTTTAAAAAAACCTACATTTTTTGTATAGTAAGTTTTTGTCTATCTCTTACGATTTACTAGTTATGTCAAATTAAGCAAAATTCATCCAGAATAAACAGGTCTTCAGAAGCTATTCCCAGAAAATTCAAGATATACATTTTATTTGCCAGGTAAATATCTTTAATATAAGATATTTTGATCAAAATCGTTACAGCCATTTTTAAGAAAATCAAAATTTTCGAAAAAAGTTCCATGTAAAGGGTAGTTTGGGGTGGGGGGATTTTTCTCAAAATCTTCGTGTCGCATCCCTGGAAGATACTAAACTTAAATACCAAGTTTGGTATTTTAGCTACTATTCGTTTTTGAGTTATCGTCTTCACAGACACACGGACACACACACACACACACACACACGGACCTTTTTCTGAAAATGCTTTTTATGGATACAGGGGGTCTTAAAACATGCATTTCCGGTGAAATCTCGGTATCAAATTTTTGGGTGGAATACAATACTTCTCTATCCCTATGTACATTGTACATACGGGCCTAGAGAAAGTAATACATCCTAGTTCCTCTAATCTGTACAGTGGCTTTTCTATTAAATTAACTAAGAATTAATTATCAATGATTGACCTATGAAGCTCGGGACTTAAAGTACTTATAAGATTGTAAATTGGCATTGGAATATGTTATCTCAAAATTAATTTGAGTTCCCCTTGTTGTTTACTGAGAAAAATAAGAGTCAGTTATAGAATTTAGTGCTGTTCTAGCATATTGCCATGTTAGCTCAATTTGTCAGAGTAGGAGCATAGAAAGCCAATCTGTGATTCAAATCCCAGTAATGACAATGAATTTTAAATAAATTGTCTTCTCATAGCTTAGCTGACCTAAAAACAGATATGTGAATACAAACCGTCTACAGTTTTTTAATCTTATAAATAATCCAATGCATTTTAAAATGATTTTCAAAATCAACAATGAGCACATACAAATTCCATGACTGAATTGGTATGAGGCTGGTGTTTACTTGTAACAGCCTTTTGTTGCAGAAGCACTACTATATGCCAGGATGCATGTTATTTTGAGTATTTTTTGATGTGTTCGGTTCTTGGCAAACAATAACACTACAGAAAAATGTCTTTGTTTTTTAGTGTTACATTTTCATGAAACTGTTTCACCTTCAGTTAACATTATATCCAATACTGATTTGCTATTTCTTTTGGTTTTAAAGGGAGCTGATTTTTCTGCAGTGAATCAGGACTTGAGATCTCCTCTACATTTGGCAAGTGCAGAAGGAAATTTTAAGGTGGTGGAGTATCTGTTGCAGAATGGAGCAAGTGTTCACCTAAAAGACAGGTATGTTCTTGACAATTACAATGATCAGGCAACAAAGGGGACACCATGCACCTTGACCCAATGTGGATCTGTTGTGCTTATCACCACCAGGAGGAACAAATGAGGTGAAGAAACTGCACAAAGTTCACTTTTTCCTTTCCATTAAGAAGTTTAAATTCAGTGTACAAACTGAGGCTTTCACGGCCGACGTCTTAAATAATGAAAATAATTTCCAGGCTTGTAGGCTGTGGTCCATTGGGTCTCAAAGTTCCCGATGTTTCGCCAAGGGCTGTGCTTGGCATCCCCATAGGTGATCCGGTGGTTGGTCAGAGCTCGAATGAATTTTTGCCGCAGAGCCGCTTTTATACATGGCCGGTGGGCAGAGCCTGTTACTCTCTTTGCTGTGATTGGCCCACTTGCATTTGTGGGCTGTGTTGTGTTTTGCTTTTGTTTTTGCCATTTTGTTTGCTTTCCAACACAGGTATCCAGGCCTTGTTTAGGTGCATAGCTTCTTCCTTGCGATTAAAGTTACTTCCATGTTTTTATATTTCTATTGCCTCCCTATGTAAACAAGCATAGTAGTTAACGGAAGAAGACAGAATTTCGGTGTCTCTATAACTGATGTCATGTCCAAATAATAAAGAGTGTTCTGCTACTGCAGATTTTTCCATTTTTCCTAGTCTTCTGTGCGGTTCATGTTCTTTTAATCGTGTGCCACACTGCGCATTGTAGTGCCGATGTAAACCTGGTCACAGCTACAAGGAATTTTGTAAACACCAGCGGATGAGTGACAATCGCATTTGTCTTTAGCCAATCTCAGCAAGTGTTTTATTTTTAGTGACAGTCTGTAGACGGTATCAATGTTGAAGGATCGTAGAAGCTTGCCTATGCGTTCCATTACACCCTTGATGTATGGCAGGAAGACCTTGGTGTCTGGTCGGTTTTCTGTTTTTCCGTTGCTATGCCTGGGATATCTCCTTATTAGAGTAGCTGCTGGCTTGGAAGGCTGAATTTAAATGTTCTAGTTCTTTTCCCAAATGGTTTTTTGCCTCATGGAGTTAATTTTTAATTAAATTTGTAAATCTGTTCTTTGAGAAGGAATTAACCCACTCATGATTCCAACCTTGATGACTCTTACCACACCAGGGGATTGATCAGAGAAGGCTTGCCTCTACCATAACTTGGAAAAACAGTCACCTGAGGTGACTGCCAGGCTGAGAAGAACTATCCAGTGAGCGAGCATCTATGCCACTTGTCCATTACTGGCTGACATTCCACATTCCCTAAGTCCACTTGAAGCATAAAATGGAAAGTGAAATATTAGGAAATGAGGGAAAAGAAAATTGTTGTAAAAGAGAAAAAGAGTACATTAAAGTGAATATTAAAAGTATTAATTTGGCATTCTTGTTTTAGTATAATCAGTGTTAGAAATTCTAGATAAACT
This sequence comes from Hymenopus coronatus, assembly GCA_030762935.1. Classification (NCBI taxonomy): domain Eukaryota; kingdom Metazoa; phylum Arthropoda; class Insecta; order Mantodea; family Hymenopodidae; genus Hymenopus; species Hymenopus coronatus. The sequence goes on along the minus strand of CM060897.1, from coordinate 150,437,239 downwards.
CCCAACTATAGCGGACCATTACAAATTGATATTTCCATCAATCTATGCACTATTTCAAAAACACCATTTACTCTAATATGAAGAGATACCCTACGAAAACTTTTTCAGCACTTGTCCATTTATATTTTTCACTTTTTCAACTTATCAAGCATTTATATTAGTTATTGTTTAATTTTGGTCACTTCTGCATTACTTTGTTTTTTTAACAAAACATACATCCAAACTGAGGCATCATGGGAACATTTCCTTTTCTACCCCTGTCTCTCTGCATGCTGCCAACATTCATAATATGAACATATCAAAATGCAGAAGCCAACATCTAAAACGGAAGAAAAAACACATTACAATGACACGGATCGTCATTGCTATAGTTGTCAATAGTTTGAGAGCTCTAAGCCCAGGAGCTATGGGCTTGAGGGCCCTAAGCCATTAAGTGTTGCCCAGGGGTTCAGGGTTCTAAATTGCAAAGCATAGCCATGGGATGGTTTTAAAAAGGAGAGGAGTGAAGCAAACATGGCTAGGATGGTGAGCAGCGATAGAGTGTTGCCAAGGGATCTGTGAAGAGCAAACCACAATGAATCCTGCATAGCCGAGAGATATGTGAGGTCGCTGAAGTAAAAGCCAAACGTTTGAGGGCCATACGCCGTAAATCATTGCCAAGGAAAACATCCCTCGGCAACACTTTACGGCTTAGAGCCCTCAAACTATTGGCTATTACATCAGCGATCTCACACATTCCTTAGCTACTAGGGTTTATTGTGGTTTGCTCTTGACAGATCCTTGCTTGTTCAATTTTTATTACTAAATTTTCAGCATCATTTGGAACATTACTGCAGCCATATTTTCATTTCCTAGGTTGGCAAACACCTATTGATCGTTGCTTTTGACGCTCTTTTCGTACTTTTATATTGCTTTGCCATATATAAGCAAGCTAACATCAAGGGTAGGTGTGTGGGTAAAATGATTTCGTCTGAGCAACATCATCTGCCTAATACATTCTCGCTCCTTCAGGATTATGCTGGATATAAGAATCACTGGGTTCGTAAGTAAAACCAAAAATCTTAATTGTAATGTAATGTTAATCAATCTTCTTACTTAAAATCTAGATTCAATGACAATAAGTATAAAACAGAATCCATCTTATCCAACCATTCACACCAACCTTCAATTAAAAGAATCGTGTTACCTTTGCATAGTCAAAATAATTCCAGTATTTACCTTGCAACCAGGGAAACCCATGAAAACCACATGGTCAGAGTGGCTGGTCCTGGACCCAGGAATTGAACCCAGGACCTTCCAAATGCAAACCTTGCATGTTACCTTGGAGTCATTTCATTCTGTAAACTGCTGAATTATGTTCAGGTAAACTATTTGTTTTGTTTCTGACAATCAGAGTTGAAGGATGAAATGTCACAAATAAAAGCCAGAATGAACTTTCTTTCATTTTATTTTAATCTTTGCAAGAAAAAAAATCTGATGTGTTTTATTCACATAACTTTCTCCAGCTATTCCACAAACAAATTGTTCTTACTAAAGATTATTCTTTTAGCTATGCCATGCTAATCTAGATAAACATTAGCAGAATTGGTCTTATTAGTTGCTTCCTTGTAAGTAGAAGGGAAATAAGGGAATACATTAGGCTACAGAGATAGTCAAATCTTTTAAAAGCTGGTCGCTATGTGAAACAATTGAGGTTCGCTTTGCTTTGCATGGTCCTGTTTGAGAAAAGTTAGTTTAAAATTCAAACCAATAACTAATGAGCATCTCAAAAGTGGTAAACTCTACACGAATGTATATGACATAAATTATGTGTTTTAACAAGATCTACATTTTTTGTGTATCTCTTACAGTTTAACCATTATACAGATTTCTGCAAAACTCAACCAGAATAAAGAGAAAATCAAATTTTTTAAAAATGTTCCTGTAAAGCTCGAAGCTCTGACCAGCACAGACCACGGTTCACTTCACCCTGAGAATGCCAAGTGCAGTACTTGGCGAAATGTCAGTATCTTCAATGCCTTCCAGACCACAGCCTGCAAGCCTGGGAAATGAAAGTAGTTATATTAGTCTAGATGCCGGCTGTGAAAGTCTAAGTTTATACATTAGAGAAATGTTGATGTGCACTGTATATAAACAACTAAAGAAAATGATTGCATTGAAGAGTCAGGGTATCTGAGACAGTACTTTTTTACAGATATAGATATTTTTAAATTAATTTTTTATTAATTAAAACAATTATGTTAATATTTTGTAGGTATGGACATACACCACTAATTGATGCCATTCATAATGACCGTCAGGATGTGATTGAAATACTAATAAAAACTGGAGCACATCTGAACACAGCAAATCCAAAAAAAATTGGAGAACAGTTATGCAGGTACGTTAATGATAATGTTTTATGTGCATCAGGCATGTGTATTTCCTGGTTCAGGCACCACAAGTGGTTCTTGACCTGCCTGTATATGACAGAAAATGTTGCAGAAGTTTGTCGTAGGTGACAGGCCAATGTATGGCAAAAAGAAAGAAATCAAAATGTAGTAAACGTGTATGCTGTTTGCATGATGTATTCTCCATGTGGAAGATTTGCTAGTATTGAAATCCATATTTTACTTTCTCTAACGTACTATGTACAGTCACGATCAGAAGAATCAAGTGGCGCTGATATCAATGTTTAGATACGCCACATGCCTACCGCAGAAACACCTGAAGGTGGCTTACGACCTAGCAGGGACATGCTCCAGTAGCTCATAACCAGCACAAAACAAATATTATAAACCTGATGACAGATAGTCCAAATCATATGAGGAAAACTCTTTTCCCAATTTAAGCAGGACTATCAACATGTTACGCTGAATCCTGAAGATTCCTTCTCGGTAAGAGGTGTTGCGCTAATGCAATGTATACTCTCTTACCGGTTTATCAACTCTACTGTTTTCAACGGTGCTTTAATGCATAAAAGTTATAAAACAATCTCATGCTCAAATTGAAAAACGGAAGAGAAAAACCAGATTTTCACATTTCATTAACAATAATGATGTTCTCACCAACATTTGCATTGTTAAGTCCAACACTGCATACTGGATGAATATTTCACCTTGTGCGAGAATCTGCACTGCGATAGATACGGAACTTTGTCTATTCACATTTATCTTTTGATTTCATACCAATTATTTTAAAAATTCATCCCACCCATCCGGCTATGCTACTGTAATTTTATGATGCAATAAATTCTCCAAGCTGTTTCACTGCTACAGAGATGGGATGGAAAACAACACTGCTGGGCAAAAGTTCCACATCAGAATTAACAATGCAACTTACAGAATTTCATTTTATTCCATTCAGAAATTGCATTTGTATAACTTGTGCTGAATATACTAAGCATATTCTGGAACCAGCACTGAATTTTAGTTAGTCACATTTAAAATGTTTCTAACACACACAGCACTACAGCCATCTCTAAAGTTTGATTAGTTATACATATTTCTAATAGACATACAACAGCACTTGATATTATATACAGCATTACAGCATGACCATTTTGATGCAATTAATTATACTGCGCATTCGTAGGGGTTTTTCCATATTTGATTTTTCATAACTTTAGCAAATACTACGGTCCCCTTCACCACACATGTTCATATTTTTCACAAAAGTAAATACCCATGTTCTGTTAGGAGCGCGCGAAGGGCATTCTTGCATAGAGGGTATGAGAATAGCATTTGTCATACTATGCTACCATGCTCCTTTGCTGTTCAGAGCTAATGGCGGCCATATGCCCAACTCACAGAGCCCACCTCAGCAATCATTGTAAACTAATGGGCAAATATTATAAATGTGATTTCAACACATGTTGAAATGATGTCTGTAGAAATTTAGCTGGTATTGTGTTACGCTAAGTAGTGTAGCAGAAGTAAGAATGACTCCAGTGTTGAGTACTCTACTTAACGTAATCTTAATTAGCAAGGTCACAAACAGTCTGATTCGGATAGCTGAAGTCTTTGAAACACGACACTAGTAAACAACAAAGGAGTCAGAAAGTTGATCGAATTCCTTTGAGTACTAATTTTTTTTTTTTTTTTCCTTTTTTTTTCTTTATAATGGAACTGTGTTATTTATGTATCTTATGCAAAATATAGCACTTTACAGTTTGATGGAGCCTCTTTCTGATAAGAAAAAAACTTTATAGTAGCAAATTACAAGGTTTTTTACTTCACATAGCGCTGTAATATTGCCATCCTCTTATGTACCAATGCTTCAACACCATTGAAATTTTACAACTGAATGCTTTATAAAATATTAATTGCAAATGCTGCAAATAAACAGGAAAATACGCCTACCTCAACTGTCAATCATTCCTCTCAAAATTAATAATATATTCTATCAATATCCACATTCAACAGCATCTGTATAAATCTCAAATTTTATTACCATGTTAAAGAAATACTTCCAACATGCATTCTTAATGTTTACATTAACCCACAGTGGATCTAAGGAAACATTATATCTTCATGTTAGAAAATCTCGCTTGACAAAAAGGAAATTAAAATGTTTCAGGCACAAGACATGAAAATAATTATTTTAGAAATTTTGAGTGAGCTCAGCATGAATACATTCCTTATATAGTTAACTATGCAGTTATGCAACACAAATACAATACTATAAGAAAATAGAACTTATGGTATTCAAAGCACATAACATAGGCAAGAAATTAATAACATAAAAGACGACATTAATGTTAAAAATACATTCCTAAAAGTACCGGACTTCAGCGAGTAAAGTATAAATTGTATATTAAACAGAGCACAATGGAGTTCTAATTAGCTGAAGTCTAGAATAGCGCCTTTAACCTGATTCTCCATTCCTGATAATAACAATCTCAAAGTATTAAATAGATTGTTATTGCTCAATGTCGGAAAATAAGAATGTAGGACACAAGATTCGAACCCGCGATAGACGGCGCTGTTGAATTCAATGTATAGCCTCCTCGCCTATTCTTGAGTTAGTAATGGTATGCTCTATTCGTTTATGAACCAATCTGTCCCTAACTTGGCAACAAATTTCATTGCAAGGCGGAAAGTTTGTAGCATCCTGAGAATTGTTTCTAGACATTTCTTTAGATTCATTTAGGGGATGAAATTTAATTTAAATATTAATAAACTCCATGAAGAACTTAAACTTTTAATTGGAAAAAAAATTAATAAAGGATCCACTTTTATTTTTATTTCCATCTTTTCTATTATTTTATATAATAATTTTATAGGTTTGTTCCCTATAGCAATATGAGTATTTCAGTATTTTTTTAGTTCCATTTCTTAATGACGAACAAATTGATGAAATAATCAAAACAATGGTTATTATATATTCCATTAATAGACATTTAAAAAATTGCCAAGTTTATTATTATCATTATCATTGACATTATTATTATTATTATTTTTATTATTATTATTATCATCATCATCATCATCATCACTATCATTATTATTACTATTAGTATATTTATTATCAATTTTATTATTATTAAAATGTGCATGTAATTACAATAACTTATTACTGTAATTACTTACACATTTTAATAATAATAGTAATAATAATAATAAAAAAAAATACTTATTAATTTCTAATGTGCTGAATTGGCATCAAACCTCCAGATTGTAATTTTTTTTGTTTTTATTTTGTTGATTTTTCCAAAAACCTTACGTAAAAATGCGACTAAAACAATGCGAATAAAACAATACATTTTGGTATAATTCTGTAATATATTAAAATGTGTAACAAAATGGAGTCCCAGAGCCAAAAAACCTGTATATTTGACTTTTTCATTTCCTTGTTTCTCTAAATTGTTAGCGAAAATATTAATTCAGGCATTAAGGTGAAAATAATTATACCAATAATAATTTATTGTAATTATAATTAACACGTAATTTTTATTGAGATTAACATTATTAATTATTGTTATTATGATTATCATAATCATAGAAGATTACAGATTGGCTCTCCGTTTGATCCAAAAACTATGTATGCGATGTAAACTACAGGGGAAGACAGGTTCAGATTTTCAATAAGTAGTCCACCATCCATTATTGTCCAGCATTTCATGCAGTCTGTTTGACACAGATGCCGCCAGGTTATCCCATTCTTGAACCATTATGCCCCATATATTCTCTATCACATTTAAATCTGGTGATTTAGCTGGCCAAGGAATTTTTAAAACCTCCGGATGTTCATTTAGCCACTCTCTGGTGATATTTGAGGTGTGGACACTGATGTTATCATGCACCATATGTATTTGAGGCATGTCCTTGGTAGAATACACTGCTTGAACAGTGGGCAACATACAGTCTTCGAGTATGGTGGTATATTCTTCCGAGTCCATTCCGGTGGATGTCTGCATCAATTCCCCAACACCAGTAGCTAACATCCAACCCCAGAATGCTACAGCGATTCTCCCACTTCTCTTAGTAGCAATTACATGCTTGGGACTGTATTACTGATTGGTGTAATAATCATGATTTATCATTCACATTTGCAAATCACTGGTTCGAGATTAACATAAGTGCATATTTTTTTGCCTTAATTTCCAATTTGATATAATAATACCAATGTTTTTGCTTTTATAATTGTTTAACAAAAGGAATGACTGATTAGGTGTCCTCGAAAAAAATAAATTGAGGTCTGATGGAAACCCGAAAGAAGACAAAGTTACCGATTCATTGCAAACAAGATTCCATTTTGATATAATTTGCAAAGAATCACACTGCTGCTGCATTAAGGTCGAGGGTTTTGTTATTAAATGCTATTATTAAACTTTAATAGATATTACGTATATCATTTTAAGTTTATAACATCAATGGTGCCTGTGTATCACCATGAATTGAGTATTGTAAATAAAAATGTAAATGGCGTGTTATTTATGGACGCTCTTTAACTGCTGTGGTTCTCAGCATCCCATTCTAAATTGGGTGTGAAAGGCCACTTAATTTTGCTCAGAGGCCTCTCTATCAGGCTTGAGGCTCTTTTACGTGCCGTAAATCTATGCACAGGGCCAACGGCTTTACTTTCCTTCCGAAGGAAGCCATGCTAAGGATTTTTACACCCGAAAAAATCCATCGTCCTCTGCCAGTATGTATGAAGGTGACAATATTTTCAAATGCCTATTAACGTTAACTATTATATCGTTTTGATTATTTCATCAATTTGTTTGTTATTAAGTAACGGAACTAAAAAAGCTTATACCTCACACTGAACATGCGATACTCATATTGCTATAGGGAATAAACCTATAAAATTATTATACAAAATAATAGAAAAGATGGAAATAAAAATAAAAGTGGATCCTTTATTAATTTTTTTTTCCAACTAAAGGTTTGAATTTTCATGGAGTTTATTAATAATTAAATTAAATTTCATCCCCTTTATAAATCTAAAAAAATGTCTAGAAACAAAAGCAAATTATCTAAACCATTTCTCAGGATACTACAAACTTTCTGCCTTGCAATGAAATTTGTTGCCCAGTTAGGGACAGATTGGTTCATACTATCAAATGAGTAGAGCACACCATTACCAACTGAAGAATATGCAAGGATGCTATATGTTGAATTCCACAGCGACGTCTGTTGCGGGTTCGAATCTTGTGTCCTGCATGCTTATTTTCTGTCATTGAACAATAACAATCTGTTTAATACTTCGAGATTGTTACTATCAGAAATGGAGAATCAGGTTAAAGGCGCTATTCTGGACATTCAGCTAATTAAAACTCTGTTGTGCTCTGTTTAATATACAATTTAATACCTTATTCGCTGGAGTGCGGTACTTTTAGGAATGTATTTTTAACCATTAATGACCTCTTTTATGTCATTAATTTCTTGTCTATGTTAGGTGCTTTGAATACTATGAGTCCTATTTTCTCACAGTATTGTATTTGTGTTGCATAACTGCATAGTTAACTATTTAAGGAATGTATTCATGCTGAGCTCATTCAAAATTTCTAAAATAATTATTTTCATGTCTTGTGCCTGAAACATTTTAATTTCCTTTTTGTTGAGCGAGACTTTCTAACATGTTTCCTTAGATCCACTGTGGGTTAATGTAAGCATTAACAATGCATGATGGGAGTATTTCTTTAACATGGTAATAAAATTTGAGATTTATACAGATGCCCTTGAATGTGGATATTGATAAAAAATATTATTAATTTTGGAAGGAATGATTGACAGTTGAGGTAGGCATATTTTCCTGTTTTATTTGCAGCATTTGCAATTAATATTTTATAAAACATTCAGTTGTAAAATTTCAACAGTATTGAAGCGTTTGTACATAAGAGGATGGCAAATTACAATGCTATGTGAAGTAAAAAACCTTGTAATTTGCTACTATAAAGTTTTTTTCTTGTCAGAAAAAGGCTCCATCAAACTATAAAATGTTATATTTTGCATAAGTTACATAAATAACACAGTTCCGTTATAAAGAAGAAAAAAAATTAGTACTGAAAGGAATTCGATCGACTTTCTGACTCCTTTGTTGTTTACTAGTGTCGTGTTTCAAAGACTTCAGCTATCCGAATCAGACTGTTTGTGACCTTGCTAATTAAGATTACGTTAAGTAGAGTACTCAACACTGGAGTCATTCTTACTTCTGCTACACTACTTAACGTAACACAATACCAGCTAAATTTCTACAGACATCATTTCAACATGTGTTGAAATCACATTTATAATATTTGCCCATTAGTTTACAATGATTGCTGAGGTGGGCTCTGTGAGTTGGGCATATGGCCGCCATTAGCTCTGAACAGCAAAGGAGCATGGTAGCATAGTATGACAAATGCTATTCTCATACCCTCTATGCAAGAACGCCCTTCGCGCGCTCCTAACAGAACATGGGTGTTTACTTTTATGAAAAGTATTTTGTCATCAGTTGCCACATGGTTTGAAGTGCCTGTCATCTGCTGGTGATTTGCAGTACTTTTTGACTGCCACCTAGTGATAGGTCTTGCCGAAAAGGAAAAATTACCTTTGAAAAGAATTGATAGAGCATGCAGTGGCGGACAAAATGTGAGTTTAGTTCCATTACACACCGCAAGACCCTCAACAAAAATGGATCCAACTGTACATAGTATATAGAAAAGGTATTGTATTGCACCCAAAATTCAATACCGAGATTTCACCGGAAATAGGCGTTTTAGAGTTCTCTGTATTCAAAAAAAGCATTTTTAGAAAAATGTGTTTGTGTGTCTGTGAACACAAAACTCAAAAACGTAGAGTCGGTAAAATACCAAACTTGGTATATTAGTTTAGTATCTTCCAAGGATGCAATACACCGAAAACTACCCTTTACATGGAAATTTTTTTTAAATTTTTGATTTTCTCAAAAATGGCTCTAACGATTTTAATTAAAGCTGTTATCATTGCAGATAAAATGCATATCTTAAATTTTCTGGGAATAGCATCTGAAGGCCTCTTTATTCTGGAAGAGTTTTGCTGGATTTTGCATAGCTAGTAAACCATAAGAGATAGACAAAGACTTACTACACAAAATATGTAGAACTCATTGAAATACATAAGCAGTTTATGCCATATACATTTTTGTCATGGAGTGATCGTTTTTGAGATATTCGTTATACAGGAAGTATATAAATGAATATCGGGGTTTTAACTCTTTATAATATTTATTATATTCAACTTACAGTTATAAATGATATGTCAAATGAAAAAGCAACTCAAACAGTTTTGTTTGTTGGCACAAGTGTGCATGTGCATGCAATGTTTCTGCCGCAATCCGCTATACAGCAGTAGTAGCAAAGATGGCGACTAGTCAACAGAAAGCATTTTGTGTTTTGCAATTTGCAAAGACCGAATCTGTAGTTACTGTGCAACGTGCGTTCCGTAGTAAGTTCGGTTGTGATCCTCCTAGTGATAAAAACATTCGTAGATGGTATAATCAGTTTGAAGATACCGGCTGCCTTTGTAAAGGGAAGAGCATGGGACGACCGGGAGTAAGTGAAGAGACTGTTGAGCGAGTGAGAGAGTCGTTCACTCGTAGCCCAAAGAAATCAGTCCGGAAGGCTAGTCGTGAATTACAAGTTCCTGTGTCGACTGTTTGGAAAGTTGTAAGAAAACGCTTACAGCTACGTCCTTACTGCTTACAGTTACTATAGGCTCTAAAACCGACGTGCCAAATTCGCAAACAACATGTTGTTTCATGACGATTTTATGGATCGTGTTGTCTTCAGTGATGAATCGACCTTTCACCTTAGTGGACATGTTAACACTCATAATGTGCGCATCTGGGGCTCAGAAAATCCTCACGAGATGGTACAAATGCAACGAGATTCCCCCAAAGGGAATGCTTTCTGTGCCATATCCCAGCGAAAAGTTTATGGGCCTTTCGTTTTTGGTGAATCTACTGTAACTGGCACTTCTTACCTTGGTACACTAGAGCAATGGCTCTTCCTTCAGTTGGAAGAAAATGAGCCAGAGAGCTTCATTTTGTTCAGCAGGATGGTGCGCCACCTCACTGGCATAACGAAGTACGCGATTGGTTGAACGTCACTGTACCCGAGCACTGGATAGGTTGCAAGGGCCCCCAATGACACGGCTTGCTATGCATGGCCTCCACATTCTCCTGACCTAACGCCATGCGATTTTACCTTTGGGGCTTCATCAAGGATCGTGTGTACGTACCTTCACTACCAGCTGACCTCCCTGAATTAAGAAACTGGATTGAAGCAGCTGTTGCTACAATTACTGAATACACACTTATCAATGTTTGGGAAGAACTTGGCTATAGACTTGATATGTGCCATGTGAGAAAGTGTAGTCACATCGAACATTTATAAGCTTCTTGGTAAAACTGTTTGAGTTGCTTTTTCATTTGACATATCATTCATAACTGTAAGTTGAATGTAATAAATATTATAAAGAGTTAAAATCCCGATATTCATTTACAACACCCTGTATTTGGTTTCAGTTTTAAAATACTTAAACTTTTCACATACAGGAATTTGTCAACTCCTGGCATTGCAAAGAAAAGGATTCCATCCACATGGTGACCAGCTTTTAAAATATTTTACTATTGTTTTAGCCTAGTGTATTCTTTTATTTCCCTTCTATTTACAAGAAAGCATTTCTGCCTATTTTATCTTGACTAATATGAAGTAGAATCCTCTTTTTAACAATAATGTGTTACAGAGATGTGATTGGAACACATCAGTTTTTTTTTTCTTCCAATCTGTAGATCCTATTGTGAGATTAGACTCTATGATGTGAATCATGTCAAGAATTACATTTATTCATACTTATTAATACATTTACAAATAATAACTGTGACAACGCATTTTCAAAGGTGTCAGTTTTGTATAATTTACAATTATATGTCTGTTTCCAAAAACCCATTTGTACACATGCATTCTTGGAATATTCATGTTTATTATATTTACAAAATTACCAGTATTTTTTGATTGAATGAAATCTTCTTTTGTATAGAAGGTGTGAGTCATAAGGTATATTTTTAATTCTGATCTAAACTTGTTTTTGTTCATTTGCAATTCTTGTTTGGAAGAGGGAGGTGAATTAAATAAAATTATTCCTTTGTTGTAAATCTCTTTTTGGAATGACTGCAAATTATTTGTCTGGTCTTTGTTATGAATATCTGCATTTGTTGTAAACCTTTCTGGGTTATTTATTACAAATGGCAATATGGCTAGAATACATTCACAGGCTAATGGTAAAATTCCAACCATTTTGAAGAGTGGTTTGCAGTGAGTTGATCATCTTGCCCCTGCCATTATTCTTATTACCTTTTTTTGCACAATGAACACTTTTTTATCATTTAGTGAATTTCCCCAAAATATTATTTCATAGGTCATCAGTGAATAAAAATTTGCATAATAAATTGTTTTTAGTGTGAACTTATTTATAAGCTGAATTGAAGATCAGATTACAAAACATGCAGAGCTCAGTTTGGGTAAGATTTAATCAATATTGTATTTCTAATTCGTGTTAACATCGAATAAGACCTAGGAATTTTGTATTACAGGCCTCTGCAATGTGATTTTTTTTAATATACTACCCTTCGGTCTACCATGATTTTACGCTTTGTGCAAAAATTAATGTAGTTAGTAAACTATATCCCTCGTACTATAATGCAAATGCTGAATAACATAGTTGTCACATGATCCATCATTGCTTATCACAGACAGGGTGATTTCTTCGTGGATGTGATGTCTTGTGCACTCTTTCTGATTCCAAAAGGCAGTTTGCAACTTGCAAAAACATGTGGTCTATAGGAAAAGTTGTCTGTGGAAACCTTTATTGGTATAGATGAATTGCCTTTTTACATTATGCTGCGCTTGCCTGTATACCAGCAGCATGTCCAAATACTCTCTATTCAAAAACATTGTTCCACAGTGAGCACGAATGACTGGAACTTTGTATTTATAGGCAAATCCACTTTCTAGTCCATTCAGAAAGAAATCATGATTTGCTAAAACATTCTTGAAACGTGCACATAAATGAATAAAAAAACTCATTTAATTTCAGGCAAGATTTGAACTTCCAGCCTTCACTATCTTTTTCCAGCATGTTAACCATTACACTACTGGTGCACGTTAACTTAGCCCTAATCAGAATATGGTGTCAGCATGAATTGTCTGTAATATGAAGGGTTGCCTAGTTACCAACATGCAGTTATATATCTGTAAAAATGAAACTACAGCTATTCAATACAATTGTAAAATCAGTGTTATATGAATGTGGAACATGGAAAATAACCATACAAATAAATAATAAATTACAGACATTTATAAATCGTTGCCTGAGATGTATATTAAACATCAGGGTAAAAACTCGGGAGCTATGGTTGAAATCAAAGCAAATACCCATGCAACTACAATTAAAACAAAGAAAATGGCAGTGGTTACATAAACCTCAATCTTCTTTGAAAGACAAGCTCTGGATTGGAACCTGCAAGGCTTTAAGAGGAAAACAGTTGGACCAAGGATAACTGGAGAAGAACAGTGGAAAGCGAACTGCAGGAAATGTGAAAAAGTTGGAATGAAATAAAGAGAATGGCTAGAAATAGACCTGAATGGAAGCACTTCATTAAGGTCCTGTGCTCCAAGTAATGGAACAACAGGACATCATGATGATGATGAATCTGCAGGATGAGAAGACCTACCTGGTATAATAAACTGTTTCTGCAAAGATTTATGTTTATTAAAATGAAGTAGTTAGAAAAATAAGTTTTTATAAGAAGAATTAGGATAGCCCTTAATAAACAATGGTAGTGCATCTGCTTGCCAAGCAGGAGACCTGGGTTCGATTCGCTGTATTAACATGGGGAATTTTCCCCCGCTAGGAGGACTCAGGGTGCACTCAGCCTCATGAGGTGTTTTTTTTTTTTTTTTGGTAGTTTTTAACGTCCTTTAGCCTGGTTGGTCATATCGGACGATGAATGAAATTGGTGAAATGATGCTCAAATGATCTCGGGGTCCATGGAGCTTAAAGTTACTTGACTTTTATCTTCTCAGGATAAGGAAAACCCTGAAAAAAACCTTATCTGGGTAACTCACCCTAGGCGAGATTCAAACTCATGACCTTTTGAATGTGAGGCAGACACGCTACCACCACACTACCCAGGCAGGTCCATAAGGTCCCTGGGGAGCCAATTGAAGAGCTAGTTGATTGAGAAGTAGCAGCTTCAGATCAAGAAGACCGCATTAACCGGCTGGGAGGGACTCAAGGCGCTGATCACGTCTCACCCTCCAGCACTGCACCCCATTCATAACCCCTTCAGCTCGAGATGGGGGTCGCAGCAGCCATGTGGTAGGCCAAGGTCCCTTGTGGACTATCATGCCATGGAGTTAATAAACAATAGAGGACAGAGAAAGTCATGTGAATGTAGCATATCAGGATTTCACTTTTGCTGTTAAACAGTGTTTTATGAAACACTCATTGAGTTGCTTTATGTAGACATGCTACCATCCTCAAATTAACATGTTATATTGTATCAATATTTTCTGATTACATTGTTCCTTTTTGTTGTAATTCAGCCATTTTATCTTTGAATCCTATGAAATATTCAAACAATCCGCTTACTGTTTCAGTGCTGCAGCTGAAGGAAATTTGCAAAGATTGACGTCTTTTTGCTTAGCCAAGGCCTACATGAGTCAGCCTGATTATTTAGGCAACACCTGTCTCCATGCAGTAAGTATTCTTAATTTACTGATATTGAGGATTTTGTGATTGATGTATACTATATATAAGTATTATTTGAGTCATTGTAACACTTTTATATCACTTACATTTTATAATTAAAGACATGTTTTGGAAGCTCTGCTGCTTCCATTATCAACTTTCCCTCAACTACTGGTGTTATGGTAGATAAGTTCATCTCTGGTGATGGATTTAAGAATCTCTGGATGAGCATGTCTCCAGGTGGGATCTCGAAGTTCCTTAAATTGTTCCTATTTTTCCAGATGTGGATATTCTTCCACCACAACATAGGAAAAACACCAAATTTAGTAAAACGCATAAGAAACAGTTTGGAATTAGAAACCTTGTTTTCTCTTTTCCTCCATATCTCCCCTAACATATTACTTTCCAAGTTATTTCTAAGACAATTAACCCATTCATTGTTCTTTAAGTTTTTCTCTTAATCTTCTCAACATTGTTTTAACAAAGTGAATTAATTAATGTGGTAAGTATTAACACACACTTCACTTACTTTTATTGTGCAGGACAAATTCGCGGACCATTGCCCGCATCCTCAGCTGATGAACCACTACTGCTTGGGTTTGGATTCCAAACTGTAGGTGTGTTGGTTGTGGTGACATCTGTTGGGCAAACGATGAAATTGGTTAAGCAATTCTTAGGGGAGAACTCCATGTTCATCAATGTGTGGCAGTATTTATGAATGTAGATTTTCTCCCACGCTGATAATTCAAACAGATTCGAAAGTTCTTTCAAGAGTTTGATGTTAGCGTTGATTTCATGGTATGATTCCCAAAAATGATGTGCCACTGCAGATTTTTCTGGCTGTTTGGACTTGATGTGTCTTCTGTGTTCTTTGTTGCATGTTTCAAGATTTCCTATTATCTTCCCAATGTATTTCAGAAAACCACACACACCAACAACTACATAAAAAGAAATAGCTTCCACCCCATTCCATACCAATTTGCAGTGTTCTATAGTCTAGCTTTCAGACTAGTTAATGTTCCACTCAATCCCACTAAATTTAGAAAAGAATATAACCACATTCTGAGCACAGCAGTAGACAATAGTTTCAATATCTCCACCATCATCAAAAAATTCAATAAATACAAAAGATAGAAACACATCAAAGAAATTACCACCTTAACTCATAAAGAAAAACCTCCCAAATTTAACAAAATCACATACAACCCACAACAAGTTCAAAAAAGTATTCAGAAATTCAACATCAAACTAGCACCGATAAATAAATACAGTGTAAAAAACCTCCTGAGCTCCTCTCTAAAGGACAAAATACCCACAGAGAAAAAAATCAGGAATATATGCAATTGAATGTCAAGACTGTAACATGAAATACATTGGGAAGACAATAAGAAATCTTGAAACATGCAACAAAGAACACAGAAGACACATCATGTCAAAACAGCCAGAAAAATCTGCAATGGTACATCACTTTTGGGAATCGCACCATGAAATCAACCCTAACATCAAACTCTTGAAAAAACTTTCAAATCCATTTGAATTATCAGCATGGGAGAAAATCTACATTCACAAATACTGCCACACATTGATGAACATGGAATTCCACCCCTAAGAATTGCTTAACCAATCTCATCACCCGCCCAACAGATGTCACCACAACCAACACACCTACAGCTTGGAATCCAAACCCAAACAGTAGTGGTTCATCAGTTGTGGATGCGGACAACAGTCCACGAAACAATTGTCCTCCACAATAAAAGTAAGTATGGTGTGTGTAAATACTTACCACATTAATTAATTCAGTTTGATTATACCTTCACTGTAAGCTCCAAAATTATACAACTTAATTGTTTTAACAAATTTCTTCCTTCTAAGTTCAGGATTCTATACCAATATTTCAGTGCCCTTTCCATTATTTTTCACTTACTTACCATTCTACCCAACTCTATTTGTGTTACCTGCCTAAGAGTTGTATTTGACAACCCAAGCATCTCTCTACAGAATATCCTGTGCACCTCATTTGTGATTTTCCACCTCCTCTAATCCCAATTCTTCTATGGGGGTGTTCAATAAGTCCTTACAAAAATATAGAAAAACAAATTATTTTTGGTAGATTTTTTTTTTTTTTTTTTTTTTTTTTTTTTATTTTTCAACATAATCTCCTTTTAGCTTGATACACTTTTCCTAGCATCTGTGGTAATTCATACCTTAATTCTACTATTTTTGCCATCAAAACTGCGCAGCTGTGCACCCTTGCATTGTCTTGATGGAAGAGAATCTTTTTCTTTGCCATATGAGGACTTTTTTCTTGATTTCTCCATCAACCAGTGCAACAGTGATGCATAATACTCTCCATTTTGTAACTAATCAATAGATGATTCCACGTGCATCCCAAAAAAAACCAAGGACATCACCTTGTCTGCAGATTTCACCACCTTTACCTTCTTCGGGGCTGGTTTGCCTTTAAAGATCCACTCTTTTGACTGTACTTTAATCTCTGGATTGTAGCACTATATCCATGTTTCATCCACAGTTATGTATCACCGCAGAAACTCATCAGATTGTGACAGGCCAAACCAGATTCTGAATCAGTCACATGATTGCAATTATTCTCCATTAAGAGCAAACTTGGCACCCATCTTGCCAAGACCTTTGACAGACCTAATTTTTGGTGCAAAATTGAGAACACTGTACTTTGTGATATGCCTATGGCCTCTAATATTTTGCGAACTTTGATTTGTCGATCACTCAAAACCATATCCTAGATTTTGTCAATCACTTCAGAGAAAATCACTTCTATTGGAGTCTGGAACGATGTTCATCATTTATGGATATAAGGTCACATTTAAATTGATTTATCCAATTGTAAATTGTTGCAGACGCAGAAACAGGTGTGCCATAAACTTCTTCCAGCTCTGTGTTTCTCTCTTTCGGTGCTAAGTCTTTTCAATGCTGTTTAATCACTGTGCGAAACTCATTTTTTTGCTTATTTCTAAATAAACACAAAATTGTTGATTCAATCACCTATGACAATGAAACTACATGATGGATATAACTAAAACTGTAACTGCCATCTGTAAGAGATGATGGTTACTAAATGCAAACTTTTTTCGACGCTACAAGCGTACTTCTTGGATTTTCTAAGGACTTCTTGAATGCCCCTTGTATCCCATACACCATTTATACATTTTTATAATCGTCTAATACTTATATCCATGTACAACATCATATTTATTTTCCAGGCTTCTGCACAGGGAAATGCTTCAGTTGTAGATCAGCTACTTAAGATGGGCGCAGATCCAAAGGTAAAAAATTTAGCAGGAGAGACTGCCACAGACCTGGCCAAAATAATGGGACATGAGGAAATAGTGAAACTTCTTAAAACAATGGGATAGCTATTTCAGAATTTGATCTTAATTCAGTTCATTGTGAACAATTTAGAGAATATTTATATTCTGGTACTTGTAATGCAATGTGTCAGTGTGGAGTATTTGTCGAAATACTTAACTGATCTGTAGCGTTGTCCGCTGTGAAATGCTAACAGCATAGTCAGACCTGAACATCAAATAAAGTGAAACCTGCTCTAACAGTCTTAATTTCATTTCATATTTCTCCCCCTCTTAAAAAATATATAATGACTGAAAAAGAAACTCTCCCTTCGTGAAAAATAATACAACTTTCAGAATAGTTTCAAAAGTAACTTTTCTTCTCTGTTTTATTTTATATCATTTTAATTATATGGTCACATTGCCCTGGATCTGTTAGTAGTTACCTCATAATTGGTGTGTGGTGGACAGTTAGCCTTCCAGGTCTCATTCCTATGCCATACCATCTTGCATCGTCACGCATCTGCAAAGGTGTTTATATGTCTCATGACTAGATAACAGCTTTGACATATGCCAATAGTGCCAGTTTAGTTTACCTCTGCTTCAACTTGTGCCAGGCTTCGACATGTGTCACAGAGACCTTAGTGGGCTGCGCCATGACCAAGACTACTCACCTCTCACCTAGACAACCTGGGTCCGATCCCCAGCGATTGCATGTGACATTTATCATGGACAAAGCGGCAGGTTTCTCTGGGTTCTACAGTTTCCCCCACCATTGCATTCCACCAATGCTCCATGTATCATCAGTGTCATCACCTGTGGTGCCACAAGTAGTAAAAGTGGGCATTAAACACTATCAAAATAAAAGGGACCTTAGTGCCAGGTAAGTTTACCTTTGTTTTAACTCATATCAGGCAGATAGTAGCTTTGACATGCATCCCTGTGCCAGGAAGTTTACCTCTGCTTCCACTTATATCAGCCAGATAACAGCCTCATCATGTGCCGAAAGAGGCTTTAGTGTCAGGTAAATTTACCTCTGATTCAACTCATGCCAGCCAGATGACAGCTTCATCATGTGCCAAAAGAGACTTTAGTGTCAGGTAAATTTACCTCTGCTTCAACTCATGCCAGCCAGATAACAGCTTCATCATGTGCCAAAAGAGACTTTAGTGTCAGGTAAATTTACCTCTGCTTCAACTCTTGCCAGCCAGATAACAGCTTCATCATGTGCCAAAAGAGACTTTAGTGTCAGGTAAATTTACCTCTGCTTCAACTCATGTCAGCCAGATGACAGCTCAACTTTTGAAGCATCAATGCAATGGTCAAGATTAGGCAATTTCATCTTCTGACTGGAGCAATATTGTTGAAACATCTTCATTGCTGATGTTCATTTCTTTGAAATCTTGTTGCACCTAATGTTTGTTTAATTCAGTAGGCAATGGAGAGAGAGAGAGAGAGAGAGAGAGAGAGAGAGAGAGAGAGAGAGAGAGAAACAGTAAATAAGCATGGTTGAATGCATCATCTACCATTTGAGAACTAATGTAAGTATTACAATAATAACCTGATAAAATCTCCCTTCCTATATATTATAAATTATTAATGGTCTATTTCGCTGAATTGTCTTAACAAATACAACTTGTGTTTTCATCTCTTAGGACAATTCAGTTGTGTTGTTTCACTCGAGTCATGAATTATCAACAAGATGAAAACACTCGCAGTATTACTTTTGATAATTTCTTTATCTTTTAATGAAAATGTATACAATACTCAATGCAAATTTTATCATGTATAATAATTACTGTAAAAAAATTCTTTCATAATTTACTATTAGCACAGTATTTCTTTATTATCTGAGGTGTTCTTGGCCCCAATTAGCTTGGATAATTGCGCACATACTATTCATAGTGTGAAAAATGTATAAAAATACATTTTGTGTGATGGAACATCATCATGGCAATGGAGGGGGGGGAGGTGAAAAAACTTTTCTTTCAATTCAGTTTTGAATGAATTCAAAATTCTTTTGAATAAGTAGGTACTTAAAAGTTTTGCATGACTAAAATCTGGGAGAATTAACTACACACCTGACTTTTGTGTTGCCTCATGGCAGCTCTGTCACACTGTTGCCACTTGCCATCGTTCATGTCCAGCAGTTCCATTCCCATATTACCGAAAATCTGACATCTATACAATAAAACATTGGATCATGATAAACTTATTCAAAAATTTTGGATAATCCCTCTAGGTATACTGCAATATATATGTTATTAGATGCACCTAGGCTATTTCACAGTTTATTGAATTCTGAGGACTAGCGTAACAACAATGCTCATCTTCACTGTGAGCCTCACTGGACAATCTTAGGAGACTATTGTTGTCTACAATGAATGTGTGTTATGCTGTTTCTGTTTTGTAATAGTCGAAATTATTGCTTCACAAGCATTAGTTGCAGTAGTACTAACAAAAGGAGAAGGTGAATTACAAACTTGTTCTATTAATGCTTAAATTTGTCAGTTTATTTGTGATTTGAAAGATGAACTTTTGTTTTTTATTCACAACATAATGGTCAAATCATGTGATCTGACACCTTGAAAAGTTTGAGATGAAAACCTTGATTAAAACTGATTTATTTTCAAATTGAGAGATTTTAATCAAAGATAACTCTGAACAATCTGTGAGGCAAATTAAAAGAAAACACAATGGAAGAATAAATGTGGGCAAAAGCAGATTCTAACACCAAGAGGTGTACGTTGCTTGAAAAACACATATGAAAGAAACAGGTTTGCTAGTGAAAAAGAAATTAAACTCAAGCTTGAAGAGAGTTGGAATTGCTTCACCTGAAGGAACTATTAGGCGTAAACTTTCAGAAATGTAATTAAAAGGCTGCAGACCTGTCAAGAAATCAAAATTATTGCTGTTCAACGACTCAGCTGGGCAAAGGAGCACCAGGATAGAGACCTAAACTTCTGAAAATTGGTAAATATGAAAATCTTCATTGTAAAAATTCTTAATGAGTTAAACTTTACATTTGAAATGTATTATCTGGAACTAAAGGTGTCACATTTGAAGCAATTCATGTTGGCTTCTTTTGTTTCAGGTTTGCTTTTAATGATTAAAGCACTTTTGAAATTCTTGCAAACAAAGCACCAGGCATCCTGGTGAAATGTATCATCCAGATTGTGTTGTGCACACTATAAAACATCCCACTAAAGTCATGATATGGTCAGTCATCAGTGACAAAGACACTGGATGTGGGACAAGTGTTGAGGAGCAGGCTGCTGCCTCAAATAAGAGACCCACTTCCAAATGGAGAATCATTCATGCAAGATGGGGCGTAATCAGTGATAGCTTTTCTGAGAGAGCAAAACATACTTTGTTGCCATGGCCGGGGAATTCTTCAGATACGAACCAGATTGAAAATGTCTGGAAGCTAGTGAGGCAAAGGAAGTGATTACAATGAAAACTAGGTTTATTGAAAAGATGATAGAGGTTTGGAATCATCATCCACATATAGAAGACAGTTCAAGCATGTATAAATAGCATGCCAAAAGCATTGATAGCTTCCAAAGGTGGCTCAAGTTTCATAAAACTGTAAGCATCTGATAGCAATTTAGAAATATATACAATTATCACCATAGGCATGCATATTTATACTTCAAATTTTTCACCAGTGTTTAAAAAAATCTTGTGTACCATTCACGTGACTTTCTCTACATCTCTGCAACAAATTATTCTTAGAAAATTTATACTTTTATTTACTTCATGCTAACCAGAAAAAATTAGCAGAAATAGTCTTATTACTTGCTTCCTTATAAGTAGAAGCAAAATAAGGGAGTACCATAGGTTAAAGTGATAGTCAAAAGCTGGTTGCTATGTCACTGAAGTTCCTTTGTTTGTATGGATAGCAGTTGACAAATTCTTGTATGACAAAAGTATAAGTTTTTCAAAGCAGAAACCAAAAACAAGGAATGTCTAAAAAACGATGAACTCCACAAAAAATGTATATAACATAAATTGTGTGTTTTAACATGGTCTACATTTTTCCTGCAGTAAGTTTTTGTCTATCTCTTACAGTTTAGTAGTTATGCAAAATTCTGTAAAATTCATCCAGAATAAAGTACTCTTCAGAGGCTATTCCCAGAGAATTCACTATATACATTTTATTTGTCAGGTAAATATCTTTAACATACGAAATTTTAATCAAAATCATTAAAGCCATTTTTCAGAAAATCAAAATTTTCGAAAAAAGTTCCACGTAAAGGATAGTTGGGGGTGGGGGGGATTTTTCTCAAAATCTTCGTGTTGCATCCCTGGAAGATACTAAACTTAAATACTAAGTTTGGTATTTTACCGACTTTTCGTTTTTGAGTTATTGTACACACACACACACACACAGACCTTTTTCCGAAAATGCTTTTTTTTTAGATAAAGGGGACCCTAAAACATATATTTCCGGTGAAATCTCAGTATCAAATTTTTGGGTGGAGTGCAATACCGTCTCTATACACTATGTGCATAGTGTGTATAGAGAAAGTAAAACAGGAATGTTTCAATGTAAACTAGTAACAATAAATATAAAAACAATATTAGTTGCATTTTTTCCTCCTAATCTTATTATAATGAAAAATCAATGTGCATCTAATAATATGGCTATGTGCTGTAGTTGCTAGCAGTGTAGTATGTTACAAGCAGAAGTCTGCAATAACCCAACATATTACACAACAAGAGTGACTTACACCTCTCATTGCAAAATGCATTTAAAGCACAATTGGACAAGCCTCCTTTGCAAATGAGCAAGTCACATGATTGTCAAGTGCATAGATAGCCCTCGCTGACTTGAAATAACAGCTTCAAATGACAAATGTCACATATTTCTATGTTTTGTTAACAGTGATTGAAAATTATAATATGAATTAAAACTGTAATGAATCATAATAGTGATAGTAGTACACAGTAAAGCAAAATGATAATTTTATAGAATACTATTTGAGTCGAATGTACACTTACCTCTTCACTAATATTTGTTGCAGTAAAATATTTGGTGCCTGCATCCTTAGCTGTGGTCGATGCCATTAACAGCAAAAGTTATTGAAGCTTAAATAAGTACAAATTGGAGTCAAAACAGATTTAAAAACCTAAAGTTTACATGTTATAGGTTTTGGTGTTAATTCTACAAGGGTCAATCCACAAGTTCTGAGAATGGATCAATAAAATATCAAAAACTTAGATCTGATCATTACATCTTTTCAAACTATTCTCCAGTTCATTCTAAACACCATGCCATCCTTTCAAACCATCATACTGAATGTCATTCTTCTTTGAAATGGAAATGGCGTGTTATTTATGGACGCTCTGTAACTGCTGTGGTTCTCAGCGTCCCATTCTAAATTGGGCATGAAAGACCACTTAATTTTGCTCAGAGGCCTCTCTATCAGGCTTGAGGTTCTTTTAAGTGCTGTAAATCTACGACATGGGACCCACGGCTTTACTTCCCTTCCGAAGGAAGCCATGCTAAGGATTTTTACACCCGAAAAAATCCATCGTCCTCCGCCGGGTTTGAACCTGCGACCTTGAGTATATGAAGTCAGCATGGTAACCATTACACCACGGAGGGCGACATTCTTCTTTGAGGCATTCTTTGTAAACAGTTACTATCATTGACCTCAAATTTTTTTTCATTTTGGAGAATAGAAAAAAAATTCATGGGGCCAGATCTGGCCTGTAGGGAGGATGGGACAAATGTCTGACTCCTGCTGAAATTCGGATTTTTTTTTCTTGTGCAGTGTGGGCAGAGGCAGAGGCATTGTCATGGTGCAACAAAATTCCACGAAAGCCATTATTAGGATGCCTTTTTCTCAGTTCATTGAACATTTATGACAGACATTTGTGATGTACCATCTGGCAGTAACAGTCTTTTGTCCCTCAAGCGGAATTGTCAGTGTGACCACTTGCTGAGAAGAAGGAATAGATCATCTTCTTGCCAACACTTCTCCTTTGCTTCACATTCATTTAGTTTTTGGATCTTCCTCCATTTAATTTTTCAAATGATTTCCTGGCATTTCTGCTCATTTGTGAGGTGGTGTGGGAGCCAGCAACTGCAGAGCTTCCTGACATCAGGTTTCTCTTTCAAGATTATCATCACTGCTACCAATCAAACCTGACCACATATGCAATGATGATCCCTAACGTGCGCTCTGCTTTTATTACATTTTTGTTCATTGTTGCTGCAGCCAGACATCCTGCTTGATCATCATAGAGGGAATCCCTTCCCCTTGTAAACTCTGCATACCTTCAATAAATTGTGAATTGCATATGGCAAACATCCCCAAATGAAAGATGCAGTCTTTCGAGTCATTCTCCCTCCCCTAAACTGACTTTTCCTTCTGAGAAACATCAATAATTTCTTGAGTAATGTTATTTTTCAGTTCTTCTAAAGTGTGTGGATTTGTTTGCACACTTTTTCTTTAAATCATCCCAGAAATAAAAATTTCTGGGGGTTAAATTAGGGGAATGCAAACCGATGTCATAGAAAATCATAGCACAGAAATGCTCTTGCTGAAAATCCATCCTAGCATATGGCATAGCAACACCAGTTATATGTAGGCAAATCAAAAATGCTTTTACAATGATTGGGGATGGATTGGGGATAGGTTCACATAAACATATGCATTATCAATTCATTAATCAAAGTGACCTTGATTGGCTTTCCGGGTGCAACTTAATAACTTCATTTATTTATGCACTCATTCATAGAAGGCTTTGACCCATTTTACCCTGCAGAGTTGGCCTTGTGTTGCCATGGCTGCTTATTAACATTTGTCATTTATCAGATTTGTAAAATGGGTCATCAAGAACTTCTTCCGCACCTTGCTGCTGGCAATCCCTCAATAAAAGGTTGGCATCCCTAGGTTTATCGCATTCGATTCCGACAGGATGTTATGATTATCGGCGTTATCAGCGGCTGCCAGTGCTTAAGTTGTTTATTGTACTAGTTAGTATGGTCTACTATGCTGTAAGTTCTGATGTGTGCCTGAAGCGAAATCAATGTGTTTTACAGAGGAACGTGTGTTTCTAGTGGAAAACGTTTTTAATGAACATAAAAAAAAAAAAAAAACTGAGAAAGTGAAACAAAATTTCATTGCCAGGTTCCCTAACTCAAAACTACTGCACCGAGATACTGTGCGTGATTTAATTAATATTTCGGGAGTCAGGTGATGCTGTTAGAAGTGGAAGACCCAGTGTGATAATAGAAGAAAAACTATCGGATATATCCGACAGAACGCTTAAAAGTCCACAAAAATCATAAAAACAAATTGGCCCAACAATGTGATATTTCTTGCAGTTCCGCATACAAAGCAGTCAAAAAAAGAACTAGGTTTGTATCCATGTAAGGTATCAAGCATCCACAAATTAAAACCCACAGATCATGGGAAGAGAGTTCAGTATTGTGAATGGTTTCAGAGGTTTATTTTGCACCATGGAATTGACGTGTCAGATAGGACATTTTTTTTACTGAAGAAGCTTGGTTGCAATTATCAGGATGCATAAACTCACAAAATACGCAAGTATGGTGTACTGAAAATCCTAATGCAATTCAGGAAACCCCTTTACATTCAGAGAAAATTGGTGTATGGTGTGCGATCTCTCGCTCTCGAATTATTGGGCCAATTTTTTCCCCTAACTCAATAATTCAGATGTTTATTGCTCGGATATTCTTTTTCCATTTACTTCAAGCTAAATGAAGATGAAGTGAACAATGCATTTTTTCAACAATATAACGCCACTGCTCTTACATCACATAAATCCATGGGACTGTTAGTAGAATTTTTTGGAGAAAGACTAATTTCTAAAGGCCTGTGACCTCTGCAGTCTCCTGATCTTAGCCCTCCGGATTATTTTCTTTGGGGAGCCACTAAAGCTTCGGTCTATAAGGACAATCCAAAAACAATCAATGAAACAGCAATAGAAGATTACACATCTGTAACAAAAGAAACATTAATTACAGTGTTCGAAAATAAATTAAAACGAGTTAATTTGTATCTTCAAGAAAATGGTAAACATTTTGAACATCTTAAACAACTTAGTTGCATATTATTTTTCTACATTACCTTTCATGCATGAATATAGTGAACCTAATAGTTTTCTTAACTAGTGACACGTTTTCACCATACGCTCGCGCCAGCCAGTGCTGCCACCAGAATTCCCGACTCATGGGGAATCTTGGTTACACAGGAAGTGCGAAGTGACTTCTCAATGACCTGTTACATTCCCCCAGCACACCTTACAAGTGCTGCCTACAGGAACTTTGTTCAGAACACTGTCCTAGATTTGTTGTAAAATGTGCCTCTGCAAATAAGAAGAAACATGTGGTTTTATGCATGATGCTCTAGCACATTTTACTTTCATTGTAAGATGCACTGGCTGGTATTTAGTATGACAAATGGATAGGAAGATGGGGACCAGTTCCATGGCCTGCACATTCCCCAACCTCAATCCTTTGGGTTTTTATCTTTTGGGGGCACCTTAAACCATTGGTGTATGCAGCCAACCTCCTGGATGAAGAAACTCTTAA
This sequence comes from Hymenopus coronatus, assembly GCA_030762935.1. Lineage (NCBI taxonomy): Eukaryota > Metazoa > Arthropoda > Insecta > Mantodea > Hymenopodidae > Hymenopus > Hymenopus coronatus. The sequence goes on along the minus strand of CM060897.1, from coordinate 150,411,149 downwards.
TCTATATGTCATGAAAGCCTGCAAAATCATAAGACACCAACTGGGAGAATTTGACATTCCATGCTTTGACTAGTGCATGCATGTCTAGAAGTAAGAGGAGGACATTTGGGTCATTTGCTATAAGGTGTTTGTGTGGAACACCTCTTAACAAGCTGAAAACATCAAAAATAGAATGTGTCACTTTAAAATGTTTTGATTAACAGCATTTTGAACCTCGATAAAACAAGAACGAAGGAATTTGGGACATGCGATTATATGAATATTTTTGTTTTGTTTTGATGTAAGGAACCTGTGCCCAAACTTTGTAAAAGTATTTTTGAATCACCCTGTACACGCATGTGATGCTGATGATACACATTGATGTTGCACATGCTGCTATCTGAAATTAGGAAGTGCTGCTATGGCTTATCGCAATGCATTGTAATCCATTTGCAATACTTTTGGAGTGACCCTTGTATAAAGGTGGATGAAAACTTAAAAAAAAAAATTGTATGAAATATTTTAAATTTTATATTTCATCACATTACAACACTTGGACATCATTTGATGCCATCAAATAAAATATTTTAAACCAAGCAACATTCCTACATTAAGTACAAAATTACATTCTTGCTTATTGATCTGAGCTTTGCCAACACAGATACTAATAAAAGATAGCAACAATTTTTACACTAAGAGAAAAAAAATTGAAAGTAATTAAATCAGTCTTCCACATATCCATCATCTCCATTCACAACTTTCTTGCTGTGAGTTTACTTTCATTAGCATACATTACTACCCAATAAAATTAACATATTAAACTATATCAAGTACTGTACTGAATAATAAAAATACTTAAAGACTGCGGTCAGACTTGTAGTTAGTTTGTTACTGTTGTATTTTATTTGCATTCAATTATTATTTGCTGCAGCAATATTTCTAAAAGCTTTCTACATAACTTCTTTCAGAGAAAGATTCTTAAAAATTGAATACTTCTAATCTTAACAACAAGTAACATTTTCATAAATGATTTGGGGCCTTTGGTCACCATAAACAGTTTATTACTGCTTTAAAATATTTTCTTAAATTAAACTTGTACTATATTATGTCTTATTACTCAGTCCATATTTTCGCCCATGTTTAAGAAATGTACATTTGGTGGTAGATATTCATTGCTGTGCCTCTAAGTTCACCACTTTCAAATTTCATTTAAAAATTAATAAATGGAAAAATAATAGAGCTAACACAGCATTTGAGGTTGCTCTGCATAGCCTTACAAAACACACCTACTAGCCTTGATCTAGTTTTTCCTCCATCAAATCCTTTGATTTAATTGCATTATTTTCTAAAATTCAAAAACATCTAGCAAGGGGCTATCGTCACTTTAATGTCACAGATTTAGCTGTTATTTTATCATGAAAATACAACATAAACAAAAATGCCTGTTGTCTTGAATTTCTCTCCTCCATAGGGTATCTTACCTGCTAGAAAAAAAATTGTAAAATTTAACAGCTAACTTTAGGTAGTAAACCAGGCTGAAAATGAACTTCACCTGTACTAAGGTTAAGTACCTACACATTAACAGCAATTATTAGCACATATGGAAAAACCAAGGCATAAGATAGCCAAAACTACATGACAAAAGGAACTGTTTGAAACAAGCTATAGAACTTCAGAAAAGCATATGGCCAGTGACAGAGGAACTACTAATAAATAAATAAATATCAGACTATTTAGTAAATCTGTCAAAATGGACTTTGATGCCCTTTACTTGTAAAAATGCAAATAGAATATTGCATATATAAAACAGAATTAATTATAGAAAACTGTACTGGTAATATTTAAGAGATGTAATGCAAAAATAGTATGTAGTATTACTTTGTGTAATGGAGCATACTCAAAACATTAATTAAAAAAAAAAAAAAAAAAAAAGTATCTGTGCTCAACACTATAGTAAAGATAACTTACAATCAATATTTCAAACAGTGAAGGAACAATCGGTTGCAGATGTTGCATTATCTGCCCAGTGATGCCTGCCTCCAAGAAAAAACAAAAAAACTGCAATTTTGTTTTTAGTCCTATCATTTAACAGTTTTTGAACACTGGTACATACAATAATTAAATACTATTGATGAAACAGTCTAATTTGTAAATAGTTTTTTTTTCTTCTGAAACATGAGTTCATGGGAGAGAAGGCCAAGCCACATGTATTGTTATTTTTTATCTGCTTTCACTATAAAAAATCACAGCTTAATCTGTAATAGAAAAGTGACAATGACTTAAATTTTGAGTTACTAAACGTTTAGCTACAAAATAGTTTTCACTCACAAGTTCTTCCTTTCCTTTTCTGTTTCTTTCATATACACAAATTGGCAACATACTTGATTAAAGTAATTTAATATATAAAATGAAAAGTGTGCACAAACCCACTCCAACTTTAGTGTGCCTATAAAAATAAGACTTCTCCATTCAATGTCATATCTGTCATGTCCTGCTTAATAAAAGTAGCTTAGAAGAGTACGTTTTTAAATAATTATTTTTGTATTTTGTAATGATTGATACAATTTTGCTAACTCTGGCAGTACAAAGCCAGCCAACATTGGGTATATAAAACAATATTGCACATCATATTACAGCATCCTCTGTTTATACATAGTATATTATAGGTTCATTTGATAAAAAAGTGAAGCATATTTATGACACAGTATGTACCACCAAGCACATACAAGTAGAAGCTATGCTAACATTATTGTAACTGTTGCTATATATGATATAACTACACGTGCATAGGTCATTAAAAAAAACTCTTAGCTACACAATTTTAGTCTCATTTAGCATGGCGAGGTGTTATGTGCAAATGTTGACCTTTCTAACTTAATTGTTATTGAACAGGACTTTGGATATGTTTAAAAGATGCATTTAATTTTATATATGTATTTGATTCATTCCCAATCAGAAAACCAATGCAACTTGATTATGTACAACAAAATTCTTGAACACAGAATACTACATCTATAGAAGCAATGTGTTCTATGTTTATTAAACACTAAGATTTCTTTTATTTCAGAGGTTCAGTTATACCTCTGCTTCATTCCATCTAATAAACAATCCAAAGTGAACATCACAGGCATTTATTTGTATTTGCTATATGATTATTGATTGCTAAGTTTCTGCATTTCCTAAGAACACCAAAAGACCATACAAAGAAAAGGAAGAATATACAACAAGACAGAGGAAAAACATCTCATAAATTTAGGTTCCCCTTGTTTCAAAATAGCATATTTTCAATGTTGTTAGCATTAACTACATTTATCATAATCCTTCCACGCAGACCTAATATTTTAATACAACACAAGACATTTAAATCTTGAAAGCATGAAAGACCATTTATGTCTGTTTAGTGACCAAAGCTTCAAGAAGGCGTAGTTTTGCCTTTGCTTGCTTGTAAGCAACGTAGGTTGCACTCATAGGCAATCGATCCTCTCGTTGCAACTTCTTGCCAGTTCGGCGCTGAAATTCTTCTTCAAATTCTCGCAAAGATCTTCTTAAACGCTTTTTTTCTTCCCGTGTAACTCTCTGCTGATTAAGAAGTTCAGACCTGTATAACATTAAGAACTTTAGCTATTATATCCACCCATTTCTATAAGTAATTTTAGAATTGAACAACAAAACTATTGAAAGCTATGGTCCATTGGGTCTCGAAGTTCCTGACGTTTCACCAAGGGCTTGGCATTTTTTTAGGTGTTCTGGTGGCTGGTCACAGCTCGAATGAATTTTTGCAGTGGAGAGCATGCAAAACACAAGATAACCCACAATGTACATAGCACAGAAAGTAACAAGCTCTGCCCACTGGTCATATAAAAGGAGAACTCTCACAGCAAAAATCCATTCGAGCTCTGACCAACCACCAGATCACCTTTGGAGATGCCAAGCACAGCCCTTGGCGAAACATCGAGAACTTCAAGACCCAATGGACCACAGCCTACAAGCCCATAATAGTTTAATTATTCAAGACACCAGCCAAGAAAGCCTCAGTTTGTACAATTATAGAATTATTTTTCCTAAGATACAGTTGGAAAAATATTTCTGTGCCCAAGTTAAGGATATACTCTACAAGGTGGCACGTAATGCATATAACAATTTCCTGTTGAACCCAAAGTGTGCCTGCTCATAAATCAGAAATGATTCAATGGCTAGAATCTCTTTGCCATGATTGTTGGCCCTTGCAGATAAGGATTGCAGCTGTATTGTTAAGGTTCCATACTGAAACAAAGCAGACAAAACAATGAAGACTAACAATCTGTTCCAGCGTAATACAACATGTTGAAGTGGGTTAGGCAATGGAGAAGAATGGAACAAGTTTTGTTTCAGCAGTACAGCACTACTGCACCACATTACACTCAAAAGCAGAACTTTTCTCAAGTATTCTCTAATTGCCTGATGGTCCTGCTCTCCAGATTTAACAATTGCAACAACTTTTTATGGGGATACTTAAAGGAAAAAATATTCTTACACCATTTGCATGCCATTATGAGTCCTGTATTTTTCAGACCATAAGGTGCACTTTTTTCGTGATAAAGTACTGTCTAAAATTTAACTGTGTCTTATGGTTCAAAGTTTACATGTAAAAACCAGCTAAATTTACCAGTAGTGTCAACAATACATGGATCATTAGCAAGGGAATGTGAGCCTTGTGGACTGTATTCTTGGCACCTAATTGAGCATAAAGCACCATTACAAGATTATGAGCCTTAATGACAGACATACCTAATAGCAGTTTTGCCCTATAACGGGTTAAAGAATGTGATAACATGGAAAATTTTCTCTCATAGCCCCTTTCTTTTATGTTAAGTTGCCAGTAGTAAGTTACCGTTGTGAAAGTGACATTCAGTTGTGAATTTTTCTAGCTCTCATGTCTGATTACGATGCCATCCAACAGAAGAGATTCTCATGCAGTATTGCATTCAAATTAGAAGTTGTGCAATATGCAAAAGAGCATGGATAATAGGGCAGCAGAAAGGCATTTTGGGCCCCCCATCAACTGAGAAAATGTGAGTGAAAGTGAAAATAAAGTCTAAAGGATACTTTTTGTTGTGCTTCAAAACAGAGTGAAATGTATGGGATATACCTACTTCATGTAAGTATTAGAGAGTAAAACCTTTATTATTTTTATTTCAAAGGTTTTATTCTCTATTACTTACATGATATAGGTATATCCTATACATTTATTATTTTTATTTCAAAATTTTCCTAACAAAATCATGACAGTCTTATGGTCAAAAAACAAGGTAGTTGAAATATGCTAACCACAACAAAATCAATGCCATGTACTATAGAGCTATTTCCATACAGTCTTCAAGAATGTGTAGCAGATGGGGAACACTTAGTTGAATAAGAAATATTGATGCATATCCTTTCATTTTTCTTGCATATAAAATAGCTTCACTTTTACTAATTCTAGTTTTCAATTGAAATCGGTAGATACATTATGCACACCTGTATAAAATAAAAGAACCTCAACTGGATAAATTGTTTGTATCCTATGATGCTGATATTCTGTTGTTGCCAGCATTGTTAATCATACAAAAAGCTAAATAACTACTCTTTCAAAAGCTTATTCTATTTATTTCATACTAATCGAGATAACATTAGCAGAAATGATTTTATTACTTAGTTACTTGTATTTACAGGGGAAATATAGGAATAGACAGGTTAAAGGTAGTCAAATCTTTTAAAAGCAGCACTATGAAATGCAATGTTAATTCCCTTCTCTTTGAATGACCATAATGAAAAAATAAGAATGGCAACTTCCCATTTGGAAAAGTCAAGGTATTGGAAATTTAAAAACCAATAACAAGGAGTATCTTGAATATGGCTGGCTAACTGGACAAGAAAATGTATATGACAAAATGTGTGTTCTAATCAGCTCTACACTTTTTGTATAGTACGATTCAGTCTATATCTTATGATTTACGAATTATGCAAAAATCGTCCAGAAAGAAGAGGGCTTCAAAGGCAATTCCCCAAAAAATTCAAGGTATACCTATATTTTGTCATGCAAATGTCTTTAAAATAAGTATTTTAATCAAAATTGTTAGAGCCATTCTTGAGAAAATCAAACATTTTAAAAAATCTTCCATGTAAAAGGGTAATTTGGGTACAGGGGATTGTCTTGAAAATCTTGAACTTGCATTCTTGAAAAAAGCTGAACTTAAATACCAATTTTGGTATTTAACAAGCTTCGTTTTTGACATACAGGCATACTCGGACCTCTTTCTAAAAATGCATTTCTTGGACTCAGGGAACCTCAAAACATATATTTCTGTTTAAATCTCATAATCAAATTTTTGGGTGGAATATAACACCCTTATCATTGTACAGTATTTAACACCCACTTTTACCTCTATGGCTCTGCAGACAATGCCATTGATGATACATGGAATGTGACGACACAGGAAACTAGAGAGTCGAGAGAAAACCTGCCCCTGCATCACTTTTTCCACCGCAAACCCCACATGCAAATCGGCTGAAAGGCGAGTGGTCTAACGGCGTGGCCTAAAAATATAACAGCTTCTCTACCTTCTATGTACATATAGATTTTGTCACAAGTTTATAAAAGACATACTTGCATACTCACAATGATAATGAGTGTAGATTCTCCCAAAGGGTGTGTGAAGTTTCTGCAACACCAATACTGTCAGGAGCAGCTGGAGATTCTGGAGACTCCTCTTGTGCCGAAAGTGATGGAGGTGAACTGGTGAAGTCCATTGTCTCATGTTCTAGGATTGTTGCCAGCTCAGACATGCTGTCTTTTAATTTTGACTGCAAACAGTAATGCAATATGCATTAAATTATACATTTTTATTATAGACATGTTATTATGCAATATACCAAAATATACTTTTACTAATTCCTTTATTTCTTAAAGTGCCAAATACACTTGGAATTTCCCTTAGCAAGGGATAATGCCCAAAGGGCAATTAAAGTTTATAACTTTGTTATGACACTAATCTGTAATAAAGTTCAAACCATTCATCTTTAGAAGAGATCATAATCAACATTAATGTATCAGTGCAAAGGCTACATTTTAAAATGCTGCATAATAAACTCTGAATTGCCAGAATGATTAACATACGTAGTAATTAAAAAAATGTTATACACACATGATAACGATAAGCTTATACATTATCATCAGTATTACAATGACTTTGACTCAAAGTGAAACAGTAAAATTGTTGGAAGTAGCTAGATCTGGCAACAGAGCCACTTCCAATTCCTGTTTCCATTTTAAGACCAACCAACTGTGAATGCTGGCTTATGACTGGTTCAGGTAAAGCTTTTCATCTGTTTTTTTTTTTTATGAGTGTTAACAACTTAACTGCAAACTGTCAAGTGCAAAAATTCAGCATTGGGATCTGTGTGCTTTCAAGTCAGTTTAAAGGGACTTTCTACTCATCTTGTATGATTATGAGTTTAGTCTGAATTTGTAATGTATACTTGAGTCTTTTAAAATGCAACATTAAATGATATGAGCTGAATACTCACCGACCCAGATCGAATGACCAAACGTTTCAGTGCTCTATATCTGTCATACAGAGGGTGCATAAGTTCACGTTCTCCTTTTGTCACTGGTCGTCCAAATAAACCCTCTAGGTACAAGAGGGCTTTCTGAACAGCTATCTTTTCCTCCAAAATTTGCTCTTTTGATAATTCTTCCAAATTTTCAGGTCGACCTGCAAGCATGCGCTTTTCTTCCAGATGCTGCAAGAAGAAATCAAGAATGTATCATATACAATATACAAAAAAAAAAAAAAAAAAAAAAAATGTATACTTCAGTTCACAATAATAAATGGGAGCATTAGCATTAAGTATATCACTTTCCCAACTTTGGAACATTCTCCCTGTTCAAGAAACATAAAATATTAGAATTTTATTGAAAAGCAGATTTTCTTTAGAAATTTGAACCCACGGAAATCTAAAATAATCTAAAAATGATGTAGTCTACTAGAGAAAATACTTTGCATAGAATAATGTGAAAATTATAACAAGTGAATATTTACACCATATTATTAGCAACTTGGTGACAAAGCAAGAGTAGAAAAGGATGAAGCTAATGGCAGTGTTAGACAGGGACAGAGATATCCCATTTAACTCCATATTGTCTTTTAAGTTGAGACAGGCATAGTTAAGACTAAGTAAGAAGAAAATGTAAACTGTTGGTAAAACTCAATTATACTATCAAGAATGTTAATAGCAGTGTTTTCTAAGAGTGACCACAGAACTTAGTTTTTAAACTCATCCATGGTGGGATCGCACAAAATCGTAATACATTTATGTGTATCAAAAAGCAGCTGTTGATGTGCATGCAAGCTCATGATGCATATCCTGCATGACAAAATAGGCAAGTAAAGTATGTTATGACAAAATAGGCAAGTAAAGTATGTTATAAGTATGAGTGTATTCTGTGCTCTAAAGTCTAGCTATGAAGCCTAATAAATTTGTTTAAAAAGAATTTCTATCAAATTCATAAATAATGAAAAATGTATTCCTAATCTGTTGGCTGTCTGCACTCTAGCCTATTGTTATGGCCTAAAATGGGCTCCTTGCGATAAAACTCAAATACATAATGCAGCAGAAAGTAGCAGCATGACTGACCAACACAGTATAACAGGCTTATTCATGGGCCGAGACATGAAGGGAGTCTCTACAACAAACAATTGGCATGTGAAGCATAGTTGACGAATCTTGAGAGTTAAAGCAAACTGACAAGTTTGTGATTTTTGTTGCTGAAGATAGGGACTCTTAGTTTGCCTAATGGCCACAAAATCAGACATTAAATGCTACTTTTAATTTAAAAGTTTAGATAATAACTAATTACAATTGTTACACTATTATTATTGTGTGTACTTAATTTCACTAAAAATATATCAAATAAAAAGAAGTATTTTAGACAGTGGAGCACCATAATTTAAATGAATTTAGTCCCCTTTTTTACACTTTTTGCTCCGCTTTGTCTTCATTTGGGAAGACTGATTTCAGGGTACCTTAACCCTCTCTTCAGTTCTTCGGTTGACCTCAAGATAAGGTTAAGATAACTTAAAACCAGTCTTCCTAAACAAAGACAAAATGGAGCAAAGAGTGTAAAAGAGGTGACTCAATTCATTTTAATTCATTGAAAATATTTACAGGGCAGCACCGTGGGCGAGTGGTTAGACTGCTCACCTCCCATCTAGGTGGCCTGGGTTTGATCCCAAGCGCCTGCATGTGGCATTTATGGTGGACAAAATGGCATCTGGGCAGGTTTTCTCTGGGTTTCCCCCACCACTAATTCCACCAATTGTTCTATCATCTCCTTTTCAATTATCACTTTCGCTTACATTTCATATCATTCACTTCATGTTCATGCCTGGCTAAGAGCCAAACCCCTTGTAACAGGTTCTCCATTCTGTGGCTTTGTGCCGTTGGCTTCCCAACAGGCTTCTGACCCCTAGGCACTGGCTTATAAGTCCAAGGGGGGTATCAGTCCTACAAAAATGGGGAGGGTAAACCGATTACGAAACGAAAATATTTACTTTCTTAATAGATAACTTCCTTTAAAACTAAAACAAAAATGTTAACATAAATTGCCAAGTAAAAAACAAAAGAGCTAGGCTACAGCTTGGTGGGAGCATACGCCTCTGGTTACAACACTAAAAATTCTTTGCAATAAAACTGAGAAATCAAAAGTACTGCAGCTCTTATGGATCACCCATCCATGCTTAGGATTCACATACAGATGGGTTAAAATTAAACATCTTAACAGCCACTTTTCATAACTATGCCTCTTAATGTAAATAAAGGCACCTTCAAGTATTACATTGCAGTGAAATGCCGTAAAGAAATTAATTTTCTAAGCAATAAAAGTTTAAATCCAGATTGCCATCCTTGCAATATCAGAGCTTAAAATTAACCCTGCATTGCATAATGTTGCCATTTGGCAACAAAGACGATTAATCAAAGGTTGTAGTATTTTTGGTGGGCTTCTTTTCTAATTTTGTATTACACTAGCCTTCAACAGTAAACAAATTAGGTTATTTATAGTTGCTTTATACTGTAAAAATATTAATATTTTTTAAAATAAAACTGTAGGTTTTTTATAAATAATAAAGTGCAAAACCATACAACTTCAGTCAAATGTAACCCTGTCAGCATCCAAGCATGCCAACACAGAGGTAATTTTACTTGGGCCCTCTCCATCATTTACCACAGGCACATTTGACTTACAGTCGCTGGGACTCGAGCTCGTGACGCTCAGCTTTGAATGGATAGCCAATCCACTTCATATCGCACTAACAATCATGGTTATTCAAGTTCCTTCAGTTGTAGTGCTGGTAAAAGTATAAATAAAATCCGGTTTGTGAATTAGAGGAAGAGTGGCATATGAAACAAAATAATTCATGCAATATAGGGTTAAAAGTGTGGATAATACCTCCGTAAGATATTTTATCACAGATCCCATTACTGCTGTTCTCATTGTTACATCTGAATCCAGATAACCATAATACCTCAAACAAAAAAACTTGAAACATAAAACAGCTCAGAATGCCTGTCATATTATAATATTGATTTTCTTCATAAATAACTAAGAGTTTTTACAAAGCAATGGCATATTTCAGATGAGTGCTAAGCCAGCAGTGATAGAGGAAGGTTGTGTTTTGTAAGGTGCTCCTGTGGTGAAGGAAGAAGGATCTAAGTCACGATGGGAGTGGACATTACAGTGTATAGAACAAGAATTGGACGGTTTAGAAAAGTAAAATTGGTGAACAGTAAAAACAATTTTGGAGAGATGACGACAAATAAACTGGTTTCAGCAAATGTTATAACTTTCTTGTTAGTGATTGGAGGAATTGAGGTAAACCCCGATCCTGCTGATATAATAACAATGCTGGAAAACCTGAGAAAATGAACAAAATAGAAGGCATGGAACAACGAATAGGTAAACAATTGGAAAAGATGGCAATAGATATCAAAAAAGATGTTAGAGTTGAGGTGCAGGAAACAAGAAGGGAACTTGAAATGGTTAAGGAAAGAATGGAAACATTGGAAGAAAGGGAGAGAATATTTAATTTAATGTTCTAGGAGCTATGGAAAGTAGGGATAAATGGCCAGCGAAGAAATATTAGAAATAACGAAGCAAAAGCTGGATTTGGAATTGTATAGATGGGAAATTACTGAAGCTTATTTAGCTGGAAGGGAACTCGGTAAGAGAGCAATCATAATGAAATTTGCAACATCCCAATTAGTACATGAAGTACTTAAAAGAGCCAAGAAATTAAAAGGAACAGATATTTTTATTAATAAAGATTTATCATCTAAGAAGAGACCTCTGCAAAGAAATTTGGTGCAAAAAATGAAAGAAGCAAGAGTCCAGGGAAGAAGAGCTTTTATTAGAAATTTTCAGTTGTGGATTGACTGAGAAAGAACATCGCATCTGGACAAGAAGGAGCTAAGAGAGGTCCAAACAGGCACAGAGGAAATTACTCAGCAGATATTAATGACAATTTTAGGAAGCACGACAGGAACACCAAAGTCCAAGCAAAAAGGAATGGATATGGGTGAAGATGGAAGAGTGTGTTTGAACCGAAATTCACCTGTCAGCACAGCTATGAGAACAGCATACAAGACAGGACGTCATCCTAGATCCTTAGGAGAGAAGCAACAGCTGATGAAGTAATGACATCTATAGCAGGAGCAACAGGAGGAGTGTCACCGAGAAGAGGGGAAGTAATAGCAGCACATAATTTGGTGTCAAAGGGAAAGAAAGCATGGCAACAGAGCAGTGGGGAGAATACAGAAGGAGAAGAAGACAGCATTATATCATTCAAACATGCAGTATTTTAGTTTTAGACAGAAATAAACCTGCATCTTCCAAAGAAGGGATACAATTAAGGAGTAAAAGAACACTAGAAACATTTAGATTTAGATCAGGCTCATAATAGGGAAGGGAGAATATAAGGAGGCTTGGATTCTGGAATTGTGAGGGAGTTAAAAACAATATATATGTGGGGAGTTTAAAACAGTTATTGATGAAACTTGACTATTTCGTGGTAGCTGAAACATAGCTATAAGAGGACCAGGTTTACGTATAGGATTTTGATTCCATAGGGATAAAAGATATGTAGCAAGAAAGGGGAGGGCATCTGGAGGCCTAGGCTTTTTTGTAAGGAAGACGTTAAGTAAAGGAGTTAAAGAAGCTTGGTCGAGGAGAAAAGAAATACTGTGGATTGTATTAGAGGAGAAATAAATAGTTGAAAATTCTATAGGTATAGTATACAATCCTCCTCTTCCTTCGCGCTTTCATAATCTAGACCTCCTTAAACACCTAGAGATAGAAATAGAAAATTTAAAGCAGAGATACTCTGAGGTTATATTAATGGGAGATTTTAACATTAGGATTGGCGAAAATTATGTTAATGGAGGGAATAACTGAATGAGTAGTGATATATTAGAGAAACCTGAGAAGAAACAAGGATATAATTTTAAGAATTTTAAATTTAAGTTCCAACAGTGGACATTTTCCATTGATAGTGGACATAAAAATACACACAGAGCAAATGGTCTATAATTTAAGGGAGGAAAAGTGTAACATAGAAGAATATAGTAGATACAAATGGAAGGAAGAGTATTGCAATAAATTTAGGCAGACACTAAATTCTAATTATAGGCAGATATGTCAGTGTGGAATAAGTTTTGTGATAATTTTGAACAGAAATTGAAAGTGCTATGAATATTTTAAATATCTTTATGCTAAGGGCTGGGGAGGAAATGAAAATGAGAAAGAAGGTTTACAAAAGAGACGAGGGCCGGTTTTATGAAGAATGTAGAGTAACTAAAGACAAGTCAAACAGCTGCTCATAAAGTGGAGGAAATTAGGATACGTAGAATTAAAGAAAGAGTACATGCAAGGCAGGGATTTGTATAATTCATTACTGGAACAAAAGAAAATAGCTGGATGAAAAAACACGAAAGTAATTTGATGTGGGTCCTAAATGAAAATAATGCAAATGAGGTATGGAAGGTTATGAAATCAATGTATAATAAATATGCAATAAAACCCAGTATACAACCAGGAGAATGGATGGAATATTTTAAAAAACTGTATGGGGGGAAAAAGAGTAAAAATGAGATAGGAAATTGGGAAATAGGTAATAACTATATAGATATACTCGATGTAATAAGAAGTGAACAAATAAATCAGAAGGTGAAATTAATGAAGAGAAATAAAGCAACTGGAATAGATGGAATCCTAACAGAGTTCCTTAAGGAATGGTGCACTGAAATAAATAGAGTTAAGGTTCTAGTAGACTTATTTAACACAATTAAAGTGAAGGGTTATATACCAGAAAAGAGGAGAAAACCATCATACAACCAATATACAAAGGCAAGGGTAGTGTTGACAAACGAAACAAGTATAGAGGCATTGCATTACTATCAAATGTAGGAAAAAATGTTACTGGTATTATGGCAAGTAGGATACAAACATGGGTTGAAGAATATAATATTCTCTTGGAATTTCAGTTGGGCTTTAGAAAAGGGAGGAGAACAGATGATTATTTATTATAAAAACATTTGTAGATAAATACTTGAAAGACAAAAGACGAAAGTTATACATGGTTTTTGTGGATTTAGAGAAAGCATATGATCAGATAGAGCTTCAATTGTTGTGGCATAAGTTGTTGACTAAAGGAGTGAGTAAACATATGCTTAGAGCATATATATAAGGAGAATTCTTTTTGTATAGGAGTGGAGGAAGGGGTTGTAACAAGAGAAACATCTTAGACAAGGATGTAAGTTAAGTCCAGTCCTATTTAATTTATATATAAATGATGTATTAATGGAAATTGGGAGAAATAATAATTCTATCCAATGATTAAAAATATTCAGATTCCAGGATTACTGTTTGCAGATGATCTAGTTATAGGCGCAATTACAGTGAATGGCTTGAAACAATCCTTGCAAGCATTAAATAATTACTGTAAAGAATGGAGTTTAAAAGTGAGCCAGGACAAGACGCAGATTGTAGTGTTCAAAAAGCGAGGAGGGAATTGAGCAAGTATGAAAAATGGAAGAATGAGAATAAAAAAGAGTACAGGGTGGTGAGAGAATGTATTTATCTAGGAGTTAAAATAGACAATGGTGGCAATTGGGAAAAACAAATGAAATTTGCATTGGCAAAAGGAAAAGGAGCCTTATCAGCAATTAGAAATTGCAAATACAAAATACCTAATATATATATATATATTAGATGGTTAGAAAAAGTGTACAATATGGTGGTTGATGCAAAAATGCTCTATGGGATAGAAGTATGGGGATTAAGAAGAGGATGGGAAGTTGTAGATGAGGTGCATAGGAAATTTTGCAAAAAAATGCTTGAGTTACCAAATGCAACTGTTGGCAGGTAGCACAAATAAAGCTGGGTAGAGTGTCAAGCGAGGAAAAGATTTTGGAAAGGGCATTGAAATTGGAAGAAAAGAATTTGTTAAAACAATGTTTAGTATATCAAGAGAAAAGTTTAAAAGAACAAGGGGTGGGTAGACTGTCTCAGAAATAGCATGGAAAGTAGTGGGTTAGGGGAAATGTGGAGAAGAGAAATAATGTGAAAATTTCCGGAAGTTGGCAAGGAAAAGATTTGAGGATATAGAAATACAAAAAATATTTAGTGAGATAGCTGAAAAGAGATCTTTAGTTTTCTATATACTAATGAAAGACTCATGGGGGAGGGAAAAGTATACAGAGGATCGTGAAGGTATTGCATGGCTGAAAGCAGGAGTATGGAGATTAAAAGGTTTAAGGAAGGGTATAACACAAAACCAATGTCCTATATGTGGCGGAAATGAAGATATGGAACACATTTTATTTAAATGTAAAGAGGGACTGAAGTTTAGAGAAAAGAGTATATTAATAAGAAATGGTTTAAAATAGATAGAAATGTAGTGGCAGTTGAAATGTTTCAAAAAGACAGTAAGAAGGTTGGACAATTCTTATACAAAGTGAAAAATAAATGGGTATGGACAGTGAAGAGACAAAATGGTGAAATAAGCTAGAATTAACTAACTATTGTAAAATATGAGTAGGATCGGTAAAGAGCCAGGGCTAACACCAGTCATATTCACCTGTATACAGCTTAGCATAAATAAATGAATAAAAATAAAAAAATATTTCAGACACAAGGATTTAAGCTATACACCAAGAGCAGTTTCCCAGATTCCTTGGAACAAAATTCTCCTATTAAATGTTCTATTTTTATATATTTATATGTGTATAAATTCAATAAGTGAAACAATTATAGAATTACGAGAAATTTTCACAGCACTAATAAGAAGTATCAAATAATATTAACATTAGTTTATTAGCAACAGAAAAGCCATATACATACTTTCTCTACTTCTTGCAATTTTTCTTCCAGATTTGCTGATTTTTTTTCTCTGTGTCGAGCACTGGATTTCTCAGTTCGCATCATAACAACAGGTTCTGTGTGTGGCAATACTGGAGCATGAGGGTCTTCCTTAAGTTCTGTAAGCAAAAGAGAAAATAATGAATGGCACATCAAGGCATAAAAATGAATTTCTGTGTAGTAGTTTCAGTGGTATCAAATTATTACTCTTACAAAAACCCTTGGTGTACTTTATAAAACAAGATATGGTGTAGCCAAGAAATGTGAAAAAAATACTGTGCCAATCAAAACCATAAATATAGTCTGCCTATTTTACTTGTGAACTTTGCTCTACAACAGAATCACCTAAATTTTCATCATTTAGTTTAATTATAGCTCAGTGTTTCTATTTAATACCATCATGGTTAACAGGCTGACTTACGTTTCAACTCCTTGCGTAATTTGCTGAGATCTGCACATATCTTCTTTACTTCTTTATTGCCCATTTTATCTGCATGAGAAGGACGGAATCCAAATTCATGCTCAAAGTCCTCTTCATACCGCTTCATTTTTTTCTTCAAACTACAAGCATAAAGTAAAAGTATGTGAATTAAATATAAAATCATAATAGTCTACTTGCAAGATCTGACATAAATGCAGAGTATAGGAGTGGCCATTTTCTGAGATTTTGCCACATTAAGACATCACAGATTAGGTCAAGACATAATGTAGACCCTTGATGCATTCGGTTAAGCTCAGTTTGTTGAAATGACAATTGTGTGCCTACATTTGTGCACTAAAGGATTGAACTCCTTTGTTTTGATAAAACATTTGTTTCTTTAAATCAACTAACATGTGGTCTATGCACCCAATACTGAGTTTAGTTAGAAATGCTTAACGGTGGAGATTCACCAAAAAATTTTTTCCTAAATATAATTTTAGAAGGTGATGTAATAAAATATTAGAACAAAACAAAATTTCTTGGAGCCTGAGTTGATAATTTCTGCTGGAATATGCATATTGATGAACTAATGAAGACTTTAGTCAGATTTGTTTCCAAATTACTACACTAACGCATCAGAAAGTGTACACACATTTCTGCTGCATTGAGTGGGGTGGCTCAAGTCAGTAATGTCTGTGGCCCACATTCGGGAGGTCCTGGGTTCAAATCCCTGCATCAACCAATCTGTGGGGGATTTTCACTGTTTCCCCCAGTCCTCAAGGTAAATACTGGATTGATTGGATATTTAATACCATGTCCAAGCTTCCACCTTAAATCTAAAACAATATTAAAACTCAAAGTAGATGGTAATGACAATTCCACCGCCATCTGTCCACAGATAGTGAAAGTAGCTAGACCGGTTGGCACCCTAATTCATCTGCTTGTCACAAAGCAAAGTGGTATAGAAAAAAGGGACAAGACCTCAAAGGTTAGCTGTATACTGCTGTCTGACTATGGATGGTGAAAGCAGCTAGACTAGACGACACCCTTACTCTAACTGCTTAGCACAAAGCAAAAATTAGATTGTTATATGGATGAGACCTAGAAGGCTACTCTATCGAATACTAACCAAGGTATCTCACTTAAAACATCCATTGTAATATGACCAGGTAGTTAAAGCAATGTAAAATATAATAAATAAAAAACACCTTCTACTAGCATATTGTACATTTCACTCACTTCTATTCAATGATTGCTTTAAGGAGAAAGAGCAGTGAAGCTGTTAACATATTTAAATTACAAAGAAGGGACTTTAGAACATCACTTTAACTTATACCTCTAGCTGCAAATCATATTTAGAGAACTAAGGGTGTGTTAGGGTAGTTCAGTGGCTTTGTTAACAGCTCTCGTGCTGAGGACCTGTGGTTTAATTACTAGCTCTGGGGTAGCGATTTTAAGTCAGCCATATCCAAGCTTTCTAGCTCATGTGAAGTATCTCCAAGGCCCAACCTATAAATCCTCTCATTCTGACATTATCACTCTACCATTGCAGGTATCAGACACTGCTATGGGTGTCTACACCTCGTGGATGTGTCCATCCATCACTTGGAGAGAGAGGTTTCCATTGTGGGTCATCAAAGCTCATAGTTTGAAGGAACTAACCTTTTGCCACTATCCTAAATACATAGGCTGCTCGTTCCATCTGGATGTTTGGCCTTTTAACAAAGATACAGTGAGCTAGCCTACCCTTGATAAAAATGTCAGCAAATAGTTTATGTTACAATAACAAACAGCTCTGTTTCCTTATGATTATGTTTCAAGAATACACAGCGTACAGATTACTGCAAACTGTGTGTGTTACTGGTTTATGCCATTGCCATGCTTATTATTAATGAAAAGATAGCAATTCATAAGAAAAAGATGAGGGAGAAGTTTGTATATAGAAGAAATACAAACAAAATAGGTGTAAAGTGTAGCAGTAACCAAGGTTGAGAGCGAATATGTGTGACATCACTGGAAGTGTGACTTTGCTTTGTAGTGCCTGTACTATTGCAGCGCAGAAACATGAGAATAACATACACAACATCTGTCTGCCGTTTCTGCTTGTGTGCACTAATATTCCAGTAAACGTAAGTAAGTGACCTGCATCTAACTTCTTATTTAAAAATGTCATTCATCAAGAACTGGCGCAAGACCTGTACTTATTGGAATTATTGTACAAATACAAACACAGATGAAAATGGCCAGCCCTCAGGAAAAAGAGCGTTAGTGCGGAATGTGTTAACCAATATTGTCGAATTTCAATGAATGACTTACCCACCTTGGTAGATTAGGGCTAGCATGTCTGCCTCACGTTCAAGAGGTTGCAAGTTTGAATCTCACTTAGAGTGAGTTACCTGGATAAGGTTTTTTTTTATTTTTTTTTTTTATTTTTTTTTTTTTTTTTATTGGTCTTCCCTTATCCTGAGAAGACAAATATCAAGAAACTAACTCCAAGGACCCCAAGTTCATCTGAGCATTATTTCATAGATTTCATTCATCCGATATGAGCAACCACTTCAAGCACATTAAGATACATAAAAAAAAAAACTGACTTACCTGTTGATCTGTTTGGAGAGTTGTTTCACTCTAGTATCGTCCTCTACAGGAGCTGAGATTCCATTGTGTTCACGATGAATTAACGCCAGTGAACTACGAGGAGACATCATCATCTGTCGACTCACAACTGCCTCCTCCTGTATCACAATGCATTACCACATATTATTATTAAAATGTGTAAAGTACAAGCAAAGGACATGGCCCTTTAATTGTATTAATTCACTTTTTAATTATGTTCACTATGATAAACCTTTCATTTGTTGTATTTGCTGTTGGTAAATAGTCTTCAAGCACTAAAGACAAAGTATTATCGTTCTATAAAATATTCCAGGTAAATCTTCAAAATCAGTAGTATAATATAAACAGCATATTCGAAGGTGATTCAATAGCTAGGAATGTTGATGCCATTTTTTCAAACACAATTTATTTCTTAATATTGTCCCACACTTCCCCTAATATTCCTACGATGTTTAACCCCTCCAAAAATTGTGTGCTGCCAAGCTCTGCAAATTATCCTATATCTCATTAATGAGCAGCAGCAATTCTTGAGCTTGGCAGGGACAACTCCAGATCAGTGATGCCAACCGCAGAGGAATTCCGCTATGATAGCGAAATTTGAGCCTTCAGGAGACATTGCGGAGAAAAACGAAAAAGTGGGAAAATGTAGCGACTTTTCTCAGTTTTAAAAAATCTTATCGTAAACGCCAACTATGCTGAGGGAAATAGGGCTCAAGGAATCTCTCATGTGAACAATAAGTTGATAACTCATGTTAATATTAATGTAATGCAAGCACCTGGCCTGACAATATTTATAAACATACTCAATAATCAGTATACAGATAGATGATGCTTTTCTAAAAGTTTATGCAAGCTATGATAACATAATCTATACCTTGGGCAGCATGATGGAAAACTCGCTCATCACAGGCACAGGTCTCATTTCCAGTTATATCATCATACTGCCAGCTTGCCGACTAAGTATTGGATTATATCAAATAGTGCGTTACTGTTAATTGTTACTAATTATAATTTACGAGTGATAAAGGGTACTCCACCCCTAAGAAAAAAAGGGAATACCACAGAGAATTGTCGAAAGATGAGAAGAAAGCGAGAAAACAGTTGTTTTTGCACACTGATTCTTCCTTGATTACTTGTAAATTATGCACCCTTTCTTCATTGAGGGCTTGTTCACTGCATTATCACCACACACTTGCATTATTTGCCTATAAAATTTGATTAGCAGAACTTTTTAGACATTCAAAACAATGAATAAGCTCTTTGGCAGTAGAAAAGCATAAAATCAGCATTGAAAAACTGGTGGCACGTGACAATAAACACCTTGATAGACTGGATATTACGCTGAGAAATAGAGTAAAGTACTGTAACTTTGTAAATAAAGTTTTGTGTTCATATATTTTGTTATTATTTAGTTATGCCATTACTTTCTGGATGGCCCTCCTATTAAACAATTTAATAACATAATTATGTGTTGGTTTAGATTGATGATGGAGCAACTGAGCTCTCAAAATATGTTGCAAAATTAACTTTGTTATTATTATTCTAAAGTTTAAAATCTAGAAACAGGTGCATAGTGACAAGGGGTACTTACAGGCTGGCGATGTGCAAAACTCCAGTTGCCAAAACTTGTCAAAGGCTCTGTGCAATCCACTTGCTGATGTAAAGTGCTGAGATCCAATGGAGGAGTGCAAGGGCTAGGAGCAGGAGAGGGTGACCGCTCTCTTTCCTGAAAACAAAAACAAGTTAAATAAATTAAATCATTAAATCTGTTTCACAGCAAATACGGCATTACTGCAACTTTTTGCGATAGCATGCAAAATCATTTCCGCGTAATGTTGGATACAACAGCAAATGTGTTTAAATTAATCAGAAAAGGAAATAAAAGATATTCCAGATTTGCTCTTTGCAGATGATCTGGTAGCAGCAGCAATCACAAATTGAGGTTTAAAGAAAGCAATAAAAGCAACAGAAAAATACTGCAATAAATGGTGTATAAAATAAATAAAAGTAAATCCAAAATCATGGTATGTAAGAACAAGAATAAACTCAGCAGAGAAGTGAGATGGTGGTTAGAGGGGAGTGAATTGGAAGTTGTAAACAAGTTTTGATTACTTAGGACTAAGGCTAAATAACAATGGTAAATGGACAGAGCAAAGGAAAAGCGCTCTCGCTAAGGGGAAATTAGCTATTAATAGCATAAGAATATGCTAATAACAAACATGAGAGCAAACTGGGTAGAGAGAATATATACATCAACAGTGGAATCAAGAATGATGCATTGAATAGAGGTTAGGGGGACTGAAAAAGGATGGGAATGTACAGACCAAATTCATAGGTCTATTTGCAAAATGATATTGGAATTACCAAGAATAGCTCCTAATGGACTAGCATTAGTTGAACTTGGGAGACCTGGGAGGAATGGAGCAGTAGTCAAATGGATAGTGAAATATTGGAACAGGATCTAAGTACTAGAGGAAGGAAATATTCACAAAGACTGTTTTAGGACACAAGTATCAGCTAAATGAGAAAGAAATTGGCTATGTCAATTAAAGGAAATTGTAATAGAAGTTGGATTTTGGGGGAGCTAGATAATCATCAAACCAAGCCCCTACACGCCTAGCTGCGCAGACCAGAAACGCTGTCATAATATGAAGAAGTGTGGTGGAGGACAAGAGACTCCCTAGGTCATGCGCAATACATTGTTTGTAATGGGAAAACAGTGAAATTTAAACAGCTATAACTATGTTATAAGGATACCTGAGTAGGAAATAATTGCGACAACACGTTCTTCAGCATCTATGCGCAGGGATTAGACTTTGAATGTCTCATTGGAAGTTAAATAAAATCACTTCATTGACTAGATGGAATTTCATTCCACAACTGAACAAAACAGAAGTATATCATTGCACTTGAATATTGCATACCTGCATTTAAAGTGTTTTACGAACAGGATGTAAGCATTTACAGAGAGCATAATTCAGCTTTAATTCCATTTTTTCAGTTTCTTCTCAGCGATTTCATGTATACTTTCTGCTTTTTACTTTAATGCATAAAGTCATCAACAAGAATTATAAAGAGGGTTTGTTAAGAGTGTCTCTGCAGTAAAGTAATCAAAATGCTGAATTAAAAATGAAAAATATGCTGGGTTCGATTCTAGACTGATAAAGCTGTTCTTATTCCCCACCCTCAAGGGCCTGGAAATATGAATGTGATACTGAATGTGTGTTAAGTTAATCAAGAAATACAGTTTTAATGTACAGCTCAAATTTAAGCAGTCGTTATAGAAGGTCAAAATGGTAATACGACATTACCTAAGGCAGTATGTAAATAAATAAAAACAAATAAATAAAATGATTCAGCAGAAAAAAAAACCACATATGCAATATTGGATTTTCAGAGATGGTACATAAAGTATAAAATTAGGTACATTACAGTGAAATTAGGCATTCCTCTTCTGTAAACTATATTCAAGATGTTAAGTTCAGTATTTATGGTATATTTGAGTTAGATAAGACAGGTATATTAATATGTGCACAACAGGAGAGTATGGTCTGTGCTTCCTGAAATAATTTATAAACAAATCTAAAATTAGAATCAATTATTAATATTCTTTATGTTCTAACGCTTTTGCAAAATTCCTTTTTGCACCCTGTGGGATTGTGATTCAGTCTGAAATTACAGATTTGAAAAATTAACTTAATCGAGATTTCAGGTTTTTATTATTATTATTATTATTATTATTATTATTATTATTATTATTATTATTATTATATAGGACAAATTATAATATTGAATCTAATATTTTAGCACTGCCTTCTAATGCTAATGAAACATATACAAAATAGTTATAGCGTTCTCATTAGCTTTTTCAGATGAGAAGGGAAACTAAATACTGAAGGAACTGTATTCGATGGCACAAATTTGTTACGTCTTGGAGCAGCTGACAACTTACTCAATAATTCTAGTCTATGTATTAGGAACCTACAATAAATTATCATTCGCTTAGTGACTGAGGAAACCCACAAGAATAAATCAGAATTAATTTGGAATGCAAATGTTACAATTTATTCTTACCGATGGAAGTGATCTCAGAATCATTTTTCTGGTGGTTGATACAGCTATGCAGCATAGAAGTGGACCATGTTAATTATTAAACCCTAATACCCTTAAATCAACTCACTTTTAAAGCCTTATAAGTGTACTGAACATACGGCAAAAAGTATGTTGCCACTCACTTACCGATGCGCGAGAGGTTTCAATTAGCGACAGCACACCAGCACCAGTGGTGAGTCTAGGTAATATATTCCAAGGTCTTTGCATCAAATAATAGGGGACAAAAATTATGGAATAAAGTGAAAGTGAGGATAGACAATACAGGGAAACAAGAAATAATAAGTAGCTTAGGAAAAATACATTGATGTGGAAAAAGAGGGAATATTATGGGCAAGAACAGGTACAGTATTACTAAAAGTTGATAAAGATCTATGCCCACTGTGTAGCAATGTCGATAACAATTTAACTGCATAATTGAGTGTGAAGAAACAAATGTGGAGAGAGAAAATACGGAATAAAAACTGTGAAAAGTTAGACAGAGATAGAACAGCCTATATTGCTTGAAATTATATATAAGCTGCATTTTTCTTATTTTACATTATTTTCTGTAGTTTAGCACTATTTCAGGTCAGTAATCCGTGGTACATTAAGCAGACATACACAAAATAAGGGAAAAGAACTTTATAATAAAAGAAATAAAACTGTTAAAAAAACACTTGATTTAATTATGAAAGCAGTGGAGAGGTACTTAATCGTGAATGCATTTTATAATCTGGAGGAATTAAAGTGTGGGACATTAATAAAGAAATGTTTAGATTCATGAAAAATAAATAGAAAATAAATTTGAGGAAAAAAAATGTAAAAAAGGATTTGTATCAGAACATTTTGTGAAGAAAAAAGAGTAAATGTTGTAAACATATTTTTGTAGCAAGGAAAGTAATTATTATTTAATACAGGTACATAAGTTTGTAAGAAATGCATCTGTAAATAACCATTGTTATACAAGCATTTAGTGTATTTCTGAACTTGAGATCTATCCTATGTAGTTGGAGCATATGGATAAATAAATCTATTTTATCTGTCAAAAAATCTGTTTCTACATCATGGCAATTAAGAACATAAAGTCTTCTTCACAAGCAAGTTCTTTTATAACTTCAATGTGTTTGTAATCAAGTCATAGGGCTTAATAAATCCTTTTTAATGAAATTAGGTGTTTCATAGACAACATCCATCAGAGAGATGTGAATTTTTACATGATGAAAGTTCAATTTCCTCAAATTAAGTTGAGTGATTCTTGAGATTATGTTACATATACACAAATCCATAAAACACTAATGTATATACCTGTGTATGTAACTGTAGGAACGAGTGTGTAGAACTGGAGTTTGAGCTAGCATCCTGGCTAGAATCCTCATCAGATGTGCTACTTGCAAGAGAGACTGCCTGATGGGTAAGTCTTGAACTTGGTACCAGACCATCTTGATCTTCATTTTCCTGCAAAAAATTTCGCAAACATAACCTCAAGGAAAATTAAGAAAATTACAATAATACAATACTCTGTTAGGGTTGCCAACTCTCCCAAAATGGCTAGAAGTCTCCTGGAATTGAATGGAATCTCCCAGCTCCTGGAACTGAAATTAAATCTCCCGGAATTATGTGATATCTCCTTATTCCATTATTATTATTATTATTTATATACTGTGAGTATTTCATCTGTTATATGCAAGGGTTGGCAGTGTGTAGAAGGAAATAGTAGTGTTTTGATTTGTGTTGAAGTCGGGAGGAAGAAAGAAAACCAATTGTTGCATAAACATCAAGTCTATATGCGATATATTTACAAATAGAAATCACAAAATCGGTAATTATTAGCAGTTTGAGGTCTTTGAGTCAAGGGCTTTTGACAGTAGTTGTATTCGTAAGTTGGTTATTGTAACAGCTAGTTCATCGGGAGTAGAAAAGAAGAAGAAATACTATTGTACGTTTAACGATACCTGGATCATATGACTGGTTTTTATTTTATCAATTTTTCTAGCTTTACAGTTACATCTTATTTTTCTCCCAGAATTCAGATTTCAGAAGTTGGTAAGTCTAGTATTATAAGAGATTTTGAGGTTAGTGAATGTTAGAATAAGTTGAGAGATTATTGAGACAATACAAAATAGTCCTCACATTGTTTTATTACATAAGTTCCTGGCATGTTTAATGGGAACGAAAAAAAAAAAAAAAAAAATAGACGAGAGTGCAGCATGTTGCAAAGAGTACACTACAATATAGCCTCTTTGGCATATTCAATACAATTTGAATATGGAGGTGTTTCCATGCAACATATTTCAATCCGATCCCAATCTGATCTCACTTTCTAAGAGGATCAGATTACATGTCAATGCACTGAAGGGATTTCTACCCAATTGAAAATCACTGATGTACTCAGTGCTAGAAATGAGCAAAGCTATTCTCTCTCCTTTACTAAAAGAGCAACCAGTTGGTTGCTTCACCTGATGTAATGGATCCGAGTTTGCAGAATTGTTGAAATCTATTTCTGAAATGTTTATTTATCACTACTTAAATAGTTTTATCTTCAGGGTTTCTGTCATTATAAAACAGTATGTTAAATAACTGAAGTAACCGCTTTACGCCAAGTGATTATCAAATTTATTAGCATTTCTCCAGTGAACAATATTATAATCATGACTCTAACCTTTGAAGATCCACTTCCATCTTGTTCCTCTGGCGGAGATTTTTTGTGTGTCAGCTGATGCTGTCTGCGTCTTGCCATGTTTCTTCTGCCTCTGGGTGTGGCAGCCCTAGAAAACCGTTCTGAGCTGCGTCTTCTTTCATGCTCACTATCCTCAAACATCTCCACACATGACATTGCAGTGGAAGTTGCTTCATTTTCAGTGTTTCCTGCAGCTCCTGGTTTACTTGGCAGCTGAGCTGCTGCATTACGTTCATGAAGGGGCAGACCACTCGATCGCTGAAACCAAACTTATTCCTTTACTTCACCTCAAATTAAGAGAAAGTATGTCATCAAGTGCTTAAAAATTGGAAAACTTACTTAACTGAAGTATATAACAAATTACTAGTTTTTGCATTAATCAAGCAGAAAGTAGTAAATATGCTTAATTTAAATGACAGAGGAAAAACAAAAAAGTGAGAATCAAGGAAAAATATTAAATACTCATTTGTACTCGTAACATTGCTGCAAAAATTGTCAACGTTGTTTTGCTTAACTCCCAAGTTTAAATATAGTAGAATCTCTTTAATCTGGCATATCCAGGTCCGTGATTCAAATTAGCAATTTGGCCAGATTGTAAATCATCAATCATTTTAATAGGAATACTCAAGATAAATCACATTAGATAAAAATGAAAACAATTAAAACATGTATTTCAACCTGGTCTATAGCTTTTTCACAAGGTGCATCTCTTAAAGGCTCATTTGATATAGCTTCTAACAAATCTAGCACCATATTTTGACCATCACTGTTCAACAAATGTATGAATCTCCCTGAAAAAAACCTGAACACAAGCGACTAAAGAGCTTCTACTGTACATGTATTTGGTTTTGCATGTAGTTACTCCTTACCCTGTTTACCTCATTTCTATAAATATTGTACTATTATAACAAGTGTTAACATTCAATGATTGTTATTTTACTGTTGGTCTTGGTCAGTGTGGTTTATTTGTGTTTTAAGTCGTCAGCAAAAATTATGTATAGCTAGCCTCTGCTTCCTGAGACTGCAGGTTTAAACCTGGTTGAGGGCAATAAATTTTCCTTAGCATGGTTTCCTTCAGAAGAGAAGTAGAGCTGGTGGTTTCACATAGTAGATTTACTGCATGTAAAAGAACCTCAGGCTTAATAAAGATGCCTCTGAGCAAAATTAAGTGGTCTTTCACACCCAATATAGAATGGAATTTTTGAGAACCACAGCATTAAAGTGTCCATAATTAAACCTCAATTTGCTTTTTAAATCAAAGTTGGTTGGTTGATAATGTTAAACACTTGATAACAAAATCATTTGTTTTCTTGCACTCCAATATTTAGCTGGAAGGTTGTAATCTTCTATAAAAGTCAGATCCATTTCTTCATTAAGGTTACAGAAAAGACATATTAGAAGACTCTGCTATGTCAAATCTGTACAAGTATTTTTGTAAACAGTCATGTCCCATTAGTGGTCTAAAAGTTGCTGCTGCAGATTTTCTTGGTAATGTAGGAATATTGTAAATTTTTCCATAATTTTCCAGATGTTTTGTTTATGTAACCTTCATTGATTTTGTCTCTGTAGTTATTTGATATTATTCTTTTAATAGAGCAAAAAGGAATTAAACTATGTGTTGATTTGGTGATAATTTTACTTCCTTTTTAGCCAAAAAAAATCAGCCATTTTCATTGCCTATTATTCTACAATGCCCACAAACTCTTTTTTCTTGCATTGTTCCAAAATTCTCTGTTAGGTCCACTGATGACTCACTGGAATTAAAATTATTATGAAAAATAAAGAGGAAAGACTCCTGCAATACAGAGGGTTGTCCATGATGTATGGCAACAACTTTAGATGTGCCTAGTGGCTCCTTAAACAAGCCTCTGGACTTGAGCAAACTACAGCAGTATCAGTGAGCACTGGGTAGCTTATGGACATATGCACTCCTTTCTGTCGCATAAAATGGGGCCGAAAATAGAACCATTTTGGGAGGGGTACATTACTGCCCTTTCCGATGCAAAATATTTGTATTCCAAGATTATTAAACAATGTAAGAGGTATGGTTTCACCATTTCCAAGAAAGGCATCTCAAATGTGCTAAATAGAAAAGGCAAAACTAGAAAACCTTATTCCAGAGGGCAAGAAACATGCAAATCCATGACCAGCCACCGGCCGTACTCCAGAGGTAGTGCTTGTCTCAGGCCCAAATCCAGCGATGCAGAGAGCAATTGCTTTGAAGTTGGCAATCTCCAGAACACCATTATCACCCAGATTTTAAATCTAAAAAATTGACATAAAAGCAAGAGTTCATCAGCTGTTGCCCCAGCACATTGCAGAACGTGTCAATAGCTGCAGAAAGTTAATTGAACGCTACCTGGCGGGTGACAAGTGGATGTTTGTGGTCGCATTAGATGAAGCATATGCTTACCTAAGTGGCTGCAACAAACCCCGGGCCATTTATTACCATCCAAGGGGGAAAAAAATTATGAAAGATGGTATAGGGAAGTTGAGGAAAGTTTTCCCAGAGGTTTTATGGCCATTACAGGATATAACTACAATGGGAAGTTAACTATCCATTGGATGGGAAAAAAATGTCAAAGTCAACTTGGCATATTATCAGACTAATGTCCTAGCCCCCATATTCCACACAAAAATCCCTACTCTCTACGGTGAATTAAGGTCTGGCTGCACCAAGATAAGGCAACAAGACATATGTCTGCTTCAACCCACCAGTTTTTGGAGAAACTGGAATCCATTCTATCCCATTTAGCGACATCCCCATCAAATCTCCTGATGCCTTGCCAATGGGTTCTTGGGTTATTGAAAAGAGCCCTTGGAAAAAGAACACCACGTACATTGAATGGGATCTGGAAAGTCTGCCAGGGAGAATGGGACACCTCTGTTCTACGTGCAAGCTTTTTACAGTGGAAACTTCACTGCAGAGCCATCACACATGCCCAAGGTAGACAGATCGACCATCACCGTTGGTGGAGGCGTGGCATCAGTTAAGGTAAGACTGCCTTGAAGTTTTTACCATAGATCTCGGACAACACCCTCCATACTAGCAGGCTATATTAAAAAACTAAGATGATGAATGAATGCTGATAAAATCAACACTACCATAATATGAGATGAGCATAATATGAACTTTTGCACAGTAATGCCTGAAATTAATTTGTGTTTTTCAGTCCAATATTTATCACAGGTATATTGAAATTGGTTATACAAAATCATATAGGTATATATTCCAAAAATCCTATAAATTGCTAAATTAAGCATTTAAGATTCTATAAAATCTTAAAATCTTAATATTCTGACAGATAGAAACTAATATTAACTTTTTAGAGCTAAAAATCCAGGGTTAGTTACAGCAGTGTTTGCTTTTAGCTATTATCTCAAAAAAAAAAAAACTGAACTTGTCTCCAACTCTCTAAATGAATTGAAACATAGCAAGCTTACCACTCCATGTCCTGTAGATCCACTTGTTAAATCCGAAAGGAAGTTTTTCCCAGTATTCTTCTTGTTTATACTCCGCCCTTTCACGAGTGAAAAATCTTCATGACTGCTCACTCGACGAATGCTATCTTTATGATGAACTCCACCATCCTCAAATGGCCGCTCTTCCGAGTTAGACCTATATAGATTATTATTGTTATTATTACTATTACATTAGTGGACAAATAACTTTTAAAACTATTGTGTGTTCCATTCGCATGACCTTCTTTCTTATTCTTAAACAAACTATTCTTACAAAAGCTTATCCTTCTATCTACTTTATGCTAATAGAGATAAACATTAGCAGAAATGGTCTTATTACTTGCTTCCTTGTAAGTAGAAGAGAAATAAAATAATACATTAGGCTAAAGTAATACATACATCATTTAAAAGCCGGTCACTATGTGATTGAAATTCAGTTCTCTTTGCAGGAGTAAAAACAAAAGAAACAAGAATGAAATATTCTGTATTGGGAAAAAATTTTGAAGCAAAATACAAGGAATACCTCAGAAACTCCACAAAAAAAAGAAAAAAAAAGAAAAAAAAAATAATAATAATAATCTGATGCGTTCCATTCACATGACTTTCTCTACATCTCTGCAAAAAAATAGTATTAAAAAGCTTATGCTTCTATTTACTTCAGCTAATCAAGAAAAAATTAGCAGAAATAGTCTTTATTACTTGCTTCCTTGTAAGTAGAAGCAAAATAAGGGAGTACCATAGGTTAAAGTGATAGTCAAAAGCTGGTTGCTATGTGACTGAAGTTCCTTTGTTTGTATGCACAGGAGTTAACAAATTCCTGTATAAGAAAAGTATAAGTTTTTCAAAGCTGAAACCAATAACAAGGAATATCTCTAAAACAATCAACACCACGAAAAAATTTATAATAACATAAATTGTGTGCTTTAACATGCTCTATATATTTTGTGTGTTAAGGTTTTGTCCATCACTTACGGTTTAGCAGTTATGAAAAATTCTGTAAAATTCATCCAGAATAAAGTGCTCTTCAGAGGCTACTCACAGAAAATTTGAGATATACATTTTATTTGTCATGTAAATATATTTAATATACGATATTTTAAACAATATCGTTAGAGCCATTTTTGAGAAAATCAAAATTTTCGAAAAAAGTTCCATGTAAAGGGTAGTTTGGGGTGGGGGATTTTCTTGAAAATCTTCATGTTGCATCCTTGGAAGATACCAAACCTAAATACCAAGTTTGGTTTTTAACTGACTTTTTCGTTTTTGGATACTAAACCTAAATACCAAGTTTGGTTTTTAACAGACTTTTCATTTTTGACAGACAGACGGACAGACAGCAGACATTTTTCTAAAAACATTTTTTTTTTTATATTCAGGGGGTCTCAAAACATGTATTTCCGGTGAAATCTCGATATCGAATTTTTGAGTGCATCACAATACCTTCTCTATACATATGTACACAGTACGTGTAAAGAAACAAAAAAAATATATGATATAATTATCTGTTGAAGATCTAAATTTTAAGTATTAAATTTTTGTAACTCATAATTTTTCAAAAGTTTTCCATGTAAAGGATAGTGTGAGAATAGGGGGGG
This sequence comes from Hymenopus coronatus, assembly GCA_030762935.1. Taxonomy (NCBI): domain Eukaryota; kingdom Metazoa; phylum Arthropoda; class Insecta; order Mantodea; family Hymenopodidae; genus Hymenopus; species Hymenopus coronatus. The sequence goes on along the minus strand of CM060897.1, from coordinate 150,380,874 downwards.
GGGGGGGGGGGTTCTTGAAAATCTTCATGTTGCATCCTCCAAAGATGTTGAACTTAGTTTTGTATTGAACTTTCTCTCTTTCCCCCCCCCCCCTTTCTGCAACTTATACTGTTACACACGCATATAGATCTTTTCTAAAAATGTTTTTTTTTTATACATTCAGAGTACCCTAAAATATGCACTCCCGGTAAAATATCTATCAAAATTTTGGATGGAATGCAACTTTCTCTACCTATGTTCTGAGTATGAAAACTGGTAGTCATATCGGACAATGAATGAAATCAGTGAAATAATCTTGAGGTCCATAAAGCTGAAAGTTATTCGACATGTGCTTTTCAGGATAAGGGAAAAACCAAAAAAAAAAAAAAAAACTTATCCGTGTAACTCACCCTAAGCGAGATTCATCTTAGGACTTCTTCAATATAAGGCAGACATGCTATCCCACACTTTAAGTCTTAAGTAATTCTTTAGATTACTTCTGAATAACTTACCTTATGACCTTCCTGTCTTGGGTCTGTGAACTAAAGCTCTCATGACGTTCCTTCCTTTTACGATGCTGATGTTGATGTTGTTTGGGAGGTGCTGAAACAGCTTCAGCTGTTAGTGCTGGTTCTGCAGGTAGAGCAGCTTTGAGTGCTTGGTCCACCTGCAGCCTGCAACAAATAAATATCGAATTGTTAGGCATATCCTGGTTAAATAATCTGGGTGTGCATTTCATTTTCAAAGTGAAATAATTGCTGGGACAAATAATGTGAATGTAAACAATGATGCTCAGGAAGATACACATTTTCCATTTCAGGATTGGCTTCATAACTAGAACAGTCTAGCTTTAAATGGATTTCCTTCTGTGCATTGTTACCACTGCAATATAAGTGGATATTTTCTAAACAAATGAAGATTCTACAGAAAAAGATCCCCAATTCTGGCCAGAGTTTAACTGACACTGATAGTGCACTCAAAGTCAGGGGCCCCAAGTGAGGACACCAAGCAACTCCCAATAAAGATGGGGTACCAATCAAAAAGATTTTGAAAACATCTTGCAATAAAGAATTCTGCAGAAACAATGTACAAATATAAAAACAAAAAAGAAACAAAAACTGTATTATTATTATTGTTGTTGTTGTTGTTGTTGTTGCAATAACATGTGATACAATTTTTTCCAAAAATCAAATAATATGGTGGCAGGGAAGGGGTTGAGTGAGGCAATAAAGCACTTGACAGTCAGCTGAGTGACAACTAAGACCCAATGTACATATGTTGCCATTGGCCGCAGTGTCTAGCTTCAACTGATACTACATACATATGCTTACAACTTTACCATTGATTCAAGAGCATGCAGTTAGTAGTACTTTCTCTATACACACTATGTACATAGTGTATAAAGATGGTATTGCATTCCACCCAAAAATTTGGTACAGATTTCATATTAATTTTAGTACCTCAAAAATGAAAAGTCCAAAAAATCCAAACTTGGTATTTGAGTTTAGTATATTCCAAGGATGTGACATGAAGATTTTGAAGAAAATCCCTCCATCCCAAACTACCCTTTTCATGGAAAACTTTTGATTTTCTCAAAAATGGCTCTAGCAATTCTGATTAAAATATAGTATATTAAAGATATTTATATCACAAATAAAATGTATATATTGAATTTTTTGGGAATAACCTCTGAAGACATGTTTATTCTGCATGAATTTAGCTGAATTTTGTGTAACTGATATATCGTAAGAGATAGACAAAAACTTACTGCACAAAAACTGTAGTACTCATTAAAACACAATTTATGTCATAAATTTTTTTGTGGAGCTGACCATTTTTGAGATATTTCTTGTTATTTGTTTCAGTTTTAAAATACTTAAACTTTTCACAAACAGGAATTTGTCAACTCCTGGCAATACAAAGAAACGAATTTCATCCACATGGCAATCAGCTTTAAATGATTTGACTCTAGTTTTAGCCTAGCGTATTCCCTTATTTCCCTTCTACTTACAAGAAGGAATTTCTGTTTATGTTTATCTCGATTAGCATGAAGTAGACAGAAGCATAAGCTTTTTAACATTAATTTGTTACACATATGTAGAGAAAGTCATGTGAATAGAACACATCAGATTTTTAACCACTAAAATTAACCAGAACAAGAAACCAACAAAATCGCAATCGTTACACTCACATGACTTTCTCTACCTATTCTGCAGAACTATTCTCACAAAAGCTTATCCTTCTATTTACTTTATGCTAATCAAGATAAACGTTAATAAAAATGATTTTATTTTATATTTAAGGGAATACAATAAGCTAAAGCAATAGTCAAATCTTTTAAGAGCTGGTCGCTATGTGAGGGTACTGAAATTTCTTCTCTTTACATGACCAAGATGAAAAATTGTACAAATGATTACTGACTTTCCATTTAAAAAAAGTATGTTTGGAAAATGTAAATCAATAACAAAGAACATCTCAGAAATGGTAAATGGCACAAAAAAGTATCTCACATACTATGTTTTGAAAAAAGGAAGACCTGTTCATTCTACATGACATTTGCATAACTGTAAACCACAAGAGATAGACAAAAGCTTACTACACAAAAGATGTAGATTTAGTTAGAGCAAACAAAAGCTTTTAAAAAATGACCGAAATTTGAATATCATTAGTAGGGATAGCACCATGGAGACCGATAGCGGGATCGACTGAGGATACACGTTACATATGTACAGGGTAGATATAGATCTGGGCCACATGTAAACAATAGGTTATTGCATTTATTATACGTATCTGAACTGTGTCGAGAAGTTTTTCATAATATAAGAACAGTTTACGTGCCAATCGGAGACCATTCACATTTGAGGCATCAAGAACGTTTATTGTTGGTCATTGTAATCAATAGATGTTGAGTCTCCTTGATGAAATGGAATACTATTTATGGACGCTCTTTAACTGCTGTAGTTTTCAGCATCCCATTCAATATTGGGAGTAAAAGACCGCTTAATTTTGCTCAGAGGAATCTTTATCAGCCTGAGGTTCTTTTACGTCCGTAAATCTATGACACGGGACCAACGGCTTTACTTCCCTTCCGAAGGAAGCCATGCTAAGGATTTTACGCCCGGGTTTGAACCCGTGACCTTGGGTATATGAAGTTAGTATGGTAACCATTACACCACGGAGGACGCCTAGGTCTAGGGGTAGCTAGCCTCTGATTTTCAAAGTCGCGGGTTCAAAAGCTATTGGTCCCATGTTGTAGATTTACGGCCTGATAAAGAGACCTCTGAGCAAAATTAAGTGGTCTTGCAAGTGCAATATAGAACGGGGCGATGGATCGCAACAGTTAGAAAGCTCCATAAATAAAACTCAATTTCATTTTACTTATCTTGAAAACAAATGAAATTCTTGTTGCTGATGACTTGTTGCACAATAGTAAATGAGATATGTGAATATTAAAATTGTTAGTTCCCGTAAATCAGTAGTACTTGTTTACCGTCCACCCACTTTCAATTGTCTTCTGCTACTGGTCAATACATTACAGTATACCACAAAATCAATGCACGTTCCTTCTGTTAGTGCCACTACATACACAGTACATTTTAAATGCATATCATGCTGCGGTAACTTAAGTTTCTGTCCCGCTATTAGTCCCCAAGATGCTGTGTCTATCGTGACACATTTTTCTAGAGAAATATGCTTGATTTGAATATTCACATAAAATTTGTTGAAACCTATATGAAATTTTAGATTATAATATTCTGTAGGTTCCTTTTGGCCAGCAAGCCACTGAACAATAGAACTTGTCAAGGCATATACATGTATACGTATGTTTATACACTACGGGGGGGGGGGGGGAACAATGTAAAGCTCTAGTGCTAAAAAACCGAGTTACAAAAACAGCAGAATAGACATTTATAATCTCATCATTTGGCTTTTAAGGCCTGTGCGTCACTGCACTATACTTAGTGTGCTCCATAAAAGCATATGTATTTCCTTATTTGCATGCACATATAAACAATATCTGATGTGTTACACTCACATGACTTTCTCTAACTACCCTACAAACAAACGTCTTACAAAAGATAATTCTTCTTTCAACACCACGCTAATCAAGATAAACATTAGCAGAATTTAATTACTTAGTTTCTTATTAGTAGAATGGAACTAAGGGAATGGCACTACGTTAAAGTGATAGTCAAATGTTTTAGAAGCTGTCGTTATGCGATTTTCATTGCAAATCACTTCTTCGCTTGGCCAGGAGTAGAACAAAAGAAAAACGGACACTTCCGTCTGGGAAAACTATAAGTACTGAAACCAATAACAAGGAATAGCTCGTTAACGGTAAGCTACACGACAAAAATGTACATGACATAACTTGTGTATTTTAACAAGATGTACATTTTTTGTATAGTGAGACTTTGCCTATTCTTATGGTTTACTAGTTATGCCAAATTAAGCAAAATTCATCCAGAATAAACAGGTCTTTATAAGCTATTCCCAGAAATTCAAGATATACATTTTATTTGTGATAACAATGGCTTTAATGTGTGGTATTTTAATCAAGATCGTTAGAGCCATTTTTAAGAAAAACAAAAATTTGGAAAATTTTCCCGCGTACATACGGGGCTAGAGAAAGTAAAAAAGAGTATCAAAAATTGCCGTTAAATGTGTAAATAAATATAATTTCATTATGTAACACTGATGAAAGACGATAGGTTTATAATTATTGACATAATTAGAATTACCAGTAATTATATAAAACTAAAATATGATTATTGTATTATATACACTTCTAAGTGCATGTCACATGTTTACAATTATGTACATATTTACAAAATGTAGAAAAAAATATAAACGGTATTACAAATTTAGGAAATCTTATAAAAATAACAGCACTACATTCATAGTTCAGAAAGGGGTTTTTTTTTTTTTTTTACCCAAGAATTTGAGACAACTATAACGTAGCACAAAAATTCGCAGCGCCACGTAAACATTTTGGGTGCCTTAACTCCTTGCTGTAACTTGAAATTCGCAATATGTGAAATGTGGATTATTTGTATCGTACTTAGTTCATCATCCTGAAAGAACACAGCTAAAATTAATCATCGAGTACAAAAGTATTATAGCAGCTTTCTGGAAACTTATTTCATTTAACAGAAAATGCTCAAAACATGCTTTGACAGGCAGGATACATTTTGCATGTATTATTGAAGAATACTGGAGATATTTAACTGTGCTGCTGTAACCAATGCTAACTGTTAATTTGGGATAAGGAAGTTTTACGTAAATTTACTGCGTCCGAATATTTTCCAAAGAATAACAAATCATAATCCATACAACTAATGCAGATAAGTGCAAAAAGTAAAACAATTGTCTTTAATATCTGCAAAATTTAGGAGCACTGACCTTGTGCGAGAAGAAACTAGTTATTTCCTTTTATCAAAAGTTATTTTCTGACATGAATCTGTGTCTTCTTGATAATAAGAGTGCTCCGGTTTTCTCTAGTTTCTACTGGCACATGCTTGACAGAACAAACATATCCTTTTATCGTTGCTGATAAACAAGCGCAGACTAACTTATTTCTCCATTGTTATTTATATTTTATTGGAGTAAAGCTATCTATTATTATTATATTATTATTGTTATATTTCAGTAATCAAATTATGCAATTTCAATATCAACGCGCATAGTTTTTTTTTTTTTTTTTTTTTTTCCAAAAAAGACCGATTTACTTAAATGTTGTGGCATATGGATTATTTAGATACATTTATGAAATAATTTATATCCTACGAAGTATTTATCCAATTTGAATGAACTTTGGTTTTCATAATAACATAACACCAATGCATCCACAGTACAATTTTCAGAAAAAAATATATACAAAGATATAGAATTTGAAATTTCAGTTCCATTGACCCTTCAGTCACATGAACCAGTTTAATAATGAATTCACTATTATTATGTCAGCGAGATGGTCAACACTGTTTTGGTTTAGACCTCGTATGTTTGGTTTCAAACTTGACAATGCATAACAGAAATCACTCGCGACATCTAGCCCGCAACACTACTTTGTTTTAACCCTTAATTGTATAATTTATTTTACTATATATGCCGTTCTTCCTCTAATTCGCAAACTGGTATTTATATCAGTTTCACCGGCACCAAACTGAAGCGACTTGAATAGCCGTGATCGTTATGCGATACGTAATGGACTGGCCATCCATTCAAAGCGAGTTCGAGTCCCAACGACTGCAGTCAAATGTGCCTGTAGTAGAAGGGGAGGGCCCAAGTAAAATAACTGGTGTGATGACACGCTTGGATGCTGACGGGGTTGTAGTTGCATGAATATTGCTCTTGACTATTTTTATTGCTGAAGGTTGGTGTAATAGGAAATTTAAAATAAGTCCACTAAAAGTACTAAACACTTTGATTAATCATCTTTGTTGTATATGTGCAACACCATACAATTAAGAGTTAATTACAATCAAAGCTGAGAATCCTAGCTCGTGCAAATATGGTCATCGCAACTCTGCTTATTTGAGGATGAAATGCAAGATGATTTGCCCACAGCTAAGTTTTAGAATGATATTATGCTTGTTGGCAGTACATCAATGTCAACAGCAAAGGGATTGCTGGCCGTGACGTTACTCGCAAACATTGACCTCACCGTCTGCACAGAACCTTGCGGAAACAAAGCCTCAACTAGCACCAATTTTAATGACCAATCATTTCATTCTTAACATTATTATCAAATCTTTCAAAAGCTATCGCTATGTGATTGAAATTGGCTTTCTTTGCATGTCCAGAAATGATAAAAAAAAAAGGAATGACAAATTCCCGTCTGAGAAAAGTTTATGTATTTTAAAATCGAAACTAATAACAGGATACAGATATGATTAGCGTCACAGAAGATGTAGATATGTTTTGTGTAGTGAGTTTTTGTCCATATCTTGCGGTTTACTAGTTATGCAAAATTCATCCAGAATAAAGGTCCTCAGAGGATATTCCCAAAAACCTTCAAGATACACATTTTATGTCATGTAAATATCTTTAATAAATGATACTTTCGTCAAAATCATTAAGAGCTATTTTTGAAAAAATCAATTTTTTTCGAAACTTTCTCCAAGTAAAGGGTAGTTTTGGGGTGTGCTTTGAAAATGTCCGTGTCGCATTCTTGAATATCAAGTTTGGTATTTAAAAGACGTTTCTTGTTTTAGTTATCGCGTTTACGGAAGCGCGCGCGTACCTTTTCCATTTTTACTTTTTATTATTATTATTTTTTTTACAGGAGACCCTACCAATGAAATCTCGGTATCGAATTTTAGGGTGGAATGCAATACCTCCTTTACCTTTGTATTTCATAAGTAGAGAAAGCAAATATGCTATTTCGGATTCAGGCTTGAAGATAAAACACTAAGAAACATTAATTTATCACGTCCACAATGGCTTATTACTTATCATTTGTAAATATCTTACACGCAAGGCATATTTTATAAAAATGAAAAATAAATAAAATCGACTAAAATTAATTTGACATATTTTGGTCCGCGATGTTAAGATGTCCAGACAAGCACAATTACAGCGCATCCATAGCAGTAGTAGTAGTAATAATAATAACAATAATAATAATAATAATAATAAATTATAATGGCTTCCGCTAATTATGAATAATGTCACAACAGCACGGAAGCTGCAAACTCCGCCTTTTAAAACTATCGGGTGTATTATACTATGTCAAATACTTGATCAGATCTTGTATTCACTTTTGAAACGCATATCCAACATTTGACACCATGAGTTATAATGATGGTTTTCATCCTTCTGTTTAGAATGTGTGATCTGTCATTACATTGGATGTCTATAAATAATTTTACTATAATCGTGCTTTATTAAATTTAATAGCACAACAGTGTGCTGCATTCACATAGCCTAACGCAAAACTTAATCTCAAAAAGAATGTTAATACTACATTTATGAGTATTAATAACAAAGACAGCAGTCAAATAGTAATTAATGGTTGTAATAATAACTTTCAGTTTCTTCTGGTAAATATTGTCTTCTCAAACCATTTACTTTACACCTCACACCATTTGCAGTATATCCTTCATATACTTCACTAAGGGATTCCTCAATGTTTTAATATATTTGCAGTATTTTGTTTTTACAATCTTTATGTTTAAACTATACAGTTCATGTGATTAATGACAGGCATTGAGCAGTTGTATTGTAACCATTGTTCAAGTCTGTGACTTTATTTTTTCATCACAGTTGTGATCAAAGGTGTGATGGTCATCACATAAGTAATGTCATAGCTGCTTGTGGACAAAGATGTTATATTATTCTGTAACAGGTTTCATCCTATCTAGTTATCTCATTCCTGTGACACAAACAATTGATGTGTTCCATTCGCATAACTTTCTCTACATTTCTGCAATAAAGTATTGTTAAAAAGTTCATTCTTCTATTTACGTAATGCTAATCCAGAAAAACTTAGCAGAATGGGTCTTAATATTCGCTTCCTTATAAGTAGAAGGGAAATAAGGCAGTACCATAGGCTAAAGCGATAGGCAAATCTTTCAAAAGCTGGTTGCTATGAGACTAAGTTCCTTTGTTTGTATGGACAGGGATTGATAAATTCCCGTATGAGAAAAGTATAAGTATTTTAAAACACACTAATAAAAGGAATATCTCAAAAACGGCCAAATACACGAAAACAATTTATTTAACTAAATTGTGTTTTCACGAGCTCTAAATTTTTGTGAAGTAAGTTTTTGTATATCTCTTACGGTTTACCAGTTATGCAAAATTCCGCAAACTTCATCCAGAATAAACATGTCTTCGGAGGCTATTCCCAGAAAATTTAAGATATACATTTCATGTACATCTATTAAATATAAGATATTTTAATCAACATCGTTAGAGCCATTTTAAGAAAATACAAATTTTCCATGTAAAGTGTAGTTGGGAGTGTGGGGATTTTCTTGAAAATCTTCGTGTCGCATCCTTGGAAGATACTGTGTTTAAATAGCAAGTTTGGTATTTAACGGGCACTTCGTTTTTGAGATATGCTGATCATAGACACACAAGGACCTTTTTCTAAAAATGTTTTTTTTTTTTTGGATTCCAGGGGTCCCAAAACCTGTATTTCTTGTGAAATCTCGGTTTCGAATTTTTGGGTGCAATACAATACCTTATCTATATACGTGTAGAGAAAGTAAAAGCCGGTACCACGTGACAGTGGCAATTACGTTGAAATATAGAGTAAGGTACTGTGATTTGTAAACAAATGCTATCTTTCATTATTATTTAGTTATGCCAAATCGTTAGTCATTTTCTGGATGAGCCTCGCATATTGGCTCTTACAACTTTTAGTGTCTAAATCAAAGTAATGCGTTTAGCAGTCGTCTGTCCACTAGAAACACGAGCAACTGGAAGCTTACCTAACCTTGCTCTTCATTTCTTACATACACACGTCTAAAAATACTCCCCGAATACATACGTAAGCAATCAAACATGCAAACTTGTGTCTGCTTTTTGAGCAATTCTAGAGAGCTTTAAATATCTCAGATTGCAGCATAACGTCCATGAGGCATGCCAAAACTTTGGTTACTTCTCCAACTTCAAAAAATCTCATGAGTTCCATTCACATGAGACTCTCAACATCTCTGCAACAAATTACTGTTAAACAGCTTATTCTTCTATTTACTTCATGCTGATCGAGAAAAAATTAGCAGAAATAGTTTTATTTCTTGCTTCCTTGTAAGTAGAAGGGAAATAAGGGAATACCACAGGTTAAAGTGATTGTCAAAAGCTGGTTGCTATGTTGTTGAAGTTCTTTGGTTTGTATGGACAGGAGTTGACAAATTCCCGCATGAGAAAAGTATAACTATTTTAAAGATGAAACCTAAAACAAGGCATATCTCCAAAACGATCAACTCCACGAAATATATATAATTGTGTATCTTAACAAGCTCTATATTTTATGTTAAGTTAGCTTCTGTCTATCTCTTACGGTTTATCAGTTATGCGAAATTCCACAAAGTTCATCCAGAATAAAGTAGTCTTCCGAGGCTGAAAACTCAAAATATAGATTTTATTTGTCAGGTAGATAACTTTAATATGCGGTATTTTAATCAAAATCGTTTGAGTCATTTTTGAGCAAATAAAAATTTTCGAAAAAAGTTCCATGTAAAGTGCAGTTGAGTGCGAGGGTATTCTCTTGGAAATCTTCGTATCGCATCCTTGGAATATACCAAACTTAAATATCAAGTTTGGCATTTAATGGGCTTTTCGTTTTTGAGCTACGCGCACATTCACATTCTAAAAATGCTTTTTTTTTTATTCAGGGGACCCAAAACTTATATTTCCGGTGAAACCTCGGTATCGAATTTTTGGGTGCATTACAATACCTTCTCTATACGCTATGTATATAGTACGAGTAGACAGAGCAAAATGAAATAAACTCACACTGGGTAGGGAACTTCATCTTGGTGGTATCAAATGCATTTCAGTGCTAAACCCTATTCCATATCTCTTAACTGTACCCATTGGCTGCTGTCGCGGAACATCGTGGACTATTGTAATATACAAAATAGTCCCTTATTGAACACTATTTACTTAGTTTACAGAGTGGAAGAGAACGTATTACCCTCCTTCTATTACAAACAAATGATGTGTTCCGTTCAAATCACTTTCTCTACAAATGAGTTTTAGTTTTAAAATAAGTTTCTTGTATAGGAATGTTTCAATTCCTTCGTCATGCAAAGAAATTAATTTTAATCACATAACAACCAGCTTTTTAAAACATTTGACTGTCGCTTTAGCCTGTAATGTTTTTCAAATAGGAAGAGTTCTGTTCTACTCTGCAGCGAATGAGATGCGTTATCGTGCTGTGCGTTGCCAGGTCGCTACCCCCACTCTTTTCATATTTCCCTCTCACTCGCACACTGAGTATGCGAATCTGCCTGGCGACATATTGTTTATTCATGTGTATTATGAAAATTATTTGAGCTAAAAATCTGTAGTTTTTACGGTTCTGCTAAAATATTACTCCCTATCTTCCTCGTGAATTGTTTTTTGCAAAAGCTGAATACTTTATCTTAGCGCAAGTAGTATTTATGAGAGACGGAATCACTTTGCGCGTTACTCCCCGGTTATAATGTAACATGTAAACACGGTAGCACTCCGATTGACTGCCGACCTGGTGGCGCTTAAGGACAAACATGTCAGTTGAAAATCACTGTGGTGTACTCCCTTATTTACCTTCTACTTACAAGGAAGCAAGTAATCAGACCTTTTCTGCTGATGTTTATCTCGATTAGTATTAAGTATATAGAACAAGTTTTAACAATATTTTGTTACAGAAATATGGAGAAAGTCATGTGAATGCTACACATATAAACCCATTTTGATGAAAGGGCCCTTCTTCCACTTAACGCCTGAATTATAGGATATAAATGAAACAAGTGGTAATGTATAAAAGGTATAACACCGAACCAAAAACCGTACCCTTACAGTTATGCAAAAGCCATCTAGAAATAAAATGGATTTCACAGGCTATTCCCAAAAAATCGAGATATGATTTCATATGCTTTAAAATATATTTAAATATGTGATATTTTAATCGAAACTGTTAAGAGCCATTTTTGAGAAAATTGTGTTCGAACATTTTACCATGTGAAGAGTAGTTTGGGGTTGGAAGGTTTTCTTGAAAATCTTCGTGTCGCATCCTTTAAAGATGGACAACCTACTACCATCCCACCTCATTGTTACCGGTGGCGAACACTGGACAGGCGCTGTGGAAAAGCGGTGTACATTAAACAAGTGTTTGAATACAGTGGTGTGTTCAACGAACGTGTTTACTCATCGTGTACTGCAGTGCTGACATTACAGTAGGTTTGTGATAATAAACCCAATAATTGTTACCTATTGTCAAAGTGAATGGCATAAATGTAACGTCAACATAAATGCCCACATGTTTATAGCATTCCGTGATGGATTGTGCCATACGCTAGATCCGCGCAACTCCCCGCGTCCCCTCGGTAGTACATTCGTTAGACAACAGCAAGCTAGCGACACCACTGACAGTGGTAGCCTGAACTGGAACGGGATATAAATACTAAGTTTGGTATTAACAAACTTTTCATTTCTGATTTACGCTGTCCACGGCACACAGAGATCATTTTTCTGAAACTCCTTTTTAGAGATTAGGGTACTTTAAAGCATACTTTTACCTAAAATCTCGACATTAATTTTTTTGTGGAATACGTAGTAGATAAAGTAAAAAAGAAAACCGCAGTAGACAAGAAGAAAAGAAAACGGCACACACAGGCAGATCCAGTTAAGCTTCTCAGCTGTCTAGTAAAGATTATGTCTCATTGATATGCAGTCATAACACCACATTATGCAAGAGTTGCCACACTGGGTGTTAACTATAGCGTTACACAGTTGTTGGGAAATTCTTTTGAATAGTTCAATGAGGAACACCACTGCTGCCCCCTTCTTTTGGAATCAGCTTCCATAAATATCCCAAATTCCACTTACGCCATTCACCAGTCCCGTTCTAGTGAATTCAGCTCAACAGCACGTATGTACAATGTAAAGAAGGTATGGTATTCCACACAAAACTTCGATACCGAGATTTCACCGCAAATACAGTTCTAAGAACTCTTGAATCCTTAATTTAAAAAAAAAGTATATATTACTTTCTCTAGCTCTTACATATACAAACTATTTTTTTTTAATTGCTTCATTATCGGGGGCTTTCACTTGTGAAACTGTAGGTTCAGCACATTAGGTTAAACTTTATATTACTAAACACACGCATTCATTACTAAACACTCTCACATTCATACTTCCAGACTCTATGGGGGATAGGGAATAATTCCAGTTAAAGAAAAATTCCCCGCCCCAGCCGGGAATCGAACCCGGGACATCCAGGTGAGAAGTCAGCTCGCTGACCACTCAACCACGGAGGCAGTCATATACAAACTATTCTTACAAAAGATTGCGTATTATTTCATCTGCATCATGCTAATTGAGTTAAACATTCGCAGAATTAGTTTTATTATTTTCTTCTTGCTTCTAATTGGAAGGCAAATAAGGCAAATCTTTTAAAAGTTGATCGCTAAGTGAAACAATGGAGGTTCCGTTCGCTTTGCATAATCCCGTTTAAAAGTTTGATAAAAGTTTAATTAGTTTAAAATTGAAACCAAGAAAGAGGAATATCTCGAAAACCAGATACTTCACACAAAAAATGTGTTATACATAAATTGAGTATTCTAAGGAGATATACATTTTTTGTGTAATAGGTTTTTGGCTATCTCTAACGGTTTACCAGTTAAGCACAATTTACAAAAATGTGATGTATTCCATTCACATGACTTTCTCTACATCTTTGCAACAAATTATTGTTAAAAAGGTTATGCTTCTATTTACTTCATTTTAATTGAGAAAAATTAGCAGAAATAGTCTCATTACATGCTTCCTTGTAAGTAGAAGCGAAATAATTGAGTACCATAGGTTAAAGTGATAGTCAAAAGCTGGTTGCTATGTGACTGAAGTTCCTTTGTTTGTATGGACAGGAGTTGATAAATTCCTCTAGGAGAAAAGTATAAGCTCTTCAAAACTGAAAACAAAAACAAGGGACATCTAAAAAACGATCAACTCCACGAAAAAAAAGTATATAACATAAATTGTGTATTTTAATGTGCTCAACATTTTTGTATGGTAAGTTTTGTCCATCTCTTACTGTTTAGCTGTTATGCAAAATTCCGAAAAAATCATCCAGAATAAAGTATTCTTCAGAGGATATTCCCAGAAAATTCAAGATATACATTTTATTTGTCAGGTAAATGTCTTTAATATATGATATTTTAATCAAAATCGTTATAGCCATTTTTGAGAAAATCAAAATTTTCGAAAAAAGTTTCATGTAAAAGGTAGGTGGAGGGATTTTCTTGAAAATCCTCCTGTCGCATCCTTGGAAGATACCAAACTTAAAATACCAAGTTTGGTATTTAACAGTCTTTTCGTTTTTGAGCTATGCTGCCCACAGACACAGAGACACACACGCGCACACACACGGACCTTTTTTCCAAAAATTGTTTTTTACTTTCTCTACACGTACTGTGTACATAGTGTATAGAGAAGGCATTGTATTGCACCCAAAAATTCGATATCGAGATTTCACCGAAAATACATGTTTTGGGTCCCCTTGAATCCAAAAAAAGCATTTTTGGAAAAAGGTCCGAGTGTCTGTGTAGCATAGCTCAAAAACGAAAAGACCGTTAAATACCAAACTTGGTATTTAAGTTTGATGTCTTCCAAGGATGCGACACGAAGATTTTCAAGAAAATTCCCCCACCCACAATTACCCTTTACATGGAACTTTTTTCGAAATTTTTTATTTTCTCAAAAATGGCTCTGACGATTTTGATTAAAATATCGTATATTAAAGATATTTACCTGACAAATAATATGTATATCTTGAATTTTCTGGGAATAGCCTCTGAAGACTACTTTATTCTGGAGGAATTTTGCATAACTGCTAAATCGTAAGAAATGGACAAAAACTTACCACACACAAAAAATGTAGAGCACGTTAAAACACACAATTTATGTTATATAATGTTTTTCGAGTTGATCGTTTTTGAGATATTCCTTGTTTTTGGTTCCAGCTTTGAAAAACTTGTACTTTTCTCATAGAGGAATTTATCAACTCCTGTCCATACAAACAAAGGAACTTCAGTCACCTAGTAACGAGCTTTTGACTTCACTTTAACCTATGATACTTCCATATTTTGCTTCTACTTGCAAGGAAGCAAGTAATAAGACTATTTCTGCTATTTTTTTCACGATTAGCTTGAAGTAAATAGAAGAATAAGCTTATTAACAATAATTTGTTACACAGAAGTAGAGGAAGTCATGTGAATGGAACACATCAGATTTTTTTTTGGATTCAGGGGGACCCAAAACATGTATTTCCGGTGAAATCTCGGTATAAAATTTTGGTTGGAATACAATAATTTCTCTATACACAATGTACATAGTACGAATAGAGAAAGTAAAAATTCATTCAGAATAAGAGGTTTTAAAAAACTATTCCCACAGAATTCAATATATACATTTTGTCATGTAAATATCTTTAATCAAAATCGTTAGCCATTTGAGAAAATCAAAATGTTCGAACTTTTTCCATGTAAAGCGTAGTTTGTAGTGGGGGATGATTTGTTTTTTTAAATCTTCGTGTCGCATGCTTGAAAGATACTGAACTTAAATATTTAACGGACTTTTCGTTTTTGAGCTATGCTGTACACTCACACACGCACATAACATACACTTTTCTAAAAATACTTTATGGATTCAGGTGGTCCCAAAACATGTATTTCCAGTGAAATCTCGGTATCGAATTGTGTGTGTGTGTGGGGGGGGGGGGTGTAGCATAACTGAAAAACGAAAATTCCATAAATACCAAACTTGGTATTCAAGTTTAGCATCTTCCAAAGATGCCACACGAAGATTTTCAGAAAAATCCCTCTCCCCTAAAAAACGTTTACATGGAACATTTTTCGAAATTTTCGTTTTTCTAAAAAAACATGCTACTACTATTTTGATTAAAATGGAATATATTAAAGACGTTTACAGTGAAAATGGAGTTCATTCCGAAAATAAAATGGGAGTTTTATTTATGGATGTTCTTTAAACTGCTGTGTTTCTCAGCGTTCCATTCTACATTGGACGTGAAACACCACTTAATTTTTCCTACTTATCTGGCTTGAGGTTCTTCTACGTGCCGTAAATCTACGACACGGGACCAACGGTTGTACTTCTCTTCCAAGGATTTTAACGCCCGAAAAAATCCATCGTCCTCCGCCGGGTTTGAACCCGCGACCTTTGGGTATATGAAGTTAGCATGAGAACCATTACACCACGGTGGGCGACTCCTCTTCATTCTGGATTACTTTTGCTTAACTGGTAAGCCATAAAATTTTAGGGTTAACAATTTCAGAGATATTCCCTGTTATTGGTTACAACTTTAAAATGCTTAAAAATTTTCTCGGACGGGAAGCCCTCATCAGTTTCATCTCTCTTTTGTTTTACTCCTGATGACAATCGCATATCGATAGCTTTTAAAAGATTTGACTCTTGGTTTAGTCTAGTTCCTTTATTTCCCTTCTACTTTAAGGAACTAAGTAATACGATCATTTCGGGTAATGTTTATCTTGACTAGCATTGTGTAGATAAAAGAGTAATCGCTTGTAACAATAGTTTGAGAAAGTCGTGTGAATGGAACACATCAGAAGTGTTTCAGTACATAGTACCGGGCCTTTAGCGCCAGTGGGTTTAAGGGGAGTCGAAATGGGATTTTCATAATTTTTTTCCATGTTCATGTTTTAATTGAATGTGTACATTTGGAATGCCCCGTTCATTTTGCTATAAGAGTACGGTAATTGTAAATAGTTTTAAGATAATGTTGAAAATTCTACGTAGCAGTGTTTTAAATCATTTTGGTACACTCACTTCGTAAAACCTCAATAACTTTGTAAATGTTGTTAAACATTTTTTTTTTAATAGAAAGTTTTACTTTAGCTATTCACAGCATTGGCATTCCGCTCATGTCTCATTCATGTGAGAGCTTCGAAAGAAATATTGCGAAGTTGTGTTTGGAAATGTAGGTTACGCTTTAAATTGTTTTTGTTTTTTTTTTTGTTTCTTTTTTTAAGCAATTTCTCAGGAAGTAAAGTTGTCTATACAAATGTCCCATTATTTCAGAAACTACCTCACACTAGGCTCTGAAAGTTTTACCACACATTTGCATCTAAATAGGCTTTATTTTAACGAAATAGTTTTTATGTATATAGATTAGTTGTTTTTTTTTAATTTCAAAATCATTTTTCAATAAAATTCTAGGAGCTTTGTTAAAACAAATCATACCTTTCCTTCTAATGGACACAATTACTCTATTTTTCATCGATGAACTGTACAGATATTGCTGAATATACGAGTGAAGAGTCTCGGTCATTCCGATCTCTATTAACATTGGCAAGATAGGGCATTTCGACTGCAGTTAAATACATGACGTCATTATTAGTTCCTCGAGCCACTAGTCTCAAAACGAGGTGCGGAATTGAACCCTGAACTGCATGCATTGCCGACTTCGTCAACAGGTTGATATACTGACCGGTGCACAACTGCTTTCCACCAGGACATTTTGTACGTTCGTTTCACATGAGATGGAAATGACCACTGGTCACAAAATTTCATGGTTGAGTTGTTACTTCCGAATTGGAAGAATACGTTACCTATCAGTACAAATGCTGCCATTGCGAGTTTACGAGACGCAAGTGAATGTTCCAAACATAAATATTGGAAAGGCACGAAAAAAGTTCCATTTTACTAAGATGACCTCGAAACTGTTGACATCCAGCTCTCCTACTCATCGTTCGCTAGTCCTCTGCAAGAGGCAATGCGTGATAAACTCGCTACATAGCATTGGCGTCACGCGCGGAAAAACGACTGGCAGATAATGCTGAGTAAATGTGAAGAGGATATAATAAATAAGCACACATTCACACTTCCCGAGTCTAAGGGGCATAATGAAACACCCTAGTTAAAGAAAAATTCCCCGCCGCAGCCGGGAATCTAACCCGGGACCTCTGGGCGCGAAGCCAGAACGTTGGCCACTCGATCACAGGCGCAGTTCGCAAGTCATTACGTTAAATAAATTAGTACTCTTGAGAACTTCCTTAAATTGAAACCTGTGAAACTTCAATTCTTTCCAAGAGAATGTAATAAATTTGCAATGACATGAAATTTATAGTGTGAAATCTTCAGTGCAGTAAATGTACAAAACTGCAAGTAAAACAAATGGGAATTCATTCTATAAGAATCCTTGAAGATCTAGTAGTACCACTTCAGTCACAGGTACTGAAATTTCTTCCTGTTCCTTTCGTTGATATTTATGTGAACACCTGATTAATACTAGCATTTTAATTCGTTATTATACACTAAAACATGCATATATTTTGATATCAGCAGCATTTTCTTTTGTGTGTGTGTGTGTGTGTGTGTGTGTGGACAGCATAACCCAAAAACAAAAGGCAGTGAAATACCAAACTTAAGTTCATCTTCCAAAGATGCGACAAGAAAACCAACCCACTCCAAACTACTCTTTGAGTAGAAGAAATTAGAGTTATTTTCTCAAAAAGCGGCTCTAAATATTTTAATTAAAATATCGTATATTTAAGATATTTAACTGTCAAATAAAATGCATATCTTGTATTTAATGGGAATAGCCTCTGAAGACCTCTCATTCTGGATGGCTTCTGTATAACTGATAAACCATAAGCGATAGGCAAAATCTTACTGCACAACAAAATGTAGATCTCGTTAAATCACAAAATTTATTTTACATACATTTTTAGACAGTTGATGCTAAAAGTAGGTAATTTACCAAATGTCAGTAGTGTTAAAAGTAAAACATTCTGTCATTCAGTGTTATAAAACCACAACACTCCAATGTAGCCAACTTTGTATCATTTAAGCAGGCTATGACTGGTATCGATCTATAAAATGGCGGATGATTTGAATGTCATGAACATGAAATCTGCTGAACCAGACGAAATTATGCAAGGAGCGGAGAGAGCAAAAATACAACTGCTACATTGCCTCCGTTGTTTAGAATGTTTTCGTTATGTACAAGTAAGTCGTTATGTTGTCAGCACTGATGCTAAGCAAGGCAACTGAATATTAAGCATGAACTCCGTGAAATAGGTAAAACAATATATTAATAAAATAAGAACTATAGCTTTCCTGGCGACGTGTTAATTCAAAATCTTCTCGGGCTTCTAGCCAGGTAATAACTTGGCTTGACACCAACGTTTCGAAGAAGTGCATCTTCCTCGTCTTCAGGGTGAAGACGAGGAAGATGCACTTCTTCGAAACGTTGGTGTCAAGCCAAGTTATTACCTGGCTAGAAGCCCGAGAAGATTTTGAATATATTAATAGTTATAATATATTTATAAATATTGAGAAATGTCTAAAAATAGTGTACGACACACGTGTTAAAATTGTTTTATATTGTTCGTAGGAGTACGGCCTCGTTTCGCAAGCTTCCTATTCACAACATAAAATACAATTTTTACCATTTGTATCAAACATACTATTTTGTGGAGTTAATTTCGCAGATATTCCTTGTTATTAGTGTCAATTTTAAAATGGCTATACATTTCTCAAACGGGAATTTGTCATTCCTTTTTCTTTTGTTATGCTCCTAGCCATGCAAAGAGAACAGAATTTCAATCCCACTGTAACTAACTTTAAAAGATGATTATCGATTTAGCCTGTGTATTTCCTTATTTCCCTTTGACTCTGTTATGTATGATGTACATGTGTACGTGCTAGCGGAAGTAATAAGCATTTGCAAGAAGAGTACAGAAAGTCATGCGATAATGTTTAATTATAAAAGTGTCCCGGGAACCAATATGAAAGAGCCGCCGCTGTAATGGTGGCGTGTAGTTTGCAGGTTACGTAATCCCGGCCTCGGAACATCTCTCTGCCTGTTGTGAGGCGATTGTTGTTTTTTGGGTGCGCTTTTCACTCCGCTCAAATTCGGATCGGTCAGCATTACGAAAAAAATCTGATGAGTTACACTCACATGACTTTCTCTAGCTTCCGTTCAAACAAACCTCTTACAAAAGATTCTTTTCTTTCTATACCATGCTAATCAACATAAACATTACTTTGTTCCTTATAAGTATAAGGGAACAAGAAATGTGCTATACTAAAGTGATAGTCAATTGTTTTAAAAGTTATCATTATGCGACTGTCATTGCAAATCGCTTCTTTTCTGGGCCAGGAGTAGAACAAAAGAAAAACAGATACTGCCTGCCTGAGAAAAGTATAAGTACTTCACAATTGAAATCAATAGCAAGTAATATCTCGGAAACGGTTACCTCCACACAAAAACGTAAAGGACATAAATTGTGTCTTGTATGAGTTTGTGTAGAACATTTTGTCTATCTCTTACGGTTCAACAGTTAAGCAAATTTCGTCCAGAATAAAGAGATACTCAGAGGCTATTCCCAGAAAACTAAAGATAGGTCGGTATACGCTTTATTTTTCATGCAAATATATCTACAACATTTTAATTAAAATCGTTAGTACCATTTTTGAGGAAATTTAAGGGTAACAATCTTCGAGTCGCATCTTGGAAGAACACTGACCTAGTTTTGACTCTACGTTTTCAAATTAAACAATTTATCTTTATTTATGGTGCCTCTAAGTTGTGTTTCCGGTGAAATCTCGATATTAACCATGTTTCCATGGCGAATTGAAATCGATTTGAGTACACTTACCGTATTGAATATTGCATGGAAACGCGGATTCAAATCGTATTGTATCTCTGAACCGATCCTCTTAAAAAGTGGGATAGGAACGAGATCGCATCGAAATAGTTGCATGGAAACACCTCCGTATTCAAATCGTTTCCAGTTCGGTAACGAAACTGTTCTTCTGCTATAATCCTTGCATGCAGTAGTCATTTGTTTCTGCTTTTTATTTATTGCTTTGTGTTAGATTATAACAGAACCCTTTTATGGTTTCTGTAGTTTGTAGTGCATTTTAAAATATGATTATTTAAATTCTAAACCTTCTTAAAATGCACAAATAACAAATACGTATAATATATAATAGCTTCGCCAGCGCAACTCCAAGTTGACCAACATGAATGGATAAATTTATTCTCGAAGCTTGCGTATTCAAAACGATCTCAATTCGTATTGAATTTAACACGTGAAACGCGGATCATATCGAGATGAAATTGAACTCAAACAGATATCAATTCCCCATAGTAACGTGGTAATTGAATGTTGTTGGGTGAATAGAGTATCTAGATCCTCTACCTAATATGTTCGTGGCAGAGAAAGTAAACAAAAAGCTCAAAATGATTATTAACATTATTTGGTATACATGAAAATTGTCTTGTACATAATACTTCATATTCCTATGGTAAATGCACCATAGTGATAAAATTGAAATGCAGTATTTTAATATTAATTACTGACACAGTTTGGAAGTCAGTTCATAATGGCCTTTGTGTATATAAGTCACATGTAGTATTCTATTATGCATGTAGCTTTTAGTGCGGGAGAGTGTGAGAGGGTATGAGCGCGCGTGCGCATAGACATGACTGCCATCACACGCTTGTTCTGACACGCAAAGGGAAATGTGCAAATAAACAGCAAGACAGCATGTTTCAGGAGTTCGATGCACATAGGCCCCGGCATTTTGGGGATGGGCAGGACAGTGAAATAAAATTTGTGCATTATTAAAAATAAATAAATTTAAAATTTGAAGAAAAAATCTGACGTATTACACTCACATGCCTTTCTCTAATTGTTTTAAAAACAGATATTTATAAAAGATTCTCCTTTCTACACCATGCTCTTATTACTTGGTTCCTTATAAGTAGAAGGGGACCAAAGGAATGCACTATGCTAAAGCGATAACGAAATGTTTTAAAAGCTATTCTTAAGCGATTATCATTGAAATTCGCTTCTTTGCTTGGCCAGGAGTAGAACAAAAGAAAAACGGACACTTCCTGTCTGAGAAAAGTATAGGTACTTTACAACTGAAACCAATAACAAGGAATATCTCGGAAACAGTTATCTCCACAACAAAAATGTAAAGGATATAAACTGCGTATTTTGACGAGATCTACATTACCCCCCCCCCTTTTTTTTTGTCCAGTGTCTATCTCTTACGGTTTAATAGTTCGGCAAAATTCATCCAGAATAAGGAGGTCTTCAGAGGCTATTCCCAGAAAATTGAAGATAAAATCGTTACAGCTACTTTTGAGAAAATCATCCCCCCCCGTAAAGAGTAGTTTGGAGTGGGGGATTTTTCTCAAAATCTTGGTGTCGCATCCCTGGAAGATACTAAACGTATACGCCAAGTTCGACTTTTCGTTTTTGAGCTATGCTGCGCGCGCGCGCCCACACACACACACACACACACACACACACACACACACACATTTTTTTTTCTAAAAATGCTTTTTCTGGATTCAGGGGGTCTCAAAATATATTTACGGTGAAATCTCGGTATCGTATTTTTGGGTGCAATACACACCATGTACATGGTATGTTTAGAGAAAATAAAAATATGATGCGTTCCATTCACATGACTCTCTTCTAAAGAAACTATTGTTAAAAAAAGAGATTCTTTTATCTACATCGAGATAAGCTTTAGCAGAGATGGACTTAGTTTTCTCCCTCGAGCGGGACCGCTGCTCCTAACATGGGCACTAACCATTAGCAAACAAAAGACAACTCTGTACTGGGGTGAGAGGCAACGTTTCTTGGAGATGTTGCTTGCAAGTCGAGAATCGCTCCTCAGTTAAGAGAACAGTAGGTGGAAGATTTGGCAATAGTGTGGGTTGGTTTCCAACCACAAACCCCCTAACTGCAAACTTTAAAGTCTTCCAAAAATTCGATACCGAGATTTCACCGGAAATACATGTCTTGGGACCCCTGAGTCCCAAAAACAGTTTTACTTTCTTTACACGTACTATGTACATAGTGTATAGAGAAGGTGTTGTATTACACCCAAAAATTCGATACCAAGATTTCACCAGAAATACATGTTTTGGGACCCCCTGAGTCCAAAAAAAACATTTTTACTTTCTCTACACGTACTATGTACGCAGTGTATAGAGAAGGTATTGTATTGCACCCAAAAATTCGATACCAAGAATTCACCAGGAATACATATTTTTGGACCCCTTGAGCCCAAAAAAAGAATTTTTACTTTCTCTACACGTATTATGTACGCAGTGTATAGAGAAGATATTGTATTGCACCCAAAAATTTAATACTGAGATTTCACCGGAAATACATATTTTCAGGCCCCCTGAATAAAAAAATTAGAAAAAAGTCCGTGTGTGTGTGGGTGGACAGCATAGCTCAAAAACTAAAAGACTAAGGATGCGACATGAAGATATTCAAGAACATCCCTCCACCTCTTTACATGGACACATTTTCGAACATTTTGATTTTCCCAAAAATGTCTCCTAACGATTTTGATGAAAATCCCGTATATTAAAGTTATTTACATCCAAAATAAAATGTTTCTTTGGAATTTTTTGGGAAGCGCCTCTGAATACCTCTTTATTCGGATGAATTTTGCTTAACTGCTAAACCAGAAGAGATAGACAAAAACTATCTGCATTAGAATATGTAGATTTTGTCAAAACACACACTTTATGTATTTATTCCTTATTATTGGTTTCAATTGTAAAGTACTTATGCTTTTCTCAGACAGGAAGTGTGCGCTTTTTCTTTTGTTCTACTCCTGGCCAAGCAAGGAAGCGATTTGCAATGACAATCGCATAAAAACATTAAAACATTTGACTATCACTTTAGCATAGCACATTCCTTTTCTTTTAATTATAAGCAACTAAGTAATAAGAACATTCTGCTAATGTTTATCTCGATTAGCATTGTGTAGAAAGAAGAATAATCTTTTGTAAGAAGTTTGTTTGTAGAGCAGCTAGAGAAAGTAATGTGAATGGAACGCATCTGAAATTACTTTATACTCTGGTGCCACTGCAGTATCAGAAGTACTTTACAAGATGTGTACATCCGCTGCCGTAGATATGTCCACTCAACATGTATTTTCAGCACTTCCGTCCGCTCTCTTCCCTCCTCTTCCGCAGGCATTCTCTTCCAAGACCACCACCACCACTCTATCCAAGAGCTCAGCTTGGACCAAAAAACTGGGCATTTTCATTTATAAATGTGTGTAAACAACAGAAATGTTTTTGACAAGCTGCTAGATATGAAATCCAATGTGTTCCATTCACGTGATTTCCTTCACCTGTTTTTTACTTTCTCTAGCCCGCATGTACAATGTGTATAGTGGATAGAGAAGGTATTGTATTCCAACCATAATTCGATATCAAGATTTCACCGAAAATATATGTTTTTGGGTCCCCTGAATTCATATAAAAATAAAAAATATTTCTAGAAAAAGGTCCTGTGGACAGCATAGCTCAAAAACGAAAAGACCGTTAAATACCAAACTTGGTATTAGGTAGGTATAGTATCTTCCAAGGATGCAACACGAAGATTTTCAAGAAAATCCCCCACCACCAAAAATGGAAAAAAATTCTAAAAGTTTGATTTTCTCAAAAATGGCTACCGATTTTGATAAAAATCCCGTATATTAAAGATATTTACACGACAAAATGTATATCTTGAATTTTCTGGGAATAGCATCTAAAGACTAGTTTATTCTGGATGAATTTTTCGGAATTTTGCATAACAGCTAAACCGTAAGAGATGCACAAAACATAGTCAAAAGAGCTTCGCAACAACAGATAACAACTGACGGGCGACAATGAGCAGTCTAGAACTTGCGGCCGGTTTTTGTGTGCCATTCTGTAGAACCTTATTTACTCGGTTTATTCGATTTTTTTATCAATTGACTATTTTTCGTTAAAATTACAAACAGTGCATCTTTTTAGGAAATGAAATCCAAGCACCGTACCTTAATCATAATACAGAAAAAGTCTATAAAGCTGATCAACCAACTCGCATTATTTGAGCTACAGACACAGAGATTCCTTTAAGTAAGAAAAATAAAAATGAAATATTATTGCGTCAAACATTAATGAAACCCTTAAGAACCATGTTATAAGTTAAACATATGGTAAACAACTGATTACATTTAAACTAGTACAGAAATGTGTAAGGCTTTGCGGTATATCTGGAATAGTAGGTGCATGCCCAGTGTCTAGAAACGATTTTTAAAATTGCATCACAGGTTTTCGGCCGATTTTCACAAAATGTTGACGAATAATAATGATAACTTATTTCCTTGTAGGTACAAGAGAAATAAGGGAGTATATTAGGCTAATGCAATAGTCAAATCTATTAAAAGCTGGTCGCCAAATAATGACTTTGACATTCCGTTCTGTTTGCATGGCCAGGAGTAATAAAATAAACGAATGACGACTTCCCATTTGAGAAAAACATTATTGGAAAATGTGTACCAATAACGAGGAATAACTCCGAAATGGTTAACTCTACAAAAAACGAACTTGCCATAAATTCTGTTTTTAATGAGATCTACATGTTTTGTGTAGTTTGAGTTTATCTGTATCTTATGATTTATCGCTTTTGCTAAAATCCTCCAGAATGAACACGCCTTCCGAGGCTATTCCCACAAAACTCAAGATATACATTTTATTTGCCTCTAAATTTCTTTATTATAACTTATATATTATTTCTTTAATTCAAACTGGTAGAGACATTTTTGAGAAAGTAAGTTCCAAAAATATTCAAAATAAACGATAGTTTGGGATGGATGGGAAATTTTCCTAAAAACCTTTGCGTCGCATATTTGAAAGATGTTAAACTCAAATACCACGTTTGGTATTTAACCCACTTTGATTTATAGTTACGCTGTTCGCAGACACACACGGAACTTATTCTAGAAATGCTTTTTCTAGGATTTACGTATCCTCAAAACATGTATTTTCAATAAAATATCACCGTTGAATTTGAAGTTTTATTTATGGAGCTCTTCAATGCTAGAGTTCTCTGCATCCCATTTGGGCATGAAAGAACAATTAGTTTTCCTCAGAGGGTGCTTTATCAGTTTTGAGGTTTTACGTGCCAGAAATCTACTACGCGGGACCAACGTCTTTATTTCCCTTCCGAAGGAAGCCATGCTACAGATGTTATGCACGAAAAAAATCCATCGCCTCCGCCAGAATTGAACCCGCAATCTTGGGAACTAGAGGCTAGCAAGTTACCCTTAAACCACAGAGGACTATTGATATTGCAGTTTTTTAAATGTTGGCGTGATGAGAGGGAGAGTTATTCCAAACTCCAGGAAACTTCAACTATAACAAATATTCTTTACCCCAAATTCTAGATACGCCACTGGAAGGGGGATTTAAAGACGCTACACTGCTGCTATACCACAGAGTCCCAGCACACGTAGCGAGCCGAGTCAAGCAGCAGTTTTCTATCCTTTGCCCTTTCCACTGTCTCAAAAGACTGACCAAAAAATAAAATATTCAGAAATTCTCTTTCAAGTTTTCACCTTTGAGCCCAACAAAATCATTTTTAGAAAAAGGCCCGCGCGGTCTATGAACGACATAACACAAAAACAGGAAACCAAACATTGTATTTAAATTCAGTATCTTCCAAAGATGCAACAGGAAGATTTTAAAGAAAACCCCTTGACCACAAACTACCGTTTACACGCAACATCGAATTTTTGGGCACAATACAATAGATGCCTTCTCTGTACACTATGCACATAGTACGTGTGGAGAAATAGAAAGGGTGTCTATGTGTGCCTGTGGACAGTATAGCTCCAAAACGAAAAGACCGTTACATACTAAACCTGGTATTGGAGCATATGGAAGATTTCCGAAAATGGTTCTAACGAATTTGATTAAAGTATTTTTAATACAAATGAAATATATATCTTCTATTTTCTGAGAATAGCTTCAGAAGAGCTCTGCATTCTGGATGACTTTTGTGTAACTGGTAAACCGTAGGAGATAGACAAAAACTTAGTACACAAAAAATGTAGATCTCGTTAAAACACAAAGTTTATATTATATACTTTAGGTTTCGTTTTTATAATACTTAAACTTTTCTCAAACGGGTAGACGTCATTCGTTTATCTCATTTGCTCTACTCCGGATCATGAAAAGTGAACTGAATTTCAATGTTAATCGCATAGCAACAGATTTTTAAAGGTTTGAGTATCACTTTAGCCTGTGTAATTCCCTTCAGACTTTTACAATAAGTATATGTTATGTATATAGTGACTCCAGGCGGTCTTGAGGAAGGCGGCTTCGAGCCTTGTGGTGTGGGCGGAACGCGGCCGAGAGAAAACAATGCCGCTCCGGAGAGGTTCGCAAGTTTTTGAAAGAAGTTCTGAATGACCTGTTACTCCGTTCAATCTCCAAAATGTTACTATAACTACTATTGAAGCGAAGAAGATGAAGCCAAGTGAAATGCTTGAATGTTTCCGTTGCAATTTTTCTGCCAGCGGAGGACGATGAAAATAGCCAACACGGTGTGGTGTATTAGCAGAAAGTGCGAACACCCTTAACGTGTGTGGGATTCTTCTTCTGGCACTGGGCCACATGATTCCGCTGCAAGAATATGGCCACTGACAACATAGCAGCTCCATGCGTCATCGAGTGAGGTCTACAGGTATCTTTCTGGACAATTTTTACTTTCTCTATACGTACTATGTATATAGTGTATAGAGAAGGTATTGTATTGCACCCAAAATTCTTTACCGAGATTCTATCGGAAATACATTTTTAGGAATCTGAATAAATAAATTAAAAAAAAATAGAAAAAAGTCCGTGTGTGTCTGTGTGCAGCATAGCTCAAAAACGAAAACTCGTTAAATACCAACTTGGTTATTAAGTTCAGTATCTTCCAAGGATACAACACGAAGATTTTCAAGAAAAACCCCTCACCCCAACTACCCTCTACATGGATAATGTTTCGAAAATTTTGATTTTCTCAAAATGGCTAATGATTTTTATTAAAATATCATATATTAAAGACAAATAAATGCATATCTTGAATTTTCTGGGAATAGCCTTTGAAGACATCTTTATTCTGGATGAATTTCGCGGATTTTTGTTTAACGTTTAAAAGATAGACAAAAAAACTTACTACACAAGAAATGTAGATCTCGTTAAAACACACAATTTATGTCATAAATTTTCTCCCTGTAGTTGACCGTTTTCGAGATATTGCTTATTATTGGTTTCAGTTTTAAAACAAACTTTTCTCATACAGGAACTTGTCAATACCTGGCCACGCAAAGAAGCGGATTTCAATCCCATAACAACCACATTTTAAAACATTTGACTGTCGGTTTAGCCTAGTGTATTTCCGTTCTACTTATAAGGAACTAAGTAATAAAACCGTTTCTGCTAATGTTTATCTTGATTAGCATGAAGTAGATAGAAGAATAATTTATTAACAATAATTTGATACAGAGATATAAAGAAAGTCATGTTAATAGAACATATCAGATTTTCTTTTTATCTCTTGGGGTTTGTCTTCTCTGTTTTATTTTTAAGAGCGAAAATAACCTAGCAGTTGATCGCCCTTAAACTTATCACTATGTATACCGTACACAGTTCTCGGTAGACAAGGTAAACTTGTTATGGGCAGTTCATAACTAGCGCTTCGTGTGCTAAGGGTGTTATTAAAGATTATGAGCGCACTTGTGAAAGTCTTCCTGGTACCACATTAATGCTACATTCACAATGAGATGCAAGTGCAAGAATTTGGACTCATATTATTTAATGTAAGCATTCACATATAAAAACGCAAGACCCAATGCAATGCAACGCAAGAGTTTGCAAACTCCAAACTTTATCCTTGCGTTGCGTGCAAAGAGGAGCACTTTTGCTGTATTCCTCTATGCAGTGCCTGCTGTGCAATATCGGACGAGTTTTTGCACCGCCCTCTGTACATATATGCCGATTCTCCCATTTGGCTGTGACGCGCCAGTTTTGAATTGCTGATTCTGTACTTTGATTTAATGTATGTACCCGCCATCTGCGTCTAAATTTCTTGCCTCTCACAATTCATAATGTGCAAAGAGATAATGCACATTGCATTAAAAGTGCAGCTTTAAAATTTTGTGTAGTCTCCATATTTGCACAATTATCAATATTTTGGTCAGTTTATAACGTCACTGCCGCGTCAGTTGTGTGTATAGTTTTAAAGGATATGTATTTATTGTAAAAGTTTAAGTTAATTTTCTGATATAATAGTTGGTTGTGTAATTATATTTGAAACTCGGGGTACATGATATTCTCATGTATTTGTGAATCTAGAAACCCGTGCCAACTTCTTGCGTCGCGCTTAAGATTGCATTGTGAATGTACGAGCAGAAACATTTGTGCAATAGCTAGGCGTCCTAGGCCATGTAGAGTGACTCCCATAAACATTCGGTTTTGTGATATTTGAAACCACTGACCTGTCATTACATTTAATTTATTTACAAACTTGATCATAATAAACAAAATAATACACCCTTGAATGTTCCAGGACAATACTTCCTTATCAAACTACATTGACCTTCTTTGGTCCATATTCTAAATAACATAAATAACTGAAAATCTTTACCGAAAAAAACACGTAAAACATGTGCTCATAAACATTCGGTTTTCACTTTAGTACTGCACTTTGGAAGCCCCTTTTGACGCAAAACAGCATTCAGACGGTTTGGCATATTAACTTCCGAGTGCAGTCGGAACCCGGACGAGGTGGGAGGTGAGCGGTCTAACCGCTCAGACACGGCGCCGCCTCAAAATCTAGTTAGATATGTCATAAGAATGTCAAACACATTTTGATCAAAATCGTTACAGGCATTTTTGATAAAATCACATGTTTCGAAAAATGCTCCATGTAAAGGGTTAGTTTGGATTGGGGTGGGGTTGAAAATCTTCGACTCGCATCCTTGCAAGAATATAAATTTATTTACCCGACTTTTACTTTTAGAGTTATGCTATTTACAGACTTTTTTTTCCAGGGGCAGGAAAACATTTCTGGTGAAATCTTGGTATCGAATTTTTAGGTGGAATGTGCAATGTGTCTCTTATTTACTACACGTAGCACAAAAAGTAAACATTGCAAACATACCTCAGCCTAAGAGTGAGAATATAAGATAAATCACATCGCCCATTACTGAAAGTTCGTGCCCATTTACTGTTAGTTATTAGTGAAATCACATTTTAAATCCTCGCGCTAGGCATTTTGTTGCAGCCCAGTAAAGTGGGACAAAGATCTGGCCTGTATACCAATTCAGTTTGTAATCTTAAATTACAATAAAACGCAATAGACTTTGTTATGGCGGTGGTGAAAATCTATAACACTGAATCTGCCCACAAAGCCGTAAAAACGCCTCCTTTACCGTAAAGTCGTAAATAATGCCTGCCTTTTACGGCAAACAATAAACGTTGACAAGTATGCACGCCTATAATACCGCAAATACCGTTATCTTTAATATCGAAGTTTTCCAGAACTATTATGGCACAAACAACTAAATGGGTGCTAGTTTTCCTGATCTAAGGCAACAAGAAGGCTGCATTAAACCTTGATACCAATATTCAATAAGTGGCCGTGTTTCAAAATAAGGCAAGTTGGTGTTGTCATCGTACACTGTCATTTGTAATACATCGCCAAAACAAATTTGGTACCTTAGTGTCAGGCAAGTCGTTCAGCGTGTTTTTGTTAAAATGGAAAAAGTGTTGTATCGTTCAGTGATTCACTTTATACTTTGTCTACGCGTGCTTTGTACATAGTGTATAGAGAAAGGTCCGTATGTGTGTCTGTGGGTAGCATACCTCAAAAACACAAAGACCGTTAAATACCAAACTTGATATTTAAGTTTGGTATCCTCCAAGGATGCGACACGAAGATTTTCAAGAAGATTCCCCACCCCCAACTCCTTTAAATGGACATTTTTTTTTTAATTTTTGATTTTCTCAAAAATGGCTCAAACGATTTTCATTCAAACACCGTATTTTAAAGATATTTATATGGCAAATAAAATGTATATCTTGCATTTTCTGGAAAAGCCTCTAAAGACCTCTTTATTCTGAATCATTTTGTTGAATTTTGCTCAACTGGTAAACTGTAAGAGGTAGACAGAAACGCACTACACAAAACAATGTAGATCAGATTAAAACACACAATTTATGTAATATGTACGTTTTGTTCGTTTGTTTTTTTTTTTGGTGGAATTGGCCATTTCTGAGATATTCCTTGTTATTTGTTTGTTTTAAAATACCTAAACTTTTCTCAAACGGGAACTTGCCAAATTCTGACCACGTAAACAAAGGGTTTCAATCCCATAGCAACCACATTTTAAAACATTTGACTGTCGGTTTAGTCTAGAGTATTCCCTTATTTCTCTTCTACTTAAAAGGAACTAAGTAATAAGAACGTTTCTGCTTGTGTTTTTCTCGATTAGCATGAAGTAGATAGAAGAATAAGCTTATCAACAATAATTTGTTACAGAGATGTAGAGAAAATAAACATGAAGACTTTATTCCTACATGGCCCCTTATTGGTCGACGTCGTATAAAAGTCTCCAAAAGAAAAACAAATTGCGAAAAATGTCAAAAGCAAGCAATATGTGTTGTCTGTTTAGAAAATGAGTCAACGTTAGGGTAAAGTAAGTGGAAAGATCTCGACTGGGAGTCAAACCGGTCGTACTGGTTTAAGAGGCAGGTGCTATCCCAGTCTATGCTCTAATACTCATTTGGCAAAACTTCCACTTTCATTGCTCTGGTAACATCTTGACCCAAGCTTGAGGTGTTTGTTATCATATTCAATGTTGACCCCGTATTTCAATGACAACAGAGTTTTATCAATCCGCACATTAACATTCA
This sequence comes from Hymenopus coronatus, assembly GCA_030762935.1. Lineage (NCBI taxonomy): Eukaryota > Metazoa > Arthropoda > Insecta > Mantodea > Hymenopodidae > Hymenopus > Hymenopus coronatus. The sequence goes on along the minus strand of CM060897.1, from coordinate 150,349,439 downwards.
GATGTTTATCAATCGTATCCACGTTTTCACTTTCTCTACACGCACTATGGACATAGTTTATAGAGCAAGTATTGTACTCCACTCAAATATTCCATACAGAGATTTCACCAGTAATATGTTTTGGGACCCCCTGAATATAAAAAAAAAAATTACTTTCTCAAGCACATATGTACAAAGTTTATAGTGGATAGAGAAGGTATTGTATTACACCCGAAAATTCGATACCGACATTTCACCGGTAATACATGTTTTGGGGCCCTTGAATAAAAAAAATCATGTTTTCTTTCTCTAGCCCGAATGTACAAATGACATTGGATAGAGAAGGTGTTGTAATCCACCCAAAAATTCCATACCGAGATTTCATCTGAAATATGTTTTGAGGTTCCCTGAGTGCGAAAAAGGCATTCTTTGGAGAGAGAGAGAAAAAAAAAGATCCATGTGTGTCTGTGGAGAACACATGTAGTTCACTAGACGGGCCCAAGCGACCGCATGTGAGATTTGTGGTGGACAAAGCGGCGCAGGGTTTTCTCCGGGTTCTCCGGTTTCCCCCGCCATCACATTCCACCGGTCATCCATCTTCTTTTCTATATCAGTGCCATCGCCTGCCACAAGTAGTTAAAGCGGGCGTTAAACACAAAACAAACAAAAAAACATGTAGCTCAAAAACGAAAGTCGGTTAAGTACCACTTGGTATTTAAGTTCATTGTCTTCCAATAACGAGACACAAAAATGTACAACAAAAAAATCCCCGCACCCCCAAATACCCTTTACATGGAAAAAAATCGAAATTTTTGACTTTCTCAAAAATTGCTCTAACGATTTTGATTAAAACACCGTATATTAAAACTGCTCTCACATCACAAATAAAATGCATATTTTGATTTCCTGGGAATAGCCTCTGAAGACCTCTTTATTCTGATTGAGTTTCGCAGAATTTTGCATTAACAGTTAAACCGGAAGAGATAGACAAAAATGTACTACACAAAAAACTTAGATATCGTCAGAACACTAATTTATGTCCTTTACGTTTTTGTTGTGGAGGTAATAGTTTCCAAGGTATTCCTTGTTATTGGTTCCAATTGTAAAGTACTTGCACTTTTCTCAGACAGGAAGTGTCTTTTTATTTTGTTCTACTCCTGGCCAAGCAAAGAAGTGATTTAAATGACAATCGCATAACGACAGCTTTTAAATCATTTGACTATCACTTTAGCATAGCGCATTCCTTTAGTTCCCTTCTACTTATAAGCAACTAAGCAATAAGAACATTCTGCTAATGTTTATCGCGACAGCATCGTGTAGAAAGAAGGATCTTTTGTAAGAAGTTCATTTGTAGAGCAGCTAGAGAAAGTAATTTTGAGTGTAACACATCAGATTTTTGCTTTCTCTACACGCAATATGTACATCGTTTATAGTGCAAGTATCGTACTTCACTAAAAAAATTCGATACCGAAAATTCACCGAAAATACATGTTTTGAGACCCCCGAATAATTGTTTTTTAGAAAATGTCCTGTATGTATGTGTAGCAAATGTTGTATTTAAGATCACTCATTATCTTCCAAGAATGCTACACGAAGATTTTCAAGAAAATCCCTTCACCCCAAATTACCCTTTAGGTGGAAAAATGTTTGAAAATTTTGTTTTTCTCAAAAATGTTCATTAACGATTTTGATTAAAATATCGTATGTTATAGATATTTACATCACAAATAAAATGTATATTTTGAATTTTCTGGAAGTAGCTGTTGAAGACCTGTTCGTCCTGATAATTTTTTCTGAATTTTACATAACTGGTAACCCGTTAGCGATAGACAAAAACTTACTTCACAAAAAATGTAGATCTCGTTAAAACACATAACTTATGTAATATACGCTTTTCTTGTACAGCTGACAGTTTTCGAAATATTTGTTTTTGGTTTCAATTTTAAACTAATTAACTTTTCTCGAACACACAAAGCGAACCGAACTTCAATTGTTTCACACAGCGACCAGTTTTTAAAAGATTTGATTATTGCTTTACCCTAGTGAATTCCTTTATTTCCCTACTACTTACAAGGGGGCAAGTAATAAGACCAACTCTGCTAGTACGGCTTAATATACGGAGATTTAATCAAAATCGCTAGCTATTTTTTTAGAAAATCGAAAATGTCCACAAAGTAGGTAGTTTTTGTGTTATTGTCGTACACACGGCTTGTGTGAAAAACAAAAAAGTAAATTAACACTGCTTGATGACAATGTTTGGCTAACTATGAAGCCCGGAACTTAGAAGTACTTACCTAAAGTATTTGTAAGTCGCCATTGGGGTATGTCATCTCAAAGTAATATGAAATCACCTTGTGGTTTACCGGGAAACGGGCGAGATAGTTGAGAAATATAATTGCGTACCGGCATGATGCCATGGTAGCTCAGTGGTTAGAGCATCCGGCTGGAGACCCGGCCATGGCATTGAATTTTTCAGTCTGACTCGACCTATCCAACAGCGTTAAGGGGAGTCGAAATGGGATTTTCATACTTTTTTTTTTCCACTTTCATTTTTAATTACAAATGGATATTTCAAATCTCCCTCTCATTTTTGTTTAAAAGTACTGCTGAAAATAATCCTGCGTAATTGTTATTTTTAGAACATTTTGGTACATTCACATGGCAAAACCTTAATAACTTTGTAAATAATAGTGTTAGAAAGAAGGTATTATCTAGATCGCACGTTTTACTTAGCTATTTTAGCATTGGCAGGCATCCCGATCATATTTTCTTCATTTGAGAGTTTCGAAGTACTGCAAAGTTGTGTTTGGAAAGTTCAATTTCTCAAGAAGTAAAGTTGTCCACACAAATGCCCCATTATCTCAGAAACTAATTGACACTAAGAGCTGTAATTTGTACCACATATTTGCACCTAAATAGGCATTATTTTAACGAAAACGTTTTTATATACATGGATTCGTTATTATTTTTTAATTTAAATTAAATGTTAAGAGTTTTGTTTAACAAAATCATATCTTTCCTTCTAATAAACAGTAAAAGTATTGCTGAATATACGTTGAACAATTTGCTCATTACCTTAGTTGCCGAGATAATGGGTCAACTTAAACTCGGGCAAGATAAGACATTTCGACTCCCCTTAAAAAAGCCTACAGATCAGTATACAAGGAGTTGTTTCAAAAAGTCAAAACCCTCTGTGGCAGTTACGATGTTAACGTGAAAGTTTAGATTGCATTAAATGGATCTGTTTGGGTTTACTTCTCCTGAAATAAACGTTTCTTTTCTTTACGTTATGTTGGAGGTCAGTAACTAATTTGATGCAACAGCTTGGAGTAGTAAAACCAAATGGGAATATTTTAGCTTTGCACTACTACTTACTGTTCACATTACGTTTCGTTACGCTTAGTCACGCAAGTTCATGGTCATCCCGGCTTTAAAAGGGCCATATACCGATGGAACAATTGAAAAAATCCGATGTGTTCCATTCACACGACTTTCTCTATATCTCAGTAACAAATTACTGTTAAAAAAGCTTATTCTTTCATCTACTTTATGAAAATCGAGATAAACATTAGCAGAAATTGTCCTTTTTACTTGCATCCTTATAAGTAGAAGGGGAAAATATCTAATGTTTTCCATTCACACGATGTTCTCTAGCTGTACGTAATAGCCTCTTATTCAAAATATTAATTTGTTAACTACATCATGCTAATCAAGATAAACATAAACAAAATTAATCTTATTACTAGCTTCCTTGTAAGCAGAAGGGAATAAGAAAATGTACAGTCTAAAGCAATAGACTCGCCATTTAAAGGCCCGATGCTATGTGAAATAATTGAAAGTCCATCTCTCTGATTAACTCTAAAATAATAATAATAATAATTAACATTGTGTGTTAATGAGATCTACATTTTTTGTGTAGTATTTTTTGTGTATCTCTTACGGCTTACCAGTTATACAAAAGTCATAATGAATGAAGAGGTCTTTAGAGGGTATTCCCAGAAAATTTAAACTGTGAACTTCGTTTGTCATAAAATATCTTAAACATAAAGTATTTTAATCAAAATCGTCAGTGCCATTTTTGAGAAAATAAAAAATTTCGCAAAATGTTCCATGTAAAGGGTAGATTGGGGTGGAGGGATTTTCTTGAAAATATTTGTGTCGCATCCTTGGAATATGCTAAACTTAAGTACCAAGTTTCGTATTTTACCGACTTTTCGTTTTCGAGTTATCGTGTGCACAGACACACACATACGCACCTTTTTTCGAAAACACTTTTGTTTTTACAGGGGACTCTAAAACGTCCATTTCCGGTGATATCTCGGAATTGAATTTTTGGGTGGAATGCAATACCTTCTCTATGTACATAGTTCGTGTAGAGAAGAAGCAAAATAAGGGAGTACACTAGGCTAAAGCGAGTCAAATCTTTTAAAAGCTGGTTGTGATTCAACTGAAATGCCGTTATCTTTGAATAGGTGGTTAAATGGATAAATTGTCGTATAGGGGAGTAGATCGGAATCGCCAAGATAAGCATTGGAAAATTTAGAGAATCTTCGATACTTGGGACCCCGAGACATGTTCACTAGTTTTCCGATATTCGGCTGCCAACGTGCAACTATTCCGAAGCCGTAGGATTAGGGGCCCAACCCATTAAATGAATAAACAAAAGTATGAACCGGTAAAGCATTCTTCTTTTGCCCCACTTTTTAAAATGAAAGCATCAGAATATAATTGAACATAAGGAGGAGAATCGGATGTGTCCATTTTCTTTCTCTGTAACAAATTATTGTTGAAAAGCCCACTATTCTATCTACTTCACGCTAATTGAGATAAACATTTGCAGAAACTTATTACTTGCTTCCTTGTAAGTAGACGGGAAAGGGAATGTACTAGGCTAAAGGATAGATAGTCTTTTGAGAGCTGATTGCTATGTGATTGAAGTCAATTTCTTTCCATGACCAGGAGTATATAAATTCCCGTATACGAAAAGTTTTTTAAAAGCATTTTAAAACCATTAAAAAGAAGTATCTCGGAAATGGCCAGTTCCACGATATATATATATTTTTTTTTTTTTAAACGAGCTCTACATATTTTTTCTGCCTTTAGTTTTTTGTCCGTTACGGTTTACCAATTATGCAAAATTTAGCAAATTTCATCCAGAATGAAGAATTCTTCGGAGGTTATTCCTAGAAAATTCAAAATATGCATTTAATATGCCATGTAAATATCTTTAATATAAGGCCATTTAGTTTAAAAAAAATCGTTAAGAGTTAGGAAAATAAAATCTTTCGAAAATGTTTCCATGCAAAGAGTAGTTTGGTATTTAAGTTAAGTATCTGCCACGGATGAGACGTGAATATTTTCAAGAAAATCAGCCACTCCGATCTATCCTTTCAATGGAACAATCTACGAACATTTTGATTTTCTAAAATATACCTTACGATTTTTATTAAAATACCTTACGTTTAATATATTTTAATAACAAATGAAATGCATACCTTGAATTTTCTACGGATAGCCTCAGAAGACCTGGATTGCTTTTGCATAACTGCTAAATCATAAAGAGATTAATTGAGAACATTCATTGTTATGGATTCAATTGTAAAGTATTTAAACTTTTTCTCCAACGAGAAGCCATGTTTCGTTTCATTTCTTTTATTTTACTCCTGGCCATACAATGATTGCAATTGTTTCACATAGCGACCGGCTTTTTAAAATATTTGATTACCTTTACTCTAGTGTAGTTATTACTTTATTTCCCTTCTCTTAAAAGCAACAAATATAACAGGCAGATAAAACAATAATCTTTTGTAATGATACTTTGTAGAGAGAAGATATGTGAATGGGACACATCAGATGTTTCATTCTAATCGCGTACATTCTGGACGGTTCCAGAAAGTTGTTTTCGCGGTAGCCATTTGTCATCCTGTGTTATGAACACAGCCAAATGCACCCGCACTAATACCACGTTTCCATGGGGAATTGAAATCGATGAGCACACTTATCGCATTTTTTTTTTTTTTTTTTTTTTAATTGTTTCATTTGTATAGTCCCCTAACTTCAATGATCATATCGGGGGCTCTGACTTGTTAAACAACTCGTATTATTGTAGAACGTTAGATTAATCAATTTTATATTACTAAACAGAGTTGCATTCACACTTCCAGACTCTGTGTAGGATATTGAATAATTCTGGTTAAAGAAAGTCCCCACCCCAGCCGGGAAACGAACCCGGGGCCTCCGGGTAAGTAGTCTGCTCGCTGACCATTCGACCATGGAGGCAGTCATTTATCGTAATAAATACGGCATTTAAACGCGGATTCATATCGTGTTGAATCTTAAAAGAGTCCGATCCTCTTAGAAAGTAGGACTGGAATGAGATGCGATCGAAATATGTTGCTTGGAATAATACTTGAATACGGCAAAGAAACTCTTCTTTTGATATACTCGTTGCACGCGGCAGTCATTTGTTTATATACTTTTTTTCTAACTGCTCTATGGTGGATTATAACAGTACTACTTATGGTTTCCATAGTTGGCAATGTGTCCTCAAATATATTATACATCGAAACCTACAAGTAACACACAGATAAATGTATGTTTTAACAGGATCGCCAATTAAAAAGTTGACCAACATGAATGGATGGATGAAATTACTCTCGAAGCTTACGTATTCAAAACATCTCAATTAGTATTTAATTTAACATGTGAAACGCGGATCGTATTGAGATGGAACTGGAATCAAATCGATTTCAATTGTCCATGGAAACATGCATAAATACGTCAGCGAACATTGCTTCAGAAAACTCTAAAAGTAATACTTACTCTGTCAATGGAAATACCATGTGTCAAAAGTCTATACTGTATACACTGTAACACTTTACATCCAATGTTGTTTTTTTTAATCAATTCCGTGGGATGAAAATAGGTGCTGCCTCCCACTCTCACACGCTTTCACAGTTATTTTAAACGCAAGTCAGTCACTTAGAGAAGAAGCGAATATACAAACAACACACGGAACGCGCTCGTACGACGTGTCTTGACTGGCCACCGGCAAACGACTGACTTGTTCCTATAAAAAGCAGGCAGGCGAGGCAGCCACGCTGTTCCTATTTACAGACAAGTACAGTGCTAACTTCCCACAACACCGCGCCGGCATTGGCAGAGATAACGCTGGTATGCGATATGACGTGACGTATTCTACAAGCTGGAGGTGTAATGTTTCCATTTAATCCTCATTTGCTATTGCTTGTTCTCCCATCATTTCAGCACCTCTGTTTACGATAGTCCAAAATTACCATTCTATTCACATTTGCATGGTTGCCAACTCATACGTTTTGCCCCCAGCGGAAACCTTTCTATGGCTTTGAAGTGAGTGGTTTGACCACTCGCCTCTCACCTAGGTGACCCGGATTCGATCCCAAGCACCCGCTTGTGGGATTCGTGGTGGACGAAGCGGCGACTGGGCGGATTTTCTCCGGGTCCTCCGGTTTCCCCCGCCTTTCAGCTTTCCTATCATCAATTTCGCTTACATTTCATTTCATCCACTTCATGTTCATGCCTGGCTACGGGTCGAGCCCTCGTAACAGATTTTCCATTCTGTGGTTTCGTGCCATTGGCTCCCCGACAGGCTTCTGACCCCGAGGCATTAGCTTGTAACTCCTAGGGGGGGGGGGTTGTCAGTCTTACAAATACGGAGAGGGTAAGACGATTACGAAACAAAGGAAGATAAACATTAGCAAAATGTCTAATTACGTAGTACCTAATTTAATTTTTTTTTCGTGTGTAGGACAGAAGTTGAATAGGGTGAGTCAGACTGAAAAATTAAATGCCATAGCCGGGATTTGAACCACGAATCTCCCGGTCTCTAGCCGATTATTTTACCACTGAGCTACCATGGCAATCAGCATGCGAGTTAATTGAGAAATTGATAGTCAAATCTTTAAAAAGCTGGTTGCTATGTGATTGAAAATGGCTTCTCTTTGCATGGTCAGGGGTAAAACAAAAGAAAAAGTAATGACAGACTTTTGTTTAATTATTTTAAAATTGAAACGAATAAGAAAGAATATCTCGGAAACGGTTAACTCGACAAAAAGTTATGACATCTATTGTGTGTGTTTAACGAGATCTACATGTTTGAGTAGTATGTTTTTATTATTTTTGCGGTTTACCAGTTATGCAAACATTATTCAAAATGAAGAGAACTTCAGGAGCAATTCTCAAAAAATTTAGTATATACATTTGTCATGTAAGCATATTTAATATAGGGCATTTTAATCAAAATTGTCAGAGCAATTTTTGGGAAAATCAAAAATGTTCCATGTAAAGTGTAGTTTAGGGTGGAGGGATTTTTCTGGATATCTTCCTTGGAAGAGCTAAACTTAATACCTAGTTTTTTTTTTTTTTTTTTTTTTTTTGGTAACTTAATGTTCTTTAAACTCGTAGTTGGTAATATCAGACGAACTTGGTGAAATGATGCTCAAATGATTTCGGGGTCCGTGGAGTTCAAAGATACTCGAGCTCATGACCTGTTTGTTGAATATGAGAAAGACACGCTACCACCTCACTACCCAGGCGGGCAGTTTGGTATTTATTGGGCTTCATAGTGCCCCCTCCCTTAGGAAAGGGTAGTAAAGCCGTTGATCCCGTGTAATATTTAATTGCGCGTAAAAGAACCCTATGCCTTGAAAGAAAAAGTCCCGATCTAAATTCGTCTTGCTTCACGTCCGCAAGTCGTGATTTCGTCCTATAGTATTATTTATGGGCGATGAGTTGATTCCTCGCCACCACAAAATTCCCTGATCAAGAAACCACTGTAATGGTGGCATAATATACATGCCGTGATGGAACTTTATATAATAAATATAATATATTAATCTAAATGTCAGAAAAAGTTTCAGGTACACGGTTGTTTAAGATAGGGAATTTTCTTGAAAAATCTTCATATCACATCTTTGGAAGATACTGTTTTTGTGTTTTTCTGGCATTTCCGTTTTAGTTCTGCTGTTCGCATACAAAACTTTTCTATGTCTCTTGGGATTCAAGGAACCTCAAAACGTATTTTAATGAAATATCAATAGTGAATTTTATGGTGGAATCCAACATAGCTATTTTCAACTAGGTATTTTGAAGAAAAATTAAAAATTGAACTTGGATAGACTGAAAAATTCAATGCCATAGCCGGAATCCGGTATCCAGCCGGTTGCTCTAACCACTAAGCTACCAGGGCATTAAATTCCTCAACTGATTCGCATGTTTCCACAAGGTGATATCAAATTATTTTGAGATGATATACCCCAATATACAAAGTCGTGAGTATTTTAAGTTCAGGGCTACATAGTTTAGCCACTATTATGCTCAAAGTGTTAAATCCCCCCCCCCCGCCCCCGCACACACACAAGCCGTGTGTGGTATAGGAGTTGGATAAACAGTCAGACTGAAAAATCCCGGCTATGGTATTGAATTTTTCAGTCTTGCTCTAGCTATCCAACTCCTATCCTACACACGGCTTGTGCGAAAAAACAATTAAATTAACAAACCTTGAAGTTATTTTATGTCGCGTGACATCAAGATTTACCAAGCAAATATCAATACTAATTAACTTCTACAACAACCTGAGTGACTTATGTAAGCGCAGAGGCGCACAAGATCTGACATAATACTTACAGAAACGGGTCACAAAACTCTCTAGGCCGTACTTGCACTCTTGCGCTCAGAGCGAGCGCTTTGCTTCTTGGCGAGTACCTAGGGAGCAAGGAATTCTTACTGTGTCCCACTCAGGAGAATGTGGCTGTAAGGTACGAGGGGCATTGAAAGGCCACCGGCAAACGACTGATTCTTAAAGTCCAAATTAAGGATGGAATTTCAAATATTATCCTCATAATTCTTTAAAGTAGTCTTCATTTCTCTCCACACAGTGTTGATGTAAACTTACTCACAAAAAGCACTAAGAGTGATCCTATCTCGTTTTCCAGCAATGCAAAATGTCACTGTTGGAAGGAGCCAGAAGTCGCACGATGCAACGTCAGGAGGGATGTGGGGTGAACTGGACTTTAGCGGCTTACAGTTTCCTCAAATTTGCTGCTGCTCTATGAGGAGACTCTTATTATGCAACAGCCTTGAAGTTCCTGTCTTTGCGCCGCCGATTCAGCTCTTCAAATAAAGCATTCAAGAGCCATAGTATTCCCCAGAATTGGCATTCCTTCTGGTACGCAGTCAACCGCTAATGGTGTGCTCTACGGGGGATCAGGCGAGGACTTGGCTGCCGGATGCTGGCAGGGTCCTCCCTCTGTTGCCATTTCAGGGCTAGGCCCTCTACTGGCAGTGGGATGTGTTTAGGTATGCGGGAGTTTGCGAGAGAGAGTGGTTTAAAAGGGGGGTTGAGAGGAATTCAAGAGTAAGGTTTTGGAGTTTAGAGTTTGCCAAAAGAGAATTTAGGAGGAGTAGAGCATCAGCGGTGGTTTTTGGATAGAGTAACGAAAGGGGGGGGGAGGGGGAAAACTTTTTTTTTTTTTTTTTTTTTTTTTTGTTTTTTTTTTTTTTGTTTTTGTTTTTTTTTTTTTTTTTTTTTCTTTCAAAATTAAACGAGCAGTTGCTCACGTCAGTGTCACTTGCGTCAGTCGTCAGATGCCTAGAGTGAGTCTGGGGCGCTTGTAGAGCTCGCCTGGGTCAATGTCGTATTCACCCAGGCCGCGGATGAGGGCGTTGAAGCTGGAGGTCAGGTTTGCATAGAAGGGAGCCGATAGGTAGTGGATGTGTTCGGCTATGGTCGGGATTTTGAGGTCTCTGTGGAGGGTGGCGTTTGGAATATACCAGGGAGAATCCGTGGCTATGCGGAGGAAGCGGGATTGAAGGGATTCCAAGGGTTTAAGGTTGGACTTGGCAGCAGCGCCCCAGACTTGGCAAGCGTATGTCATTGTTGGTCTCAGGATCTGCTTGTAAAGTAAAAGTTTGTTGGGTACTGAGAGGGTAGAGCGTCGGCCACACAGGGGATAGAGCATCCCCATGCGTTTGTTGACCCTGGTCGAGATTTCCTGGAGGTGGGGCTTCCATGTCAACTTGGAGTCCAGCTGGACACCCAGGTACTTGGCGGTGGACTGCCAGTGCGCATCCTCGCCGCCAATACGTATGTTGGGCATCAGCTGGATCCGTCTCCTGGAGAAGGTGATGGCCTGAGATTTTTGCCCGTTAAGGCGTAGCCTCCATCGGGAAAACCAGGTGGTCAACAGGTCTGCGTAGCGCTGTATCCTCTCAGTAGCAGCCTCTTGGTTCCTGGACGTCGAAAGGATGGCTGTGTCGTCTGCGAAGAGCAGGAGCTCGCAGTTTGGCAGTGAAGGTAAGGTATTGATGTAGAGGAGGAAGAGCACGGGTCCCAGCACACTGCCCTGGGGCACACCGGCTCTTACGGGATGGGTGGAGGAAGTGATATCTTGGGAGGAGACGGCGAAGGACCTGCCAGTGAGATAGGAATGTAGGAGGTGTATGAGGTGGGGTTGGACTCGGTAATGAATGAGTCTGGAGAGGAGACCCTCGTGCCAAACGCTGTCGAATGCTCTCGTAATGTCCAGGAACAGGGCGGGGACAAACTGCTTCCTGTTGAAGGCCGTCAGAACTGTTTCCACCAGTCGTAGGAGCTGATGGGTTGTGGCGTGTCCACGTCGAAATCCAAACTGCTCCGGGCGAAGCACGTGGTTGCGGTCCAGTGTGTCCTCCAGCCGGATTTTGAGGACCTTTTCCATCAGCTTGCTTAGAGTGCTAAGCAAGCTGATAGGGCGGTAACTCGACGGCAAGGTGGCGTCTTTTCCTGGTTTCCTGATGGCCAGCACCTTGGCCTTCTTCCAGCTGGCTGGGAAGTAGGATAAACGCAGGATGTCATTGAAGAGGCTCACCAAGACGTCGAGCCAGGTCAGTGGTAGCGCTTTGAGGGCGGCAGTTGGAATGCCGTCAAAACCTGGGGCTTTGTAGGGGGACATCGGCTGGAGGATGCTGAGAAGTTCCTCCCTGGTGGTGACGTCCTCCACGGAAGGGCGAGGGAGGCGGAGGAACTCTTCAACAGTGGTATGTATTTGTTGGATGTGGTCCATGTCAGGGGTGTCTGCTGGGGTGAAGGAGGCGGCCAAGTGGGCAGCGTGGAGTTCCACCTTTTCTCTGCCGGATTGGGCTGTCTGCTGGCCGAGCCGTAGGGGTGGGTCACTGGTAGGCAGCCGCAGCATAGCTTTGGCTGATTTCCACAGGGACCCATCCTCGGTGTGTAAATTTGAAAGGTGAGCCTCCCACCTCTCGTTGGAGAACTCGGTCAGCTCGATGTTGACGAGCCCCTGGAGGCGTCTGTATTCCCTGCGATGATTGGGATCCCGGGACAGCTGGTACCGACGACGAGCTCTGTTTTTAGTGGCTATCAGCGCACGGATCCGCTGCGGGATGACAGAGCCACTAAAAACTTGCGACGCCGGTTTCGGTGATGCGGCTTTGATGGCCGAGGCCATCTCAGCCGCCAGGAACTCGGCAAGCTCATCAATGTCGTTTGCATTGGTGCACGCGGGGGTAAGCTGCGGCGATTTCTCCTCCATCAGTTTCGTGTACTCTCGCCAATTTGTTTTTCTGGGATGTGGAAATTCTCGGGGGGGTTTGGAGGAGGGCTTTGCTGGGAATCCTAAGAGGACAGGGTAGTGGTCAGAGGAGAGTGCGGGAACACTGTGTATGCGTAGGTGAGGACGGAGGTTTTTGACTAGGGCTATGTCCAGCCAGTCAGCTGGACGCCGGTCGCCATAATGGATGGTGGGAGAGGAGGGCGAGAGTACTTGGATTGCCCCGGCTGTGGTGTACCGGAGCAGTCGTCGTCCTTTAGTGTTGCTGATGGAGGAGTTCCATGCCACATGCTTGGCATTGTAATCCCCCGCCGCAATGGTGGCGACAGGAGAGTTGAAGAGCTGGTCGAGTTCCGCTTCCGGGATCTGTTGGTGTGGGGGCAGGTAAACAGAGTACAGGTTCAGGGGACCTCTGTCCGTTTGGACTTGGACTCCTGTAGCCTCCAGTCTGGTCATCTGTGGCAGAAAGAGTTGGTGGTGTGGGATCTCCGCTGCGACGTAGATGGCCGTACCTCCGTAACCGTCTGGTCGGTCGGTGCGGTAAGAGCGCATTCCAGTAATATGCGCTCTCATGTGGGGTTGCAGATGTGTCTCCTGGACCAGCAGCACCTTCACCTTCTGCTGGGCAAGGAAGTTAGCCGCTTCCCGGAGTTTGCTCCGTACGCCATTGGCATTCCAGGAGCAGACGAGGAGTTGGGAAAGGGTATGAGGAGGATTAGCGGCCATGGTTGTGGAGGTAAAATTGGAAGACAGTGTGGGTGAGGATTTTCATTGGGGAAAGGTGGGGAGGGCGGGAAGTGAGGGCGTCGATCAGTGCCGCCGAGAACTGAATTTGTAGGTGATCCGGGATGCGGCTGATGATTTCAAAGAAGGCCGGGTCGAAGGTGGTCGGCGCAGACTTTTTCGGCTGAGGTGGTGATGTGTTTAATGCAGGTGGAAGTCTGGGGGGGCGAGGTGGCCCCGGGAGGGGAGTGGGATTTGGTACTGGGCGGGAGGGTTGAGAGGCGGTGGGTAGAGGGATAGGGTTTGTCTGCGGTTGCTGGCGGTGCAGTGGTGGAGCCGCAGGCGCAGCAGTGGCGTTAGGTGGGGGTGTGGGAGTGGGTGGGTGGAGAGCTGCTGCGTAGGAGGCAGCAGGAATGCCGGGGTACCGGGTTCCGAAAAAGGCCTCCCTGGGGAGGTTCCGGGGGTTCGGCACCCTCGGCGGAATGTTGACTCTAGACGGGGGCGTGTTGTTGTGTCGCCTGCTTTCCATTTCGAATCGTGCCTCCTGCCACACCGGGCAACGGGCATACCGGCAACTCCGCTAATGGTCCTTCATAGTGAACATTCCCATCCGAGAAGGAAAACCTTGTAGAAGAACGATTCTCATTTCCCCCAGGCACAATTCTGAGCTTTATTTGGTGTGGTTTAATAATAAAATCAACTTTCATCATCAGTGCATGCATCTGTCAAACGTTATGTAAACATGCTCAGCAGTTTTCTTGCACATTCCTTTCTCCCCTTCTCTTCAGCAGAACTGATGTTTCGAGGCTTCAAATGTTCATGGGGCCAATTCTACCAATACTGATATAGACTTCCATTTCCAGTAATTCTACAAACTCGAGCTGTGGAAAATCTTCAAATCTGGATTTCATTTGAAGAACTTGGCAGTCGATGATTTTATATGTCAGCACTTTCAATCTAGCCTTTTGAGAGGAACTGAAACTTACATTTCTATTCAACTAGATACCATTTTGGACACACTCTTCAATGAAAGCCTCGCATTCTTGGGTTTTGTATATTTGCAATGGCGAGTTGTATCTCATTATGGCAAGCATTTATATTAACCAGTGACTGCAGAACATGTACTACAATTGTATTCACAAAGAAACACAATTGACATTATCTCAACAGTGCTCCGGATACAGAAACACGCCAGGGTACACAGCTGAACGCTGGAGTATGCACGGTCGGTATGTGAGGGATTTGCGGAAGCGAGAGGGGTTGGCAGGAGGATGGTCAGGGGTTTGCGGGGAGGTCCTGCTAGCCATATCACAAACAGGCAGTGAAACGCTGACGCATCTCAGCGTAAGATGCTTGTTTCGAACGGAACGGATTGACTTGTAAATCGTGTGTTTGCTAGTTAGGCTTATTTCAGCTGCTTAACAGAATGATTTGCGAAACAAATCGCTACTAAGTGAATGCATGCTATAATTGTCCTGTTAGAAAACAAAATAAATATAAAACAATTAAACACACAAACATAAGGGAAACGCTCAGCGTACTAGCGTCCCCTAAAGCGACGCCCCTGATACATAGTACGTGTAGAAAAAGTAAAAATTTAATGACATAGCCGGGTTTGAACCCGCGACCTTGAGATGAGAAGGCCAGCGCCTAACCAACTGAGCTACCCAGACCGACAAGAGCATGTAAGGTAAACAACGCCAGTTACTTAGAAGTACGAGTAAGAATAATCAAACCATAAATGTAACATTGTATGATACTTCATTGTTTATGAAAAGTGGTCGAACAGGAAAGAAGAATGCAAAATAAGGTAACCTATTTTAAACAGGCGCCACCTTGATAATGTCTAAACACACATCCAAGTCACAGTTGGAAGTAAACAAACCCGGCGTCCTTCGTTTTTAAATTTATAGCTCCAAAGTCGCTTCACCACGTTGTCCAAATACTTGAAACGTCTCGCCTATACAAACTGAATCTGGATAACATAAGCGTGCAACGGAAATTTCCAGTAGTTTCAGGGTTCTGCTCATAAATTCTAAATTACATGTTTATTTTCTCTGGTCCGTATATTCAATGTACATAGTATATAGAGAAGGTATTGTATTCCACCAAGAAATTCGATGTCGAGATGTCACCGAAAATATGTGTTTTGGAGTCCCCTGAGTCGGAAAAAAACATTTTAGAAAAAGGTCCGTGTGTGTCTGTGGACAGCATAGCTCAAAAACGAAAAGACTGTTAAATACCAAGGATGCGACACGAAGATTTTCAACAAAAAAATCTCCCCAACACAAACTACCCTTACATGGAAAAAATTTCGAAAATTTTGATTTTCTAAAAAATGGCTCTAACGAATTTGATTAAAATGCGTATATTAAAGACATTTACATGACAAACAAAATGCATATCATGAATTTTCTGGGAACAGCCTCTAAACGCCTCTTTACTCTGAATGAATTTTGCGGAATTTTGCATAACTAGTAAACCGTAAGCGGTAGATAACAATTTACTACACAAAATATGTAGATCTCGTTGAAACACATTCAACACATTTTGTTCGTGCAGTTAACCATTTTGAGATGGGTATTCCTTTTTATTGGCTTCAGCTTTATAATACTTAACATTTTTCACATACGGGAATTTGTTAACTCCTGGCAATCCACTTGGCCACCAACTTTCAATGTCATTTTAGCCTTGTGTATTCCCTTATTTCTTTTCTGATAATATTACCTCGATTAGAATGAAGTAGATAGAAGCTTAATCTTTGTAACAATGTTTTAAAGATATGTAGAGAAAGTGATGTGAATGGAATAATCAGATCTTTACTTTCTCTAGCCCGCATGTACAATGTGCATAGTGGTTAGAGATTTCACTGGAAATATATGTTTTGGAGTCCCCTGAGTCCGAAAAAAAGCATTTTTAGAAAAGGTCCGCGCGTGCGTGTGTGTGTGTGTGTGTGTGTGTGTGTGTGTGTGTGTGTGTGTGTGTGTACAGCATAGCTCAAAAAAGAAAAGAACTTTAAATACCAAACTTAATATTTAGGTGTATTTTCCAAGGATGCGACACGAAGATTTTCAAGAAAATCCCCCAACCACAAACTACCCTTTACATGGAATTTTTTTCGAAAATTGTATATCTTGAATTTTCTGGAAATAGCCTCTGAAGATCTCTTTATACTGGATGAACTTTGCGGAATTTTGCTTAACGCTAAACTGTAAGAGATAGACAAAACTTATTGCATAAAAATGTAGATCTCGTCAAAACACACAATTTATGTCCTTTACATTTTTGTTCTGCAAGTAACCGTTTCCGACATATTCCTCATTATTGTTTTCAATTGTGAAGTACTTATAGTTCTACTTATAAGGAACTAAGTAATAAGAACATCCTGCTAATGTTTATCTCGATTAGCATGGTGTAGGAGAAGAATAATCTTTTGTAAGACGTTTGTTTGTAGAGTAGCTACAGAAAGTCATGTGGGTGTAACGCATATTTTTGTGTTTATTTCCTCAAATTTTCACTTAGGAAAAATTTGATCTACATATAATCGACAATTTCTGTTACAATGAAGAGGTCAAGTAAAAAATCAGCTAAGTGTTGTTTGAAGTGCTTAAGATATTCCAAAGTCCAGGCTAATAGGATGCGTGTCCGAAAATTAGGCAGGTACCGGTTTGGAAACAAAATCTAAAATATTTTGTTTTCACAACATTTATTTGTACACGAAAAAGTATTCCTCAATGTATTTTTCGACATGACTACCACTATTGTTCAGGCATTTGTTAACTTGTGTATGCTCTCTTTAAAGAAAGCTGCCATCGATGAAGACAGCCACTTCTGAATACCGTGTTTTGTGGAAACACGTCACAAAGCATTCTTATTGTCAATTGTTTTCACGAATTGTCTCATTCAAGCAAAACATCAATGACAACAGAAGACTGTCCACACCGTGCTTCGTCATCAACATTGGATCATCCATCATTAATTGCCTAACCCACTTTCTCACCATTAAATCCGTTATTACATTTTCGCCGTAAATCTCTACAAGATGACGATTAATTTCAGCTGGCTTAAAATGCTTGCGTTCAAAAATCGCATTACGGAACGCACTTCACAGTCGGCGGGTTCAGAAATTGTCTTAAACATTTTGAACCATCACTAACAACTGTAAACACAACACGATCGGGCTATAATGGCGTTAGTGGACAATGAATCAGAGAGATAGTGCGCATGCGTGGAGCTGCGACACTAGCTTTGCGGGGGCGGTAAACGAAATACTTTCTGGACACGCCTGGTACTTTAGGAAGCGTCAGAAGTCCTTATAAGTTTTATACGTTATTCAGTTTTATGTTTTCGAACATCTCACTTTGTCCATTACTATTTAGTACCATTAAACGTTTTCCATACATTTTTTCCGATTCCTACGTTCGAATTATGTTCATTTACTTATTCATTTGTTCGTTATGTTTAGTTTTGTTAAGACAGATATATAGGCTGTTTCGAAACGACACCGAATGAATAACAAACAGTTTTGTACTTCAAGCAGTGTTCTCGGCAAGCACACCATGATAACAAACGGGGGTTCTCCTTGTTCATGAGCAAATCTGCTGTAGCTTTCAGGTAAAGGAGTAAAGAGTAATCATGTATTCAAAAGATTTGTTATGACTTTCGAAGTTGCTGTTGAATGCTTAACCACGAGCATGTTGCACGTATCATCCTAATCATTTTAGTTAACCCAATAGTAAACTCTCAACAAGTTCCTGATAAATTTGCAAATGTTTCATTTAGCATTAAGTAAGAATGACACTTTCAATTATTTGAAACTTTTACAACCATAATCTTGCGCCATCAAGGGCCAACACCTTAGCTCTACATATTCCACTCCGTGAATGGTGAGTCCTGACATAAGAGGAAGGGCAGGGTTTTGACAAGTGTATTTTTAGTCAGCACACAACAGTTGCGCCAATACATCCCGTTTTGCTGCTACAAGTTGACCTCTTTCTGTCCACATTTTTCCTTTCTCACATTGGGACTTGCAGTGCATTTTAAATTGACCCTGAACCACATAGTTTCAGTCTCACTGCTATGCGAGGTCAGCACAGTGGTATTATATTCACTAACCGATGACTTCTTAAATAAACACGTCTCCTAAAACACTAAAAATATTTTGTCTCAAGGGCTTCGTTTTAAACATAATTAAAAGTCACAAGGAAGATAATTAACAGAGTTTGGTATACTCAAAGACAATAAAAATAGGCCTGGCGCTGTAATTTTGCTGAAAATGTGAACGTTTGAGGACTCGGGTCTTAGACAATCTTCATTGGTGCCATTGTGGTTCATCATACCATGCGAGTAAGAAAAGACAAAACCGTTTGGGTAATTCACACCTTCATCTCTCATCCCGCTCGGCGCTCCGTCAGAACAGCATAAGCAGGGTGTTAATTTTGTCCACCACGTGCGCGAATTACTTTGGCATTAGAACGTCGGTATGAATCGTACAGAAAAGGTCCACTTAATTTTGCAGCACCCGGGTAAGAGGAGTGGGATCACCAGTTCACAACTCAGAACTTTCTTTGTCGCAAGTTGCGTTTTATAAGAGCTTAGCAAACAGGTGAAAAACATGGCCCCTCTCCCAAATTATTTTATTTTAATGCCAACACACTTTTTTTTTCGTTTCTCTGCCATCTTTTTTACAAATTTCTATTAACTTCCTTCGTTGAAACTTACACGCTGATACTGAACCGATACAAAATTGTATATTTGTTTTTAATTTACACGGAACAGCCTGACCGATAACAATGGAAACGGTACTCTGCTGTCATGGGGTGATCGTTTAAACAATGGATATGGCACTTATTGTCATGCGGAGGGTTTTTCTATTCCTGTTTCTATGCACAGAAGTAGAATATATTTTTTAACAAAGAACACATGTTGAAAAATCTTATTATTCCATTCACATGATTTATTATTATATATATATTTTTTTTTTACATCTCTGCAATAAATTATTGTTACTCTTCTATTTAATAGTAATCGAGAAAAATTGGCAGAAAGGGTCTTATGACCTGCTTCCTTGTAAGTAGAAGGGAAATTTCGGAAGGAAAGTAAAGCCGTTGGTCCCGTGTAGTAGATTTACGGCACGTAAAAGAACTTCAAGCTTGATAAGGAGGCCTCCGAGCAAAATTAAGCGATCTTTCTCACCCAATTTAGAATGGGACGCTGGGAACCACAGTAGTTAAAGAGCGTCCATAAATAATACGTCATTTTTAGAAGGGAAATAAGGGAGTACCATAGGTTAAAGTGATAGTCAAATATTTTAAAAGTTGGTTGCTATGTGATTGAAGTACCTTTGTAAGGACAGGAGTTGATAAATTCCGGTATGAGAAAAGTATAGGTATTTTAAAGCTGAAACTAATAACAAGGAATATCTCAAAAACGATCAACTCCATGAAAAAAGTATATGACTTAAATTGTGTATTTTAATGAGCTCTACATTTTTTGTATGGATAAGTTTTTTTCCATCTCTTACGGTTTACCAGTTATGCAAAATTCATCCAAAATAAACATGTCTTCAGAGGCTATTCCCAGAAAATTGAGGATAAACATTTTGTCCAATGAATATCTTAAATATAAGAGATTTTAATCAAAATCGTTAGCGCCATTTTTGAGAAAATCAAAATGTTCGAAAAATACTCCATTTAAAGAGTAGTTGGGATGGGAGGGTTTTCTTGAAAATCTTCGTGTCCCATCCTTGGAAGATACCAAACTTAAATACCAAGTTTAGTATTTTGCCTGTGAGCTATGCTGCCCCCCCCCACACACACGGACGTTTTTCTAAAAAAAATTTGGATGCAGGAGGTCTCAAAACATGTATTTTCGGTGAAATCTCGGTATCGAATTTTTGGATGCAATGCACTACAGTATCTATACGCGTAGAGAAAATAAAAACGATTTTAAACGTAATTTCCTATTTACATAAGTGAGTTGTACTATAAAAGCATTAAATTACGCGTTTCTTGATTATTCGTGCTTCTCCCCCACACTACCTCGGACATTCGAGAACATACTGTAACGTATATAGTACATCTGAACTTTTCCTTCCGTTGGGCGCACTTTCCTGTTATCATGACAGGAAGGGCGGGTTTTTCCCGTTTCCCTCAGAAGACAGCAGAAGATAGTGACAGGCCTTCCAACGCGAATCATGTAATCAATGACTCTGAGGGTCTGAACTTGTAATCTGCTATGAAATGCAACTCTTTGAGTTAGCATAACTTAGAACAGAATACAGATAACCAACATACAGCGAAAGAGGAGAGTGCAGATTTATCTCCACCCATTTGTTTGGTAGCGGCAGACAAAAACTTATCTATGACGTCGCCATCTATCAGTGGCGGGGGCTTCAGCAACGTTAATGTTATATGGGATGGTAAAAAAAAAAAAAAAAAAAAAAACACCTTGAATGCTGTTCTTGGTTAGCACCGTTTACTTGCAACCAGTCCATCAATGTTTCCGACAGGGATGAACGAGTACTAAAGGGTAGACCAAAGACCCTGCCCTGCTACAATATTTGTTTCATTTTCGAGAACATCTGTTCACAAATATATTTAGAACCAAATATTGATATATACTGTCCAGCAAAATCTCGTAATTTGGGAAATTGCTTATTGGGAGCAGATTTAAATGATTCCTAATCTTTTTTTCTGAGAATATTTAATGGCTGTTGAATTTTGCAAAGTAACTAGTTCCATTTGAAGATCATGGGGAGAGGGTCTTTGCAGACAAAATTAATTAAAATATACCCGATAAAAATGTTTGCCATAATCAGTATGATAGTATTTTTCAAAGCGACGTTTAATGTTTCAAGATATCTTTACAAATAAGACATTTAACAACAAAATATTCTTCCTGCCGTTCTTTCTCGATGTCTGTTTCGGTTGAAACCTGTCATCGTGTCGAGAGTCGAACCGTTCAGTTAAATGCCATTGAATGATAGAAGGGGAAATGCTTCCTGCCTGGCCATGCACAAAACGAAGGAGGCGGCTAACACGACTAGGTGATGTCATTAGCTCATAAGAGCAGAGGTTGGGCACCCTAGCGGATAACTATTGTCTAATTCATAACACATGGATATGGAAAAGAGGATCTCTTTTACTTGCTCTAGCACATATGTGCAATGCATGTACATAATAGCTAAAGAAAGTATTGTATTCCACCCCAAAAATTCGATAAGATTTCACTGGAAACGCATGTCTTGAGACTCCCTGCATCGTAAAAGATCCATGTGTGTGTTCGTGTGTCTGTAAACACAACTCAAAAACGAAGAGTCGGTAAAATACGAAACCTGGTGCAATTTAAGTTCACCTCTTCCAAAGATGCCACACCAGATTTTCAGAAAAATCCCCCTCCCCAAACTACTCTTTATATAGAAAAAAATATCGAAAATGCTGATTTTCTCAAAAATACTCTAACGATCTAGATTAAAATACCGTTTATTAAATATATTTACATGACAACACATGATAGCATCCGAAAATCCCTTCATTCTGGATAAATATTGTAGAACTTAGCATAACTGGCAAACCTTAACAGATAGACAAAAACTTACCACACAAAAAATGAAGTTCTCGTTAAAACACACAATTTATGTCAAACACTTTTTTTTAGTGGAATTGTCCATTTCCGAGATATTCATTGTTATTGGTCTCAGTTTTAAAATAAACTTTTCATACGGAAATTTGTGAACTCCTGATCATGCAAAGAAACGGATTTCAGTCACATAACAACCAGCTTTTAAAGATTTGACTATCGTTTTAGCATAGTGTGCTGCCTTTCCTCCTACTTACAAGGAAGCAACTAACAAAAATATTCCTGCTAAGCTCCATTATAATGAAATAGGGTAATAAGGCATATCAGCAATAATTTGTTACAGAGATGTAGAGAAAGTCATGTGAATAGAACATCAGATATTTATTGTTCTTTCTCAAACGAGTAATGTGTATGAGGTTCATAATAGGTACATAGATAAAGATATGTTCCCCCCAAAAAAATTCGATACCGAGAACATATGTTTTATGTTCATCGGAAATAATTGTTCTGAAGTACTCTGAATCCTAGAGAAATTATTTTTAGAAAAAACATCCGTGTGCATGTGTGTCTATGAACACCATAACTCAAAATTGTAAGGTCTCCTAAATACCAAACTTGTCAATTTTTTTTTAAAATGTTGATTTTCCCAAAAACGACTTGACAAAAAAGGAAACGGGGTTTTATATATGGGCGCTCTTTAACTACTGTGGTTCTCAGTGTGCCATTATATATTGGGTGTGAAAGACCGCTTTTGATCCATGATGACCTCTTCTGGCGTTTTACATAAGATAATGGTTCAACATATCGATAAGTAAGATCACATGAAATAGAACTTACCAGAGAATACTTTTGATCACATCGTCCAAGAGAACTTATTCTGCTATTTTGCATCCACCATGTAATGGTTCAACATATTAGCAAGTAGGATCACAAAAAACAGATCTTACCAAATACCACTTTTGGTCACATGATCCATGAGTATCTCCCGGTATTGGTTCAACACATTGGCAAGTAGGATCACATGAAATAGAACTTACCAGAGATCGTTTTTGACCACATGACCCAAGAGAACTTTTTGTGGTGTTTTGTATCCACCAGGTAATGGTTCAACATATTGGCAAGTAGGGTCACATGAAACCGGAGGATACTTGGATCACATCAAACCTGAGGATTCTTTCTGTCGTTTTGTATTGATAAGGCAATGGTTTAACACATTAGCAACTAGGATCACACAAAATAGATCTTACCACAAAACACTTTTGATCATATGATTCAAGAGAACCTTTTCTGGTATTTTGTATCCACCAGGTAATGGTTCAACACATTGGTAAGTAGGATCACATGAAATAAAACTTACCAGAGAATACTTTTGATCACATTATCCAAGAGAACCTCTTCTGTGTTTTGTATCCACCAGGCAATGGTTCAACATGTTGGCATGTAGGGTCACATGAAATCATAGGATACCCACACCTGAGGATTCTTTCTGGCGTTTTGTATCTACAAGACAGTGGTTTAAAACATGGCAACTAGGATCACACAAAATAGATCTTACCACAGAACACTTTTGATCACATCATCCAAGAGAACCTCTTCTGCTGTTTGTATCCACCAGGTAATTATTCAACATACTGGCAAGCAAGATCAAATGAAACCGGAGGATACTTGGATCACATCAACCCTGAGGATTCTTTCTAGCGTTTTGTATCAACAAGGCAATGGTTTAATGCATTGGCAAGTAGGATCGCACAAAATAGATCTTACCAGAGAACACTTTTTATCACAACATTCATAAGAACCTCTTCTGGGTTCTGTATCAACAACGTAATGGTTCAACGCATTGGCAAGTAGGTTCACATAAAATAGTACTTATCACAGATACGTTTAATCACATCATCCAAGAGAACTTCTTCTGGTGTTTTGTATCCACCAGATATGTTGAACCAGCTAATAGTTCGACATATTGGCAAGTAGGATCACATAAAACCGGAGGATACTTGAATCACATCTAACCTGAGAATTTTTTCTGTCGTTTTATATCAACAAGGCAAGTAGGATCACATAAAACCGGAGGATACTTGAATCACATCTAACCTGAGAATTTTTTCTGTCGTTTTATATCAACAAGGCAAGTAGGATCACATAAAACCGGAGGATACTTGAATCACATCTAACCTGAGAATTTTTTCTGTCGTTTTATATCAACAAGGCAAGTAGGATCACATAAAACCGGAGGATACTTGAATCACATCTAACCTGAGAATTGTTTCTGTCGTTTTATATCAACAAGGCAAGTAGGATCACACAAAATAGATCTTACTAGAGAACGCTTTTGATCACAACATCCATGAAAACCTATTCTGACGATTTATATCAACAAGGTATTGGTGCAGCACTTTGGCAAATAGAAACATATGATGTAAACTTACCGGTTGTCTTGATAAAGCAACTGGCAATCCTGAATTAGTCTGGTTGTCAACTGCTGCTGCACGTTGAGTTGTGCTCCAGCTATACGCATCAACAGGGGAGCAAACACTGTTGCCAGTCCTCCTGGCACGTGGTGGCGACACTGCCCGTGTATTTCGTAGTGATGCAGGAAATGTAGCAAGTAGCGCAATAGGGCAGAATTGCGCTCTGGTAGGTTTCCTAGGGTTTGACAAACTGCTTCTCGCCATTTTGTTTCATCTTGTAGTTCTGTAAACAATACCATGACACAATCATACAACTGGATCAATCCAATTCAAACATACCATTTTAACTGTTACCTTACAGTTAAATTGTTTATCTCTGTCTAACGCTTGAAAGAAAAAGAAAAGGAGGTTTGTCCTCAACTCTCCTCCCAGCTTTGCTACATTGCTAGAATTATAAACATTCGTTTGCGTCGTGAGCAAACACAGAACTTGTAACGAGCAGTCGTTTTGTGTCATTATGAGGCTATTCCCAGAAAATTAAAGGTATACATTTTATTTGTCATATAAATATCCATAAGATATTTTAATTAAACTCGTTAGAGCTATTTTTTTAGAAAATCAAAATTTTCGAATTTTTTTCCACGTAAAGGGTAATTGGGGTTGGAGGATTTTCTTGCAAATCCTCGTGTCGCATTCTTGGAAGACCTAAATACCAAGTTTGGTATTTACGGGTATTTTCGTTTTAGAGCTATACTGTCCACAGACACACACAGACCTTTTTCTAAAAAAATTGGATTAAGGGGAACCCAAAACATGCATTTCCGGTGAAATCTTGGGACCGAATTTTGGGTGCATTACAATACTTTCTCTATACACTATGTACATAGTACGTGTAGAGAAAATAAAATGGAATAGTGGTATCCTCTTACTTTAACATCTAAAAATGCAAGGGTCCAGCTGTTAGTGAAATCTATAATGCCAACATCACACACGAGGGCGATTTAGTGGCCAATAATAATTAATATTAAATGCCTTTATGAGGATTACGTTTGCTTCCCTGTAAAACTCCCGCAACATTTCCATAACGTAACGTGTTTTCCACTTAAAGTACACAGTTTCACTAAGGAGAATGTAACTGCAAGGAATGAACTGACATCTAAAATCTAATGTTACCTGAGAAAGACTACTGTTCTATAGGTGTGTTATATGACTCCCTATTTTTAAAATGTTATAAATTGTCTAATTATGAACCAATTTTTAGAACAAATTTTATTAGAAACAGCATTCCTTGTGGTTGCGTTTAACGTATGTTTTCTTTTGTTTTAATGAAAAATGCCGCCGGTTTTGAGTTTCAGGGTGGAAGACAGAGCTCGAATAGCCGCCAGGTTTGGGGTGTGGAACTGAGTGGTCTTGGTATAACATTGATGGAGAAGGGAGCGAAGTATTCATGCAACACTCAACTCGATCCCAAAAACTGTCACCATAAACTAACTCGATCCCAAAAACTGTCACCATAAACTAACTCGATCCCCAAAACTTTCATCATAAACTAACTCGATCACAAAAACTGTCATCATAAACTGACAACTGATTCTGTTAAGGATATTTACAGGTCTGGAGGTCGCTAAACATCCCGGATTCCAGAAAATATTGCAGTGGTCTATGAAATGTCTACCAAAAGCCCATCAAAAGCTGTGCGTGCCGCGTGACAAAGTGGTCTAAGTAATTATGCAGTTCAAACAATTTTGAAGAAAGATCTGGTTTTTTAAATCTTGGAAACCATATAATGTTCAAGAAATTACCCATAAATACTGTGATAAACGAATGGAATTTGTTGAGATCATGTTGCCTTGGCAGGAAGATTGGCCGGAACTGTATAATAGCATCATTTGGAGTGATGACGCTGACTTTCATGTTGGGGGGGGGGGTTGTGAACAGACATAATTGTCATTACTGGGCGTTGAATAATTAACATAAATATGTTGAAAAGGCTCAGGGGCTCGAAAAAGTGACGGTGTGCTCGGTTTAACCTCCACGAGAATAGTTGGACCCTTTATCCTAAGAAACACAATGGACACTGAAAGATATCTGGACATGCTGGGAACCACATGTGGCCTGAGGTATCTCGATGGAATATACCCAACTTGCTCCTCCACATAATACTAACGACGTCAGGAATTGACTTCATGAGCATTTTGCTGGGAAGTAGACAAAAAGGTGTGCTTGCATGATTGGCCTACCTGCACCCCCGATCTGACACCTTATGATTTCTTTTTGTGGGGATAGGCACAAACAGAAGTTTATAAAACAAAATCCAGAAATATTGACGCACTTGAACAAAAAATTGCACAAGTAATTGGTAACACACCGCCCCGCATTTTCCAGGCAGCAGTTGATGACATACCTAAAGGTTACAGAAGTAGGTGCAAAATGCAGGAGCCTATGACCAATTTTGAAACAGAGATTTGGAAACCTCGTAGACTTACAATTGTATTGTTGGTTAAATTATGTGTTTGTGGGGAAAAAAATAAATAAAAAAGTAATAACAGTTTAAAATAGGAGTCATATATCATACACCCTTACTTGCAACATATCAACTTACTAGGCTCTTTGAAGACATATGCTCGTGTATTAGTGCTGATGAAACCTAAAATTATGCGATGTATTTAATGTAGATGGTAGATCTATTTATTACATCACAATGAAATCATGAACTGCTGTTTCTCACTTATCCAGAGAGTTGAACACCCTGCAAACGTGTTCTCGTCAGAGGATTACAATACCAAATGACGTTAATGGCGTCGTTTTCCTGGAGACAACGTATGTCTGCCCTGTAACTAATGTACATTATCTTCAAACATCAATGCAAGAGTCCTTATTTTCAGAAACTATCTAAAATCACAAGGAGGCATGTCGGAGAATATGACAAACCTTTTGAAAAAATGAAAAAGAAAAAGGGGTCAATTACAGATATAGAGAGAGATTAGATCGGAAATGCCCTATACTTATACATTGTGGTTGGCGAGGCAGAATTTTCGCGCAGTCCCAAAGTTAGCCACTGCACTTTTAAGATGTGCGCACCTTGTGTGGGTTAAATGCGCACATAAAATAAGATTTTGTGGTGTTAAATTAAGCAGTAAATTTAGACTAAGTTTAAAACCACGATATTGGTCAATACGTGTGTGGTGTTTGGTTGTAGTGTCTCGAGTAGGAGAAGCAAAACAAGGAAAGGGAAATGTTTCAAAACACAGGTTAGTGTACTTACTCGTATTTAAGTGATTTTTGTTGGTATACTTAGTGAAATACGTTATATATTATTAACAGAACGATTCTGTATTGTTTGTTAGATTTTAGATTTCCCACTCGGAAAGATCGCTGAGAAGCTTGATTAAAGGCAATTCGCAGATAAAATTGGCAACCTACTCCGGTTTATAAGAAACCTGTTGCTAATTTGTCCATTTAGCAACTATCGCGAGAAATTATTACTATCAAATTATGTGCTTATGATACCAGAACCGTGAGAATATGGGGAGTGTTCCTCGGACTCGGAATGCAATGGAAATTATCGCAATATTCTTCGACCGAAATTCTTAATTATTATCACACATTCTACTAATATATGATATTTGTTACGTTAACAGTAGAAATTAGAACAAAATTAAGTTATGACCTTGCCGCGATGTTTATTGCAATAATGCCAATTTTACAATAACGACTTCCGGCAGGCCAAAAAAATGTGATTGTATTAAATATTCCTTCAACTTGAGATCTCTCCCCTTCCATTGTCCTTTGTTCTTTACTAAAAAAAAAACTTGGCAAAACAATTTGACAGTTGTTGCGTATGGTGCATATGGCGGCTGGGCGCAAAACGGTATCATTTCCGCCCTGTGGGTCAATCCCAGATTCTAACGTTTATTCGTGAACGCTCTTACCAGCTATGTCCACAAGCACACACTATAACCCTGCAGCCGCACAGTTTCATTACAGTGACTTTCAAGCGGGATGAGGTTTGTCGTTGAACGTCACCAGGCCGGCAGCCAATCGGAGTGCTGCTGTGTTGACATATTATATTGCATTCTACTTAACTGGCGAAAGTGATTCCGTCTCTCATAAATACTTGCCCTAAGACAAAATATTCAAATTTTGCAAAAAAACAATTCACGAGGAAGATAGGCAGTAAGTAATATTCGTAGCAGTACCGTAAAAACGACAGATTTTTAGCTCAAATAGGTGTCATAGTTCACATGAATAAACATTATGTTGCCAGGTAGATGTGCATGCTAAGTGTGCGAGTGAGAGGGCAATTGAAAGAGTGGGGGAAGCGACCTGGCAACGCAGAGCACGATAACGTATCTCATTCGCTGCAGCGTAGAACTCTTCCCAAATGAAAAACATAGTTCAAGGAGAGATTGTTTTATGTGCATTGTGCCATGATTAATTCATTGAAAACAAAACTTGTTATGACTTGCTGCTATGTTTGCGCAACATATAGAATGCGTGTGAAACATTCCAACGAGTTGGAAGAAACCTTGAATGAAAGAAAATAATTAGTATAAGGCATTGCCTATCATTACATAGTGTCACAATATACCCAAGAAAAAGCGTGTTTTTCATGCTGGAAGTGAACCTGCGATACTGAGAAAATAGGCGCTTCACAAGAGGTCATTCTTACATCGATATGGCAGACTGAACTACAAAGTTTTACTTCCTCTACACGTACTATGCACATAGTTTATAGAAAAGGTACTGTATTGCACCCAAAAATCCCATACCGAGATTTCACCGGAAATATATGATTTGAGACCCCCTGAATAAAAAAAAAACAGTTTCAGAAAAATGCGAGTGTGTGTATGCGCGTATGAGTGTGTGTCTGTCTGTGGGCAGCTTAGCTCAAAAACGAAAAGTCCATTAAATACTAAATTTTATTTTTAAGTTCAGTATCTTCCAAGGATGCGACACTAAGATTTTCAAGAAAATCCTCCACCCCCAACTACCCTATTCATAGAACGTTTTTCGGAAATTTTAATTTTCTCAAAAATTATTAAAATATCGTATATTTACATGACAAATAAAAAGTATTTTTTTAATTTTAGAATTGATCATTTTTTAGATATTCCTTGTTATTTGTTTCAGCTTTAATATACTTTTGTCAACTCCTGTCCATACAAACACAGGAACTTCAGCCGCATAGCAACCAGCTTTTGACTATCTCTTTGACCTATGATACACCTTTATTTGAAATAAATTATATCCCTTCTACTTACAAGGAAGCAAGTACTAAGATTATTTCCGCTATTTTTTTTTTTTTTTCTCGATTAGCATGAAGCGAACAGAAAAATAGGTATTTTTAACAATAAGGTGTAGCAGAGTTATAGAGTGTCATATGAATGGATCGCATTAGATTTTTAAATTAAAATTCATCGAAAACAAAAACATGGGGTATCATTTCGAGGGGGAAAAAATCATGAAGTTTTAACTGTGCTTTTTAAATTTGTAATACAACACGTGATAAAAGGTTTGGCGTAGTGTAATATACTCGACATCTTTAATGTGATCAGAACATATGATCTCGTTCTATAACACAGAAATGTGATAATGTAATATAGACCTAAGGAGTCACGCACACCGAGGACAAACTATGTAAGTGCAAACCGATGGTTCATGTTGGGAACTAAATATCCGCCGCAAAATCAACCTTTGGATTGTTTCCCCCAATGATAAAAACAATCAACAGAGATACTTCATTTTTAGAGCGCTTTTAAACATCAGTGTGCAAGGAAATTAACTAATACCTATTAGTGGATCACTGTAATTTAGAATTTATTTTTTCCACTTCGTACATAGTGTATTCATAAGAAGGGAAGGCACTGCATTCCGCCCACAAATTCGATAGACATGTCACTGAAAATATACGTCTTATGGTCTCTTTTGTGTGTGTGTGTGTGTGTGTGTGTGTGTGTGTGTGTGTGTGTGTGTGTGTGTGTGTGTGTGTGTGCGCGCGCGTGCATATATAACGAAGTCAGTAAATACCAAACTTGGTATACAAGTTCAGCATCTTCCAAGGATGTGACTCGTCGATTTTAAAGAAAACATCCACCAAACTACCCTTTACAGGAAACAATTTCGAAAGTTTCTCAAAAATGACTCTAACCACCTTGATTAACTACCGTATATTAAACATTACAATACAAAATGTATATCTTGGATTTTCTGGGAATAGACTCTGTAGACCTCTTCATCTGCATGACTTTTGCATAGTTGGCTAACCGTAACAGATAAACAAAAATTTAATCTGAAAAATGTAAATCTGTTGAAACACACAATTTATATCACACAGGAGTTTTCTCAAATACTACCTGTTATTGGTTTCAATTTTAAAATACTCAAACTGGGGGTCTTCAACCTTTACAATTTTTTTTTGTATTTTAGGCCCAGCCATTGCAAGAGAACCTAATTTCAATGTCAATCGCATAGCGATAGCTTTTAAAAGATTTGACAGAATTTAGCCTAGTGTATCCCCTTCTACTTCAAAGAAACTAACTAATAAGACTGTTTCTGCTAAAGTTTATCTTGATTAACATGAAGTATATAAACGAATAATCTTTTGAAAGAAAAGTATTTGTAGACAAAGCACATGATGGAACACATAAGTTCCACCCCCTCTCTGTCTCTCTTCAAACATGGGCTTATAAGGAAAGAAAGCCGAGGAATATGCAATTTTGTTCTCGATTTAATTTCACTAAAAAAAGGGCTGATGTGTTCCATTCACATGACTTTCTCTACATCTCTGCAACAAACTATTGTTAAAAACCTTTAATTTCTATTTACTCCATCCCATTCGAGAAAAATTAGCAGAAATAGTCTTATTACTTGTAAGT